>CM033715.1:1816746-3118103 GCA_019671005.1 Hibiscus mutabilis | reverse complement strand
TCCAAAGCTAAAAATCGGAGCGAAGGGTTCAATGTCGAAAGAGCACGTAGCTCCAAGATCGGAAGGTGACGAAGTTCTATATAGGAAGAACTTACAAGCCTGAAGATTCGCCAAGGAAGAAGCGGAAATGTCCAAAAGAATTCGTTTTCCAAAGCTAAAAATCGAGCGAAGGTTCAATGTCGAAAGAGCACAGCTCCAAGATCGGAAGGTGACGAAGTTCTATATAGGAAGAACTTACAAGCCTGAAGATTCGCCAAGGAAGAGTGGAAATGTCCAAAAGAATTCGTTTTTCCAAAGCTAAAAATCAGAGCGAAGGGTTCAATGTCGAAAGAGCCTGTAGCTCCAAGATCGGAAGGTGACGAAGTTCTATATAGGAAGAACTTACAAGCCTGAAGATTCGGCCAAGGAAGAGCGGAAATGTCCAAAAGAATTCGTTTTTCCAAAGCTAAAAATTAGAGCGAAGGGTTCAATGTCGAAAGAGCCTGTAGCTCCAGGATCGGAAGGTGACGAAGTTCTATATAGGAAGAGCTTACGAGCCTGAAGATTCGGCCAAGGAAGAGCGGAAATGTCCAAAAGAATTCGTTTTTCCAAAGCTACAAACAGGGAAGTCTGATAAAAATCAGAGCGAAGGGTTCAATGTCGAAAGAGCCTGTAGCTCCAAGATCGGAAGGTGACGAAGTTCTATATAGGAAGAACTTACGAGCCTGAAGATTCGGCCAAGGAAGAGCGGAAATGTCCAAAAGAATTCGTTTTTCCGAGGCTACAAACAGGGAAGTCTGATAAAATGAGTGCTTATGAATCTTTGCATTGTTTCCCATTTCATGAGAACAAGCAAAGAGGGGCAACTGTAATCACTCATTTTTACTTAAATGTATTACTATTGCATGTATGTTTATTATGTGAATGTTACTAATATAAGGTGTGTACATGTATAAGCTACGTGTACGTATTAGGGTTGTATGTATGTCACGTATGTATCTAGGGTATAAGCGTATGTAGATGTCATATTAATTATACATATGGATACTAGAATATTATTAATTAATGACCGTATAATATGAAATATATATTTTCGTATGTACATGTACAGTTGTTATAATTATTATTATTATTAGTGGGCTGACTAAATGTAAAATTAAATATATATATTAAGCCCAAGTAAAGAGTCCGAGTCCAATTACAAAAATCCAATTACAAAGCCCGTTTGGCCCAACTATGAATCCTATCTAATTACAATGTGCAGGTAACTATGGGCGTTGGATCAAGATCGATCCAACGGCCACGATGCAATGAAGGTTAAAAATATACGCGGTGCGCGTACTCCACGTATGACCGTTCGAGTGCCACGCGCGTGTGGTCCATCTTGCGGACGCTTTATTATCCCACACGCGCGTAAGATCCACGCGTTCGACTCCTCGATTGCGGTGCTCCACGTGGCGAAATCGAAGCCGTTTCATCGGATCGAGGCTTCATCCAGCCGATCGTTCTTCAAGCCATCTAGACCGTTAGATCGGATCGATCTAACGGCCAAAATGCGTCGGCCTCTGGCGAAAATGACCACACCGCCACCGCGCCCGATATTCATCCCAGCGTTGATTATGCCAAAGATAACAAGCAAATTTCAGATCTGGAAAAGAAGATACAAGTTGCAACAAAATACGAGAGATAGTGGTATATATGAAATGGGGCTGTTGTAACGGGATTTTTAGAGAGGAACGGGAAAAAAAAAGCAGAGAGAGTAGTAACACAAAAAACAAAAAGTTTTGTAAAAACCAAACTTGTAACGAAATCAGAAATCAGAAAGCGATCAGGTGGTAATTTTTTGCCTTTTTTTCTTACTGTTTTTCCTTGCATGCATATACAAGTACAAAAAGAAAATAAAAAGAAAACAAGTAAAGAAGTCTTACTTTTTGTCCGTGGGTCTTCCCTTCCTCTGTGACAAGCCTTTCGGCTTCTACAAGCCAGATCTGGTGAACAAAGGGAGGGGAAGACCCCTTGTGGTCTCGTTTTGACCTAAAGAAAATATATTTTTGGGTTCGTATTTCTTAGATCTAGGGTAAATAAAGGGGATCCTCTGAATCAACCATGGATTCATGTTGAGGATGACAAGAGGAAGGTTTTGGTGTATTTGAGAGTCCACCGGCGCAGGTTAGCGCGGGCCGTGCGGAGAATCTCGAGATGGGCGCCGGGATTGGGTTTCTCAAGAACACTTGAGAGAAAAAGATGAGCATGTGATATTTGGAAACCAAGAATGAAATGAAAAATGGGGAAAATTTGGTTTCGGCTGAAAATAGCCGTTATATAGGTGTTATTATTTTACTAAATGGGTAAATTACACACTTAATCCCACCGTTTTCAATATTTTCATTTTTGTCTTGCCGCGTGGTATAATCACAGTCCAGTCCCCGAGTTTCCAAAAAGTCACAATTTAGTCACTAAATTACACCCGATCGAACTTCGAATGGTAAAATTACGCCTTTAATCACCCCGCGTTTTTGAAATTTTCATTTTGAGTCCGCCTTGGTATAAATTACAACTCTGGTCTTTGTAGGTTTTATTTGTTTTTCGATTTCGTCCCTAAATTACATGTTATTGCTCTTTAATTTCTGCCACTGATTTTCATTTTCCTTTCATTTCAGTCCTATTTTCTTTGTGAATATTATTGTTCGAATTATAATCGTATATGTGGATATTATTTCATTTTATGTCTCCCGTATATGACTCATTTTATGTTTATATGTATATATATGTGTCAAGTATGATATTCGTTTTTTTATCTGGTTATTCATATCAAGCATATTATGTTTTAATTGATTCGTACATGGCGTATTCTGTATTTTATATGTGTGTGGGCTTTCTTATTTTTTAGGGCTACATGTTAGTATATTTACCCTTTTTTACGATATGTTGACCCGTATATGTTGAAATATGTTTTATTACCAGTATACATGTCTTTTTGAAATATTTGTTCGTATATATATATTTATTCCTGCCTTATTATTTTGACATATGATAGTTGTTTTTATCTATTATTTAGAATAATATGTATATGCATGTTTTAATCTAGAATATCATCTATGTTAGATTAATATTCTGTTATGACAATATTTACTACACTTAAATATTTTACCATGTTTTATATTTTTGCCACTAAGATTGCATATGATATATAAATTGTTAATGCGGTGTCCTTTTATCCGAGCGTAAACGGGGCCGATATCAAAGCGTAGTGATAGTGGTTGGGCGTTTATTCTCGGATAACGGGACCCTTAAAATATATTCGCAATCATGACCGAAATTTAAAATAATCGTCACTTTAATCCGGAAAATCCAATATTCATAAAGCGGTAATTATTTAAGTACCAATTTTTTGGGCGGTGTGGGGGTGCTAATCCTTCCCCATCCGTAACCGACTCCCGAACCCTGTCTTTTGAATCTCTGGTTTTATGGTGTCCGGCCTACCTAAGTGGCCGGTGGCGACTCCATTTTTATAAGGTTTTTGTAAACCCCACGGAATAAATATTTTATATCCAAACACCTTTCAAAAATCCTTCGAAAACACAATCGCTTTTTTTTAGCGAGACATTCGCTACACAAAACAAAAAAAAACATTTCACAAGGACAGAGAAAAACGCATGTTACAAGGACAGAAAAAACACGTGCTACAAAGACTGTGATTCTTATTAAAATATGAAGAAATTTAAAAAAACAAGAAGAAGAATAAATTTGATGGTTGACAACCAATACTAAAATTAATTGCCGACCACCAATTAAAGGAGAAAAAAAGAGAAGTTGCAAAAGATGATGAACGGCGGCAGCTGCACAATTTTTTTTTGAAAAGTGTGAATATACATATTTGTGTAGAATAAAACCTATAACTTGTATATAAAAAAGTTACCCATATTTTATTGTCTTATTGCTCTAATATTCCCTTCTAAAATGAAAAAAAAGTTAATATTTTATGTTAGAAAATGTCAATTGAGCCGGTAGGAATTAAAAAAACAAGTGTCTCATTCTCTTCGTGAACAATCAAATCAGTCGATAGTAATTTTCTATTTATAAAAAATATCAAAAGTTTAAATATGTTCAATCTTACATTTAATTATTTAAATATATGAACAATAATGCGATCAAATTAAACTCAATTTCATGTTTTATTCTTATACTTTATAATTCTATTTTTGTTTCATTATCATCCTCTTTAATTTCTTAAATAAATAATATTTTATATTAATGAGATTTGAGTTGGACTTTTTATTTTATTTGAATTTTAATAATTTGTATTTGAGTGCGGGCTTGACTGAATAATATTATTGAGTTCGGGTTTATATGTATATATTTAATAGTTAACCAAAGTTGATATAGTGTTGAAATTCACTAATTGACATAGTGTTTAAAAATACTTATATTTTTCTGTTTTCATTTTGTGCGTGAGTTCGAATTCCATCAAATATAAACGAATCCAATTTGGTGTGGTCATTTTCCACCTCGCCCCTAAATACGTGGGCTTAATTTTAAACCCACTGGGCTAAGATTTTGAATTATTGGCCAATATATTGAGCCCATTGAACTACACTTTCTCTCTTTTATTCATATAGAGGAGAAACTAAAAAGAATGGTGAAGAGAAATAAAGAGAAAAAAAAAGCAGCGCAGATGGAAGAACCACAAAACGGAAACGGAAATCTGAGTACAATAGCGGAGGAGGAAGACGACGAGCCCGCAGTAGGACCAGGACCTGCCCCTCGAGCCCGACCCAAGCGCCCGCTCCAGTTTGAACAAGCATATCTCGATGCCCTTCCTTCGGCTAACATGTAACTCCAAATTTTTGAGCATTTTTCTATTGAGTGGTTCGGATTCTTTAGGGTTTAATAAAATTGTCTTCTTTGCTTTTGGGGTTTAGGATTTTTTCTTCCTTTCGTTATTTTGAAGTGAAAAAGATGAAGACTTTGAAGTTAATTTCTTTGTATTATAAGCGAAGTTAACACTTAAAAGTTGTGAATAAAGCTCCGAGAGCTGTTGACTGTCTTTTTTGTGTGCTTTCTAGGTATGAGAAAAGCTATATGCATCGAGATGTGGTTACTCATGTTGCTGTATCGGCTGCAGATTTTTTCATTACCGGAAGTGTTGATGGTAAGTTTTATGATGTCAGTATTCATAAACAATATCTAAAAGACCCATTAGCTTTTGTCTTCTTTTAAGTGAATATAGATGCTTCTTGTTTTCTCATGTGGGGTTTTTTTTTTGTTTAAGTTTTATTAGTAATGTTTGAGATGTTCCCGGTGAATGAATTTAGGTACTAGCTTATAAATAGCTTGTTGATTATTCTTCGTTTTATTTATTTATTTTTATACTAGGGCATTTGAAATTTTGGAAGAAAAAGGCTGTTGGGATCGAGTTTGCAAAGCATTTTAGATCCCACTTAGGTCCCATTGAAGGTCTAGCGGTGAGCTTTCTCTCCTTGCTTGACTTTATGCATGCTGTGTTTGAAGTTAAATATATATTTTTTCAATTGACCCTTGCTTTAAATGATGATATTATGCATGTAGGCTGTAGCTTATCGTACACATTGAATTTGTTTATTGCTGAGTTCTGTGATCTGTGTTTACTCTTTGTTATTATATTGGACTGCTCTTGATAGTTTAAGTAAAAGTTGGTGGTATTGTGATCATCAATATCAACCATTGTCGATTTCTTAGCTAATTTCTGATCTTCTGTCAGATTACATGTCACAGCTTTCTTATTGATAGAGCATTCTTATTTCGTGGGCGATAGGACCATCTTGCTTTAGATTACCATTCCACCTAAGTTTTGCACAGTTTAATTGTTATCTCTTTTCATCCTGTGAATTTTGATTTCTTGGATGTGCTGATTTTTATGTTCATTCCATGATTGCTTTTCAAAGATGTAGATAACTATAAGGACTGGTATATCATTTGAATTTTTTTAATCATTCATTTGTTTCAAGAGCTTTGCATTGCCAACAACTTCGTAAGATTTTTAAGCATTATACTATTGTAATATGAAAACTGATGTTTCCGTAAAGTAAAAGGGTGCAGTTCAAGGCTGTTAATCAGTATAGTTTTGATTTACTCACTTCTCTCGCTCTCTCTATAGTTCCTATGCATGTTTTTGATGTGAAAGATATGTTTCTCTGAAGTGAATGGTTGATTCTATGGATGTTTCTGCATTTTGTTCTTTTGAATGATTTGTTTTCACTTGCAGAATTTCTTTTGAATTCACACCACCCTTTAGCTTTCTTTACTATTTTATCATTCTTTATTTGATTTTCTCCGAGTCTGTTCTTGGTGCAGTCATCAACCATAACTTGTTCATCTATGCAGGTTAGTGCAGATGGTTTACTTTGCTGTACAATTTCTAGTGACCATTCTGTGAAGGTATATGACGTGGTCAACTATGACATGATGGTCATGATTCGCCTACCTTATGTTCCTGGTGCTGTTGAATGGGTCTACAGGCAAGGCGATGTCAAAGCTAAGCTTGCCATTAGTGATAGAAATTCATCATTGGTCCATATATATGATGCACGAGCTGGTTCAAATGAACCCATCATCTCAAGAGAGGTATCCATACAATGTTAAAAGAGTACAATTTTGATTTTAGAACTTTTCTGATTTTATTGTTTACAAGTTTACCAATTTCTGTTTTGCTTTCCCTACTTGTACTCATATTTTCCAGATACATCTGGGCCCAGTGAAAGTAATGAGGTACAACTCTGCATTCAACATTGTAATATCTGGTGATGAGAAGGGAATTATCGAGTACTGGAGTCCTGCCACACTTCAGTTCCCAGAAAGCGAGTATGTGCTGATGTTCACATGTACTATCATTAGCAATGTACTTTGATTACCGGGATTGACATTTTTAGCTCGAGTTAGAGATGAATTATATAGTGTTTGGATTACAGATTACACTAGATACTTTCTTTCCATTATTACAGGCCAATATTGTATTCTGATTATGGTGTTGACATGTTGAATTATTGAGCATTTCAGTTGCAGATGTACATGGTTCCCTATTTCATAATTGGTATTTATGCTGCATGCAGGGTCAATTTTAGATTGAAAAGTGATACCAATCTCTTTGAAATTGCAAAATGCAAGACAACTATTTCTTCAATTGAGGTATGTTACGCTTGCATTCAAGCTGTTTTTTCTCTGGATTTCATTGCCATAATTCTTTTGAACGCTTTTTGTATTTTTTTGTTTCTTTTTATTCTTTCTTTGACTGCATTTTATTGCTATTCAGGTTAGCCCCGACGGTAAGCAATTTTCTATTACATCGCCTGATCGCAGAATACGTGTCTTTTGGTTTAGAAATGGCAAATTAAGGCGAGTTTATGATGAATCTCTTGAGGTAGAAGTTAGTTGATGGTAGATATTTATGTAGACCCTTTTTTTTGGAATTACTACTGATCTCCAGAACCCTTTTGATTAGGTGGCCCAAGATCTTCAGAGAAGTGATGCTCCCATGTATCGGCTGGAAGCTATAGACTTTGGCAGAAGAATGGCTGTTGAAAAGGAAATTGAAAAAACTGAAACTGCACCTCAACCAAATGCAGTTTTTGATGAGAGCTCTAATTTCCTCATATATGCTACTCTTCTGGGGATAAAAGTAAGGAGTTATTTTCTCCTAAATAGATTCTACAGAAAATAACAAGCTGAAGTATTTTTAGACCAAGCAATAAGTACAGATTTTTATGCTCTAGTAATTCTCTAATACTTGTTTATATATTATCTTGATAGATGGTAAACTTACACACCAATAAAGTTGCTCGAATACTTGGAAAGGTGGAGAGCAATGACAGATTCTTGAGAATTGCATTATATCAAGGTGATCGAAGCAGCAAGAAAGTGAGGAAAATTCCTGCTGCTGCAGCAAATGTCAATGAAAGTAAAGAGCCGTTAACTGATCCAACTCTCTTGTGTTGCACTTTCAAGAAGCATAGGATCTATTTATTCAGGTATAAGAATCTTCGGCAAGACTTCTACTAGCCGGTAGCAGCATGTTTGGATTTAGAATTCTTGTATAATGTCATAGGCTCATAGCAGTATGTAAATTTGTTTGAATAAAAAATCAGGCGTTATAGTTTATTTTCATCTATATTGGCAACATTGTCAGATGTCTGGCGTAGCTGCCTTTGCAGTAGTTGTCTAAAATAAATTTCACCATAACTATTGAGGTGCCTGTTAAGAGTTTGCAGTTAAAATTGTTTTTGACCTTTAGGATTCATATAATTGCGCTGATGGATTCCAATGATTTATATAGTCGACGAGAACCGGAAGAACCAGAAGATGCCACAAAAGGAAGGGATGTCTTTAATGAAAAGCCACCTGCTGATGAGCTTCTGGCTGTATCTGATATTGGAAAAGCAGTTACGACGTCTCTTCCTGACAATGTGGTGAGTTTTCTTTCCATAATGTGCATGGAAAAGGAAAATAGAAATTGTTGTGCCCTCCTTGGATTTGTTCTCAATAATGACCATAAGGATGCTTAGTAAATAAAAGTGCATGAAAATAAGGAGAGCTCTATTAGAAGCTTTGAGAACTCAAAAGCAATGAAATGACATATCGTACCATTTTTTTAGAATTATTTAGTTTCAAACTTCTATAAGATAGCAATTGGGACAGAGTACCAAAGGAGTTCAAAGGTATTAGCCTGTTCAGAGCAGTTAATTAGAACAAAATCTATATTCTTATTCAAAACGTTTTGTCTACATGTCATGGACATAAATGATTAATTTGTCGTAGAAGTTAAAAAAAAGTTATCGGCATTTAGGGAATGGTTAATTACTGTGAAATCTTTTATTGGAATGGTGCACAAAATACTTGAATTAAGGTTTGGAGATGGTTCTGCCAAAACCGATTCTAGTTTTACTATAACATCATACATTTCTCCCCTGCAGTAGAGGGTTCTTTTAAGTTTATCATCTCTGACATAGTTAAGTTCATTCTCTTCACTTTATGTGCATGTCTTGGATTACTTTCTGATTAGTTCTCTATTCATCCAGATAATGCACACCACAATGGGTGATGTTCACATGAGACTCTACCCAGAAGAATGTCCAAAAACTGTGGAGAACTTTACCACACACTGTCGAAATGGCTATTATGATAATTTAATCTTTCACCGAGTCATCAAAGGGTTCATGATACAAACAGGAGATCCATTAGGAGATGGCACTGGTGGGCAGTCTATTTGGGGAAGGGAATTTGAGGACGAGTTTCATAAAAGGTAACGATTTTAGTTTTTTTAGAGATGTAGCAGTAGCATTTTTCCACCTGGCACTTGTAACATTCTAAAATTTTCAAGTATGAATTCGGTACATTCATCAGAGGGCCACGTGGATTACATATTTCTACATATTGGCTCCTTCCCTGTTGATTTGGCATTACCTGGAATTTATGCAATAAACCATGATACAAATATATCTGCCTGTTTACTTCCATGCTATACTACCTCTTAAGGTTCCCATCGAATATGGTTTGTGTTACTTATTGGATTTCTAAGTTTCAATAAAGCTCAACTGACTGCTCCATTAAACATTTCTATGCTTGCAGTTTACGACACGACAGGCCATTCACAGTGTCGATGGCTAATGCTGGCCCAAATACGAACGGCTCACAGTTCTTTATAACCACAGTGGCGACTCCATGGCTGGACAATAAGCATACAGTATTTGGTAGAGTTGTTAAGGGAATGGATGTGGTGCAGGTATATATAGCTATTGTGCTCATTAAAGTTTATTTCTTTCATCTCTGCACACGTATGAGAGGACTCAGCATGTTTGTCACTCTGCTTTTCAAAAGATTAATGATATACAGAATATTGGTGGAGGCTTTGGGTTAATAGGCTCTGTACTTGAATTGAGCTTTTAGTTTCCGGAACTTAGCATGTGATGTTTTGGTATGTTTATTATATATTTGACCAACATACGTGATACTCATGCATTGTTGGCAGGGTATTGAAAAAGTGAAGACGGACAAAGCTGACAAGCCATATCAAGATGTAAAAATCTTAAATGTGACTGTGCCAAAGTCGTAATAATTTCTTTCTATATATTGACCAACTCAGGCAAGTGGTTTGTTTTTTGTTGTTGTTTTTTCTGTTAGTTATTCTCCCCCAATCCATGTTAGAACTTTGGGTTGCCAGTGTTCATTTTCCATAATCGTTTTGCTGGAATCAGAAAACATTTCCCCTTTTCATGCAGTATCAAGTGGTACCAAATATAGATGGTATATTTCTAGCCCGATTGAATTACATGTTGGTTGTCTGGCGATGAATATATATATATGAAATTAATCCCCTAATGTTGGTAATATTTTACACTTGTATAGGCTTTTTGTTTGACGCTTGGTTTTTCTTTAATTGCTTTAATTTTTAAGTTATTTTATTTAATTTAGGAAAGAAAGCTCCCAAATGAGATTATACTTTGACACGTCCCCTTGACACATGGCATGGCAAGGCAAGTTATATTTTAATTTTGGCATAAAAGTCAAAACATGCCATAACGTTTAATTGAGTAGTCATTTTAGTCTTTTTTTAAAGTAATTTAACATTCAACGTTCTATTTTGGGACAAAATGATTTCTCAACTAATAATAAATAATTTAAAATGATTTGACAAAATAATATGTAAATAGAAAAATTATTTTATATTATATAATTATTTTTGACTAACTAGACATTATTTTAAGCTAACATCATTGTTTATGAAATATTGTAATGTTAGCATGTTTTCTCATGTAGATTTGTCATGTTATTTTTAGCTATTTATTGTTAGTTGATTAACAGTTTTCGTTTACATGGATTATTTTGACGAAAAAAGTTGAAGGTTATTTACACATTTTTTTGCATTACGCCTTTAATTTTTTTCGTGTTTTTTTTTAAGTCTAAACATTTTAAACTCAATTTAATCCAATAACAAATTTATATATCATTTTTTAGATACATACTTGTGAATGGTCAAATAATTTGAACTTGACAGGTTTTGGCTGATCTTGCAGTGCTTTTTTTTATAAAAAAAAATTGGGTTCATGTTGGGTTGAATTTTGTTAGTTTAAAATATATGAGCTAATCTAGGTTATTAGTGTTGTAATTTCCCTTTATCCCCCTTTTCAATTTTCAGTTTGCTAGCTGTATTCAAGAACTCTGAGGTGTAATAAGCCTTGGAATCCTTACACTGAATAGAATCAGATTTGTTTTTGTGACGAGAGAAACACAAGATTGTAAGCAGACATTGGAAGTTGGGTGAAATTGGGAAATTAGGCATTGCTGTCTTCGGAATTCTGAAGAGAAGAAAATAAGTAGGAAGGTAGGTGCAGGGTGCAGGGTGAATGAAGAGAAATCTCTTGTTGATCCTTGCTACATATCTCATTATCACCACCAAGAATTATCACAGTAAACCAATTACAATCTAAAATTTTATGTTAAACCCGTGATGGAACACATAATTCCGTGTCGTGTCGTGATTGTATAATAGTAGGTCGTATCTTCTTTGTCATAAGCTGCCCAGAGATTCTAATCGGAGGCAGGCCATACACATGCAGCCACCATTGTTTACCAGGAGAACCATCGTTTTACGGTGCCACTTTTGCTTGGCGCATCCTCTTTTCTCTTCTCCATTCCCAATTTTAAGGATTCCAGCCTTTTCTTGCAGATGTAAGATCTACAGGAGGAAATGTGAAAAGAAAAGTGCAAAATGGAAGATTCTCTCGGACTACTAAAACTAGACAACTCATCGCTTACAGATTAAAAGGAGAAATCCATATGGTTTACCAGATTAATGAAAATTTTGTATGAAAGAAGGCTCAGTAAAACAGATTTGATTTATGGGATTTTACCAATGTCTGGAAAAGATAAAAAGAGTTTTCACAGATCAGAAAACATTTGGTATCTGTTAGTGGACCATGCAGACTCCATCTTTGGCGAAATCCTTCAATGCCTTCCATTCCGCTTGCCAGAATCAAGCGCCTATAGACGTATAATTCAGTTCCATTTATGATCAAATAATTCTGTATCAAGCTGCTAAGCTTGATAGGGGGGGGGGGTAAAGTAAGCTAATAGGAAAAGGTCAATTAACTAGCGACAGAACAAGTTTTTTTTACGACACTTCATTTTTTTTCTTTATGTACACGCTTCCAACACTTGAGTAGGAATTTTCCAGCTCGTCTTGACAGAATGGCTCGATATCTTTAATCTGAAGACCTACAGCATACATCACTCACGAAATGCATGAGAAAGTATCTGGTCTACCATTTGGCACAATTAAGAAAGTAATCAATCATGTGACCAAAAGGAATGCAGATTATGTAATAACAGTTAATCAATACTACATGGCTCAGCTTTTACATAAGATTGTTAAGTGAAAAAACACAAGACTTACACAAAAACAAATTTCGTAAGATCCCATCACATAAGTCGACGCCTTCAAGCACATGAGATGCAATTTCTTGTGGGATGAGTGGAGATGGTGGACCCATCATTAGATCATCGCCCACCAATATTGTTTCCTCCATTGTTGGTTGTGAATCAACTGAAACCGCACGGCATGTAACAAAGATGTAGCGACTTTTTTTTTAAAGGACAATCATGTAGATCGTACATAAATTAGGCGCTACAAATTATCCCCTAAATCATTATTGAAAATCTTTTAAAGGAATGGGGATTTTTTTCGAAAATCTTTTAAAGGAATGGGGATTTTTTTCGAAAATCTTAAGTTTTGAAAACGATGAAAACTTGGAGTCGTCACCGACCGTTTGGGTAAGGTAGGCCAGACACTATAAGAAACCAGAGATTCGTTGTGAAAGGGCCCGGGAGTTGGTTACGCGTGGGGAATGATTAGCACCCGTCACGCCCGGAAATCGGCACCAAAATATTTGTTGCTTTTTAAAAGGATGAAAATCATTGAAATTTATATTGAATTCAATTCAGAGTTCTTAAATGAAAATTAACCTTAATTACACGGGCTTTATCGAATTGATGGATTCAAATTAATTGGACATTTAATTAATAAGGTTGACAATATATCGGACCATAGATTAAACCAACATCGAATAAGCTCGACTGTCGTGTTAAGTTATGGTTCGACTTCCGTACGTCACCTTTATGCATGATGCAAGCATTTAAGTATGATGAGATGATTTTGCTAACTTTTAATCCATTTACCTCGGGATGGTAAGGATTAATCCTAACATTTGGTCAACATCCTTTAAGCTCGGACTGTTATGATACAAATATTGAATTAATAAGTACCTCCCTTTTACGATTTAGATTGATTGGGAATGCAATTAAGATTAAAGATTATATGAATGACAATTAAGGCATGACAATC
Source organism: Hibiscus mutabilis (assembly GCA_019671005.1). Taxonomy (NCBI): domain Eukaryota; kingdom Viridiplantae; phylum Streptophyta; class Magnoliopsida; order Malvales; family Malvaceae; genus Hibiscus; species Hibiscus mutabilis. The sequence continues at coordinate 3,104,752 of CM033715.1, read as the reverse complement.
AAATGCACAAATATAAACATACAAAAGGAAGGCTCAATTTATTAGAAAGCCCAATTAGCGATCTATTTATTAACTAAATGATTCTAACACTTAACCCTAAATTAATTAGCCTTAAAAAATTAGGAAACATAATTTATGATGATTGATTTATAATTTAATGTTAATCTAAACTTGAAATTGACTTTACCCCTAAAGTAATTAAAAAATGTTCAATTAATTTAATGAATTTAACATTTATCCCAATAAGCCATGGATAAATTTAAATTCACTAAATTAATTTGAACCCTAATCTAACTAAGGCTCTAAAAAACTAAGGCTAAATTAATTAATTTTAGGATCGTGCCCCTATGAGATGAGCATACGATCTAGATTAATTAAGTTAATTCACTTGATCTAGTCAAAAAGCCCAAAAGAACCAAAACAAGGCCTAATGCCCAAAAACCTAAAACCAAGCCCAAGACAAAGCTAGGCCTAAAGCCCGAATTAAAACTATCTAACAAAGACTCAAAAAAACATATACGTTAAGACATATTATATATTAGAATTATATCATAAAAAACTATTTTTTTAAGAAATTATATATGTTATACTTTTATAAAATTATATATATATATGTCTTTTAGAGGATTATATCCTATATTAAAAAAACTATACATAGATTATAAACAAAAAATACATTATATATTTTGTAAAATTCTTATATATACTTTAAAAACTATATTATATACCACATATATATTTCACATTTACAAAACATTATTATATACTTAAAAAACTATATACTTTATATACAAAAAATGTATGCATTACATTCTTCAAAATTATATTATATCAAAAACATATATGTATTATTTTATAAAATTATACTATATACTTTGAAAACTATGTATTATAGGTCATAAATATATATTACATTTTATAAAATTCTATCTTATACTTTGAAAATTATACAATATATACATCAAAAGTATATATTGCATTTTTTTAAAAAAAATTCTATTATATACTAAAAAATATATACACTATATGTCAAAAAACATTTACATATATTATATTTTACAAATTTCTATTTTATATTAAAACATATATGTTATAGGTTGAAAAATATGTATTTCATTTTACAAATTTCTACTTTACCTACAAATGTATATTAAACATAAAAATTATATGTTACACTTCTATTTTGTACTAAACTATGTGCATGTTAAATCTCTAGTATATATATACCATTGAACTAATTTCATCCATAAAATAAAATCACAAACGAGCAATATTAAAATAAAAATTAAATTGAAATTGCTGGAAATAAATGTGCAAAATTTAAACTAAAAATGCATAAAAAGAATAAATAAAATTTTTTTTAATTTAAAACTAGAAAAGGACCAAATTGTGAGGAAACAAAATACAAGAAAAAAATTAAAGAAAAAAATGAAGACGTGATTGAAAATTTTGAAAAACTATGAAGGACCCGGGGAATAATTAAAATAGGTATAATGGATTTCCCTTGTAATTATACCACACAAATGGACTAATAACGTAATTGGACCATGCGGAAGGAATGCGGGCGTGATTATTTTAGGGTGGAGGTCCTTAAAATGTAATAATACCAATTTTAAAATGTTATAACTCTATAAATACCCCTTTTAGCCAAAATTCAGCCCATTTAGCCATTATGTTATAACACTCCCGCCGAAAACCTCTAGAATTCTGGGATTATACCCAGATTCTGGCCAGCAGCCGCTGAGCTGCGGCCGGCGAGCCTAAAACCATAGAAACACCCCATTTTTTATTCCAAACCTCAATTCGACCTTATTTTTCTTAAAATTAAACCCCTTTTCTAGTTAAAAATCAAAAGTCGAATAAAAAAAGTTTCCATCACCACACACTTGCACCGTTTCACCATAATTGGCCTCGAGGAGACCGGGGCTTATAAACGGAGGAGCAACAATTGGAGGAAGCCGGAACGGCGCGAAAGGGAGGGGAATCTACGAGGGTAAACTATAAACCTTTTGTTTTTTTCTTTAAAAATATATGCATGCTATATTCGAATTGAAATAGAAAAAAAAGATACCTTGAAAAGGCCTATTGTTTGTATTGATTTTGGACTTTTTTTTCGTCTCAACTTTGGAGTTACAAAGTGGTTGATTTACATTGCTTTATATTCCTCTCAAATTACTCATTGCCTATTAATCCTATTGTTTACATGTTTAACCAATCTTAAATGTTATCACTGTGGATGATATTGGTTTTGATTTCCCATTGTTAATGTTTTTTTTGTTGTTTCGGTGATTGGGAGAGAGCCGGTGGCCGTACGGTGGCAGCGGAAATTTCGGCGCCGACGCCACGTGGATGGAGAGATAAACCGGTGCCGCGCGCATGGGCATGTGAAGAAACTGAACGGTCGGGCGTGGGCTGAACGCGCGAGAGTCGAACGGTCCGGCTCGATTTGGGCCGTTGATCAGATTTGATCCAACAGCTGAGATCTCTCATAGAATGGACGGTCCAGATTGCATCTGATGGTCGACATTGCAGCACTGGATGATGACACGTGGCGCGCGGGGAGCTGAAGGATCTCTATTGATCTGGACCGTTCGATCAACAACCCTTGATCCACGGTCCAGATTTGGCTGCACATGAAGAAGAGAGGCATCTAATTAGGGTTTCTTTTAAATAGTTATAAGACTAAGGTTGAGCTTGTTGGGCCAGATAATATGTATTATTTTTTTGGGGTTTTAGAAATGTAAATGGACTCAAATTTAATGGACTTGAACATTATGGGCTGTTTATTTAAACAAATGGATAACATATTATTTTTTCAGATTTATTTTATCATAATAATAATAATAATAATAATAATAATAATAATAATATAACATACATAATATGCATACAAACACTCAAACAATATTACATATTACATATACACATTATACTCTTAATAGCATGATAATTCAATAATACATGCAATATACATACTCACCTAAATATTAAAGACATTAATAAATATATACATACATATATACAATCCATACATATTACTAACTTATGTACACATATATAACCAAATGTGCTTACACACAATACACTCTCATTAATACATACCACATATACACATTATACACTTAATAGCATAATACTAGTAATATTTTTTGACTTTTGGATTTTTTAAATAACATAACATATATTATGGTGATAAGTAGTGAACAATATGTATATGTAATATTAGTAATATTTTGGTGTTTTTTTTATTTTAATGAAAATAAAGTAGACAAAGCCCTTTAATGTATTAGTAGTAACATAGTAAGCCCATTATTGCAAAAATAAAACAGGTCAACTCGGACAAAAATAGTGATTACAAAATAAAATCATTAACAAGTACGAATAGATAGCAAAATTCATGTATCATTCTATATTGAGAACTTTATGTTAGGGGGCGAACCTATGAAATTCTAGGGGACGAGTTTATAAAATTTCAGGGAAGAAAATAAATTTTCAATAAAAAATACATAAAAAATTCTACATCTCATACGAATTTCAAAATTTTAGAGAGGGCGACTGACCCTTCCAGCCCCTCGGCCCATCCTTAATTCCATAGACTATGTTCAGTCATACTTTGGCATATAACATAAATGAAAAAATAATCATACTTCAAGTAAAATTACAAGATAAAGCTACTGCCTTTGAACCTTAGAAACCATAAATCAAACAAATTATCCACTTACAAATACGATAACATCTAAAACAAGGAAATCAAAAGCTTCACATACCATCCATGGCTGCTTTCTAGTTAGCTTTCCACCCAGTAAGATGAACTTGATAGCCAATTATTGTTCAGGATGGGTTAAAACCTGTGAAATAAAGGACAGATAAGAATAGAATCAACAAAGTTTCTAAATCTTTTTTGAAATATTTGAAACAACAAAGCACAGCTTTTTCAATTGAGGCGTTTTTAACAAAAGAATGTGAAGAAAAAAATATACACACAGAAGAATGCAAAGATATGAAGCAGCAGAGAAAAATGGGTTTGCTTGATTTCCAGAGAAAAGTGGGCGCACAAAAATGGTAGGGAGAATGAGAAAAGCCGGTGGAAAATTTTTCTCACCATTTTCACTATTTTTTGTCATCGTAGAAGATGGCCCAAATTAACTTATAAGATGACATGGCCCGATGTACATAAGAAATTTAAAGAAATACAATAATAATTAGAAGATAAAAATTCCAATATACCTGTTGTGTATACAAGCTTTTTAATTTTAGAGGTTAGAATTATACAAACTTTTTAATTTTAGAGGTCGGAAGTTTTAGTTTAGGGTTTGAGTTATAGTGTTAATGTTAGTATTGAAAATTTAAAGTTCATATATTAAAATTTATGATTTAATTTTTTGGGGTTGATGTATAGTAATTTAAGATTTGAGTTTATAATATAAATATGTAAATTTGTGTATTCTACACAGCTTGTGTATCAAAATTAAACCCTAATTAAAAACCTTAATTATTTTCCTTTCTATGGATCAAAATTGGTCTTACAAATGTGGTATTTGAATTATGATAAAAAAGTTGTTAATATGTTTTTGTTAATGGTATCTTTCGCTATTAATAGTGGTATTTGTATTTTTTTTAATTTTTTCGATTAACTTTATTTTGTATGGTCTCTTGTCTTCCTTGTTTAACAACTATTTTTTATTTTTTATGATTTAAGAGAAATAGTCGGTTAGTCTGATTGATGTATTTTAAGATTGCATTTTTTGTATTTTCTCTTTGTTTATTCAAAAAAAAAATTATTTTATTTTTAAAAAATAAATGCATGATATAACATTTAATTTATGTATTTTGATAAAAAAAACTATGCAATATGATACTTGTTCTTTAACAAAATATCTAATGTAGTATATATATTTTTAAAATGTCTAAAGTTTTTTATAGTTCGATAAAATGTCTATCGGGATATATGTACTTTTACATGTACACTTTTAAAAAAATATTTTTAATTTATATTTTTCACATAATATAAGTATATAATTATATAATTCACAGAAAAAAATTATGTGTTATTATTTTATTGATTGATTTGAGCGGTTTAACCTAAATATTATAATATTACATGAAATGATAGTTTAGATATTATATTAGATATTATTCAAAAAAATTATATTAGATATTTTGCCGCAATATGAATAATATATTTGACATTTTAAAAGTATTTGTATTTCATTACATTCAATTAAAATAGGTATATCATATAAAATATTTTGTCCATATATTGTATTGAATATTTTAAAGGCATAAAGTCAAAAAAATGTCTAAACATTGTTGAATAATTATTTTAATTTATATTTTTTTAAAGCAATGTAATTTTTAATGTTTTATTTTGAGTTAAAATGACTCTTTTACAGATAAAATTTGTTAGTCAATTAACGGTAAACAGTTTGAAATGACTTGACAGAATGATACTTCAGTAAAAAAATATTTTTTATTTTATATAATTTTATAACATTATTTTTTTGGCTAACATGATATTTTTTCGTTAGTTGATTAACAATTTTTATTCGCAGATTGATCGTTTTGACTAAAAATAAAACGTTTAAGAGTTAAATTATTTTAAAAAAATAGGAACTAAAGCAACTACCCAATTAAACCTTAGAGGTATTTTTTTGGCATTATGCCAATTTTAAAATAATGAGTATCATAATTATAAAGTAGTATTTGTTCACACATTCTTTACTAGTTGACAATGCATATACACCTTCTAGATATAGCTATTGAACTCAAATCTCTTACTATAAGTATCATATGCTTTTCACGAGACCACTACTTAGATTCGAACCGTCTATGATTGAGAATAATTGTGCGTAAAAAGGAGATTTAATGAGATGATGATACGAAAGATGAATTAGATAATGAATACTAGACTCAGTCTTTCTGTGGATTGCACGTGCAGAATAAAATGAAAGAACAAAAATCAGTTACTCTCTTATCCATCCATGGAATGAAAGACCACCATCCATCCCAAATTTCCCTCTGTTTCACTGTTTCTGCACTTTTTCCTTCTAAAGTCTATACTTTTCCCGCTTTAGATTCATTTTGGGAACATTGCAACTTAAAAGAAGAAGAAAGAATTCCAATTTCCCCAAGAAAATCTCCATGCTGACATGCTCTTCCATTAACCCCTCTTTCCCTCCGTTTCCTCTTCCAAACCAAACTCCCAAAGCAACCTTTTTTCCTCAACTCAATCACTTCACCAGTCGCAGTTTAAAACAACTCAAACCAACCCATTTACTTAAACCCCATGCTAATCCTAAACCTGCCCTTTTTTACTTCAATTTGTACCTTCAGCTCTATACAAATGCCGGTTTCATGCTAGAAGCGCGTCATCTGTTTGAGTCAATGCCTGAGAGAACTCTGATATCTTGGACTATACTCATGTCAGGCTATGCCAAACATGGTCTTGGTAAGGAAGCCTTGGCATTGTTTAAAGACTTGCTGTCTGCTGGTAAAACTGTGCGCCCTGACTCGTATGTTTACGCGGTTGTGTTGAGAAGTTGTGGAGAGATGAGGGAATTGGGGTTTGGCAAAGGGCTTCATGGCCAAGTTTTGAAAAAAGGAGAGGCTTTTCTTGATGGGTTTTTGGAGAATTCTTTGGTAAATATGTATTCAAGTTGTGGACTTTTGGAGGATTCTGTTTTGATTTTTGATGGGATTGAGAAGCCTGGTTTGGTTGCTTGGAGTTCAATGTTAAGTGCTTACGTGAAGAACGGGTTCGAAAAAGAGGGTTTGAATCTTTTCCTCGACATGTTTTTTAAGGGTATTGAGTTGGATGCTTTTGTGTTTTCAATGGTTATCAAGGCATGTTCCAATTTGGAGGAGTTGAACCTGGGAATTCAACTACATGGTTTAATGGTTAAGAAAGGATTTGGGAAAGGGTGTTGTTTGTTTCTGGACAATAGTTTAATGGATTTTTATGCAAAATGTAGGGATTTGAAGGGATTAAGAAGAGTTTTTGATCAGCTGTCGGAGAAAGATTTAGTTTCATGGAACACATTAATCATGGGTTATGTACATAATTTTTATTACATTGAAGCTCTTAGGAATTTCAGAGTTTTAATGCACCGAGTTTGTTATTGTGATGATTTCACAATTACAAGTATTCTCAAGGCAATTTCAAGTTTACACGACATGGACTATGGCAGGCAGGTTCATGGATATATAGTTAGGACAGGCTTAGTATCAAATAACTATGTAATGTGCTCTCTTTTGGATATGTATATCGAGTGCATTGAGCACGAGAGCTCAGAACAGTGGGAAAAAGTTCCTTTGAAGGTGTATGTTGGCTTAGAAAGAGGTGAATCCAATGAGAATATTATTATAGCAAGCATGCTAAAATGGTGCTCTCTGGTATCGAATCTTGACGCAGGGAAAGCATTCCACTCCTTGGCCAAGAAACTTGATGTACATTCCGATCCATATGTTACAAGTGCTTTGATTGATATGTATTCCAAGTGTGGGATGCCAGAGGCTGCTTTAAGGGTTTTCGAAAGAGTAGAAAACCCAGGCACCGTAACGTGGTCAGCTCTGATCTCTGGACTTTCCTGGAATGGGTGGTTTGTGGAAGCATTGACATGTTTCCAGAAAATGCAGCTTAATGGTATTGAAGCAAATGAGTTCACCTTAACATCTGTTATTCTAGCTAGTGTGGCTTTAGATGATCTTAGAAAGGGAAGAGAATTACATTGCAAGATACTCAAAGCTTGTTATGAATCAAATCTTTCTGTAGTTAACATGCTCATTAATCTTTACTCTGAATTATCAGATCACCGTCAAGCACTCAAGCTATGTTCTTTGATTTCAGATGCCGAGATCTCATGGAATTTATTGATACAGGCCTGCCTCAAGGCAAATGATTATGAAACGATTCACAAACTTCTCAGGAGGATTCAATCGTGCTCTGGTTATATTGAACCAATCTCTGTTTGTGATATTTTCAGATCGTGTAACAGCCCAGTGCATTTGCGTTTGGGGATGCAAGCTCAGGCTTACATGACAAAAAGAGGTCTTCTCTCGCATCCTATGAGTGGAAATGGCCTCATTCAGATGTATTCCGAGTGTGGACAAATTGCAGAGGCTAGTTTGGTGTTCGAGTTGATGCCTGAGAAGACTTCTCCGTCTTGGACGTCTATCATCTCTGCAAAAGTGGAGCATGGACATCCATCTGAAGCTCTGGCTTTATTTAATGATATGAGGAGGAGGAATAAATTAGTTGACTCAAGCACGTTAAAATCAATCTTGAAGGCATGTGGCCGAATGGGTCGAGTAGATGAGGTGCATAGCCTATTAATGTCCATGGAAGTGGTTTATGGAGTTGAGCCATCAGAAGAGCATTATTCTTGCATTGTCGAAGCTTTTATGCGAGCTGGCATGCTAGAAGAAGTTGAGAACTTCATTGATGAGGTTGTTCCAAGTAAAAAGGGCACTAAGATTTGGAACACGCTTCTTTCATCTGCGCGTGTTATTGGTAATATGGACATGGCAAGATTTGCTTTGGAGAAGCTATTAGAACTAGATCCAAATGACTGCTTTGCGAATCTACTGCTAGACAAGGTCCTGGTGATGTTCGGTAAGTGGAAAGATGCATCGAGGACTGCAGGTAGAAGTAAAACGATAGGGCCGAATTCTAGTTGCATAGAAGTGAAGAGCAAAATATATGAATTTGTGTCCAACCAAAATCCGACCGAAGAAGTCTCAGATAAATTGGGTGAGTTAGAAAGAGAGATGGAGGAGTTCGGATACGTAGCAGATAGAAACCATTTACTGCATGATGCAGAAGAGGAAGAATATGGTGGTGCAGGTCTTGGTCATACTGAGATGAAGGCCATCGCATTCGGGCTCTTATCGTTGCCCCACAGAATGCCGGTGAGGGTGACTAAGAGCATCAGGATGTGTGGTAGTTGTCATTCCGCGTGCAAGTTCATGTCAACTTTTGTGGATCGAGAATTGGTTGTCAAGGACAATTGCACCTTTCATCACTTCAGAGACGGTAGATGCAGTTGTCAAGATTCATGGTAGCAGCTGTTGATGAAATATGCAACTACAGTCTATATGTATATATCCCTGTAATTAATAATGTATCTTTTCATTTTATAAAACCTAAACTAATTCCTCATCTCGAAGCAATAAACGCATCCGATTTGAGATTTAGAGGAGGGCTTAATCATTTCATGACAACGTGCCTGGTGAGGTGAGATGTGCATCTGCAACATTCGGCCATGCCTATCCCACCTACATGTATTTAAACATCAAAGGTTAATTCTGATACCATTTATCACAAAGCTATTACTCTCTCCTTGATGAATATGAGGGCACAATAAAATAGCTACAAACACTTGACAGATTATGTCTTCCTTGAATTCTAACCTAAATCCTAATTCATGGTTTATAAGTTAAAACTTAAATCCTAACCATATTACTTTAAAAACTAAACTCCAACCTCTAAACTCTAAATTTTAATCTTAAATTCTAATCATTGTCTCTAAATTCTAAACCTCTACACCTAAACCCCTAAACCCTATGTCCTAAACTAATACCTTAAACCTTAAAATTAAGACGCTTGTGGAAACTGAAAAGTTTCCATCTCTGGTGTATAGGATAATAATTCATTTTAAAAAGGTTGTATACTTTTTTTATACAGTTTATATATCAAAATATAACTTATGTAAATAATAATGATACCAATTAAATTAAAGGTAAACTATTACATCATTGAAAGCATAAGATGAGCTAATTGAACTACGCATCCACAAACTATGACATTCGTTCTAAATTAGTCTTTAAACTTTTAAATGTTCAAATTTCATCTTTAAATTATGACTTTCCTTCTAAATCGGTCTCCAAACTTTTAAACATTTTAATTTCATTCCTAAACTATACTCTCATTTTAAATTGATCATCAAGCTTTTGAACATTTCAATTTCATCTTCAAACTATCAATATATGCTAATCTCGTCTATTGTTAACAAAATCATTAATAAAAATGTTAACTGTCATGTAAACATTGATGTATATTGTGTAATAATATAATGTAACATAGTGATTAATATCGTATCATGTCCCCCAAATTCATTATTTAGAATGAATATGAAAGGTTCTTTTGTTTTCGCAATTTATTTATAATTCTTTTTATATTTTAAAGTTAAATTATTATTTTATTTAAACTTAAAATTAATTATTATTTATACCATATTATATTATTTTAAAATACACTAATATTTATATGACAATAAATAATTTTTATGACGATTTTATTAACATGTAATAACGTATACATAGTTTAAAACATGGTGTGGAATTAACTCCAACAATAATTAGGAACTTAAAAGCCCAATGTAAATTACCTGAAAGCCCAGCTGCTCTAACCTATAAATACTTAAAAAGTAAACGGCAACCTCAGTACACTCCCAGCAAAGTAGAAGGCAGGGTTTTTCCATTTCTGAATTCGGAATTTATTAGGGTTTTATATCAGGGAAAGCAGTATCCATGGTTACTCCAACCCATCGCCAAAATTCGACCAATCTGACCAAAAGCAAGAAAACCCTGAAAAACCCAGAAGCCAATTTTCTATTCGAACTCAATTCTTGCTCCAAATCCAAAGACCTCAAAGCAGCAATCTCCCTTTACTAGTCTGCTATTTCCAGCGAAACTCGCCTCAACCAACACCATTTCAACACACTGCTTAACCTTTGCTCCACTTTTTCCACCGACCCTGACTCCAGAGACCTTGCTTTACAATATGGGTTTCGAGTTTTTGACCATATGACGGCCTTAAATATCCAACCCAACGAAGCTTCTGTTACTGCCATTGCCCGTTTATCCGTGGCGAAAGGTGATGGGGATTACGCTTTTGAAATGGTCAAAAAGCTGGGTGATTACCAGGTTACGCCACGGCTTCGTACTTATGAGCCTGCATTGTTTTGTTTTTGCCAGAATTTGGAAGCTGAGAAGGCTTATGAAGTTGAGGAGGATATAAATAAGATGGGATTGATCTTGGAGTAACCTCAAATCGCTGCTTTATTGAAACTAAGTGCGGATACGGGGAGACGGGAAAGAGTTTACAATTATTTGCATAAGTTGAGGAGGAGCGTGAAATGGGTCAGTGAGGAAACGGGGAAGATTTTGGAGGATTGGTTTTGCTGTAATGCAAGCGAGGTTGGTTCTGAGGGAGCAAATATGATGTGGGTTTAGTGAAAGAAGCGATTTTGAGGAATGGTGGTGGTTGGCATGGGTTAGGGTGGATTGGGGAAGGGAAGTGGGTAGTGAGGAAAGGGAATGTCGAGCCGAATGGTCGATGTTCTTGCTGTGGAGAGCAGCTGGATTGTGTTGATATTGATGATGACGAGACCGAGAAGTTTGCTCTTTCAGTTGCAGGCTTGGCTATGGAGAGGGAGGTTAAGGCTAACTTTAGGGAGTTTCAGGTGAGGAACACATTTTCAATTTGCCTTTTCTTCCTTGAATTGCCACAGTAGAGTTTAAGTTAGATTATGCAATGTTCTTTTGCTTTTTAGTTTTTGTATTTTTATTATCTTTGGTTTGATTGATTGAACATTGAATGAAAGAAGCCTCAAAAACAGGTTTGTAGGTTACTATGTGTGGACATTTAGTGTAGGTTGAAACTCCTGGGATTTATTTTGATTAATTTGCCAGTTATAATTTCATTATACGACTGGTTGTATAATTTGTGAAGGCTTGGTGTTTTGGTTATTATGATTTTTAGGTTTAGTTAAATTCTTCTTTTGCTTTTGTATTTGTATGCCTGGATTTTGGATTTAAGAATGTCCACTGTATTCTTGCTTGATCTTCCATAGATAATCAATCCGTACCGACTCTATATTCACATACTGCTGGAATACAAATGTAGAAAACTAAAGGTTTAATGTTTTATGCTTGTTGCTAAGTTAGGAGTTGGGACCAATATATTCAATGACTAAAATTTGTTTGGACTATGGAAATTTCCAATGTCTGTTTTGATGCATTCTGAATTTGCTTTTGATCATTAACTGTAGGAAATACTTGCTGAAACTAAATCATTTCTTAACTTTCCTATAACTTGTTAGAAAAGTCTCTTGCTAGCAGACCTTTATGCATGCTGTGTGATGCAGGAGCATCCAAGTTTAAATTAATTGATCAGATTTTATGTTTATTTCTTCAAGTTTATCTGTTGTGTGCTTTTAGATAGTTATGTGATTAGTACAGGACTCTTATTAAGAGTTTTAATTAAATTGGACTATTAGTGAAAACTCTATTATAAATACTATGCTAGAGGTTATTAAGGAAGTTATTATTTACTATTACGAATTCTAATAGAATCGGTTGCTGGAAAATCCCATAACCATTTTCTTTATTCCTAATTCAATTATGTTTGTCATCTTTTTTTCAATTTCCACAGCTGCTTAGTATTGCCCCTCCAGCATTGTGATAGGTTTCTTCCCTTGCTTATTAATATAGAGGTAAAGAATAAAAACGTTATAATCAGTCAGGTACAAAGGATGTGAACCTATAACTTATGCACTGCTTGAAGAACCAGAAAATGTCAAACAAAGAACGAGGCATAATTTTGACAGTAAAACTATATCATGATATCACAGGATTCCATTTTGCCTAATTCTTACTGTTTTTCCTTTTCTATTTTCTTATTCATCTATGTATGATTAATAAAGGATTGGTTGGAAAAAAATGCCAATTATGAAGCCATAGTGGATGGGGCAAATATTGGGCTCTACCAACAAAATTTTGCAGAGGGCGGTTTCAGTCTTCTTCAGGTTGTACATCCAACAGTTGGCTTGTCTACTTTGCATTTATATCGTTCTGTATCTTCTATCTCTCGATTTGTGTTACTAATTGTTGTTCATTTTTGTAAACATTGCAATAGAACAGCTTGATGCTGTCATAAAAGAAATGTATACTAGAAGTGGGAATAAATGGCCACTTGTCATCCTGCATAATAAGCGTGTTCGAGCCCTCTTGGAAAATCCTTCCTCTAGAAAGCTGGTTGAAGAGTGGATGATTAATGGTGTTCTTTATACAACACCTCACGGTTCCAATGATGACTGGTATGGGCGTTGAAAGAAACTAACTTTGGCTCATCTATTACTTGGAGTTCGCTTGTTCCGTATGTTAAATCTGATTTGATAACATGGTTTTGCTTCAGTCGGCATCTTTTTCTTTTAACTTGACGAGTTTCCAAATGCTTGCACTAGAAAATTTAATACCTGAATATATATAGTAGCGTCATCAGGAGTTGGTGTTTAACATTGGTGGCACATAATTCATTAAGGATTGTTCTGTTTTAAAATGGCTAATTGATGTTAATTTCAGCGTGATAAAAATGGTTCTTTGATCTACAGGTATTGGCTTTACGCTGCTGTAAAACTTAGATGTCTGCTTGTGACAAATGATGAAGTGCGAGATCACATTTTTGAACTCCTAGGAAGCAGCTTCTTTCTCAAATGGAAAGAAAGGCACCAGGTTCGTGCTGTTTGAAAACCTAATTGACACATGAAAATATTGTTCCTATGCTTTTGTCGTACTTTCTTATATTTACAATTTACAGTTTACATTCTTGTTTTATTTTTCTGCATGAAGTTTTTGCACCAGAAATGCCGCTATATTCTTAAGGAAAGGCTCAAATTTATTCGTGATTTGTGTAAAATGGAATCAATCCCGCTTTTGACTTGTGTTTCATTTGCAGGTTAGATATACGTTTCTGAAAGGAGCCCTGAAACTTCTGATGCCACCCAAATACTCTATTGTCATTCAGGTAGTCATTGGTAATTTCCTGTTGTATTTTCATATCGGTGGAATGTTATGATTTTTGGCCATTGTCGAATAGCTTGGGTATTAGCTCTAGTATTTTCCATTGGAATGTTTCAGGAATCCGGAAAAGGATCATGGCATGCCCCCATTGTATGTGACAGCGATGAGGAGGCATCGAGAACATGGCTTTGCATTACCCGGCCAGCTGCTTGTGAAGATGGAGGTAAAACCTGTGAAGTTGTCAATGTACCCTGCTGCAAGTCAGCCATATCAGAAGCAGGCGATCCGGAGAATCTCTCATGTGAGAATAGAAATCATGAAAATTCTGATGATAAAACCACATCCATAACCGGTAAAAGGAAAGAGAGATCCCCCTGATTCCATTCCACTATTGTTAAAAGTGGCAAAGCTGAAACCTGTTTCAAAGTGCCCGGAGTTGTTTTTTGGTTTGGTTTCTTTTATTTAATATGCCAATCGAAATAATCTTTCATGTTTGCTTCAAATTTTCCATATGCAGCAACTTCATCACTTGCAACACCATTGGTTTTCTGTCGATGGTTTATTCGGCTAAGATCGGTTTGGCACATCTAAAAAATTGGTACTCACTGAACTGGTTTACCTTAGAACGGGAATTGAACAACTCAAAACTCCACCAACTCAAAAACATCTATTCATAAAGATGAGGTATATATTAGGCAAACAGTATGATCAAATATAGTTTGATAATAAGACATTCTTGGCTAAACATAATTTTGATGCTGCTTGCTATGCCATGAATTGCAGAAACTTGCACCGACTAAAACCATTAACTTGATAAAGCATATAGGAAATATAAACCCTTATTATCCCAGTTAATGTTTCTACCAAATCATTTGAAAATATGTTTTACGATGCCAGGGATATGAATGTTCATGAAGTAATCTTCCCAATCAATGCATTTGGGGTCAAAGTACAGCATGTCCTCCTCCACCAGGCTTGTTCTTGCTGCGATTCGCAACTTCTCCGTGTTCAAATCATCGAAACTGTAATTTCACCGAAATCAAACAAGTTGATAATGAAAACTATAACTGCAACAGAACTATGGAGAGAGACTTACACGGCATCGAAGAACAAGTAAGGCCTGTAAATGTCGACCAATCGCATAACGAAGTTGATCTTCCTATTCATATCACTGTAAACACCTTGAAAGAAGTGACAGAATGCTGCATTTGCCCATTCCAGTCCCTAACAACACAAGAGAATTGATAAAAAAAAATGAATCAGTTTAAAGAAACTCCATAGATAAAGGTTGAAAACAAAACAGAAGAAGGGGTTTGGGGGAGGACCTTCAAAAGAAGCAAGTAACGGAAAGCCATGTATCTGTGGAAGCTATCCATGCTGTCAAGAACTCGAACTCTGCCGACAATGACCGGCTTCCCGTCTTTGTTAATCCATGGTTTGTTGGAGAAGTAGCGGAAGCCGTAGTCTTGAAGATGGAAATATTTGATGGGGTTCCGGAGCGAAGAACCGACTTGATATATGGACTCGGGTGGTTGGTTTGAGGCGTGAGCCATCATCGCTGCTATCATGGCGTTCACCACCATGTCTGCTGGTATCTGCAAGTGGAAATGTGGTTGAATAGAGGCAGGCAGGGGGTTTGGTCTCAAAATGGATTGAAGGATAAACACTGAGTGAACTCACCACATCTACTATTGAGTCCAGATTACCGAGGAAGAAAGTCAAAATGCCTTTAGCATAACCAACAGCTAGGCTATCAATGGTCCTATTGTAAGTGGAATAATGAGTTAATACTAAATGATGGAGCATTGTAAATGAAGTGAAAAGACCAACCTGGTTCCTTCGACCCAGCCAGGGAAGGGCTCTTTGTAGGTGCTGGTGATGATGGTGGGGCGAAGGATGACTGTGGGTATAACGCCTTTCAATTCAGCCAGCATCGTTTCTCCCATTGCCTTTGTAAATACGTACGTGTTTGGCCATCCATAAACCCTTGCCCTGTTTTACCATTTTCAAACCCATTCTACTCATGTTCAATCAATCAAATTAAACAAAAAGTTCTGACAAGTGTTTAACTTTAAGGGCTTATGGGTAGAATTTACCGCGTCAAAGTTAGAGGTTTAGGTTTAGCCGTTTAAAATATAAGAGTTGTAATTAGAATTTAGTGTTTAGTGTTAGAATTTAAGGTTTAGAGTTTAGAATAATATGGTTAGAGATTTAGGTTTTAATACACAGACCCTAAATTTTAAATGTAACTTACCAATTCTAAACTACTAAACATAAACTTCTAATCTTTAAACCTATAAATCTAATCCTAAACCTTACAATTAAGTCTTAAAGAAACTTTTTATTTTTCACTGCATGTGTATGAAATAATTATTTTTTTAGAAAATAATTACCCTTTTATTTATAATCATAGAAAAATACCTTGATACACAAGCTTGTGGCCTTTTAATTTTAGAATTTAGGTTTTATATTAGGGGTTTAAGAGTTTAGGTTGTAAGGTGTAAAATTTAAGTTTTATGTTTAGAATTTAAAGTTTAAGGTTTAAATTTTAAGGGACTAAGGCTGAAAATCTAAATTTTAAATTTTATAACTTAAATATAAAAAATTATATAAATTTATTTTATATATCGCCAAATTTATTGGATGCATAAAAGAATATAAATGCACTATCACGAGTAGGCAGTCAATGCCCCCCTGCCTCAACTGAACAATCCTACTATTTGTACCTTTCCAAAATTAATGATATTTTGGACTTTTTCTAAATGAAAAGGACTGTACTTTGTGCTCTTCAAAATATTAATAATCTGAAATAAAAAAATTAATAATATGATTTTATCACTTTTAATTTAAATTTTTTTTAGAACTATGTAAGTGGATCCAATAGTAAGGGACGATATTGTTCTTCCTAAATAATTTGAGTTTGAACATTGTAATTTATAATATATATATTTTTTAAAAAATATATATACTATTATATAATCACATCAAAATATTAAAAATAATTTTTTAACCTTAGACCCAAACTCTATAATATTATACCTATTTTCAATCATATGACTAGCTATATATATTTTTAATCCTCCTATAACATTTCCCCAATTAAATTAATAGTCAACTCTTTTTTACTTTTTCTGAGAACTTGTTTTAGATATTTATTTTCTGAACCTTTATAGTTAATTTAGGGAAAACTATTCAATACACAATTTTTTAGAGTTAGTGATTCAGTTCAAGGTTTAAGAGTTTAATTAATACGGTTTAGAATTTAGGATTTATGCTTATAATTTATAGTTTAGAATTAAAGTTTTAGAGTGTTAAAATTTTTAAATTTATACTTTATTTTTTAAAGAGTAAATATGTATGTTTGTGTAATTTCTTTACATTACACAACATGTGTCTAACAAATTACTCCTTTGTCAGTCTTTTCAATATATTTCTTTTAAGAAAATAAAAGGAAAAAAATTAAATTTGGAAGAAATTTACCTTCAAAGATAAAAAATTTAAAATGCATATAAATATAAAAACGATAATTATACGGTTAGTTTATCTAAATTTGGCTTGTTAGTTCAATTTATTATTTATAGTCAAATTAGGTACATGAACTTGAATTCATCATATAAGTTACCCCAAAGTGATTGCTTCCTTATAATTTTATACATTTTGGTACATAAGCTTGGTTTAATTGTTCAAATAATACATGAATTTGACTTTTAGGTACAAATAAATATTTATGTTTTTTTGTCCAATTGATTATTACATTAGAAATAAAATATATTTATAACATATAAAATCCCAAAAATATTTATTATGCGTAAGTTTATTGTTATTCAACATTTGAACCAAAAAGTCAAATTCATGTTCCAAAAATATATACTACCCCTAATATTTTAATGAAGTTATCCCTTTTGGGTATCTTATATAACATATTCATAGTGCATGATACCTACTTTGACAAAAAATATTAGATTATATTAACAAACCAAATTTAAATACTAAAATATATATTTACCCAAATAAAATAAAGAATAAAAAAATAACATCTCTAGAAATATTTCACTGACATCTCACTTAGAAAGAGGGATATCTTAATTATCTTAACTTAATTCTTTTGCACAGTGATATAACTTGCATAATGAATTAAAAAAACTTATAAATATTAATTAAAAAAATAAATTAAATTTAGAAATCAAAACATATATTTACTCGTATAAAGTTAAGAATTAACGAAAATATCATTAGGACATCTCCCTCAGCTAGAGAGAAAAACTGTCTTAATAATCTTAACTTTTTACCCTAATAATTTTAGATATATTAACAAATCTATATAATACATATGATATAAATTGTAAGGGTTATTATATTATTTGGAATTTCTTTAGCTTGAGAGTTTAAATTAGTATTTACATTTGTGTTTAGATTGATATTTTATATATTTTTAAATTAACACCTAAATTTCCTTTCTGTCACATATTTGATACCAAGTTAGATATTAAATTATGTGATAAAAACCAAATTATGGTAATATGAAAAAAAAACATAAATACTAATTTAAACTATGAAACTATGAAAAAAATTATATAAGTATCTTAAAGTTTATTAACCAAAAGAAAATAAAAAGTTTTTATATGCGTCTTAGTTTTAGAGTATAGAGTCATTAGGATTTAAAGATTAGGGGTTTATAATTTAGTGGCTGTGGTTAGAATGTAAGATTTAGGGTTAGGATTAGGGTAATATGGTTAAAGATTTAGGTTTTAACCTATAAACTTTAAAATATAACATCAAATCATTAATCCCTAAATTTTAACCACAACCCATCAATTCTAAATCACTATATCTAAACTCTTAACTTTTAAATAAAAAAACTAACCTTAAATCTTAAAATTAAAACGCTTAATTTTTTTTTAATTTTTACCGTCTAACTGCATATATCTTAAAGTTCATATAAAATATATAATATAAATACACAAAAAAAAGGAGAATTTTATTTTATCGAGAAATGAGATGAATGATAAATTAAAGTTGAGACCTACTCAACAATTAATGTTGGGTGGGTATGATGAAACAGGTGACCACTGTTTTTGGTTTTGTGCTTTTAATTTCATCAATTTCGGGCGGCCAGGGTTGTCTGTGTTTGGTGTATAATTGACCAACTTATTAATGTCTACTCTTCCATTTATTATTTCTGAATTTATGTAACCAACTTTTAATAATATCTCAATTTTTATCCATTTATACATTGTCAATCCGTTACTCTTTTTATAAAAATTAAGTACATTTTATATAGCTAAATACAATGTATTTTGTGAATATTTAATGTAGTTAACATTACCTTGTTTAATATATTTAAAATTTTGAACCCAATAAGTGATTAAGTGAAAGAGATGATATTCTTAAAAAATATATGTTCAAATTATTTTATTTGTAAAATATATGCGCTTTGTTAAAGAATTACAAATATTTATAAATAAATATTATTTTATAATCACTTTTGAAATATTACTCCGTAATTATTGGAGGTCCTTGAAAAGTATTTGAACTTAATTATTATTTTTAAAATCTTTACTGAATTATAAGGGTGGGTTTAAAGTTGGATCTATCATGCCAGGCTTATCCTATTTATTCAATGACACACCATTTTATTGGAATGCCCCCATCCACTTTAACATAAACGGTGTAGGAATGTGTGACAAATTTACGTTTGCTTCAACTTGAGTCCATTTAATTATATTATAAAAAACTATGATCTAATGATATATATTTGATACAAATTTATATACCGCATTAATTGTTAACATCGTGATTTGAAAGTTGACGGATAAATTCATATTTGGCATTAAACTAAACACTAAGTTTTAATGTATAATTTAATATACTAACTTTGTTATTCTTACGAGTTAATATAGGAAATATTCTTTTAATTCTGTTTTCAAAATAGTTAACATTGTTATTGATGTAACATTAGTTTCTATTACCTACATAAATAATTTTATTTATCAAACATGAAGATTATTATTAGGTTTGTTTATTTTTAAAAGGCATAAAACTTGATCAAAATTAATTTCTCATGCATACGCTTAAAAATATTAAAGTTTAATATATATGATTACAAAAAAAATCATGTATCAGATTGTATAATTAGTCATAATTCATATCTAATTTTAAAATTACTTAAAATCCAATTCTCTATATATTACTATCAGTTAACATAATAGTGGTGTATGTGTCTTAATTTATCTCGAATTTGCGAAAATATATTTCTTTAAAAACTATATATATTTTTTAAAATAATTTAAATTATTAATAGGTGATAATATTTTCGAGAGTGTAGGAAATAGAAAAAGGGGGAACCTGTGAATGCCCAAATCCTTCATGGCAATGGTGATATCCTTATCGGAAGCGCCTTGCAATCTGAGATCATTAAGCTTATCCTCCACCACTTTCCTCTCGGTGTTGACATCCAGGCCTGCCACCCCATTCAGGGTTTCTCCGACACCATAACCGTTCTCGAGTATGAGCCCTGACCTCTCTCCCGACACATATGCTGCCGGAAAAAAAAGGACGGACGAATTTTGTTAATTATTTTATACTCGACAAAACATTCATGTCTCATGTTCCCCTAATAAAGATTATGTGTAGCAGTACCAACCAACCTGTGGATACATGAACCAACACTCGTAGCTTGACACATTGCTTGACAAAGTCCACAACATATTTAACCCCCATTGTGTTGAGGCCAAGTGCCACATCATATCTACGCCCAACAAACATTCGTTTCATCATTACCGTTGTTAATAAGAATTGATTAACAATACACACAATATCCGCCTTTTTCATTCGTGATGTTTTATTATGGTTGCGGACAATAACAGTTTAGGAACAACAGACCTTTCATCGAAGTTGGTGGTGGCAGCAAGGTTAAGGACAAGTTCCACATCCTTAAAAACCTGTTGAATGAGAACAGAATCTTCAACACCCAAATCCTGACGGGATATGTCTCCAGGGATCACACTGATTTTCTCTGATATGAATGAAGTGAAGCTTTTCCCATGCTTCTCTTTCAGGTTCCTAAACAGATCCTTCCCTATGATCTGTAAACACAAAACAAAACCAATTACTTATGGTTACTACCACGTTCTTCATAAAAACAAGAACAAAACATGTTGTAATGAAAGAACCTCATTGTGTAAGCGATGGATGGCGGATTTATGGTCGGCTGCTCTTACAAGAAGATATAGTTTCTTGACATTAGGTTGGAGCCTGAGTATTTTCTCCACGAAAACTGCATCCGCAACCGAAAACACAGCATTCAGATGAGTATGCATTAATGAAATAATAAAGAGGGAATCTTACTCTTTGCTAAAAACCCAGTTCCACCGGTGAGTAGAATAGATTTGTTATCAAGAAACTGAACAACACTTCCTAACTCCATGGCATAGGAGGACAAGAGGGACACAAGGAAATAAACAAGAAAGTAGAGTGGAGTGAGTGAAAACTAAATTTGTATATAAACTACAGCTTTTAAAGGAAATCTCATTCATTCATAATGAATTAGATTTGGGGGAAGGATGGGGGGGGCAATTATGAGGTGGCGTACAAGAAAGTAGTTGGGACCGACTGTAGTTGCCCTCCCTGACCCTTGCTCCTCTCTCTCTATATTTATGACGGGTTTAAGAAAAATTCCATATTTCTATAACCTTTGTAATAGAGTTAACATTTCATCGAGTCAAGTTAAAAAAATTTAAATTATTTTGTAAGTTATATTTTACAATTTAAATTTTATTTAAAATTTAAGTCAAGTTTTTGTACATATATATTTTTATATGCATACACGTACTAGTGCACATATATATGCATATACTTAGGACTAGACGATGCACATATTGATTTTAATTTTAACAACTTTCTATATGCATATAATACATATATATATATATATATATATTCATATATGACATACATAATATATCATGTAGAATTGCTAGACTCGACTCGAATATGAAAAATGGTCAATTAATTACTAAAAATTAAATTATTTGAATTTTCACTTCATAACTTAAATTTTATTTAAAATTTTTTCCGAATATGAGTTAAAATTTTACTCTATTCATGGCTATGCTTCTAGAGCCATTTGTGCTCTTATCGCTAGAATCACCATGTGTGCGCTCCTGTTTCTATACCTAGTGCCAGGTTCTTGTAATTCCATGTGAAACTTATGCTTCAAGTCATTGGGATTAACAAAAACTATAAACAATTTTGTAATTTTTAATGAGTATTATAATCGTAACTCTATAGAAGTAAAGCGTACATTATTAAAAACCTTTTCCATATATTGCTCAAGAATAAAACCTCAAGAGATGGCAACAAAAAAAAATACAAGAGTGCACAATAAATAAAATTCAAGTGCAAGTGTGCAATAATACAATTAGGAGTAGGGTTGAACAAAAAGTCGGTTAAACAAAATAAATCAAATTGATGTAATTCAATTATTTCGGTGAAATTTTTTTGATACACAGACTGTGTAAATTTTAGTTTATACGTGTCTTTTAATTTTAGGGATTAGAGTTTTAGTTTAAAGTTTAGGAGTTTAGGGTTTAAAATATAAGGTTAATGTTTAGAACTTAGAATATATGGTTTAAAGTTCATGGTTTAGTTTTTTAGGGTTAGGGTTAAGAATTTAAGATTTAGGTTTTATAGTGTAAATATGCAGGTTTGTATAAAATTAGTTTTACACGGCTTGTGTATCAAAATTTTACCCTTATTAGATTAGTTGATTCTGTTTTGACAATTAATTATGTTTTGGAGATCCAAATCGAATAAACCGAATAACTTTTAATTAATAAATTATATGTTTTAATTCGTCTAGAACCCAACAAGTGGTCTTATTGAAAAAGCGAATGATATTCTTCTTACGAGATTTAGTTCAAATCATTTTATCTGCAAGGTATATGACTGTAAGTATATTGTCAAAGGGTTAAAAAATTAATCTAATCTAAATACGAAATTAAATACACAAATATAAAATAACTCAATCAAATTATTTAATTAATTTCATATAAATGTTTAAATTTACATGATAATTTTTTTATTTTCTAACAAATCTTAAAAAGTAAAAAAAATATCAATTTTGATTAATGGGTTATTTTGGTTTTAACAATAAAATCAAATTATTCGGTTTTAAATTAATCGATTTATTCAATTTTTTGATTTATAAAATCTGAACGTACCGAATGTACACCCTTATTAACTAGGAGGGCGTATTTCGCAAATAAAATACAAAGGATGCCTCAAGCATTTTATTTAAATTCATAGCAACAAGTTTGAAAACGTTTCCTTATTTAGGACATATTACTGTCGTCTGATAGTAAAAAAATTGCTCCTAGCTTTTAGGTTTTCTTTGACAAAAATCCTTTATTTTTTTTGTCATTTTTTATGTCTTAACATTAAAAAACTTAAATTATAAGTTTTAATTTTAAATTTTAAATTATACATCTTAAACTTTAAAAAAATACAATATACACATGATATTCTAAATCTTAACTTTAAGTCCTAAACTTAAATCATAATCTTAAACTCTAAATTTAATTTTTTTAATAATAAGACATAAATAAGCTATCGAAAAGAGACAAATAATTTCTAACTGTATATGGGGTACTTGTGTGTGGCGCTACGGTTGTGTCTTCTTATCTGTTCTCCTGTAACACAAGGCTGCGTGTTATCGCGTTATGTGAGGGTGTTTGAAAACATTCGATTTGAGATATTTGATTCATTGATCGAGTTAAAATAATTATATGTTTTTATTTTTAAAAGATTTTTTAATTCATCGATCGATTTGAGATATTCGTATAGAGATACTCTGAAAATCTAGTTTCATACTTCACAAGGAATAAAGAAAAAAAATGAAATAATTAACATACAACACTAAACCACACACTTAGACATGACAAAAACATGTACATGTATATACGAGTAGCTTTGGACATGTATAAGAAGAAAGACCACATATGCTCTAAAAAAATTAAAATAAATTAAATTAAATGTTAGCAAGAAAAAATATAAAAAAATTAATTTTGAGTCGGTGATAGAACACATATGAAAAGAAAAATAATGTTACACTTCATTATTTTAAGTTATATTAAATTCGTTTTTATTTAAAAGTTAATTTATTATGTATACAATAAATTAAAAAATATTTAATTTTTAAGCTAATAATTTTATTTTTATAAATTACACAAAACTCTTTAAACCTTTGAACTATACTTGTCCTCCCTAGTAGGTGAACTCGACGAGATTAGGTTCCCTTAAACCTGCTTTTTTTAGCTGAACCAATTTAAAATTGTAAAAAAAAAATCGATTTTATGTATTATTTATTTCGATTATTATCTCACAGGTGATGGATTTTTTTTTATTCCACAAGTACTTTAATTTTAGAGTTTCAATTTAGGGTTTAGAGCTTATGTATTCAGAATTTAGTGCTTATAGTTAGAATTATGGGTTTAGGGTTAGGGTTTAAGTTTTAGGGTAATATGATTAGGGATTTACGTTTTAACCATAAATTTTCACAATAAACCCAAAATTTTATCAATAACCCCTAAATTCAAAACTACTACACTTAAACTCCTAGCCTATACACCCTAAACAGAGTCCCTAAACCATAAAAGTATAGCGCTTGTGCAAATAAAATTTCTACAAGCGTTTGTGCAAACAAAATTTCTACAAGCCTATACACCCTATACAAACTCCTCTTCTCAGATATCTTTATATGATCAAAATGGTTTTTCAAGGCTTGTAATGTGGCTAAGGTTCGTGGTTACAAAAGAAATGATGTATATGCCCAAATAAGTGTTTGAGGGTGAATATACTAAGGTTCAATTCTTCTTGATCAAGTCCTTGCTTTTTATTACTTCCTCTTTTCTTTTCCTTCCTGGATCGCTCTAGACTGCCCATTTTTGGGTTTTCACCCTAGAGTTCATCTCATTTTTTTGCTTTTTGAATATTCGACTGACACATGGTTTATGTAACACTTTATTTAAACCTTGTACTTTTAAACTTGGTGCTTCATCCAATGGGTATATTTTCAAGGTTTTTCTTTCACATATTTTTTCTTCTCTTTTTTTGGATACACATCTTGGTCTTCATGTTGTTTTGCTCATGCACTCACTCTTGTTATCTTCATAGCATGGTCAGAACCAGTAACCTTTCATCGCCTTTGTCCCTAGTATGGGGAGTGATCCTTGGTTAGGGTTCAATCGGAAAAAGAAAATATTAGGCTCAAAAGGGACAACAAGGGATATTTTTTTTGCAAAGGGAAATGAAGGAATACTAAATCATTGTTGTTTAAGGTCATAGAAATAGTAGGAAACTCCTCTACTTGTTCCATTTTCTTTTGAATTCCACTGAGGGGCTAGTTCTCTCATCAAGGTTCCATTGCTGACACGTTGGGCTTGCCAATTAAGTCTTTAACTCCTGATGGTTGTCGGTATTCGTAACCATGTCTGTAGGGCTCCCTTAAAGTCATCGGAGAAATCTCACTTTCTGACGAAGGCGGCTATACCAGAACTATCTTGTATTACCATTGTATACTGACAGAAATCCTTGTTAGATCTCTAGTCCATGCCTTACAACATAATCTAATTTGGGACCATGTTGGTCATCTTTTTAACCTATTCAGAAGAAGCCCTTGACGAATCCTCATATGTACTTAGATTAACTTGACTTAGTTAGGTATGCCATCGGGTAGCAGACTCTAATAGACAATAGATGAGTAACTTCTCGTCTTTGGTAGCACATGATCAAGTAAGCTAAAGGGCAAATGGTCCTATCAATTCCACATTCTCAATGATAACCTCGTTGAAGTTGGGATTTTTGAAGTTTCGATTGCACTTATCATTTTGTATGGGCGAAGAGCTGCAGCTTCACATATCTGGCCCTCTCAATGCTCTTGTAGCACTCATCTTGTTATTGCATTCCTTTAGTGGATACATAGGTATTGATCTTTCAATGGTTAATATTAAATTTTAACTATGGATCTTGGCATTCATTACCAGAGGGTGTTGGTCATTCACTTCAATTGGTGTTATATTCTGAGTCGCTATACCGAATTCAAAAAATTTGCAAAGATCAAGGTTTTTTTCACTAGGCAACAAACAAAGGAGCTTTAGTGAGCTTGGATCACAAACGTCAACTCTAGTGATAGGTGGGAAGCGTCTACTAAATCAGGCTTTGAAGAAGAAAAGTTAGCAATAACCCATCTTCTAATTCTAGCTGACATTACCGGTTTCTTGTTGTTGAAATTCCAATGCCCGTTTCTTGGAATAAAATCTACGTTGTTACTCACCATATCCTTTAACTTGGATGACCGTAGAATTGGTGTCATTATGCATTCATTCTTCTCTATGGCTTATGCCTAGACTTTTCAACCATGGATGCTCTTTGCGAGGAGGTTAGATATTTCGTGTAGGACAATAAAAAGCAAAGCTCAATGAGATGCTTTGGCTTGCATGGCAAATTACCAGAATATTGCAACAATATGTGATGATCATAGATGGTCACCTCTACCGTCTTTGTTTTTTCATTCTCATTTTTGTTCTGCTCACTCAATCTAGTGATCTTGTTCTAGTTGGTAACGCTTCTCTAGCCTTGATCTAGGGAGTGAAGGTCTCCAGCATTTTGATTGGCAAGCCATTACAGACCAGGTTGAGCTATCGTTGTAGTTGACACATCAATTTTGAGTGGAAGGCCTCCTTGAATGGATCGAATGAAAGTATATACATCTCATGACACCTCTTCCAATCGTTCTGATTTTTGTGGAAGAATGATTGGCGAAACACCTTCAGCGTGAGTTCTCAAATTCCTGTTTGTAGAGCATTTTGAATTATTTGCATGTGAATCTTTGTAGCAACGCTCACCTTGAACATCTTCAATATTTTAATTTCTTCTTTTTATATTCATTAAGGCTGCCATCATTATTAGGGCTTGCACCGCCATTGGTTCTGTTTGTCGTGCTTCTTGAGTTTTAGAGGAATTATCGGGCCAGGTACTAGGCTCAGACCTTTTGTCTGGATTGGAAACTTTAAATTTTGGACTCCACCAGAATATGGATTTGAAATATTTCCTTTGATGGGTCTTTGAGTGAAAGTAAGCTACTCTGAGTTTGGTGTCAACAGCCTTATTCACCATAGCTGCTATCTGGGCATAGTGTCTTACTGAGCTTGTGCACTTTCATCTCTCAAATGGAGATGATGATGTGCGTGAGGTATTGATGCAAGATTGTTGATATTTTGAAACCAAAAGCACATTTCATTGATCATGAAGTTCTTGTACACATAACAAAGACTTCGTTCTGCTTTCTTCCCTTGATGTGCTTTAGTGCAAATTGCTCGAACTCTCCAATTGGTGCAACCTCTCTCTGAACACGACCGAAGAACTATCCTACTGGTACTGGTCGATTGCCTCATCTAGGAAGTTTAACATTTGTTGTTCATTCTATCTGGCCTGATTCTTCATCTCACGAGCCTTAGAAATTACTTTCTGAATTTGACGTCTCAAATGATCAATATAGAGCTGTCTACCCAATCATGTGACATTTACAACTCGCTTGGTGTCGGCCCACTGGATCTTCTCATAGTCCCAATAATCAATAAGGGTTCTACACCGTAACAGAGCAATTCAGCCTTGGACCCCTTTGTCTCATCTTCTTTTAGTTTCTCTTAAAGTTCCTAATTCTTATCACGGTATTTTCTGAGGCTACTAGGTTCTTCTAAGTATTTCCCCTCTAAGTGTTGTTTTTCTCTAGCAAGTCGGCCTACATTTTCTTTATGTTTCTTTGCCTCACGTTGCCAGAGCTTTCACTCTTTCTTCATCTTATCGAGTTGTGCATTTTTCTTCTTCAAGGTTTTAGAATCACTAGCACGTGCCCCTCGGGCCTTCAAATGGTTGTTCTCTTGCGTCAGCTCTTGCATATGTTTCAAGTGGAGTTCTTGCTTTGTTAGAAGAGGTTTTTATCTCTTTATGGCAGCATTCTTTTTGGTATTGTTTCGCGATGAGCTTGCCTTCAGTGACTTTGCCCCACAATTTTTCCCTCTCAAAGTCATGTTTGTAAATTTCTAGCTCGGTCAAAAAATACCGGGCTGAGGATTATCTGATAGGCTTACCATGGCTGGGATGTTTTTGTTGTCGACTATTTACCTCCTCCAACTAGTATACTTGAGCACAACACTAGCAAATAGGTCCACTTTCATTCGGTATGTTCGTTTCTACCCACTAGCCAATTCCATGTCTCACTTTGTGGAATTGTCTTTCTTGTGGGAGAACTCCTCTTCTCGCAGCCCTTGAGTAACAGGAATAAACTGTCGAGACCCATACTGGCGTTGTATGAAGTAAAGGGCATAGCTTGTAGCTCCCCATAGTCTTATGAGAAGAACCCATTCTATCTTTTCGTACTTGTATAGAATCAGCACTTGCACGTTAAGGGGGCTCATCATTGTCAGAAAAGTTTCGGAAGAAGGTCATCTACTGTTCTTGCTTTATGTTTTGTTGCCATCACTTTTTGGTAGCTTTTCTAATCAGGAACAAATCTCTAGATGTCGGGAGCTTGCTTATCTTCTCATCATCCCAAAAATGACTCCGCAAACAAAGTAAATGAGCTGCAAGCATCCAATGAGGCTACCTTTTCCTCGAGTTTGAAAAAAATTTAGGGACCTGAAGGTTTCCGGCAAAATTGCTCGGACACAATTTACGTTCTTCTGAGCTAGCAAGTCTACTAAGGTTATCTTCACATGCCCTGAGACTTTAGGGAAGATGAATAAAGCATAGATAGCCAAGGCGAGCAAATCAATGACTCTTCTGTGCTTTACGTCTTTCATAATCTGGGCGCAGATGGGTATCTATTTCTTCAACATTTAGACCGACAAGCTTGGCAAATTTCTTTTGATAACTAGAGTTTTTCTCTTTTCAGTATATTTTATCAGGTTTCTCTAGCTCCAGGCACATCAAGACCATGTACTCTTCAACGGTGGTGGTCATGTCTTTTCGATTGAAAACGAAGCAACGATAAGACGAGTCATAAAATTTGGCGGCTGCTAGCATCATGGGCTCGTCTATCTCTACCCTAAGCAGAAGGGATATATCTCCATACCTTTTGGTGAATACGGCTCGATCTTGGGCTTCCAGGCTTTCCCATACGGTGATCAATGTAGACAAATGATTATGAGGCAATCCTATGTGTACTTTTTTTGGCAGATATACAGTGGTCTCTTTCTGCACGCCATCTCTGTATCGGCGCTAAAACTCTGTGGGCTTACTTCCGACATCAGTATTTGGGCGAAGGACTTCGGAGCTGGATAATGTGAATATTCACGATCTTTGACTGAACAGTGTCTCGGAATACCAACTGGATGCAATGTGATGTATGATCTCAAAATAAAAAAAAATGTTAGTATGTATAAATAATAAAATAAAACACAATGGTAAGATACATAAAGTAAAACAATAAATAACAATAGTACAAGAAATAAAACCTATAGCTTAATGGGGTGGGCTATCTAAAACATGCATTTATGCAGGTTTGGATCTAGAAAAGGTTATTGAACCGTCATTATCCCCTACTATAAGGTAGATAAGATGTCCAATTCTTGCCCATCACAGGCTTCCGAATCGAACACGGCTCGAGGGGATGCATTTTCGTTATGCCGGTGCGGAGGGTTACTCACGAAAGCATAAGTACTCTGGACCCCGAAAGACTTTCACTAGCCCATAAGGAGGGTTACTCACGAAGGCGTAGCTTGTTTTCTTCCACTTAAGTTTGATAAAGCCCGAGTAGAAGGCTTATGTTATGATGCAAACAGATTATAGCACCAAGAAAATGCACACACAAAAATGCAACGGATTAGTAAAGAAAATAATTCGTGACCAAGAAAAAGTTGTGCCCTCTTAGATATTCCCCAGCGGAGTCGCCACCGGTCCTTTTTATTATATTAGGTGGACCGGAAACCTAAAAACCAACCAGATAGAGGGTTCGGGGGCACGGTTACGTGTGGGGAAGGATTAGCACCCCTATCACGCTTGGAGACCTGCGCTTACTTGATCACTAATATTTTCTTTATAACCCGGATGCGTGCATGCAAAGTTTAATACAAAAATCCACGAAGTTCTAGAATTGGCTCGAACTCGCTAACGGATGAGAAAATCTGAATCAATTTAGATGCAAAGGGATTAAGGTATTAATCCTTAAAATTCGATAATGCACTTTCGCATAGGAGTCTCGATCGTTCCTACAACGGCTATGGGAAGATCGAATTAACCCTAATTGAAAATACGCCTCGTTTTCATGATGTAAAGAAAGATCATTTTTAAATGATGTCTTATTAGCCCTTTTTAATTTTATGAGTGATTTAATGTTCAAAATTAATTATTTACAAATTACCTACTTTTCTAAGAATTACCCTAAGAGTTAATTATTTACACATTATTTACTTTTTTAAAAGTTACCTAAGGATTTTAAGGAAACTAATCCTAGAAGGCTTCATTAAAGTATTTACAAGTTATTATATTTAAAAAATTATCTATAGAGTTTTACTTACAATTAAATAATTATTTACCCCTTTTTATAGAATTACCAAGTTAGGTTTTATTTACCATTATTAAAGATTCACCTAATGGTTTTATTCAACTATTTACAATTAAGGAAAGATGTAGAATATTTTAGGAATCTAAGCCTAGGTGTTAAATTTTATTATTGGTTGAGTATATTATACCTATATTTAGGTTATCAATTAAGGAAATAAATTTAAAGGTATTTATTTAAGATTAGTTAACAAGTCTTTATTAAAACATTGATTAAAATATTTATTTACCCTAATGCTTTACCGGGATAAAAGATAAATTAAACAAAGAATGAATGAATCAAACAATCAATTTAAGTGCATCAAAAATAAAAGAACTGAATTAAAAGCAAAGAGGGAAAAGAAATTACAAATAGTGGATCGAATCACGAACTCATCGGCGAGGGGTACGAGCTGAACGCCGTCTCTGCCGCTGCTGCCACTGTCGGCTGTCAGACGTTGGGGGCAACATGACGCTGCTACCGCTGGCGGTGTGCCGCGGCTGCCTTTCCTTCGGTGCTGGCTCTTCCTTTTTGGAGACGAGAAGTTCTCCACAAGCTCCGATAAGCGAGGAACTATACCTCTTTCTTTCCTTATTCGAGACCAAACGCCCAAAAAAACAAAGAGAATAAAAATATACGAAGACAGTATTTGGATAAAATTCCTCAAAGAAATTACTTGTATTGCTCTTCAATTTCTGTATTACAATTGCTTGTGTGTTTCTCAATGTGCGGTGTGTAAAAAATAATGTCTAATTACAATGGAATGAGGTCTATTTATAGGCTTCAAGAAACCCTAAATCAAAAACCCTAAAAGTATATTCCCTACTTATGCTCAACATTCTTGAAAAGGGAATAATGCCATTACTTGGGCATCAAACTTTTTCCTTACATTCAATATGAGTTAAAACAAATAGGAAAATGTCTAATCTTGAATTTAATTACAAATATTCAATAAAGTAATTGAAAATTAGTAATAAACTCAAATTCTCGTTTTGAACCCGTATCCTATTTTCTGCACGCGCTGTCTTCAGTAAAATGAGCATATCTTGAGCTCCCGACATTCGATTGAGGCGTTTCAAGATGTGTTGGAAAGGTAAACGAAAGACGGTCAATAATTAAGAAGACACCTTGACCCGAAAACGCTTGGATCCTATCGGAAATTTTTCGTGAGCCCACAGTGAGAATTCTTTGCGCATCACTTGACTTTCCATACTTGTTGGATATGATCTCTTGTAATCTTCCCATATCTGAGATGGCTAGAATCTTGCGTGATCTGATTTTCTTGATAAGATTGATTCGTATTTAATCCCCTTTTCTTTGCTTGCAAGGCATGACTGATGACGTGGCGACTTGGTAGGGATTCAAATAGAAAGAGTATTGCACAAGAAAAGCTAGGGTTTCTTTGTGCATGATGCCTAATTGAGCCCACTGTACATGGATTCTTTTTGAGTTTTGCATTTTATATATTTTTTAGGCTTTTGTATCATATATACATGGGCGGACAAAATAGGTGACTACAGATGCCTCGGTCGTGCTTGGTCTTTCGTGTTGCTTTTGTTGGCATGTTTGGGCGAGGCTAATGGCTGGTTGGTTGGACGAGGCCGATGGTTGGTTGTAGGGTGCGAAATGGAATAGGTGTTGGGGTTCATGTCGAGTCTTGTTCTTGATTGTTTGTCCGAGCTTGCTTGTAGGCGTTTTGTTCGATCACCGTCTTTTTATGGCCATATGGTACTCTTTTCTTCCATTTAGGCTTAGAGAGATTTTTAATGAGGCATGCGACCATATCTGAACTTGTATGATTTCCCTTAATAAAATCATACTTATTGCTGATAAAAAATATTTAAGTTATGAAATGAAAAACATAGACTTGATATCGTAAGTGGGAAAATCAAGTTTTAATTGATTTGTTTTTTTAGTTGATTAATTGTTGTTGCAATTAATTTTTTATTTGTTAATTTCTAATGGCAATGGACTAGCTTGTTAGTTTTTTTATGTTGGGTGACCATTTTATAACTTTTCATAATTAATGGACTTAATAAAAAACTCCATATGGTCAAAGGGCTATTATCTTATTTTATCCAATTAAAAATTAGTGCTGAATATCAATGCATTGTAGAATTTTTCTTGTTTATGATGGTAATTTTATCCATTTTTTTGTTTTCTCAACAAACTATTAAATTTTTTTATTAATACTTTTATTCAAGTTCGCACAACAATCTTGTTTCATAAATGTTTATTTATTTTTTACTAAATTAAATAAATAAACATTTATTCGAAAGGTATGATTTATTATTATTTATTTAAATAAAATGTTTTTGTTATTATTTTTTATTCAAAAGGTATGATTTATTAAGAGCATAAATCATACACTACTAAAATTATCATCTACCTCATTAAAAATTTCTTTAAGTCTAAATTGGAGAAAAAAATACGGCGTGATAATTTAACAAAAGCAATATCTAAAGATCGAAGAAAACACCAAATACTCCTGCATCATACCAACATCGAACACCCAGCATCGAAGGAATCCCAACACCTAAAATCCCCCAAGCTCAACACCCAGCCCCCGAAGCACTGCCTAACTACAACCAAAACCAACACCTCCGAACACCCTATCCTCAAAACAACGCAACAGGGACCTCAACCATTACCCAATTACCTCAATTGATCAAACGAAACCAATATGTACGATAAAAAGCGTTTCGATTCATGTCATAATTGTACCATACTTTAAAAAGGTATTTTAAATTTTTAATTCTAAAAATATATCTTGATTCATCTTCTTATACAAGCATAGGATTTTTTAGATCACTTAAAATTGATACATTATTTGTATATCCACTAATTAGAAAATGATTTTTTCTCAAGTGGGTTGAAAACAAGGGAAGGATATATAGTAATTCACAATGGAGTTCTGGACAGACGTGATACGAGTGACCGCACACATGGCCTTAAAAGAGACGGGCCCAAAAATATATAACCTAAAAAATGTTAGAAATTTGTAAAGAAATTATAAATTTATATATAGAATTATGTGTGTCTATATATATATAACAATAATCTAAAACTTAAAACATATAAAAAGAATGACACTTTTTAAATGAAAATGTTTGATTTTTAGATGTTTATAAGTCAATTTTTTGTTGCTCAAGAGGATAATCTAATAATTTTTTTGTTTTAAGGTTATTTTTTTTAAAAAAAATTATATCTCTTACTGATTATAAATTAAGGGACCCATTTTAATAAATTGTACAGGCCCCAACGGTTGATGTCACACAAAGAATTGTATATTTTTTAATGTAATTTTTATTTATTATTCTAGGTTTTTTTTTATAAATCTTAATTCTAATTCAGCCAAGAGTAGAGGAAAAAAGAGACTTTAGAGAAGGAATAAATGCTCTTAGTAGGTCTAAAACTCATAACTTAATGGAACAAAGATGAGCAGTTTGACCATACGTAGTTACGTACTCTGATTTTTGAAGATATAATCTAATATATAAAAGGCTTAACCGTCAAATAGGTGCCTAAACTTTTTTTGGGTCAAATAGCTGCCTAACGTTTCATTCCGTGACCCATTTAAGGTTCTTCGTAAATTCCCACCGTTAAAGAACACGTGTCATCTCCTAAAAATTCTAAAATTATATTAAAAATAAATAAAATTACT
Source organism: Hibiscus mutabilis (assembly GCA_019671005.1). Lineage (NCBI taxonomy): Eukaryota > Viridiplantae > Streptophyta > Magnoliopsida > Malvales > Malvaceae > Hibiscus > Hibiscus mutabilis. Next base: position 3,070,691 of record CM033715.1, on the reverse strand, counting down.
TAATTTTTAGAAAATCTCTAAGTTTTCCAGATTTTACAAAACAACCCCCCAAATTCTAAAATCACTAACTCCCCAATACTTAAATCCCGATTTAGGCTGATTGCCACGCCGCTACCCACCACATCGGTCGTCGGACCATCACGACCATTTTCTCAACCACCTCGTCGCCGAAAATCGACCGATACCGTGTGAAACGTCGAAATTGTCGAATGGTTCCTTTGAGCGATTAACGACAAACAGCGGCAAGACGAATGATGAAGGGTGTGTAGGTTGTTCGGGGAGGGGAGGGCGCTTCATTACGTCACTGGCAACGCGGCTAACGCCGGCAGAAGTGGTCGGATTTGGGGGGTTTAGGGATTTGGGGACTATTTTGGGACTATTTAAAAATTTTAGGATATATTTTTATTTTTATTATGTTTTATTAATTTTTAATATAATTTTGAAATTTTCAAGAGATGGCACTTGTCCTTTAACGGTGGAATTAATGGAGAACCTTAAATGGGTCACGAAATGAAATGTTAAGCACCTATTTGGCCCAAAAAATAATTTGGGAACCTAATTGGAAAAAAAGGCATAATTTGGGCACCTATTTACCTAATAAGCATATATAAAACTGGATAAGTGAATCATTAGTACGACAATATCGTTGTAAGTTGGTGTTTTTTACTGGAAACAAAATTGGAGATGGTGAATGGGTCTATTGTTGGTCAACTGTGGCATTTGGAAATCTTTGATGTTGCGTATATTCCCTCGTTGGAAGAATCTGGTGGGGTGTTGGTGATTTAGGATACAACTCACTTTTGTATGTCCGTAGTGCGGAATGGCTCTCGATTTGATATGGTTGAAGGGAGGTGGGCGATTTACGCCCCATGCATTGTAGAGGAACAAAGACATCTATGGCAAGAACTAAATCAAGGAGCGTCCCATACCTTGGTGCCTAGGAGGGGATTTCAATGTCGTGCTGCATCCAAAAGTGTGACATTGATGTGCGTTGATGACTCGAGATTTTTGGTTTCAAATGAATGGCTTATGAAATGATAGAGTAGAGTTGTGATTTCTTGCATTGTTTTGTTTGGTTGGTGTTTATTCGTTCATCGTGTTATTTCGGCTTTTCCCTCTTTTGTACCCACTGTCATGAGTACTCTTTTATTCTATTTAAGTTTATGGAGGTTTTTAACGAGACTCGTGATAGTGTAGGCTTTGTATGATTGTACATGAATAAAATCATATGTTTCGCCGAGAAAAAAAAACCCCGAATAAGTCTTAATTAATCACTCTTACCCAATGTGTTCATCTTTCCACTCATTCACGTAACTTGTCCTTGCTAAATTAGGTTAATGGATTTATTTTCCTGAACAAACTCTCTCCTTTCTGAGAAATTATATCATATGTCATTTTTGTTACGTCATCCATGGGACCAACAAATAAAAATCACTCATCTCACTATTTTTTCCATGTTATATTTTTAAAATTGATTTACAGTAAATATGAGTAAAAATTCACTTTGTAAAGACATGACATGGAAAAAATAATGAAATAAATAATTTCTATTGGTTGGTCCCATGGATGACGTAGCAAGAATGACTCATGATATAATTTCTCCTTCTTTCCCTTTTATCTTCAATTCGATAATTGAAAAGATAAAGCTCATTTCCACACGTAATTTATGACATTTTTCTAATTATTTTTTATACTAGTCGGTGGGGTTTTTAGATATGTGCGAAATGAGCGATCGCACAGAGCCACCAAGAAAAGAGAGGCCCCAAATGAGTTGAATTAAATTTTTATAGGGCAAAACAAAAGATTTAGTTTAATAAATTACGATAAATGAAATTAAAAATGACTTTAAGGAGGGCCTCACTATATATGTTTTAAGGTAAACTACACCGATGACCACAGAACTATTACGGTGTACCTATTTTGACCACCAAACTATCGAACTCGTCAATCAGACGATCAAACTTATTAAATTGACCTATTTTGACAACCGCCGTTAAAAAACTAACGGGTGGGTGACAGAGGGGTGACGTGGCAGTTAATAGAAATTTGTAAAACTACACATTTGGTGTAACGACCTAGATTTTTAAACTCTGATCTATAGAGATTAGGTTATCCGTTGTCGACACCTCCTACACCATCGCATTCATCTTGTTGAGACGAGTCAACTGGAGGTCTCGGAATCACCGTTGGAGTTGTCTTTGAAGGGGTTGAACAAAAGAAGATTCGAATTTTGCGAGTTAGCTATGTTCGAGTGTTCAAAATAAAAAATGGAGGTCACCATCAGATAGATCAGCCGGAAATATGTTAGATTGGAGCTTGCCGCTGCCGTCTGGCCACTGAAAGCTGCCGTACGCGCCCTACTTTCCGAAAGCCGCGAGTGGGCGTTGCCCAACAGTTGAGGCAGGTGCACATGTGCTCCCCTGCACCCGCGCCATATTGGATTACGACCCGCAGGTGCACCGTTGCTCCATATGTCGTGCCACTGTATCACGCCACACAGGTGCACCGCAGCTATCCTGCACCGCGTTATACCAGATCTGTTTGGACCTTTGACCAGCTGAGTTGACCGTTGACTTTGACTTTGATCGATAGTTGACTTTTTTTAGGGACCCTACCTTGGGGTTTCTCGACGTTTTGGATCTATTGGTGTAGTTCGTTTTGCTAAATTCAAACCCAGTAAGCTATTTTTATGCATTTGACCTTGTAAATTGAATCAGGGATGCATGAAATTAATGTATTTTTATATTTATGTTTATATGAGGATTATTCGGGATTGGATATATGGTCAAGTTGAATATTCGAGAAGCTCGAATGAGGATTTTAGTGATATTGGCTTAAGGTTAGTACACCTCGAACTCTTATTGCTTCATGAGCATCATAAGTGTAATTGCCTTGCGTGTTAGTGTCTACAAAATATGTAGACAATAATTAAGAATGTTTAGAGACTGGTAATTATGATACTCGATATTTATGAGATGCATGATGATGTTGTCATTATGATGAGACACGTAGAGGCTTTAGGGACTAGATAGGGTTGTTCGAGATGCTCGTATGATTATTTGACTAATTGAAATAATTGTAATGTCTTGTATGCTTGTTTGAATAGATTGATGAGATTCTACAAAAATTATGTTTTAGGGTTAAATATTTGAATAAATGGTCTTGAAGCGGTAATTAATATTAATTGATTAAATGCGTTAGTAAACCAACTTTAATGACTCACATAAGCTTTAGGGATCGAGTAAGCTTTGTAAGCTCGTAATGCAAGAAAAAGGTACGAACCCATAAATAGGGTATCGGTACGAGCTTTGGTCGTACCGGTTTGCGATTGAGGTGCCATATCAGTACGAGTCGGCCCGTACCGGTACTTGTGAAAATTAAAGATTTCTAGTGAGTAGTTTCAATATCGGTACGCGTGTGGGTACTGATACTCGAGGGTACTATATCGACCCGATATGATAAATAATCTATAAATGCAAGTTAAGGATAGAAATCGATGTGAATATTAATAATTGAATTACACCTTGAATAAATATGATAACATGGATTAATGGAGCTAATGAATGAGATTAATTATATACGAGTCTAATGAGTAATAAATCGGTAAATGTCGTGTGACTTGTTTGTAATAGCAACCATAGGGATCTTGGGTAAATCGTATGTTGTTACGTACCAAGTATGAGAACTTGTATGGTTGAGTCGCCTTTGATTGATGAGATCCGGATATCTAGTGAGAGTTTGAACGTGTAGCAACACCATGGTTGAAGAATTCCAAATGTAGGATCTCGATGTTTTGTGAACGCGAGCCTCATTCAAAGATTCTTGATGAGAGATCCCGAGCATAAATATAGGATCCCGATACTGTGTAGACGCGACCTTATTGCTACGAGTATAGGATCCTGATGCTATGTGGACGCGGGCCTTACTCGGAGTGTAGGATCCTAATGTTGTGTGGACGCGGACCTCACTCGGAGTGTATGATCCTAATGTTGTGTGGCTGCGGATGTCACTCCATGTTTATGGTACGACTTGCGTGTTTTCGATCGGATGATCTAGTGAAATCTTGAGTATGGTTAGGCCTTGTGGGCTATGTATGATGATTTCTATGATGAGAGTATGTGTTTTAGGCGACTAATGGTAACTTCACATGTTTATTTACCTATCCTTATTGCTCGTACTAGCTTGCATGCTTATGTTTATGATAACATGAAGTATAGTAGAGTAGGTGTGTACCACTGAGTTTAGTAAGCTCAGCGCTCAGAATCATTATTTCCGTGCGTAGGTTGATTGTTAGATCGTGGGATCGAGGAACATTATCAATACGGGATTCCAGCATGTGGAGGTCTTCGGAGTATGGACTTGTGTTTAGTGGGCTATGTATTTGTGGGACCTTATATGTTACAGTTTGTAATCCTTATATTTGAAATTTTATTAATCGAGTTAAATGTTTAAATATTTTAATTTAATTGGAGCTCATTGTAACAATTTATTCGTTTATATAATTACTTTCAAATCATTAGCTTTAAGTGTTTTTGGAGTGCATTTTATTTGGGCTAAACCAGTTTGAAAATTTTATGGCTTTTGGGTTTGGGCTTGAGGCTCAAATGTGACATCAAGGTCGAGGGTGTTAGAACAGTGGTATCAGAGCTTAGGTTTAGCCGGTTCTAGGAAACCTCGGGGTGGTATAGGTGTTTTGGTAAGGTTTCTAGTGAATAGAAGACCTCAAATTAAGTTCGTACTCCTTAAGACTAGAATCCTGATGGTGTGTCCAATGTTGCAATGATAAGATGGTTAATATCGTAGCTGAGAGGGCCGAGTTAAGTGTTGAGTCACTCTTAGGAGCAATTCTAAGGGCTAGATCACCCTGGATTGTTGAGATACGAGTTAGTTTAATGATACCGGAGAAGAGGATATGTCCTCCTTTCGCCACCTAAATGGTGTTTTCGTTGCGTGTTAAAGATGTTCTGAAGCCTTCGTATATGTTATGAGAGTCTGTGGCATGGAATTTTCATCGTTGCACGGGAATAATGTTTGTGAAGCAAGTGCGGATAACCCGCTCCCAAAATCTATCAGTGGATGCATGTTGGATAGATGACCCTTTGTTCGCTTAAAATGAATCTTGCTGATATTTGGAGAGTAACATTGCTCTTCTAAGGGGCATTTTTCAGAGATAGTGGATTTAGGATCCACTAGGTTGTTAGAGTGTGTCCAAAGTTAGTCATTCTAATATGTTTGATGGAGCTTCCTTCTTGAGAGTTATTGCATCTCAGAAATTGATTTGGTTAATCAAACGCGATGTTTGCCTGTAGTGTTGAGAGTTGTACCCGAGGCTTTGAAACCCCAAAGGAATACAACATTGGTAATGAGAATGTTGAACCGTTTCCCTTCTATCGAGGTCTTCATGGTGGTTGTTTAGATAATGACACGACTTGGTTTTGGGACATGTTTGACTATTTGGCAAGTGCCAATATGTGTAGTTCGATGCTAATGAGCTTTTAGACAGTTAGAGTGTTGTTTACGCTTCTTGGATGAGGAGTCAGAACTTTTTCCCTATCAAGGACATGGGTAGATATTGGGGTAAAATTGAGTTGGACATCGGTTCTTATCGTCGTTGTCAGAGGACACCAACCTAGTTGAGAGAATTAGAGATTCAGTTGTGAAGATGCAACTCGAACGAGGTTTCTTTTGTCTAAGTATTTCGCCCAAGGGAGAATCGGACTTATTCGTTAGTAAGAAGTTGGTTCGTTAAGGTGGTGCTTAAACTGTTGATAGCTTGTTATGTGGTAGTGGAAGATCGTTACTTGTCTCCTATGGTGGATGACTCATTTAACGAATTGTGAAGAACCCATGTGTTTTTTCAGGAATGGTTTGAGAATAAAATGGTTGCAGTTAAAGTATTAGAGGTTTGTAGTTTCGAAATGAATTTCGGAATATGGATTTCTCTCCTTAGTGTGTCGTGGTGACGGTTGATGTCTACAATGATGTTTGAGGTGTTTCAGTTATGATAAGGTGAGGGCCACCATGTTATCTCTTGGATATAAGTTTGATGCTTGCGTAACACTTGTGAATGTATAAGGAATATGGAAGTATGAACGTTAGCGAGATAATAACCTTAATGACCTTGTGTGGGGAATGATTAGTTACCGTGTAATCAGTTAAAGAATCAAGAGTTTGAGACTTTGCAAATGCTTTTGATTTGTATCACAGTTCCTTGAGGCGAGCCGAGGAAAGTTGGTAGAGATTTGAACTGCGTGAGACCATTTTGTTGTGACAGTGGTGCTGACTCGATTAGAGTCAAATAAGATTTTTAGATCTTCAAGCATGTTTTATTATGTTGTTAAGGTTGTATTCTTGTGCAAGAAGAGGGAAAGGTGTGTCTACCCTAACAGTGTAAAATTTTGAGTGTTTGTTCACCAATGAAGTGAAATGAGGAACAATGACGTGAGTCGAAGTAATAGAAAATCATTGACTGTGTGGTCGGTTACCACCTAAGTAAAGTGAACTTGGTATATGATGGAGTGTACGGAGTTAGTTAAGATTTGAGTATCAAGTTGCCCATGTGGGGCGATCAAGGATTGCAAGTGATGGTCATATAAGGGAGTATCGATACTAGCTCCATACGGCATCGATACTTGTTTCTTTTGGTGTTAATATTGATAGACCATTGTCGATACCCGTGTGGTTTAATTGTTAAGCTTCGTGTTGAGGATTAGTTAGTTTTGGAAGCCGTGAGAAGTATCAGTTGCTTATAATTAACTTTGGTCGCGTGTTTTGGTAGACATTATGGAGTTGTGTGTTTGGGATAGTGATAAGTGTTTGATTTGCCGACAGTTGGAAGTTTAACATTGAGTTCTTTAGAGTGGTTGTGATGTTTTGATGTTCCTTTGTGAAAATTAAATAAATGACCATGAGTATTGTAAAGGATTGTGAGTGCACAGTTTCAATGGGATTTCATTGAATAATGGTACAATTCTTGGTAGGTATTGTTTGATATTTTTCGGCAAAGGTAAGATCTAGATAGAAAGTCCGCTTGGGTTGTTTGCGGGTTTGGTTGTACGACACTACAGTGTGTACATGCTACATTTTTAGTAAGAGATTCGAGGTTTGTGATGGAACTTTATCCCTTGGTGGGATTTTCATACGATGACGGATCCTAGTGAGGGTACAGATAATGTGTTTTTCCCAGACATGTTATAGTTTAGAGTGTAGGATTCTTGCAAGACCCGAGTTGCTGAGATATGCTTTAGTTGCTGATATGAGTTATCATGCTGAGTTTAAGGTAAGTGCATGAGGGAAGTTGAGACATCGTTCGTTCTAGAAGTCTTGCATCGGGCAAGCAATAATTTTGATAAAGAATGCCATTAGAGTTAGAGTTTCTTTTAGGGAGTCACCACAAAAAGAATTGGTTCGTTTTGGATGCAACAACTATCTAAAGTCTTGTTCTTTTTAGATCATACGTTGTTCTGGAATGATTTTGTTTTGCAACAACCTTTTGGGTCCTACAACATAAGTTAAATTTCTTGATGACGTATTTGTGTGACGTTTGGTCAGTGCACCGTCGGGTTTGTTCTATGGCTTTGGTTTTGCACCAAATAGTGGCGAATCTCTTTAAAGGAAATGGTTAGTTGAAATGGGTTTGTACTGAGTGAGGATGGATTTCTTCCACGAGAAAAGATTAGTTGAGATTATGTTTGTATCGTTAGAAGACAAGGGTTATATTGATAAGTTTTGAGATCGGAGTAGCACAGCGGGAAATCTTTGAGAATGTCGATGAGTTATAAGAGTTTGAGTATCTTCTTTGAGTAATGGATACAAATTTTGAGGACAAAATTTTTTTAAAGAGGGGAAAGTTGTAACGACTCAGATTTTCGGGTTAATGAATCGGGTCTCAGACCCGGGTATTGGGCCCTTAATTTTGGAAGCCTAGTTAAGAATATTAAGTTGGGCCCATTACAATGGTGGGAGAGGTTTGAATTTTAAAAGATGCGGATAGGAGGGAAAGTGGAAGTTATTATGATGGAAAGAGAGAAAAAAAATAAAAGTGGGGAGTTTTAAACTCCAATATATAAAGATCGGGTCCTCTGTTGTCGACACCTCATACACCATTGCGTTCATCTTGTCGAGACGAGTCAGCCGGCGGTCTTGTAAAATAGGTAAACGACAATTAATCATGTTTAGAGACTGGTAATTATGAGACTCAATATTTATGAGATGCATAATGATGTTGTGATTATGATGAGACACATAGAGGCTTTAGGGACCAGATAGGGTTGTTCGAGATGCTTGTATGATTATTTGATGATTGTTTGACTAATTGAAATAATTGTGATGTCGTGTATGCTTGTTTGAATAGATTGATGAGATTCGACGAAAATTATGCTTAAGGGTTAAATATTTGAATAAATGGTCTTGAAGTCGGTAATTAATATTAATTGATTAAATGCGTTAGTAAACCAACTTTAACGACTCTCATAAGCTTTAGGGATCTAGTAAGCTTTGTAAGCTTGTAATGCAAAGAAAAGGTACGAACCCGTGAATAGGGTATCAATACGAGCTTTGGCCGTACTGGTACGCGATTAGGGTGCCATATCGGTATGGATCGGCCCATACCGGTACTTGTAGAAATTAAAGATTTCTAGTGAGCAATTTCAATATCGGTACGTGTGTGGGTACTGATACTTTAGGATACCGTATTAATACTCATGTACGAGTATTAGTATTCGATACGATAAATAATGTATAAATGCAAGTTAAGGATCGAAATCGATGTGAATATTAATAATTGAATTACACCTTGAATAAATGTGATAACATGGATTAATGGAGCTAATAAATAAGATTAATTATATACGAGCCTAATGAGTAATAAATGGGTAAATGTCGAGTGACTTATTTGTAATAGCAACCATATAGGTCCTTGCTGAATCGTGTGTTGTTACGTGCCAAGTATGGGCACTTTTGTGGTTGAGTCACCTTTGATTGATGGGATCCGAATATCCAGTGAGAGTTTGAGCGTGTTGCAACACCATGGTTGAAGACTTCCGAAAGTAGGATCCCAATGCTGTGTGAACGTGGGCCTCATTCAAAGATGCTTGATCAGAGATCCCGAGCATAGATGCAGGATCCCAATGCTATGTGGACGCGGGCCTTATCCTTACTAGTATAGGATCTCGATGCTATGTGGTAGGACCCCGATGTTATGTGGACGTGAGCCTTACTCGGAGTGTAGGATCCCGATGTTGTATGGACGCAGGCCTCACTCGGAGTGTAGGATCCCGATGTTGTGTGGACGCGGACGTCACTCCATGTTTGTGGTATGACTTGTGTGTTTTCGCTTAGATGATCTAGTGAGATCTTGAGTATGGTTGGGGCTTGTGGGCCATGTATGATGATTTCTTTGCTGAGATTATGTGTTTAGGCAACTAGTGGTAGCGCCACATGTTTATTTATCTATCTTTATTGCTTCTACTAGCTTGCATTCTTATGTTTATGATTAGCATGAAGTATAGTAGAGGAAATGTGTACCACTGAGCTTTGTAAGCTCACCGTTCGAAATCGTTGTTTCTGTGCGTAGGTTGATTGTTGGATCATGGGATCGATGAGCATTATCAGTACGAGGTTCCAGCATTTGGAGGCCTTCGGAGTATGGTACTTGTGTTTAGTGGGCTATGTATTCGTAGGACCTTACGTGTTGGAGTCTGTAATCCTTATGTTTGAAATTGTATTAATCGAGTCAAATGTTTTAATTTAGGCTTAACCGTCAAATAGGTGCCCAAACTATGTTCTTTTTTTCTAGTTAGGTGCCCAAACTATTTTTCGGGCCAAATTGAGACCTAAAGTTTCATTTCGTGACCCATTTAAGGTTCGACGTTAATTTCCACCGTTAAAGGATTCGTGTCATCTCCTAAAAATTCCAAAAATTATATTAAAAATAATAAAATTACTTAATTTTCAGAAATTTTCTAAGTTTTACAGATTTCACAAAACAACCCCAAATTCCAAAATCCCCAAATCATAAAACCTAAATCCTGATTTGGGTTGTTTCCACCGTCGATTGTCACATCGCCGTCCATCACATCGGTCGCCGGACCATTACAACCATTTCCTCTACCACCCCGTCGCCGAAAATGGACCGACACCATACGAATCTCGCGACAAACGGAAGCTGGTCGAATAATTCTATCGAATGATTTGCGACGAATGGAAGCCGGATGGGAAAAACTTCCTATCAAATTCCAGATCCGTGTTCAGCATCGGAAGTGGTGAAATGTCTACGCATTCCATCTTAATCCCATTAATGGATTCCTTACTAATCTCCAGAGCTGAAACAGAACAAAACAAATCAACAATCCCGAGAAGCAAATCAAAAGCCCAAGCTAAAAAACAAAAGATTTACCGGTTTCGAATTTGTCCTCTGTTATAAGAGCCTTTCCTCAAAAGAGCCGCATAGGGCAGCCACATTGATCACTGGTTTCGCGGCAACAACAACTTCCATTGCTTTCTAATATCTTAAAATCTCCCTTGGATAACCTACTATTGAAAGCCTTGGATTTGTGCTGTGAGATGAGGTAATAAGGAGGAGGAACAGGGAAACCCACAACTCAAACAATATACCATTAAATAAGGAAGTTAGCATATTTGAAACAATTGAAAGGCTTGACATAATTTTTTTTTTTGAACAGGAAAGGCTTGGCCTAGTATTTGAGTGGTTGTTGTTTATACTTATAGTTGCAGGTTTGATTCCCACGATCCTCGTTTGCTTAAATTTTCACCCAATTAGGTGACAAGTGTTGCCATCCGATTGAGTGAAAATTATTAAATAAATTAAATTAAAAATTAAAGTAAATTCGTTCAATTGGGTGGTGACATGCGTTGCCATTTGATTGGTTGGTTAATTTTATTTAATTAAATTAAAATTATGACCAAATTGATATAATAGGTAAATAACATAGACTAAATGTGTAATTTTACAAATTTCAGTTAACTGCTACGTCACTCATCCGTTAGTTTTTTAACTGCGATGGTCAAAATAGGTCGATCTAATAAGTTTGTTGGTCTAATTGACGAGCTCGATAGTTCGGTGGTTAAAATATGTACGCCTTAATAGTTCGGTGGTCAGTGGTGTAGTTTACCCTATTTTTTATTAAGATAAAAATATTTATTTACCTTATATATCCTTATGATTATAAATTAAAGGGTATCGTTTCAATAAACTGCACAGGGCCTCGTAAAACTTTAAACCACCCCTGACGATTCATCCCCACTTTCGCCAATGCATTCGCAAAGTCATTTGTCTCTCGATAAATATTATTGAAACACACACGATAATTGAGTGCACGCTTCGTTAATATGCTTGAACCAACGCCATAATTTTCATGGGCGCTTCTCAAAATTTAATATCCATAACACCGCGACCTTCGGATCAAAAATCATTAAGGATAGAGCTCATGTTTAATAACATTTATGTATAATTTCTCTTTACCTTCATTTAATTGTCCAAAAAAAGATGTACAACTTTCAAGTTTTACATAGTGTAAGAGGATTCTATCTATCTATCTATCTAAGAAAATTTTACAACCATTTTTGAACACCACTAATGCTGAACACCGCTAAACACTACTAAATTTTTTTAATAAAGATTAAAATCACAAGGGATTCGTTGAATTAGACATATTTTAAATCAAATTTAATTATTTTTATATTGTTTAGGCTCTAACCCTATATCTTTTTCTAGTCGCCGTGGCCACCACCCCTAATTTTTTTTTGGCCGGCAAGAACAGTGTGCCATTGAAAACTCCAGTTTTAGTTCTTCGATTAAAGTTTTCATATCCTAAATTGTAGAGTAAAGCATGTTTTGCTGCTTTTTACTTGCTTAGGATGATGCTTTTTCATGTTGTAGTTAAATATCTGATTCCCTCAATTGTTTTTATTTATTTTCTTAATCCCTCATTAATTCACATGACCACTTTGTCATCATTAAATTAATACAAAATAATCACATCACCATTTAATCCCTTATTACCTTTTAGAAAGTTCAACTCTTTAATAAGTGACTAAGTTCTAGGTTTTTAATATCGCCGGTAAAAAATTAAGGGTGACGGCGGCGGTTAAGAAAAAATATAGGGTTGAGACATGTGATATGAAAAATAATATTTAATATTTTAAATTAAGAAGTAAAAATTATATTAGAAAAATGTCTAATTATGAGTTGAGTCCTTTATGCTTTTAATACTAATTTAAAAATTTTAATAGTGTTTAGCGTTAGTAGTATTCAACGGTATTCGTCGCACGTGGTAAACTCATATATATATATATATATATATATATATATATATATATATATTACAACTGGTTAGTAAGGAAAAACAATTTAAAAATGTACTATTAATCAATGATAAAAATAATTAAATTAACTTAGTTCAGTGAATGAGATGTTAAGTTCTTTAAATAAGGTAATGAATTTAAATTTTAGAGTTGTAAATAAAGTAAATTAGGTCAAGATGATCACTCTCAATTTTTTTTCTACAATATCAAATTCTAATCAATCAATAAATTACATATTAAATAATAAAATAATAAAACGGGTTATAATTTATCAATCGAGCCTTGAAGAAGCTCAATCTTAAAGTCAATTTCTTCCAAAATGGGTTATAGTTTTTATTTTCTTATTCTTGTTTTGTATGCAATGTTAAATTATATAGGAAGTTAAAAGGTTGATTGTTTTTTTTAATAGTCTAAAAGTGATTACAAAGTAGTATTTGTTTATAGATATTCTTAACTATTTGACAATGTGCATACACCATGTAGACAAAGCGATTTGAACCCAATGATTTAACAAATAATTTCACCATTTTTTGCCCCTTTTAAGTGTCTAAATTATCTCATTTTTCCCTTTTAGATGTCTAAACTTTTTTTGCTCCTATTAGGTGCCCAAACTATCATTGTTTAGTCAAACATGTGTCCAAACTATTTTTTTTATATCAAAGTATGTGTCTTGATTTGATCTTAAAAGAGACAAAAAAAATAATAATTTATACACCTAAAAGAGACAACAAAAAATTAAGCACGTAAAAGAGAAAAACATGATAGTTTAGGTATTATTTTAACATTAAACCTTTTTCTAATCAATGGAATCTTGCGCTTGATAAAATAATGTTATGATAGTCAGAATAGGTGGATGGCAATAAATTAGAATAAGACAAATCAGAGAAAATAGAAGAAAAAAAATCTAAAGTTTTTTTTTTCTTTTATTGAATTGATTAGGAGAAATGTCCTTTATTTTGTTTGAGTATATATAATTCAAGACTAACAACCTAATGAATAGCCTATTCCTAACGAATAGGCCAATCGTCTTAACTATTTAGCAATTCTTAAATTTTAAATTTACTTGTTGTCATTGTCGATCGTCATATCGTCATTTTTACATTGAAATTATTTCCTCTCGTCGTGTACATCGTCCATAATTCGTTTGTCGTCATCTTTTGTTCATCGCATTATTTCAACGTTCGTTGATTTTGTGATTCATAGTTTTCTTGCACCATTTGACGATCAATGACATGTCGCTTGATAATAGGAGAGAAGGTTAATCAGTGGTGAAAGTTCGATAATGAAAGGGTGAACGGCGATGTCAATATCAACTACGATAATAGATGGATTTAAAATTAGAGTTTAAAATTTTGGGAGATTTTGAGGGGTTTTTTAAAAATTTTGAGGATTTCAGGATTTTTTGAAATTAATTTTTTAAATAATATATTATATACATTAGTATTATTTATTTTTATTATTTACATATAAATATTTTATTTATTATTTATATGTATTAACCTATATTATAAATAATATATATTATTTACATAAATTAATATTATTTATATGATAAAATGAGTTGAATTAATTTTAATTCCAGTTTAAAATATATATTATTTGTGTTAAAACTAAAACAAAAATATTATGTTACTTATTGATTAGGGGTTAACCTTAGATTCTAAAAATTTTAGGTTTAAATTCCTTCGACATTCTTTTTATGCAACAACTATGTCTTCGTCTCATTTAAAACTTAATAGCAAATGACATGAGTTAACGTTAATAATTTGATTAAATCAAATTAAAATAAGATTAAATAAGAAAATTTTCGAGACTTAAAGAAAACCGTACTAACTCGCCTTGTTGCCATTCCCGCTTCAAGCTCCTATGATGCTAAGAAGCTATTAATTTGGGTTCTCCTTTTTAATTAGGCATAAAGTGAAAAAATGTATCTAACGTTTGATTGAATAGTTATTTTAACTTTTATTTTTTAAATCATTTTAACTCTTAACGTTTTATTTTAGATTAAAATGACTTTTCTGCGGATAAAAATTATTAGTCAATTAACGATAAGTAACTCGAAATGACTTAACATAATGATGCGTCAGAAAAAATATTTTATATTTTGTACAATTTTATAAAAATTATTTTTAACTGATGTGTGATTCTGTAAAGCCAACATATTTATTTATATGACATTATTATTGCGGCGTGCACTGCTATATAAATTTGTCACACGTATAAAACCCACCTCAAACATTGTTAACTGCTAATAACAAGCAGGATAGCATGACCTTGAGCGTCTCTTTAACAACTGTTGCGAGAAATCAAGCTAAACAATTTCTCAAAATCCTCAACCATCCATTCCACAAATTTCTCTCCCTTTCCCTCCCCAATGCATTGAATTTGAACCTTCGACGCTCAAAGGGTTATGTTGAATTTGCTACTTTACAGCAGACTCCCCACCTGTTTGACAAAAGTCCTCAACCGGACCTTGCCCAATACAATGGTTTACTTTTCGACTACTCTCGCAATAACAACAAGGAAGCTCTAAATCTCTTTTTGGGTATTCATAGTTCTGGATTACCAGTTGATGGGTCGACGTTATCATGTGTTTTAAAGGTATGTGGATGCTTGTTTAATGTGACAGCCGGAAGACAAGTGCATTGTCAATGTTTGAAAATTGGGTTACTTGAGGATATCAGTGTAGGGACTTCACTTTTAGATATGTATATGAAAACAGAGAATGTTAAAGATGGTAGGAGAGTTTTTGATCATATGGGAGGAAGAAATGTGGTTTCTTGGACTTCATTGCTTGGTGGTTATGCTCAGAATGGAATGAACGAGCAAGTTTTGGAATTGTTTTTGACAATGCAAATGGAAGGGATAAAACCCAATCCATATACCATTGCGGCTGTTCTTGGAGCTTTGGCGTCTGGAGGGATGGCAGAAAACGGTGTTCAAGTTCATTGTTTGGTTGTAAAGTTTGGTTTCGAGACAACAACTTTTGTGTGCAATTCTTTGATTAATATGTATATAAAGTCAGGGATGGGTAAAGACGCTAGACTTGTTTTTGATGGCATGGAAACCAAGAATGTTGTGACATGGAACTGTATGATTTCTGGTTATGTAACAAATGGGCTTGATTTGGAAGCTTTAAAAACATTTTATGATATGAGGCGTGCTGGTGTGAAGCTTACTCAGATGACTTTTGCTCCTCTTATAAAGTTATGTGCTAACCATAAGGAATTGAGTTTTGCAAGGCAGCTTCATTGTCGAGTTTTGAAAGATGGTTTTAGTTTTGATCCTAAAATAGAAACCACGCTTATGGTAACTTACAGTAAGTGCAGCGAAATGGGCGATGCATTAAAGTTGTTTTCAATGATGCATGAAGCTCAACATGTTGTATCTTGGACAGCTATGATCAGTGGGCACCTGCAGAACGGGCAAATTCAGGATGCAGTGAAACTTTTTTGTTTAATGAAGAAGGAAGGTGTTAGACCAAACCATTTTACTTATTCTACAATCCTTACAGCTCAACCCACTATTTCTCCTTTCCAAATACATGCACAAGTAATCAAAGCTAATTATGAGAAATCACCGTCCGTTGGAACTGCTATTTTAGATGCCTATGTTAAGGTGGGAAATATCAAAGAAGCTGCAAAAGCTTTCGAACAAATTGATGAGCGGGACATTGTTGCATGGTCCGCGATGCTAGCTGGGTATGCTCAAATAGGAGACTCTGAGGGAGCTACCAAAGTTTTTATGCAGCTGGTAAAGGAGGGGATTAAACCTAATGAATTCACCTTTTCAAGTGTTATAAATGCCTGTGCGGCACCTACAGCACCTTCAGAACAGGGAAAGCAGTTTCATGCATGGTCAATCAAATCAAAATTAAGTGATGCTTTATGTGTATGCAGTGCTCTTACTACCATGTATGCTAAGAGAGGGAATATAGATAATGCTTATCAAGTTTTTAGGAGGCAACGGGAAAGAGACCTCGTGTCATGGAACTCGATGATCTCTGGATATGCACAGCATGGTTGTGCAGAGAAAGCTCTTAAGGTTTTTGAAGAAATGCTAAGAGAAAACATGGAAATGGATGATATAACATTTATAAGTGTCATTTCTGCCTGTAGTCATGCTGGATTAGTGGATGAAGGTGAAAAGTACTTCAACATGATGGTAAAAGAACACCACATTTCTCCAACAATGGAGCTGTATTCTTGCATGGTTGATCTATATAGCCGAGCTGGAATGCTTGACAAGGCAATGGATATAATAAACAGGATGCCTTTCCCTGCCTCTGCAACTGTGTGGCGAACTCTCTTGGCTGCCAGCCATGTTCACCGCAATTTAGAGCTCGGAAAACATGCTGCAGAGCAGCTTATTTCACTTCAGCCAGAAGACTCAGCTGCATATGTTTTGCTTTCTAATATCTATGCTGCAGCAGGAAATTGGCATGAAAGAAAGAAAGTAAGGAAATTGATGGAGCAGAGAAAAGTGAAAAAGGAGGCTGGTTACAGCTGGATTGAAGTTAAGAACAAGACTCACTCATTCTTGGCCGCTGATCATTCTCATCCCATGTCAGATCATATTTATTCAAAACTTGATGAGCTAAAAACTCGAATAAAAGGTATAGGGTATCAACCTGATACTGATTATGTACTTCAGGATATTGCCGATGAAGACAAAGAGACCATTCTTTCTCAACACAGTGAGAGATTGGCTATTGCTTTCGGGTTGATTGCTACTCCTACTGGAACAACGCTTCAGATTGTTAAGAACCTTAGAGTGTGTGGAGACTGTCACACTTTTATTAAGTTAATATCACTGACTGAAGGAAGAGATATAGTTGTTAGGGATACAACCCGGTTCCACCACTTCAAAGCAGGTAGCTGTTCGTGTGGTGATTACTGGTAACCATCGATCGATGCAGCCTGCAATTTCCAAAGTGTTAATCCATTCCTATGGGAGCAACAAAGGGTTGCTAGGCATGACAATTCAACCCTATTTATGTGTGTTCCAGTCGTCCATGGTAGAGTAAGGGTTGCAGAGCAATAAGGCTTACATTTATCAGAGGCAAAGTGAGGGATGCATGTGTTTCTGATTTTGCTGTAAACATGTTTGGTAAGGTAAGTGACAATTCATTTGAGTTGCTTTGATGCATATTATATATGATTTAAGATCCATTTACACCTTGTAAAACTCAACTAGTTTTACCCTAATTTATGACTATTAGATGGGTGAAATGGATGGATGAGATTAACTCCTTACTTTTTTTCCAAGTGATAATCTTCACATATCCTACTTCTAATCTCATCCATCCATTTCACACATCCAACAGTCATAAATTAGTGTAAAATTAGTTGAGTTTTACATAGTGTAACTGGATCCCATCCTATATATATATATATATCCTGATTGTTTCTCTTAGTCATTGTGAGTATTGTTTTCTATTTCCAGCTGGATTCTTCATTAGTATAAATCCAGGATTTCATGTTCTCTCACTCCTTCAATGGAAGGAACAACTGAGGAGGAATCGAATCAGGGTTTTTAAAAGATGAGAAATCATTTTATGTTGACGCTTCAAATCTTTTAAATTTAAATACAAATTTATTGTGAAACATGCTTGATTGCCAAACATATCACCTGCATATTTTGGAAGCCATTACCAAAGTCCCTCTTTATTTTAACATTTATTTGGTGCATTCAGTTGTAATCATCTTAATATAATCCGCCAGTTATCAAGAACTATGCGAAGCCCACTAATTATAAATGTTGATTGATGTAATGATATGATTTCACTTTTAAATTCACCTTATGTTATCCAAAATGTCTGATGTTATGTGGTTTTTATCCAAAAATCCAATCAATATTCAGAGTAAACGCTCCTAACTGGTAGGGCAGCAGATAGTACCTGAAAATTCACATCATTTCGGAATTACATTGCAGAAAGGTGGCAATCAAGTTTAGGCAGAAAAAGGGTACAACTCACATTCAAGCATTATATGCCAAATTTCTTATAATCTTCTTTACAATCATTGGACGACCCCACAAGTTAATAATAAAATACACAGTGATTGCACCTATACAACCAGTGTAGATCAATGTGAAAAGTTTTATTAAAACTATCAACCTTCCTCTCCAAACTCATTTGTAAATCTTTCATGGACCTCCAGATCAGCTTTGCTCACCGTTGGCCTCTGTCTTGCAAACACCTTGTCGAAATCTGATCTTGAGATTGGAGGTGGAAGGATCTGTGCCGGCATTAATCAATCAAAAGATGTTTTAATTTCGTCAAAAAATCTCAAATATCAGAGAATGTCCAACAACAATGAGGAGCAGCGGAGCACAAAAGTTAGAAGCAACCCCATACCTGTGCCGCGAGTCCTTTGGCTGCCAATTCCTGCATAGTAATTTGGACAGCATTTGGTTGCTTCGGTCCGCATGGCATCCACAAATCATTAGGTGTGCGGAAGAAAAACATGGCATCTTGGGTTTTACGAACAGGTTCAAAAAGAACATCCTTAACCAGTCAAGACGAACAAGTAAAAAACGTGCAAAAGTGAGCCACTCCGTAAGGGCCTTCATTGTAAAACTCACACAGGAGATAGAATTTGGAGAAAGAAGAAGAGAGATAGATGAGAGAATATGATCAAGTGTTCCATATAGTAGTTGTTGCACTTACACAAACAGATATGTCCGACCCTGAAAACCCGTCTGTCCGACGAGCTAAGCTTTTAAAATCACCTTCAGTCAAGTTGTGAGGAGTATCACCCAAATGCACCTGTTACCAAAACATGGCAGCCATGTGATGAAACAAAAGTGATTAATGATTCTACGGTGAAAAAGAGCCCAAAAACAAAAGTATTTTCATTTTCTTTCTTCTCAATATTAGGACAAAATATTAAGGGTAAGGTCAAGTACTTTGAACATATGTTGTCAAGCCTTCAAATCTGGAAGAGGAATGTAAATTCGCTTATCAAAACGCCGACGGATGGCCTATATGAACGAGTAATTAGTAAAAGAACTCTTCTGCCAAATCAATATGAACAACTTTATTCATCATTTTCGATGCATTGGATGAAAATATTACTATATACAGAACCTTTAAGTGTTCCCTAAGGACACTCGTTAGAAACATCTTATTTCCCTTTACGGCTTTACCTGATCAAGTGCATAAGGAGTATTTGTTGCTGCAAGTACCAGGACTTTCTGATCATTATTTTCAACGCCCTAAAACATAAAACCACAGTGCATAAAACTCATTCATTAAGCTTGAAACTTTGAAAGAAGAATACATACATCCAATTGTCACAATCTGGCATGACATAAATGTGATACGAGAACAGTTAAATACAAATTCACCAGCATGTACATTCTCAAGAAAATTAAGATAAATATGCTAGCATACTGCAGAATATACCAATAAAAATATCTTAGCAAGGAAAATAAGTTCTTGAATAACTTCAGGCAAATAAATTTTAACGTTCTTAGCAACCTCACCACACTGACACATACCTGCATCTGCACAAGAAGTTCGGTTTTGATACGTCTTGATGCTTCACTCTCATTGCCCTCACCACGCTGTCCACATAAGGAATCTATTTCATCAATGAATATGATGGAAGGTGCACTGTAACGAGCCATCTGAAAAAGGTTTGAAACCAGCTTTTCACTTTCCCTCATCCACTTTGAGAAAAGGTCTGATGAAGAAACACTAGCAGAAAAAGAAGGGGAAAGGGATTAAATATTAAAATAGAAACAAGCAGAAACCTAATATCCATAATACACGCATATTAACAGAGCAAAAGGTTCATAAACAAAATGCTCATAATTACACAAATAAAAGCCAAAGAGAATGTATTTATGAAGATTCCTACATTATTACATAAATTCACTATGATTGGGATTCATCACAGGAAAGTACATGCAAATAATCAACTTAGATTCCAAGAGAAAAACCTACAAGCCTAGCAACTCCTAGACTAATATAAACTCAATGAAGCGACGGTAAACCCAGGTTAAAGGAACTGTAAATCGTATTTTTGCTTCTCCATGACACAATTCCTACAATGCCTAATATAGAATCCGAGATTGTAAAAATATAATAACATAAAAGGAGCAGTGCAGTGTCTGCATCAACATTATGTGGTGATAGAAATCATAAAACAATTTACACAGAACCATTAAAGCGCAGTGGTTGCAAATTTCGCCAAAAAAAACAACTAAAATGGAACTTGGAAGGTAAGGAAGCTTGCACTATAGAAAGCAATAGATGTTAACAGATCAGATTTTTTGTAACCAAATTTAAATCTCACACCCAGAACCACAATATCCATACACTTCCAACTCTTTTCCAATGCAATTCAGTGATGCATATATTGGTCTTTACTAGCACCACCCTTCCTTTATCCCAGACAAAAGGAAAGAGGTGGCTGCATCACAGAGCAAATAGAAGATGACACATCAGCATACGTGCTAATGTAGACCTTGTTCACTTCGTATTCATGATTCAATATGGATCTTAAAATGTAATTAAAGTGGAAAAAAAGCTTCAAGCTCTTCTTATGGTCAGAAAAAAGGTAAAATATGGCAAAAAAATGTATTACCTAAAAAATGTAGAGTCTGCTTCAGTTGCAACAGCCTTGGCCAAGTATGACTTCCCAGTCCCCGGTGGCCCATACAGCAGAAAAGCTCTACATGGCCTTCTCTTTCCTAACAGAGAACAAGTAGGAAAACTTTTACACAATTAATCAACTGTATCCTAGAATATTTAATGCTTAAATGAGAATAAATAGAATTGACAAAACAGCTAGGAGTGTACAGATTTTATTTAGTCAGTACCTAGTACCTACTCCAAAATTCAGTTCAAGCAAACATAGTACTCAAGCAGTTCAAAAATTGTCAACTTTTTACTCTAGAAAGGCCGATATGATATCCAAAAACATCACTATTAATGAAGTTATAAGGTAAGAAAATATATGGAGTGGTTAATGGTAGAGCTCAATTCCTGCCAGAACACAAGTTCTCTACTACTCCATAACACTTTGTTTAACCCCATATTGTAAGGGAAAATTTCAGTCAGACAGAAAATTAGATGAGTTGAATCCAATAAATCCAGCTAGACAATTAGTCAATTATAATGGAACCATAAAATATATTTCAAAGCTTTTCCTTCAAAACCAAATTAGCCCACGTAATCAAAATGGCAATGCTGATGACTTCAAAGTAGGTAGAGTCTATGATCATGCAAGCAGCTAGGTAACAGTTACTTGAAGAAAAAATGACACTAAAAGAGGCAGCAAGCAAGCCTTAGCAAGTTCAGCACATTTAAGTTGAGAGCATTACAATGCTGATGCTGATGTTAATATGATTATTCTCACTTAACAACGATGATCGTCAGATAAGTAACGTAAGAACAAAAGAGTTGATTTCAAACATAATAATTCTTTCTGAAATTAACTACCTCAAAATCACATGATTCACTAATAAGCAAAAATCTTGCTCTAGGATTCTGTTCAAGCGCTGCCTAAGAGAATGACAGCAAGGCACGGCCCAAGTGGTCGCATCAATAGGTTGCTAAAGTCTCTCTCCATTCAACAGTCTGATAGAAATTAACAGGATTGCATCATAGGTAATCAGAAAAAGGAAATCTAACATCCGCAATTCACATTTAGGACTAAAAAACTTGAGCAAAGGAAAATGGAAACAATTGATAATGCAACAAATTAGGCACTCTTCATTACCACAGTCGACTTCAAGAAACAAGCATGATTACCAATATCAGATATCAACACCAATAGCAACTTTTGGATCTATATGATCTTGATATCAGTCAAAAAGGTTAATAAATTTCTTAACAGTTCCACAATCAACAATAAACCCATTTCACTATGCTCTTCCAATTGGGGGAAACACGAGGAAAAAAAAGTCACCGACTTCATGGTTTTAAAGAAAACAAAATCCTAAATGACTCCTGTCAGGGAAACGTCATAAACTCATGGATAATCTAACAATCAACAATTACTCAATTTCAGTATCAACTACTAATTACTAAAATCCAGCTAAAGCCATCAACTTTATACAAATACACCCGAATCATCCTCGTAAAATCCATAAAAAGTTCCCCAAGAAAAACTAACCAGTAAAAAATTGAGGAAATTTGACAGGCAAAATAACAGCTTCTTGCAAAGTCTGCTTAGCACTTTCTAACCCAGCCACATCATTCCACTTAATATTAGGCTTTTCCCTAATAATAGCCGATCAAGCCCGGCTCTCAACTTAGCCTGTTCGGGATCCTCCCCATCACCGCCTTCTCCTCCGCCAGTGCCATCCTCGGGCTTACTTTTGGGGCGAGTGGCAACAGCAGCGCCCCCATTAGTAGCGGGGCCAGGCCCCCCTTCATCGAGAACGGCACGGATATCTTCGGCACGGCGTAAATACTCGGTGAATTTCTGGGTAATAGCTTCCCCAATTTTGGGGTTCTTCTCGTATTTCAAATGGGTTTTGAAATACTCGAGACGTTCATGTATAGAGGGAAGGCTTTGGTGTAGTTGCCGGCATTGTCTTCTTGTACGGCTTGCTTCACGTACTATATCGCTTGTTCTTTGAAATTGCTATACATTTCTCGTGCTTTTTCAGGGGGTCGAATGTTTTTTTCTCAATGAAATTTAATGAATCATCTCTTTGTTCATTTTGAAATTTAGGGATTGGGCAATTGCAAATTGCAATGGATTTTAGAGAAAGTTGAATCCGCAATCTCTCTTTTGGTTATCACATGACGAGGAGGCTTTGACAAAGGAAGCTTCCTCCCTCATAATTTAATAACAAACTCCTTTTAAATTATTATATTAATTAATTAAATATATATATACGTGTGTTTTTTAATAATTATATTATTAGCTTAAATAAGAACCTAGCAAAGTATTTAACTGGAAAAGCATATGATATTTATCTTAAGAGATATATGTTTAAATCGTTTTGTTTATAAGTTGTATGCACATTCTCAAAGGGTTAAGAATATATACGAACAGATACTTTATAATTCTTAGCCTTCAACTATGATATTCTTTCGATAATCGTTGATTATTATTGTGATGACCTGATCATTAATATTATTGACGACAGTCAATGTGTGAATAATAGTCAACGGTGAAAATCGAATGTTAAAAGATTCAATTAACAAAATCTTTAGTTCAAAGGTTCAATTGAGTAAAAAAATTAAAATATAATTGATTTCTTTGGAAATAGTTGATCTACTTTTGCGATACATAAACCAAAATTTTAAATATACTTATACAAGCCCAATAATCGTTCCTCAAATTTATAATATAAAAACTACCTTGATACAATACAATCTTTTATAATTGTTATAGATATAGTTTATAATCTATGTTAAATAAAATAATTAATTTGATTTATTATATTTAATATTTATACTTATATAAAATTTTGATTAAATTCGATATCATAAATTAATAAAACATTAATTTAAATTGATGTTACAAGTTAATTATACACCTGACTTTATTTGAAAAAATTAAAAATAATTTTTAATGATAGTAAATATTATTGTCATATCATTTTGGTCTTTTCATATTTTTTATATAAAATTTAGAAAAATAATGGAGTAATATAGTAGGTGTTTAATGACCGAACACATGATTGATAAAGATTTAGATACAAATTCTTTATCACTATATTTGTGATCAATCATTAAATAAAATTTAATAAATATAGATATGAGCAAAGTACACATATAGTCATTGGATTATGCTGAAATGATTTTTTGATTGTTACTTTTAAAAATTACAAATAGTCATTAAACTTTTGATCAGGTTACATAATGATCCCTACTACTAATAATTTTTTATGAGTTTAAGTGTCATTTTGTAACATTTCAATAATTTTGAATGTCTATTTTATAACATTTGAAAAATTAATGACAGTGTCATAAGCGAATCAAAAGTTTAATGATTATTTTGTAACTTTCGATAGTTTTGCGATCAAAAAATCATTTCAACATAGTTCAGTAATCATTTGTATACTTTATAGGTAAACTTTAGTTTATACAAGCAAGCTCATTTTAGGAGTTAGAGGTTTAGTTTAGAGGTTTTAAGTTTTAGTGTCTTGAATTTAAGGTTTAATATTTCATATTTTAGGGTTAATGATTCATATTTTAGGATTTAAAGCCTAAATAGGCATGCTTATGAAAAAATTACTATATGTGCACCAAATATTAATTCTAGTGTTATGCATTTAGATTTTAAAGTTGGTTGGTCAAACTGTTCATCTTTGTTCCCTCATATTCCCTTAGGTTATAGATTCTAGACCCATTAGGAGCACCTCATTCCTTCCCCTAGAGTCCCATTTTCCTTTCATCTAGGTAGAATTATGATTAGAATTAAAATTTGTCAAAATAATAGACATGCTTATGCAAAAAAATTACACGATTAGTGTATTGAATAATAAACCTAACGATAATAAATTATTAAAATATAAAAATAATAAAACTTAGGGTAAACAACATTGGTAATCACTTATGTTTTTGATTTGTACGATTTTGAAAACTAATATTTTAATCACTTATGTTATAAGTTTACTACGTTATGTGATTGAGCAGTTAACTATAGTTGGCTTGATAATGTTCCATATTAATAAAAACGTTAGTTTTAAATTTAACCCTAAACTTAAAAAAATCATTTTCACCCTTTTCAAAAAAACTCTAAAAACACTTTTTTTCTCCCCCTGAAAAAATTTCTCTGCTATAGAAGCATAACCAACTGGCAATTTTACAGCCAAAAGAAAGAGAGAAATGCCTATACTAACAAAACTTTGCAGCCAAATGAAACCAACTATAACATATAAATTATGGATTTTCAAGAGTTGATGGAGTCTAATACAATAAGAAAACCTTTCACCACTATATTAGTTTTAAATTTAACTCTGAAAATGTTCATATTACCCTATCTTATATGGGCACATTACTTTCTTTAGAGAGAACCCGAATTCGAACCATAAAATAGATAGGTACTATAAAAAAAATAAACCCATTTACAGAAAGCATTCTTCCGCAAATTAACATCTTTAAGAAAACCCAAAACAAAATATGAAAAACAATTATAAGGGAAATTACCAAAATATTAAAAAAGACGACTGAAATGGTGAGTCCAATCAAAATTCAAGCAGAGCATCTTTCTTAGTACCAATGACAATCACTTTGAGCACCCCCACTATTTTCTTCCATGTTTTTCTCGTACCCTTTTAATGAGCTTGATTGCTTCTCCATACTTATCGGAATTTTAACGAGGACTTTGGTTTGAACACAATCTATTGGGAACAAAGAATGAACATAAGAAAATAGTGTTTGAAGAGAAATGGGTCGATAAGGAAATGCGAGAAATTATAGGGATTGACTCTTGGAGTCGTGTTTATCGACAATAGCAACAAAATTAGGGTTAGGGTTTGTGTTAGAGAAAAGTTTTTTAGCGGAGAAAATGGTTTTTAGTTTTCTTTGAAGAGGGCGAAAAAATAAACATTTAAAAATTTAGAGGTCAAATTTGAAATTAATCTTTTTTATTAACGTGTCACGTCATCAAACTAGTGAAGTTAACAGTTCAATGACTTAAGCAAGACAATTAAATAGCGTCAGTGACCAAAATCAAATAGATCGAAAACATAAGTGACTATCAGTGTTTTCACCCTAAAACTAATAAACATAAACGTGCTAAGGACCTGATTACAAAAAAAATATAAATTAACAAGTAAAAATGACAAATTTTCACGTGAAAAGGACTATTTTGAACTACATACAAAAGTAGCAAGGCTAAAGAGCAATTAACCCAAAAATAGTTAAAAAAAAATCACGCGATCAGATTGATCCAGTGCGGGTGAACGGTTCAAGAGCCCCAAAATTACATCGTTTTACAGAGCTATAAAAACCGAATTTAAAAAAAAAAATTAATCGTTAATCGAACAAACACATTATTAATTGAACTAAATTTTAGTTTGATCGATTAACTGTTTTTTTTCCTGTTTAAAACAATAAATTGATTCCAAAACCATATGATAACAAAGAAACAAAACCAAGCTGCTTCTAAAAAATAAAAATAAATAAACCGTTCTCATTATTTCAATGGTGTTTATGGTACACTTACCTTTGAAACCAACATTGAATAGAGCAAATTGTGGGGCCATCACATCACTTTCCTTGTTATAATAGAAACTCATGTTTTTAATAAAAGAAGAGGAAGAAGAAGAAGATCAACCTCATAAATTGCTTTTGAAGCAAGTGGTTATTTATTGTCAATATGAAAAAAGTGGATAAAAAGTTAAAATATTGCCTCAATCGATAAGATAAAATAAAATGTTTGCTGTGTTCTGATGCAGCTAATACGTCAACATGCATGCTTAATTTTTAAATACAAAATTATTTCATATATAGTTAAAAATAAAATTTTACTAACTAACAAACTAGTATAAATAATGTTTATTTCCATTTTCAGTGAAATCTAGTACAATGTTTGATTTCCAGGTTTTTTTTTTAATTAGGATTTACATCAAGTCAAATTCGATTATCATATTATCAAATTTAATATAGATTCGAGTCGTTCACAAATAGGTATAGATTGGGTTGGGTTTCAAAATCATTAGGTCTAATTTAGTCAGATCAACATTAGGTTGGACTCGACCAAATTTGAGTTATCACTATATTAGGTCTTACTTAGTTCAAATTCTAATTGATTTTAGTCGAATTTTTAGATCGAGTCAATTTTTTACGCATTAAATAAATCCTTCACTGTCCAAAACAATTGCCTGCAATAAAATTTGACTGGTCGTCGTGCCTGTTTCTCTAAGGATTAAAAGGGTTTTAACCAAATGGAGCAATGTGTCTTATCAAACATTTCTATTTAATGTGTATACAACTTATGAATTCATTATGTGATGTCATATTTTAAAAAAGTTTAATTAATTTTAAAAATGCTTCGTTGTTTATATTTGTTGAAATTTTACGTTATATAATTTTTATACATCAACTATATAGTTTTATTAATAAATAAAAATAAAATCAAAATATAATATAATAAAAGTTTTAAAGCATTCATAAAAATAATAAAAAATAAATCTGAAAAAACAAGTGTTGCACCAGTTAAATCAGACACATTCTCTTGACATAAAAAAATTCTATGATTCATTGTAAGAAGGGTCATTGGAGAGTTACCAAAACACGAACTAGATGTAATCCCTAAAATTGGTATCCATCTTTCACGTCTATTCTAAAAAAATATGGTTCGCTACAGATTACATATGCAAAACAATCCAAAAGAGGGTGAAAGTCTACGTGGCCACCGACAAACGCAAATTAGAAACAAGCACCGCGAGAGTCATCGTACGATCACCAAAAACCCACAAAATTAACAATAAAAACGTGTCATAAGGCACTGACGTGCCATAATAGAAAATGTGTCAAGAGCTGGAGAAAAATATAACAAAATATGAGAAAAAAACATAAATAAAAAAATAAAAAAAAAATATAAAACACCGATGATTAGTAACTAATACTAAAACTAATATCGTCGTCGATTAGAAAAAATTAAACGACTAAGAATAAAAACAAATGTTTACGTTACATATAAGAATCGTATTTAAAGTATTATTTTCTATATGTTTATAATTAATCTTTTATAATTTAATATATTTGTATATTCATGTCATGATAACAAAAAAAATCAGATTTTTAGAATGAATCGTTAGGATGGATTAAAACATCAATGTTATTGTAATCACTCATTTTCACTTGTAAATATATTAATATTGCATGTATATTTATTATATGAATGTTACTAATATAAGGTGATGTGTGCATGTATAAGCTATGTATACGTATTAGGGGTGTATGTATGTCGCGTATGTATCTAGAGTATAAGCGTATTTGATTAATATATAGATGTTATGTTAATTATATGTATGATTATACGTACGTATACTAGAATATTATATTAATTAATGATTGTATAATATAAGTATACATTTTCGTATGTATATGTATTGTTTATTATAATTATATTATTATTATTATTGGTGACAAAAAAATGAAAAGAATTAAATATATTAAACCCAAATAAATTTACACCCAAGTCCAAGTCCAATTACAAGGCCCGTTGGCCTAAATCTAAATCTTATCTAATTACAATGTGCGGGGGAAGCAGGGCCGTTGGATCAAGATCGATCCAACGCCACGATGCAACCAGAAGTCAAAAATATTCGCCAGGCGCGTGTTCCACACGTATGGACCGCTCGAGTGCCGCGCGCGCGCGTGGTCCACGACGACGCTTTAACACCCCACGCCGCGCGTAAGATCCACGCGTTCGCTCGACTCCTCGATCGCGGAGCTCCACGTGGCGAAATCGCCGCCTCATCAAATCGAGGCTTCATCCAGCCGATCGTTCTTCAAGCCATCTCGACCGTTAGATCAGATCGGATCTAATGGCCGAGAACGTGTCTGGCCTCTGGCAGAATGTCCATATCGCCACCGCGCCGATATTTAGTCCCCGTGCTCAGAACATGCCCAAGATAACAAGCAAAATTGTCAGTCCAGTTCAGATCTGAAAAAAGCAAAATGCAACTTGCAACAAAACAGAGACAATAATATATATGAAACGGGAACTTTTGTAACGCGGAGAAGAACGGGAGGTAAAAAAAAAAGAGACCAGAGACCTTGTAATACAAAAAAAATCGGAAAGTTGTAAACATCCAAGTAAATCGAAAGACAGTCCAGTGGTAAATACTTGTCTCTTTTTCTTACTTCTTTTCTTTACATGCATATACAAAAAAAAAACAGAAACAAAAAAAGGAGAGTAGTCTTACCGGCGTTGTTTGTGGGTCTTCCCTTCCTCAGTGATAAGCCTTTCGGCTTCTACAAGCCAGATCTGGTGAACTAAAGGGAGGAGAAGACCCTTTGTAGTTTTGTTTTGGTCTAAAAAAATATTTTTTTTGGTTCGTATTTCCTAGATCTAGGGCGAATAGAGGTATATCCTCTGAATCCAACCTAGGATTCGTATTGAGGACGAAAAGGGGGTTGTTTTGGTGTATTTTGGAGGCTCGCCGGTGCCGACAATGGGCGGTTCGGGGCGGAGAAATACGGCGGGCCGGCCGGGATTCGGGGTTTCGTAAGAACAAGGGAGAGAAAAAACGAAGAACATGGTTCTTGTAAAAACCAAAAAATGAAACAAATGGCTAAAATTTTGATTTCGGCCTAAAAAGAGGGTTTATATAGGCGTTATTATTTTGCTAAATGGGTAAATTACACACTTAATCCCACCGCGTTTTCAATATTTTTGTTTTTGTCTCGCCGCATGGTATAATCACAATCCTGGTCCCCCTGATATTTCAAAAGTTTACAATCTAGTCCCTAAATTACACCGAATCGGGTTTGAATGGTAAAATTACGCCTAACCATCCCGCGTTTTTGAATTTTTCATTTTGGGTCTGCCCCTTGGTCTAATTACAATTCTGGTCCTTTTAGGTTTTGTTTATTTCGCAATTTCGTCCCTAAATTACATATTATTATTCTTTAATTTCTGCCACTGACTTTTATTTTTCTTTCATTTCAGTCATGTTTTCTTTTTAAATATTCATGTTCGTATTATAATCGTATATATTGATATTCTATTATTTTATTTTATGTCCCTCATATATGACTTGTATTTTATGTTTATATGTATATGTGTGTTAAGCTTATAATAGTCATGTTTTTTATCCGGTTATTCGTATTAAAGCATGTTATGTTCTATTTGACTCGTAAAACAACATGTTTTTGTATTTTTGTATGTATTGTATGTTTTCTTGACTTTTAGGTTACGTATTAGTGTGTCTTCTTTGTTCATATACGTTGAAATATGTTTTATTAATAGCATGTATGTCTTTTTAAATATTTGTTCGTCTACATATAACGTAATTATTCCTGCATTGTTGTTCTAACTTGTTAAAGTTGTTTTTATTTATCATTTAGAATAATATGTATATATTCATGCTTTAATCTAGTATATCATTTATTAGATTAGTATCTTATTATGTGAATATTTACTGTCTTTAAATTATCTGTCATGCTTTATGTTTTTGCCACTAAGACTGCATATGATTTATAACTTGTTAATGCGGTGTCCTTTTATCCGAGCGTAAACGGGGCCAGTATCAAGCGTAGTGATAGTGGTTGGGCGTTTATTCTCGGGTAACGGGACCCTTAAAATATATTCGCAACTATGACCGAATTTTAAAATAATCGTCACTTTAATCCGGAAAATCCAATATTAATAAAGCGGTAATTATTAAAGTACCAATTTTTGGGCGGTGTGGGGGTGCTAATCCTTCCCCATCCGTAACCGACTCCCGAACCCTGTCTTTTTGAATCTCTGGTTTTATAGTGTCCGGCCTACCTAAGTGGCCGGTGGCGACTCCATTTTTTATGAGGTTTTTTTTGTAAACCCCACGGAATAAATATTTTATATCCAAAAGAATCACAAACACCTCTCAAAAAACACCTTCGAAAACCCCACGTTTTTATTTTAGCGATGAAAAAAAAAGACATCGCTACAGATGGCGACTCCACTGGGGACAATTTTTGTTTTTTTTTTTAAAAAAACAAATGAGAGTCAAGCTTTTAAAATAATTACCGCTTTACTAATATTGGAAGTTCCGGATTAAAGTGACTATTAAATTAACATTTGGTTATAATTGCGCGTTTATTTTAACGCATTTAAAATATGGCATATAAACCCGTCTTTTTAAGTGGGGGGAAACGCTAATGCTTTCGTGGAGATATCGTTCTCCCGTATGGGCCTAGCAAGCACCTTCGGGGCTCGAGTACCTTATGCTTTCGTGAGGATATCGTTCCTTCGTACGGGCATAAGCGAATGGGTCCCCCTGAATTGAACCCGGTTGAAAGGAGCCTATAATGGGTGATGATCGGGGGCCTTGCTACTCTTAGTAGAGGACAGCAAGGACAATTTGGGTACCTCCTAGAACCAAGACTGCATGTAGAGAATACATAGAAACCTACCCATTTAGAGCCATGCGGATAACCTTAGGTTTTAGACGGGATAAATATGGTTGTTTTGTGCGTTTATTCTGTTTATTTTTGTCATTTTATTTATATATTTATTAATTATATCTGGTACTGACTTGTTTTCTTTTCGCTTTCTTTTTTTTTCTCATACATCATTGTATTTGCATCACATGAAGGTACTGGATCAAGTGGTTTGCCTGATCAGAAAGTCTTTCACCATGGAAAAAAGGTGTCTTAGGAAAGAAGAGCTTAATTTGTCAGTCAGACATTGGTCAGAGGTCAACCAGAAAATCCAAAGGGACAGTTTGCCTAACGAACGCGTAATAGCTAGATACACCTATGTGAGTCTCCAACAGAACGACTTGTGGGATCTTCAAAGCATTTGGGAAAGATGGGACCGAAGACTACAAGACTTATTTTACGATAGTTATGGTGACATCGCACAGCTATTATATGTTCGGATTAACCAGCCCCTACTCCGAGCTATAGTCCAGTTCTGGAATCCGACTTTTTGCTGCTTCACCTTCAATGGGCAGGACATGATGCCTACGGTAGAAGAATACACTGCTTTACTTAACCAGAAAAATATTCAGGAAGATTGGATCTACGCGAAGCCTCCGAGGAATCAGAATTACACTGCAAAACTCAAAACCTTTGCGGGAATGAGTGACGATTGGGTTAGTGGCCTCCTTCAAATCCGAGGAGATAATACAGTCTTTGCATGGGAAAGTATTCAGGACATCATATCGACACATCCAGACGAGGCAAAGAAAATGGACTTATTCGCTTTAGGAATATATGGCTTGGTGATCTTTCCCAGAGTACTCGGGAACATTGACATAGCCATTCTGGATTTGTTTGAGCGGGTGAAACGGAAAGCAAACCCAGTACCAGCAATCTTGGTCGAGACTTTCATTTCCTTAAATGCTAGCCGGAAACATGAAGAATGACGTTTTCGAGGCTGCGCACAGCTATTACAAGTATGGATTCAGAGTCACATGTGGAAGACGCCGACGCGGGTCCTGCCGGGGATATCCTTTCAAGGTGTTTCACCTTTACGAGAATACTTAGCAAAGGAATGGCGAGAGGATTTGAAAACAAAAATGTGGACCAGTTTCTTCAGGAACATTCAAGATGAAGACATAGCATGGAGGGTCCCATGGCTCGGTAAAGTTAATTATTTTCTATACAGTTGTGGTGACTTCAACTGGCTGATGATGTTGGGATTGCATGGAGGGATCGCTTGCGCCCCGCTTTTAGTATCTCGGCAGTTTAGATCATGATAGTTCATTCCTAATACCGCCGGATTAAGCCAAACTGAATTTCTTTTCAAAGGGGAGTTCAAAGGGAAAATTCAGACCATTATGAGGGCCTGGGATCATTGTTACCAGATCAGGGTGGAAGGAGATACCGAGCACATGACTACCCCAGATTACGATCTTTGGAGACGTTTGAGGGTTAATAATGTGATTCCTGAATCTGATCAAGGACCAGCAGTGTCACTCGAAGAGCTTACAAGGGTGGTACCGTCCGAAGCCGACATCTTAAGGAGTGAACTCGAAGAAGTTAAAAGGAAAATGGACATTCAACAGACCCAACATGCGAGCGAACTTTATAAAGCAAGCTTAGAAGTTGACGAGCGGGACGGGATCATTAGGCAATTGAAGAAATTAAATGCAGATTTGAGCGACAAGAATACTCTTTATCAAAAAGATGCCCTTCTATTACAAGCAAAAATACAGAAGGCCAGCCGGAGTCAGTTCATAGCTGTGGAAAGAGAAAGAATGAACGGCATCCGTTTAGTGGAAGAAGAAAGAGAAATTAACAAAAGAGCGATCGAGAAAGAAATTGAAAACTGCTGTTTGGCTATGGAGGAAGAAAAACGGTCCGCCAAGAAGGCCATTGATCAAGAAAAAGAAAGATTCAGACAAGAAATCAACAAAGGAAAACAAGCTGTCCATCATGAGAGAGAAAGTGTCGCTGTATGGAAAAGAAAATCCATGAGTAGTCGAAATAGACTGTTAGAGATGCAGAAACTGTACGATGACACTATTCAAAGGTTGGAGCAAAGCCAAGGTCAAAATGATGAATTAAAAGGAAAGGTGGCGGAAGTCAAACACTCACTTCGAATGTACTGCCGTAGGAATAACTTCGCTGAGCTGCAGGGAAAGAGAACGAGAGGTGGGTGTGTTACAAGCACGAATTGGGTCCCTCGAAGCAATTGTGGAGGATTACAAGGAAAGAATTAATGTGTTCGAGGAAGCTGCAGCCGGAGGGGACACCTATTGGCAGAAGAGATTACGCGACACTGCTCGAATGGTACAGGACAGAGAGCAGTACTACGCAAACCTAATGGTGGACATACAGCGAGTCGCCAGACATGTAAATGATTTAGCTGTCTAGGCTGAGACACTCCGACCTTTTATAGCCCCGGGAATGGAAGAAGCTCCTAGGTTCCTCAAGCTGCTCAGGGCAATTGGAAAATTAGGAGATAGAGCTAGAGTCTATCTTTAGGACTCTATGTTGTAATTAGATCTTTTGTACTAGGGATCTTTACTTTGTAACACGAACTTTGTTGTAATCAAGACCCTTTAATTCCCGTGGAAGTAGTTCAAAAGGGTGATTACCAGCGGAATCAGTACCTTAAGTGCATACATTCTTGCATTTGCATCATAACATTCGCATCATTGTACATGCATTTATTTTTTGCAACCATATTAACAATATGAATATTGTGGCGTTATGTGTAGTTAACCCGCAATCATTCATCACCTATATTTTACCCGGCTACAAAGAAAGCTCATGGAAGAAAGGATAATTAGTCTAGAAAGAGGGCAAAAAGAGCTCGAGACAAGGCTAGAGGAGGCCCAGAGAAGCCTTAGTGATCAGATTGCGCAGTCACAAACATATATAGTATCTGACATAACTGCATTGCTGGCAAAAAGTCTTGGAAAACGAGTAGAAGGAGAAAATGTTCCAGAACCAGAAGGTACCCCGGCTCACTACAAGGTTCAACCAACTGCACCAAACCAGGCTAGGAAGGTGTATATTGACCCTGCAGGAATGTCTTCCAGCTTTCAAATAGGGGCACCTGAGACTCAACCCCTCGATACTGAAACACTTTATGAAGAAGAAGTACCGGACATGAACATGGTCGAAAGAATCAGGAATGAGGTAGAAAACAAGTGGGAAGAAAGATTTCGCCTCATGGAGGAAAAATTTAAAGCGTTACAATCAAATGAAGAATCAGGAAATGACGCTAGTGACCTAAGTCTGGTGTCTGATCTTGTCCTGCCGCCAAAATTCAAAACGCCAGAGTTCGATAAATATGATGGAACCACGTGTCCTTCTGCACACATAACGATGTATTGTAGAAAAATGGCGGCTTACCATAAAGATGAAAAGCTACTGATCCATTGTTTCCAGGATAGTCTAACTGGAGCGGCATTACGTTGGTATACTCAGTTAAGCAAAGCGAATGTTAAAACATGGAAAGATCTGTCTAAAGCATTTACGGAGCAATACAAACATGTAATAGACATGATCCCTAGCAGAATTATGTTAGAAAATATGGGGCGTAAAGTCCAATGAAAGCTGCGACAATATGCCCAAAGGTGGAGAGAAGTGGCCGCCCAAATCCAGCCACCTATCCCGAGAGCATGAAATCACGCCATTATTTGTCAATACTCAAAAGGGCACTCTTTGATCGCCTCATTAATAACACAACACAAGTGTTTTGCCGACTTGATCAGACTCGGGAGTCTCTCGAATCGCAATTAAGAGCGGCGAGAATTGATGGTGGGGAAGGGTCTCGAAAGTACAACAAGAAAATGAAATAAACACCACCAGCACCTATACCGCCAAGAACTTCACAGCCTCACAGCCACAAGCACCTGTGGGAAAAACACAAAATTCGAATCAAAGAGATGAGAGAGTCACCGAGAAAGAGAAAAAGAGGAGAACTTTCACTCCCTACCTGTTTCAGACTCGAACTTTATTCCCGGTTATATGAAGCGGACCTGGTCCGCCATACATCGTTACTCCCGTCAATCCACCCTTCCCGCCTTGGTATAATCCAAGCGCACATTGCGACTATCACGGCGGTACCCCCTGACATCCCACCGAGAACTGCCTTGCATTCAAAAAGCTTGTACGAACTTAATCGATTCTGGATATTGAAGTTTGAAGAGCCGAGTGTAGCCAACAACCCGCTACCTAATCATGGGAGCAGAGGGGTAAATGTCATAGAAGAATGCTTTACCAGGAGGATAAAGGATGGCGTGTCGAAATCAAGTCTCCTTTACGGTGGGTATTTCAACACAATTATGCATGGCTCGTGTGATCAACAAAGGCATGATAATAAGGCGTAAGGAATGTGGAAAGTATTGCGAATTCCATCGATGAAGGGCATGATATCCAAGAATGTGACGAGTTCAAGAAATTGGTGCGTTGATGAATGAAAAACAAATTGAATTCTTTGAGGAGCCCATGGGAAGGGGATCGAGACGTACACATGACAGATAGCCCCAAAACTAGATACGGGAAGGATAGACCTTTATCATCTCTCCCAGATTGGGAATGCAGTGTCTCCCAAGGAGAAACCAACAAAATAAGTCCCAAGATCGTCATTTCAGCACCATCTTCATTCTCATTCAAAGATATGCGACAAATTCCCGGAATTATGCTTGTGAATGTGACCATGCCAGAAAAAATCGAAACACGAACAGTACAAGAGCCTACGCTGAAGACCAACAAAGCCGTAACGATGTGAACGTTGGTGAGGCAGCCATTTCACAAGGAGTGGCGATGTTATTCCTCCGAGGCTTTGAAAGCGGCTGAAAAAGATAAGGGAAGAGTACAGCAAGATTAGCCCTACGCAGATATTTGGAGAAGAACCTTCCCCAAATATAAATGAGCCGGTAACTGAGGCCCAGGCCAAAGAATTTCTAAAGTTCATGAGACATAGTGAGTACAGCGTAGTGGAACAACTACGAAAAACAACCGCCAGATCACAAGATCGAATTACTCTTGAGTTCGAGAAGCATCGGGAGACGCTATTGAAAGTCTTGAATCAAACTTTTGTGCCCCAGGACATTTCAGAACAAACCTGACATGATAGTGGGGCATATTACCGCCTATAATCATATCACATTCAAGTGATGATGAGATCCCGGAGGGAGGAATGGGGTCTACCAAAGCCCTTAACATCACTACCCACCGCAAAGGGTATGTATTACCAGCGCGCATCGATCGACAACGGGTCAGCATTGAATGTCTTGCCTATGGTAACCCCGCAAAATTGCCAATAGATGGTTCACACCTAAAGCCCTCGCCACAACTCGGTAAGAGCCTTTGATGGTACGCAAAAAGGAACAATGGGGAAAATTGAGATACCCCTATTGATCGGACCAACCAATATGTGATCGATTTTGTGGTGATGGACATAAAACCATCTTACACTACTTGTTGGGAAGACCGTGGATCCACTCCGCATGAGTTGTCCCATCATCATTGCATCGAAATTAAAATTTGTAGTTGAAGGCAAATTGGTCACAGAGAGGCGAGCATGAATTTGTTGCTTCCGTGACATCGACACCCCCTACATTCAAAATGATGAAGATGTTTGCGAGAATGCTGCCCGAGCATTAGAACTAGTAAATACCACATTCGCTTTGAGAGGGAAGCCGATCCCCTACCCTGTGTTATCTAATTGTACCAAGATGACCGTCGCAGAAACTCTGGGCCGAGGAGCCAAAATAGGAAAAGGGTCAAAGAAATTACAAGGAAACCCGAGACCCAAGAATATGACAACCAAGAAGGATCGTTTGGGTCAAGTTACCAACCAAGTGTCCAATGAAGAAAGAGGAATATAAGAGGAAGGAAGAACAAAGAAAAGCCGATCTAAAGGAGAAGACATTCCATGGAGACCGCTAACCTTTCCTAGTTTGAAAGCCACTTTTGTCTCCTGAGGGTTCTACCAGCCAGTCAAAATATTGGAGAGGCAATGAAGAAAAATGATGAACTTAACCAGGAGGAAGTACTCGGAGAATCATTTGAAGGATGCACATCAACATGATAGCTGAAAAGGACCGCAGCAAAAAAAAATGTTGACCAACATCCGCCTTTGCCATCCCGGGAAACACTCGATAACCGAGCTGCATTGATCTACCTGTAGTTTTTAGGAATAGATCAGAGTAATGCTCCGAATCAACCTTTTGTTTTTGCCCATAAACAATGGGGATCTCTTGTATGGGGCACCTATGTTAACTTTTTGATTGAAATGAAAATATCCCCACTTTCTTAAAAATGACCAAAGTCTCATTTATTCCATTCATGCATTCTTCATATTCATTCCCTTCATGTAAAGCCGTCTCTTTCCCAATACAATTCATTCTCATTTAATGCAGGTCGCTCATGATTGACGATATGAATGATACCGGATCCAGTCCTGGAGTAAATTTCGAATGCCCGGAGGTCTCGGAGAAAATTGAGGAATGATATGATGAAATAGAAATTGAGGTCCCGGAAGAGTTAAAGAGAATGGTGGACGACGAAGAAAGGCAGATTATGCCCCACCAAGAAGAAACAAAAATTGTCAACTTGGGGACTGAAGAAGAGAGAAAAGAAATAAAAATAGGAACGACTATTTCCTCAAAAACCAAGCATGAACTGATAGCCCTACTTCAGGAATTCAAGGATGTCTTCACCTGGACTTATCAAGATATGCCAGGATTGAATACCGACATAGTGGTGCACAAATTGCCAACAAAATCGGAGTGCAAACCAGTACAGCAAAAACTTCGGAGAATGAGACCAGATATGTTGTTAAAGATCCGAGAAGAAGTGAAAAAGCAATTTGATGCTGGATTCTTGGAGGTAGCCAAACACCCGAATGGGTTGCAAACATTGTACCAAGATTAAGAAAGATGGGAAAGTTCGTATGTGTGTAGATTATAGGGATCTGAACCGAGCCAGCCCTAAAGACAACTTCCCTTTACCACATATTGACACGCTGGTTGATAACACCGCAGGAAATTCATGGTTTTCCTTCATGGACGGCTTCTCAGGGTACAACCAGATAAAGATGGACTCTAACGACATGGAGAAGACCACATTCATAACCATGTGGGGCACTTTTTGTTATCGAGTGATGTCGTTTGGGCTAAAGAACGCATGGGCAACATACCAAAGAGCAATGGTGACTCTTTTCCATGACATGATGCATAAAGAAATAGAAGTATACGTGGATGATATGATTGCCAAATCCCGAACAGAGGAAGAGCACCTACAGAACTTGAGAAAACTATTCCAAAGACTACGGAAGTACCAACTGAGGCTCAATCCTGCCAAGTGTACCTTCTTCGTTACTTCTGGAAAACTCCTAGGGTTCGTAGTAAGCAGAAGAGGGATTGAGATTGATCCCGATAAAGTGAAAGCCATTCAGGACCTTTCACCACCCCGCACGCAGAAGGAAGTCCGCGGTTTCCTGGGGAGGCTGAATTATATCTCTCGTTTCATTTCCCAATTAACCAATCAATGCGACCCGGTCTTCAGACTTCTTAGAAAGAATAATCCTGGCGTGTGGGATGAAGAATGTCAAAAAGCCCTAGAAAAGATCAAAAAGTACCTGACAAATGCTCCAATTTTAGTCGCACCAAGACTGTCGACCACTAATTCTCTACTTAACAGATCTTGAGAAATTCAATGGGATGTGTACTTTGGGCAACACGATGAGTCAAGAAAAAGGAGCAAGCCATCTATTACCTAAGCAGAAATTCAATGATTGCGAAACACGGTACCCGCCAAAGGCAGAAAGGCGTGTTGTGCTCTCTAGTTTGGGCTACCAAGCGCCTCGGACAAGACATGTTGTACCATACTACCCGGTTGATATCCAAGCTAGACCCACCGGTTCTTAATGGAAGCGCCAAAGACTAACGGGAAGGATGGCTCGATGGCGGATGCTCTTATCCGAATTCGACATCGTATATGTTAATCGAAAAGTCAGAAAGGGGAGTGTCGTGAGCAGATTTCCCGGCTAGTCGTGCTTCGGATGAATATGAGGCATTGAACTTTAGTTTCCCGCACGAAGACTTGATGTGCATTACCACCAAGAAGAGGTTTTGGATGATAAGTCATGGAAACTTTACTTGATGGAGCCTCCAACGCCCTCGGACATGGGATAATAAGGCGTGCTAATTTCACCTAAGGACGCCTATTATCCTTTCACCAAAGAAATTGGAATTCTTCTGCACAAACAATATAGCTGAATACGAAGCTTGCATCATGGGACTAAATTCAGTCATCGAGAGAAAGGTTAAGAAACTTCGAGTGTTCGGAGATTCGTCCTTAGTCATTTACCAATTGCGCGGGGAGTGGGAAACCAGAGACCCGAAGTTGGTCAAGTATCACGAATTGATCCAAGAGCTCACCAAAGAGTTCGAAAAGGTCAGCTTCAATTACCTGCCCCGAGAAGAAAATCAGATGGCAGATGCATTGGCAACCTTGGCATCCATGTTTAAAAAAAACACCGGGGCAGAAATGAAGCCCATTGAGATGCAGACGTTTGAAAAGCCTGCTCATTGTTGTAATGTACAGGAAGAGATTAACGGAAATCCATGGTACTATGACATCCCGCAATATGTCAAGCTTCAAAGTATCCGTAAGGGCAAACGACAATGACAAAAAAAACGCCGAAAAATGGCAACAAAATATGTCCTAGATGGGGAGATCCTATATAGGAGAAGTCATGATCAAACATTGCTGAGATGTGTGGATGCCCGGGAGGCGAAGGAAATCTTAGCCGAAGTAAATGATGGGATCTGTGGAACGCATGCCAACGGGCTGTCTATAGCCCAAAAAATTATGAGATACGGTTATTTCGGTTGACCATGGAGGAGATTGCATCGATTACGCCAGAAATGCCACAAATGCCAAATTTACGCTGACAAAATTCATGCACCCCCATTGCCTCTACACACCATGAATTCTCCGTGGCCTTTCGCAGCGTGGGGCATGGACGTCATCGGGCAGATCCATCCGAAAGCTTCCAATGGGCATCGTTTCATTTTGATCGCCAT
This sequence comes from Hibiscus mutabilis, assembly GCA_019671005.1. Classification (NCBI taxonomy): domain Eukaryota; kingdom Viridiplantae; phylum Streptophyta; class Magnoliopsida; order Malvales; family Malvaceae; genus Hibiscus; species Hibiscus mutabilis. The sequence goes on along the minus strand of CM033715.1, from coordinate 3,030,242 downwards.
AGACTACTTCACTAAATGGGTAGAGGCAGCGTCTTACGCCAATATCACCAGGACTACAGTTTGTAAGTTCTTAAAGAAGGAAATTATTTGTCGATCTGATTGCTAGAGAGGATCATCACCGATAACGCCTAATCGAACAACAAAATGATGAAGGACGTGTGCACTCAATTCAAGATAACACACCATAATTCCACAATCTATCGTCCTAAAATGAATGGAGCAAAGGGGAGCGGCAAACAAAAATATAAAGAAGATCATAGCGAAGACTACGAATACCTACAAGGATTGGCATGAGAAGTTGCCTTTTGCCCTTTTCGCCTATAGGACGTCCATTCGCACATCAACAGGGGCAACACCCTACTCCTTGGTGTATGGTACCGAAGCAGTACTCCCAATTGAGGTAGAGATTCCGTCTCTCCGGGTCTTAAACGAAGTAAAATTGGAAGAAGCTGAATGAGTGCAGGCCAGACTCGACCAGCTAAACCTCATTGACGAAAAAAGACTAAAGGCCATTTGTCATGGTCAGTTGTACCAAAAGCGGATGGTGCAGGCATATAACAAAAAGGTGCGCCCAAGAGAATTCAAAGAAGGGGATCTGGTACTCAAGAAAATCCTCCCTATCCAAAAAGATTCTCGAGGAAAATAGATGCCCAATTGGGAAGGACCATACGTCGTAAAAAAAGCCTTCTCAGGAGGAGCCCTAATCCTAACAGAAATGGATGGGGACGAGCTGAAAAATCCCGTAAATTCTGATGCCGTCAAGAAATACTATCTCTAAAAAAATGGAGAGCTCAGGACGAAAACCCGAAACCGGGCGTCTCGAAGCAAAGGAAGGACTCGAGTTGAAAACCCGCAAAGGGCGGCTTGGGTAAATTGAAAAGTTGAATATCCGAAGAGAAGGGTATCCCCATAAACATCATGAAGAGAAGGTTTCAGGAAAGAAATTCTACACCGGTTGACAGGATCATGTATCATTCATATCGATGATAATGAGGGATTTTGTATCTTCATGTGTGTTATACCTTTCTTTTTAAGATATCCCAAACCCTTAATCATAATAAAACCGTGTTTTGAGCATCCATTCCTGGCCTTCTTGTCAATTTCAGTCAAATAAGATAACATAGGCTTATAATGAAACAAGAGATTTCGAAGCATTACTATGATTTAACCTTGAAAATGCAGGTGATCAAAGAAAACGATGTTAAATCCGTCCTCTAGTTCCCTAATGGCTGTCGATAGGGAAGGCGGGAAGCTTCAAACAACCTGGTAGGATAACCAATGGCACATGTCCTATCTATTTAAGAAAGACATACAAGATAACAAAAGAGATCTTTTGGGTGAAAACCAGAAGGGCACCCCTCTCAAAAAAAAATCTCTAAAGTGAAAACCCGAAATGGCACTTTAGAATTCCAAGTCGTAATTGAAAAAAAAAGAAAGGTCGAGATGGTTGAACTTGGCAGTGAAGCGGGGTATCGATGCCCGTAAGAAAGGAGAAAGCGAACGTCAAGATCAAATAAGGACCAAAACAAACCCACCAAGATATTGAATCTCATGCATCATGAATAGTCAGACATCACTAGGATTAGGAGCATGTCAATTCATTTATTTGTCATAGCATTTTGTTTTTAATCTCGCATGTATCTCCGCAGATCCAAAGAGACATCGAGGCCATCACACGTGAATCCCAAATGAGAAGACAATGTTTTTACATACAAAAGGCACATGTTTTCAAGCTCTAGAGAAAGGTTCTATATAGGAAGAATCCTCCTCTCCGAGGCTTCGTGGTGAAAAGTTCTATATAGGAAGGACCGATGACTCTCAGGGTGAAGACTAGCATTTCTATAGGAAGGACTCGGTCGAAGGAATTCACCCATGACACGCAAGATTATATAGGAAATCCTGCTGTGTCGAAAGCAAAGAGTTCTATATAGGAAGGGCTCCTAGCTTCAATGTCTTAGAGTGAAAGATTCTATATAGGAAGAATCCGTAACTCCAAGATTTCAAGACGCTGAAAAGTTCTATATAGGAAGGACCGACGGCTCCAAGGTGAAGACTCGCAGTTCTATATAGGAAGAACTCCCGGTCAAAGAAATTCACCTATGACACAGGGTTATATAGGAAACCTGTTGTGTCGATAGCAAAGAGTCTTATATATGAAAGGCTCCGAGCTTCATTGTCTTAGAGTGAAAGGTTCTATATACGAAGAACCTGTAGCTCTGAGATTTTAGACGCCAAAAGTTCTATATAGGAAGGACTGACGGCTCCAGGATTTGAAGACTAGCAGTTCTATATAGGAGGAACTCCCAGTCGGAAGAATCCATCAGTGGCGCAAAAGGTTTTATATAGGAGAAACCAGCGTTGAAAGCAAAGAGTTCTATATAGGAAGGACTCCAAGCTTTATTGTCTCAAAGTGAAAGGAAGGACTCATAATTCGGGATGTCAGAGCGAAGGGTTTTATATAGGAAGAGCCTGTAGCTCCAAGACCGGAAGGTGACGAAGCTCTATATAGGAAGAACTTACGAGCCTAAAGATTCAGCCAAGGAAGAGCGGAGATATCCAAAAGAATTCGTTTTTCCAAGGCTACAAACAGGGAAGTTTGATAAAAATGAGTGCTTATGAATCTTTGCTTTGTTTCCCATTCCATGAGAACAAGCAAAGAGGGGCAACTGTAATCACTCATTTTCACTTGTAAATATATTAATATTGCATGTATATTTATTATATGAATGTTACTAATATAAGGTGATGTGTGCATGTATAAGTTATGTATACGTATTAGGGGTGTATGTATGTCGCGTATGTATCTAGAGTATAAGCGTATTTGATTAATATATAGATGTTATGTTAATTATATGTATGATTATACGTACGTATACTAGAATATTATATTAATTAATGATTGTATAATATAAGTATACATTTTCGTATGTATATGTATTGCTGTTATAATTATAATTATATTATTATTATTATTAATGACAAAAAATGAAAAGAATTAAATATATTAAACCCAAATAAATTTACACCAAGTCCAAGTCCATTACAAGGCCCGGTTGGCCCAAATCTAAATCTTATCTAATTACAATGTGCAGGTAACTGTGGGCCGTTGGATCAAGATCTGATCCAACGGCCACGATGCAAACCAGAAGTCAAAAATATTCGCCAGCGCGTGTTCCACACGTATGGACCGTTCGAGTGCCACGCGCGCGTGGGTCCACGACGGACGCTTTAACACCCCACGCCGCGTAAGATCCACGCGCTCGACTCCTCGAACGCGGAGCTCCACGTGGCGAAATCTTAAGCCGCCTCATCAAATCGAGGCTTCATCCAGCCGATCGTTCTTCAAGCCATCTCGACCGCTTAGATCGATCCGATCTAACGGCCGAGAACGTGTCCGCCTCGCGAAATGTCCATATCGCCACCGCGCCGATATTCAGTCCTCCCGTGCTCGAAACATGCCCAAGATAACAAGCAAAATTGTCACCCCGGTTCAGATCAAAAAAAAGCAAGATGCAACTTGCAACAAAACAGACAATAATATATATGAAACGGAACTTTTGTAACGGAGAAAGAACGGGGTAGGTAAAAAAAAAAAGAGACCAGAGAGACCTTGTAATATAAAAAAATCGGAAAGTTGTAAACATCCAAGTAAATCAAAAGACAATCCAGTGGTAAATACTTGTCTCTTTTTCTTACTTCTTTTCTTTACATGCATATACAAAAAAAAAAAAAAAAAAAAAAGGGAGAGTAGTCTTACTGGCGTTGTTTGTGGGTCTTCCTTCCTCGATGATAAACCTTTCGGCTTCTACAAGCCGGATCCGTGAACTAAAGGGAGGAGAAGACCTTTGTAGTTTTGTTTTGGTCTAAAAATTTTTTTGTTCGTATTTCCTAGATCTAGGGTGAATAGAGGTATATCCTCCGAATCCAACCTAGGATTCGTATTGAGGACGAAAATGGGGTTGTTTTGGTGTATTTTGGGCTCGCCGCCGGCGCCGACAATAAGGGCGGCGGCGGCGAAAAATACGGCGGCCGACCGCCGGATTCTGGGTTTCAGAAGAACAAGGGAGAGAAAAACGAAGAACATGGTTCTTGTAAAAACCAGAAAATGAAACAAATGGCTAAAATTTTGATTTCGGCCTAAAAAGAGGGTTTATATAGGCGTTATTATTTTGCTAAATGGGTAAATTACACACTTAATCCCACCGCGTTTTCAATATTTTCGTTTTTGTCTCGCCGCATGGTATAATCACAATCCCGGTCCCCCTGATATTTCAAAAGTTTACAATCTAGTCCCTAAATTACACCGAATCAGTTTCTGAATGGTAAAATTACGCCCTTAACCATCACGCGTTTTTGAATTTTTCATTTTGGGTCTGCCCCTTGGTCTAATTACAATTTTGGTCCTTTTAGGTTTTGTTTATTTCGCAATTTCATCCCTAAATTACATATTATTATTCTTTAATTTCTGCCACTGACTTTTATTTTTCTTTCATTTCAGTCCTGTTTTCTTTTTAAATATTCATGTTCGTATTATAATCGTATATATTGATATTCTATTATTTTATTTTATGTCCCTCATATATGACTTGTATTTTATGTTTATATGTATATGTGTGTTAAGCTTATAATAGTCATGTTTTTTATCCGGTTATTCGTATTAAAGCATGTTATGTTCTATTTGACTCGTAAAACAGCATGTTTTTGTATTTTTGTATGTATTGTATGTTTTCTTGACTTTTAGGTTAGTATTAGTGTGTCTTCTTTGTTCATATATGTTGAAATATGTTTTATTAATAGCATGTATGTCTTTTTAAATATTTGTTCGTCTACATATAACGTAATTATTCCTGCATTGTTGTTCTAACTTGTTAAAGTTGTTTTTATTTATCATTTAGAATAATATGTATATATTCATGCTTTAATCTAGTATATCATTTATTAGATTAGTATCTTATTATGTGAATATTTACTGTCTTTAAATTATCTGTCATGCTTTATGTTTTTGCCACTAAGACTGCATATGATTTATAACTTGTTAATGCGGTGTCCTTTTATCCGAGCGTAAACGGGCCAGTATCAAGCGTAGTGATAGTGGTTGGGCGTTTATTCTCGGGTAACGGGACCCTTAAAATATATTCGCAACTATGACCGAATTTTAAAATAATCGTCACTTTAATCCGGAAAATCCAATATTAATAAAGCGGTAATTATTAAAGTACCAATTTTTGGGCGGTGTGGGGGTGCTAATCCTTCCCCATCCGTAACCGACTCCCAAACCCTGTCTTTTTGAATCTCTGGTTTTATGGTGTCCGGCCTACCTAAGTGGCCGGTGGCGACTCCATTTTTTATGAGGTGTTTTTTGTAAACCCCACGGAATAAATATTTTATATCCAAAAGAATCACAAACACCTCTCAAAAAACACCTTCGAAAACCCCACGTTTTTATTTTAGCGATGAAAAAAAAGGACATCGCTACAGTTATTATCTTAGATAAGAAATTAAATTGTAGTATTAAAATTAGATTAAGAATAATAAGTCAATGCTAATATCTTAGATAATTTTACGGACTTTATTTCATGAATTAGTTTGAAAATATTGATGTAGATTACCGAGCTAAAATATGTGGATTTGTATTAAAATTTCAATTTGATTAATAGATACTTTCCTAATAAAATTAATATCAGTTTCAATATTATAATTTTGGTCAAAATTTTAATAAAATGAAGAATCATTTGAGTAGGTGATTCATGCATTTTCTAGGGTGGGTGATTCATGCATGTAACATTGATATAAATATCATTAATTGATAGTCAAGTAAATAATTATAACGCATAGTAGTTACTAAAAACAATTGAGAAAAAAACTCAACCAAAGATTTTTTTATTTCTTAATCATATATTATACATTGGGTAAAATTTTGATACACAGACTGTGTATTACACTATAAAAATTCAAATCCTAAATTCATAACCTTAACCCCAAAAAACTAAATCCTAAACCTTAAACCCTATACACTAAATTCTAAACACTAACCTTAAATTCTAAACCCTACAACCTAAACCCCTAAACCTTAAACCCTAATCTAAAACCCTAACCCCTAAAACTAAAAGGCACGTGTAAACTAAAGTTTACACGGCTTGTGTATTAAAGTTTTTTCCTTATACATTATGATATTTATAGAGATTTAGTTTACAGAACTCAACAAGTGGTTTCAGTAAAAAAGTGAATGATATTCGTTTTATCATATCCGGGTTTAATTATTATTTTTGTAAGATGTATGTGCATTGTCAAATAATTAAGAAAATGTATGAACATATATCAACTTATTTTTGTTACATAAACTATTATTTTTGTTACAGTTTACATAAAAATTGTCGATAAAAATTTCGATGTGTGATATGTTTTCTTAAGTTTATGAAATTCATGTGGTACATGGTTGTTGGACATTAATTTATATACTAAAATAGAACAAAACATGTAAAAAAAATTGAAAAAAAGTATAATTTCATGGACAAAAATATGAATGGATATTTATGAAAATTATAAATAATAATAATAATATATTTATATAATTTTGATTTATTAATATATTTGATATTTTTCTCAAATAATAGCCTTTAGTTATTCATTTAATAAAATGATTTATATTCAATACATAGAGAGTGAAAAATAAAAAGTTTCCCAAAGCACTTTAATGGTAGGATTTTGTATTAGACTTTTAGATTCAGAAGTTAAGTGATTAGGTTTATGGGTTTATAATTTAGTGGTTTTAGTTAAAAGTTAAGGGTTAGGGTTAGAATTTAGGCTTTAGGGTTTAAGGGTAATATATTTAGAGATTTAAGTTTTAACGTATAAACCCTAAAATTTAATCTCAACCTTAAATTTTAATAGCAACTCATTAATTTTAAACCACTAAACTCTAAAATCTAACTTTAAAATTTAAACTTTTATTTTCGCCGCATGTGTATATAATAATTACCCTTAATAAAATTGCATAAAAATGTTATTTACGAAGATAATTACCTTTCTGTCCTATAAGATGTTATTTGAGTAAAAATGGTAATATTGCAGATTATTATTATTTTTTGAATAGAATTGCATATTATATTTCTATTTTCAAATGTCCTATTTTTTTTATTAATTCATCAATCCCCACCAATGGGAATGATCCTGCAAACAACATGCATTTAAATGGAAAAAAGAAGAAAGGGAACAGGAGACTGCGCCTTACTCCATTCCGTTCCTTTCCCCAATCCACAACTTCTTATCTTTCTTCTTCTTCTTCTTCTTCTTCTTCGTTTGATTCCTCCCCCCCCCCCCTTTCCTTTTGGCAGTTCTGTTTTAAGTATTAGCTATTTGGTTAAGTGTTTAATTAGACGCTGTTAGAGAAGAAATCATGAAATTTTTACTAATCAAACAAAACCATTTCTATGATTAACTTCCATCTGCAATTCTTATGACCCTTTGCTCTAAAATTTCATCTTTGTCACTTTTCCTTTATGGGTTTTCTTCAAAACAGGAAAAAGATTTGATTTTCATTTTTGACCCAGATTTTGTCTGTTTTAAATCCCAGATTGTTTCTATTTGTGATTAGACACCCATTTTTGTGGATGCCAAAATCTACCGGACCTGATGATGGATCTGAAACGAATACAGATACATTCAAGATCCCAACTTTTTAGCTCTTTTGGTCATCTCTAGCAAACCCCATTTTACCATTCCGGCGATTTATTGTTCCCATGAAGAAGCCAGTTAGACCTTTGATAAGCATTTTGATGCTTATTGCACTGGCGGCAACACTAAGCTGTCGGATTGCCATCCGCGGAGGCGGTGGATTTGCTGGTTCAGCTGAATCCGGGATCCAAGCCCCGCAAATCAAAATTTTTAACTCAACTTTGCTCAAATTTGCAGCTGTTGATATAGGTGAAGAAAAATCCAAGCTTGAAATAGAGCAGCTGCTGGAAGGGAACTTTGCCAGTCAAGGAAGGCACAGGACTTTTGCAACATGGAGGAGGTTCAATCATCATGATGTCAAAGCTAGAAACTCTAATGGGTTGCCGGTAATGCTCAGGTCCCCTAAATTTTATCGATATTGGTTAGAGTTTAGGAGGAACTTACAGCTCTGGGCAAGGAAAAGAACCTTCCAACCTGATATTATGATGGATTTAGTTAGATTAGTAAAGGTCCATATTGATAGCCACAATGGTTTAATGAGCTCAGATAACAAGTATAAGTCTTGTGCTGTTGTGGGGAATAGTGGGATTTTATTGAATAGTGATCATGGGAAGTTGATCGATGGCCATGAGGCGGTGATTCGATTGAACAATGCTAGGACTGAGAGGTTCGAAAAGGACGTGGGATCGAAAACTAGTATTTCGTTTGTAAATAGCAATATACTGCATCTTTGTGCAAGGAGGGAAGGGTGTTTCTGTCACCCTTATGGAGGGAATGTTCCTATGGTTATGTACATCTGTCAACCGGTTCATTTCATGGACTATTTGGCATGCAATTCCTCTCACAAAGCACCTTTGCTTATTACAGATCTGCGTTTTGATATGCTGTGTGCTAGGATTGTGAAGTATTACTCAGTGAAACGATTTGTGGAGGAAATGGGGAAACCATTGAGTGAATGGGGATCTACTCATGATGGCTCCATGTTTCACTATTCCTCTGGAATGCAAGCTGTTATGCTAGCCTTGGGAATTTGTGACAAAGTTAGTATATTTGGCTTTGGCAAATCAACTTCTGCGAAGCATCACTATCATACTAATCAGAAGGCTGAGCTCAAATTACATGACTATGAGGCAGAATATGCATTCTATCGTGATCTGGTGAAGAATCCATGGGCAATACCATTCATTTCGGACAAGTTCAGGTTCCCTCCTGTGGTAATCTATCAATGAATTTGGCTGATTGATTTTTTTCCTTGTTTTCTTGGTCAAGATTATATCGGTGTGTTCATGTTGTATCAGTAATTCTCTAGTGGATAGTCAAAAGGAAACACAGTTGCTGAAGATATCTGTTTCATATTCTGGACCTGCACTGTCAAAGATGGTTTATGGTAATACAAAATGTAAATTGGAAACTTAGAATATGAAGTAAGATATCAATTCTTCATTTGCTTTGGTTAAAACTGATTTGCTATTTTTGAAATTTTCTCTGATTCAATTTTCCCATTCTATCAGGCATCGCCATGCATCAATGATGCGATATTGTTGACATTTTCACCTTCAATCATTTGATCTAGAAAAAGGGCTTTCTTAACATTACATTTATTTCTGTCCATGTCTGATAGAAGTCTCTTAAGGTCCTTTCCTTGACGATCTAATGCTTTTAATCACTTTTCCCATGTTGTTTGGTGGATTAATATTTACAAAGGCGGTTGATTGAACATTGTCTTGTATTCGAGTCAAGTCTAGGCATTTTTGGAGCATACCATGCATTGAGTGATGCTTTTTTTGGATGCGCTCATGCTCAAATTCAGACTTCCATAGTAGATGACCGTGATGCTTTCTTTTGATCGAATTTGCTAGATAAATTCTAGATTTATATAGAAAATATGAATATGATTCGAAAACGGTAGATGCCATGCTATACTAAATGGTAAATAGAGAAAGTTTTGGATGCAGACAAGACAGTCCGTTGTAAATATGAGTTGAAACCAAATGTTCACATCCGAATCGTTATCATCTGATTTGTAACTAAGATCCCCCAATGGTTCAGCTCATTTGTAATTATTGACCCCAAAAGTAACTTTCTTGTCCTCTTGCCTCTTGGTTGCACAATGTTGTTGGGTGATAAAAGTAATTGAATTTATAAGAAGAATGTGCATGCTTGTAGTGGCTGTTAATTCAGTTGTCCCTTGCCTCATCAAGTATGTAAGAGGTTTATAATGCTAATGAGGTTGATTATGTGCAACCGAAGTTAATCAATGTCCCTTTACAAGTTACGATGGGATTCGGTCTTTGACTTGCCGAGTGTTGAGGCCTATTTTTTGGGCAACCCAGTGTTCCACTCTGTTTCCTGGTCTAAGTACATTTAGCAGTATTAGAAAGAATGTTGTTGTGCATGATTACAGAGGCATCCCTTTTTGCTATCCAAGTCTCACAACATGAGAAGAACCCTAACCTTGCCCTTATGGGCTCACTCACACTTGCACAAGTGATGGTCCCAAAATCAATATAAATGGAGTGCATTACTGTCCATAATTTGCAAAAAATTTATACTTATAATATAATCAATATATTAAACTTTTTTAAATATATATTTTCGAGCATGTGTATATGGCCGGTTGGCTAAATTGCTCATTTTTGTTCCCTCGTATTTCTTTAGGTCATGGGTTCTAGACTCACTAAGAAAAGATTTGTCAAAAGAAAAATGTTATCGCACACGGTCTAAACTTTATTCTTATAATATTTATAATACAATCAATATATTAAACTTTTAAAAATATATATTATCACACCCCAAACCTAGAGTTAAGATTATTGCAAGAGTTTACTTGAATTCTAATTGTAAATTAAAAAAATAGCTTTATTCAAAGCTCTTTGAGAAGTTTAGGGATGTTTCTATAATATTTAAAAGCTCATAGCCACTCTAAAAACCCAAGAAATTAAAGGATTAACGTTGTAATTAGTCTGATAAAAACCTTTTTAGATTCAAATTCCTTCTTTTGTCGTCATCGTATACAATATTATATATCTTAATTTTTTTTTTCTTGAGGAGCCTTATTAAAAATTTCCTTTTAAGTCAATGTTATATCAAAATACAACACAAACCTGCGAAGGGGAAAGAGTACCCACTGTTTTATTATGTAATAAGCTTTTAAACCACAAGTCATCCGGTAAAAAAAAATATAGCACCTTAAGATCAAATTAACAGGGACCCAAACAATATTAAACGAACTGACCCGGGAATGACACAGATTCCACCGTTTTCACAATTACCATAGGGAAATCATTCCACACTATCCCACTTTGCGAGCGAAGATGAGATCCACATATCATCCAATCCCTTTTGTGCTACATTGACATTCATGACTCTAGGAATATGGCGAATATACCACCGATGGCAAGGAATTTGGTTATATAAGTCCGGTACAATCGATAAATTATATCATAAGCCCAACTCGTCACGTCATCTATGGTCTCAACTAATAAAAAGTATCAATTTCATTAAATTTTTCTATGTCAATCTTTTACTAGGTGAATCTACAATTGGTAAAATGTATTTTTTAATTTAATCTACAGTAAATTTGAGTGTAGATTCACCTGGTAAAAAAATAACATAAAAAAATTGATAAAATTAATATTTTTTATTGATTGATACCATTTCTCCATACAATCTTAAGAGAATATTGGGTCCGCCTTACAAGGATCCGCAAGCCACGAAGACTGCTAAACCATGCGGAAGCAATAAAGAGCAGCACGACGTACTTTACGGCCAGAGTTTCAGCCATAGAGAAGTCCCAACGCCAACAGACTTTGAGAATTCCATAAGAATTTGGCCTTCATTGTTCCTCAATAACCCACCAATTCCACACAAACCAGGAGCCCCATTAGTCCATTACATTACACGCCCCGTCAATGTTGAACTTAAGCAAACCAGGAGGAGGAGGGCTCCAAGTCTAGGGGAAAGACACCGTAGACAGAAAACAAGATATTAGTAATGACAAGCAAAATAAATAGAAAACTACACAAAAAAAATAAATCTGTTTACTATGCCGTGGTAAAAGTCACTACCTTAAAAGCAATTTTGTTATCACCGTCCTCACGAAAATATCTTGTTATCTCTTCAACCTTCATAACTCGTTTACACCACCCTACGAGACACCTATGTAGAACTGCTCTCTTCATAGCCCTAGTCGTGTCCTCCATCTAAGAATATCGAACAAATCAAAACATGCTTCCCCTTACTCTTTTTGTTAGGTTATGAATACATTGACCACATTTCCATGGTAGCTTATAATACAGTATAATCCTTTCCAATGTAACTTCTCTGGGATATTAAAAACAATCAAGCAATGCTTCAACCACCCTTTGTTTAACACCACTTCCCACCATCGCTCCTTTCCGTCATTTTTCCATTTTCTTTTTAATTTGACATGTGGATGGATTATAATTTTGCCATGTATTGTTGTCGAGCCCTTGAGGATATATTTTACTTGCGCGCTTTCTGGATTGTTAAACGAGTAAAAGTGAATAAATGATATTAACGATAGAAAATGAAGAAAATTTGACGAAAAACTAAAAGTAGATTATCCTCTCATTCATTAAATTAAACTAATCCAATGATTCAAAATATCTAAAATTTTTAAGTTTTAACTTATGCAGGTAGATCTTAACCCTTTATTAAAATATACAGTATAATTCATTGTTACATGCATGCAAACCATAGATATTTAGAATAAAATTAAGCATAAAAACGTACCCATGATTAAATGAACAAAGAGATAGAAAACACATATAAAAGATGCATAATCGTCTAGAAAACTATACAACATCCAGTCCTATTAAAGATTACCAGTTAGCAATGAAGCTGATAAATTTTCTCCCTTTGAGAAAATAACCCATATCTTTTCCGAAACCTTCATCATTGAAGAGAAGAAAATTCATCTACTTCACCACTTGAGGTAACCCTTTTTTTCTCTTTAATTTATTTCCCAACTATGGCTAATCACAAAGAAGCTGAAAAAGTAACCAAGACAGGCTCAATCCCTACTCAGCAAGGGCTCCATAGCAAAACTTTCCCCCATGTTTTTGTTTGGGAAATGTTTTGTTATAGAGCAAAAGCTTAATTGGGGTAAGCCTATGAAACTTTTAAAGCCATTAGATCTCTATAAATCTCAAAAGAAATAAGTAAAAGAAAATAAAGAGGGTACTTAATGGTTCAATTGAGTCATAGTCTAGTGAGCGAATTCGTCTTCGGAACCGGTGACACATTCCTTGTCATCTTCGAATCCTTCGAGAGAAGGATGAGGGGCGTGACCTTTTCCAAACGACCGGATGTGATCTTTCAGGGATCTTTTGTGCTTAAAATCGGAGCCACAAGTGCAATACCATAACTTGCCGCAGTTCTTCTCGTGCGTTCTCCAATCGCCTTTGACGGCAAACGTCTTGCCACATTTCCTACACATGAAGGGCTTTGCACCATGTTTCCTTTTGTAGTGAGTTTGAAGTGTTCGAAAGTCTTTCAACGGCTTGGCTCGGGGATGGTTGATATTGTTTTTGCAGCCCTGGACACAGCAAAAACATGGCAGCCTCAGCATTGCTGCCGGTTGTGTTCCTTTAAGTGAATCTGGGCCTTTCCTATATTCAGATCCATGCCCCCACATATGCATCTGTATTAATTTAAAAAGAATTGGTTATTATATATTTATTGCATTATATGACAAATTTATAACTTGTATATAGCTCCTGCTAAAATAGAAAATGCGTAATGCCAAAAAAATATCTTTAACGTTTGATAGAATAGTCAATTTGATTCATATTCTTTTTTTTGGAGTACTTTGACCATCAACGTTTCATTTTAAGTCAAAATGAACCCAATAGATAAAAATCGTTAGTTCACTAACGATAAACACTTTTATATGGCATGATAATGCTATACGACATCATATGCTAACGGAACAGTGCCACATTTACAAAGATTTTGCAATTTGACATTGAGAGGGAGCAAACTCAAGCTTTTATTAGGGATAGCTCACGGCTTAATCACTCAATGTATGATGCAATGTAAGATCTTCATGTCATTTCAAGGTGTTTACGGTTAGTTAATTAACGATTTTCATCTATTAAGGAGTTATTTTGACCCAAAATGAAACGTTGAGAACCAAAATACTCCAAAAAAAAGAATAGGGGCCAAAGTAATTATTCAGTCAAATATTATGTGACATTTTTTACATTATGCCAATAGAAAACTAGTGTATTGGTTCAATGAATCAAAGATTTTCAAGAATTGGATTTGGGGTACTAAAGATATCATGCCTTTGCAAAAGGAAACACTTGGCTCTTTATAATGGTCTACAAGGATCATTAAGCTATGTTTTTTATTTAAAAAGTTGAATAATTAAAGCCATTAAAGAGTGAAAATTAGCCACTAAAGATAAGAATCCAAAGCTCTAAAACTTGTTTGTTTTTGCCCTAATCAATTTCAACTTCCTGCCACTAAAACCTCTTTACAAGTAAAAATGTTAAAGAATGTTTATTTTGCTAACCCATCTTGCTTTCTTCCTCACAGCTTTCCACCCAAAAGGGAAGCAATCAAGGACAAAAAGTCAAAAGAAATTGGATGTGGGTTAGTTAAAAATAAGGGGAAAAGATAATTGAAGCAGCTAAGGGCCAAATTTCACTTCAAAATTATTACCTCAATTATAGTTCAAAACAGTAAAATTGGAGCCAGCGAATTAATTACCAATACTACCTTCAAATGTTTACTTTTTGAGTAAAAAAATGAATTATAATTTTTTTGACAAATTTTAATTCTAATCCTATTTAGAGGGAGGGGAAAGAGTGTTCTTACCGGGTCTAAAACTCATGACCTAAGTGTGGAAACAAAGATGAGCAGTTTGGCCTATTGACCAAATGTGCTTGCTCAAAATGAATTAAAATTTGAATACACTTATTGAGTCATTTAGGCTGATTAATTTAAAATTTCTTGTTACTGAATTATTATTTCCGTTTTCTAGCTGTTTCTTAATTTCTATCTAATCTTTGAAATTCCAGTGGATGGACATAAATGGAGATGGGTGACTTGATGATAAAATTTGACATTTGATACGAAAATCAATGAGCATCAAAATCAGAAAAGATTTAACAAGAAAAACTATAACCAAAGTATGAAAAATATGGTCAAGTTCCATATTAGCTACTTTGAATTATATCCAAAATAGAGTGTCTGTGTATATTATGTAAAAAAAAATCATATTATTTTTAAGTATTTTTTCTTCATTTTGTTCTTTTGACCTACGTGAACAAGATGATCCTCAATCAATAACAAGAAGAGTGAATTCTCAAAAAAAAAGAAAAAAAGAATGAATGATATTGCATGCAGATAAGGATTAAAATTTAATATTATTTATTATTTTTTGCATCAAAGAAAACCCAGTAAAAAAAATGTTGGATTTATAGGGTAGTCTGATTCCCAGAATTGAAAAAGATGAAAAACAGTAGACAGACCTGCATGTTATTGTACCGATTGAATGTCTTGCTACAAATGGAACAAGCAAACTGCATGGGGCCGACGAGGATTTGTGCTGGAGTTGGGATCCAAAACCTACTCATAGTGTTGAAAGAGCATCCATGGAAGCTTTTCTTCATAGTGTTATCTGCAACTGGAATATTATTATCTCCTCCTGCTGCAGCAGCGGCGGCGGCGGCGGGGGGGCTACTGTTAGGCAACCCAATGTGTAAAGAAACCGTAACTTTCTCTATCTTTTCTTCTTTAACATCCTCAATACTCGTCTTCTTTTGCAAATCCTCCTCTTTCAATGGTTTGTAATTCTCAGTAAACCTGCTCAAAAGGGGTAGGCATTGAACAGTTTCCGTGGGGTTTATGAACTGAACTTGCTGAGTCACACAAGAGGAAGAAGAAGAAGATGAAGATGGCTTTAGCCATTCAATGAAAGTAGGAGCTTGAAAACACAAGTTTTGGTCCTCTGCTACATGGTAGCTCCTAAACCCCATGTTCATTAGAGCTTGGGATTTCTTTTTTCAGAGTTTATGTGGGAAAAGCCTTGCAAATATAGCAGCTGATTTATGAAAGTTGGTTTGGTTTGTCTTTTAGGGAAGAACGAGTCCTCTTTTTCCCTTCAATTCCTCTCACCATCTTTATATTTTTTTTGTCCACCTTTTGTCATTTGTTTGATTTAGGAGAGAGTATGATAGATTTAATTGAATGAGAGATTAGTGGTGGGGTTAAAGACAATGACGTGCATAAATAATCAGACTCCTTCGGTGAAGAGAATCCTATAGTTGTCTATGCCATAATCTAAATACATATATCATTACTTAAATAATATGATAAAATTACCAACAGTCGGTTGGTTTAGTAAGATAAAGCGTTAGCTTTTTTAAGCAAAATAAACAGTTTGAATCTTGATGTTACAAATGTAACAATTGGGTTAAGAGGGTCACCCACAATGAGGATGAGCCTCTGTAGTACGAGTTGGTTGAATATCGGTGGTCAAATTAAAAAAATAGTAAAATTAAATTAAATTATGTGTTTTTTCGATTTTTATACGATAATAAATTTGATAGTTAAATTTAAGAATATAATTATATTTAATTAAAAAATAATATAATCATACTTATCATAAATTATTCTGAATTTTATTTTAAACTTCGATTTAGTCTAACAATTATATTTTATTGCACCTCCATAACTATTTGTAAAATTAATGAATGTTTTAACAACCCGATTGCTGGTTAGCAATGATAGTAGTAAAATAGTTTTGTATGTTTAACTAATTTTATACTTTAAATTTAAATAAATATTTAAAAAAAATAAATTTATAAAAATGATAATTTAGTCAATATAATATAAACGAACAAAAATCTTCTGCCCCTAATTATGCCTCCTTATATGTCTCATATTAAAGAATACTAAAAACTTAAATTCTAAACTCTAACCCTAAATTTTACATCATAAACCCTACACCTTAAAAAATTTACCTTACCCCTAATTCCCTATACCCTAACCATAACCTCTAATTTTAAACCTTAAACTATAAACTCATTTTTTAAAGTGGGTACCAAAAAAATATGATTTGAGACAGACGATTTCCATCCAATATAAACCTAGTATGAATTTGAAAATTTTATATTTACGGCAAGTCATATTGCTACAAATAGTGATCTTTTAGGGGGGGTTTCCCCTCATTTGTAAAAGCTTATCTCCCCCTCCCCCCAATTTAATGTATGATGGAATTTGACCAATAACCAAACATTTCTCATACAATGTATATATTGACGTTTGAAATAGATGACCTCAAGAAGGGAATTATTAAGAAAATGTCTTTTTGAAAAGAAATGATAAAAAATAAATATAATATATTCACAGTTCAGTTTGATGTCCACGAAGGGTAATATTTTTTTGAATTTTATTAGACAAAAATTAATATTCATTAATAGACGGTATTTAATTATATGCATTGTCAATATATCAGATGGTAATACATTATTATAAAATTTTAAAATTAAATAATTTCAAATTTATTTAAATATTATATCATCAATCGATTTATTGATGACACATAAAAAGTATATATAGTTAGTGAATCAAAAATTCGGTAAATAAATTGATTTCCATATTATTTATGTATATTTTGATGGTTAGAACCGGTATGCAGGCATGGTTTCAGCATAGGCTGCTGCTACATAAATTTATGGAATCAGTGTGATAAACACCATGGGCTTTTTTTTCCAACATATTTCCATAAATTATTAACTATAATTGGAGGCTGAAAAATTGATAATATAGCCCGGAATTAAAATAATTACTCATGTATATACTCAAATGTATTATTACTCTAATCATTTTAATCAAGTTATAAGCAGTCTGTCGTAACTAATTAAATTTAAAAAATATTTTTATATATAAATCGTATCAATTTTAGTTTATATAATCCTATTATTTTAGAGTTTATAGATTTAATAAATAGTTTAAGATTTAGATTTAGAATTTAAGATTAAATATTTAATTTTACAATTTATAATTTAAATAAAAAACATTGCGTGAATTCTTTACACGATTTATTTATCAAATATAACTCTTAAATTAATTTGTCCCTCAAAATTTTCACTTTCTCTCTTTCCATACAAGCGTTCCTCATTCTTATAATTATATCTAAAAAGAGTATATTTTTTACTAAAATAAAGTCAAGTAGGATGGTTAGTTAGACTTGAATTTGGTTTTTATCGTTTGAGACTGAACCAAACTTTAATCGATAATATTCATTTGCGATTCTAATTAATTTTATTGGTCGAAGGTTTTCTTCATTGTTTTTCAAACTAGTTTTTTAGCCAAAGTTATTATTGGATCAAAAGCAATACAGAACATGTAATTTTTCAAGAGTATTTTTCAGCCTAATTTAAAATGTGATTTTCAAAAGTTAAAATTCTAACTTTTAAATTTGTTCAAAAGCACAAGCACTTTTGAGTAAAATCACTCATATATTCTTATTTATATCACAATTTTTTTTATATTTTCAAAAAGAGTGTTTAAAATAGACATTTATCTACATAAAAGCACTGACAACAATACTAATCACTCTTATTTTTAATCGAAACAATATAATATTATACTTTTTAAAAACACTTTTTCACCGCACTTTCCAAGAACAATGCCAAATGGGTAATGATACATTGGCATTGGAAAACGTTTAGTTTTTAGTTTTAGTTTCCACAAGCGCCTTAATTTTAGGATTTAAGGACTTAGTTTAAGATCTAGGGTTTATGTTTAGTAGTTTAGAATTTAGGGACTGTGAATAGAATTTAGTGTGTAGGGTTAGAATTTAGGGTTTATAGATTAAAACCTAAACCTTCAACATATTACCCTAAAATTTAAACCCTACCCTCTAAACCCTAAACCTTAACCCTTACCCCTAAATTCTAACTATTACCCCTAAATTCTAAAACCCTACACCTAAACCATACCCTATAATCCCTAAATCCTAACCCTAACTCTAACCATCACCCCTAAATTCTAACCATCACCCCTAAATTCTAAACTCCTACACCTAAACCCTTAAAGCTTACGCCCTAAATTGAATTCCAAAACCTTAAAATTAAGGCGCTTGTGAAAACTGTCAGTGTACTGGATATAAATCCATACCAAATTATGTATATTTAATGTAATAGATATTTATTAATAGTAGAAAATACTTTAATACACAAGTTTGTGTATATATGTGTAAATTTTATATAAATGTTTGAAGTATGATTATCTAAAGTTCAAAGTTTAGATATGAAATGTATATGGAAAATACTTTAATACACAAGTTTGTGTAAATTTTATTTTGCTCACGCTTTTTAATTTTAAGATTTAGTGTTTTAGGTTAAGGTTTAAGATTTAAGTTGTTGGATATAAAATTTAAAATTTATGGTTATAATTTAGAGTTTAAGATTTAAAATTTATAATTTAAACGTCTAGAGTTTGTAATTAGTGTGGAAATGGAACCCAATTTCCATCCACCCTAGATTTATGCGAGACAACAAATGTCACATCTTTGTTACCTTTTGGAATTAATTACATGTGATGTCAGTATGGTGTCAGCATCAAAGTTAAAACCATTGGTTTAATTATTTCCAAATTTTGGGTTAACTATAGAATTTAAATTTATGGATATAATGCGACTGATGCTTCATTTAATACGTCAACTAAACATCTTAAAGTTTTTAAGAATTTAATCTTAGTACTAAACTATTTTTGATAGTTCTTATTTAGGAGATAAGAGAAATATGTTTTTAATGGGTCCAAAACTCTGTACTCTAAAAAATGTATATATTAATTAAGAAATTTTAAATACTTATTTTAAAGATTGTTGATCTTTCAATAATATTAAAACATAAAATTATTAAGAAAGTATACTTAATTTTCTTATTTGATCTTCCTTTCATAAAACAAATGCTTAAAGGATTGTTTGCGTCTAAAACTATAAATTTTTTATCGAGTTGTCCTAAAGTGCTAAAAAAATCTTTGACCAATAAAATTATGTCATGTGATATTTCTTACTGCCTTACATTAGTGCAAAAGGGTAGATGGTATATTACGTACTTTTAAAAAATTGTATACCCACGTTACTATTTTTTTAAGAAAAATTATAAGCGAAAGGTATAATTACAATTATAAGTAATAAAATAATATATACTTTTTTGGAACAATAAAAATAATATATAATTGAATATACTATAATAAGAATAATCCTATTCGGCGGTAAAATTTGAAATAAGAGTACGGGGATAATTTTTTTTTTTAATTTTGAAGGTTTAAATTAAAAATTTTCATAAAGTTTGAGGGTTTAATTAAATTTTTTAATAATATTGAGAGATTTAATAATAAGTTTTGAAAATTATAAGAAGAGATTTAATTAAGAATATTTAAAATTTTGAGACTTAATTTAAATTTTTAAAAACCTTGAGGGGACACGTTAGTTTTTTTAACAAAAAATTTACGGGCCAATTTTTAATTTCTCAAAATTTTGGGGGCCATGGTCACCCTTAGTCCTCATGTTACATCCCTGGTCATATTAAATTTTGT
Organism: Hibiscus mutabilis; assembly: GCA_019671005.1. Classification (NCBI taxonomy): domain Eukaryota; kingdom Viridiplantae; phylum Streptophyta; class Magnoliopsida; order Malvales; family Malvaceae; genus Hibiscus; species Hibiscus mutabilis. The sequence goes on along the minus strand of CM033715.1, from coordinate 3,009,986 downwards.
AATATATTCGAAGTCAGCTCAAAATAAATTTGGAAGAGCTCACACACTGTAGAATTTAAATTAAAATAAAATCTAAAAAAATTTATATAAGATAAAAACCCGAACTAAAATACTAAAAAATCCAATACCTCATCCTTCTCGAACTCTATTAGTGTCTCATGGCTACGGGTGATAATGAGCCTGACCAACTCGCAAGCTACTCGAGCTCGGCTCGAGTACATGTTTGACTCGAGACCTTAACAAACCGATATGATTCAAACTCAACTCGAAAAGTTCGTGAATATGTTCAATATATATATATGTGTGTATGTACTTCATATGCCCTAAAGCAGTATGCTTAGCCCAAAAAAAAACACTAAAACAAATTAGTCAATATAATGTTGTTGTTGGCTTGCCACTTAGAGGAGTCACGAGCCAAGTCGAGCTTGAGCCACGGACCACGAGCCGAGCTCAAGCTCAAGGTCGAGTCTAAAATTTTGAGCTCGACGAGCGTCAAACTCGAGCTGAGCTTGCTCAGACTCCTGCTCAGCTTAACTCATTATCACCCCTATTCATGGCCACAATACAAACTTCATAAAAAATATTTATATTCAATACACAAGCGGTGGAAACAAAAATTTTCCACAAGCGTCATATTTTTAGGTTTAGAGTTTAAAATTTATGGGGTGAGGTTAGAATTTAGGGTTTAAAGGTTAGGGTAAAATTTAATATGAATTTAAGTTTTAACCTATAAACCCTAATTTTAACCCCAAATATTAAACTCTAACCACAAGCTATTAACTATAAACCATTAAACCTAAACTCTAATCTTCAAACCCCTAAAATCTAACTTTAAACCCTAAAATTAAAGCACAAGAATAATTAAAAAAATACCATTATTTTGTAAGTCTTGCGTCAACCCAACTACTCCGACCAGGCTAAAACGGGACCGAAAAGGCAACCAACTTTTACCATGAATGAAGTTTCAAAATGAAAGAATGAATGGTCAAATTTATACGCAAACCGGATTTCCATGTTTAGAGGCAGAGCTTTGAACAAAATTTAACAATCTTGTGATGATTGCCAGTGTGGACTAAAAACATATAGTTTTACTATAAATTCCTACTCTTGACAAGTCAACATTTGAGACCTTTTTTTTCTTCTTTTCATCAAATGATATTTTAGACTTCCAAATTTCGATTTTTCAGAAACGCGTTAAATTATTTATTACTTTTACTTGTGTAGATTAAAGGTTATGATCAGTCATTTTAACTTATACAACTCACATTTGAATTAACTTATCACTCTCCTCACAATGGAATCAAAGAACAAGTAAAATACCCTTTCATGCTCGCATTGTTATGTAGGGCTACAATCTATTCTTGAGAAGAATTACTAGTTGGTATGTTGCTAATGGAGTTTTTTTTTTAGCTTAAAAATATTACCGCGTCTCTTTTTTATTAATTTTTTAAAACATACAATTTAACTATTTAAGGAAATGTGCTTATTTTATAACCTTATTCGGAGATTAAAAATATTATAGACAATAGGCTGTTTGACGAAGGTTGCTCACGTTGTCTCATCTTGTATGAGTTCAAGTTTTGACATTTGTCTTAAGAATATAATGGCAGAATGACTTAAATATGGTTTATGATTTTTTTCCAACAATATGATCCTCGACAGTTTAATTCCAAAAATATGGTGAATTATTGTTCATAGTCAAAAGTCGGATTGAGCTCTACTCGACTTCACTGTTCATCCACTTTTCTGGGTGTTTTTTTGAGTTAACATATTGAAGACAGTGGGAGAGGAGTCCAACTTCAGTGTAAAACACTGTTCAAAGTCGGAGGGAAAGCAATCCGACTTTTATTTTTTTTATTTTTTCAAATCACTGTTCAAAGTCGGGTAGAAGTCAAGCCGACTTCTGACTTGAATAGTAAACCACCATAGATTTGGAATTAAACAAGGAAGAACCATATTTTGAGGGGGGAAAATTGAACCACAATATTATGGTAATTTTGCCGAATATAATACTTCTCTATTTAATTAAAAAATATTATATAAAATAATTATCCTTTTACCAATATTTATTGAGTGTAATGGTAAAAGGTTATTTTTTTATACACGAGTTGTGTAAAATTTATTTTAAACAACTTGCTTGTTTAAGCATAAATTTTAAAAAGGGAAAATTATCTCAAGCACTAGTGGTAGAAACAAAATGTTTCCACAATCGTCTTAGTTTAGGGTTTATGGACATGGTTTCTGGTTTAGGAGTTTAAGTGTATGAGTTTAGAATTTAGGGTTTATGGTTAGAGTTTAGGATTTAGGGTTAGAATTTAGAGTTTAAAGGTTAGTGTTTAGGTTTAGGGTAATATGGTTAGGGATTTAGGTGTTAACCTATAAACCCTAAATTTTTACCCTAAAAACTAAATTCTAACCACACCCCTAAATTCAAAAATCATACACTTAAACCCCTAAACAATAGACCCTAAACAAAATCCCTAAACCATAAAACTAAACTGCTTGTAGAAACTAGGGCTTGTGCATAGAATAACTACTCGTTTTAAAATATAAAATTCTAAACCTTAACTTTGAAACTCCAACCCCCTATATTCTAAACCATAAACCCTAAATTTTAAATACTAAACCCTAAATCATAAACCCTAAATAAGACTCATTAACCATAAAATTAATAGTCTTATATAAATTAAAGTTTACATAGCCCGTGTATCAAAATAAGACTCATTAACCATAAACTAAGGTGATCCGGGTTGAGCACCAGGTGTGCACGGTGTGCGTGCATTATTAAAAGGCTAAGTTAGTATGTAACAATTTACTTATTGGTAATTACATACCTGATATAAGCAACTTGTGTTGGCTGAACCATTTCATGGTTATGTTCTGCGTGAAATTTAACAACTTTTCAATATTGATATCGTTCGTCCAATTTGAATTTAATAAATGCTCCACATCCAACTCTGATGGTCGGTCTTGGTTCACGTTTTCTGTTTGGAAAGTTAATCCACGCTTACTCTCTATATCCCTCCTTGCGGCACATCATTTTCTTTGCAACTATGTGATCACCATTTCGACTTTTCATCGTTTGGTCGACTCGAACTCCAAAACCTTTCACTTTTGCATACGTATAATAAAATTCATGCAATCATCTAAAGTCTTCCGCTTCAGCATACTCACATCATTCTCATTGTAATCTTTTAATTGTTTCCCAATCTTGTCCCATGTGTTTTCGTCAATGAAGTAGTCAAGGGTCTTCTCATCATCTATAGGTTTGTCGTCGTCAACAGTATAATCGGTTTGTTCTTCTTCAGTATAAATTTCACAATCTGGGTCACTATTGTAATGATATTTATCCTAATTATGGTCATCTTCATCATGATTATAACATGCCAACTCTGTAATTTGAATTTGAGTATCTTCGCTATCAACCATCTCAAAAAAATCTGCAATTTAACAAAATTAAAGAAAAGCAACATTATTATAATGGCAAATGCCAAGAGAATTGAACTTAACACAAAATTTTAAAATTATAACTTCAGAAAGTAAATCGAACTTAAATAAAAAAATGAACAATCAAACAAAACGTAATGGTACGGGTGTCCTATCATACTGGTACACGTTGTTTGTAATTAAATTCCAATAGCCATTTTTTGTATCGGTACGCATTCAGTATCGATACACTTAGACTCGCGTATCAATACGCATTAAACACCATACCGGTACAGAAGCCGGATTGCAAATTAGGAATTCGGAATTGACATGGGATTTAGGGTTCTAACATACAAATTATGGTTCTATTTTGGTAATTGGGGTTCTAACATGAGAAATAGGGTACTCAATTTGGGAATTAGGGTTCTACATTGGCCTAATTTCAAAAATTAGGGTTAGGGTGGTGGTTAGGGTTTGGGAATTAAGGGATTATAGGATTTAGGAATTGGGGATATTGGTTAAGGGGGATGCTGGAATTGGGTGGCCAACTGGACGGGGATATCGGCGAGTGGCCGGTGACTGGTGGCCAAAACATTAAATCGAATTAAATTTATTTAAGGTTCGAATGGGAGAATTGAGGACAAATTACCTTCTTGCAAAAAAAGTTAGGAATGGCGGCAGGGCTCTACGGCGGCCACGGAGGTGCGGCGGCGGAGCTGGGCGAATGTGACCGGCGACGGCATCGACGAATAGGATTTCAAAGAAAAAAATTGGGGTTTTGCGATTTAGAGTAGGTACTTTGATCTAATTATGTTTAAAAGAAAATAAAAAATAAAAAATATATTTTAATCAATTTACATTTTGATTTTTAAATAATTAATAATTATATGATAAGTCTTTTAGATTTTAATTTTTTATAAATTAAATTAATAATGTTCATCGGTGCTCGTCATTAGTGGTGCTCGTTGATGCTCGTCGAGCATTGTAAAATTTTCTCATAAATATAATCACAATTATAATATAATAATATAAATTACTACAATAAAAAAATCAAGAATTACAATGCACGATTTGATTGATAGTTGAAATATACCCACTTTAATTAAAGAGTTTAATTTTGATACACATGCTGTGTAAAATTTATTTTATACAAGTATGCGTATCTATATTATAAATCTAAATCCTAAAAAAATAAACCCTAAACTCTAAATTTTAAATGTCAACCTTAAATTATAAACCATACAACCCAAATTCCTAAACTTTAAACCCTAAACCTCTAAAACTAAAAGACTTATGTAAAGTAAAATTTACACGGCATGTATATTTAAATTTTTCTCTTAATTAAAATAAATTTACATAAGAATCAAATATAACGAGACTTAAATCAAAATAAACCTACTCTTTACGCATGATATTTACATATACCATGATTTAAACATAAATTCTTAAAATTTATAAGAACACCATTGGCGCTGTAAATAAATGTAGTTACAATTGTAATTATAAAATAGAAATTACTTTCCAAAATTTCAGGTTTTTAGCTACTCAGTTGACCTTGACTTGGGGTCTAGTCACTAAATAAATGGCGGTTTAAAGGGGTCGAAAAGGAGTGATTCAAGCCATATGGGAGAGTACCGAACCTTGGGCATAATTTCCACACTTGGAACGTAACAAAGGTCTCTCAAAGACTTTTTCTAAGATTTTTGTCTTCACTGTTTCTTGTCTCAGCTTTGAAACTCCACAATTCCCAGTTTATTATTACAATATAAAGACAATGAAAATACTCATCATTACCTGTGGGTTAATTCTAGACAACCGAGTTGGAATAAAACAAGTTTTACTTGTAGGTATGTAGTTTTGTAGAATGGAAAAGGAGATTTAGAAGTTGGCATTCATTTTTTAATAAAAACAAGTTTTACTTGTAGGTATGATTAAATAAAAATATATATTTGTTGCATTACATTAATTTTTAATGATGATTTTTTGATACACTAATTATATATCGTCGGTGAACTAAATAATGATGCATTATCAACAAGTTTTACTCGACATTTCTATTATTATTGTATATATATTCTTTTTCGATTATTATCTTCCTATATAGATATTAACATTTTTTTTATTTGTTTGGGGGATTAAAAATTAAGTGAGCTACTAACTTTAATGTATGTCCTGCATTCATGAAGATCTGATCCACTACATTCCAAAGTGAGTCCAGCAATCTATAATTGATAAAAAAAAAAAGCTTTTTGGGCCTTTCTTTCCATTTAAGAAGGATCGTTAAATCATCATATATATAAATGGAAATTTAGATTTGGAATAAACAATTGAAAACTTGTATCAATTAATTTATGGTATACTCGTAAAAGATGTTATTTAGTATTGTTTGACATTATGTCTCAATATCCATTTCAAACAACTCTTTTTTTTATATAGAAAAATCTAATTATGGTATTGTACATTCATCCATAATTTCTTTCTTGAGTCCCCTCACAATCAATAAGAGAGTTAGATCCAACTATAAGATACTTTATCGTTTTATATGAGTACGTGGAATCATATATCTTATTAAGATATTTCAAACTTTTAACGGCAAAAAATTATTTAAAAATAGTTAAGTGATCCTCTAACATCGTACCTCTTGCAAAGAGCCTTCAAATGCAACTTGCTGGTTAGAGCTTTCTTCATGCATAGTTCTTCTAACTTCAACTACAATGTCACAACAGTCTTCTCATTTAACATGTCTTGTAAAATTTAATTTGATAGATTCATATTAATATGAAATATAACTTTCGATAACTATGTTGTTTCTCTTTGAGAGTCTGAGATGATGAAATCCGATAAAACCATAATAGGGTATCATCCAAATCCATCTATGCAAGAACCAATGGCATCTTTATTGGTGTCGAGATCCAACAATGGAATCGAAATTTTTTGAATTGACTCGACTCAATCAATTACTCACCCCTAATGTATGGTGTAGTTAGTGTTGCAAACGTATGTAATTTTCATTCTTGAGGTTTGAAGCTCGAACCTTCAAAAATGATAAAAATGTGTTTGCATGTTTTAATTGGTTGTTGGAAGATCTCATTATTCCTCTCTAATGTTTGGGATCAATTGAGTCATTTTTAGAAGCTTAAAATGCAATTTCTGAGTCAAACGATTAATGTTGCAGGGCTCGATTTCCATATCTAAAATAGGGTATCAAAAACAACCATTCCAGTAGCTATTTGAGTTTCAACTCATCTTGGGTTGCGAAACCAAGCCAATGGTTCTGAAACCTTACCTTTGGTTTCGATACCAGGGCTGTCGGGCTGCCTAGTTTAAGCCATTTTGGGCCCTTTGACTCAATACGACCTTGGGGTCAACCCGTTTACTCCATAACCCATTTGTAAATATCAATTATCCTATTCTTAATCCTTGACCCATTGGTAAAGGGTGATATGTTTTATCTAGGTAACCCGGGTTTGAGCATCATATGTGCACATTGTGTGTGCGTCATTAAAGGATTAAAAAATTAAACAGATATTATTATGTAATCACACAAACATATTCAAAAAAAAAAAAACTAGAATGCCCTTAGGGACCACACGTTACTGAATTATCATTCTTACCCTTAATGCTTAGAAAATGGATTAGGAGTCTTAAAACCTTGGAAACGAATAATAGTATCAACGTGAGCAAATTACAAAAACATCTTTTTTAAAGTCGAAATGAACAAGACAGCCTTGAAAATCATGTTTTGACGTCCAATGCCTCTAAACCCTTCTTGACTTATGTTGTGATGAATAAACTATCGATAACTATCAGTTTAGTTAATAAGCGAAGCTTGAAATGAATGGTAGTAATTTTTACTGTGTATGGTATGCAATTGTTCGTGTACTGGTAAGTACTTAAACACACGTGATCTTTTTTGGTTCGATGGAACCTGTGATTAATTGTGGTAAGGAACTTTGAATTGTGTTAAAATGTGTTTATGCAAATTGTTTGGATGTTTGGTAAGTCTTTACTCTATTATTTGTGATGTTTTGAATTGCGTACATACGTGAAATATATGAAATATAAGAATATGTATCCAGCCATAACGTAATATAGCCAACTCTATTATAAAATCTTGATCTATCGATGTAAACATGATCTAACGTTAAAATATCGAGTACATTACAAATATATGCATATATACCAATATTCCGATATGCTTGTTCAATTTAAGTTGAACAAGCATATTACCGTTTTAAGACCGCCATGAATGTAGTGTCGTATTTATGCTCAACCTTTAGGCTTGTCTTCTTTAGGTAGCTTCTATTGATAGTTGTGTATTATTGAACTTTCTAAGCTTAGTGTTCAAATTTCCCTTGCAGGTTAATATGTTTGAGCATGATTACGGGTGTCAACATCATACAAGAGTTTCAACAACTATTGTCTTTATAGTATTGTACTTATCGATTTAGTGACATTTACATCGTAGCACCTTGTTCTTTTATGTGATATAGCCATAAATTCCAATTTGTTTTTTAGGTTCCTGTATCTAATTACATTTGGAGCTTCAAATTTTGTTAACGCTTTACTTTGAATTATATTCAAATTGATTTAATACTTATGTTTCTTAAATTGTCTTACAAAAATCAAATTATTTGCATATATACCAAGATTCATTTTTCCCAAAATATTGACATAGTTTAGTTTCAAGTTGATATAAATGTTAACGATGGTGAATCAGAATTAGAAATCTCAATCGAAACTAAAAATTGAAACAGTTTGATCTGTCATTGATAACTATCAGACAAGCTTGAAACCAAAATATATTAATGTTCTGACAAAATGGATCCTCTCACTATTGGGATTGGCCGATGATGGTTTTTTAGTAGGATTTAGGCCTTGGTGACAATTGTAAATTCGGAAAATCAGAGGTCTTTTTGTAGAAAAAGATTTTAATGTCTCATGTCAGCATTTTTTAACGACAATGACTGTAATAAAAAAATAAAAGTTTGGTGACTCTATCTAAATAAAGTGAATTAAAAGTTTCAATGATTACCGGTGTAGTTTATCCTTAAATTATATGTATTTGATGTCCTAAGATTCCCCTCGAAATCATAATTTTAATAGGGAATTTTAGATTTAAAGGCCATTCTCAATTAAGATACGCAATTTTGCCACTATTGCATCATCTTATTTTATGTATAATCTGGCACACGAACAATGACAAAGTTTAAAGATGAGGAATTGAGGACTAGATATAAAGGAAAAGAATATATTGGTATAATCGATACATAAATTATGGGAATTCCCTTTCTAAAACCCTGATTAAACAAGTTTACGAGGTTGTACGAGATAATTTTAGTGCAAATATTCTTCTTCTACAAGTGCGCTCATAATTGAGATTTGAGAGTGCCTCTTAAAGATGTTCGAAAAGTGCGGCACTTTTCGAACATTTGGCCCCTTTTTTTCCAAGAAATTTAAACTCTTCTTCATTTTTAAACTATTTATAGGTTAAAATGAAATTAGTGCACCTAATATAAAAGTAAAAAGTTGATTCTTGTACAACTTTAAAGTAAATAGATAAAAAAAAATTAAAATCGTAGTCTCAATTTAAAAATAATGGATTTGTTAAGAGGAGGGAAAGAGGTTGCGTAAGATCGAATTCAATACATTACACTGTAACTTTGGTTTACTATTTTTTCCGATAACTTAAGAATGCAACGACGTTAAATATTTGATGGGATAATGTTTTTATCGTTGTAGTCCTACTCAAATCAACGAGATCCGTGACAGAGGTATATATACTCCCCCTTTTTTGTATGAAAAATATATAGGGAAATCTATTTATTTAAATGCCAAACTTTAATTTATTTAAATTTTACCTCATATTCTTATTACTATTTGTACTTTGCCCCTTTAAGTTTGATATTTTGCCCGCTAAGCCAGCAAATTTTTATTAAATTGAGGATAACTCCCACCAGAACAATATCTGAGGATTCCCCTTTTGATTTCTAGCTTCGTCCCTAAACGAGATTGATTTATACTTGGACCTTAAAACAAATAGTTGCTAGAAACATGCGGTTCAAACACACAAAAACATAGCTTTTTCTTAACTTAAAATGGCGTGAAAAAAATTAAATTGCTCAGTTTATTTTTCATTTCATTTTATAACACAACAAATCCACAGATGTAAGGCTCGGTCGGAAATACGATTCCTTTGCGTTCTAGGATGTCATGGCTTCTCCTCTAGGGGTGTTCTTGTAGAACCCATTGAGGCAAATGGATAAATGCGTGACGGTTAGCGTAGGAAGACATGACAACGACTTCCCCGAACTTCTGGGCAACTGTTGCCAATGCCGCTTCATCCAACGGTCCGCGCAGAGGTTTGTTGTCGAGATCCCACAAGACGAACAATTTCTTGTGTTTTGGAGTGTAAAACGCCTTGCTTGTTCCACGCTATGTCCATTCCGACAGCATTGGCATCGGCTTTGTTGGTTCTTTTCTTTTACAAACGGTGTGGGCGATTTAAGTAACGACTAATACTTTAAGGAACCCTTATGACAAAAAAATTAAGTACCAAGACGTGAAAGGGGATAATTTGTGTATTAATCCTTTTAAGTTTACTAAGCTATAACTTGTGTAGTTGTGTTGGTACTTAATTTTTTTGTCATAAGGGTTAATAGCTTAGTATACTAGCCTTAGTTTGTGTACTTAATTTTCACCGCCATTGTATTGAATATATCTTTAATGTAGCATCATTTTCTATTGTTTTTATAAAGGATTTATATTCAATACACTGGCGGTGAAAACTTTTAGTTTCTACAAGCGCCTTAGTTTTGAGGTTTATGGACTTAGTTTAAGGTGTAAGGTTCACGGGCTTAGAATTTAGGGGCAATGGTTAGAATTTAGCGATTAGGGTTAGGATTTAGGGTTTAGAGTTTAAGTTTTAGTGTAATATGTTTAGGATTTAGGTTTTAACCTATAAACTCTAAATTCTAACTATAACTCCTAAATTTTATTCACAACCCCTAAATTCTAAACTACTAAACTTAAACCCATAAATCCTACGCCCTAAATTAAATCCCTAAACTCTAAAATTAATGCGCTTGTAGAAACTTTTAATTTTTACTTTCAGTGTATCAAATAATTATTCTTTTATAAGAGGCTACAATTTCACAAAAATTGAGACCTCCAAATGTCAATTTGAACACATAACCAAATGTTGTGCTCAATAATAACACTCGCTACATATAATATTTGATAAATATAATGAGATTCATTAATTCATTAGTGTATCTATAGATTCATTAATTCATTAGTGAAGTTCAAGACTACTAGGTTAAGAAGTGGACCTGTACTCACTATCTCCTTTGTGGTGAATGTTTTCTATAAATAAAATAGTCTAAGTACAGTAAGAGATAAAAATCATTTACCTTTTTTTTGTGTTTTTTTCTATGTCACGGCACTTAAAAATTAAACTATAAGCTCTAACCTTAAATTTTAAATCTTAAACCCTATACTTTATACCCTAAAAAATACACACCCCAAATTTCCTAAACCCTAAACACAAATCTTAACCTAAAAGCCTAAACCTAATTTTTAGTGTAGGGTCATAAATAAAAATACCGAAAAAGAGCAGGGAATTTCTATTCTACAGTAAGCTAGCACGAAACATCGTTAAGCAATAGTCTCCAGAAACAGGGCAATGGAACCCTAAAAGCTCGCCAAACTTTCCGGTAGAAAAAGACATTTACGAGACTTCATTTAACATTAATATTACAAGAAAACGAAGTGTTCATATTAATGAACTAATCATATGTTATGGTAAAAAAAAGAACTAATCGTATGTGAAACATTCTCTCGATACCACAGAGATAATTTAGATGTTGACATGTTCAGAGAAGAAAAAAAAAACTGCAGCTATCATATGAACAAATTACCAAGGGCCAACCAGTGGCTGTCAGGATCAGTATGTATACATAGTCTTAGATCTTATCAAGCAGAGGTGTTCGTGAGATACAGTTTTGGATCTTAAACATGATTTTGATGGAATTTGATTTACTAATATTAATTGTAGGTGCCTTAGCTATACATGCCCTAGCTGTGGAATACGACAACAACTTTTTTCTTTTCAATGAATTGTTTCAGTCACTTTACATTCTCTAACACTGAACCACTTGGTTCTTGCTCTTCAGATAATGGATAAAAATGGTGGGTTTTACAATTTATATACCAAATGAGAGCTGTTCCAAGTGATGTTAAAAATCTTGTCCACTGTTTCCCTTCCCTTTTATTTTGTTTTTCTCAACACCATACAACCAAAAAAGCCTACTTCACATCTCCTCGATTCTAGTAAAATATGTATGTCTTGGCTTGTCCAACATGGTAATGAAAAAGGAAAAATGAGGGTTTCTCATCTTTTAGCTGTGAAAATGATCTTTTCTGCAGTTTCAGTTGGCTTCTTTGTTCTTCAGTTAATGACTATGTAAAGTGGTTCTTCATGTTTTACACCAGATTTACAATGCAGACCAAGTGATAATAGGAAAATTCAAATGCAGTAGAACAAATAATAATAAATACAGATTTGGCTTAAACCTGTTTCTTTTTTAAATAATAATTTGTAGAGAAAAGAGGCTTGCTCCCACTTTCTGGACTTTCTTTTTCCTGCAATTTTTTTCAAGTACTGGACTTCTGTTCTTCGGTCAAAGTCTATATAAAGTGGTTATTTCAAAACTTTGCAATACAAGCCAAGTGATAATATGAGAATTCATCAAATGATTGATTATTCTGCAGTATACTTGTACACACTATTTCGCCATTTTCATTTTGAAAGAACGTTATAAATTAATAGGTTGATCCAAGTGATAATAAGTTTGGTATCGCTTAAGCAAATATCAAATTTAAAATCTTATATATAAAACAAATTTATTAATAAATTCACTCATCAAAATAAGTGTGTGACACGAATTATTTTAAATTAATTAAAAATAAAACTATAAAAAAATAAGAGGACAACAAAAAAAAATACCAAAATGATTAACAGTAAGTCTTACTAGATTTAAGTCAAATATGTTGGGCTTGAAATTAATGTATAAAGCTAACCAGGAAAAAAGTACCAGTCGTGAGGAGAGAATGGAATTTAAACTGGGATTTTGAAGGTAAGAAATGGCAGAGCCTAGTAATAATAGACTGTCAAGAGTCAAGACATCTGTCGAAACCTAAAGAAACTTGATTTTTCCCAAAATACTAATGTCGGGTTCATTGAAAAGTAGTTATAAACATATTCCCAAGTAACTTAAATTGGCTTAATTATATGAAAAATTCTTTTTAAATAGTTATTTATAAAATTGATTTCAGCAATGTTATTTAAAAAAATAACTTTTAAATCGTCCGCATAAGTCGAACTTATTTTTTTAACACTGAACTCGCTTTTTTGTAGAAAGCGAATTCGACTTATGTAAACGATTTGAGGGTCATTTTTTAAATAATATTAGTTGGAGTTATTTTCGTAAATAATTATTTAAAAAGTTTTTTTATATAATAATGCCACTTAAATTACTTAGTAGCTAGCAAAGATAACCTTAAACAAATAGTCCTTTAGAGTTGAACATTTCCTAAGAACTGCCCCCCCCCCCAACCCCAACCAAGGGTTTATTCTTAGCCCATTAGGTGCTACTACCAGTACTACTACTATTACATGTCTTTTAATGGTGTCACAGTGTGGAATTTTGAACATCATTGATCCATGGGGTGAGCCACTTAGCGTCTTCTAGCAGCTGTTTCCCTTCGAGCATTGAAATAAACAGCAGCAACAGGAACCCCCAGCTCATTCTCTTCTGCAAACTTTCTGGTATTGAAACGGTCCCTTGATGATGGTGTGAACTTCACTGTTTGCCGGCGCTTCTGCTTAAACAGGAGGAACACGAACCTGTGGATCCCTATGTTTGGCCTTGGCATTTCATAGTTCACCAATTCCCTTCCTGTATATAACCAGAAAAGTTGGTCCATTTTCTATATATGTACTTGAAGAATAAGGGATACATACCAAATGTGGCATCTGTGGTGCCTGGGATATCTGTCACCATCCTGTGAGATTCTCAATCAAGTACAAACAATCAGTAGAGTGCTTAAGTTTATGTTCTTCCTGTTTTGATCAAAACTTGTTTGTTTCCTTTGTTTTAGCATTATCAAATCTAGAATGACCAAGAAATCATGAACCCTAACAGTCATATACACATATTTTGTATTACCAGTGCAAGTGCTCCCTGAGGTAAGGGTCACTAGGACCTGGAACATCTGGGTCTGTCATCACCTGCAATATCAAAACATGATGATGATGACTTATTTTATACAAGATTAATAAAAGTTTAAGAAAAAGGAAAATATTAGTGAAAAGTATAGTTTTACCAGGGTGAAAAAGGATCTCATATCACCTCCATGAACCTCAACCCTAGGCTTGTTAATTACTGAGGATGGGAAAAATTCACAGCCATTATATACCTGCCTGTTGGAGTTAAAAATGACTTTCATTTTCACTGAAGGAGAGATGGCATCAATAATATCCCCAATCACACTCCCCACCACAAGAGGATCTGAGAGTTTTGCCATCTTATACCTAGACTAATATAAGAAATGCTTCGTCTCTTGTTTTTTTAGCTTCCGGAATTAGAAGCCCCCCATATTTATAGTGTTCAAAAAGCACCCACAAGCTAACATGATTATCAAATCCATTAGTTGGGTTGTGAGGTTAAGGAAATGGAGCATCAAAAAGATTAAAAATGGTTTAATTGTTCCTTTATACCTAATAAGCTAGACATTCTGCTATACACCACCATCATGATAGAACCTATACTAAATTGCTCAAAGGTGGGCCATTTGCAATATACTTTTACTATAATTTGATATAAAATCGATTCTTCCACGGCATAACTTCATTTTTTTAGCATGTTCACTGCAAATAATGTATGTTGTTTATTTATAATCTGACTTGTGAGGTTTAAATTGAAATTATGGACTTGTTCGAATAATTCTATAGAGATAATGATCCTTTTTACTTTTTCGAGCAACGCCAAATTTTCAAGTATTAAAGACTTTTAGGGGTGTAAATGAACATAGCATTTGACGAATCACAAATCGTTCGTATAACGTTCTTTTATGTTTGATTATTAAGTTAAATAAACGAGTATGGACAAACTTTTTATGTTCGTTTAATAAACGAACAAACATGAATGGAGGTGTGTTCGATTCGTTTATGGTCACGAACAAGCTCATTTATAAGCTTGTTTATCAGCTCGTTTATAACCTCTTTTATCCAATTCCCCTTTTTTCCTTTTACTTTTGTACATTTTAAATATTGATGAAGGTATGAACTAAATTAAACACAAGGTGAACTCTATAGTTCAAACTGTGAAGCTTAAGAGCTTAAGGAGTAGTGGTATAATTTCACCATTTTGGCAAACTTATAAACGAACATGTTCACGGACATATAAATGAACATGTCTGCGAACGTTAAACGAACTTTTCGCAAATGTTAAACGAACATGTTCGTGAATACTAAATAAACAAACACGAACACCTTCAAAACTCAAAACTAAATAAACGAACGCAAACACCTTCAAAACTAAATAAACGAACGCAAACATGATATTAAAAATTTGAACGGACATGAACTGAACATGAACACCTTCAAAAGTAAATAAACGAACACGAACATAATCATGTTTGTTCAAGCTCGGTTCATTTACACACCTAAAGACTTTATACCAATTCATGGGAAAGTTATATTATAGGTTTTGCTTACCACATCATCCATTGTCTCAACCAATAAAAACTACCTAATTCACCATATTTTCTCCCATCATTTTTTTAACCAATGAATCTTCACTATTTCTTTTACATGTCATTTGAAAAACAATTTTTTAAAAGTTATTATATAAGTGAGTTGATGACATAAAAAAATAGTGAATAGGATAGTTTTCATTGGTTGATACCATAATTTATATAGTAAACTAAACTCATGAAATAATTTCTCCGATTCATGATAGGTAGCGGTGGAAGTTAATAAAATAAAACAGTTGGTTTTATTAACTAAAAGCAAGAGAAATATGTTGATATCTTGACGTAGGGGTAATAGTTCTCGATGGTTAACAGAGTGGTTCTAAGTCGACAATTGGTGATTTATCTCTTCTTATTTGGATATAAAGTCATCAATCAATAATTGTAGAGAAATGGACACTTATCGAATGAAATATAAAATTAATTGTTATATTGGCTAATGATGAGGTCGTTTATTTAATCATGTAAGTAATATGCATCCCTAATTGAGGAGCAAACCGAAAACAAGGCATTGAACAGACCTTCATCAAAGAGTAAAACAAAAGGTGGACAGCTGATTAAAAGTTGGATCCAACCGATTGGGCCCTCGCTCGCCTATTAATATGCATATGAATTTATGGGGTGATATCTATTTCCTTCTAAAATGGGCCGTTTCTACAATAGCCCGGTTTCACCGTTCATGGAGTGTTTTTAGCGGGTATAAAATTCACGACTTAAAAAAAATATGAGAAAATAAAGATAGACAATTTGATTAACCGGTTAAATATGTTTACTATTGTACCACGCAAATAGTTAAAGGTTATATTTAAAATGAATATTATCCTTAATGTATGGGTCTCACATGCTTCAAATCTCAAAGTTCCAAGCTTGAAAGTAACAAACTTGGATACACAAGAGTATTATAGGCAGCTGCACCCTTAAAAATTTTAAGTTCTCTTATATTTTACATATTTTTTTATATTTTTTATTAATAATCTAATTTTATACCTTTAAAATTTTATAATTTTATACCCTTACATTTTTAATATATTTCTTAATAATTCGTACATCCGACATCCTAGCATAGTATTGTTTTGCCTTTTTGTTGCATGCTGGTCACGTTTCTTGTTATGGCATAAATATCGTTTGGACCCATCAAAAACAGTGTGAACTTGTATCTTTTTCAACAATTCTTATACTTATTTCAAGTCTTAATTGCAAGTGACCAGATCAAGAAGAAGGTCTCAGCTGCCTGCATCTGCCACAGCTCCTAACACAGAAAAACCCACTTCATTTCCAGGTTGGGGTCTTTACTTTCGTTCTGTTTCCCCAGCTGTTTCTATCTAATTCTTCGTTAGAATTTCTAGGTATCTGCTTTTCGCGATCGATCAACTCATTGTTATTGGGTACTTAAGAAACTTCCAATTTTGATTTGTTTGTAAGGATTCATGAACTTGAATATTGGGATATGTATGATTGTGCTTTGTCTTAATTTCTGCAGATCCTTAACTAATTAGTATAGTAATTAGGAAAACATAGAAACTGAGAAGCAGAAAAAATTGCTACAAGCATAATTCGCTTACTTGATCTGGGTGTGTAAATCTTGGTATTTGTTGTTTTGTGAAATTAAGTTGTAAAATTTATAACTTGATCTGGATGAACATAACCAGCTGCAAATCTTCCTCTTTCTTGAATTCTTTGTGATATGGTGGATTTTGGTGTTTTCTCCCATTGCAGTAATGATTGCACCTGTAGCCATAGCTTTGACAGTAGGTCTTCTGGGATGGGCTTACCAGGCACTAAAGCCACCCCCTCCAAAGATTTGTGGCACAGCAGATGGGCCTCCTCTCACTTCTCCCAGAATCAAGCTTGATGATGGGAGGCATTTGGCTTACAGGGAAGCTGGGGTTCCAAGGGAAGAGGCTAAGTACAAAATAGTTGTCATTCATGGCTTCGACAGCTCCAAAGATCTGAATTTGCCCGCAACTCAAGTATCAACTTCTGATTATTTGCAGTTTTTCATGCCTTATCATATCTTGTTCCGAACTTGTCCATGTTAGTTTTCACTGTGCGACGAATTCTGAAAATATGTGTGAGGGTGACCGCTAGACTGAAATACTGAGCCGAAGCAATACATTTATGAGCAATTCTATTGATTCTCTATAAAATGCTAGTACTAGGAACAAATCTTTGGATCAAGACACAAGGTGACAACCATATGAAAACAATTTATTCGTCAGTCTCCAGGACCGAGTAAACTCCATAAAGTTGTGTCGTTGCATTAATAGACCCCTAGTGCTGGGCATGAAGATCGTACTTGCAGTTCAATTCAGTCGTTGGCTACATTAAACCAATATCAAGATATAGAATAAATTACATGTTCTGTTCTTCTATCACTTTTAGGGGACATGGTTGATTTTAGTTTTCATATTCCACAAAGCTGAAAATTTTAATTTGGTGGACCGTAACTAGTCAATTACCCATTATGTTGTTTCACAGACTGGTTGATTTTAGTTTTCATATTCCACAAAGCTGAAAATTTTAATTTGAAAAGAAGATGCTATGAATATAGCAATATGTTTGGGTTTCAGGAGCTTATAGAGGAATTGAGGATCTATTTCCTCTTCTTCGACAGAGCGGGTTATGGAGACAGTGATCCGAATCCGTCACGCTCGGTGAAGACTGAAGCATATGATGTTCAAGAACTAGCCAACAAGTTGCATATTGGTTCTAAGTTTTATGTGATTGGGATCTCAATGGGAGCATACCCTGTTTACAGTTGCTTAAAATACATACCTCATAGGTAAGCTCCTCAATTTGTACATGGATTATGTTTTTCTTCCTTTTAACATTGTAGAATTCTTGCTTTCTAATTCTACAAAATGAAACAAGTTACTTTGGCAATGCTCTTCTCTTTATTTACAGGTTGGCAGGAGCTTCTCTTGTGGTTCCATTTGTCAACTATTGGTGGCCTCGTCTTCCTGCAAATTTATCAAAGGAGGCATTCGGTAGGCTGCTTGCACAAGACCAATGGTCATTTCGAGTTGCTCATTACACCCCTTGGTTGTTCTACTGGTGGATGTCCCAGAAATGGTTCCCTTCATTAAGCATTATGGCCGGAAACATGGCGATTTTCAGCCCAAGTGATTTGGAGATCTTGAAGAAGGCTCCAAGCGTTGGTCAGGTCGTTATGTTCTTATAAATTGATATATGGTTCAAAACAATACAAGAAACTGCTATGAATTACTGCATCACTAAACTTATGACCATTGTGATTCATAATGTCACACATTGCAGAACCTTGTTCAAAGAGAAATTTTATAGAATTTTCTTACCTTAGATTTTGCATATGCTACTTCCTCCTACATTTCATTCCGCTGTTGAATGCATAAGTTATTTAACTTGCTTATTATCACTGCAACTGCAAGTATCTCCAACTTATGTTGATTAGCTACGTGTTGGACTGCAGGAGAAGATCCGGCAGCAAGGTGTTTATGAATCTCTGTTTCGTGACATAATGGTCAGTTATGGAAAATGGGAATTCGATCCGACCGATTTAGTTAATCCTTTTCCTAACAATGATGGCTCGGTCCATATTTGGCAAGGTTATGAAGACAAAATCATTCCCTTTGAGGTAAATCGTTATCTCTCCGAAAAACTTCCTTGGATTCATTATCACGAGGTTCCCGATGCCGGGCACCTTCTGATTTTTGAGAGCAAAAACTGTGAAGCGGTTTTACGGGAACTTTTGCAGATATGAGGTTCCAGTATTTGTACATTATTTAGTGAGCTGTTTCAATGTTTTGCATGTCTGTTTTATGTGACCAAGTTGAGATCTTTCAGTTGTGATATGAAAACAACATATAGGTGCGCGCGCGTTTATGCTAAAATCTGCATATATCATATAATATATTTCTGTTGTTGTTCTTTCGATTCTTCGTAGCTTTGTCATAATTAATGCAGATTGACCCGCGTCGTACATCTAATTTTGATGATTGAATTTTTCGGCGGATATTTTCTGCATACACAAGGCCTCAAATTTTATATCTGCTTAAGTGATATCAAACTGCTTACTACTTGGACCAACCCGTTGATATATATTCGTATATTTTTATATCATTTTATTTGTAAATATAGTTATATATTTTTATTTAATTTTTATATAATATATTAAAATACTATTTGTGTAGTTTACGCCAAAGGGATTTTTTATATAGTCTACATTGTATTTAATAGATTAGACTTTATAATATATCATTTTCTATAACAAGAAAAAAAGCTAAAATAAGCTAACAAAAGGACCTCAAGGATTGCCCCCAAGATCTGCGTGTAAAGGATATCGTCCAATCTTTGCTAAATCATCGACCATTCAAATAAGTATCGAATATAATCATGTCTTTATAAGTCATTTTATTTGTTTAAATAGTCAAACAACTATCGATTATCAGTTAATTTTATCAAACACTTTTATACAATCAGCTAATACAATCCGCTAATTAAATTAACTATCAACTAATGCAATTCGATTCGCTAATTGCTAAATATAACCATAGTATTTATAAAGATCTTCACCCAATATCATTGTCATATTTTCTTGTATCAATCGAGACAATATTATTTTATTAGTCATCGAGGGTAATATTTTCAACTAATTGAGATGTCACTTTCTCGGTTACTCGAAATAAAGTAACATACTTTTAAATTATAATTTCATGTTCTCGATATTTTGTATTTTCTTCAAAATCTCTTACAAAATTTGAGACAATATTCTTTTATTAGAAGATTATGAATGATGCATCATGTTTATTGGTGTGTTATTCGTTACTGTACGAATTTAAACGACATCATGTTAAAATAAATTGTTTCTCCAAAATTCTTGCATTTAGAGTTATTAATTAAATTAAATTCGGATATACAATTCTCGCCATTAAAATGACACATAATCAACTCGGTACTAATATTAGGCACCGTTAGGGTGCTAATACTTACCCATGCATATTTGCATTATTAACCCAAACTTATTTATTTTTAGTTTTTTTAGGTATCTGATCTATCAAACCTAAAAATAGTTGGCAACCTTATTTTCAAATTTAAAATTAAATTTTCAATAAAATATGTATTTTGTGCTTTTTTTAAATAAATAAATTTCATCGAGCTTAAAAATTGTTTCAAAAACTATTTATGCATAATGTCGTAGGGCTAGAGATTTAGCCTATCAACCTGTGCGACTTTAGACGATGTTCTCGACACAAACGCCTAAGTAAGCCTAATTTCTTATTTCGGAAAATTAAATTTTTCCAAGACACTCGAACACAAGATCATTCTAAGCGAAAACGAACAAGAGATTTAGACAACAAAGAACAAAGAAAGAACACTAAAAAATGCTAGAGAGTTTTAAAGGAAATGTCGTGTGTATTACTCAAATAATCGATAAATACAATTGAGGTCTTGATACCTTTATTTATAATTGAATCCCATACAATAAATGAACGAGATCGATTTGCAATAACATCTCAGATCAAAAGCTACCTACCAAATTTAAGCTAAAGAAACTCTATCATTATGGAATTCTTTCCTTAGATTCATGTTTAAATTGAGGGGTATTCTTATTCCTTAAAATATTCCCTATTAAGATATCATCTATTAATTTACCATGCTCAATTGAGTTTTCTTTTAATCTTCAACGATTGAACCAAGTCGGGCGGTCTTCTAGACAAGCTCAAAATTTTGTTAAGAACCTTTTGAGCTGCTTTAATTAAATAAAGTTGACAACATTATATATATATTAAAAATAATTATATTCGAGTGAACTTTAATTTTGTTATTAATCTTATTTATTTCCAAAAGTCAGGTTTGGTTGATTTTCGGTTCGATTATTTTCAGGTCGGGTCAATATCAGGTTAATAGGAGATCAATCGGTTTTAGTCTGGTTTTCGGGCCGAGTTAAGTTTTTCCACCCTATATATGACTTTATATAGCATGTATATTTGATTTTTTTGGTGTGTTGTGCGATAATTCACATCTCATCTTTACTTATTTATTTTAATATATTTTTTTATTTCAGATTACTTTTGATTCGAGTAAAATTGGCATGAGTCTATTTTCGGTTAAACTGAAAGTCGGTTTGGTTTCGATTCGGTTTATATCGAATTTCGAATTAAATTCGGGTCATCATATTCAGGTCGATTTCGAGCTCGATTTGAATAAATCAATTCGGATCTCGAGTTAAGTTTGTCATGTCTACCGGTACGGACGATTTCTAATTATTGGACACGTAGAATACACATATCTGTTGCTAACCCACTCAACATTTTGTCTTCATTGACAAATACAAATTAAAATACATCATGAAGACACCTAGCATGCTTAAAATTGGTATAATTACAAGATTATCCCTTCGTATTTTCTATTCATATAATCTATCCCTCCATAGCTTAATCCAATCTTTACTCATTTTTCTTTAATTCGCACTTTTAGCGCTATTAACACAACATTATACTTGAGCTTTTAACTTTCATTCCTTTACACTTCAATCACTAAATCAATTCCAAACTTTCATTCTTTTACATTTTAGTCATTAAATAATTTCAAAACATTTTATAATATAATCCATGTTTAATTAATATAATATTAGAAGTCATTAATACTGTTGCAATTCCTAAAATAATTTTCGATCATCGTAAATAAAAAAAATTCAGGCCGATATTTTGAAATATCACGAGTACTCTCTCTCTTAAAAAATCCATCTTTAAATTTTCATCAAAGTACACTCTTAAAAAAATCCATCCTTAAATTTTTATCAGAGTACACTAAAGGTTAGAAAAATTTTAGACCGGCATTCAGCGTGTTACACTTATGGATTAGAAAGTTGCGGCTTATTCAACCAAAGTTCTTTCCAAGACAAAGTTTTAAGTTTCCACGAACAAAGCTTAAGGTTACATCTTCTAAGTCGAGGAGTGTTAGAAATTATGAATTAGAATATGCCAAAAATCAGGCAAAGACAATGACAGATCTTGATGAAATAAGTTGAAGAATTTACTTAAAACTTTCAAAAAATTTAGAAGGCTAAACCAAAGTTTTCAAAATTAATGTCAATTTTTTTTCAAATATTGGCGTCTATGAATTTTGTTCAATCAAATTTTAGACTGAAGCCCATTGTATTTGATTAATTATATCAGAGAGATGAGATATTGCATTTGGGGCTTGGGACGCTGAAAGATTTCATTTCCTAACAAAAGAAGCCGCTGTCTACTTTCAGAAATAAATGTGTTTAGTTGTAGATTTTGATCATCTTAAGACACCCAAAATCCAGGGATGTGGTAAATTAAAGGCAATATATTCCCAAACTCGCAAGGAAATCAAGTTGTTACAACTTGGTCACATACGAGCAAGGTTATAATTATTAAGCATATATTAGTACTACTAATACTACAACTAGATTTCCCATAAGCAGTTCTTTTGATTAACTGGAGATTGGCAAGGGGCGAAATCCATTCTCAAGACTGGCCTCCCAAACTTTGTCAATGCTAAAAATGGTGCCGCCCACTCGTTCACATCGAACGCTTCTGCAGCGTGAATTATCCCGGCCACGCTTGCACTCATCACCCTTCTCGGCAACCAGTCCTGCAGGTTTCAAGGTTTAAAAATGGCACTTCATCTTCCACAAATTCATTTTTGATTAACCTTCTAATTTACTACTAACCTCACAAGAGTTCAGGTTCTCCAAAGATGCAGGAGCCACCATAGCTGGTGTAGTGTGGTAATAGCAGTCTTTCCGGAATGAATAATGTTATATATTTATATAACTTTCTTGTACAATTTTTGACCACTTTGTATCATAAATTAGATGATACTATACGGTTATGCAATCGATAAAATGTCTAAATTATCCAGATCTCTTTTCGCCTATTAATGTTTTATAAATTAGATTTTATTACAATCTTAAGTAAACTCAAACTCACGTCCTCTTATATGTTGTAACAACAATAATGTCAATTCTAATAAAATTCTTCAAGTCAATATTTATATTAATTTTTTACACACTTCCATCAATTTTTTTAAGGCTTATTTGACAAATAAATGTCCGAATAACTTTTCTTTTTTATTTAAAATGCTTAAATTTTTCTTGTTAAAATATTTATTTAAAATTTCATTTTTTTTTACAAAAAAAAATACTCATAAAAGTTTGACAAAAACCATTAAGCACCTAAGAAAAAAAACATGCACGGTATGGTTACTTATTTTGTAAATTTTAAGTACCTTATTTTTTCAAAAAAGTTGGAAATAAGAAATGATGAAACTTTATACATCCCTTTTGGTAAAAAGGCAACTAAACAATACATTATATATATATATATATATATATATATATATATATATATATATTTGGCGCTTATTTTCAACTAAGTAATTTTCTGCAATTAATAGTTTAACTAATCAACAGTGAATTTTCATATTCTATTTATGTAGATTATACATGTTAAATTTCGAGTAAATCAATTAACATTCTCTAGAGCAAGTGGTTAAAAATTTTCAGTTGACACTTTTTCATCCTCTTAAGTTGTGAGTTCTAAATCTATTAGGAGCAAATTTCTCATTCTCCCTTCCCCTAGACATTTCTTTAGGTCAAGGTGATAGAAATATCATATCGCTTCAAAAATTTACATGCATAACAAGTATAAGTTGTTAAAGTACTAATAATATAAAAACATATAAGTTGTAAAACTAAATTTTATAATAGTGTAAATAGATCACTTCCAACCTTCCATCAATAAGATACACCTTTTTGTTTAATTGTCGGTATCTAATTCATTAACTAACTAATCTGGATCGACTACAGCATAGGCTTATTATGGGAGTGATTTAATCACTCCATTCACAACGTCAGAGTTCAAACATCTGACCTTACTTAAGAGATTAATAACTCATATCACTAAAAATCAATTGGTTGTTGATAATATACTATCTACTATTTATTTTAACATATTTTAAATATGTGCTTGGTAATAATGTCTTGAAAGGATGGACGTTGTCTGATGCTGGAATCAAGTGTACACCAGGAGTCCGTGAGCCATGC
Organism: Hibiscus mutabilis; assembly: GCA_019671005.1. NCBI lineage: Eukaryota > Viridiplantae > Streptophyta > Magnoliopsida > Malvales > Malvaceae > Hibiscus > Hibiscus mutabilis. The sequence continues at coordinate 2,985,691 of CM033715.1, read as the reverse complement.
GGAACACTCGACACATTGAAAATGAGAGAACAAACCACTTACCTGGTTCACACGTAACGTGGGCACAAGCCAGGCCTTCACCGTGGCCCTTATCCCAAAAGAATCTCTATTTTATTGTTTCTTTTTTATATATATAAATTCAAATTTTGAAGGATGGAAATCGGTGTTAGAAGCGTATTGAAGCCTAGACATTGATATTAGCTTTGGACAAGTCATTTTGTTATTTGAACAGTATCTTATAGGCCTCTGTAATTCGGCTTAAAGACAAATTTACGATCAATAGGTCCTATTTTTATTAAATTAAGACTCGAAATTTAATATTTTTCAGTCTAGCACTATTATAATAAATTTGTCATAAAAGTACAATGAGTTCGAATAAAATATTATTTTTTTAAAAAAAATTAAACTCATCGTAGAAGCACGGCAAATTTCAAAAAAAATTCTTTCGTGTTTTAACTTATAATTAATTAGTTAAAAGATGATTAGCATATCTTAATTGGAACTTGCCATGTATGCATGGCGAGTTTCAATTAAACTTTTTAAAATTAAACTTTTTAAAATTAAACTTTTTTACTGAAGAACGAAAATGTCGCCTAGCATGCACGGCAAGTTCCAATTAAAATTTGCTAATCATCTGTTAATGCGATTAAGTTAAAACATAAAGAAAAAATTGTTTTTTTTTTAAATTTGCCGAGTTTCTACTGCGAGTTTAAATTTGTTTTTTAAAAAATAAAATTTTATTCGAACTCGTCGTGAGTTAACTGCAGTAATATTAGTCTAGGAAATATAGAATTTTGAGTTTTAGTTTGATAATATTAGATGTAATGGTGGTAGTTTTGTCTTTACCCCTTTAATTCTGATGATGTTTAAAATATCTCTTTGTGATTGTGGTGACCAATCAGCTTATTTATTTTGTCTTTTTTTAGCATGAAAGACAAAAATAAAAATCTGACACTTTTGTCTATGTGTGCCTGATGTTTCGAGACATCAAAATTTAGGGAAAATATATGGGTTTTAGGTGGAGATTTTAATGTCATCAAAATCCCATACAAGAAAAGGGGGATCAACACCAAGAATTGGGGTTAGTGAATTTTTATTTGATTTATGCTTGCATGATATGAGTTTTAAAGATTTTTAATTCGGGGATTAGACCGTTGACTTTGGAATAGTATAAGGACTATTATAGTACTTTTACCATCTAAAGTAACCAAACTTACATCTCACTAAATTATTCTCGTATTCCTGATTTGGTCATAAACTATTATTTTGTGCAAAACCGATACTAATGTTACGTTTTTTTTTCTTATTTTTGTCACTAATGTTACTTTTTTTCTTGTTCTAGTCATTAATTTATTGCTTCTTTACTATTTTGGTCACTAAATTATTCATACTTTCTTGTTTTTCTGTGATTTTTTAAGGGCGGGTGCCCAAAATAGGAAAAAACATAACATTAATGACTATTTTGCCAAAAATAATAATGTGATGACCAATATAGAAAAGTGGGAATAGTTTAGTGACCAATGGTAATGTTTACCCATTAATTTTTCCTGCGGAGTGTGCCGTGTGTTATGAGATAAATTTTTGTTTTGTTTTGATACAAATGCTTTAGGATAATTAAATGAAGATATATTGAAATGAAAAAGAAAAGCTTCAAAACGTAATCCCACGCCAACACTTACACCACTGCATTTGGTTGGGTTTATGGTAGGTTAATTGTACCGTTTAGCATAATCGGTTGGTTAATTGTTATAATAATTATTAAGTTATAATTTATTTATTAAGAAACGGTTAACTGTTAAATTTTTAAACGGTTAACGGTTACTTAATAGTTTAGTTACAGGTTAACATGTAATCTATTACATTTTTTCACATGTACACTAATTCTTTTGAGAATAATAAAATTATTTTTCTGATAAATATTATATTAAAATTTTCAGGAAATATTTAAATAGACAAATTATAACCACAAACTTCATTTTACGTCTAAATAATTTTATAACAATTATCCAATAGGTTAACCATTAACTATCAGTTTTAGCGGTTGATCAACCAAATTTGTTTAACCTTAACGGTAGGTTATAATTTAACGGTTATTTTTTGCACAATCCTACCGACATTAGCTCACTTCTCCATGGTTGTTGGTACTATATTCAATTTGAATTAGTCGATTAATAAATTAAGTACCGATAATTATATTATAAAAACATATTACTAACTTTATAATTAGTTAATATCGAATTAATTATTGATGCATTTAATACTAATATAAATAATAAACGAAGATAAACGTATTACAAAAGCATTAATAAAATGTCTAAAAGTTTTGGGGCTCCCATTATTAAACGACAAATGTGCACATGAAAATGAAAATATCTCCACCCGAAACCATCAAAGAGAGGAATAGGAGGCCAAAATGCCATAAGCGTATGGTCTGCATCAATGTTAGCCTAAACAACAAAACATTCTATTTCTTCCCAACCTCTCGTAACAGGAAAGTAAAATATCTTAAAATACACAGACCCTTCCACTCTTAACCATGATAAGTTAGAATGATCTCATTGTCTTGGATAAACCATCATGAAGACTACTAATTATTGACTCGTTTTTATTTCGATCATTAAACTATGAATTCTGTCAATTAGTTCAGTAAACTATGATAGTTAAATAAATTTATATAATTATACATTTGGTCATCGTTACTTTCACATTCTATCAATTTATTGAATTAAATAAAATAGAACCAGGACCAAAATTTTATCACCATTTGATTGGACAATTAAATTTATTGAATTAAATTAAAATATGACCAAAATAATTGAATTCTTGATTGCAATCATTTTAATAGTTTAATGACCTAATTGAAAAAATTCATACTTTAGTGGTCAAAATAAAATTAGACCAATAATTTAGTGGTCTCCAAAATAGTTTACCCTTAGTTTTTTACACCTATAAGTTATTTCTAATAGCTTTAGAAATTTTCAAAAAAAATATATTTAGAAAATAATCGAAATTTCTTTAAAAAAAATTAAGTTAGTCGGACTTTTTTTTGGATAAATGAAACTTTTATTCATCCAAACCCTCAAAACACAGGCTAAAAACTCAACAATCTCCCCTCAACAAAGACCCCAATTTACAGTTATACAGGTATCAAAATTAAAGCATTTACAATCTAGCAACCTAGTACGAACATCAAGCTTTACAGTAGAGAAAATATCAGTAGCCCGGCGTGCTATCCTCCCATGTATTCTCGCATTTCTTTTTTGCCATAGGTAGTAATCCAGCCCATTCCAAGCCAATCGTAGAATGGTTGCCCTTAGAGTTTTACCTTTGCCCTGCCTTAGTACCCAATTAAACTGCTCATTCCAGCAGCTATGCAACAAATGCAGTCCACAAGCATTCAAAATCAGCTCTCACACCTGCCTCGAAAAACCACATTCTCTAAAAACATGATCTCTAGTCTCTAATTCCTCATGACATCATATGCAAGTAGGGTCCACATCACAGCCCCATCTAATCATCCTATTCCTTCTAGGTAATCTATCCAAAACAACTAACCATGAGATAAAAGAGTGACGAAGAATAACACACGTACCCCATACTAATCTAGCCCATGGAACTTTATCTTGCTTATGCCGAAGAGCCTCCCACATTTCCTTAGCCTTGAAAACTCCTTGCAGGGCCCTCATTAACTTTATATTGTCCAGTAGCTTAAGAATTTTCTTCCATGCCCAGCTATGATGACCTTTTATTTGGGCATTCAAAATAGATGACCCCTTCAACAAGTAATAATTTACCCATGCAACTCAAAGGGAACCAGATTGAACCCACAGCAACCATAGACACCTCACCATATAGGCACGATTCCAGGCTAAGACATCATAGACACCAAGGCCTCCTCCCTTCGAATGACAAATCACCTCCCAACTCACTCGAGCATCCCGTGCATCCCTACCTGTACCCTTCCAGAAGAAAGCATTACAGACCTGGCCAATCATTTTTATCACCTTCGAAGGCAACACAAAAACCCTGCACAAAAAATTTTGTATGCTAAAAAGAACATATTGAATTAATTGCAAACGCCCCGCGAAGGATAGACATTTTGAAGGCCAACCCTTAATTCTGCCAGTAATCTTTTTCACCAAACTTTTACAGTCAACCACAGTTAAGTTCTTGGTGACTAAAGGTATACCTAAGTACCGATCAGGCAGAATCCCTACTTTAAATCCAGAATGGGCCTTTAAAAGTTCCACCATATCACCATTTACACCAGTGAAATCATAACTAACAGAAAATATAAACAATCATTAAATCCTAATTATATATCGTACAAAACTATTATTTTTAATTGTTTTATTTAAAAGTAGTTTAAAAACATATCATTAATATTATTTAAAGAAAATTTCTACCGAGTTATCATCTGGTTAATTCGTAATGTCATCTCATTTAAGAGCTTAATAGTAAAAAAAATATTGTATTTTCGGACATAATCAAACAGAAAGCAGAATGTGTTGAGGTTTAAATAAACAATCTCCATAAGACAATTTTGTCCTCTACCCATTGCTTAAAAATATTGGAGGTATATCACCCAGGAAAATTTACACCAATATTGTAGTGAGATTTTTTTTCCAAAGTATTGTACTGAGTAAATTAATTCCAGAAGTATTGTTATTTGAACAATGCACCTAAAGTCGGCACCAACTGAATCCGACTTTAGAGAAAAAACCCCAAAGTCGGCACCAGCTGAATTCGACTTTAAAGTTTTTTCTCTAAAATCGGATTCAGCTGGTTCCGACTTTGGAATTTTTTTTCTAAAGTTAGATTCAGCTGGTGCCGACTTTGGGATTTTTTTTTCTAAAGTCAGATTCAGTTGGTGCCGACTTTGAGTACACTGTTCAAACTACAATACTTTTAGAATTAATCTACTTAGTGCAATACTTTGGGGGGAAATCCCATCATAATATTCGTGTAAAATTTCCCTATCATCCACGATCTATTTCCAACATTAACAAAAATTTATTTGCATTCTGCAATTCTTATGTAGCTTAGATTAATGACAATCTATTTCCTAAATAACAACAATATATTACCAACATTAAAAAATCTTTATTCAGCATGCAATAAATATATATAAAATATCATAGTCAGGGGAATGAAAATATTTTATATAAAAATATATTTATAAAATTTTATTCAATAAATAATTATAGGTAAAGTGTTAAGAGATTTAAATATTAATTTATTAGTGACACGTTTGAATTTTAATAGGTAACCTTTTATTTAAATATTGTTAAATTATTATCATTAAAAATAATATTTTAATAATTCTTTTGTTAAATTGATTTGTGACACCAAACTAAATAATATAAATGATAAATGAAAATAAGTATCGCATAACATCAAAGAATAGTCCAAAAAAAAAAAAAATGGGCTCCAATTATTTAACCCTGAGTGACCACATGAAAGTGAAAATATGTCCACTTGAAGAAACCGTCAGAGAAAGAAATAGGGGACCAAAAATGCCAGTCGGCATCAATGTTAGCCTAAACAAAACAACATCCTATTCCTATCCTTTCATAATTGTTCGAACTTGATTCACCTAATAATAATAAATTTTTTATTAAAACCATTTAATTTTAATATTTTTCTGAATCTTGCCGTTAATTTTAACATAAATTATTTAATCAAATAAAATCTATTCTTGTTTTTCAATATCCAATTAAGATTTTTTTAAAAAAAAAATTATATCAATTTAATCATTCGAGTTATAGAAATCGTAATTGATCGGTATTCTATGAATTTGTATTTGCATGCCAATAAAATGATCCCAACAATAGAATCTAAATGACATATATTGGCCATGGTAGCTAAATCGATGGCAATGGATCGAGCCCTTCACCGTTGGCCTTTCTTCACCCACGACCCCCTCCATATGTTGTGTCAATTTGAACTTGGATGCATCGTCTTGTGGGGCCCAGATGGTGAAGATATATATCGAAATTCGTGATTGACACTGAAATTTAACATTTTTAAACACTTAGGATCACGTGTTGGAAAGATATCTTAGAGTATTTGTATGTGAAATAAGATTATTCTTTATAACTATTGATATATAATTTAGGGTAAAATACTTAAATATCACTCGACTTTACTTTATGACCTATTTTAGTCATTAAACTTTCAAAACACTTAATTTACTCATTAAATTTTATTTTCTGGCCTATTTTGATCACTTTAAACTATTTTATTAATATTTTGATATGAGATGTCATATTTTATTATTATTAAATATAAAAGTAATTTGAAATAAAAATATCGGTTGATTTCAGATCGGTTATTTTCGAATCGATTGATTTCGGGTTCGGTCAATATCGGGTTAATAGGAGATCGATCGATTTTAATCGGGTTTTTTAGGCCGAGTTAGGTTTTTCCACCCTATATATGACTTTATATAACATGTATATTTGACTTTTTGGTAAGTTGTAGGACAGTTCACATCTCATCTTTATTTATTTATTTTAATATATTTTCTTAATTTCGGGTTGCCTTCGGTTCGGTTGCTTTCGGTTCGGGTGAAATCGGTTTGGTTCCATTCGGTTCGGTTAAAAATCGGTTCAGGTCTATTCGGTTCGGTTGAAAATCGGTTCGGGTCAATTTTCGGTTCAACTGAACTTCGGTTCGGTTTATTTCGAGTTTCGGATCAAATTTAAGCCATCGTGTTCAGGTCAATTTCGGGTCTTGGTTCGGTTCTCGGGTCAAATTTGACAGGTCTAATTGTAGTAACATTTTGTACGGATAAAGGATGCGTTTAAAAAAATTTCGTCGCACACATGTGATTATATTTATTACCAATGGATGAACCATCAAATTTAAATTTCTAGATCCTTCCGTGAAATCAATTGCTCCTTTCTAAAAGCTCGACTGACTGGGCGCGTCTTCCTTCTATGTGGCTAAAATATGTGATATTTCATTAAATAATTTGTTTTGGGTGGTATTTCGTAAAATAATTTGAAAATAGGTGACATTGGGGTAAATTTGCCTTGATAATGTTTACTTAATTTAATTTATACAATGAAAGTAAAATAACCTAACACCTAACAAACGTTGAAATTGAAATTAAAATTGAAATTGAAATTTTATTTACAAAGGCTAACTCAATAATATAAAAAGATTTAGGGAAAAAAAGTAAATTAAAGAAAAGAAAGTCCGATCTACTCTAAACTCAAAAGATAGCTTTGATGAAATATAACACATATAGTCCAATTTGCATGGCTGCATATATCATTTTGAAATTAAATACAGAAGTAACTTCGATATATAGCTGATTTCAGGGCTGACTCGGTGGCTATTTGTTGCTGTTTTCTATTCTCTTTTGTTAAATCATCAAAAGTCTGAGAAATGGCTCTGTGACGGTTGCACCATTTGGGGCTCTGTTGTTGTTTGCCGTGACTGTTCATCACCCATCAACCTCCTACATCATATAAAAGATATTTTCGTATTCATATCCGAATATTAAACTTATAAAATAATAAAAGATTTTACCCTCGAGGACGGGACGCCCAAAGAGAACTAAGTGCTCGCAACCGTCCATAGTATTCGCCGATCACCAGAAAACACCGTGCTGCCTGTCTAACAGTTAGTATCCGGGGCAGTTGGTGTAGCGTTTGTCGTCTTAAATTGTCAGCCTACATCACAAAACACAAGTTAACAAATAAATGAAAGATATTGAACATCTTATACGATAATATTCTATTTTTTCATATATATATATATATATATGTCAAATATTCAGTCATCCATTTAAAATATGTTTTTACTCTAATCTTTCGATAAATATTTTCATTAAATGTTCAAGTTAGCTAGGGTTATTCTTTCAACATATATCATTCTGAAAGCAACGTTTATAGATAAACATACCCCATAAAAGTCGTAGCATCCGATATTGCAATTGACTTGTTACAGATAAAGCAAAATAAATTCCCCCAAAAAATGATGGTCGAAGAATAGAATAGAAACCAACAAGACGTGGCAAATGCATACAATTTATATATTCTGAAGTTGAATATGTCCCTCTTAACGTTAATGGTCAAACACGAAATCCACCATAATTCAACTTCTAGGCCATAAATATTATATACATTGTCAGATTGCAGGATTGATAAGCATATTAAAATGTTTAAATGAAGAGAAAGAGAGTGGTGTAAGGACTAAGCAGTTAATACTGTTTACCTTTTCATAAAATTGCGGCGCAAGACAAGATAAATCATACATAGACGACAAAATGAAATAGACTAGAAAGGAACATTTGATCTTTTATTTGAAATTTGTGATACCATATGATTTTACCTGGCGAACGAAGCCTTCAAGATTGGCCAGCTTGCTTAAGGCAACAGCCATTTGTTGCATTCCGTCGATGACCGGACCGCTGGCCACCGTGTCGATTAGAGACTGCTGCAGCTGTTCCAGGCCTTGAGTCAGTGCCTCTTCGGCCTGCTGTGACGAATGCTGGAGGCTGTAAATCCCCATCAGTTGCTGCTCCGTTAAAGGGTCCAATTGTGATATTAATATCTGAGAAAATATGTAGTTTAAAAGCAAAACAATCATCAAAGGGATCAGACATTGAAAGCGATAAAAGAAGGCGTTTCCGAAGGCTTTTAAAACCTTGATGAGCTCAGACGGCCTAAAACCACCCATCCAAAGGAAGCATCGCTCCGCCGGAGTGGTCCACATTCCAGTTAAAAGATGAAATACATCGAATTTCGCAGCCATTCCTTTCAACCGGAAAATTTCATCGTAATGGGAAATGTAAGCGTCGACGATTAATCGAAGGTCGGAGTCGGAGAGGTTGGAATGTAACCCGGTTCGGAGATCCGACATATGCCTCTCATCATCTTCTAACCATCTAGCGTATTCCAAGTCACATATTGCCACCCCTACACCAAATGCACAGACAAACCTAAATTTGACTTTGCATTCAGAAACTCAGTTTGACTTAAAACCTCAATTTACTATTTAAAAATAGTTAAATTTAAACAAAAAATGTTGAACTAGTAATCTTAAAATTGGGAAACAAAGGTCCATGTTTAATTAGGCAACTTAATTACGGAATGTTATCAAAAAGAATTCTTGCACGCAACTTTTCAGAAATATCTTTGAGTTAATAAAGGAATTAACTTTAAGTCAAAGTCCTCTTTAAAGACTAACAAAAGTTTGCTACTGTCCTTCCAAAATTACCCATTAATTAAAACTTTTTCAGTCAAGTGTTGGTAATTACTCGCATAATAAAAGTCCCTTTTAGTAAATTAACATTGCAACATAAAAACTCTTTGCTTAGAAACTTACCAGAACTCATATTTCCAACAGCACCACCACTACTTCCCAATACAAGTCCCTATTACACAGACAAAACCCAAAACTCTAAGCATACAAAAGACATGTATGTATATATATAATATGAAATTAAAGGTTATTTATTTTGATGAATAATGTAGAGAAAGATAAAAGAAAACCTGAGATCGTGTTCTCTGAAGTTCTTGTTCAAGTTGAGTTAGCTTCATTCTACTTGATTCTAGCTGTTGAACATATGCCTGTTTAAACACAAACATATATCAGTTTCTAATTTCTATGTTATGGACACGTAAGTAAGAAACTACATGCAAATGTTTGGTCTTTTTTGCATGTAATGTTTTGATGTACCTTTTTTCTAAGACGGCTTTTCCTTGCAGCTTCTCTGTTTTGAGCTAAACGCCTCAGTGTCTGCAAAAAGAAACAATTTTAAACAGATTTTAACTCCAAAAAAAGGTTCTTTTTTTGATTCAGGAAGAACCCAAGAAACCAAAAAGAAAAAAAGAAAAAACCTTGGCATCAAGCTGTTTCTCAGAAGTTGAAGCCCTTTTCTGCAACATTGGAAACAAAGGGTGTGTTTTAGCAGATGTTTAATAAGGTGAATATACCCATTTATAATAGACAATGAAAGGGATAAAATACAAAATAGTGGTTGGTGATTTAAAAGATTCTTATCAAGCACAGACAAGAAGTTGGTCAGGAAAATGAGAGCATTTGGCTCTTGTTTGGTAAGCTGGAAAATTGGAAGAAAAAAAAAGAAGACATACAATTTATAAAGTACAAACCATAGAGTTTAGACAGCAAAACCAAAAACTTGTTTTTAGAGAAACTATATAAAAAATAGATGTTAATAACAACTCTTAGAACTTCTGAAAGAACATAGAGAGCTCACAAAATTTCTAGGAAGAGTTCCAGATTGCTGATGGTGATTCGACTCTTGTTCTTCTGACAGGAAATCAGGAACGTGATAAGGGTAGCAAAAATCATCAAAATCGGCCATTGTTTATGTTAAAGGTTTAAAGATTTTTTGGGGTGTTTTCTCTAAAATTCCAAAAGTGATTTTAAGAAGATGAAAACAAGAAGTTCATCTGTGAATTATAGGTATTGACTGAAGTGGGGGAGTCATACTTTTATAGTGACAAAAAAAGAGACCAATATATATAAACACACATATAGTGCAGATTCTCATTGCTTTTCAAAGCGTACAGCTTTTTCTTTCTTTTTCATGTCAGATATTCACCAAAAAATCGTTCAGGAATCAGAAAAACTCTGTACCCTTTGATTTTCTGTAGGTGTTCGGATCTGCACCCTTGTAAATTTGATCATAGAGAGAGAAAAGAAAGATCAAAACAGTAATAATGACAAAAACAGACACCAACTTTATAATTTCCTGAGTTGTTGGGATATAGAAAGAAAAGGAGATAAAATTACTAATTTAAACATGACGAGTGTAGTTTTAAGGACCTTGTCTTGGTGAGGTTTAGCAATGGCAGCGGATGATTGATTCAGTGTTGTTGAGGGATCACTTGCCATGTCTTGTTGTTGCTGCTGAAGATGGTGTTGGTCAAAAGCCTGATGATAAGAAGAAGAAGAAGAAGAATATGCCTTTCTACTGATGGGAGATTCTTGTTCAAGTGAGTTCAAAGCTGAGCCTGCATCTGTACTTTCCCCTCCTGATTTTGAACTCCCCTGATTCAGAATCAACACAATAATAATCCCATTTAAAGTTTTAAACCTTAGTTATGAAATGAAACCCTCTTCTTTTATAGAACTGGTCCACTGTCAACCCCATCTTTATCCAAATACATGGTCAAACAATTGTAAAAAAAAATACCAAAAGATTTAAGAAACTATACTATAGGGGTTTGCTGAAATCTCATAGGCCAAGAAGGGAACATCTCCAAACTAGCTCCTGCAGTTCTGCCTGTTGCTAATAAAGCTGCAGAGAATCCCAAAAGCAAAATCTCAGAGGATTTTTTCAAAGCTAGAAGCAATAGCTCTCTTTTAAACAGTTATGGGCAGGTCAGGTTGAGATTTCTATGTTTGTAGGCTCGTGCCATTCAAGTGTTTTGGCCTCTGTATCATTACTCTACTCTATATGGTAACCCCAACCGGCCAACCCCTACTTTTCCCCCCTACAGAAAAATTTAAGAGAGAAAGATAAGGAGCTTTACTTGCTTTAGCTTCTTCAATTCCTTGCATAACAATGGCTTCTTCTAGCTCTCCAAAATCAAAGGCAGAGCCTTGTTGGTTGCTACAAGCAAATAAGAAAAAGGGATCAGTTTGTTTAAGAGGAAAAACTAAGAGGATTGTATTGAAAACTACATACATGAAACTTGTGGAAACATTCATTCCATTTCCATGAACATGTGCACAAGGAATGTGATGGTTCGCCATGCAATACTACTTGTTCTTTAGTGCTTAGAGTGGTTTAAGACCATTTTCCAAACCAGACACACCTAAGCTGAACATGTTGTGTTGCAGAAAGCAGAACGAAAAGCTTCGTAATAAGAGATAAAAAAGATGAAAACTTTGTGGTGAAAGGTGGGAGCTAAATAGAAACAAAATAAAGGGGTCTAGTCTTTTTCTCAGATATATCTTCTCTTTTTGCAAACTTTTGATCCTTCATGCCTGTCTCTTTCTTCTACTTTCTGTCTCTACTTCGACGTGAAGAAACCAACCTGATTGATTAGAACACACTTGTTCTACAGTGAAATATCAGACTTTGAAACTCTTTTCTCGTGCTACACAAAATCTTGTTCCTCAGGCCCAGACCCCCCACTTCCAGCTATGTTTGTCCTTCTGTTTGTGGGGCTTTCAGTTTTATATATGTACGTATATATTTACGTACGAGCATTTGATCAAATTAAGTTAAAAAATTTAAATTAATTAAATTAACGAATCATATTTTACGACACAACTTAAGTCTTTCGAGTTTTTTATAAATTTAGTTATAATTATTTAAAATGTTATTGTATGAATTGATTTTAATTTAAACGATTTTTTCTAATTATATAAGATATATATATATATATATTCTTTTTTACATGTAAGATTAAGATCTGTAATATTATTTAATAAAATATATATCGTCTAAAATTCTAAATGTTTTTAATTTTATTTTTAAAGAACAATATTTTAGGACAAAATAATTGATGGGAGAATAAAGTAGTCAATAAATAAAGTAATCAATGAATTGATGAAAAGAAAGAATTTACAAAAATTATAATTAAATGACCCAATTAAGTAAAATATAAAATTTAGAGACTAAATTGAAAAAAAGTATTTTTTTGTTAAAAATATAAACCGAAGTTGCATAGATAATATATAATGATTTTGAAACATGTGATTTAAATTTGGTCAAAAATTAATTTAAAACGAAAAAAATAAAGAAATCATACAAAATAGAGGGATGAAATTGCAAAAAGAGAAAAATATTTTCAAAATAATGAATTAAAGTTAAATAGATATTTTATAATAGTTTAAGAGCTTGTAGTTTAAATTTGGTCAAAACAAACTTAAAATAAAGGAGAAATTAAAGAAAAAAAAAGAAATTAAAGACTAAATCGTAAAAAAATAAAATTTAAATATCTCAAATATTCAATTTATAAGTGTTGACTTGAATAATTCGATTCAAATAACTTAAAATTAAAAAATATATATTTTTAAGTCGAATTTTATTGACAATTATATTAACGCTAAAATGGAGAGAAGGTAGGGTATACCCAAAGGAGTGAATCACCGACTCCTACTCCACTCTCACTTTATAACCAAACCGTCTGGTCTTTCTCATTGGCCCTGCAAAGTATTACCACCAACACAAATAAAATAAGGGTATCGTTGAATTATATCCTATCTATAGTGTTATGATCATTTCATTACATAGTTTTTATTTTGACGAAAACAATCGAATTTTATTAAAAAATTATTAAAGATATTATAAATATATCGTTCAGAAGGAAAATAGTATGATTAGTCTACTAAAATCTAATACAAACTCTAAAAATGTAAAAAAAAAATATTTTTATATAGATTAGCATACCTTAAAATTCAGAAGTTTTCTTGAATATTTTTGTCTCTATCCAAACGAGACACATTATGCGGTGAAAATGAAGTGGTGAGTAAACCAAACTATTAAGTAGATCGCTCCGCTACTCAGGACTGATTACATTGACAAACAAACCATCAACTGAGTGGAGGTCTATCTTTCTATGACTACCGACAGAATCATAATCAGAAACTAGCGTTGTGAAAATCTCTGTACGAGCACCAAACGACAGCTAAGGTATGCTAAAATCATGTCAAAACGAAAGATGAAACGAAACTACAAAAAAATAAAAAAATGTGTATCGTAAAAATAGAGAAAAGAGCGTGTCACAAAAAAAAATAAAAAAATATAAAAAGACAAAAAATAATGAACCTAATAGTCGACAATCAATATAAAATTTGATTACTAATCACCGACTAAAGAAGAAAAAAAGGAGGCTGCTGCTGCTACTAAAATAATGCATTTCATTGCATAGTTGATAAACTTATTATCATACTTTTAATATACAGGTGACAATATTATTATCTATGATCCATTAAATAATATTTTTAAGAGACTTGCACCAAAGACAATTTTTTTTTTTGGATTTTGAATCTTAGATGCCACGCAAGGTGGTTTTTGTTTTGCTAATAAAGAAAGGGAGTATAAAAAAGGATTAGATTATATTTCCATATAACATACAATTTAAATTTGAATGGATTAGAATTTTAAAATAAACCTGCATGTTAGTGACCTTTTGCTTAAATTTGTTATTTTGATATTATAGTAAATTTCTTATTATTTGTTCGTAATTTTTTTTCATCAATAATTTTCCACATAAAAAATTTCATGTCTCTCGTATTATGTGATCGTTATACTTATTGTTATCCTATAATAATAATAATAATAATAATCTATTAGTGTATTTTAATCCTTAACCTTAGATGGATTTGTATGGTATTATCTCCATTGTTGATAGGTCAACATCCACTCCCTGTCATCACCTAAAAGCCCATGCCATTGGACACATTTCAGATTCCTTTCCCTTAAATAGAAAATTCGTTTCTTTGGGGGAAGGGGACTTAGGGTACAATGTCTTAATGATTAAGGGCTTAATTTCCCGAAATTAGGTGAGGTTTCATTATTGTCAGTGTCCTAAACTTTGTCTCTCTGCCTTTGGCCCATACAACTCAAAGCTTGTCCCAATTGCAGACTGTCTAACTTGAACCCAAAAATAAAGGACAAAAATGAAATGAGAAGTTAAAAGAAAGCTACAAAATCTGAAGTTGTTTTGTGTGTTTAAAGAACCATTGTTGTAAAGGGTCTTTGGCAGCATTATTGAGTAAAAGACATAATATATTATATTTTATGTTTATGCCCATCTCCTACTTTTATAGATAAATATGCTTTCCACCAATTATTCCCTTCATCACACCAATGATCGGTCTTTTCCAAATAATAATAATAATAAGGCCATTGGCGGATAATTTTTTTTGGTCCTTTTAGTGTCTCTAATTAAGTCTAAATATTAGAAAATTAAGTTTATAGTTTAAAACTAGAGTTTATAATTAAAATCTAAAGTGTATGTTGCATTTTTAGAGTTTAACCTATTTTTTCTCTGTCTTAATCCCAGCGATGCAATCTCCTTTTTTTCATTTGTTTTCTTCGCCAGCGGTTGGCAATCAGTTTTAGTATCGGTTATTGGCTATCAGGTTCATTTTTTTTAATATTTTTAATAAGAATTCCCACCTTTGTAAAACATGTTCCCTCTGTCTTCCTGACACGCTTTCTCTTTGTTTTTTGTAGTTCATTTCATTTGTCGCTTGGTCATTTGGTCCTCCTACAAAAAATTTCACAGCGTTGGTGTCTGATTACGATTCTGTCAGTGGTCATAAAAAGACAGATCCCCGCTTCGTTAATGGTTGTTTGTTGGTGTAATCAGACTTAAGTAGCGGAACAATCTGCATGATAGTTTGGTTCACTCGCTACTCCTTTTTCATCACGTAAAGTGTCATGTTTGAATAGAGACAAAGAGATTCGAGAAGGTTTCTAAATTTTAACGGTATACTAATGTTCATAAAAATATTTACTTTTTTATATC
The DNA here is from genome assembly GCA_019671005.1 of Hibiscus mutabilis. Lineage (NCBI taxonomy): Eukaryota > Viridiplantae > Streptophyta > Magnoliopsida > Malvales > Malvaceae > Hibiscus > Hibiscus mutabilis. Next base: position 2,970,221 of record CM033715.1, on the reverse strand, counting down.
TTTAGATTTTTGTATGAATTTTAATAAATTAATCCTCTTATACTTGTGACACCTTTCATAATTTCTTTAATAAAATTCAATTGTTATTGTGAAAAAAATTCTAACTCGTTATCAGATTCTTTGATTGAATCAGTGCTTCATAAAGGTATCAAATCAGTTATTCCTAGCTGTCCCCGACAGCTACAAATTTTCAGTTTTAAGTGGGAGATGTCATTGGAAGAACCTTTAAGATCAATCATCATCTACACCTTTTAATTTTGGATTAAATCAATTAATTTTTCATAATTTTTATCTTTAGATTTTGGATTAAAACAATTAGATTTTTTTAATAAATTTTTTTCGGTTTCATTTTGGTGTCCCTATGTAAGCTTCAATATTAAAAAAATTAAATTATAAGCGCTAATTTTAAATCATAAATTTTAAACTCAAAAAATTAGACCATAAACCTTAAACATCAATCATAAATTCTAACCTTAAATATAATTTTTAGTGTTAGAGCATACATAAGGCCATTCAAAAGGAACATATAATTTTTATTACTTTTTTTTCTTCTCAAAAATACCGTTCAAAATCTTATAATAGAAATCCTATGCATATTTTGATGTCATTGTGTATGCTCCAACATTAAAATAAATAAATTTAAAGTTTATAATTAGAGTCTAGAGTTAGGATGTAGGTGTAGGGTTTAGTTTATAGGGTTTAAGGTTTATGATTTAAGATCCAAGGTTAGAGTTTAAGATTTAATTTTTAGGGGATTAAGGTTTATGATTCGAGATTCAAAATTAGAAGATATAATTTAATTTTTTAATGTCGAGAGATAATAATACGAGAAAGAGTTTTTGCAAATGTATGACTGGAAGCACGTCTAAAAAACCATTTCCAGAACATCCAGGACCAGAAAGACTTTTCAGAGGGAAACGTCGAGAAGTACAACAGATAATGGCGACTAATTGCTAATGTTTATTTAAGGAAAATCATTCCAACAGTAACTTTTATTTTGCTAATGTTTATTGAATAAGGGTTTGTAAATTGTATAATTTGATTTGGACCCATTTGTTGATCATAGTCTTGTAATAATAGTGGTTCCACTTCTAATGGTGTACTCGTGAGTGAATTACCCCACCATACCAAATTATCAACAAGCATATACAAAATGCACTAAGCTTCAGTAGTAGAGGACATGTAATGGATTAGATCCCCCTACCATTTTTAAGTATCACTTTTAGTTAAATCAACAATCATTGTTACCTTAACATTAGTCATAGTCTCTTGAATTTTACAATATTTATTGTCTGGTAATGGAGAGAACGAGCCCATTTAAATAATTCTTCTTAAATTCTTTAGTATAATAGTGTTTTGTTTGTTTTAAGTTTAAATATTAGTTAAATAATGTTTCTCTCAAATTTTAAATTTAAAATACTAATAAATTATTGTCCTTCCCAATATTTGATCTTAATTTCATCTCTATACACATTCAAACATCATGCCAAATTGAGCTATGTATTCCTAACCCCAATAATCTCCTCGAAGCTCATAGATAAAGTTTGCTAAAGAGCGTGGAGGTTCGAGTCCTCTTCAAGGCATAATATTGAAAATACTCATTGAATTGGAATGAGTTCGGCAGCGGATCACGAGATCTTGGTGATCTTTCTCTATCTAATGAATAGGGAGTTTGCTTTGAAATCGTTCGCCCTCCAAAATCCCAACTTCACACTACGTAAATCAAAATTTGAGTGAGATCCACTAATTGACCTAGTGACTAAAGATGCTCATCATACACTATCTTGTATGAGTTTCAATCTCGACATGAAAATGTAATATACCTATATTTAATAAAAAAAACCAAAATTTGGGTAATATTAGCTTTATGACATTTATAACGTTAACTGAAAATATATATAACTAAAAGTTTTTAAATACATTTTAAAGGAAAATATCTGGTTAAAAATATCAAAACTAATTCTATAATACTATATATATATATATATATATATATATTTATGCATGTTATACGAAAAAGAAGTTATAGATCACAAATTCAGAACACAAAATAATTATTCATAAACTATTATAAAAATAAAAAATATCATGAAAAGAAGGAAAGACTGATCCACATTGGTTTGAAAGTGGAAAGGAACATGCATAACCGCATAAGCAGGCAAGTAGTTTGCAATTTGCATTAATAGAGAGGTGGAAAGAAAGGAGCCCCGACTAATGCCTATCATCTCATTCTCCAAATTATTTCATTAAAAATGAAATAATCAATCATTAGTCGCCGCCCTTCATCTTTTTCTCTGATTCCAGGTAAGTTTTTTTTATTCATTTGATATAAAATTTTAGATATTTATTAAATTTCCAGATGCTAAAACTTTAATTTTTTTAAATTTAGATTTATGTACGTTCAGTTTTGAGATTATTCTATTTTTTGAGTTATTGAATTGATTTTAACAACCCAGATAATACTTGATTGATTTTGATCCTTTATTTGAAGATATTAGATCTTTATTTGTTTTGATACATGCTTAAGTTTGCTTCTTCTTCTTCTTTTGTATATGAAATTTGTTTGTTTAAACACAGGTCTTTTCTCCTTGCTGGTAAAGAACACATGTCAACTTTATTTGTAGAATTTGTGTTTGGTCGTGTCTACTTGAGTATCTTCGGAAAACCGAATTTGTGAGCTTTTGATCTCTTTGGCAATGGAGCGTCTACCGGTTGAAGTCATTGGAAATATTTTGTCTCATCTTGGAGGAGCCCGAGACGTGATCAGAGCCTCTGCAATATCTCGAAAATGGCGAGAAGCTTGTCAAAAACACCTTCACTACCTAGCATTTAACTCTAATGATTTACCACCTTATCGTGACACTACACCTAGGCAACTAGAGATCTTGATCACTCGAACAATATTTCAAACTAAAGGATTGCAAGGTCTATCGATTTTGTTGGATGATGTTGATGAGTTCTCAGCTTCAACTGTTATTGCTTGGCTCATGTATACCCGGGAAGCGTTGCGCCGCTTGTTCTATAATGTTCGAACCGGTCCGAATGTTAACATCCTTGAAATTTGTGGGAGGCAAAAGCTGGAAACTTTGGCACTAGCCAACAATTCAATAACAGGTGTGGAACCTAATTTTCAGAGATTTCCTTGTTTGAAGTCCCTTTCTCTAAGTCATGTAAGTATTTCAGCTTTGGATTTGAGCCTTTTGTTATCTGCATGTCCGAAGCTTGAGAGCCTAGAACTTGTGAATCCAGAGATTGCGATGTCGGGTAATCATGTGACACTAGAATTGAATAGCCCTACGTTAAAAATTATTTATGTTGAAGCGATTAGTTTGGACAAATTTATGCTCGAGGCGGACAGTATCGAGCGCTTGCACTTGAAGGATTGCGCCCTTGAACTTTTCGAACTGATTGGAAAAGGCACTTTGAAATATTTCAAGATCGATGATGTTAGTGCTATACATCTCGAAATCGACGAGACTATTGATACTCTCGAGGTAGTCGATGTTAGTAACTTCACAATCATCTGGCCGAAATTTTTCCAGATGATTTCGAGATCCTTCAACCTGAAGAAACTTCGGCTTTGGGATGTGACCTTTGATGATGAAGATGACGAGGTTGTGGACTTTGAAGCATTTGCTGTGTGTTTTCCGGAGTTGGAACATCTTGCATTAAGTTACGAATTGAAAGATGATGTAATACAATATGGTCTCGAAGGGTCTTCTAATTTGGAGAATATTATGGTGTTGGAGCTCGGATGGACTACAATTAATGATCTCTTCTCATATTTGGTCGAGGAACTATTAATACGGTGCCCAAATCTTAGAAAACTGGTTATTTTTGGGTCTGTTTCTGAAGCCAAGTCGTACGAAGAATGCCAAATATTGGCCAATTTCACCTCAACTATTGTTCAGTTGATGAGGAAATGTATGAATGTAGAGGTGCAATTTGAATATGCGTAAATTTTTCTACTCAAATTTATGATTCAATTATGAAATGAAGGGAAGATTTATAGATTGTTTTAATTTCTTATGTTTGGTTAAAAATATATGCAATTAGAAGAATACTAGCACTTCATTTTCACTTAATTATCTTCTTACTCCTTTGTTTTATTTGAAAATTCAAGATTATTTCTCCATTGTTTAAACATGTTTTCATATGAACACCCTTCTTCTTTTTGTATTATTGTGTTATACCAACGGTTTAGATTAAGTTTCAAAGTTGTTTATCTAAAAACAATTTATTGCTATGTGTGTATAGGCAAGCCTACCTCAATGAAATAATATATTTAAGTTATTTCTCATGTTATTATAAAATAATACTAACAATCTCATAAAATGAAATATTAAATCTTTTAAATAATATTAACGATTCAAATTCAAACATTGTGAATTAGAAAAATAATTTAAATACCGTAAATATAAACAATAATAACGTAAGTAACAAAATTAAAATATAAAGTTTAATTCTGAATAGATCGTTTTATATTCAAATCTAATACTGATAATTTGAGTTTAGATTTTAAACCCAAACCTGGCCCAATGTCATCGCTGGCTAGGGTTTTACTATGCCGATTGCTATATATTTTTTCAGTATCCACATAAGATTAGCTTCTCTTTTCTCTGGTAGCTATTCTCTTATCTTTCTCGCTAAACCTTCCATTTTTTCTCTAAGATCTAACATTATTCCGTAAATTCTTCGCTTGTTGATGAACTGAAACTTTGTTTTACAGGTTAGTTTTTTTTTGTAGCTTTGCTCCGGGAAAGAACCGTGGGTCAGAGATTAGGTAGTTTTAATTCTTCATTCTCTACGCTTCATTTTATCATTCGGGATTTTTTATTCAATTTTGTCTTCTTTTTTTAAGTATATATTCTGAAATTAAATACCCATCTTTAATATTGGCTCCTGGAAATTTGTTCTTCTTCTTCTTGTCGTTTAATTTATACTTTGTGTCTATTGTTTAGCGCAAGGGAATTTGAGATGTTTTGTTTCATTGGCTTTTCTCTGTCTTATAGTGTAATTTGTTGGGTCATTACCACTATGAAGCAGGAAATGGCTTTGTTCTTAGGTGTAGTTAGTTTATTCTTAGTGGACGCCCAATTTTTTGGCTTTCGTTAATTAGACTGGAAATTTTTAATTTGTGTTTGAACTCTGTTTGAAAGATTCGTGTGCGAGTATTGGCCTGATATATGTCATTTTGGGTGTACATTTTATGACTGAATTTATATTTTTTCTTAGATTTATCCTTCATCATAGTAATTTTTTATGCATGTCGTAGTTTGTTCTTTTCTTTCCTTGAAAGATTTTTTTTTGATTTACTATTTGCAGCAAGCTTCAGAGCGATGCCCTTAGAGAAGCTATTTCAACTATTGTGGTTCAGTCGAAGGAGAAGCAACGAAAGTTTACTGAAACCATTGAACTCCAGATTGGGTTGAAAAACTATGATCCCCAGAAAGACAAGCGTTTCAGTGGTTCCGTGAAGCTGCCACACATCCCTCGTCCGAAGATGAAGATCTGCATGCTTTGAGATGCTCAACACGTTGAAGAGGTATATTTGTTGCTTTCTTAAGTGAAACTTCCATTACTTAAGGTGGATAGGTGTCCCCATGTATTTTACCTTAGAATTTGATTCAAATGTCCTTTAATTTCTTCGTTTTTTTTATCTTTTTCATTAAATGTGTCTTTTAAGAAAAGGGTATTATTGAACTCTCTGCTTCTCAATTGTTTACCTTTCAGTAGCTGTTTGTGCAATGAGTTCTTTTCTGAATGGTTTATTTTGTACTGCAGGCCGAGAAGATAGGTTTGGATTATATGGATGTTGAAGCACTGAAGAAGCTAAACAAGAATAAGAAGTTGGTCAAAAAGCTTGCCAAGAAGTATCATGCCTTTTTGGCTTCTGAATCGGTCATCAAGCAGATTCCTCGTCTCTTGGGTCCTGGTCTTAACAAAGCAGGCAAGTGTTACATATTTGTGTTGCATCTGTTCTCATCCATTTTCATTTTGTACTTCCTAAGGCATTTGTTGGGAGATTAACTACATTTTTTTATTTGTGATTCTAAATTATGATCTTGAGGATTTTCGTGCACAAATGCAGGGAAATTCCCGACCCTTGTTACTCACCAGGAATCCCTTGAGTCCAAAGTGAACGAGACCAAGGCAATGGTTAAGTTTCAGTTGAAGAAGGTTCTTTGCATGGGAGTGGCTGTAGGGAATGTAGCAATGGAGGAGAAGCAGATTTTCCAGAATGTGCAAATGAGTGTGAATTTCCTTGTTTCATTGTTGAAGAAAAACTGGCAAAATGTGAGTTTTCTCTGCTTCTATTTCTTTAGGCTGCTTGGGTACTCGTTCCACATAATTTCTTTCTTTCTTGATAGTATGCATACAGGATTCTGGAGTTGTTTTCTACTTTTTGATTACAAAATGTTCTATAATATGTATCAATTTCTTCCTTGATATATATATGTATGTATATATAACACGGCAGTTGGCTGTATTTTCCATATGTAGGCCTCTATTTTAACCTTTTTTTTTTTTTTCATTTGGGATCCTAATCTATCCGTGATTCTTCTAACCCAGACATTGTGCTATGAAATCTTCGCGAACCCCACAAGTCTAATTAAAATGCATGCCATTTGATTTAACACTGGATTGGATTTATTTTTGCATAATTCTGATTGAATTTGTGTTGATTGCCAGGTGAGGTGCCTCTACTTGAAAAGTACCATGGGCCCTTCAAACAGAATCTTTTGAGTTGGTACCTTGTTTTAAGACTTGCGTGAGTGAAAGTTGCTGTGGTAATTAAATACTAAATCAGATTTTTACCCAAGAAGTTGAGTATTTCAGTTATGTTTTGTTAGAATTTGTGGACTATTGTGGAGTTTCGTTTTGGCAATCAGTTGAGTTTTCATTGAATGATACCCTTTCCCCGTCTTTTTAGTAGCCTTGTTTCTGATTGGAGAAGATCCTTTAAATCTCTGGTAGTTATTTTTTCTGTATATTATGAATGAGCATCAAGCATAGAAAATAGGTACAAGAACTTAAAGGAGCACTGAATGTTTAATATTATTGAGTCATGAGTGTGTTGTAGTAGGGAAGTAAAGCGCCAATTGAGTGCAAGTCATAGTATTAAATTATGTTTGCAACATCGGCCAGGTGATTTTTCTCTAAAAATTATTATGATTTTAGATACGGTTGCGGTTTGTGGTGCCGTGAGAACCTCCAAGATCGTTACGATACGGCCACAGTTTAATATTATTGTGTAAGCTTGTTGTTGGATGTTAGCCGTGGGAATATTTGGGACAACTATGAATGTTTTCATACACATGAAATTAACAATGCCTAAAATCAACATAAAAAATGTTTAGAAGCTGTCTTTGTATAGGAACAAATTTCCAGGGCATTCCATCTGCCACATCAGCATTAAACTGCTTCATAATAGCATCTCTTATACAAACGAGTATTTTTCGATTTTGTTAGAGGAAAATTCACATCCAGAAGAACTTGCAACTCGGATATAAAGAATCAAGAAGAAGCCTGGATCGTCAAAAAATTTACCCATCGCGGAGTAGCAAACTCGCATTCAGGTTGGGATTTGGGAGAAATATGAAATTGAAAAGAACAAAATTTTGAACTCTGGGTGCATCCAAATGACTTTAAAGGCAAGAGGAAGATCATGAATGAACAATTTAGATTATTATTCACAATCGAATGCAAAAACTTGTGTTTTGTTTCTTTAAGTAAAAGAACCAAGTGGTTCAAGCAAAAGAAAGACACTTATAAGGCCCGAAATCATATATTGGTAACCCGGTGATTAATTTTTGGACCCTTCAAGAGATTCAGGAAAGAAGTTCTGCTCGAAATTCTTGACCATGACATTATGTTAGGCACCTATGTATCACCAGACGTGGAACAGCAAAAGAGATAGAATGTGAACACTGAACAATATAGCAACCTCGAGCTCAATAGTTTAGTAGTTGGATGCAAGGGAGGAAAGGGATAAAGAGAGCGTTGATTTCAAAAGAAGATATTCATTTTGTAGTTAGGATGCGAATAAGTTTATATCTCCATTATTTTTTGGTACAATCGTAAATTTGAGGATTTAGATTTTGTACGGTTAAAAACTAAATGTTAGCTTTAGGCTTCGTTCACTAATGTTTTCTATACAGTTGTTGGGTTACTGAATGCAAAAGCAGAAGTAATATTAAATAGTCACACCAGACATGAAAAACGGTGATTTGAAATTCGTATTTTGTCTCAAAAATTGTAAAACGCATAAGTTAAAAAATATAGTTTCTGCCAAACACCCATTTTCATGCCAATGTCCGTTCCAAAATCTATGTCGAGCGAAGCTTTAGATTGTAGCTTCTAAGTCAGCTCTGTTTATGTGGAAGTTCTCAACTTTTTCATTAATTAAGATTTCATTAATCAATAAATAAACTGTTTGTTGGTACATGCGAACTCTCACCACGTAAATACCTAATTAATAGGCCGTCTACGAACAACCAACTGCGATCCCATCGTAAACTCGACATGCGAACATAACTCCAAACAACGTGAAGATGCACCTGTACCGACACCCGAGTCACTACAGCTCGCCTCACTAGCACGCATGTCCTCCTTGATTGACACGTATGCACACTCCTTCCAATCCCTTATAAAAGATCATCCACCTCTGAAGGGGGCTCTCTCCTTTTTCCTCTCTCTCTTAGGCTCCTTTCGAGACATGAGACGAAGAAAGCCAACAACTCTCTCATCCCAACACCATGGTAGTCACAGATCACCACCAAGGATTCTTGAACACATTCATAAACAACACAATTAAAACTTCATTATAAAGCATTGTTTTTTCTTTGTTTTGGCAACTCCTTTAGCCTTACCATACCCTCTATCCCCTTTTTTTCTTTTTGAAAATCTTTGAATTTTTTATTTAAAACTCAAGCAAAAAGAAGGGCATTTCTGGGTTCCTGCCGACATTATTATTACCAATGTTCCTTTGTGTTCATCTCCTTGTTGGTGAATCTGTTAATGGTTTTGGTGTGATCCTTTCACTTTATTTCCGCAAGTAATGTAGCTGTCGGAAATGAACCATTTCTCACGTCCTATAATGGCTCATTAATAAACACCACATACGTTGCTCTTCAAAATATTCAAAATGCACTTAATGATGCCGGTGTTGGGAGCACCATAATATATGTATTAATACACATTATATCAAACAGCTGAGTTGCTTTTGCACATGGCTTCCAATGGTTCAATTGGTCCTTTTCAATAGGAGAAACCACCGAACGGTGACAAAAACGATGGAGAAAGGAAGAACGAAGACCGTCATTTTCAAATATGAGAAAGTTAGGGGTTTGGGGGAAAATATGGAATTAAAGTGCCACATCAACTCTGACGACAATTAACGGAAGTGAATTAAATGTATAATGACTATATTAAAATTTTAAAAGTTTAGTGACTAAAATAAAAGTATCTTAAAATTTTAGAGACTATTTATGTAGTTTATCCTTAAAAATACACTAATTTTCGAAGATTTTACTAAAATATACCCGGGAAAAGTAATTATAAAAAAACACTTTCACATGATTAATTCTTGAAATAGCATCATTACTCACAGGATAAAACAAGTCATGAATTAGCAATGCATGCCATTGTTGACATCCTAATCAACAAAATTCAAGAAGGCATGATATTAAAATAAATGATTAAATTATTTCGTTTTTTTTGTTTTAAGTACTTAAAATTTTGTCATTTTAAGTGTTGAAACTATTATTTTTGGTTAAGTTAGTGCTTCGGCTGACTTAAAAAAAATAAAAAATAGTTTAAATATCTAAAAAGAAAAAAATAAACACTTAAAAAACAAAAATAATTTAAATATTTAACCTTTGAAGAGAAATTTTTATCACATGAAAGATAGAGGAGGCGAAACACGCCTTACGACCCATTTATCTCACCCAACCCTCTCTAAAAACCCTTGCCCCACCCTTTTAAACATGCAAAGCGGGTGTGATTATTTTTGAATGATTATTATGTGGTTCAATATTTTAGTATAATTATTTTATTTTCAATGTTATGATTTAATATTTTATTTGGTTAATGTATTATGTATAACATATGTTCGTGTAATTAATATATTTTATTATTTTAAATAATTATTGTATTTTAGTTTTCATGTTATCATTTTAAATAATTATTAATCTTTTTGAGTAGTTATTATATTTCTGTATAGTATTTTTTTTAAAGAATAATTGTGATTTTTGTAATAATAATTTTGTTAATATATTGTAGTTAAAAATAGAAATGTTTAGCTTGAGTGCGAGACACATTTTGACCCATGTTTCACATATGGTAAGAAACTGTTTTTTATTAATTATTATTTGATTAATGTCATATTGTTTTACAAAATATTTTGTAGTTAAAAAAATCTTTCCCTAACCGCATTAGAGATACTTAGTCAAGGCGGATTTGACCCCAAACATATTTTTATATAAAGCATTAGAGATATTTAAATCTCTAAACAAAAACTTCTGTATCAAAATATTTTCTAAATTTATTTTTATGTAAAACATTCAAAATATCGAAATATGATAGTTTACACAAGTTTGTGTCTCAAAATACTTTTTAAACTTATTTTTATACAAAAAATTCAAAATATCGGAGGATGGTAGTTTACACAAACTTGCAACCCAAAATATTTTCTAAACTTATTTTTTATATAAAACATTTAAAATATCGAAGGATGGGGAATAATTGGACCCAAAGATGCCACATAAAAAGAAGAATAAGAGCCAACCATATATTGTGAAGAAGAAACAAAAAGGAGTGGAAATTACCATACGTTGTAAAAGGGAAGGGATCCAATTTCCAAGTGCATGGCAAAACCAAAAAAATGCTGAAAATGCCCACTTGCTTTGTGCCTCCCTTCACTTATCTCATCATCCCGCTTTGGAAAATCTTTCTGCTACCCCGTCTCCCTCACTCTTTTGCTCCTAAATTCTCCACCTCCCATTTCAAAGTTATTATTTAATGCAATAACATTGTATAATTTTATGTATAGTAAATAAATAATGTGATCTTTTCTATTAAAAAAGTTAAATTTCACATTTGTACTTAAAGATTTTTAATGAGATATTGACGAGTGTTTTAATTTTAGGGTTTATGGTTTAAGTTTAGGGGTTTTAAATTTATAATTTAAAGTTTGTGGGTTAAAACCTAAACAGAATTTCTAAACCATAAAATATTAGCGTTTGTGGAAAATTTTTGTCAACCGATAAGATAAGAGTATCTGAAAAGTTGTTAGTAATTAGTAGGGGCCTTGATGGTGAAAGCTGGTTGTTAAAACTTTAAATCCTTTAACCAATGGCTCAACTTTGCCTCTTCCGGAAACAATATGCATTAAGTGATAGAGATTGGGCCAAACCAACACCAGAAAATCTACTTAAATTTGAGGGAATGACCCAATATACACATCTTTTCCTTTTAAAATAAAAAAAAAAACTTTATATTTATAATTTAATTTTCTCACACTTATAAAAATAATGTTAAGAAAAGAAAATATTTCATGTTTAAAAATATATTTAGAAATTTTTATTTAATGAACAATATAGGTTGAAGAGATATTGATAAAGGATTTTATAAATGATTACCCATTATGTCTTTTATCCTTACCTATGAAATTTCTAAATGATAATTTTAAATATTTTTATTCACAATTCATATAAAAACATTAAAATTAAAAATATTATTATAAAAATATTTATTAGTATTTTAAATCAAATTAGGACATTGTTTTTTTAAAATATCCACTTAATTAAGTATCTAGAGAGACGAAATAATTATGAGAGAGAAAAGTTGCATTTTGTTGAAATGTGAAAAATATAAAGATGTTATGGAGATGGGGAGGGTGCAAATGGTCTCACAGATCACATCAGCACATCCTGGACACCACCACCATTACCATATTGCTACATGGCAATTTATGATTGGAAACACGTTTTGAGACTACGTGGCATGTCCCAATTGGTGCACGTAATTTTAAGAAACATAATAGTAAGATTTTTAGTGGAATGTAACAAAAATCATAAAAATGGTCATAATGAGAATTAACTAGGACATATTTTTTAGATTATATTTATAAAACTAAAATTTTAAAAACAAATATGTTGTCAATTTTTAAATTCATTTGTAAAATTAATAATTTCAATATCTAGCATTTCTATTTTTTGTTTATATATATACGGGTAAGATCCTTTTATATTATGCAATTTTTATAATTTTATATTAGTTTAAGATCATTTGATAAATATAAATTAATTGTTAAAATTAAAAATTTAAGAATGTGTAGATTTTTAAGAAAAAAAATAAGAGTTTACATAGTGTAAAATTAGACTGACCAAATGGTCCTAAATTTGTGTAAATTATGTGAATTTCACGTAATGTTAAAATGGATCATAACCCTAAGGAAAAGAAAATGTGAATAAGTTTAAATTTCTTAATAAAAATAGCAATAGAAAAATGATTATCATCTGCTTAAATCATAAAATGAGAAGAAAAATATAACATTTTACAAAATATATTCTAATATAATTACATAGTAATATATATTTTTGTTTTTGTCTTTTATAAATATACATGCACCGTGCAGACCAACTGTTTGAACCTAAATCTCCTAAGAATAATAACGCACATTTTTCCGCTAGACTACTCAATGGGTTAAAAAAAACATAACAAAATTTGTTTAAAAATTGGATTATGTGTTGGATATAAGATTTTCGTTTTTTACTAACAGAACAATATATATTATTTTTAAAAAAGAAAATATATATTATTTTAAATATGAAGTTAATTTTGGTTTAAATATAAAGTCAATAACACCTCTAATTAAAGATATTTTTTTTGACAAAATTTAATTTTAATTTTACCTAAAAAGAAGGGGAATGAGAACTCTAGAAGAAGGAAGAGAGTACTTTTAGTAGGTCAAAAATTTATGAATTAATAAGAAATGAGGAAACAAAAATAACAGTTTGACCAACCGGCTAGCTGTAATTACTTGTAATTAAAGATAATTTTAAAAAAGAATAATGTCCACCAAATTGATCCCAAAGCTGTTAGCAACCCATCCCTTGATCTAGAAGAGGTACCAAATCAACTTTCCCACAAATTAATTGCAACTTTTCAACCCCCTCGTCACATTTCTCGTGTTCTTTCTCTCTACTCACACACACAACTTGAAATCTCTATATATTTCTTTTTCTTTCACTTGGAGATCCAATCCATGGCTGCCTGCGGGAGCATTCAACACATCTTTGAAACCCCATTACCAGAAAACCCTACTTTGCTCGAATCCCTTTCTTCATGGAACCAAATCAAACCTATTTCCCAGCCTTCTTTCACTGAAATCTTCGGCGAACTTCATTTCAACGAAACTACAAGTATTCCCCACTCTTCTCCTTCCTTTAAAGTTTTCAATTCTCATGAAAATTATGAAAACTATTCAACTTCATCCCCAAACACCATTCATTGCCATGAAAAGAGTGAAAGCTTCTCATGGAGCTCCGAGAGTCTGCAGTTATGCACAGAAGGGCTTGGTTTTGAGAGCTCCGATGACGTTGAAGACATGAAAAATGAGATGAAACAGGACTGGGAAAACAAAACGACGACGACGATAACGACGACAAGGCATTCGGCAATGGAGAGTAATCTGTATGGTGAATTGAAGAGGTCGAGAGGAAGCGGTGGCGGAGGAGGATTTCCACCGCCGATTTCATGTATAGGGAAGAGTGGGAAGCCATGCTTTTGCTTTAAGTCGTACAGGCAAGATGGGAGATTTGTGCTGAAGCAGGTGAGGGTCCCCACACAAGAATTCTTGCATGCGTGTAGGGAAGATGGGCGTTTGAAGCTGCAATTTGTGCAACCAAATGATGATGAAGTTTTGGAAGATGAAGAATTTCAGGAACAAGATAATGTTGATGATGATGAAGAATCGATGATTGACGACATTGACGAAGAAGGTATAGAGCAAAAGCAAGCCTCATAATTTATAATAAACACAAAATGAAGCTTATTGTGTAGATTTTAATGCATAGAGAAACTAAACTTGTGTATTTTAGTCATCAATGGGTACTGCAAATTGTGAATTAACTAGATTTTCCCTAAATAAAATGGAAGAGAAATGGGTTATCTCTATATTTATATATATGTTATTTTAAATATTTCAATTGAAATAAGATAAGCTCGGATAAATTTTGTGATTTAAGATGGTTTAATTATAGACAAAAACTTATTTCATTTTCACGTATATATAAAATTTGTTTTGAATATACCAATAAGACCAATTTAAATATGTTTTGAATATACCAATAAAATCTTGGGTTGCTTTTAATTTAGGCCATGATTACGTTTTGAATTATGCTTGAAATTAGCTTGAGTAGAGCTATGAATATACTGTTTTTTCTGGGTTTTAATATGCATCTTGAAAGGTGATTTTACTTTTTCTCCTATTTTCAAAGCTCAAATGAAAATTATTAGTTTTAGATATGTAGATTTTTTTTTTGTGCTGACTGCTGCGGAAGTTGCGGAAGCATGGTGAACAGCAACGGTTAGGGTAGATGTGCTGCTGACTACAGTGGGTGTAGAGAAGAATGTGGCTGAAGAAATGAGGTTAGGGTTTTTAATTATAAAGAGGAAATATTAAGCTTAAAATAGATTAAATAAGATTATATTATTATAATAAATTATATTTTATACAGTTGGATAAAAAAACGTGGCTTTTTTTAACGTGCCAAGTCAGATCTTCGTTACTTGGTTAACGGTTGGGTGACTAACAAGATGTACGTCGAAAACGTAAATGGCCAGTTTAACGTTTTTTTTAATTTAAAGACTAAAATAGAACATGTCCTAAACAAAAGAGACCAACGGTAAAAATTTCCTAATTTTTATTTATCACATGAGCAGGGACGGAGCACAATGAAGGGCCAAGGGACCTTGGCCCCTACCCAACAATTTGAAAAAAATTTAACAAGCTGTTTTTTTTTTGTTTTAATTTAGTTCCCTTAAATTTTTAAAAATCTATATTGAATATTAAAATTTTTGAATTTTTTAATAAATTCTCTAAAATTTTAATTTGACACCTTCAACTTTTTTGTCTAATGATAATTTAGGTTCTTATATATTTAAATATTAGATAAATTAGACATTGGTACTTAATTTTGTATTTAAATACTTAATAAACCCTTATATTTTTAAGTTTAATCATTTGACCCCTTATAATATTCGATCCTGACTCCGTTCATGCACATAAACATCTTTTATTGGACGAGAAGAGTTAATTTATACGACGCTTATAAAAAGAAGAAATTAATAAATCTAGCATACTACTTCCTCCAAAATAGTAACAACGCTTTAAGAAAATTAAATTTGAAAATAAATCTTGATGCATCTGCATACATTAACTGATTCTTAGTTGATTATAAGTCACAACTTTCAACATTATTTATTGACTTAGAAGATGTAGTCTCAAATCTTTTTTGTAGAAATTTAAACCTTTGATTAAGCCACTATGTCTTACATTTTCTAACATAAAAAAATACCTAAATTGAAAATAGTGCATTTAATATTGGGTAAACTTCATCGAAGGTCCCTTATTTTTAGAATTTGTTTTATTTTGGTCAACCATTTTGAAAAAAAAGTTATTCTTATCACTTATGTTTTCGTTCGTTACTGTTTTGGTCACCCGACCATTAACATCCGTTAATACGGTGACATGACAAGTTAATAAAAAATTAATTCTTAATTTAACACCTAGACTTTCAAAATTTTATTTTTCACCATTTTCGTCTTCCTTTTATTCTTCTTATTCACAGCAAATTTCACTTCTCGTCCTCTCTTGTTCTTTCTCCAGAACTTTATGTTAACTCTATTCCTACCACTCTAGAAAGCATACCCCTCGTAATAGAAGTTCCCAGATCTGCCCAACTTCTCACCCTTCTTAACAAGCAAAGCCTCTTGAAAACATTGACAATTTCGGGTCCTTTCCAGTTTTCACCACACAACCAAAAGCCTTTCTTAACTTCTTCTTTTTCCAAATTATCCGTAAAAGGGAAACCTTAGCCTCTCCTTGTTCTTTTAGTTCTCAAAAGGACACCCAAAACCAGCGAGCAACTTCATATGGAAGTAATTTTTCACACTAAGTTTCATTTGGTGTTGTAAGCAAGCAAACAATTCATATCTCAGTATCTTAGTACTTGAATCAAGCAGCTCGCAAGCCTAACCGAGCTTCTTAATTTTTTAAGATTACAAGCATATTTTATTTAATTCTCCAACGTGTGCATAAATTATATTTTTAAAAAAATAAACAATCCAAAATAATCAAGACTAATAAAGTTGAAATTGAAAAAACTGTTATTATTAGTCAATTTTAACCATAAATCTTGATATTCCTTTACCCTTAGTCCAAAACAGCAATTTTTTCATAAGATTAACAAAACCCGTTATGAAACTAGTTGTTAAAACATAGTTCATATTAAATTTATGCTAAAGTAGAAAGGAGAGAAAAAACAATTTCTATGTTGGAAATAAAACAGAATATGTTAGCTTTTCATTTTATTTCTATACCTGTAGTCCAAAACAGCGATATCTCCACAAGAAGAAGAAAACTTATAATTAAAATAATGCATTATTAGTTTTAAACAAAGAAAATTAGAAAATAAATAACATATGTAAGCCGTTTAACTTACTCTTCTTCATTAGTTTCATCCGTTTGATTCTCAACAGCTTGAGCAAAATCTTCATTCGGGGCATTCAATAGCTCTTGAGCTGTTTTAAGAGCTTTAAGTCTTTGTCGACGCGACGCAGCTGCTTGTTTTATGAATTCCTCTTCGATATGCCCATACCAAGTTCCTAGACTGCTCACCCAAATGGATATGTTTACAATTGTAATTTCAATACATTATTTGCTTGAAGAACAAAGGTGATGGGGTCGGTTAAATCGCCACGCCATTGAAGAACAAAGGCAAAGAAGGCGAAGGATAAAGGGACGATGGTTAAGAGCAAGAGGAGACAAGAAGTGAAGGATTGTTGTGAAGAAAAAGAAGAAAGAGAATGCGAAGATGGTGAAAAATAAAATTTTAAAAATTTAGGGGTTAATTTAAAAATTAGTTTTTTTATTAACGTGCCACATCACTGTATAAACAGCTGTTAATGATCGGGTGACCAAAACAATAACAAACAAAAACGTAAGTAACAAGAATAACATCAAAATGAGTGACCAAAATAAAACTAACTCTAAACATAAGAGACCTCCGGTAAAATTTACCCTTTAATATTTTTATCATATATTTCACTAACTGTAAATGAAATTTTACTAGCATAAAACATGCATAATGCTTTTCTATATAGAGCACATCATTATAATGGAAGCATGTAATAATGACTTGTCCATCCTTCTTTATATTCAAGACAAAATTGTTACCTTTGATATTTATGTCGAACACATTTTTACTTTTGATATCTTTGATTCAACAATATTTTCTTAAAATGAAACTTTAAATTTCTACTCAATAAGCTGTACAACACTTAAACAAATTTTAATTAATGTCAGGCGCATAAAAATTTCATAAATGAACTTTAAACATGTTTTTTTCTATGCCTATTGTTCCTTTGTCTTTTTTATATCAAATTGAAATGATTGTTGTGCGGTTGTGTTGTGCTTGTACAAAACCGGGTTAGGTTTAAAAAAATGAAATCCAATCAATAGAGATATTATTAGATGAACTTTATTTATTATATTATTTATAGTCCAGTCATTCTGATCCGTTCAATTCAAAATAACTATCCACTCTCTAATTATAAATAAGAAAAAATTAATAATTTATTTTGAAAAAAAATAAAATAAATAAATTTAATTAGTTGATATCATAAATGACGTGATAATAAAGTTCATCTAATAATTTTTCCAATAAATGGCATCTACCTCTCTAATTCTCATCCTCAAATCAAATCCAGTAATCGATAAGTTCCGCAAACAAAGTGTCCAAATTTCGAGATTATAATCTTCATAGCAATTAGCAAACGTTTATTTCTTGGAAAAGCAAATGGCAGATATAAATATCATGCTTTCTCTGGATATAAAACAAAGGCTTTCGTAGACCACACAAATGGCACTAAACCAAACCATTAAGAATTATATTGTGTTATTTTAATAAAATATTATTTTAATCCAAACTCAACAACTTGATATTATCTCAATATTACGTTAAAAAAAGATATTATCTCAATTTTAAATTAGTATTCTATTGAAAAATTACCATAAATCAAATCAAAAGCCATTAAATTTTAGTAATTATCAAGCACCGAAAATCTCCAACTGGGAATTATTCTCTTGATCAATCACATCTAGAAAAATTGGATCAACGGTAACATGACAATCCACGTGCA
The DNA here is from genome assembly GCA_019671005.1 of Hibiscus mutabilis. NCBI lineage: Eukaryota > Viridiplantae > Streptophyta > Magnoliopsida > Malvales > Malvaceae > Hibiscus > Hibiscus mutabilis. The sequence continues at coordinate 2,951,792 of CM033715.1, read as the reverse complement.
CCTTAAACCTATGATCCCACCACAACACCTTAGCCGTACCGCTGATTTCCACCTTAGCTTCAAGCGCCATTTCTCTCTTCGCCACGTCACCGAAGAACTTACCCGCGTGGTGAGCCAACTCCACCCCGTCCAGCCGAGCCGGCAGCTCCAGAACCCGACAAGACCGTGGAGGCTGCGACCCGGCCTGCACGTGAGCCGAGCCGAGGAAGGAGCCGTCGTAGAAGATGGACATGGTGGTGGAAGAGTAATGGATGGGAGTGATGTTGGGGTTGGTGACGTGGACGGTGAGGATTAGGTCGGCGTTGATGTTGGAGAGGTTGATCTTGAAGGAAGTGAGGTTGATGGAGATGAGGTGGAAAGTCGGGTCTCTTGGTTTGGCGCTGATGAGAGCTGCGGCCGCCATGTCCGAGGCTGCTCCGACAAAAGCGGAGGTCCAACTCCAATTTACCTTTTTGGCCATGGGTTTTTGTGGATATTCCATTGTTAACTTTGTTTCTTCAGAAACGGTGATGGGGGGCAGAGATTGAGGATGAAGAGGGTCAGGGAAAGAGAAGATAGGGTTAGTGTATGGGATATGGTTCTGAAAATTACGTAATTATCCACATGCTTTTGGACTTTCACGAGAAAAAGAGTTAATTGCACTATGTGTTCCAAATTATGACCTTCATTCTATATTAGTCTCCAAACTTTTAAATTTTTCCAATTTCAATCCCAAGCTATGTCTATCATTCTAAATTAGTCCTTAAACTTTTAAACATTCTAATTTCATCCTCAAACAATGACTATCATTTTAAATTGGTCCCCAAACTATACTTCTCATTCCAGTTTCATTCCCAAAAATTCTCAAATTATTAATATATACTAATCATACCCATGTTAATAAAATTGTTGTAAAAATATTAATTGTCACGTAAACACTAATGTCTATTATGTAATAATACAATGCGTCATAAATGAAAATTTGAAGATGAAATTGAAATATTCAAAAGTTTGGGATTAATTTAAAACGAGAGTCGTAGTTTTAGGATGTAATTGAAATTTTTAAAAGCTTGAGGACTAATATGAAATAAAGGTCATAATTTGGAGGTATATAATGCAATTAACTCTTTAAAAAATTAAAAAAAATGATGCGGTGAATAAATATCTTTTTGCTAAATCGAGCAACTTTGTACTCAATTTTTCTGAAAAAGGAGGGATATTTCTCTTAAGGGGCTCAGGGGAGTTATCATATATTTGTTCCCCAAAAGTAGAGGGTGGTCTTAGCTTGAAGGATTCTCTAGGTTAGAATAAAACTCGTATGTTAATGTTGGTGAAAAGCATCTTAGCAGAGGAGAGCTCTCTTTGAGTAGCTTGGTTGAAAGAATATGTCTTTAAGTCCGTATGGTATGACACCTTGAGTGTCGGCCTTACCGTACCTGGACCTTAAAGAAACTGCTGAAGTTTAGAAGTGTCATTTTGTTTGATAATGTAACTGATTGATCGGTGACCGATTCTAGTTGGATTTAAGATCGATCTAGAGGAGGGATAAAGTCTCATGGCACAAACTGGTTTGGCTCCCCTCCATATTTTTAAACGGGATGTTCTTACTCGGATGACTATCTTGAATAAACTTCCTACTAAAGATAGGTTGTTGAGAATAGGGATTGCGATTGATTATCAATGTCGATTGTGTGATGAGCACGAATCATTTGTTTTTCACTTGTGGCTTTTCGAAGAGGGTTTGCACTGATATTCTTCGACTGTGCAAAACTGATAGGCAGGGGCGGATGCATATTGCTCCCATGAGAGCATATGCATATTGCTGCCGCCGCATGAGATGGTTGCCAGGAGCTTAGCACAGTCCCCTATGTTGGCTTGCTCGGTGCTGGAAGGCGTGGGAAGAACCCTAAAAGGAAGGGATCTTAGGAAAATACGGAATGCTATTTGGAGACAAACTGGATTTCTTGATTAATTGTTTAAGGTATTTTGATTTTCTTTTTCCAATTTCTGTTTTTACTGTTCTGATTATTGACTGTTGAATGTGGAGAAGTATTAAGTACTGCTATATGCATATTGCAACGCCATTTATCTAAACATTAAAGTATAGAAAATAGCACGAGAATTTAGAAACTGACAGTAATTACCTTTATGCATATTGTAAATTAATCAAAGTAACCTTTGCTAAATTATAGATTATGCCGAGTTGGTCGGTGAATGATTGTGTTACGGAGTTACCGGTTGAATACAGTGAGGTATTTCTGAACAATGCTCGAATTTTGGCATTCCTTGGTGGCTTGATAGCTTGGAACTATTCTGATTGTGTTTAGATGTTGCCATGTTGGAAGGTTTTATTGTTCATATGGTGCTAGTGTGCATGGTTCTGCATTGTCTCAGTTGGCTTTGTTGTTTAAGTGCTCATTAGGAGTTCGATACTTAAATAATGGCCTGTTTCGTGTCAATGCTAAATGAAAAACTGGATAAGAACCCAGGGCTTATTACTGTCTAATGAGGGAAAACAATATAGTTGGTGGATAAGCTGTTCAGGTCACCAATTATATACCGTAAAAACCTTGTGGAAACTGATACACAGATCTGAATTGAACCTTAGGTGGTTACCTTGGCAGCAAAACTTGAGAAAGAATGGATGATCTACCGAAGCTTTTGGATTTTAGAGGATTGGATTGGATCATATTTCAGTTATACGCTGCGAAAGCTTTGCTGATGTAGGTACAGGTGTGTCTGAGACCTGTTATAGATGTGTTATTTGTTAGGCACTAATTGAATTCCTATAGTAGATCTATGGGAACTTCTGAAATTTAGAGGATGGAAGGAAGCTTTTCCAATGTTTTCAGAATTCTCATTCTTGCAGTTTCCTTATAAAGCAAGGTGCTTTCCTTTGCTTCAGTCACGATTCTTTTAGGCTTTGCTTGGTAGGGACTAAATAAAATTGGAAGGATGAGAAGGAAGTTTATCGTATAATATCTAGTACTAAGCACAAACCCTGTTGAAGTTCAAATAAGTTGCACAAGGAACTAAGCAGTAATAAACTTAAATGTTGTTCTCGTCGGTCGGATGCGATGCGTCTTTGGGAGATGGTTCACTTGAATTTCTGAAGTATTGTGTGCTGTTGTTGTGGACAATTCCAGGTTTTATCGTCGCCTGGGTTTGTTGCTTTAAACTTGTTTTTATGAACAGATCCACAATGGTTTGTTATGCTCATGTTGTCCGAAGCTTTCAACTCTGGATATTTAGACTTCTTCTAAAAGGCTAAACGATTTAAAAAGTTAAAAAAAAATTAAGTCTTTATGGAAAAATTCAAACTGTATTCGATCTTTAAAAAAAGAAAAATTCTATTGGCTCCTCCGTCAACATTATTTGATTAGTCGATTGGTTTTAACCCTTAGTTAACAGATGGACCAATGTCATACTATAAAAGTGTTACAACTTCAAACAATAACAAAAAATTATTAAAAATTAAAGTGATTATAAAACATAAAAACTATATTAAAATATTGGCTTAATAACTCCATTGCCCTTTAAACTATGTACTTTTTTTGAGTTGGCCCCAAAAGTATTTTTCGGAATGTTTTGTATTTTTAACTAAAAATTATGATCTCATATGCCCCTTTCATTAAAAATAATTCTCACGGGCCAACCGTGTTGTTTTATTAACAAATAAATAAATTGGCTTAAATAAAAGAGATGAATTGCACATTAAATATGTCGGATTTTATTTTTTGTTTATTTTAGTCTTTTATATGAACTGTTATTTTTTTTTCTATTAAATAAAAGGAGGAAAAGAATACACCAAATATTTTGAATAAAACCAATGTCTAAATCAAAGTCCAAGTACACAATAACGAAGAGTAACTAAAACAGCTGAGATGAAACTCCTAAAAATACTAAACCTATAATACAAGGTAACACAAATGTAAACCGTCCTTTACAACAAGCCATTTCCAAAGCACCGTCCTTTAAAGCAAGTATGTAGAATTTCTGAGTTCAAGTATGATATCTAAATTATTTACACTAACAAGCATGTAGAATTTCATTAAACTTTCTCTCCCTTTTCTATGAGTTCAAGCAAGAATACAATAAGCCATTGAATACCATCTGATGGAGCACACTAGCGAGACGTGAGGACGATTGTCGAAGGGTGTGGGTTGATGGGACGAGCTAGTGAAGAAGGACAGAAGGGTCAACGGATGGAACGAAGGTCGAACGAAGGGGCATCGAAGCAGGGGACGGTGCCAGAGTGGAGGTTTAAATAAGGCTTAAATAAAAAATAGGTGCTCAAAGTATGTCTTTTTTAAACTTTAGGTGGCTAAAGTATTTTTTTGTAAAAATAGGTGCTCAAAGTTTTAAAAGTTACAATTTTAGGTATCTGACCGTTAATAAGTGTTTAATTTTATTTAATCAATCAATGCTTGACATATGGCACTAATTTGATTTTTTTAAAGAAAAACACCCAGAATTTTTAATTTTTCATAAAATCCTAAAATTTTGAAAATTTTATAAAACAATATCCAAATCCTTAAAATTACCCAAACCCCCAAATCGCCGCCGCTTACGATGCTGATCGCCACCCCTGAGCACTCCCCTTTGGTCGTCGGACCAAGGTGGTCATTTCCCCCAATACAGCATCGCCGAAAACGTCGAACGTCGATTTTGTGTTCGACGTTTGGCTGCACGTTGTTTGCTATTTTCGGCGACGCCGTGTTGGGAGAAATGACCGTCTTGGCTCGTCGACCAAAGGGATGTGCTCAGGGGCGGCGATCGGCAACAATTTAAGGGTTTGAGTTTGGGTAATTTTAGGGATTTAGGAACTATTTTATAAAAATTGTAAAATTTCAGAATTTTATGAAAAATTAAAAGTTTTTTTGTTTTAAATTTTTATTTTTGAAAAAATAAATCAAATATGCCACGTGTCAAGCATTGATTGGTTAACAATTTTTAACACCCATTAACGGCCAGACACCTAAAATTATAACTTTTGAAACTTTAGGCACCTAAAATTACAACGGTTGAAACTTTGAGCACCTATCTTTTACAAAAAAATATTTTAGAAACCTAAAATTCAAAAAAGGTATACTTTGGGCACCTATTTTTCATTTAAGCCTTCAAATAAAAAAGGTTGAATTAATAGAATGAGTAAATAAAGATGATTGGTTTTTTGGATTAGAACTAAATTGATTGAATGTGTAAATATGAATGACTAAATGTGTTATTATGCAAAATTTTGTTAATTGTATCACATCATCAACCGTTAAATTTTTAATAATAATGGACCAAATTGTTATTTTTTAAGTCAGAGACACCATTTTATAATTTTTCATATTTGGAGAACTTAACAAAAGAGTATCTTATAGTTGGAGGACTAATTATGTAATTTACCCAAGAAAATACAAAACAAAACAAAATTGAGCATCCATGTTCCATTGTCTTCTCCTAAAATCCAACAAATGGGAAACCCAAAGAAGGGTCTCCTTTTATTTTTGGTATCTTATAAAATTAGCCAAGTTTTATCACACGGGAAACTAGTCAACTAAAACGTAAAATGAAAGCTTCAACCTCAAAGCAAGACCTGTCGAGTTCAGGGTCAATTCGTGTGTAAATTCTATTTTAAAACAATAATTATGCTCTTATTAACTTAATTTGATGTTTTATTTTTAGTATAATTATTGATATTTATTAATTAATTTAGATTATATATCATAAAGATTAGTTACGTAAAATCTTTCTATTTTAGTTTGTTTCCGTTCATAATGTTATAATTTAATTTTTTTATATTATTTAAAATAATATTTCATCTCACTAAATCAATTGATAGATGAAAGTAGCTTGATTGTAATGAGTGCCAAAGCCAGAAAAATTAAATAATCATATTTTGAAATTTTTAAATTGAGCTGCCAATTTTTTTATAAAAAAATTGGTGTTAATATTCTTTTATAATGATATAAAATTTATATACAAAGGCTTTTTTAAACAACTGGGTGTTATGTGACACCCCAATCTAATACATGGCTCCATCACGATTGTTAGAGGTGTAAATGAATTGAGCTTGAACGAACAAAACATTGTTCGTGTTCATTTATTCGTTTTGAAGGTATTCTTGTTCGTTTGTTTAGCGTTCATGAACAAGTTCATTTAACGTTTGCGAACACATTTATTTATATGTTCGAAGACATGTTTGTTTATATGTCTACAAACATGTTCGCGATTTCCTCGAAAAAAGTTAAATTTTCGGAAGTGCGTTCCCTAAACCGCCCTTTCCATTAAATATTGAACAAAAAATTCAAGTTCAAGTACCTAATTGGACCAAAAAGAAGTTAAGGTGTCAAATTGAGCACCGAGACCAAGTTCAAGTACTTAATTAAAAAAAAATCTTAGGCAAGGAACTAAAATATAATCCAAAATTGGGTACCAAAATGAATGTTTACCCAAAAAGAAAAGAAAAAGAAGTAGAAATCTGCACGTATGGCTTAAGACAGGCGTGTGTGGTGTGGTACCTTTCACGCGGATATACCCAAAACAAAAAAGGGGCTTTGAAAAGGTAAAACACTCGCAACTATTATCAAGGTTTGTGGTTCTGATATATGTTGTTTTCACTATAATCCCAGTAGATATGCTAAGACTCGGTCCTTATTATTAAAAAACCCGAATTGTTTATTTCTTTTTAATCCAGAAAATGACTCAACAGGATATACTTTCAGTGGCTATGTAAACAAAAAAAAAGGAAATTCTTTTGTTTTCCCCATCATTTTTTTGGCCATGAATTTTCTCCATCATTGAAGTAAGGGATGAATGTTCGATCGAGTCGAGTCAAGTAATTTTTTTAAGTTATTCAAGCTGATGCGTCATATTTTACAACTCAAACTTTATTTGAAAATTTGTTTATTCGAGTTTTTCAGTTCCTATACAAACTTAATTGAATTATTTATCATGTTATAGTGCAGATTGATTCTAATTTAAACAAAATTCTCTAACCATATAAGATATGCACACATATATATTTTAAATTATTGATATGAGTATAACTGAGTCAATGAATTGATGTGAAGAAAAAATTTACAAAATTTTTCAATTAAATGATCAAATTGAATAAAATGCAAACTTAAAGGACTAAATTGAAAAGAGAATTTATTTTGTTAAAAGTTTAATTTTTAAAAATATACTTGTTAGTGAATCATTATTTGATTTTGGTTAAAAATAGACTTAAAGTTTTAATTTCTTTGAAAAAAACCATACAAAGTTTTAATTTTAAAAATAGAAAATTTATTTTAAAAATGAATTAAAGAAATAGGCATTCTAAAATGGTTTATAAGGAAATTTGGTCAAAATGACAAAGAGAGATTGAAGGGATAAAAATGGAAAAAATTAAATTGCAAAAAAATATATTATTTTCAAAAATATGAATTAAAGCTAAATAGGTATTCTATTGGTTTAGGAATATGTGGTTCAAATTTGGTCAAAAATATACTTAAAATGAAGGAGAAATTGAAGAAAAATGATATCAGGGGACTACGCAAAATTGTAAAATTTAGTTTTTCAAGTTGAGAAAATTCCAACTCGACTCGAACTTGAAAATATTTCAAGTTATTTGAACAAATCAAATAACTCAACTTGAACAACTCAAATAACTTTACTCGAACAACTAAAAATTGAAAAAAATCAATTTTTTCGAGTCGAGTTTTACTCACCCTAATGGAAGTGATTTAGAAGTTCAGATTTGATGCTGATAGTTTTGGATTTAAACTTTTCGGAAGGTACTACAATTAAAATAAGGCTTAATAGTCAAAAAGGTGTCCAACCTATACATTTTTTTTAGTTTGGTGCCTAACATTTATTTCGGGTCACTTTAGTGCCTAACATTTCATTCCGTAACTCAAATCAGGTTTTTCCGTCGACGACCATTAAAATTTTTTGTTAACCAATTAGAACATGACACATGGTATGCTTTATTTATTTAATTAATTTTTGAATTACTTTAAAATTATATATTTCTTAAAAAACCTAAAGTTTTAATTTCTTTCAAACAAACCCTCAAATCACATCTCCCTCACCGTCTGGCATCTCCCACATGTCGACGGCTCACCGTTAACCACCCAAGCGTCGGGTACCTCACCAGTCAACATCTCCACCTTCTAGTTGTTGGTTAGAAGCCCAATCGGTCTCTTTTTCTTTATTTTTGAATGTTCGTCGACGGAGCAATTGACGGTTCATTCGTCGGTTTTCAACGATGGGATCATAAGGCTTTCAATCGTGGGGGCCGACGAAGGCAAAAGTGGCCGGTGGTGGTTGAATCGGTGGTGGGAGGTGAGGAATTTAGGGATCTAAGGTTTGGGGGTTTTAGAGAAATTAAAGATTTTGGGGATTTTTTTATAAAATTAAAGATTTTTTGATTTTTAGAACAATAAAAATTAAAGAAAATACTAGAATATTCCATATGTCGTGCTTTTATTGGAAACCGGAACATTTTTAACGTCCATCACGGAAAAACTCAATTTGAGTTACGGAATGAAACGTTAGGCACCAAACTGAAAAAAGAGTATAGGTTGGACACTTTTTTGACTATTAAGCCTTAAAATAAACATGTAATTGTATTTAAAGGGCTTAATAGGCAAATAGGTGCCCGAACTATGTCATTTTTTCTAGCTAGGTGCCCAAACTATTTTTTGGGTCAAATAGATGCCTAACTTTTCATTCCGTGACACATTTAAGGTTCTCCGTTAATTCTCACCGTTAAGAGACACATGTCACCTCCTGAAAATTCAAAAATTATATTATAAATAAATAAAATAAAATAAAATAAAAATATATCCTAAAATTTTCAAATAGTCCCCAAATCCCTAAACCCCCAAATTCGACCACTTCAACCGGCGTTGGCCGCGTTGCTGGCGACGAAATGAAGCGCCCTCCCCTCGCTGAACAACTCACACGTTGTTCGTCGCCCCTCCTGCCACCGTTTGTCGTGAATCGTTCGAAAGAACCATTCGACAATTTCGGCGATTCGCACGACGTGGTCAATTTCCGAGGACGGAGTGGTGGGGGAAATGGTCGTGATGGTCCGACGACTGATATGGTGGGCGGCGGCGTGGCAATTGGCGGCAGAATCGGCCCAAATCGGGATTTAGGTTTTGGGAGTTAGGGATTTTGGAATTTGGGGCTATTTTGTGAAATATGGAAAACTTAAAGAATTTTTAAAAATTAAGTAATTTTATTTATTTTTAATATAATTTTAAAATTTTTAGGACACGTGTCCTTTAACGGTGAAAATTAACGGAGAACTTTAAATGAGTCACAGAATAAAATTTTAGGCACTTATTTGGCCCGAAAAATAATTTGAGCACCTATATGAAAAAATGGCATAATTTAAACACTTATTTAACGGTTAAGTCTATTTAAAGAGCAGAAATCTTTTTATCATCCAGTTAAAATTAACGCTAATTAGTACAAATCGTTTAATATGTGAATTATATCTCAAAACTATATTTTCAGCTCTCGAAATAAAATAAAATAAAAATAGAATGGACTGAATTCAATAATAAAGAAAAAAGAGAGGTCGAATTCCCTGATCATAAACAACTTAGGGGTAAGTTGACCATGTCATCTATTCCTATCAAATCAAATGGACACTGTAGATTGCTTAGCTGTATGCTACCATGCTATTGCTACTACCTAATATATATTACGTGTAAAATATATATGCAAATATTGGAGGCTTAAAACATGGGTAACTACGGTGCGATTAGTTTAAGGTGCGGTTAAAAAATGATAAATTTTAAAAGTTGTTAAAAAATTTAAAATATTAGACTTTTAGATAATATTTTAGGTTAATTTTTTTTTTATAATTTTTGATAAATTTTGATACTTACAAAACAAGTATTGATACTTTATCTAAGAACATAAAAAAATACCGTAAAAAAAAACAATAATTGAAATTTATCAAAAATTACAAAAATATCAACCTAAAATATTATCAAAAAGTCTAACATTTTAAGTTCTTGGACATGTTTTGAAATTTGTTGTTATTTAGCCACACCTAGACCTATTATACTTTAGACTTGCCCTTAAAATATAGAATGGGTAAGTTTGGTTAAATATATTAATCTTAAGATACGTGAGTTCAAGCAACTTTACCTGTGCGGTGCATGTCTTATTAAAATGTTAAGAAAAAGTATGAACAGATAATATCTTATAAGACTATTAAAATATGGGTAAGTTTGGTTAAATCGACCTTTGACTCTTAAACTAAAAAAAAATTAGTCAAATTAGTCAAATTAGTCTGAACTTTTTGTAGCAATATATACGTTCAGGGATTAATTTAAGCAAAAAGAAGATTTTAAGGGTTAATTTGACCAAACTAATCAATTTAAGGTGTTAATTTGATCAAATTTATGATATTTTATGTTATAAGCCAATATTGAATTATTACTATTCCAAAATATGAATAAATATACGATATCATAAAACGATTACAACAAGATTTGTCTAAAGAAGAAGAAAAAGAAAATTGTCAAAAGAGCAAATTACCCATTTGACTCCAAAGGTCCAAGATGTAAAAATCGAGTCTTTCTATAACCCATTTATAATGAAATTCGAGTCGAGTTTATTAAATTCGATTCGAGTCGAGTCATTCAAATTTTTAGTAAAATTTAATTGTAAACATTTATAGTGCTATTTATTAGTTTCAATTTAAACGACTTTTTATAACCATATACAATACACATATTTTTCATATATTTTTCGGAAAAATATATGATGTACTAGCCGGGGAAACATTTTGTTTCTACAAGCGTCCTAATATCAATGGTTAGTGATTCAATTTAGGGTTTGTAGTTTAAGGGTTTAGAATTTAGAGACTATGGTTAGAATTTAGGGTTCACTATTAGGGTATAGGGTATAGAGGTTAGGGTTTAGATTTTAGACTAATATGGTAGAGATTTAAGTTTTACATATAACCCATAAATTCTAATCCTAAACACAAAAACCTAAACCCCTAAACTAAATCCCTAACCCCTAAAATTAGGGCGCTTGTAGAAACAAAATGTTTCCACCGCCAGTGCATAGTATAATTACCCATATTTTTCATATGTGATAAATATATCGAGCAAAATTGATGGACTCAACTCGAACTTAAAAACCAATCCACTAATTACAAAAAATAATGAGTTATTCGAATTCTCATTTTATAATCTAAACTTTATTTGATTTTTTTTTGGATAAAATCAAGTTTATAAAAATACAAATCGAGCCAAATAATTCATTTTTTTTGTTGAGTTGAGTTTTGTATACCCCTAATTTAAACAGTAGAACAAGCCAAAACCTTTTTAGCTCATAAACAACTCAAATCCCACCCATGAACTCATGATAAATAGAAAGGCAAAAAAAGGAGAAAAAGTGAAGCTGACTACTTCAACATTAGATTTCATTGGATGGAAAGTAAGATGGGGACAAGTGAATGAAAATTATAGGACAAAAGGACATATCATATCATGTTTCATCATATAAACGCGTGGAAGTTTCCAACAATCCTAAGCACACTCACAAATTTCCAATTTCACTCGGAAAGAACCTCTTACATCATCTCTAATGCCTATTTAAACCTCCTCCACGCCTCATTTCAACAAAACCCCAAGAACAACATATATAGCTACTTTCGAAAAATGGAGTTACCCACCGGTTTTCGTTTTTTTCCGACAGAAGAAGAGTTGGTTTCCTTCTACCTATGCAACCAGTTAGATGGGAAAACACAACAGATGCACCTTGTTATCCCGGTTCTCAACATTTACGATGTAGAGCCATGGGACCTTCCTCGTATAGTTGTCTTCACTGCTCATTACATTCATGACTGCTATATTTATATATATGTTGAAACTTGAAAACGAATGGTACAGTAAATTAACTAGTTCACCTTTTTTTTCTCTGGAATTGGGATATGTTTGCAGAGCATGCGGGGAAGCTTTGTAGAGCGGACACTGAGCAGTGGTTTTACTTCACACCAAGACAAGAGAGGGAAGGTCGGGGAGGGAGAGCTAACCGAACTACGCCTTCTGGATATTGGAAGGCGACAGGGTCTCCCGGCTATGTCTACTCATCAGATGACAGAGTTATTGGAATGAAGAAAACAATAGTTTTTTTATAAGGGAAAAGCTCCTTCCGGGAAGAAAACTAAATGGAAGATGAATGAGTATAGAGCCATAGAAGCAGTGAACGACCCATCTACTGTCACAACAACTTCAATGGTAAAAACACATATATAGTTACATAGTGTTCTTCTAGGCTTAAAACTCGATACAAACTTCTTCCATTTTAATCATCATTTGCTTGTTTACCTTTTCTAAATGCAGTTGAGACACGAATTCAGTTTGTGTCGAGTCTACGTGGTATCAGGCAGCTTTCGAGCATTCGATAGACGGCCCCTTGAGCCTGTGTCACGAGGAACACAACTTCACCACAACAGTACTGCAACATCTTCTGAAAGAGCCTCTATGATGGAGATAACAAGCCCCTCGTGCGCTTCACATTCTGGAGGAAACCACTCTGATCCACCAGAAGCAAGTGAAGATGATATTTGGGAGATGGTTAATGATAAGTGTTCAAAAGTACTATTTTTATTACCCTTTTTACTCATATTATTGTTAGACTTAAGCTCATAATAGTTGCATAATTAGTCATTCATGCATTAATTCATGTTTCTTTCCACCGTTGAGCTTGATTACATAACTTGGTGATTTTTGTGGAAAAAGATGCTGCTTTGGTGTGTTTTTGTGTGTGTATGTGCAGGATCACTTGCCAAAGCAATGTTGAGCTAGTTGCCAGGGTAATGCATGAAGGAGACGCCGAGCCAGTTGCCATGGCATTTGTCGACAAAGAAAAAAAATGCAATAGGGATGTCGAAATTAATGACTTTACAAGCCCAAGATGACATGGAGCAAGGCCCAAGCCCAAAGGAATTTGATTGCCATGCAGAGATTAAAGAAGAATTAAATTCCAAGAAGATAGGAGAAGTTCTAATAGGAATAAAATTATAATAAAGAATTATATTCTTTAAAGATAATTTAATTCCAACTCAAACTCCTCCTCAAAGAAGGACTTTGGCCTAGCCCTATAAATAGCAAGGAGATTTCGACAATCCAAAAGGAGAGAGCAAGGGGGAAATTTCGACAAGAGAGCATTAGAGAAATTTCGACAAGAGAGCAAGGGGGAGAGAGTTCGATTTCTTCTTCTTCTTCTTTGCTTCCATTAGATTCATGGTTTGGGGATTATTCTTTGTATATCTTTTGAACCCAACCATGAACTAACTTGATTGGTTGGGGTTATTGTGTTTTGTTGTTGTGAGAAACTATTGGATTTTGTTTAGGTAATAAGAGTTTGCACTTTTCTATTTCAAGGTTTATTCATTCTTGGTTCTTATTCTTGTTTGCGAGTGAATTGGGAGAAGATCTCGTAACTTCATCTATTTATCTAATATCGGGAGAGTTAGATTCAAGAAACGAATGAATATGATCTTTATTCAATCTATTGATGGTGAAGATTAATCCGGCTTAGGAATAAGTTAAGGATTTCAACGGCTAAGAGGAGCGCAAGATTGGTTGTTGTTCACCCTTGATTCACGCAGGGATGTATTATCAAGGCATGTACAAGTAGCTAGAGTTTCGACTTAGGGATAAGAAGAAACCATTGAAGAACGCTCCGCCGAACCTTGAAGTTGCTGCCCAGTCGCCCAAGTAGTTGCCCAACTAGTCGCCCAGGCAACCATCAATTAGTTGCCAAGGCAACCCCGTTGTGCAAGTCGCCACGGCAACTGAGTTGCCCGTGCACTCTTTTACCAAGACAATCCAATCGGCTATCACACCTCAACTCACGATAACCTAGCCTATCTCTCTCAATCGATCTCATCTTTTCTTTTACTTTATTGCTTTCTAGTTTAGTTATTAGTTAAACTCCTTTAATCCTTTAATTGTGTTTTTACTTTTCACAGTGCAGTAACTTAAGCAAAGTGGCCCAAACCAATCCCTATGGAGACGATACTCGATACTCATATCACTTTATTACTTGCGACGTGTATACTTGCACAATTGCGTAGCACTTATCACACGCAACAGTTAACGATCTGGAAGAACCTCCCTTGGGATGGGAACGAATGAAATGGACCTGAGTTGAGCAATATCTGCAAGTAACCAGCCCTTTATGTGGCATATACCACAAACATGAGCAAAATCTGACTTTAGTAAGTTGCAGTTTTCACCTTCCGACATGTAGGTTAAAGGAGATGTAATAGCAAATAAGCAAAGATCAAAAGAGATCATTTTATGTAAAATAGGATTAATTTTTTTCAAGAAAATCAAAGCTAGGAAATATCCCATCGTTTTTGTACAGATATCTGTTACTTCCATCATTCTCTACTGAATTCCTATTGAAAAACTAAACACCATGCCAAATAACCTGGAGTCAAGGAAACAAAATGAAGAAATATGACAAGAAGTTTGAAGAAAGATTACCGAGCAGCAGCGGATTCTTTAAAAAATTATAACACGCACAAAATGACGAACAAGAAAAAATGTAGACAGCCCATCTGTTCGTTGACTTGTTAAACATCTTAGCCAATTTTCTGTTGAGTCATAGTTATGCATGCCTGTACACCACCAGGGAGTTGGACTGCTCGTAATCAAATAGTCATGCATACCTCAGTGATGTATCAACGGTTTACTCCGGCAATTTATTTTCTGGAAGTTTCCTTGTTTGACACTTGTATACTATGAATACACATATATAGGTATTGGATATTGACCTTCCATGATCCTCCAAGTCCATGGAAAACCTTAGAAAAAAAAGTACATACTCATATCCGACACTCGCACCCAAGTCCAGGTAATATAGTTGTAAGCAGAACAAAGGCTGAGTCCTAACTCGACTAGAAGTATCCTGCCCAATGAAACATGATCCATACTCCATCTAATAAGTAGAAGCCACCTTCTAAGTATATTAATATATTCAAAAGGGTGGTAATGGTAATCATCGATTTATTATTAATACAATAGCAAAAGGAAGCCAGCTCAAAATTCATAGTTGATTTGCTCCACCGTTTATGAACATATGATTATAAATAAGCTCAATCTACATATCCAGTATTAGAAAGGATATTACAGGGTCTGAGAACCATTTGGGATCATTTTAGGTTAGAGGTCAAAAACCTTGAAAAATCTTCGCAAGTTCACTTGTCAACATAGTGATGACAGCTCATCTCCAACGCCATTTCAAAAGTTTTGAACAAAGCATCTCAAAACATCAATGGTTTACTTAACGAACAAGCAATAATAGTCAATGTTCTAGTCAATCCACGTCGAACATGATAGTTTTCCCTTGCCTATTCAATATACTAGAGAGTGGAGACAACAAAAAATATAATGTAAAAATCTTAATAGATTTATGATAAAATGAAAAGTAAAAAGGAGTTTCATTTTGTGACTACAAAGAGGTTCATAGTATTGAATGCAACATGTTTGAAAATGGAACCTGCCAAATATTTTCTTCAAACTCTTCGACCTCTGCTTTTTGTGGGGCAACTATCAGTACAGAAAGCAGTTTCAGTCAAAGACCATTCCTAAAATTTGGTTATGCATCATCATTACGTATCCCTCCTTCATTGCCCGAAAAGATGCAACGAGTAACTCTTTGGAAGTTTGGAAGGAATTATTGCCGCCTGTCACAACCTGAATGAGCTAGTTTACCTCCCAAACACAAACCTTTTCTATAAAACATTAGTTGACTTCTAATTAATATGCATATATTGAAACTATACATTTGTGGCACCTCAATTAATGGTAGGATCAAAGCTTCCCTTTTTTTTGCCCACGGAATGAATTGTTTAGCAACCAAAATACCATGCAATGCCCTAGACTGATCCTTTTATCACCAGATTACAATTTTTTTTCAGCGCATGATCAACAAGTTGAGCTAACAATAAAAGCTGAACTCAACAACATGGATTTTGTACCCACCAAGTATCTTTTGAACCAAATAACTTTCATACCTAAGCATCTCCGTTAGGCTTCATTCATTTTGAGCTCATAAAACTCGTAGCATTAATTAAGAACCTGTTCCTCAATGGCAAACTAAAGCCAATAACATGTACAATTAAGGTAAATGTCACAATCTGCATAATTAGCAGCTTTGACAATTGCATGCATTTATATCTATATGTATAAGCCATCAACTCCTTTTCTGGAAGTCAACCCTCACTTTCTACAAACTCGTTTTCGAAGATCCATCACCACTAATTGGTCTGTTAAAAAATGCCATAAGATCTGGCTATAATTCTAGGACTAGCATGTTCCTTTAGTCGTTATGAGATTAAAATGAGTACGTGACAGATAATGTTTTAGCAAACTATTATTAACACCTTCGAGCGCATTGCTCGCTGTTTCTACTTTTCTGATGGAGAGGAAGGAAGCAATAGCTTTGACTTAGTGCAAAACACTACAAGAAAAATGAGAGGTCAACTGTGTTCCTGCAGTTCTATGCAAAAGTGTATTCCATAACTTATCCTACATGAGTGGATGACACTCTTGTATCCCGAGACAGCGAATTAAATAAGAAACGTATGAAACGTTGACAAATCCAAACTTTTTACTCTTTTCATTTCTTGTGCATGACGAGCTCATGTAATTTAGTTGTCGAACTCCCAGCAAATTATTGCAGCTAGAAACTTTAAGGAAAGTATTTAAGAAATACATGCCTGACATCAACTTATTGTTTCAAAAACTGTCCCTCCGTAAGATGAACCAAATAACTTCCCTTTAGTTGGTTAAAGGAAATAACTTCAGTCCAAATCAACACACCCATTAATTTCATTCCATTTTGTCTTTATGATATTAAATACAACTTATTAAAGGGTATTCCCCTAGCCAACAACGTTAGCTTAAATACTCAAAGACTAGATATACCAAACTTTTCTAAAAAGTTGAAAATAATATACTCCATTAGAAGCTAACACATGAATGGCCGGAAATCTAACCTAATACCGAACTTTTGTCATCAATGAATCGATCAAAAGTCAGATTTGCGTTTCAACAAGCTCTACTCTGTTGACAAATTTGTGACACTGAAACATTTACATGACAATGACCATATCATTATCCTTTCTTTTTCTCCATTGTTAAACAATATGTCAAAAATTACTACCAAACACAACTATGTTTGACAATATCCAACACTAATTCCTCAACAGCCCATCCATTTCCACATTCTGTTTCCATTGACTGGAACCAACAACATAACATTCAGACAAAGAATGCATTCCTGCGATTGCTTGGTTCATTGGTTTCAGATTCCAACTCCTAACCTTTCTTTTTGTCTTAGATATTGGCTGGATTCTCAAAAACAAATTCAATGGGATCATCGAGGAAGAGATTATTAGCTGATCCTATTCATTCCTCCCATTATTCTTGGCCACATTTTTACATTGAAAACTACAGCTCAGAGAAGCATGAAACACAAACAAGCAAACACCCAACACTCAAGTACAGAAACCAAATGACACTGATATAAATTGCCCTATTTTAACATTTATAAACAAAAAGAACCCATTTTTACTCCATTCCAGAAAAACCCAAAATGTAACCAATCTTGTTTTCGCATGTTCTACCGGTAACGAGAATTTGGTGGAAGAAATTGAGTAAAAAACATACCTTGGACTTGTTATTGTCCCTGTCTCTTGCAACCTTTGTATAGCAGAATGTAATGGCAATGGAAGGACAAAGAGAGATAATCTGCTTAACCAGACAACAAAAGAAACATTTGTATGTTTTATTAGCTAAATTGATAGATGTTTGTCTGCTTTCTGCGTCATTTTGCAGTGTTCAACTTTAGGACTCTAACTTTTGGGTAAACTTCATGTCTAGTCCCTTTTATTTTCGAGGTATTTTATTTCGGTCATTAATTTTGAAAAAATAACGTTATAATCACTTACATTATTGATTATAACATTTTAGTCATTGTACCGTTAACTCTATTAATTCAATAACGAAAGTCTGATCTGGAACTTTAATAAATAAAATCCACATAATTCTCATCTATGATCCACTGGGATATGAAAAATATATTAAATTTAATTTAATTAAACAGATAAAGAAGACACGACTAATAACACCTATTTGTTCAAAAACAGAAGAAAAAGAAGACACACGGAGGGAAGCCAGCTACAACAAAGCTTCATGTAGTATGTCCAATTTATCTTCTTTTTTTTTATTTTTTAATATAACTGAACTAGTTTATATAAATAAAAGGGTAAACTACCTAGGTGACCACTTAATTATTGAGTCTGATCTATTTTGATCGTTGAACTATAAAAATTTAAAATTTGACCACCAACTAATTGGACCTATTTTGAAAATCTAACGAAGAGGTGATGTGATAGTTAAAAAAATGTGTAATTATACATTTGGTCATTGTTAATTACATATTATATCAATTTGGTCATAATTTTAATTTAATTAAATAAAATTAAGTAACCAATCAGATGATGACACGTGTCATCCAATTTATTCTTATTTTTAATTTAATTTATTTATTTCCCAAGAGATATGAGTGTGTTTGGCGTGGGTTGAACCTAAAATCTCCTGGGTAAAAACCTAAGCCATTACCATTGATCTACTACACCAATTTATTCATATTGATATAAATTGCACCATTTTATATATATGCGCTCCTCTTCCTCTTCCTCGCACCAAATCACCATCTCTTTTATATATATGACTCCTCTTTGTCAGTCAACTAACGATAAATGTCTTGAAATGATGTGATAAACATATATGGTAGTGCACGCTGACACGGCAATATCATATAGACAAATGTGTTGACTTGAAGAAACATTACATCAGTTAAATTAAAAATAATTTTATAAAATTATATAAAATATAAAATATTTTTTTTAATGACCTATCATTTTGTCGAGTCATTTTAAACTGTTTACCGTCAGTTTTCTAACAATTTTCATCCGCAAATGGGCAAATTTAACCTAAAAATAAAACGTTGAGGGTTGAATTCCTAAGAAAATAATATGGGCCAAAGTGACTATTTTGTCAAACGTTTGCGGTATTTTTTAACTTTATGTCAAGATTAAATAAGCCATGAAACTTTCAATTACATTAATTATATCATTTAACTTATAAAAAATCAATTATACCATTGAAATTAACTAAAAAAACTAATTTAAAACTTTACCGCGTCAATATCACACATGTACTGCTACATAAGGACAAAGCCTTATATAGTATGTCAATTTTTTTTTGGCATAACAGTATTTTAGTTTTTTTTTTAATTTAAATATAGTTAAATAAGATTTTATCTCTTTCAATTTTTAAATTTATAGAGTTAATAAATTTGTGTTATTTTCACTGTTTGATTTTAATTTTGTTTCTGCTGCAACATCAATATTATGGTTCATCACATAAGCACAATAAACTGTTATATTAGCATTATAACGATCATCGTTGATTAAAAATAAAATTAATACAATTAAATAACATCAAGGATAAAATAAGAGAAAAACTTTGATATACATGTCGTATAAACTTTATTTTACACATAAATTTTAGTTTTAGGGGTTAGAGTTTTAGTCGTATGGTTTAGAATTTAAGATTAATGTTTAGAATTTAGAGCATATGGTTTAAAATTTAGGGTTTAGTTTCTTAGGATTAGAGCTAGGAAATTAGGATTTAAATTTTTATAGTGTAAATATACAGGCTTGTGTTAATTTTACACAGCATGTATATCAAAGTTTTACACTAAAAATAATATAATTAAAAATAAAACAGTATTACTGATTTGGTTTTTCCTTGGCAAAATAACTCAGCACGTGCCACCTTCCTCAATTTTTTAACTCCCCTTCTACACAATCTCACACGTGTTCCACGACCACACACTCGGCCAACTCGCCACGTGGCGGCCTCTCGGCTACGAGCCAGCACGTTGTCCACGTCATCACTTCCCCCAACGGTGGTGTTCCGACCCCCCTGTTTGTTTGTTACTATAATAAAGCAGCCTCTGCCTCCCATTTTCTGTTTTTTCTTTTCTTTTGATTTTCTTTTCTTATTTTCCTCTCCTTTATACTCCATAAAAGGAGAAAGAAAACAACACCATCCTCATTTCCTTTATTTCTCTTTCTAAATACTCTCCTTTGCCTTCAAGTTATCTTCAAAAACCCTAACAGACAAACATATATCCTTGCAGGTCTCAACTGGCTCTCTAAAGTTCCTCTCCTCCTTTCCTTGCAGGTGAATTTCTCTTCTTTTAATCCTTTGTAATTCTTGACGAGTCAAAGTTTGGGTTTTTTTGCTCCTCTTTTTAAATTTATTATTCGGTTTTGGTTTCTGTGTCTATCTTGATCGTTGGTACGGAATTCGTTCTTTTGGGGTTTGGGATTTGCTTCTTTTTTGGAGTTTATTTTACTATATTGTTCCCTTTTTGCTTGTTTGATTGGTTGCTAAGAAATGGCAGGAAAATAAAAAGATAAAGCTTTCTTGTATTTTAATTTTAGAGAACATTTTGGCTTTAAGCGGGAAGTCAAGTTAGTTAATTAGGTCCCTTTTAGTGAAACCTTTCTTACTTTAGTTATGTGATAACGGAGGGTTTTTGGTTCATATGGTGATCTTAAAAGTTTCCGTACTTTTCTTGGAAATCAAACAAGTTTCTTGGCAGATAAAGTTTTCAGTTTTTGGTTGATTTTTTTTCTTGGAAATTTTGGATGGTTGCAGCTTGGGCTAGTGAAGGTGGAATTTTTGGGAACTTTTCTGGGTATAAAATTTCAAGTAATTTGAGGGTTTTATTGTTTAAAGTACTAGGTCTGGGTCTCATGAGACTTGTCAGGGGAATGCAGAGATTGTTTCGTGATGAGGTGAACGTGCTAGGCTGGAAGAAATCCTTAAGCCAAGGGATTGACATTACCGTGCCCAAGGCAAGAACTCGTGACAAACCTATGATTAGGGTTTTGGATCTCTAAGTTTAAGGGGTTCTGAATAGAATAATTAGGGATAGAGTATTTCATTGAGAATAGTTATCATTGAGAGCAATGGCTCGCATTTTGGTTCAACGCGGTTCTGCTGGAAGCTCTTCTTCGAATCCGAATCGTTCTTCTTCCTCGCCTGGACCATCTTCTTCTCGAGTGGAACCACAAGTTTATACTCATCAAGTTCCTTTAGCTGCAAAAGACGGGGAGGTTAGTGAGGAAGTGTCGGAACAAGTTGCTTCAGATGAGCATTTAGAGTGTTCCAGGAGTAGTGAAAATAAGGGTGTGAAAGATGATCCTTTGCTAGAAAATTTGCATAATGATCGGAATGAAACTTCGAGTGACACAATTGCTGAGGCTGAGAAAGTGAACACTGTTGATGCCTTGGGTTCAGGTAACATGATGAATGATTCAGGCAGGATAAGGATCTTAGAAGAAGTTGCGGCTGAATCTGAAGATTCAAGTGGTGACCCCTCACCAATCGGCAGTGGAAGTCCTCATCCTCCACCACCTCCCGTTCCACCGCCTAAACCTTCATCAGTAAATTCACATTCAAAAAGATTTGTCTCAGGAAGCTCAAATCCTGTTCATGCTGGATCATCTAGAAGAGCTGTTGCCTGGCCCATTGTTTCAACGAGGACATCTCCATCCAAGTCGAGGCCATCTTCTCCTAGATCTCATGGTGAGAGTGAGGGTTACAATAGCGCTGATGAGCAAAGCCCATGCTTTGTATCGTCCTACGGTGATGCAGTAAGTTTCTTGTTCTGGATAATCGAATCCTGTGTGTTACATAATTCACTTTTATGGTGAAAATTTATCTAGTATGGAAAACTCATGTGATCAGCATGCAAAAAATAATATCATATTATGCTATTGTACCTTTCTCTCTCTCTACATATATATAGCTTTCTTTCTTTTTTCTGGGAATGACTACCGTCGTTTACTTTAATGGTATGCTTTTATCAATTTGTATCCAATGAGTTTTATGTTGTTTTGTTATGTTTGAAGAATGTTCTGTAGGTTTAATGTCCTTGCTGACAAAGTATGATTGAAGTTCATGCTTAATCTTGCTGTTTCGTTTTGGACATCACATTAACTTGTATGTTGCATCTGGTCCAGGAAAGGGAAAGACAATTTGAACTTGATATTAGACGAGCAAAAGGTTTAGAAGTCAAACGGATGCTAGAAGATGGGAACTGCCTCTTCCGTGCCGTTGCTGATCAAGTGTATGGGGACTCTGAAGCTTATGATTTGATTCGACAAATGTGCATTGACTATATGGTATGAATATCTCACAGCTGAATCCTGTTTTTGGAATTTATGCACCATAAGCTGGTCTGTAGGTGCTAAATTTCCGCCTTACGACACTTGTTAATTTTAGACCAGGTGAAACAGAAGTTTCCTTAGAAACAGAAAAGCCATGAATTATTCCTAGAAAAGAGAAAATGTGACTGGGTGATAGCTGTTTCTCTATTACAGAGAGTTTTCTACTAATGCATTTGCACTCATGTCATGATTGTTTAGTTAACTGCATGTTAAGGAGATATTTGACATCATATTTCCCTTGCGTGGCAGATATTGAGAAAATCCAATAAAAAATATGGAGAGTTAAGGTTTCATTCGAGTTTTACTCTAGTAAATTTTAAAATATCAAAGTAAAGAGTCATGAATTCTGTTATATATGGTTATAGTGTTATTTAGTTAGATTAGAGTATAGTTAGCAGATAAAGGTTGGCGTTTTAGGGGGGCCATAGAACTTCTCTTTATATGTTTTGTAATATTTATCGTCCTTTATAAATAAAAGCTGTAGATTAAATATTTGGAAGTGGTTAAACATATGCACTGTTTTTGTTATCACTTTCTTAATGGTATTGGGTTGTTTTGGATCACTTCAATGTTTTTAATTTGTTTCAAAGGAATAAATGATTTTAACGTGTGTATTTTGAGGTGCGTTAATGACACGATTTGGAATATTTTTGTGATGTATGCTTTACGTTTATCTGTTCAAACCAGGAGCGAGAGAGGGATCACTTTTCTCAGTTCATAACTGAAGGCTTTACATCTTATTGTAAGAGGAAGAGAAGAGATAAGGTATTCAGAGACATTTTAATTGTTTATACTATCTTAATGTTCTTTTGCAAAACTTGCTTTAGCATCATATCCGTATATCTATCTATTTTTGTGTGGGGGTTATTACTCATCTTCTGTTATGTTGATAAAGATGATCAAAATATTCTATTTTCCTTTTACTTCTTAACCTTTGTCTCTATTCCACAGCCAAGATTGCATGCACTCTAATTAATCAAATTCGAAAATATTAACCTTGCATTCCTCTCCACCCAAATTAGTTTCTTGACTCCCAATTATGGTTTTAAAGCATCTATTTCTTTTAACTCGAAATATAGGTGTATGGGAACAATGTGGAGATTCAAGCCTTATCAGAGATGTATAACAGACCTATTCATATCTACTCCTACAGCATAGGTGATATTCTTTTATGGATGTTTTTTATGTTGATTTAGTTGTCTTCTCCATTTCTTACCTTCAATGGAACAAAACTTGCTTGATGCAGAACCTATCAACATATTTCATGGAAGCTATAATACCGAAACACCTCCCATAAGGCTTAGCTACCGTCATGGGAATCATTACAATTCACTTGTTGACCCACATCGTTTGACAATTGGTGCTGGGCTCGGATTTAGCTGTCTTCAAGGGGTG
Source organism: Hibiscus mutabilis (assembly GCA_019671005.1). NCBI lineage: Eukaryota > Viridiplantae > Streptophyta > Magnoliopsida > Malvales > Malvaceae > Hibiscus > Hibiscus mutabilis. The sequence goes on along the minus strand of CM033715.1, from coordinate 2,928,082 downwards.
CGTATGCATTTCCTTCTCATATTTCCCCACTTTCTTGCTTCTGTCTGTTAGAAGTTAGAACATGCTATATTTCTTTCTAATATCTCATGTTATGAAACTGAATTTGTATGCAAGTCTTTGATGGGAAATTTTTGTCAACTTGAATATCGAAGTGTATATACGTCATATGTATTGCTGATGCTGTCTGGCTTTGCAGACTAATGTTGACAAGGATCAAGTGAAGGCTGCTATTAAAGCTCAACAAGATCAACAGATTGATAATGCAAGTATTTTTGATAATTTGGAATTAGTTTTTTTATCATGTGTTCAGAGGATAATATTAACATAAGCTTTCTTGCTCTTATAAACTGCATACCAACAGGCACTCCTAGCTGAGGGGCGATTCTACTCTGATCTTGAGCTTACTGAGAAGGAAATCGAGCGAATGGTTATGGAAGCTTCTCGAGCCGAGTACCTTGCCAATGACAAGTTGAAGATCCACGTGGGCCATAAAGAGTTATCAGCTTCCACTGCAGAACCGTCATCATCTGGAGATAGCACGTATTGTAAATATCTAAAAATCTAACCTAATGTTATGTTGTTGCATTGTGGTGGATGAAGACGAGCCCTAACCCAAACCTTAACCTGGTGAATATTATGTGTATATTTTTGCGGGCAGGGGGTGCATCAGGAAGTGAAACCAGAGTGGAGGGGTCAAAAGAGGAAGGTGTGCAGGATACAGTTCTGAGCAGTGGCATGCAGTTACTGTTGTCGATGGGATTCAGTTATCTGCAGGCGATTGAAGCCTATAGCATATTCGGAGACGATGTCGATTCCATGGTCTGTTACCTCCTAGAGACGGGCAGTAGCAGCAGACGCAAAGGCAAGGCAACTGAATGAATGAATGAACAAGAAGAATAGTTGGTGTTTCCATTGCTAATGTTGTAGGCTGTAGCAATGGTAAAGATAATAAAAGAACAATTCCTATTTGCCGAAAAGCATGTCAGACGGTTGGTATGTTGAATCTAATGTCAAGGTAATAAAAATGAATTAGTTTGAGAGAAGGGAAAGAAGCAACCTGTATCGGGATGTATACGAGTGTCCTGAATCGTTTGATTTTATGGAATTTTTGCTTCTTCTGAGTAAATATTTGATACATAATTAAGTTCAGATTGCAAGTTACTTTTCCAAGTTTGTTGAGTAAGATATATTTTCTAAACTCTTAGATAGTGACATATGGACTAATTAAGTTATGATTAATGATTTTGAAATGCAAGTATATTTTTTTTATTATGAAATACTATATTTTCTTTGTATACTCAAAAAAAATTACAATTGTAATTGTTTTCTCTCATCTTTTTATAGCATCATTTTCAACTAATATATATAGCATTTTAAAAATTACATAATTACTAATTTCATAAAATATATTTAAAAAAAAACTCCCAACTTTCAATTTTTCCATTATGTTATGATTGTTAATAGAAATTGCATGTCAAATTTTATAAATTATTTCTTTTTATGAAATATTTTTATCAATCCGGGAGAAAAAATGGGTGAGGTGTTTAAGTGTTTCCCTTTCATTGAAAGCTCATTGTACTATTTTTGTCCACTAAACATCAGTCTATTATATACAGATGTTATGACAGCTCGTTGTACTATTTTTCCCTCCTCATTTTGCATACTATTATAATAATTCCACCAAAGAATAAATAACATCACACATCTTTATATATTGACTCAATTGAAAACTAACTGATTTGATATTGACTCGGCCTAAAAAGCAACCGATCCGATATTAACTCAACTCGAAAAATTAACCGATCTCATATTGATCTGACTCAAAAAGTAGCTGATCCGATATTAACCCGACTCGAAATAACATATACTCAAACTAAATTCGAATCAGACCCGAATCGAACTTAAACCAAAAATCAACCCAACCCGAACTCAATCCGAACGATCCAATTGCCACCTTTATTTCAGGTAATTGTCGAGATTTAAACATATACAAAATAAGACAACATGAGCATTATTGATCACTCGACCAATTAATGAATCTCGAAAACGTGTTAAATTTTAATCCTATCTCTTATTGATTTTTTTTTACTTAAACAAAAGTTAAAACATGAAATATTACTACGTTTTCTAATAATTTCCTGATTTTTTAATCACTTCAGAAAAGTTTTGTAAATCATACAACTACAACCCCGTGAGAAGGTAGCAAGTGGAAACCATGGTTGGCCGCTTTTGCATGAGCAAATTGTAGCTCTTCCACCATGGCGGCTGGTTCCACCAACCACTTGAAAAATATGGCAATCTCAATCATGATAGTCAAGATTTACTTTTTATACAATTACATTTAAAATAAAAATATATTGATTTAACTAAATTATTGAAATTAACTAATAGTTTTAATATTTATATATAATTGTATTGTATATTTCTATTGTATAGTATATATGTAAAAATAGTGACGGAGGCACGGTATTAATATTATCTTATAATGATATAAAATTTATTTCTAATATTTTTATATAAATTTATATATATAATTTTTTTAAACTTATTTTTAGTATCAGGAATAACTCTATTTTTTCCCTCGTTTATAGGACTTTGTTCTGACTAATCCGGACCAACCTGCATCGCACACCTAGGTTTGGTGGGTGAGTCTCCCAGAGAAATTTTTTACTTAAGCGATATCAAGTTACAAACGATATTTGTGTTCATCTCACCTAGGATTTTTGTTAGGGCTAAAAAGAAATAACAAAGGATATTTGTTAGGGCTTAAAATTTATTTATTTTTTATATTGGGGCATAAAAAGACAAGATTTGTGTTCATCTCACCTAACCCTAAATGATCGGTGTGACTGTATTTGTATTTCAAAAGGTTCATATTTTCAAATAAAATTAAACTTATCATATTTTCTTTAAAAAAACTCTAAAAATATCGTTGATCTTAAGAATCGTTTCGAGATAAATATCTAGATTTATTAGTTCAAAAAATATAAATAATTGGACCTTTTTCTCTTCACATGAAACTAAATGTTCGCAAACTGTATAAATAGAGTCTGATGTACAATGGATAGATAAAACAAATATAAACCGTATAACTATCATGAAAATATATAAAAATTAATTTAAGATTTTATTAATGTAACTGAGTTATATTAAAGTGTTTTGTTTTGTTAATTTGTTTAAACAAGTCGTTAATTATTCAGTTGGTTGTTATATAACTAACAAGCTAAAAAAATTCAAAGGTATTAGCTGAAGGAAAACAAAGGGTTCTTTGAAGACTTTGTAGAGGGTTAATTGCTTAATCAATTATAAAATAATTAATTAATCACTCTTATTTTCCACATATTATATATATTACATATAATTTACACATTCTATGAACATCATTTGTTGATTTTTTTTAGAATTATGATTAAATAGACGTAATGTATAAAAGTTAAAAGGTTAAATCTATCACTATTTTTATCAAGATTATATAAAATGGATGAAAAATATTAAACGTTGTGATTAGTTATTTTTAATTAATTTAATTTTAAATTAACAGGACTAAATTATTATTTTAAAAAATATTAATTTATTTAATTCTATAATTGAGAGGGAATTGGAAGGGTTCTAACTAAAATGATTTAAATTATATGAAATAATAAAATGAAGATTGAACCGTCTTGATCCTTTTCCACATCACGTCTAATAATGTTGAGGATTAATTTTAAAATGTCAAACCCTCTTGCTTAGTGAGCCAAACAATATTGTTTTCAACTTATTGACACTTCCACTTGTTATATGTGTTTGGAAATAAATAAATTATATCTTTTAAAGTTATAAATATATTAATAAAAAAATTGTTATAAATAAATCGGTAGCGGTTAAATACTATACGAAATGGTGGTATAATATGATATAACAATAATTTTAGTCACATAATTCATATATCTTATCAATTTGGCTATAATTCGAAATAATTCAATAAATTTTATTTTTATGTTTAAGTTTTTTTATATTAATTTAGTCTTTATTCTTCTTTTAAAATGCATGTTCTTTTTCTAAAAATTTTATATTAATTTCACGTTGCTTTCAGGATATAACAATAATTTAACAGTAACTTATTGTTATTTTATGATAAAATACAATTATCCAATAGCTACTTTGATCTAATAGATTCATTTGATTTAACGGTGTTACAAAAAATGATTAAATTGATAAAAAATTTAAATATAAAAATTAAATCTATTAAAATTTTTAAAATTATGATCAAATAAATATTATGTATAAATTTTAGAAATTAAAACTATTATTGCATAAAACCTACATGAGACGTTTGTTTTAATTTCAACCATCAGCGCATATTTGTAACATTTTTCTAATTAAATATTTTTTATACTATAAAAAATAATGACATATTTGTTACCGAATATATATGTAAATGACTAATTTCACTCAATAAATTGCCTATTCAATACTCACACACAAAAATCTATAACATCTCCATATGTCATGGAAAAAAGAAATGAAAATCAGCAAATAAATGTGTGGATAATGATTGAATGGCTCAGGCCATCTTCATCTTCCACGTCCTTTGCACACATCGCACGTTTGATTAATCATAAAAGCATTAAAAAATATGTTAAAATATAATCTAGTTCAAAGGGCTTTAATTATTAAAAAATCATTTTCAAATTTTGTTAAAAAATCATTTTCAAATAGTGTTTTAACCCTTTTTTATCTCTTTTAAGTTATTTTTTTTAAGATGAGTCTATTATGTGCGACGAACACCGCTGAACACTACTAACGTTAAACATTACTGAATACCATTAAATTAATTAATAAATATTAAAAATTTCAACAACTGGATTTATAATTAAAATTTTTTCAAAAAAATTAAAAATAAAATTTAATAAACATTTTATATTTTTTTATATTATTTTTAATTAATATATTATAATTAAATATACCAAAATCTCCTTAATATCAAAAACCTTAAATCCAACGTCTTTATTTCTTTTTCACCGCTGCCGCCGGTGCTACCATAGTTTGCTTTATGATCACTGATTCCTTTTTCCCCATGTAACTGAAAAATGTTAAGAGTACGTTTAAATATTTGGACAAAATCCGGTAACTATCGCATCCTCAGGTTGCAGGCATGTTAAACATTTTTGTCTGTTAAGAGTCGGTGTCTTGATCTTGATTCAATCTTCATCTTAAACATTTCCGGTGCTAACGGAACACCCTTCAGGTTGGAGGCATGTTTCGTGGCGGCAACAGCAGCGGCTGCGGCAGCAACAGCGGTAAAAGTAAAACAAAATAAAGGGATTGAATTTAGGGTTTTGATATTAGGGAAATTTTGATATATTTGATTCTAATATATTAATTAAAAATAATATAAAAATATAAAATGTTTATTAAATTTTATTTTTAATCTTCTTTTGAAATAATTTTAAGTGTAAGTCTAGTTCTTAAATTTTTTAATTTTTATTAAAAATTTTAATAATGTTCAGCGTTAATAGTGTTTAACGATGTGCGACGCCCATTATAAAATTTTCCTATTTTTTATACGTTAAATGAAATGTAAATTAACGTTAAGAGTTTAGAAATCATCAACAATCATGTAATTTCTTGATAAATAATCAAATTTTAACATTCGATCAAATCCTGAAAAAATATAAAATAAAAGTGTTTGAAAATTTTATTTAAATGTAATAAAATATTGAGAAGTGGTATTTTAGCCATCGAGCAGTCGGCTGAACATTTTGAACCTGTCCGCCACTTGTTTGTAGTCAACCAAACCTAACACGCTTTTGCTTGTAGCTTTTGATCGTCTCATCCCCGCGTCTTATTTTAAGCTTTAGAAATCTTTTAATAATACAACTGTGAATGCATGTAATAAATTTGATTAATTTATTAAAAATTTCCATTCCGGCCAATTCCACTTATCGGATCAATTTCGAAAGTTAATTTCAGAACGAGTTGATTTTAAATTTGGATTGAACAGGTTTAAATTTATGTCATTTCGGGCTATAGGTATTTTAACATATATATTATGTTGAGTAAGATATTATTAAATCCAAAGTTATTATAATTTAGTCATATGTTTACATGATTTTTTTATGATTTAACATGTATATAAGTATTTTACACGAGATTATAATAATGAAAAAAAAGTAAAGTACAACTTATTTAACCAACCGAATTGAGTAAAATTCAACTTAGTCAGTTTCTATTTTGGGTTAATTTTATTAAACCTTTAATATTATATCATAATATCCAAATATTTATTTCCTTTAACCAACTAGTAACGATTGACACTTTTAGGTATTTTTTAAGTATGATCTTATATATTATACTAAAATATATTTAAAATGACAAATTTATGGAGTATTTTTACTTTTAACAATAATTAAAAGTGTATCGATAATGATGATAATATATTTTATTTTAAACATGATTACTAATGAATTTAAGCGAACAACTTGAATTGAGTATAGCACAGGCAAAGAATATAAAAAAAATTATAATTTGGCTTAGCTCACAAACAACCATACCATTTGGCATATATAAAAAGAAGTTAAAGTTGAAATTGCATGTTTTATGTTAATAAAAGCACAATTATAATTTACAAATTAAATTAAATTATATTCTAAATTTTATACTTAATTTAAGTTCAAATAATTTAAAGTGGATCAGTATTAAATCGAGCCAGTTCAGTTGTTAATTTTTTATGGTCAAACGAATTTGAATTTAAATTAATTGAGTCGTTTTTTATATTTGAATCAAAGTTGATAGATCTAATTACTATTAAATATTTAATAATGATCTAGTCTCATATTTAAATTCCGAACTATTTTTAAAAAATAAGAAATAAAATAAAGATATTATCAAATTTATAAAAATTAAATTATTTACGGACAAAAAAGTTAAACAAAGAAAGAATATAGAGACGACAAAAAGAAAGGCGTGGAGAATTTCAAGTTTTGCCGATAAGAAGAGATATTTCCGGACAAAAAGTCCGTGTTTAAGTTTTGACTGCCATTGAATTACGAAGTTTCCACTTTCGAGCTCCTATAAAATGCTTTGCCCCCTGCCCATTGCTTCTCTGTCTTCAAACACAAACAAAATCTCCTCTTCGTTTCCAAAACAAAAGAAATGAATACAGTAGCTTCCACAGCGGCAGTCCTTCAGGGCGGCAACGCCTCAATCTCCGCCCTCCATCCTGACGTCTTCCAATCCCACATCCTCGCCCGTCTCGACGGCCCTTCCCTCGCCTCCCTCGCCTGCGTTTCCTCTCAATTACACGCCCTCTCCACGGAAGAACATCTCTGGCGTGACATCTGTTCCTCCACGTGGCCTTCCGTCAATCATCCACGCGTTCAACAAACCATCTCCACTTTCCCCTCCGGTCACCGTTCATTCTTCTTCGATTCCTTTCACTTTCCTGATTCCCGACCGTTAAAGCTCGACGTCAATTCTTGCTCTCTGCCAACAGAATTGATCTTCGCCGTTGACGTTTACTACCAAAACGAGATTATTTATTCCAAAGTCGAAGAAATCGATACATCAAGCAGCTGGTTTCTGTGTTCCCCGTTCCGAGTAGATCTACTTGACCAGAAAGATTCGGTTTCGACGCCGGTGAAGTACTTCGGTGGCAGTGGAGACGAGACGTTGCTCAAAAACAAGGAGGAGAACTTGAGTTTAAGCTGGGTAGTGATTGACCCGACCCGGAAGAGGGCGGTGAACATGTCGACCAGGAGGGCGGTTTCGGTGCAGCGGCACTGGTTGACAGGTGACGTGCAGGTGCGGTTCGGAACAGTGGTGTGGGGAGATGGACGGCGAGGATCGTCCCAAGAGTGGGTGGAGTGTGGGGTAGTGGTCACGTGCTGTGGGAAAGAAGGGGGAGAGATGCAGGTGAGGGAAGTGAGCATGGTGATGGAGGACATGGAAGGGAAAGGGTTGAATGGGAAGGAGAGTTTGGCAATTTTAGGAGGGGTTATGGGGGAGGGTAGGAGGAAGGAAAGGGGCGGAAATGAAGGGAAGGAGAAATACGAGGAATTCCAAGAGAGGAAAAGGGAGAGGAAAGAGGAGAAACAGAGGAAAGAAAGGGTATTGGATCTGGTTTGCATCACAATCGGCGTCGCCGGTTTTCTGACATTTTGGTCAGCTATACTGTTCAAGTAAAAACATACATACATACTGGCTATAGTTTACTTTATACAAAAATATTCTAATTTTATAGTCAAATGTACATATTTTTGGTAGAAAAATATTACGGATTGAATATAGTTGTATTTAAGAGTGTAAGTTCAAATAAGATCTCACATCACATTATAATTTATTCTTCAAGTAAAATGATTACTTTGACTCTTGATTTTTGTGTATTTGGGTATTGGACTCTTGAACCCATGACTTCCTCACGTTCGTTTCCCTGTATAATATAAGGTTTATCAATATTTCATTTTTTATGCATTTTAAGCATAACCGTTTAAACCAGCCGAGTCAAACTTAAGTTTGTTGAGCTTGACTCCGCTTGTTAATAATTCGAGTTAAGTCTAATCGAATCAAGTATTAACTGAATCAAATTCGAATAATTTCGATCGTCTCTATTTATTTACAATCTTAATAATAATAAAAATAATTAGCATTATTATTGATCGAACTACATGATTTTATTATAGATAGAATTATACAAAAAAATATTTTAATGTGTCTCATTAAAAACTGCCTTAATCCTAGTCGGAAAAAAAGTACGCATGAAAATATACATAAAGTTAAACTAAAAATTAAACTAGCATAACATAACAACCAAAACCACATTTTAGTTCACTTTAATTTAAAAAATTAAAAAATAGCACATTATATTTTCGAGTAGCTCGCGAGCTTTTCGAGTTGGGTATCAAGTAGTTAGACTCGGCTCGTTAAGAATGTGAGCCAAGTTCGAGCTCAAGTCAAGTCCAATCGAGTTAAGTGTTGACTAAGCTTTGACCGAGTTGGGTTCAAGTAGCGTTCGATCTGTGTCGTCACATTTTCAACATATTTAAAAAGATACCATGATGCTTTTGTTAATTGGATAATTAAATTTGACTATAATATTTTTACAACAAATTATTAAATTTTAAATTATATTATTGCGATAAATTATATAAATTAAAATGAATTAACGCGATTAAGATGAATATTGGATGCATTAGACTATTATTGACAAAAAAAATTGAAAAAACGAATACGTTGAAGAATCAACGTAAATAAAAGGTTAATGTAATTATTATTATTGATCAAATTGCATGATTTCGTTATAGTTAAAATCATACAAAAAATATTTTTATGTGCCTCAACAAAAACTCTTTTAATCCTAGTCGGAAGAAAAGAGCACGCATGAAAATATACATAAAGTTAAACTAAAAATTAAACTAGCATAACATAACAACCAAAGCTATTCAACTTACATTTTAGTTCACTTTAATTAAAAAATTAAAAAAATAGTATATTACATTTTCGAGTAGCTCTCAAGCTTTTCGAGTTGGACATCAAGTAGTTTGGCTCGGCTCGTTAAGAACTTGAACCAAATTCGAGCTCAAGTCGAGTCCAATCGAATTGAGCGTTGACTAAACTTTGACCGAGTCCAGCTCAAGTAGCACTTGATCTGCCTCGTCTTATTTTCGGCCCGATTTAAGAAGAGACCATGATGCTTTTGTTAATTTGGATAATTAAATTAAAATTTGAGTATAATATATAAAATATTTTTACTTTAAATTATTAAATTTTAAATTGCATTATTGCGATTATATAAACTATTATTGACAAAAAAAATTACGTTGAAAGGTTCATGTAATATTTTAAATTTCAAATGTAGTCTTTACGCTTAATTTTCTAAGGGTAAAGTTTACAAATGATCACTAAATTTTGATCAGTTATTTAATTTGGTAACTAAATTTTTAATTTTTTCAATGTTATTATTAAATTTTTAGTTTTGCTCTAATTTGGCCACTGATCTGTTAACGACGGTTAAAAGAGTGGCGTGACTGTTAAATTAATTTGCATAATAATACATTTAATTTTTCACATTTACACATTCAAAAAAATTTAATTCTAATTCGAAAGAAATAATAAATTTAACTATCAATATTTACAAATCTTAATTTGGGCCTATTTTTATTTAAAATAATTTAACCTAAACCCTGTGCAAACAATTTCGTCCAAATTTGAGTTCCCCATCATCCGCCATTAATCCCCTGGAAACGAAGGAATGCTCTCCAAAGAAATTTCCATTCCTCTAAAATCCATCTTTATTTCCCGCAATTTCTCCCCTGAGTTCATGTAATAGGGTCTCAAAAACTTCATCCAGTTCTTGGGAATCGGTATAGTTATTAATTAGTGATTTAGTATTTATCTCTTGATTTTTTGGATTTTATTGCAGAACTCTGTAACCTTAAGAACTTCTTTGATCTTCTTCAGGTGGTCTCAGATAGCTGCACAATTGCCTGGAAGAACCGACAATAAAATTAAGAATCTATGGAACTCTTGCCTGAAGAAGAAGCTTTGGCAGAAAGTTATCGACATCTGATGAATCTAACCTTAAAATCGACAACAATGGCAGCAACAAAGACATCTTTCAGAGCATAACCACCAATAGTCAGAGATCTAATTTGGTGTGTCATTTTCAAATGCAGCAATTGAACTATGCACCAGCAGCCAAATTGCGGGAAATAGAGATGGATTTTAGAGGAATGGAAATTTCTTTGGAGATTAATGGCGGATGGTGAAGAACTCAAAGATGCACTAAATTGGGTTTAGGATTTTAGGTTTAAGGGTTTAGGTTAAACTATTTTTAATTAAAAATAAAGTCAAATTGAAATAATGTGTAAATATTGAGAGTTAAAATTATTATTTCTTTCGAATTAAGATTAAATTGTTTGAATGTGTAAACGTGGAAAACTAAATCCGTTATTGTACAAAATATTTTAACGTTACTCTTTTAATAGTTGATAGTAGTCAAATTGGAGCAAAATTAAAAGGTAGTCAAATTGGAGCAAAATTAAAAGTTTAATGACAACATTGAAGCAATTAAAAGTTTTGTTACTAAATTGAATAATTAATAAAAGTTTAATGACTATTTGTGAACTTTATCCTTTTTTAAGTTCGAGTTTTCTATTACTTTTTATTTACAAAATCTTGGTCTATCACTGTTTTTTTTAACATAGAAGTTCATGAAAAATTATTAAATGAATCATGTTTACCACTTCATCCGTGGTCTCAACAAATCAGGTCTATTTATCTCATTTTTTTCTAAAGTTAATCATCACCTCTTTCCTACATGTGATTAGAGAGTGAGTAGTTATTAGGTAGTTATTTTGAGATGAACAGACATGATTAGTTGGACCACGGATGACGTGGTGAACAAGGTTATCTGATGATTTCTCGAAGTTCATTCACTAAAACAAAATCTTACAACAGCAGTTGGGATAGACTGATACCAACCATAAGGACTAGAATCTATCCTGGTATTTCTCGCCACTGAGCCTGCAATAGTATTACAAGAACGAGGAACAAAAGAGAAAGTAAAAGCTAAGGAACCATGGTACATGGGAGACAAATCAAGAATATTGAGAGAGCTCTATTTGGAGCCAAGCTTCCTCAAACGAGAATCTTTTCATCAACACTTCGATCTGTAAATTCTATAACTCAAAACTCATATACGAATCCACCGAACGATTGAAACGGAAAAGGACAACTTCCATAGACTCGGTAGATGATAAACAAAGATCATCTTCAAAACGAATACACAAAGAGCCAAGCCAAGGGGAACGAAAAATCCAATTTCACCATTGAAGAACTCGATTTCGATTAGGAGGTATGATCTTATCTTGATTTTTAGAAATCTCGTTTTAATATTTCAAAACTTGATTTGAAAAGGAAAATGCTTAGAATCATGATTAGGAGGTATAATCTTATCTTAATTGAATAATTTTGAACCCAATAACTGTTAATTTCTTCTTTCGATAAAATTCTTTCGAAATCTGAATTAGTTGCGTATTTCGTTAATCCGAATCTACTAATTCGAGTTTTAGGATGCGACAAATGACACAACCTTGTATTTGACTTGACAATGCTATTTGAGAGGATTATTGAGTTCCCACCTCTCGGTTGCCCACTTTTAATCCTTGGGAACACGGATTGGCTGTGCATTGAACGAAGGACCACTAAGCCTACCAGTGAGTATCAAGGAGAGAGTGGCAAGAAATTTCCTCTGAAAATTAGATTCAAAATGCAGGAAAATCCAAAAGAAATTAAGGAAATTCATAAGGTTTGAAATTTTTCTTTAAAATTTTTGGGTACTCATAACAATATGATTTTTGGTAGACCAAAATATATAACGTTTCACCAAAGTTTCAAAAACCACATCTAAAGTTTTGAAGTTTATAATTTTGGTATTCATTAAAACTTTTTGTACTTCAAAAGTTTGGTATGGATAGCGATGTCCTTTTCTTTCTCGCTAAAAAAACGAGTTTTATCTATTGTTTTATTTTAAAAAATGTCTTCCGTGAGATTTTGTAAAAACCGTATTTTATTTTGAAAATGAAGTCGCCACCGGCCACTTAGGTAGGCCGAACACCATAAAACCAGATATTTGAAAACAGTTGGGTTTGGGAGTCGGTTACGGATGGGGAAGGATTAGCACCCCACACCGCCCAAAATTGGTACTTTAATAATTACCGCTTTATTAATATTAAACTTTCCGAATTAAAGTGACGATTAGATTAAAATTCGGCTATAAGTGCGGGTAAATTTTAAAAGCCCCGTTATCCAAGAGTAAACGCCCAACCACCATCACTGCGTCTGATACTGACCTCGTTTACGCTCGGATAAAAGGGTACCGCATTGACAATTTATATTCCGTTATGCGAACTTAGAGAAAGCAAAATATAAAACATACAATTTACATTGATATAATAAAACATGATAAAAACATAAATACTACAAAGTTAAACAAAAATAATAATAAAACATGATCATAATATATCACAATAATAAGAACAAAGTAGACACACAAATATGAAAAAAAAAGAGTGAAAAAAACATGCTTTCAACACTAAAAACACAACATGCTTGAACATGTATAAGAAACACAAAGGCTACACTTACATGGCATACATGTAATATGATACTAAGCTAATTAAATCTAAGCAACATGCCCTAAAAAACTAATACTTAACATGACACAACCTAAAATAAAATATGACATTAATATGTGATAAAAATCACCCATCTTTAACATATAACCTAAAATGCAAAACAAAAATAAAACATAATGAGACACACATAGCCATGATAAACCACTAAACTAAACATGCTTAATTAATAAAACACTAATGTCATGATAATACTTTAAAACTTAGTATATGACAAATATACACTATGCAAAGAACACACTAACATATAGCCTAAAAAAAAGAGTATAGAAATTCATATTAGCATACAAAAACATGCCATATGCAAAGATAATGAGACAACACCTAAACATACATATATGTATACAATGAACAAATGAATTAAAACATAAAAAAACATGATATCACAAACTAAACTTATATCATAAAAAAAACAAACATGCTAAAAACATAATAAAAAAGGCATAAACATTTACAATTTACTAAGGGACTGAAAATAAAAAAAAACTGAACAGAAAGTCGAAATCGAAAGCAATAAAAGAGGATTCGGGGACAAGTTTGCAAACTGAATAAAAACTTGAAGGGACCAATGCTGTAAAATGCCCAAGGGGCAAGCTCAAAGTGCAAAGTCCCTAAACGCGGAATGATTGGGAGAGTAATTTCACCAATAAAAACTAATTTAACTGGATTTAGGGGGCAAATTGAAAGAAAACGGAAAGGGGGAGGGACTAGGACTGTAAATAACCCAAGGGGCAGTCTCTTTTTGAAAATCCCCGAAACACGGGGTGATTTATGAAGCAATTAACCCGTCAGCCCCTTCTTTTGGCTCTTTTCATTTTTTTTAAACTCTAAGAGATAAGCTCTCTCATTCTCTCTATTTCCAGAACGACTAACCCTCAAAACCAAAACCTTGCCTTGCACCGCCGTGCCCGACCGGTCTCAGGTGAGGCTTGGCCGTAACGGCCGCCTCTAGTCTTCCCTGACCAGAGCTCCAACAACCAAAACCAACCGTAAAACCCTAAAAAACTTTGGAAACCCTCTTTTTAAACTGTAAACCTTTGTTTCGAAACCCAAAATAAACCCCCTCTCTTTTGAACACCGGATCCTACTCCGGTTTACTCATGGAGGAGATTATTACCAGAGATGAAGCCGAAGCACTCAGGTAAAAAGCCTTCTTTTTGTTCTTTTTTTTATTTTTTATATACATGTATGTAAGAAAGAAAGACAAGAAGTTTACCACTGGAAATTTCTTTGTTTTTTTTTTCAAACTGATAACTTGGTAACTGAGTGTTCTTACAACTTTTTTCATACATATATCCTCTGTTGTCTGATTTTTTGGTATATATGAAACATAAAAATACATATTTATGTGATTCGATACTAACAAATCTATTTTTTTGTGTTTTTGGCGATGCGTCTGGTGTGGTGGTTGGTACGACGGCATGGGGAAGAGGCATGGTGGTGATGTTCTCTGCCAGAGGCGTTCTCGGCCGTTGGATCAGATCTGATCCAACGGCTGAGATGACTTAAAGAATAAACGGTTTAGATGAAATCTTGAACTGATGGGACTGCACCAGATCGCGACACGTGGAGCTCAGCAGCCGAGGAATTCTGAAGCGTGGGATGCACGCGCGCGTGGGAGGTAGAAGGGTCATCGTGTGGATCATACGCGCGCGTGGCAGCCGAACGGTATGGACGTGTAACGCACGCGGCCAACTGGATAGCCCTCTCCCTTCGATCTGGACCGTCAGATCAAAATTTGATCTAACGGCTCAAACTGGGCTGCACACAAGAAAATACAACAATTAGGTTTTTGTATCAGATGTAATTAGGTTTTTTTAGGTTTTGGGCTGGCCGGTTCGGGCCTGGTGTAAAATTTTTGGGTTTTAAATATTTGTACATGGACCTGGACACTTACTTAATTTTTTGGGTTTGGATACTTTATTTGTTTATATAATAATAATAATAATAATAATAATAATAATAATAATAATACATATATATACATACATGCAAGCACACACGTACATGGACACACATACGTATATAGCATACACATTCATACTTACGTACACATACATACAATTATGACAAAATACATTCGCATACGAACACACATAATAATAATACATACAATTCATGCAATACTCATTCGTATACATTCAATAATAACAAGGACTTTAATAATACATACATGCAAACATATATAAACATGCACATAATAATTACTGATGCATACATAACACATCACACACACTTTACGTACATTAATCATACATACAATATATTACGTATACATGCAATGACATATTAATTATTAAACTAATACATTAATACAATATTTATACACCGGATAAAAATGAGTGATTACAGTGTGTGTTAGAAATTTATGAAATGAACTTATTAATAAATATCCTACATTTCTTCACTTATTTTCTTCTTCATTCCCTAACACTTTTACCTTGGTAGCGTATTTAGCCAGAGTAGCGTGAATATCATTAGATACCAACACTTGGACGTAAAGGTGGACAAAATTCAACTCGGCTAAAAAAAACGAATTATTTGATTCGACGTGAAAAAAATTGACTAGACTTGTAATTTCTTAAACTTGATTCAGAATTTTTTAAAATAAAGTTTGAGTTATAAAATGAGAATTTAAATAACTCGAATTTTTTAATAATTAGTGGATCGATTTTTAAGCTCGAACCGAGTCCCTTAACTTGGTATGAAGTATGTATATTGCATATGAAAAAATAAAAAAGAAATATATATGTATATCATATATGGTTATAGAACATCGTTTAAATTAGAACTAATTATATCACAACATTATAAATATTTACAATTAATTTTGAACAGAAACTAAAACAACTCGACTTGAATTTCATAAATTTGACTTGACTCGAAAAAAATTCAAATAAAGTTTCAATTATGAACATAACTTGTAAATTGGACTAACTCATAAATTTTTTACTCGACTCAATTAAATGTCCACACTACTTGAACGGTATATAATTTTGATGATTTTTTGTACTCGGTCAATTTGATCATTATAAATGTTGAAAAAAAGATTATTATATCTTTTATATCATATTCATTTAATTAATAAACTTTTATTATTATAAAATTATCAATAATACTTACAAATATTTTCTTAATATTTAAGTAATAATTTAACGATAAAATTATTAATAACAATAATAAGAAGAGTAAACATATGCAATTTTATTTTATTGTTCTATCATTGTGTCTATAAGGCTTGAAAATATTTGCTAATTTTCATAAATAATCAAAATGTTCTTTTTGTGCTAACAATTAACATGATCCACCAACTCTATGTATATGAGTAAAGTTCTATTATTAATAAATTCATTTTGTTTATGTGTTTACTATAAGGAAGAATGTAGCCTAAATATGTGAATTGTTTATGTACTTTGGATTATATTATGTCTTAAATGTTGCTTGTCATGTTTATGCTTAACTTGCTTACATTACTTGCTTCATGTAATATTTGTTGAGTGGCTTCATGTAATACTTGCTTCATGTATTTATTATTGAGCTCGTAAACCTCAACCTTCGAATTATTTTTCACGCAGATAGTTAAATTTAATTTCACTCGAGTCAGAACATCGACATCCTGAAAGAGTTCCAACAACCTTTATTTTAAAGTACAATACTTACTCGTTTTAGTTGGACATGTATTATTGGTAGGATCTTTGCTTAGTGATTTTAGTCTCTAAACTCATTTTCATCTCTATCTGATATTTTTTTATTATTTTATTGTGTAGCTCCACACCACCTTTGTGTAAAATGTTTTGAACTCGTTTGATTTAGGGTAATAACGTCATTTTGGTTATTTGAATTATGTAGTTTAAATTTTGTTTTTGAAAGAAATTTTGTGGCTCCAAATGTGACACTCATGAGCCTATTGGATAGCATGAGTCAGGTTTAGAGTGTTACAACTTAAGCATAGAATAGATGACCAATAAATTTAAGGGTAAACAATATTATTGATCACTAAACTATTTTTGCGTTCTTGTTTAATTTGTGCAAAACCGTCACTAATATTATATTTTTTTATTTTGGTCACTAACGTTACTTCTTTTTTATTTTGATCACCAAATTATTATTTTTTAGTAATTTTTTTAAAGGCGAGTGACCAAAATTGAAAAAATATCATTAGTGATGATTTTGTCAAAAATAATAATTTAGTGACAAAAAAGGAAAACAAAAACAATTTAGTGACCAATGGTGTGTTTACCCTAAATTTAAATACAAATCATTCATCATTCAACCAAAAATTATTTATTGAATAAGTTTTTATAAATAATTTTGTACTTAAAATATTTTTTCACTCACAATATAAGTGATAAAATATAGTATATTATAATTATATTAGGTTGTGTTTGTCAAATATAATTTCTCAATTCTTGGAGTTTGGTATTTGTTTGGGAGCTTTTTAGGAAAGGGAAAACCCCGTAGATAAAATTCCAAACGAATTGATGGGTCCCTACATCACGGCCTCACCTCCCCTCTTTGGCCTTTGCCCTAAATATTTTCTTTTGATTTCTTTCTTTTTGTTTGCTTGCGGGAAGATACTTTTTTCTCCCATTCATTCATTGATTGTTATAAAGTTGGGGGAGTTTTGGTTGCTTCACATTTTCACAATTATTTCTCTTTTCTCGTATTTTCTTTATTTGTTGTTTACCCTTTGTTCCATATACTCTGTTCAATGTTACAATCACTTATTTATCGAACAATTAAATTAACGAATTTAACTGGTTTAGACCTGTATTTATAGTTTAAATTTTTAATTTTAACTCAATTTTTTCTTCACCAAACATGGTCTTATAAGAATCAAGTTTATTTATATACAATGTTTGAATCAACGTAGAAGTTATTGTTTTCTTTTCAATGAGAGGGGAATGTTGGTATCAATAAGAGACTCGAATTCAAACAGTCTATATACAAGATGTGTACGTTATCAAATGACTAAAAAAATAAACAAATACTACTATAAAATCGCACCAGATGCTAAAAAGAAACTTTATGCATAAATTTATATCGGATATCGTTAATGAATTTCTTCTAATTTTATTATTTGATTTATTAAAAATAGAACACTTATTTTTTTCTATTTTCGGTGAATAAAACAATTTTGCAACAGGATAATTATCCTTAAAAATATTTTATTTTAAAGTAAGCAATTATTATATTTAATATTTTATTTTAAATAATATGATAACCAATTGAAAAACATTATTAAATAATTTATTAACATATCCTCACAATAAATGTAGAATAGAAACAAAATGCATAAAATATATAAAATTTGTTGATAGTCCTGTTGTGCTGATAGTTTAGTAACATTGACAACCCCCTTTCTAGGGTTTAAACCCTTCCTCTTTCCTGTTATCAAAAATAAAAAGAGTAAAGTACATAAATAGACATTAAACTATATTAAATGATCTTTTTGATTATTAAACTTTTAGAAGTTATAAAACGATCATTAAACTTTTGGTTCGGTTACTATATTGTCATTAAATTATTTTAAATGTTATAAATAGTCATTCAAACTTATCTTGTTGTTAAGCTTATAATAATTTATTAAAAATTTAATAACCATTTTGTAATTGAATATAACTATTTTTATGATTTTTAAAAACTAAGTGGTCAAAAATATTGTTTCAACATAGTTTAGTATTCATTTCTGAACTTTACCCAAATTAAAATTACAAAATTTATGGTGAAAAAAGGGGGAGGGAAAGAGGAAGTTAGGTGGGAAACAAAACAAGTGCAGTAAAGAATGAAGATGAGGATCTGACCGTTCATTTACTCATGCACGTCTCAGATTGAATGCACCATGTCTCACGTGTACACCACGTTGTCTCTTTTCCTCTCATCCAAATATATATTTTTTAATAACGAAGGACCCGTTAAAATGGTAAAACATGCTATGTAAAATTAATTTTTCATAAGCATGTGTATTTATATTATAAAAATCAAAATCCTAAATTTTTAAACCCTAAAAAACTAAACCCTAAACCTTAAATCCTATACACTAAATTCTAAACACTAACATTAAATTCTAAACCCTACAACCTAATCCCCTAAACCATAAACCCTAAACTAAAATCCTAACCCCTAAAATTAAAAAGCACGTGTAAACTAAAATTTACACGACCTGTGTATCAAAGTTTTTTCCCTCATTAAAAACCCCTTCATAATAATGGATGACTCATTAAAACCCCCTTCATAATCAATACGAAGTCAAGACTCACAACCGATCAAAAGAAGAATAAGAGCGTCCATATATTTTAATAATAATATTTCAAAACATCATGCTTACGTAACATTTTGTGTTTAAAGCCATCCCACAAAATTCTAGGCCCTCTAACACCTAATACCAATTTACAATTATAAAGCCGTAGAATGGCCTTTGTAGTAAAGAATGATGTAATTCATCTAGATAATTCGGGTTTGAGCACTATATATGCACGGTATGTGTTATTAAAAGGCTAAGAAAATTAAACATATACTATCTTGTAATCACACCAGCATCTTCAAAAAATATTATATATATTAAATTTTATTACACCAATTATGAGTGAAAAATGTTTTAATATAAATATTATACTTTTTAGAACCTATCTAATAATAATAACATATTATACAGAGAGTTTTGGGGTTTAGGCCGTAGGGTTTAGAACTTAAGATTTAGAGTTAGTGTTTAGGATTAAAGTTTAAAATTTATAATTTAATGTGTTAGGGTTAGAGTTTTAGATTTTAAATTTTAAAGGATTGTGTAAAAAAAATTACACTGACTGTATATCAAAATATAACTCATATATATAAATCAAATTGAATGCAGTTTCGATCTCTAGATGAGTACATTTTTAATTATTTTATTTTAAAAATATATAAAAATATTGAAAGAAAAAACGTTATTAAAATGAAACTATTATTTGTAAGAAAGTTCATCTTAATAATTTTTAACCGAGTCGAGTTTAATAATTTTTAATAGTTTTAAGGTGATTACAAGGTAGTATATGTTCGCATTTTTTAACCCTTTTATAAGGTACGCACTTTGCAAACAAAGTTACTTGAACTCGGATCTCATAGGATGACCATCATGTTTCAATTTTAATGATACAATGACTTTTTTGTCACAAAATTTTAGTAATTATTTTGGATTAGGACCAAATTAATAGAATGCATAAGTTTTTGAGACTAAATTTGTTATTATACCAAGCCCTTGTTTCAAATTTAATGATAGAGTGACTTGTTTGTTACAAAATTTTAATTGAGTGACATGCTTGTTAATAAACCTATAATCGAGTGACATGTTTGTTTGTAAACCTATAACTGCGGACTCAATTGTTACTTTTAGAATAAAAGCGATTTGTTTGTTATTAAACCTATAACTAAGAGACCTCTAATGTATTTTACCCTTAATTTTTAATATTCTTAATATAGTTCTAAAATATGAGTATTTATTTTTTTAGTCTTTAATAAACTTCACATACCTTGTAAACAAAATTGTTTGAACTTTAATTTTTTTATAAGGATAATAAGTTTTCTTTTCCACCGGAACCCTTTTTGAATTCTTATTTGTAATTAATTTTAGACTAATACATTTGATACTGTTAATAATTTTATGGTATTATTTTAGAGGAAGCAAACGAGAATATCTAATGACAATATATATAAATACGGAGACGATAACTCCATTTTAAACACTTGGAATCAAATCCATAAACAACATTTGAAAAACAAACAGAGCAAAGTTTTAATTTGCTGGTACTCTTTCTTTCTTTCCTTAAAATGGAAGTACAAGGGTTAAATTGTGAATTCTAGAAAAATCAGAACCAAATTACGAAGTTTTAGTAGTTTAAGGTCAAAAGTGAAAATTTTAAAAAGTTTGGTACCAGCTTTGGAAATTCTAAAGTAGTGTTTCAATTTGTATTTTACCCAATTTTATATTCTACATGTTAGCTATCACTAACCATTTCCAACGATCTAAATAAAAGTTTTTTTAACGTGGTGACTTTAATGAAGATGTTTCTTAACAACGGTGACATTAGTGAAAATTTTCTGATTTCAGTTACCATATTACGAACGCCCTAAAAATCAAATGACCACGAGTATAGTTCACCTCTTTATTAATAATATATTTTTTTGAAAAGTCTAAAAGTAGAGGGGATTACAATTTACGATGTAATATCCGTTCATAAATATTTTTAAAATTTTAACAATGCTCATATATAATGTAAACATAACGATTTGAACCAATGTCTTATAGGATAAACATGATTTGTTTTTTCACCGAGAAACTTAATGGGTTCCATTAATAATAATTTCAACATAAGTTAAATTTTAAAGTTTTGATTATTAAAAATCAAATGTTACACTTTATTGATGCCGAAGAAGCATGATAAAAATAAAAAAATCACATATTAACTAAATAGTACTAATATTTGTAATTAATATTTTTAAGATGGTCCCAAAATTAGCATCTGTTTTTTTAATATTTAATAAAATTCATGCACAAACTAAGTTACTTGAATTTAGATATTTTAAATGGCTTAAATATACATTTAGTATATAAACCAGACACATTCTTTTAAGTTGGTATTTAAAGAATTTTTACTCTTAAATTGGTACTTGAACTAGGCATATTCTCTCAAGTCGGTACCTAATGAATTTTTTCTCTAAGTTGGTACCTGAACTAGACACTTTCTCTCAAATTGATACCAAAGCTTATACATTTTATTAATTTGGTCATAATTGAAAATAAATCAATAAATTTAATTCTATCGATTTACTCCTTTTATTCTCCTAAATTATTTGTTGCTCTCCCAAAAATATTAATTACTTCATGATATAATAATAGTTTAACAATAACTTATTGTTTTTATCGTAGAATGTAATTATTCAACTGTTGTTTTGATCTGATAGACACGTTTGGTTTGACTGTATCATGAAAAATTGATGCAAGTTTTAAATATGAAGGTTGAATTTATTAAATTATTTTGAATTAGGATCAAATTGATAAAATATATAAGTTTGAGAGACTAAAACTATTAATAAAAGTACCCAAATAGTAAATGAAATTAAAGTTTGAATACTAACTTAAAAATAAAAATTCTTTTTAAGTACTTACATGAGAAAAAATAACTATATATTTAAGATAAAAACGTAAATTTTCTAAGGAGATTATTATTATTTTTTCACTACACTACTCATTAGGTATTACTATTTTAGAAAGATGCAAAAGAGAATATCTAATGACAATATATATACACAGATGGAGACGATAACTCCATTTCAAACACTTGAATCAAATCATAAACAACCCTTGAGCAAACAAACAGCAAATCTTTCCCTTTCTTCTATTTTCTGTCAAATCTTTTGACATTTTTTCTCGTTTTTGACAGCTGCCCACTTCTTCAGACAACCTTTTTCTGATCCTCTTCTTTTCCCCAGTAGCATTTATTTCTACTCTTTCTTTCTGTAAAATCCCGAAGAAGAAGAATCTTTGATTGATCGTCACTTTCTTTGCTTTTTCTTTGATGAATTCAAGGCAACCAGTCTGGGAGGGGCTTATCTAAAAAGAAGTGATGTCCATCTCTTTTCTTCTTCCTCTAGAGATATCTCATTTTTAAAATAAAAAAAGTTTCCATTCCTTGAAACAATAAGAAAATTCTTCGAAATTTGTTTGTTTTTTTCTCAAATCTTGTGTGAGATCTTGATTGATATCGGAAATACACCGAAATTTCGAAATTGGGTCATCGAGATTCTTGTCAAAATAAATATACAAGACCTACAATGTCATGGCAACAACAGCATGGTAAGATAAGAAAACGAGGTTGTTCATCATCTTCTTCATCGCCTCTGATCCAGAATTACAGATTCAAGCGTGCAGTTTTGGTGGGGAAAAAAGCAGGATCGACCACCCCTGTTCCTTCATGAATAACAGTTACAACGAAACAGCATTCTTTAGCAGCGGCAACCGCTGAATTCCCCACAAAGGGTTCACCAAAGATTGTTGCACAAACCAAAGAAGCCTCGGTTTCTGCTAGAAAACTCGCTGCCACTTTGTGGGAGATTAATACAATACCTTTTTCAGAGGTGGGGATTTTAGTTATTTATTTATTTATTTATTTATAATGATTTGTATCAGTTTGAAGTTCTGGATAACACTTTTTGTGAAAATCTCATTGATTTCTTTTTCATTTGGGTGTTGAATTTCATAGAAAATGAATAGAGGCAGAGTTAAATCTCTGAGGAGGAGATCTTCAGTTGTTTCTCAAAACCTTCAAGTTCCTGTTGGCAATGGTGGTTTCATGGAGGTGATAAAGAAATTTTTATAAGTTTTTCAATTTTAATCAGGGCTTATATGGTATCATTATCTGCAAATCTTGGCTTTTAATTTCTCACTTTCCAGGTTTTTTCAGATGAGGAAATTTCATATTTTTAGATTTTTCTTTCTTGAAAATAGAAATGGGAAACATTGATGATGACAGTCTCCATCTACTTTCCAAATTTTTTATTTTAAAATTTATTGCTGATCAAACATTTTCAATTGTGTGTACTTGTTTGTGTTGAAAATTTACTGCAATAAACTTGGGGTTGAATCTTTATTTTACAGAAAAATAGGGGGGAAATAAGTAAAAAAAAAATGTTCATACTGATGTTATGCCATGAATGCAGATTGAAGCTCATTCTAGAGGTAAAAAACATGGCGGACGCATAATTGGAATTAGAACTCGTTTAAAGGATGTCGGTAATGGTTTAGCCACTTCTAAAGAACTCCTTCAAGTTTTGAATCGAGTTTGCGGTCTTGAAGACAGACATTCATCGAGCATGTCCTTGGTCTCGGCATTACATGTTGAGCTTGACCGAGCTCGAATCCATGTTGATCAATTGATTCGAGAGCAACGATCTAACCGCAATGGAATCGAGCTCCTCATGAGGCATTTTGCCGAAGAAAAGGCCGCTTGGAAGAGGAAAGAGCGCCAGAGAATCGGTGATGCCATAGCGTGCATTGCCGAAGAGCTCGAGGTGGAGAAGAAACTCAGGAGGCAAACCGAGAGATTGAACAAGAAGCTCGGGAAAGAATTGGCTGATACAGCGGCGTCACTGTCGAAGGCAATGAAAGAGCTTGAAAGTGAGAAGAGGGCGAAAGAGATTTTGGAGCAAGTCTGTGATGAATTGGCTCAAGGTATCGGAGAAGATCGAGCTACGGCTGAAGAACTGAAACGAGAGTCGGCTAGAGTGAAGGAAGAATTGGAGAAGGAAAGGGAAATGCTTCAGTTTGCCGATGTATTACGAGAGGAGCGAGTCCAGATGAAGCTTTCCGAAGCTAAATATCATTTCGAGGAGAAGAATGCAGTCGTCGAGAAGTTAAGAAATGAACTTGAGACGTACCTAGGAACTAAACTAGACGAAGAAAACAGCGAAGGTTCACCGAATTTGCAGAGGATCAAAGAGCTCGAAGCTTATTTGAAGAAGATCAATTTCGGCTCCTGCCAAATGATCGAGAAAGTTGCGGAAAAAGTTGTTGTGGACGGAGAAGAGTGTGAAGCAGAGGATTCAGCTGATAGTGATCTTCACTCCATTGAATTAAACATGGACAACAATGACATGAGCTACAAATGGACTTATGCTTGCGGAAATTACGCCGAAGGTGGATCGAAGAAGATTCCGATTGAAAAGGAAAATAAGGGGAGGAAATCACTTTCCGAAATGATTTCATGGGGAAGTATTTGCTTAGAAAGAGGAAGTTCAAACTGTAAAGATCAGGATTTTGGCCTTGAAAGATACAGATCAGTAAAGAGTCTTAGAGATCACATATTGTCTAGTAATAAAATAGCTCCCATCCAAAGCTTTCCGAGTCCGACCCAGCAATGGAGCCAGTCCATGCACTTTGAGGAGGCCGGCGGCGGGACTGGCTCCCCGGTATCGAAGGTCGTTGGCACAACTTCAGCAAGCTAAGAGAGAAGAAACATTTTATTTATTTGTTTGTTTTTTTTTTTCTTTTCAATTTCTTGAGTTCAAAGGCTGGTTTTTGTTTATGTTTGAATGATTGAATCAATCGGCAAACTCCGAATTGCTGAGAGGTTGAGACTGTAAATTAAAGTTATGAATTGCTACAATTTATGAACACAATTGAAGAATCCCATATTTTATAAGACAAATCCCTATATTTCTCTGAATTTATTTATTCACCAATTAGATCTCTAAATGAATTTTTTAAACTAGAGCAAATTTTTAATTGGCTACAATCAAATAATTCTTTAATAGGGTACTTAACTTATAATTTAAATGATCGAGGGTACTTAACTTAAGCAAGGCCAGAGGTTCATACCTTAACATTGTGTATGAAAAAAATTGGGTTAAAATGGTTCTCTATTTTAAGCTTTTACAAAATTCGTTCCGAATTAATCAGCTTATAAATCAGATACTATGTGTTCTTTGTGTTATGGTGTATTGTATTCTCAATTTATTATATTTTTGGTCAAGTTATGACAACCCAAGTCTAACAATGATGACCGACCACAACTCAATTATGCAGAATAATGAAGACTTGAAAATTGGAAGGCAGAATAAGGGGGATGTTTGAGACAAGGATTAAGACTAACCCTTTTTATATGAAATAAAAAAATTAATTAAAGAATATTCTGATTATTTATTTTCTGAATTATTTCCAACATGTTACTTGGTATCTTATGTATTTGTTTTATTACTGTCAGCATCATCCATGTGACATTATGTAGAATGAGAAATCTGTCAAAAAAAAAAACATAAATTTGACAAAACTCCAACAGGTCACATGGCTTGTAATTTGTATGATTAACTAACAACAGCTCTTATCTTCCATTCTCTACTCCAGGTCCCCAAGGGTCTTCTTTCTTGTGTTGAGTCTAATCTTCAAGTATTTGACCAATGACACATTTTGCTACACACACTCCCATCATCCAATTTATATTGAATGGTAAGTTTTTTTTTCTTTTGGCTTATATCAAAAATAAGTATTTATCGTATATTATTTTTTTATTTAGGTACTTAAAATATTTTTTGATCAAAATAAGTATTTAAAATTTATTTTTTGTTTAAAATGGATACTTAAAGCATTTTTTGTCAAAACAAGTACCTAAAATATTTTTTTTGTCAAATAAGTACCTAATGTAGTTTTTAATGTCAATTTTTAGGAACTTAAATGAAAAATATATATACTTTAAGTACTTGTTTTGATCAAAAAATATTTTAGGTACTTACTTTGACCAAAAAATATTTTAAGTTCTTATTTTGACAAAAAATATTTTAAGTACCTAAATAAAAAATCTAATATACTTTAAATACTTATTTGCACTATAAGCCCCTCTATTTATTTCAAAATTTTATATGTTTAATATATTTTATTTTTTTATAAGATTAACTTTATGTAGTATTTTTAATTTGAAAATCGTGATCTCCATGATTTCTATTTAATTTTACAGTTAATCGTTAACATGATAGTTATAAGAAAAGGAAAAAAAATTAGCCTTCTATATTTACAATTTTGTCTTTTTATATCTTCAAGTTAACAATTAATGGTAAAGTTGAACAAAAGACAAAGTAGATAATTTTAATTTTAAATTTTGAAGTGGTAGAGGACTTTTTTGACATATTTAAACGTAAAAGTATTCAATATATTATGAAAGGACAAAAGGCATTAGTTATGTTTGGTGTGAAGGATGAAAAATATTGAGGATAAAAATTTATTAATCCAGTAGTTAAGTTTTAAAATAGAAAAAAGATTATAAATATTAATCATATAATTAACGAGTTTTTTTTTATCTATCATACCAAGCAGCGCCTTGAGGCTTGGTTTTAACATATTCACTTCTTCTGGAGTTGAATAGAATCTTATGTACTCTTTTGGGGCCTTTTTTCATCTTCCAACACTAAAATATTAAGTTTAATGTTTAAGTTAAGTTTAGAGTTAGCGTTTAGAAAACTTAGGGTATGATGTATTTTTTAAATTTTAGAGTTTAAAATTTAAAACTTAAAACTTAAGGTTAAGACTTAAAATTTAATTTTTTTTAATATTGTAACATAAAAATCGACAAAAAACTGATTTTTGTTCTCTCAAGTTAGAAGGAAACCACAAATCTCCCTTAAGATCGGGACCAAATATTTTTTTTATCTTAAATAAACTAAGTCCCCTCTAATTTCTTTAAATGCTATTTGATTTCTGAATATAAATTTAAAATAATATTTTTTTGTTTAGCATTTAATTAAAGGAAAAAATTATACAAACACAAACCTACCTAGTGTGTCTCATTTAAAACTTTTTTAATCTTAAGTAGACGAAAATAGTACAACACAACCAGACACAAAAATAAAACGAAATAACAACTAAAACAGCAGCAAAATGACCAAACACTCGTCCAAAACCATATCCCAACAGCTGCCAACCAGCAAAATAAGCAAAGACATGCACAGGAGCATGCGTATGCCCAAACCAAACCCCCAGCAGCAACAGCAAAACAGGCAGGTGCAAGCATGATTATGCACTCAACAGGCTCACCATTCGAACAGCAGCACCGAGAACATCCACACTAAGACAACAAGCTTTCAAGCTACCCCATCAAAAACAATAGAACCGCACAAACCACAGCCCCACCAGGTAACAGACCACGACAAAGATCATAAACATGCTCGGAATCAAAAATTTAAATTGTAGTTACAGTCGTATTTTCGGTTGCATTGTGTTTATTGCAATTGCGGACATAATAGATGTTATTGTGATCATTGCAGCTATCGCGGTCGTAAATTTTTTAAAAAATAGACGCTATTGCGGACATAACAATTGCAGGCATCGTGATTTCGGACAATGCCAAAATCTTATAAATTTCATCTTATTGTAATTATATCAACGGGTTCCTAGCACAGTTATACCCTATATTGTGTATAATACTCTCTTATATAATAGCGGGTTCCTAGCACAGTATACCCTATATTATGGAACCTGCTATTATATATAATAGCGGGTTCCTAGTACAGTTATACCCTATATTATGTATAATACTCTCTCTTCATAAATTTAAATTTAAATTTTATTTTCATATAATTTTAAAAATTATATTTTATCTTAAATAAAAATTGGAAGTTTAATTTTTAGAATGATTTAATATTAATTTTATAAATAAATATTTATTTATTTAGTTTATTTTTATTTCCAAATAAAGTGGAAAACAATTTGGTTTTGTCTTCAATCTTAATCATATTTTAAGTTTAGTATTATTTGGGTTAAAATTAAATCAAATTTATAGTTTGGTTTGGTAGTTTGGCATTAAGCTCTTAATGTGTTAGGTTCCAAGTTCAATCCACCTTAGAAGCCATCTGATATGTTTTTTAAGTGATAATACAGTATAATTTGATTATAAGTTGTGGTGAAGTCCACTCAAAATTCTCATCTAGTTCAATTGTTTGGTGTTGGGACACAATGCTTGGGATTTTGGGTTAAAATCCTAGCCAACATGTCTAAAGGGGATTTTCTTTTTCCTTTGATTTTATACCACCAATGAGTGGTGACATTTAAGCACTCCGATTAGGAGAAAGAAAATTATGTGTTAAAAATAATAATAAAATATTATGTCAGCAACGCTTTTATTTTTTTAACTGCTGATGATCAAACTGAAAACTAACACATATTTAAAATTTGATTAATTAATAGACCATATGGGTTAGTGAATTTTTCATAACTTAAGGGTTTAAGAAGCCCTTATATTTATGGAAAAAAATCAATTAGGTCCCTAAATTTTTTTGCACTCAATTAAGCCATTGAACAAAAAAAAAACCAATTAATCCCTTGAACCAAGAAATTGAATCAATTAAGCCCTTTGACCAATTTTGACCATTAAGTCTTGATAGTTTTTTCCATTAGATACTACTGGCACATAATACACTACAATTCTATCACGTTGCATTTACAGATTTTTCCTAAAAATATTTTTATAAAATTTATAAGTCTTTATAATTTTTAGAAAATTTAAAGTATTTTTTAAATAAAATAAAAAATTCTTAAAAATATGAAAAAAAATATCAAGTAGAAACACTGTGATACGACGCACTACACCAACAGTTAAAAAACTGTTAAGATTTAATGGTCAAAATTAGTCAAAGAGCTTAATTGGTTATATTTCTTGGTTCAAGGGCTTAGTTGATTAAATTGCTTGATTCAAGGGCTTAATTAGGTGTAAAAAAGGGTAAAATACTTAAATCATCAATCAACTTTGCTCTACGACCTATTTTGGTCACTAAACTTTCAAAACGCTCAATTTACTCATTGAACTTTACTTTCTGACCTATTTTGATCACTTTGAATTATTTTATTAATATTTTGATATAACGTTGCATATTTTATTATTATTAAATATAAAAATAATTTAAAATAAAAATAAATTACTTGGGTAAATTACAAAAACCATCACTAAACTTTGCTCTCTGACCTATTTTGGTCACTGAACTTTCAAAATGATCAATTTACTCATTAAACTTTATACATTGACCTATTTTGGTCACTCCTCCGTTTTCTCATTAACAACCCGATGACGTGGCGTATTTTATTAATATTTGGTTGTGACATAGATTTTTTTATTAATATTTGGTTGACATGTAGGATTTAAAATATAAAAAATAAAATTCCTAAATCTTGCCCAAACCCCACCGACATCACCCTCACATCCCTAAAACTTCACCGTCTCCTTAAACAGCTTACTACATATTCATCTTCACATCGATGGATCAATCCAAGCTCTTCACGTGAAGAAGACAAGTTGAGACCAAAAACAACTTCCATGGCAAGTTATGACCTCTCTGGTGAAGCTGGGGTTCTGGTCTCTTTGGAACCCTTTGTTGCAGATGTCACAAACGAATCTGTTGGTTGCCATGCGTGTTTTGGGTGAAAAAGCTATCACTTCTGCATCTGGGTTTGGTCAAGAAAACAACCAAACCAAAACAAAAAAGATGTACTACATCTGTCCCACTGAATATGCCTAGTATTGATTTTTTGGTCAAATTTTTTAAACTTTGACGATTTATTTCTTTAAATTTATTATTGGTAAAAATATGAAAAAATATATATTTTAAAAACCTTATATCAAGTAGTTTAAAAATATATATTTTATAAAATTTAATTAATTAAAAAATTTAAAATAATTGCGGCCAAAGTTAAAAAAATTTAACTTTTTAAAAGTCAGTAGTGGACAAATTTCGTGGGATAGAAGAAGTAGTAAAAACTAAAAAGTAATGAACAATATTTTTTTAAGATAATGGTTTTTGAAGTTTGGACATAAACCTGAATTGCCTGGTTGATTTCTCTTTCTTTTGACCAGTTGAGATTGAGGTGGTTGGTTGGTAGCGCCACCGGCACTGTTCCTTGAAGAAACATTTGCTTCGCCGGATGCAGATGTCAAATTATACATGTTTTTGTCTAAAATTTGTTGTTGTTACTGTTGGTGGAATATGTAATTTTTCATTTCATCAAATCTTTGGTGACGACGAACGAAGAAGGATATCAAAATGACGTCGGCGATGTTGAGATGACTCATGGCAGCTAGATTTTTATGTGGGAGAAATAAATGGTTTTATAGGGAAAATTAAAGAAAAGGTTTTTATGGAGATATAAAACGACGTCGTTTTTATGCAAATTAGGTTTTTCCAAAAGGGCGTCGTTTTGGTTCAGTGTGCCATGTCATAACACCATTAATTATTTAACAGTGGAGTGACCAAAATAGGTCAATGTATAAAGTTCAATGAGTAAATTGATCGTTTTGAAAGTTCAGTGACCAAAATAGGTCGGAGAGTCATCAACATATACTTCGATCTCTTTATGCATCATATCATGAAACAAAGTCACCATCGCCCGCTGATAAGTTGCTTCAGCATTCTTTAACCCAAAGGGCATCACTTTGTAACAGTATGTTCCCCATAATGTTATAAATGTTGTCTTATCCATATCTTCTGGGCTCATCTTTATTTGATTATACCTCGAGAATCCATCCATAAAGGAAAACCATGAATGACCCAACGTATTATCCACTAATATGTCTATATGGGGCAAAGGGAAAATGTCCTTTGGACTAGCCTTATTTAGATCTCTGTAATCCACACACATTCGTGCTTTCCCATATTTCTTTGGCACATGAACTATGTTGGCTACCCATTCTGGATACCTGGATACCTCAATAAAACCAACATCGATTTGCTTTTGCACTTCTTCCTTTATCTTTAGTACCATTTATGCACTTCTTCCTCAAGAAAACACATTTGTGTTTCTTGGGCTGGTGAAGACAGATAATGGGCGGGAATTCATTTGAAAATGGGGTGTAAAATTTGTAATTTGGCCTTTCAGATTTATAGAGACAAATTTAATGTAATATAGACTAATTATGGACTGTTTTATTTAATGTGGACGTTGGGAAATTATTTTTATTTAATAGACTACTTTATTGTTTATTATCATTTGGCTATACGTATACGTATAGTAAACATATACATATATATATGAGACCTGGACGAAATTCGGGTAATATAACGGGGTGGTAGGGGAAATGGTCGTGATGGTTCGATGATTGATGTGGTGGGTGGCGGCGTGGCAATCGGCGGCAAAATCGGCCCTAATCAATATTTAGGTTTTGGGGAGTTAGGGATTTGGAATTTGGGGGTTGTTTTGTGAGATCCGAAAAACTTAGAGATTTTTTAAAAATTAAGTAATTTTATTTATTTATAATATAATTTTGGATTTTTCAAGAGATGACACGTGTCCTTTAACTGTGGGAATTAACGAAAAACCTTAAATGAGTCACGAAATGAAACGTTTGGCACCTATTTGGCCCAAAAAATAGTTTAGGCACTTAACTGGAAAAAAAGGACATAGTTTAGGCACTTATTTGACAGTTAAGCCTATTTTTTATATTCGATCACTTAAGAAATTGTATCTTTTAAAATATAGACCGGAATCGATTTTTGTTTGTTCTAAACGAAACTAGAATTATTTACAGTTACAACGATGTATGAATCACTTCCTATATATATGGTAATTTTTCGAACCCATTGGCTATGCACAAGATCTTGGACAAATTTCATAAATTTACTTTTAACTCCATTAATCATTCCAAAATTCTTCTAAATGCTTGCAAACATATTTCACATAAATGATAACACATATATTCATTCTCCCCACGCCACCTTATATATATATTATTTCATTAATATAACCTTATTTATAAAGTAGATGCGGGGCAGACGAATATAGAACAAGTAAAGTCTCAAATTTGTCGCTTACCCACTATCTTCGATGGATATAATTTTTTACATCCACGCTTGTTTTCTAGCTATTAAATATATGCCCATAATAGCCTTAACTAGTCCGTCCGTCCGTCCGTCCGTCATCCCTATTTAACATATGGGTTATAAAATTCACATCATCTCGATAAAGAGATGTTAATGGATTTTTTTTTTAATCCATGTGTTAGTTCTCGCGAGATACAAACATTAGATTATATTATAATAATGATTTGATGTGACATTTTACGGTGAGATAAATCAAACATCGTTATTTTACAATAAAAGTATATTAATATTTCTAATGTAAATGTTGGAGAATGGATGAATATTGAATACTTGTAACCATTTGACCAATTGATGAAACTTTATGTTTTAATTAAAGTAATGTAATATTTCATGTAATAAAATTCTTACTTACCGTTACCCTAAAATGTTAGGTTCCCTCGAATCCCTCCGAGTATTGTTCTTGTAAAATTAAAATTACGGCATTGTATTGGTTTCTGATTAATTAATTTTGGACTTTTATGTATGAACGGATATTATTTTGTAATCACCTTTAGATTATTTAAATTTTTTAGATTTTCACGTTTCATAAATTTCTTGTTTTTGCCATTTTACGACGGTATTTAAAGACGGAGCTAGAAAATTTTAATCTCGATGAGCCAATTTTAAAATTTTATACATAATTTTTTTAGTAGATGAAGACTAATAACGGGTGTTTATTTCTTTTTTAAAAAAAGTTTTTAACTATTTTAGAGTGGTATTAAATCTTACTTTTTATACAAAAATATAAAAGAATTTATTTTTAAAAATTTTGTGATGTGACACCCTTTCATTTTTTTAATCACTTGCATTTAATTCAATAACTGATTAATCCGGATCAGGTACTATAGAGGATTATTATGAGGTAACCCTCTCAACTTAATTTTTACCATTCACAACACAAGACTCAAACCTCTAACTTTATTTAAAGGATCTAGTGTCTCGTTCTGTTAGACTAACCGGTTATTGCTACGACCATTTCTTTGCTTAATTACATATGTTGCATGAAATTAATTGTGAGAAGATCCATACTACTTGCAGTAAAGACTACTTGTTCCAACTATTACTATATCAAATCCCCAAAACAATATATAATTCCCAAGATATGTAAGAACGTAACGTGAGAGTTGAAGAGCTTATAAAAAAATGGGGGAAATTCCAATGATTTCATTGGTGTGGCCACGAGCTTTTGACAAATGTCTACAGGCAGTGTCGAAACATTTAAAAATTCTCAACCGAACCAATATTAAATTGATCAAGGTCTCATTGTCATATTATTATATTCCCAATGTATAAAAAAAAAGATTTAAGCTTGACTTAACCAATGTTTACTCTTTAATTTAAACTTAGAGAACATGACTTGAATTACTCAGTGTCCTGCACCATGAAACATGATCCAAAAATTGTGCTATCAGGCAATAAATTCCCACATTTTTAATGTAAAAGAAACACCACTGGATTCAAGAACGTTGCCGAAGCTTCTGCAGTTTCCGACAGCATACAACTTCCTAAGAAACAAATCTAGAATTTCACAACACTAAGAAAGAAGGAAATAAAAAGAAGGGTAAACAACACCATTGGTCACTAAACTATTCTCGTTTTCCTGTTTTGGTCACCAAACTATTAGTTTTTTCGTGAGTTTCTTAACAGCAGGTGACCAAAATAAGAAGAAAAGCGTAATGTTAGTGACGATTTTATTACAAGTAATAGTTTGGTGACCAAATCATGAAAGTGAGAATAGTTTAGTGACCAAATCATGAAAGTGAGAATAATTTAGTGACCAAATCATGAAAGTGAGAATAGTTTAGTGTCCATTAGTGTTATTTACCTAAAAACTAGTTAACGTGAAATATCAACTCTGCAAGTTTGGAGAAGACGATATTTCATAGCTGAACCAACTTGGAAACCCATTATTCGATCACTAAACGAAATATAAGCAGGACAGTGGACGTTGATTTGATACCGACCCGAAATCCAAGACCCGACTTTCCATTTCACTTTCCCGAAAACCTTGATGTCCAGCATCACCAACCCACCACCGTCCATGTCTCCGGTCAACGACGCCTCTAGAAATGGAGCCACCGGCACGGCACTTCCGTACAAAACAGGCGACCAAATGGTGATATCTCGATGGCC
Organism: Hibiscus mutabilis; assembly: GCA_019671005.1. Taxonomy (NCBI): domain Eukaryota; kingdom Viridiplantae; phylum Streptophyta; class Magnoliopsida; order Malvales; family Malvaceae; genus Hibiscus; species Hibiscus mutabilis. Next base: position 2,893,412 of record CM033715.1, on the reverse strand, counting down.
CTGGTATGTTCTCGGTAGCAGCGTGGGGAGGGTTATCTGCTGGTTATGGTAGGAGGCGAAGACATCGAGCTTTTGGTAGTAAATGCCGATCCTGTTGTTAGGGTTCCTTGAAGCTAGAGTGATTTGCAGGTTTGAAGTGAGAAAGTTTGGGGCGGTGAGGTTGAAACCGTAGATGGTGACGTCTTGGAGGAGGAACTTTGGCTTGGAAGGGTGCAGAATTGCCCATACGAGGAGGATTACTATGGCGCAAACTATGAGGAACCCTACGATGGCTATCGATACGCGCTTGACTAGCTGATGGTTTTCGTCGTTGTGGTGGCGGCAGTACTCGGCAGTCATGGTTTTAGGTGGCGCAGCTGCTGTGCTGCTTTGGGAGGAGGTTGATTTAGGTGGTGGAGATGGCAAAGATTAAAAGATGGGAAGATGGAGAGATTAGAGAGCATTTCGCGTGGGGTCGATTTAAAGAGTTGCGTATTGAAGTCGAGGGAAATGGATTAAGCATTTAATAGAGACATAATGCCAAAAATAAAAAATAAACTGCACCGAATGCCACTAAACTATTATTACTAAGTCGGTAGTAATAATTTAATGGCATATGGTGTAGTTTATCCCCAAAAAAATTATAACGTTGTTTAGTTTACTCTAAAATAATCATAATGTTTTATTGGAAAGTCACATTAGTCTATTTTTGAAGTATTTTAACCCTTAACATTTTATTTTAGGTCAAAAATAGGTCATCTGTCGACAAAATTTATTAGTCAACAATAGGATGGACAAAACTCGACTCGAAAAAATTAAATTATTTGACTCGACTCAATCTGAAAATACTCGTCTTGACTTGACTCGTAATTTTATAAACTCGACTTAACTAGAAAATTTTTTAAATAAAATTTAAGTTATAAAATAAAAATTCGAATAACTCAACATTTTTAGTAATTAGTGGATTAGTTTTCAATTTTGAGTCAAGTCTCTCAATTCTGCATAATATATATATATAACACATAAGAAAAAATATGAAGAAATATATGTGTATTGTATATGGTTATAGAAAACCATTTAAAGTGGAACTAATTAGTACCATAACATTATAAATGTTTAGAATTAAACTTAAACAAAAACTCGACTCGAAAAAATTTCAAATAAAGTTTGAGTTATAAAATATGACCCTTCAACTCGACTAAATCGAATTTTTTTTGACGACTCGATTGAGTGTCACCCCTAGTCAACAACGGTAAATGATTTAAAATGACGTAGCAAACCTACATGACAATGCATACTGACAAAGCGATGTCATATAGACAAAGGTGTTGACTTGACAGAATGACACATCAATCAAAAATTATTTTATAAAATTAAATTTTCTGTTGACGTGTCATTTTATCGAGTCATTTCAAGTTATTTATTATTAGTTGACTAACAATTTTCATCCATGAAATGACCATTTTGATCCAAAATGAAACATTGAAGGTTAAAGTATTTCAGAAAAATAGAAGCCAAAGTAACTATTCAATTAAACGTTAGACACATTTACATTATGCTTTTAATAAATGGCAAAAGGTCAAAAGTAGCCCCCAACGTTTGACCTTTTGGTCACTTTGACCCCTATTCTTTTTTTTTGGTCCAAACAATCACCTAACGTTTTATTTTCGTTCAATTTTCACCCCGTTGGATGGAAACCATTAGACAACTAATGCTCAACGCCTGAGGCTGACGTGGCATGTCTGCATGGCATAGGGAGATGATGTGGCAATGCCATGTGGCATTTTGCTGACGTGGAATTTTAAAATTTTTAAAAATATATTTTTAAATTTTTAAAATATTTTTAACCAATAAGATGATGCCACGTGGCACTTTGCTGACGTGGCATCATCTGATTGGTTAAAAATATATATTTAAAAAATTATTTTTTTTTAAAATAGCCCCAAAATTTCCAGATTTCACAAAATAGCCCCCAAATTTTGGAATCCCTAACTCCCCCAAACCCAAATCCCAATTTGAGCTGATTCCGCCGCCGATTGCCACGTCGTCGCCCACCATATCGGTCATCGAACCATCACGATCAATTACCCCAACATCCCGTCGCCGGAAGTCGACCGACGCCGTACAAAACGGCAGACGAAGGCAAAATCGTCGAATGGTTCATTTCAACGATTCACGACGAACGTCGGCAGAACGAACGATGAACGGTGTGTGGGTCGTTCGACATGGGGAGAGTGCTTCATTCCATCACCGACAACGCATCCAACGCCGACGAGAGTGGCTGAATTTGGAGATTTAGGGTTTTGAGGACTATTTTGAAAATATTTAAAAAATTTAGGAATTTTTTAATATATATATAAAATAATTATTTTTTAAATATATATTTTTAAACGATCAGATGAAGCCACGTTAGCAAAGTGCCATGTGGCATCATCCGATTGGTTAAAAATATTTAAAAAAATATTCTTTTTAGTTTTAAATTTTTTAAAATTCTACGTCAGCAAAATGTCATGTGGCATTGCCATGTCTTCCCCCATGCCATGCAGACATGCCACGTCAGCCTCAAGCATTGACCGTTAGTTGACTAACGATTTCCATCCAACGGGGTGAAAATTGAACGAAAATGAAACGTTAGGTGGTTGTTTGAACCAAAAAAAGGGTCAAAGTGACCAAAAGTTCAAACGTTGAGGGCTACTTTTTAACTTTTGCCTTAATAAATATATGTAACTCATGATGTGGATGTAAGGAAATGTATTATGTAAAAACTATTTATAAGAATAAATAAATACATATGGAGTGATAAAAAAATTTAGATATAAATCAAATAAAAAAAAGTTACTAAACTTTTTTATAAAATACTCCTCGCCTAAAACAAATTTATTAAAAATATTTCCTTTCCATCGATTGATAATTTCGTAGAAAAGAAATTGACTGAAATGAAAAATAGGTGCCTAAAGTATACTATTTTTGAACTTTAGGTACCTAAAGTTTTTTTGGTAAAAATAAGTGTCTAAAGTTTCAACCGTTATAATTTTAGGTGTCCACATATTACAATGTTGCAATTTTAGGTGCCTAATTGTAAAAAGATGTTAAAAAATGTTAACCAATCAATGCTTGACATGTGGCATATTTATTTTATTTTTTTCAAAATTAAAAACTCAAAATAATTTTTTTATAATTTTTTCAAATTTTTATCAAATCCTGAAATTTCGCAATTTTTATAAAACAGTCTTCAAATCCCTAAAATTTCCCAAACCCAAACCCCCATATCACCGCTGATCGTCGCGCCTGAGCACACGCCTTTGGTTGCCAGACCTAGGCTGTAAAATCAATGTTCACCTGGCACGTCGTTCGGTGTTTCTGGTGATGCCGTGTTGGGAGAAATGACCGCTTAGGTCTGGCGACCAAAGGGGTGTGCTCAGGGGCGGCGGAAGCGTCGGCGATTGGGGGTTTGGGTTTGGAAAATTTTAGGGATTTGAGGACTGTTTTGTAAAAATTGCAAATTTTTGAGATTTTATGAAAAATTGAAAAATTTGAGCTTTTTTCTTATTTAAAAAAAAAATCAAATTAGTGTCATGTGTCAAGCATTGACTGATTAATATTTTTTAACACCCATTAACGGTCATGCACCTCAAATTGCAACGGTTGAAACTTTGATCACCTACTTTACAAAAGAAATTCTTTAAACTCTTAAAATTCAAAAATATTATACTTTAGACAATTTTTTCATTTAAGCCAAAGAAATTTAAAGCAAAACTACTTAAAAAATCTTTGACAAGCCCACCGTTGCTAATAACTTTATAAACACAAATTTGTGCCTCCATTTTATGACCTTAATGTGCCCCCATCAATCATTTCATGACACTTGTGTTAATTTTTACCTAACGTTAAATATTTTTTTGAATAGTCTAAAGATAATTACAATATAGTATTTATTCATACATATTCTTAACCTCAGCAATTTAAATTTGTGTCTCTTGAGATGAAAATCATTCGATTTTTCATCGGGACACTTATTGAGTTCTTTACGTGAAACATTTGAGTCATGCATAAACTTTTCATTTTTAATATTTGATGGTTGTAGATGATTTTTCAAGCCACCGTTGCGAGAAAATATTCTATGAATCATTCTTGCTGCTTCATCTATGATTTTTCACCCATAAAAGGAATTCACATCATATTTTTCTATGAATTAAAATTTTCAAATCATCAATAAGCAAAAGAAAAAAAAATTCAAATCATCTTCTTCTTTATCACATCTTGTATTCCTCATTCTTCACGCTTCAAATCTTTTTTTTCTGTCATATTTGCAATAAGATTAAAAATCAATACAAACTTTTAAATTCTTTTCAATTCCATTGTTTTTCATCGCATCCTTGTTAACAGATTTGTATTATTTTTTCTTTTGTGAACAGATCTGTACTATATGATCGTGCATTGATTGTATTTTTATAGGTTTGGGCATCGAAAGCAGAACAGATCTGTATTTTGCTTGTTTCTTATAAATTGTTTCGTAATTTTCTAATGTAAATTTTATTGTTAGCTATGAATAAAATTAGAGGATATAAGATGGTAGCAATAGAATTTGAAAAGAATTTAAAGGTTTTAATTGATTTTAAATTTTATTGCAATGATGGATTTGGAATTTTATAATTGTACGATAATCATAGAATGATAGGAAAAAAAATGAAGATTTGATGCGTGAAGATTGAGAAATAAAGGATGGGATGAAAAAGTAGACGATGATTTGAAAATTTTAATTTATAAGAAAATAGAATGTGAAAAAAATGACTGTGGATTTATTTTATTGGGAACCATAAATGCGGTGGTAGAAAAGGCTCATAGAATAATTTCTCTATCGTTACGGTTGTTCGATCTTTGAAGTATTTTGGAGAAATGATTATACATCTTGTAATATGTCATTATATATTTATCAGTAATATATAATACTTTTATGTCTCATTAATTTGTCATTATGTTTTAAAATTGTCTCATTTAAATTCTCTATTTAAAAAAGGTTTAATAGTCAAAAGGTACTCAACTTATACTTTTTTATTCAGTTTGGTGTTTAACGTTTTTTCCGTGCCACTTTGGTGACTAACGTTTCATTTCGTAACCCAAATTAGGTTTTTCCGTCAACAGCCGTTAAAAATTTTCCGTTAATCAATAAAAATACGACACATGGCCTGCTTTTTTAATCTATTTTATTTAATTTTTGAATTTCTTTAAAAATATAAACTTCTTAAAAAATCCAAAGTTTTAATTTTTTTCAATCAAATCCTCAAATCACATCTCTCTCACTGTCTGACATCCCCACACGTTGGCGGTTTACCGTTCACCACCCAAGCGTCAGGTACCTCACCGTTTAACACCCTCACCCTCTAGTCGTTGGTTAGAAGCCTAATCGTTCTCTCTTTCTTCATTGTTGGATGTTCGTCGATGGAACAATCACCAATTCATTCTCCGGTTTTCGACAGGTGGATGATGAGATTTTCAATAGTGGGGGGAGGCGATGAAGGCAAGGGTGGTCGGTGATGGTTGAGTTGGTGGTGGGAGGGGATGAATTTAGGGATTAGGGTATGGGTTTGAGGTTTTTTAGAGAAATTAAAGATTTTGATTTTTTTTTATAAATTTAAAGATTTCCTAATTTTTAATAAATAAAAATTAAAGATTTTTTGATCTTTAATAAATAAAAAATAAAGAAAATACCATGCCATATGGCAATTTTTCATTGGAACGGCGAAAAACTAACTTCCGTCACGGTAAAACCTAATGAGTTACGGAATGAAATGCTATGCACCAAAGTGGCCTAAACAATGTTAGACACAAATTGAAAAAAATTGGTTAGGCGCCTTTTATTAACTATTAAGCCTTTAAAAAACTCTAACAACTTTTGTCCCCTTTCTTTTTCCCTTTGGGATTTTCCAAGCTCATAGTCATCGCTCTTGTTCTTGATTGAGTTGTGGTAATAATTGTGTTGTCAACGTGCCTTATTATTGTAATATGCATTTTTTTAATGTTGTTTGTTTTTACCTTTCATCGTCGAGTTTTGATGATGTTTGTATCTATTTTGTTTCGAGCCTTTAAGTTAGGTTTTTATCTTTTATTTGTATGGCCTTGTTTATGATTTAGAGACATTAGATTTTGTGTTTTTAAGAATATGTCTGGATCAAGTTTGTTTATCTAAGTTGTAAACTCTTATTATTATCTTTGGTTTTTTTATCTTTTAATAAAATCAATGTATTCATATTAAAAAAAAAGCTCAACAAGTTTTACTAGACAAATTTCTCTTTTTACTATTTTTTAATTTCCTAACAAAATAAAATTGAACTTTTTAATGATGAAGTTGTCATTTTAATCATTTTACAACACATCTTTTGTACAAATGTTTTCTCCCTAGAATTACGTGAAAAGTCAACAAGAGACAATTTAGGAGGGAGGAAAGGAGTATAATTTTTTTATTGACGAAATAAATTCAAGAGTGACAAGTTCTAGAAGATTTATCAGTTAAATTGAAAGATTTTGAACTTTATAATAGTTTAACAATATAGTAGTTTAGCAATAAGCTGCGCACATTTATATTTAAATTGCATAGCCAATACATGTGTAACGCCCCGGTTTTAGGCCTAGGGGTTTTTAGGCTGGTAAAACAGTCTGATGGGTCGGGATTAGAGATTCGAGTCAGATTCAGGGTTAAAATCGAATTAAATATTTTTGAATAAGAAAAATGTGGGAAAATATCTAAAAATCATTATTTAATATATAAATATTTTTGGTAAAGCCAATTTTGAAAAATAGAATTTAGAAATGTGACATTTTGCCTAGTGACCAAAATGTAAAGAATGAAAACTATTTTTAGTGGACTGTTTTGTAAAAGGGTCAAAACTTCGAATCTTCAAGAAGTTATTTGCCTAAAGTCTAATATCAGATTTTTCTCCTTAATTGGCTATTTTAAAAAGGTTTGAGAAAATATAAATAGATTTTTGGGAATTAATTCTATAATTAATTTTCTAAGCAAACTTTAAGTAACTACATTTTCTCTAAAAGATTTCCTCTCAAATTCTCTTCAGCCAAACACTATTCTCTTCTTCAAAATCTTTAGGTAACTTCTTGATTTCATCAATCTTTTGGTTTCAAATGAGTTCTTAATTGTTTCCTATTAAAACCTTATTGTTTTAATCTTGTTTTCTCATGTAAAACAAGCCAATTAAGGGGGAAATTCAACATTAGAGGTGAGCTTTGTCATTCTCCTCTAATGTATGGTTCTTTACTGAAATTCTCAAGTTATTGATCCTTTATATATGTTTTCTAATGAGTTTTGATGATTTAATTATGGAAGTTGGTTAAATCAATGTTTAATTGATGATATAATATAATTTTCGAATTTGATCTATTTTGCTAAGTTCTTGATTGATTATAATCATGATTTCAATGTTTTGTAATGTTAATATGTTGGATTTAACACTGGAATCTCGAATCTAGGTTCTTGGTTACTAGTTAAGTGTTTTTGGGGTGTTATGATTGTTTAATGAAGGCTGGAGGTATAAGGATGATGTTAGACTGTTTTTGAAGGTTAATTGAAGGTGATTAATGGATTACACCTTTAAGTTTTGGTTGGGTTAAGTTTGAAAGATGTTTGATGTTTTCGGTTGTTGCGGAAGGGTTTATAGATAGTTTTGTTGGGGATTTATGTTGCCGAGTCTTTGAATGCATTTTGATGCATTGAATTCCATGTTTTTGTGTGGTTAAATCATGGTTGATTGATCCTCAAGCTTGTGGCACCATTTCAGAAGCTTTGGAGGAGTAGTTCGCGTCAGCGACGAGGCTTTGCGAAGTCGGTGAGTGAGAACGTAGATTTCAGCTTTGAATGGTTTAAAGATTATTTTGGGAGGTTAAATTAAGCTTGAAATGCTAGTTTAAACTCGGAAGTAAGTATGATGAGATTTCTCCCTCGGTCGTGCTTTGGCGAAATTGTTTTTATTCACTTGTTTTGAATTACATGGTACCTACTGTTTATGCATGATTAAAGTATGTTTTATACTGTTTTGATCAAATAATGATGATGGATGCATTTGGTAAATGACCCATATGAGTTTGTGGAATACTTGTAATGTATGGTTTAATGCATTGGAAAATGGTTTTGATGTTGCATGTAAAAATTGTGAGGTACAAGGTTAATAACAAATTATATAGGCAAGTGATGTGGTTTAAAATGTTATCAGAAATAGTTGGGCGGCCATGGGATTTATAGTGCACTATAAATAAGTGGCCTCGAGTGTTTATGGGTTTATGTGTAGCAAAAACTCCACCACGAGTACCTTAACAGTTGATAGATTATATGGTACCGAAAACTCTCGTTAGTAGATTATGCGTCTAACCGATGATTGGGTTGTGATGGTACCCAGTTGTGAATGTACCTTGAATTCCAGTTGAGATGGCATGAAGTGCTGAGAGGACATTTGTCGAATCCGTGTATCCGATGAAATATTTTGTAAAGTGGAACTTGGTTTATGATCATTTGAAAGCCAATATAATTGATAATGTAACATGTTGATGGATTATGTTGTATAATGTTGGTTTATACATGTTTACTCTTTAAGCCTTGCATATGGGTTACTATGTATGAGAAAGCTTAAACTGAGGGTTAGCAAATGAAATTTTCCTGTTGATACATGATATATGTTGTATATGGTTTAATATGCTGGTTTTTGGGAAATGTTAAGTGCATGGTTTTCAAGGCATGATGTTTTATAAGATGATTGAAATGGTGATTTCAATGTGGTTTGGAAAAATGTTTTTAAAATCCAGTTGATGGTATGTTGTTTGAGCACTCCTCACTAAGCCTAGTGTGCTTACGCTCTCTTTGTCCATCAATGCAGAGAATTAAAGACCGGAGGCAGCAAGCAAAGAAAATTCAAAGACTGGCAATTTGAAAGTATGGTTTCAATCTAGACTAGTAGTAATAAAGGCAACGAAGTTCATTGTTGTTTTGGGAGGGTTTTTGCTAAACTCTTTGTTTGTGTATTTTTATATCGCTATTATGGGTTTGTAATTGGCCTTATTTGGTTGGTTGATGTTTTGGATTTAAGTTTGGTATGATGATTGGCTTGGTTTCTTAGAAGCATGCCTCTAGATTTTCATTTGAAGTGTGATGCCATGTTTAAGCATGTTTCCTTGATATCCTAGCATGGTTTGATCCCTAGAGTAGTGATATTCTTGTTTATGGTTTGTTAATGCATGTTTGAACCCATGTTCGAGTGAAAAACCAGTAATTTTGGACATTACAGGTCTAGGCATGCCGATACGCGAAGCTCCGTATCGGTACGAACTAGTGTAATTTGACAAGGCGTAACGATACGCGAAGAGTTGTATCGGTACGGTTTTGAGCTACTAGAATCTGGTTTTTGGTTATTGTAGCCCGCGTACTGATACGCCTTGGGACTGTATCAATACGATGATCTGTTATATTGGTTATGGACTGATTTATGTTTAGAGATTCTTCCGTTTCGATCCCTAGTTCGTATGTATGCCATTGTATGAGTCTGGATGGTAGTATCGAGCTGAAAATTGACAAGTGAGCATGAAACCTGACAAATTAAGGATTGGTAACTTCAAAATGGAATAAGTCCCTATCATATTTTAGAATTGCAATTTGGTCCCTAATTGTAATTTTGTGCAATTGGATGTCGATTCGACGCCCGATTGAGTTAATATTTCACCTGCTGCCAGTATGCACACCATAGGGTATAATGTTTCATCTAGATAAGATAAAACGGGAAAAATAGACGTAATTCGAATTAAACCTTTACGGGTTTGTTTTGGCAAACCTAATATAGCTCACTCGGTTCGATCTTGCGTCTAGACCGGGTCAAGGGGTTACAACATAAGTGAACAATTTTTTTTAAAAAAAGTCTAAAAATGATTATAAAATAGTTTCTAATCATACATAACGACTGAATCTGAATTTCCTAAAATAAACATCATCTATTATTTTACTGGGACCACCTGTTGAGCAAATCATAATAATTACTACTTCCTCAAATGGAAAAAAGGTAAGATCATATATAATTCAACGTCAAGTCAATGAAGGGTATCCAACAGAAAAGAAAAATACGTAGTTCGCTTAAGAAAAGTTAAATTCATAATCTAATCACGAAAGTTTGGTGAAATAGTGTGAGTCTCTTCTACTAATGGTCGAGGTCCAACTCTCGTTAAAACAAATTTTGTCGGCATCTACCTCTTATGTGCCATTAACACGCGAAAAGTTAAATTCATAATCTTCCAAAGATACTTTATATGCTTCTACGTCCAAATCTCATTAGTGTTTACAATATGATTTTTTTAAGTCAATTTACAAGATGAAATGAGTAAATTAAAAAGTTAATGACATTAATTCGACTCTACTAACAGCTTCAAATAAGACACGTGTCGGGCATAAAAAAGCAGAACAATTGTATTCCCCAAGAACATAAATACAGAAAAACTAATAAATAAACAAATTGAATTGTCAAAGTACTTAATGTAACTTAATTATTAAATCAAATATCCAAATATGAAATTAGTATCTTATTCATTCTAGACCCTAATATATAAACCTTCTAAAAAGCACCATAAAATTTACATTCATATGCAACACATGATTTAAGAAAATTATGCAGATAGTTGGGAGCAGATCAACATCTGCCAAAACTATTCAAATAATTTCTTCATTCTCCTTCTCTTGTCCGCTTACCCTTTTAACCATGCATGCCACTTATGGAATGCATGTGCAGTGTGCTTCATAGTAGTGAGCTTTTTCTTAGCCATCCGCACCTGCAAAATCAAAAGCTGGAAGATATTAGGTGCACAACCAGAAAAGAATGGCGAGAACAACGACAATGGCATATTCGCCATCACTCCCTCACATCTTAAGTTCCGTGAACCAAATTACGGGTGAAATTTGATTTTGATTCCTATCTCTAAAAAAAACTAGAATCAAGAGTGAGCTAAATGTTCATTAATACCACCAAATGTAACCAAGGACTACAACTAGACCCGAGTGAAAAAGGAATACAATCATGCCTAAGAAAAAATTGTGGTGAAAGGGAAAGCTTAAAAAATAAACAAGTTAGAACAATACAATCCAAACCTAGTAAAGAGAGTACAACTAAAATCCGAAAGACAGCATAGATGTATAAAACCATTTCTAACTTAATAATGAGGAAAGATTTAATTGTCTATAGAAGATTAGAAACTAGGTAACTAGAACGAACGGGTATGCACATAGCTAGCAAAGCTAACAACCTGTAGAAAGAACTGCAAAGGCAAATAATGACCAGACTGCAAGACAACATTCTTGGCATGTAAAAATCAGAAAAGCCAGTGACCGAGTGTGAGATTTACATACGACTTTGAAGTTCAGTTTCCAATCCACTAACAAAACAGAGCGGAGCTTTGAATCCACCCACCGACAAACTTATATGGAACTCGGTTCAACGAAGGGGCCAAAAACATGGATTAAAAAGATCAGCATGAATCCGTGACAGCTAACTAACATGGTGAACTGCCCGCCATTGTAAACAGAATGAGCAAAACTCAGGTCCTCTCCCCTCCCATCCATCCTAAAATCTCCCAAATCACTACCCCAAGATATAGTTCCACAGCCAAAGCTCAGTATAAGACGCTTACTAAGGCCTACAGGTTTACAGGTGTAATCGAGCTGGCCAGCAGTCCACCACAAGGGTCCCTCACACAAAGTACAAACTTCTGCCAAGTGCCACAGCTATTATCTACATTTCAAGTTCAGAACAAAATCAGTCGAGTACCACCCGCTCTCCCCACGTATTATGGCAACATTATACCAGTAGTGTCACGATAATTAGCTAGAATAGTAAATAGTAACCGGTTCGATCATATTTGGTCAAAATTTGACATTCTCAAAGCATAAGCATAACTGAAGGTTCAAAGTTCAAAACACTAGACAACGCTTAAGTAAGCATAAAACATGGATCGATTTTCTTTATAAAAAATGAAGAACTACTTGGCAACATTACGTCGCTGCTGCAATCATTTTCATTGAAGTTACTAATGAATTTTACACTTACAACCTACCAAATTGCAAAGTAAACTTCAGAGTCAACTCTGAATCGAAAAGATTACCAAAAAAGAATTGAAAATCAATAAACTAATCGACCAGGAACCAGTATATTAACATCCAACAACCCATTAATTCAATAGTTTACTAAATAAAGACTAATAATATATTCTCATTGACATTACCATCAATTGGAAAATCCTGGAAATTGCCTAAATTAGCATTTAGCACATGATACGGAGAAGATTAGAGAAAACAAAGTAAGAAACCGAACTTAATACTCACGGTAAATCAATCAACGCTGCATTTTTTGGAACCACCGGTCATCTTCCCGGAGGAACCAGAAAGCGCCAAGTCGTCACACCAAACCCTAAGAAGCCTACGCCGTCCTCTCCACCCACCGTACCGAAACGCAACGTCAGCGACCACCTTGATATTGAACTTGATCTCACCACGTGTCCTCTCTCCATTCATCGCGTCGACAACCTTGCCTTCAACGAAAGAATCCACCACGGAGTAACTCGCCTCCACAGTGTTTACCTCGCGCGTGCCCTGCACGAACGGTTCGATCCTCGTTTCTGTCAAGAAGTCGTCCTTGTGGAAAACCGAGGAAACGATGTCTCCGTAGTAGATGGAGAGCTTCTTGTTGGGATTGGAAACCTGGAACTGGGCATTCCACGTGCCGCTCACGCGCTGGTTGGACGCGTTGAAGTTGGAAAGGGAGAGGGACTGGATGGAGAAATCGGGGAGGTGAGGGCGGAGGACGAGCCAGATGATGAGAAGGATGGTGCCGAAGATGATTAAGAGTACGGAAAAGACGACGAAGAGGCGACGGAAGAAGGAGGGGCGTGGGTTTTGGGGTGGCGGTGCTGGGTAGTAAGGGTAAGGGCTGGGGTTAACGTAAGGGTAGGCGGAACTCGAGGTGGCGGGTGGTGGCGGAGCGCAGCCGTTAACGTTCTGAACCGGGTAACCAGTTACCGGTCTGGAAGGATCTTGCATTTTCCTCTTGTTTCTTTTTTGAAAAGAATGTTGTATTGCTTTGGTTGCAAGCAATGGAAACGGAATCGAAGAGATATTGGGTCGGCCAGAAATGATCCTTGCTGTCACCACTTAACAGAAACTTGTAAATTTATTTTAAAATTTTCAAATTAAATTTACAACATAAAACGTAATTTTGAAGTTTTTATGTATTTTACTTTTGGTTTATTGGTATAAACGCCCCCCAGAAAATAAAATAAAAAACAATTGAGGCCACTCTTATTTTTAAAAAATTAATATTAAAATAAGTGTCAAAATTACACTTGATTTTTAAAATAGTTGACTAAATTATTTTTAGGTTAAATATGCGTCTAACATTTCATTCCGTAATTATTTTTAAGATTTTTTCGTGACAGACGCAAAATTTTTTGTTATCTAATAAAAATATGATACGTGGCCTATTTTTGTTATTTTCTTTAACTTTTATTTTAAAAATCATAAGTCTTTAGTTCTATTAAAAATACTCATAAATTCTTTAATTTCTCTAACCCAAAACTCCTAAATTCCTCTCATCCATCTATTAAACCACCACTAGCCACCATTTCCTTTATTGACCCCTTGACGGTAGATAATCTCAATCTTGCATCATTAGAGTTCAATAAACGAGTGATCAAACGTCGAACGTAAAATCTTCAATCAAATGGCGTACATCAAATGACATATGGATGGATGACGAACTAGGCCTTACAACTCTTGAGGTGAGAGGAGAAGATCCACTTCGACGGTAAACAAAGTGATGTTCGATGATGGTGGATGAAAATTTAAGGACCTAAAGTTGTTTTGAATAATATTAAAGTTTTGAGTTTTAGAAAGAAGTTAATGATTTTTTATTTTTTAACAAAAAATTAAATTAAGATTAAGAAATACGTTTCATGACACGTTTTTATTGGATGATGGAACTATTGTTAACGACAAAAATTTAAAAGAATTACAAAATAAAACGTTATAAATCTATTTAGACATACTTATTTAAAAATCATATATAATTTGAACACTAATTTAAGTATTAAGCCTAAAAAATTGAGTATTTATGAACATAGAAAAAACCGGCCCTATGTGATATTGTTAACCAACTTTAATAGTTTATTAACAAATAAGTCATTTAGGCAATGACGTATGACGTTGTGGAATTGCAACCTTAACAAACAATGAAACATCTTGAAGATAATAAAAATCAGAATATATATATAATTGTTTTTAAAAAAATTAAAAAAATTAATCGACTCAATTTTTTTGGTTTAAAAGCTTAATTGGTTGCAAAAAGAAATCGACTTAATTATTTTTTTTTCAAAAATTCAAAAACTTCTTACACCTTTAAGCCAAAAATATTCAACTAATTGAGCTAACTCAATTTTTATATTATAATATAATATATATGACTTTAAATTATCTTCATGCATGAAGTAACTAATGGATGTTTTTCGGTCACCAGTTAAAAAATTCATTTTGACCCATTAAAATAAGATGAAGTAACATTCAGTCTCTAAACTTGACAATTGTTCTTACTTTGTCCCTGGATGCTTTGATCCACATTAGTGTTTCAACCTAAAAATTTTCCCAACATGTTCCCCTTTTTAAACATTAGTACAAGACTTTGACATTTTTTTTTCAATTTGGTTTTTAAACTTGTATTCTGCCACACATTTTAGTCTTTAATGGAATCCAAATTAGGGACCAAGTAGGGGGGATTTGCTAAATTTTGAGATTAATATGAATAAAAAAGGTTCAAGGAAAAAGTTATCAAGTTGTGCTAAACATGAACAATAAAAATAGAGACTCTTAAAAAAGTTGACAAATTCATGAACTACATATTGTTACATTAATAAAACTAGGGTTCTATTTTATTTTGGGCCTCGAAGGCCCATATACTATTTTTTGTTGTAACTCAAGACTCATTGGGTGATGAAATATACTAGGGATGTTTACAAATACTCGACCTGAATGACTTGACCTATTGATCTGCCGACTCATAAAAAAATTGAGTAATTTTATATAAAAAAAACCACCTCTCGAGTCGGGCCTGAATAATAAAATTGTAATTTTTTAGGTACCCGAGTGTTCGGATGAACTTTAAATTAAAATAATCTTATACTCAATATATATATTTAATTATTTATATATTAAACTAATAAAAAATCCTAAAAAAAGCCTCACCAGTTATGTTTTTACCCAAATTAATTGAAAGGCTTAAATGAAAAATTAGTCTTTTAATTATGTTTTTTTTTGTTTTAAATACCTAAATTATAATTTGGGCAAAATAAGTCTCTAAACTATTATTTTTAGTCATTTTAAGTCTTTAAACTATTTTTTAATCAAAATAAATACATAAATTATGATACTTTTTTTTTCAATCCCTAAACTATCTATTAGTTAAATTTTTTTATGAAGTATTAATATTTTATTAGTTAAAATAATTTTTTTAATTTAAGTAACTATCAAACTTAAAGTGATAAGAAATAATAATTTAAAAATTTATTTTGCCCAAACTATAATTTAGATATTTAAAATAGAAAAAAGAAGGTTAAAATTTGAGGGGTGCTGTTTTTTTAGTTTAAGCCTAATTGAAAGCCCTGGAAATTCATCTTCCTCGGTCCTCACTCCTCACAGTCACGCTCGACGCTGGTCCCTTCTATGCTCTCTTGCGCTGGTCGACGGTCGTCACATCGGTTGCTCATCTCGGCTCCAAGACTCCGGCGGTAGGAGACAGACCACCCACAGCAACAGGCCACAGGTAATCGTCACTTCGGTCCTTGCTGTTTTTTTTCCTGATACATGATTTCCTCATTGCCAATGCCTGGGGTCATCTAGACTCTGAGTTTGTTTGTCTTCTTCTTCTTCTTCTTCTTCTTCACATTGGCACTTAAATTCATCTTAATTAGATTGGCAAAAAAGTTCTCTAGTTAAATTAAAAAACCCAGACAAGGGAGATGGCCTCTTAAGTTTATCTGCAAATTTAGAGTTTGACAATAAAAATTATTCCGAAGCTATTGGGGTTATGTTTAATTGAGGGACGTTGTGCAGATTGTTTCTAGTAGGTTAAGAATAATAGAATATGGTGATGGTCGTAATTGCTTTTTAACGAGACTGATTCACTTTTGGTAGTGTTTTTAAATCGACTTGATTTAGTTTTGTATGTTGAGGTGTATTTGGTTTCTAACTTCAGTATGGTTATTATCGCTTCGAGTTCAAATATAGTACATGTAAATTTGGGGTAGTGTCTTGTTTGGAATTGGATTATGTAATTTGGATCTTAAACTTTATATTTAGATTATGTAACTAGGATTTTAAAATACTATGTTTGGCCGTTGGATTATGTAATTTCGATCTCTTCTAAACATGGATTTTTCATATATTTTTTCCCAAAGCTCCGTCAATGGCGAAGAACAAAAGAGAACGAAACCAAAATCCTCAGCCGTTTTTGGCTGATAACGATTCCATCGCCTCTTCAAAGAAACACTCCAAAGCTGCCAAACACCACCAGAAGCAAGACAGTAAAATTTCCCTCCCTTCAGTTTTCCTTTTATTTTCTTCTTTTGTGTTGTAGTATTTTGTTACTAATTTATTTTTCTTAAAAAAACTACGTGCCTGTGTTCTTTTTGCAGATGATTTCGTCGGGGATGAGTTCGAAAATCTTGAAAGAAGCGCTGTTTCAACAGAAGGAAATAGAAGAGGAAGCTTCAGGAGGGAACTGTAAGAGCGCGTTTGGTTCGGTTGAAGAAGAATATACCAAGCATGAAGAAGAAGAGGATATTGACAACTTTGGTGGATTTTCTGAGACACAAAGTCACTTTGGCAATTATGAAGTACATTTTATTTGATCTTTTAATTTGATTTAATGAAACATGTCAATATTAATTTTTGAACTAATTATCTCTGGTTACTATGCACTTTAGGGCCTAAGGCTCCATTTGCTGTTATTGTTTCCTTTTTATTGAAATTATGGACAATTATAATTTTAATTTTTATGTAGAAGATATTGGGATTTTGTTACAATGTCAAATATGATTTTGCTTTTTAGCAGTTTGGAGATATATAAGCAAATAGAAGTCTCCGAAGTAACATGTTTGGGAACTTCTTAGTGTTCTTTTTTTGCTTGCCATTTGCAAACTATTGCATTTATTCTTGTAAATCAAAATACATTACTTTTATTTTATGTTATAGGAGGAAATTGATGAGGATGATGAGAAATTGCTGGAGGCATTCTTGTCAAAGGATGCTGGTCCACAGAGAACACTTGCAGACATTATAATTCAAAAGATCAAGGAGAGTGATGCAAAAGTTGCTTCAGGTAACTTTTTAAATTGATTATATTTGGTTATTTAATGTATCGATGAAGAATTTTGACTCGTGAGAAAAGAGGTTTGATGGTTCAATTTGTTAAATTGCAGAAACACATCCTATGCCTAAGTTGGACGAGTCTCTCATAGATTTGTATAAGGGGTAATATTCCTCCCTTTTGTTTGTAAGATTCTTTTCGTATCTATAAAAGAAAGTTCAGAACCCTTAAAATTTGGATATGAACTAAATGTGCAGAGTTGGCAAGTTTCTGAACAAATACACAGCAGGGAAAATGCCCAAAGCCTTAAACACATTCCTTCAATGCAACTTTGGGAGGATGTTTTGTACTTGACTCAGCCCGAGAATTGGTGTCCAAATTCAATGTTTCAAGCCACAAGAATATTTGCTTCCAATTTGGGTGCTAAGAAGGCAGAGCGTTTTTATAGGCTAGTCTTGCTTCCACGTGTTAGAAATGATATTAAGAAGAATAAGCGACTTCATTTTGCTCTATATCAGTCTTTGAAGAAGGCTCTATACAAACCTGCTGCATTTAACAAGGGTATATTGTTTCCATTGTGTAAGGTATGCAACTTTCTACCCACCATAATGAATCTTTTGCTTCTATTTTTACTTCTCTATCCTACCAAATCAATTAATCTTTATCTTCATTGTGCATTCCCTTTTTGCTTTTACTGCTGTCATCTTGTAGCATCAAGTTGTTTCTTTTAGATTGATATTGCAGCTTCATTATTTTTCATGACTTTTCTCATTTTTTATTTGGAAAAGGTTTAACATAAAAATTGAGCTATTGGCTGTGTGTTAGAGATTACATTTGGAATGTATGATGGGCTGTTTTCAGTTATTTTAACATAAAACCTTACTTTTTTTTCTCCATGCTCTTGTTTAGTCGGGGACATGCAATCTCAGGGAGGCAGTTATCGTTGGGAGTGTTCTTGAAAAAGTCTCCATTCCTATGCTTCATTCAAGGTATTTTACTGTTGGTTTAGTTGTGTCAAACTCATTATCGTAGAGTTTTCTGTAGTTGCTGGATGTTGCATTGGAAGTAGATTTATTTGTCTAAATAAGAAATACAATATGAGGTGCTGACTGAATGGGAGTTTGCCGGTGAGGATCTTCCTGCTGGCTTTGGTAAAATTTGTTGATACCCTGTAGCTCTTTGTTGAAACTGAAATTATCCTTTGCTGTAAGAATCATTTAAAATTAGTGCATATCATTGTAGATATTTGTTCCTTTCTTTAGAAGAAACATAATGAAGAAGGTTGCTAGGGTGGCCGGGTTTATGAATCTTTAAAAGCAAGTTAATTGCTTGTATATTATTTCATGTTTGGCTTGAACTAAAAAAATGAGGCCTTTGGTCAATAAATAAAAATTCAATTACAAAGAAATTGGTTGATATGAGTTTCAGATTCTTTTTTATCAATATTATATTCTTAATTATTTTAAAATAAATATTTTCAAAAAACAAATTATACCCTTTTCTTTTAAACAAACAAAAAAAAGAATAAAAAAAAGAAATTTCCTGATTGTACTTGGAGCAATTCACACATAATATATTATAATTTTATTCAATATATATAGTTGGGACTCTGGTCAAGAAGATCATGAATTTGATGTTATGAATGTGGTGGATTTATTCCATTTCCACTCATAAGGATGCTTGGTTTTCATTTTAATTGGTTAAGTTATGATTTTTTTGAAGACTTCTAATTTGTAAATGGAACTGCAGTGTTGCATTAATGAAGCTTGCAGAAATGGAATACTGTGGCACAACAAGGTAATATAACGTTTTGACATTCTACCCCTTCTATCTCCTTAGTTACATACACATGCACTCGAACACAGACGTACATGCTGTTGTTGAAGCAAAAAAATGTGGGTGGTAGTGGAAGGAACCTCTTTCATTTTGTAAGAGGAGCAATTCTTTTTTAGTGCCTTTTGTTATGAACTGTATAATGTTTTTTGGTAAATTGTTGCAGTTATTTTATAAAGCTTCTTTTGGAGAAGAAATACGCTCTGCCATATCGGGTTGTTGATGCTGTTGTTGCTCATTTTATGAGATTTCTTGAAGATACAAGGACAATGCCTGTAATATGGCATCAGTCACTTCTGGCTTTTGTGCAACGGTAAGTAAAATTTGGGGATAACATGTTCCTCTTGAGCATTCCACTTCACAGTTCATTTTATATGGATCAAATTTTAATTATGAGTTTGAGATTAGAGCACAAACTTTTTATTTCTCAGCAACAATTGAATCATTTCTAATTTTTCTTTGCTGGTTGAAAAAAAAAATTAAATAGAGGAAATTGATGAGAGAAAATAGGGTTAGTATTGGAGAGACACTGTCCCCCTTTCCCTTTCACAACTATAATGACCTTTCTGGTCAGTGGCTCTGCTATTCTTGTCATTCATATTTGTTGAGTAGTAGTTTTATTGTTCAGACACTTACAATTTTCTTGATCTTTTTTGTTATTAAATGTTTTAAACATTTCTTGAAGGAGACCTCTGTTCATTTAAGAGACTGATGAGACATTTTTTTATACTGTCTTTTCATTGAGGAGGAACATTGAGGTATAATGAAAATCGAAGGCCGAGATATCGTTTCAGTCATCGTTTTCTTTGATTGCGATTTGATTGTTGCTCGTCCACATTTTCTTCTCTCTTTTAGATTATACTTGTAGCTAAAGATTTCTGGTTTCAACTTTAGTACATGTGGGAAAAAAAAGTAAATAAATAAGAGGGTGCAGGTGATGCACATTTCCTTCTGTGCTTTGAACTGATGAATTAGCCTGAAATTGCGAAGGGATATTTCATGATTTATAAGTTATTCAAGTTTGAAGGAACTTTTAGTACATCTTTAGCATCTCACAAGCGCATAACACCTACTCTACTGGTAATACTCCGTTTTTATCTAAATACATGCAGGTACAAAAATGAACTGCGCAAGGAAGATAAAAATAACCTCAGAATTCTCCTTGAGACGCAAAAGCATAAATTAGTAAGACATCTCTCTCTTTCTCACACGCACTCATTCACATGGGTACTGATAATAGCTACTATTTAACTTCTCGCCTTCCATGTTTTGATAGTCTGTGATTCTTGTCATCTTCTTAATATAGGTTACTCCAGAAATTATGAGGGAGCTAGATAACAGCCGGAATCGAGGAGAGAAGGAGGATGATCTTATGCTATTAGATATCCTTTTCTATTCAAGTGGGTGTTTTTTTTTCCTCTGAATATAAGAAGAGTTGATTTAAAAATTTTGTTCATTTATCGTGGTAACGTGCCTGTTTATAATTTATTTATTTATTTGCTTTAGGGTTTTAAAAGATGTCATACATGGTAATGTGTTCAAGGAATAAGTTAAACTTAGTATGTAAAGGTATGAAATATGTCTTTTAATCCGATAGCAAGCAAGATATCACAAACTAGGATGTAAGGTGTTTAGCTGTTTTCTGAAGGGAAGAAGATTAGGAATCAGCATGCATTAATTTTAAAGCAAGAATTAACTGTTTTTTTGTTCAACGAAGTTGCCTATATCTGCATGCAATCTTATTTACACTTTAATATTGATTTGTTCGTTTGTGGAGTTGGGTTTTTGTTTCCTTGACTTGATATCACCCTCGTCCGTTCATGTGATCAACAAGACTATCGAGGAAGACAGGTTCGATATTCCCGATGTGCCTATGGAGGAGGATTGATGTGTTGGTATGAATCGACTCCTGCTCCTGCAATATGTAGAACTATATATTTAGGATTCCGAATGAGGCACTCAGATTGATCAGAGTATAGATCTGATGACTCTCACCAAATAGCTGTTAATTTGTGAGAAAACAAAGTATGCGGTGTTGGTTTAAAAGAGGAAGAAACACAAAGTAGTAGATCTCATCATTAATTTCATCTGCTTAGTATTTGCTCTTGTATAATTATTTGTTTTGATATTATGGACTTTTGGTTTGTTTGAATTTAATTATATTTGTGAGAGAGATACACTTCTCAACATAGTTTGCTGCATTTTGAATACTATATATGTGGAGAGAGTTAGGGTTCATTTATACCATGTAAAACTCGTTTAATTATAAACATTTTTGGACCATCAAATGAGAGTAAGCATAGGACTAAGATTGTGTCTTTATTTTTTCAAAAGAAAGTTTTTTCATGTTTTATTGTTAATATTAACTATTCAAATAGGTGTAAAACTATATATATATATATATTATATTAGCATAGAACAATGGATTCAAAATTCTCTAATAGACTCCATATTCTAATTTGTTTCTAGGCTTAGTTGTAAAAAAAGCCAGCCCTTGAGCAATCCAAATTTAGAAATGTCAAGGCATGAGATAACTTTTATAGTTAGTTATAGATACATGAATGATTATTTATTATCTTTCTTTTGTTAATTGAAATTTCGGGATCATTTTTGAATTTTATTTAGGCATAAAGGTAAAAATATTTCTAATGTTTGATTGAACAATTAATTCGACTTCTATTTTCTTGAAATAATTTAGCCCTTAGTAAATAATTTGAAATGACTCAATCTAATATTAATATATAATTATTCATCCAAGATAGTAGCAAAGTGTCATTACTTCAAAAAAGTTTACATCAGTGTGAGCATTCAAATGCTCAATCTAACAAAATTGAGAATTTATATCTTCGTTTGTGTGTGCTAGACGTATTTTTATAATGTCCTGTACATTAGAAACAATCGATTCCGGACATTTTAGGGGGAACTACACCACAGTTGGATTTTAAAGAGGCTATTGAAATTGAGAAATGAAGCTGCCTCACTCTTTGTTAGTGTTACCGAGTGGAAAAATGTTAAAGCAATGTGGACTTGGGAGTACAGTCGCGAGAGCAAACCAAAAGTTATTTGGCACAGGCTATAGTGTCGCAATGGTTATTTTATAATAGTTTGATAAATTTAACATTCATTATTTAATTTTTAAAAGTTTAATGACCAAAACGATTATTTAAATGTATTTTAGTGATCTCCAGTGTACTTTACTCATTATATAATACTTTTACAATAGAAAAAATAAGTAAAAATATATCCTAAAAATATATAATCAATCGAAATTTATACAATACATATTATGATTAATATATAACATGATTATTATACGTTAAATAATTAAGATGACATTAATTTCTGCTTTGTTTTTGTGCCACCAGATTGGATGATCCAAAATTCAGGGCAATAATGATGAATATGGTTATTTCTTTCTGATGGGAATTTTATAGATATATATAAAATTAGAATGCAGGGCTCTGTCTGTCGTGTCCTTAGCTTTACATATTGTTATTTATAATTCCTGTGTTTAAAAGTGTCTTTGTTATGAAAAGCTTTCTTGAAATGTCAAAAGCAATAGCATATGTCGGAGACGAATATCTCCCCCTTTTTATCTGTCCCTTGGATTTTTTCATGAAAAAGTTGTCATTTTTTTAAATTATAGCCTTTTGTTATCTCACCTTATTCCATTAAATAGTAATGAAAATTCCAATTCATGTGCGTGCATTTTGTTGCTTTATATCACGGAGCCCAAAGCTTTTTTCGGACACTTTTACACTTTTAGAGACCATTGCACTAACATAAAACAGTCATTAAATTCGACTGAGCTCACAACCTGATAACCGAACTACCATCTGTCTGTTCATCAATAGTTATCACTAGGTTTGGCACAGCCTCCTCAAACGTCACTCCATCTACAACGTCAAAGGAATATAGATATCCCAAGACTAAAGACAAATGGGACTACCCTCGACGATTATAGGTAACATTCATTGTACATGATGACTATATGATTCCATGTAACATCCATTGTATATGATGACTATGCGATTTTGGGTACGACTGTGCGGTATTGTATTAGAGACTATGTAATTTCAAATATTATTGTGAGGTACTTGGTGCTATGTGATCCCAAATACATTTACGATGTGTCTAATGCTTTGTGATCCTAGGTGACATATTTATAATGCAATAGATTGTGATGATTGAGCATGTTGGGGTTGCTAGCATGTGTAGTTTAAATACTGAACCATATATAGCTTGTTATACTCTTGCTTTATTGCTCATTGCTATATTGCATGCTTATGTTTATGAAATGCATGAAATATGGTGGAGTATAAATGTGCCTATGAGCTTGTAAAGCTTAACATTCGGATTGTTTTCGTTCGTGGATTAGCATGACTTAGTTGCATACGAAGAGTACACCGACGAGAATTTTTTTAATATCGCTTCAATCAGAATACGATACCTTAGCTTTTAATTTTGGACTTAAATATTCATATAACCTTACAGTGTTTTGGGTCTGTAACTCTACTATTAATATTACTTTAGTATACGATGTTTTATACTCGGATGAGCCATTCAACTTATGGATAAGAACCACTTAAAAAGAATGTGCTTGAATTAATAGAGAGTAATCACATCACCAACTTTTGGTATTTGTTCACTTCCTCCTTACGTATAAACCACATGAATTTTTCACAAACAAAAGAAAAAGAGAGAGAGAAAACGAGTTAAAGCACAAGAAAAACAAAACAAACAAATAAATAAATAAATAAATAAAGTAGGGAAGTGACGCCATAAGTTGTTTCCACTTACATTATTCTTTCATTATTTTTTATTTGTATTTTTCTTTTCTGTTTTGTGTGTGAATAAACTTTTAAAATAATTTTTCTGGAAATAATAATAAGAAGAAGAACAGCAGGATGGATGGAATATGTTTATAGCGGCCCAATCATGTTGGGCTATAAAAGTGATTCTTTTCTCTTTTTTCCCTTTCTATATAAAGAAAATTAGTAAAAAAAATTCATTTTTTAATATATTGGTATGACCTGTTTAATTTTTTAGCCCTTTAATAACGTGCACACATAGTGCTCAAACTCGGATCACTTAAATAAAATATATCATAATTTACCAATAGGACCACTCCACGAATTCGGTTCAATTTAAATCCATTGAAATCTTTTAGATTTATATCATATAATTAAATTTCAGATTTTTTTAATGTTATTTTGCTTTCTTTGTAAGCCATTGATTTTCTCTCCAATCACTATCACTTTTAGCCCTTACCTAATTGGTAACACTAATAATTTCTTAATTGTGATACCCAAGCTTTTCTCCCACTTCCCCTTGTCTTTACTCTTCTTGGTAATCAACTCTTCTCTTTCCGTTGTGTATTCCAGAAAAAAAATATTGAATATATTTTGGATGTGATACAGTGATGGTATAATTCATAAATTATAGGCAAAATGATAAAAAAAAATGCCCTCAACGTTTGTATGTTTTGTCATTTAGCCCTCTATTCTTTTTTTGGAGCAAACAACCCCAACGTTTACATATTTTGTCATTTGACCCCCTATTCTTTTTTTGGAGCAAACAACTCCCAACGTTTCAATTTGGTCCAAATATACCCGAGTTGGATGGAAACCGTTAGTCAACTAACGGTCAGCGACTGATGTTGACTGAACTTGTCACGTTTTAAGTTCTGCTGACGTGTCAGCATCATATTCACCATGTGTCACCATCATGTTCGGCCACATGCCAACGGTTGATTCTGATGCCGGCATCTCTTAACGCGTGGTAAGTCCAGTCAACATCGGTCGTTGACCGTTAGTTGACTAACGGTTTCCATCCAACTGGAGTATATTTGGACTATATTGAAACGTTTGGGTTGTTTGCTCCAAAAAAAAAAAGAATAGGGAGCCAAATGACAAAACATGCAAACACTGAGAGTTGTTTGCTTCAAAAAAAGAATAGAGGGCCAAATGACAAAACATGCAAACGTTAGGGCATCTTTTGTCATTTTACCTAAATTATATTTAGAAAACATTATTAATAAGTTAATAAATAATTTTAAAATCATTAATATTTATAGTAATTAATTATTTTTAACAAGCAACGTCTAATCATTTATTTGAGAGAAAATCATTTTATTATTCTTTTTCTTTTGTGTACTCGAGAAAATATTAATGTGCTAAGTTTAGATTTGATATGCCGATGATATTATATTCGAAAAATATCATTAATATTGTTAGATATTGACACGAATTTATATTAATAATTAAATTATATTTTATTGTAAATTTAGTGTTAGAAGAATACTTGATAGTTTATATTAAGCAAGAAGTCTTATAGGTAAAGTTTTTTGGAGGCCAAATATTTAGCTCCATAAATATAGAATTAATCTTAATCTTTAAAATTATGAGAGATAATTATTTTGAAGAGATGTAATCACTTTTAGGATCTTTGTAATTATAGTGGTTTTGTTGTAGAGACGGGTATTGTAGGGACGTTGGGAAGGGTGTTTTGGTTACTCAAGGTTCTGGGATAAACATATCAGTTATTTATTACCAAGAGATATATGTATTTGTACTCTTCATGTTGTCTACGTTGATAGTGGATTATTCACTTCTCTCATCCATGGAGGTAAACAAGGCTAAACCACGTTAGATCTCACCACTTGTACATGTCTTATTTTATGTTGTTATCGCTTTGATTACTTTTCGCATATCAAATTCCTAACAAATGGTATATGAGCTATGGTTCGAGTTGCGCAAATTTGCAAGAATTTTTTGTAGCAGATTTTTTTAGTTATATTGGAGACATGCAAGAGAATTTTGCTGCAATAAGTTTTTAGTTGCAGGGGGAGTGATACTCAATCGATTCATCGGTGTTACAACATATATTATGTAAGAATTGAAGTTTTTGAAGATCAATACTCGAATGAAATTTGTGTCAAGCGAGAGATTTGTTAGATATTGACATAAATTAAAATTGGTAATTAAGTTGTATTTTATTGTAATTCTAGTGGTGGAAGGATACTTGGTAATTAGATATTTAATGCCTAAGTATTTATATTAGGCAAGGAGTCTTATGGGCTAAGGTTTCTAGGTGGCCAAGTATTTAACTTTATAATATAGAGTTGCTCTTAACCTTTAGAATTATCCGAGATAATTACTTTGGAGAAATGTAACCACTTTTAGGATTTTTGTAACTATAATGTCTATGTTGTAGAAATGAGTATTGTAGGGACGTTAGAAAGAGTGTTTTGGTTACATCGATTTCTAGGATAAATATACCGCGTTATTTGATTACATGTGATATTATGTATTTATACTCTTTGTGTTCTCTGCGTTGATAATGGATTATTCACTTCTCTCATCCGTGGAAGTAGGCAAGGTCGAACCATGTTAGATATCGCCTCTTGTACATGTCTTATTTTATGTTACTATCGCTTTTATTACATTTCGCATATCAAACTCCTAACAAATATTAATCAATACTTTTATAAATCATTAATAAATATAATAGTTATTTTTTTATAACCAAAGAGTTATAATTTATTAAATATAACATAGATTTAGAGATTTATTAATTGGTCGAGCAGTTATAGATGTTTATATTTTCTTATCTTATGTGAGTTCGGATCACGACATTTGTCTCGTGAATGTAATTACCTTCCTATTTAATAAAAATATAATATATATACTTATGAGAAAATATTCTATACACTAACGGTAGAAAACTTATTTTTCACAAACACCTAATTTTCAGTGTTTAGGGGTTAATAAGGTTAGAGTTTTAAGGATTGTGGTTAAATTTTAAGAGTTAGAGAATAAATTTTATGGTTTAAAGTTTATAATTTAAGAATTGTGTTTTAGGGTCACTAAAAGAATACATAATTTTAAAATCTACTTTCAAGAAAAAAAAATTACTAAGAGTACATCAAACAATTACCGAACTTATAGTCTCTTAAAAATTCACGGTGTTAGGCTTTGAACAATGTATGAATTAAGGAGCACACGAATTGAAGCTGGTGATGAGTTTCAGGAGTAATGGTGTCCAGCTCTATTCCCTTTGTATTCTTCTCCATTTCTCATTTTTTGCCTTCCAATATCTGCCACGTATACCGGAAAAGCATCGATTCCAATACATGATTCGATATATTTTTGGCTTAATAGGCAAATAGGTACTCAAACTATATTTTTTTCTAGTTAGGTGCCTAAATTATTTTTCGGGTTAAATAAGTGCCTAACATTTCATTCCGTGACTCATTTAAGATTTTTCGTCAATTTTCACCGTTAAGAGACACGTATCACCTCCTAAAAATTCAAAAATTATATTAAAAACAAATAAAATTAATAAAACAAAATAAAAATATATCCTGAAATTTTCAAATTTTCCCAAAATAGTCTCTAAATTCATAAACCCCCAAATCCGACCACTCCCGCCGGTGTTGACCGCGTTGCCGGCGACGGAAGGAAGCGCCCTCCCCTCGCCAAACAATCCACATGCCGTTCGTCGTCCTTCTTGTCGTCGTTCGTCGTGAATCGTTCGAAAGAACTATTCGACAATTTGCACGACGTCGATCGATTTCTGACGACAGAGTGGTGGGGGAAATGGTCGTGATGCTCAGGCGACCAATGTGGTGGGCGACGACATGAAAATCGGCGAAGAATCGGCCCAAATCGGGATTTAGGTTTTAGGGAGTTAGAGATTTTGGAATTCGGGGGCTGTTTTGTGAAATCTGGGAAACTTAGAGGATTTCTAAAAATTAAGTAATTTTATTTATTTTTTAATATAATTTTAGAATTTTTTGGAGATACACGTATCCTTTAACGGTGGAAGTTAACGAAAAACCTTAAATGATTCACGAAATGAAACTTTGAGTACCTATTTGGCCTGAAAAATAGTCTACACGCCTAACTAAAAAAAACATAATTTAGGCTCTTATTTAATGGTTAAGCCTATAGTTTTTTACTATAATATCGTGTACCCTAGTCAGAAAGATAATAGTGGCTTCTAAATAAATTTTATATTGAAAAAAAAAGTTTTGAGACATAAATAAAATAACGTTACACATTTAATTAGGCATGTTTTACTGTACATTTTTTAAGATAAATTTTTTGATAATGGAAACCGATGGAGGGGTCTTTTCATGGTGGCGTAGGAGGGTCCCCCATTGGGACTTGATTCGGAAAGGCTTTTTGGCCACCCTCCTACAAATACCACCAACATCCCTATCCTCCCATATTCCATCATCAACCCATTTCCTCTTCTCCATAGGCAAAGCAGTGGACTCTTTGCATACCTCTGTTGGATGCTGTTGCTTTTCTCTTGAGCTAAGGTTCATCATTTACTACTCATTTCTTCACTTGCTCCATCTTTTTTTTATTACTTCATCTGTGTCTATATTTACAAGGCTTTTTTTTTTCACTTTATGCCGATCAGATTTAGTACAATATCAGCCAAAATCTACTCGGAGGTGTCCGGTCCACTTAACAATTGTCTCAGCGTATGTTCAGCTTTGAGCATCACTGAAGAAGCAGACATGGATACCAACAAACCAGGCATAGGATCGATCATCGGATCCGCCGAAACACCAACGACCACGGTTGCAGCAACTTCACTTAGGCGAACTTTGTCAGCCGACATGTCCTCCAAGAAATGGCTCTCTCAACAGGGCTTGTCTCCCCTCAAAAAGGTTGCATCTTCCCTGCAATTCCCACCTTCTTCCATCACCGACTCATCGTCCGAGGAAGGAGAAGAACTCGAAAAGCCTGGCCAATTCGATATATGGAGCTCGATCATATCACGAAAGGCTGAGGACGAGTCTTCAAACTCGGTTCCGGTTCCCTATATTCACCCGCTTGTCAAAAGATCAGCTAGCTCTTTAAGTGAAAAAAGCCTTGAAATTTGCACCGAGAGCCTCGGTTCCGAAACGGGCTCCGATGGGTTCTCTTCGTACCCTGCATCGGAAACAGGTGACATGCAAGAAGACGATCATAAAGAGAAAGATCAACAACTCCAACACCAACACCAAAAACAAGAAAGAATCAATTTTTTTGGTCATGGCGAAGAACCCAGAATTGTTGGCAAGAAATCAACAGACCACCACCGATCATTTCCTCCGCCAATTCCTTCCCTTTCAAGAAAAGATGGAGCATCTCTTCGGATAAAGACTCGTCGAGACAACGGTCGATTGGTTGTTGAAGCTGTTTCCATGCCTTCACAGAACAACTTCGTTGCTCAACGCCGAAATGGTCGCCTTGTCCTCACTTTTTCCGGTACCGAAGAAGATGAAGTGGAGGAGTTAGAAGAAGAGAAACTTCCAATTGGTGCAATGAAGGTGCATAGGTTAGCTGTAATGGTGAACAAGCCCATATGTTTAGCCAATAGGAACCCTACACGGCCAAAACATTTTGATGACATAATTAAACTCGGAGAGAAGAAGGAAGATAAAGTTGAGCCAACCACCATCTCACCACCACTAGGACAGTCGCTGCCACCCCTGCCGCTGCGGGTGTCCGGCAGACTAATAACATCATTGCCACCATCGGCAGCGGCGGCTACACCGTTCAATGCTTACGAGTACTATTGGAGGAGGGCCAATCAACCCATGTCCAAGAATTATCAACAACAATTGCTAGTTATGGTTTCAAAAGGATGCAAAGAGCCTAGGAGGTCTCTTCTCTTTTGGGAGCCTTATTGTATTGCTACTTCTTGAATAAGTCCCCCAAAACACATGGAAATCTATGTCTAATTTGTGACAATAATAATTATTTTACCTATTAAAACATCTCTATCTCTTTTTTTTTATACAGTTTATACCAAAAAAAAAAGATGTAGGAGAATTTTATTTTTATTGAGTCTTGAACTTATAACCTAAAAAAATAAGAGGATATCAACTGAAAATTTTAATCACCTACTCCGAAGATTATTGATAATTCTACCTATTAAAATGTCTCTCTTTTGTTTTCTTAGAGTTGTAAAATAATTTATATATGATGAAAAAACTATCTCATTTAAAGCATGCACACTCTTTAGGCATATATATGAAATAATTTTAAAAAAATTATAGTATCTTTTTAATTTGAGCACATCATCTTTTGACTAGGTGCATTGTCTTGTCTGTATTTGTACTTTTTCTAGCTTTTTAGCAAAATTATAAGCAAATAGGATTTGAGCATAGGTCACGTCTTTGCCTAACTACTTTTAATTGTGGGAACATAATCATCAGCCAAATCCCAATTGATAATATATGCCTGCCATGGGTTTTCCATTTCTATTTCGGTTTTAAGGTTAACAGTATGACCGACAATGATAGACATTTATAATATATAATAAAAACTATTTTTATTAAATAAAATATTTATATTCTAAAAACAAACTTCATTATATTGAATAGAAATCATCTACTTTTTTTATATCTTTTTTATTCTCACACACTAAATAATTATGTGTATGGTTTAAAGTTAAAATTTAGAGTTAAAATTTAAGGAATTATAGGTGGTTGTAAGGTTTATAGTTTAGGTTTATAAAATTTGTCTAGAATTTTTAGAATTTTTAAGTTAACTCATTAAACATGATTATCTTTACTCATCCTTTTTAATCGTTTAGACTTTTTTCAATGACCCTTAATTGAATTAATTATTTTTTAGATATTTATCCTTGGGAGGAACTAAGATTAGAGGTTGAGAACAAAACAAAAACACTAAAAGTCGGGGAGTAGATTCATAATTAATTCTTTTTTAAAAATATATAAAACAGAAGGCAAAAAAGATTATCCTGCCCAAAAGGGAGGACAAGAGCCCCTCCTAAGATCTAAGTAGGTCCGTCCCTGTTCATCCTACTTTTTTTTTGATCAAGGAAGTTCATATCATTTCATCAACAACAAAGATCCGAAAAACATACAAAGAGACAACCCCTGACAAAATTCCGAAGGATTATAAGTGAAAACTACAACTCGAGGGCTAGATGACATGAACGAAAACATGAGCCATGCAAGGATAGGACAAACATAAAAACCAAGTTCACCAGAGGAACCAAAATAGAGCAGCAACAAGGCATAAAAGAAAGCATGAACACATATCCTGACCCTAAAGCAATAACATGATTCGAATCAAACCAGTGCAAGAGCTCCATCTGAAGGCAGGTTTCTCAAACAAGGGTCTTGTCATCACCAGCTTAATCAAATCTTGCATTAATACGAGGATTGAAGAGGCTTTGCCGAGCATAGCACCGACCTAGCTCGGCACAATAGTAAGAGCACCCTCAGCGCCTGCTAAGGATTCTATTTTCATGGGGCCCATAAAAATTAAAAAAAAACAATAAATATGTAAAAATTTAGTGGGGCAGTATGCAACTTTAAAAAAAAATTATGTTAAATAGAAAATTTTAGAAAAAGGATTACTTATCTATCTATTTGACCATTTTTTTTAAACTCCAAGATACTCATTCTACCGATATTTTTTTAATTTCAAGTACAATTTTGTATTCTAGTTGTATTTAAGGTAATTTCTTAATAAAATAATAAAAATGACATGTTAAAAGAGTTTAATAACGTTTTTGTGATTTATTTATGAAATTTTAAATTAATAGTTCAAATAGATTGGGTATATTTTCCTTTTCTATGAGCCTACTTTTTAGTTTTCGTTCGAGACCTCAGAAAATATTTGAGACGGCTTTGGTCTCAACACTTAAAAATTAAACCTTAAGTGAGTCCGTGGTAAAGCATGATGTCTTTCATCCAAGTGACCTAGGTTCGAGCATTATGTGTGCACGGCATGTGTGCGCGTTATTAAAGGACTAAGAAAATTGAACAATTACTACCTTGTAATCACAACAACATATTTAAAAAAAATTAAACCTTAAGTTCCAACCCTAAATTCTAAATCATAAACCTTAAACTATAATCCTAAATCCTAATCTTAAACTTTAATTATAAACTCTAAATTTATTTTTTAGTATTAAGATATACATAATAACACTAAAAAGGGACAAAAATTTTTTATTCAAAATATTAAAATAAAATTATAATATTATTATTTTTAAATATATGATGCACGTGCAAAATAAAACAGTATGTACCAATGTCAATATTTGAATAGAAATAGAGAAAACTCTAAAAAAACCGTTTAAATGCGGCCAACATAAATTCTCACAAAAAATGATAAGAATTTATATAAACTGGGTAAGAGTTTAGGTTCTACCAAAATTCTTACTGATTTTTATATTATAATTGGTAAAAATTTTTGTAGATTTTACTACACAAATTTTTATATTATAACTTAAATTCTTACTTCTTACCAATCGAATAATTTATATAAAATCGTCTCATTTTAACCGTACTATAAGAGTGCTTCACACTAAAAAACAGGCAGTGTCGAACTTTAACAAAAATGGGTCCAAACCCACTATTCCATCAGGCCTGGCTCACCATGTTCATCTTACGTGATGATCAACAAGGTCTCGACGTCTCGTTTCACTGTGGGCTAGCCCTCAACGTCCCGTACACCTTCTTTACGAGCCTATTGAGAATTAAAAACTTGGCAGGGGTGGTAAGCTGTTTAGACTAGACCCAACAAATTTAACTTCAGATCTGAATTAATTTTCTCGATTCAAGACTTAATATAAACCCAAATATGAAGGTTTAAATTTAATCTGAACCCGAAGCAAACTGAACAGAGTTTTAGCTGAACTAAAAATTAACTCAAACCGAAAGTAATCAAACCCGAAAACAGCTGAAACCGAAAATAACCCGAACCAAAAACTAACTAGAACCAAAAGCAACTCAAACCGAAATTAACTCGAATTTAATTTACTTAAATGTATATGTTTTATTCTCCTTTTCTATTATATTACTAATTAACAACCAACTTTAATAATAGTTTAATGGTTCAATACCATCATTTCTTCTGTAAAAGATCATCTTCACATATTAACCCAATCAGAAAAAGCACTTATCTGATATTGACCCGACCCAAAAACTAACCGATCCGATATTGACCCGACCATAAATAACATAGACCTGAACTATATCTAAATCAAATATGATCCGACATGAATTGTACCTAAATCGAAAGTAACCTGAACCGAAATGACCCGATCCGAATGACCCAATTGCCACCTCTAGTTTTGACCCAATGCTAGTGGCTGCTATTGTTGGTAGGGGTGAGTAAAACTCGACTTGAAAAAAATGAAGTTTTTGTAATTTCATAAACTTGACTAAAAAAATTCAAATAAAGTTTGAATTATAAAATGGAAATTCAAATAACTCGATTTCTTTGTAATTAGTGGATCGATTTTCAAGTTCGAGTCGAGTGTCTCAACTCTAGTTGATATATATATATATATATATATATATATCACATATGAAAAAATATGAAGAAATATATATATGTGTATTGTATATGGTTATAGAAAATCGTTTAAATTGAAATTAATTAGTATCATAATATTATAATTAAACGTACACAATTAAATTTGAATCGAAACTCGAACAACTTGACTCGACTCGACTCCAATTTTATAAACTCAACTAATTTTTTTAGATAAAATGTGAATTATAAAATATGACTCATCAACTCTAACTGTTAGTGTGTTTGATCATAATCCACCCTTAATGATCATTGTCAATGTCATCGATTGAACCGACTCAACCCAGATATGAAAAACAGATTTTGAAGAATCGAAACCAAAGGAAAATAAAAGCATGGGCAGCTTCTCCTATCATCTGAATGGTTATAATTTGTTTGAATTTTTATAATTAAGATCAAATTGTTATAATTCATAAAGGTCAAGGTCAAATTTTTATAATTAGGATCTTAATGACTAAATTTAGAAATAAACTAATTTTATAAACTATCACGTTAATAATTAGCTGCCAATGACAAAAGAAATATGAAGCCGAATAGTTGATTACATTGACTACAGCTGTAATTTACCAAAAGAACACCAAAGAAAAGAGAAAAAGCTTGGTTGAACTTGGCCCATATGGGATCATTCGGTTAAAGAATGATATTTACTATTTAGTTTAACTAAGATCCAAATTAATGGGTCGACTGCAACTATGCAAAATTTGATTGACTAAATTCTACATTCAAAATATATTAAAAATGCTATATAAGAATTTTTTCTAGAATGCGAATTTTATTATAAGGTAGAATGTTAGTCTAATTTTAAGGTGGATAAAAAATATTTTGAGGTTTTTTCAAAAAAAGTTCTCTAATACCGCTCTCTTTTTCATTTGATTTTGCCCATGGTGACGACACTAATTTCATTGTTGGTGGCCAATCGCCGGTAATTTTTTTTTGTTATTTTATATTCTATCTTTATTTTTTCTAGTTTCGAATAAGAATAACTCTTTCTTATGAGATGTGTTCTTCAATCTTTTGACACGTTTTCTGGTTCCATTAACGGTTGTTTGACCGTTATTTTCTTTTTATTTTTTTTCAAGGATGAATTTGATGCCGCCTCGACTGGTCAAGATAGCGCTTGCTTTGTTATCCTATTAATCTTCTCTGCTTTGAACCTTCATATTGGATTTGAATACACAATTTATTTCGTGGATCTCACGATGCTCGACTCTAATTTGCGGTTCTCGGCCTAAGACAAAACGAAGATGTCTGCACCAATCTATGCTCCGATAACACCAAAAATACAAAGGATTTTCCTGAAGACAGGACCACTTAATAGTATTTTTTTTGAATTTCAATAATGTTGAGGCCATTTGTTAATTACATCAAAACGAAGATATATACATCCATTCATGCTCTGACAATACCAGCTCTACATAACCATGGACGCTATTGTCTGAAATACTTCCGAATCGCCTAGACTAGATATATCGGTGACTTGAAACAAATCGGAGATAACTACATAAATAGCATTGTTAACGACACCTTTGCTAAATTCAACCTTTAAAAGCATCGTAGATTCAAAAAGATGAAGATGACCATACCCTTCGTGCTCCGATAACATTAAAATTACAATATGTGCGCTTCAGCCTCTCACAGCCCTCAAAATACTTTAATATATAATGCCTCTGCTTATCCAAGAGCTAGTGCATGGCTGACCGAATAAGCACCAATCCATGAAGAGATGTTGGTGTTATCATTCTTGGATGACAAAATTCGTTCCCGCCTCACTAATCAAAGCGGATTCAAAGCCTAAGGAGATTAGCATAATTTTGGAAATATCTTTTAGAACCTCCATATTTGGCATACTTTGGGGATAGTCTACAACAACTCCTCCGAATATTAGCATAACCGAAACCCTCAGGTTACCTTGTGAGCAAGCATAGCTAGATGCTATCACACGATATTCAAGTGACGAATATGCAAAACCTAACACTAGGAAGTTGAACCTAGCTCTACCTACCCATCCATAAGATGTCACATGGTATGACACAATCCAATCACTTACAATATTAAGGTGTTATAAATACCACTACAGTACTAAAGGGATATAATACCCGTGCCCCTATTAAAAAGACCATGTCTGAGACAGACATGAGATGTCTGGGAAGGCTAAACTAATAAGGTTGTACCATTCTCATTCTCTTCCTGTCTTCTTAACTCCGATCACCGTCTCCACCTCCCTCATTCTATGCCTCCTCATTTTGGCATCAACAAATATATTTTTATGTTATTAGACATTTTATCTGTTGTGTTGTTCTTGTGGCGTTGATTATTCCACATGGTGTGGCTGTAAAGTCACGCCAATTTGATAGTACCAATATTTTCATTGGAAACATTCTTAGAAGATCATTAGCCTTTCCTATTGATGACAATAATAATATAATGGGTGCCGATTTCAAAAGAAAGTAGCAAAATAAAGAAAAAGATAGTAATATATAGTTTAAGCATGCATGTGAATCAACACTGGTATAACTTAACAATGCTTCTTTTTGCCTCAATCAGGAACAACGATAGACTTTGATTGCTGTATTCCATACCACCATCATAATATGTACAAAATCAAACAAGAAAATGACAGAAACCTAGTGATGCTATATTGACTACTGTTACACCATCAAATTACAACTTTGTCAAAAGCTCCGCCCCTTTTTGTTGATTCTAACAATGTTGGAGCTTTTGGGATTATAACTTGGTTGTGGGCACTTCTGTGCCTCTTCAAACCCATATTCCCCTCTGCAATTTGTGCTCCGAGCTACATACATCCTCAAAATAGAAAAAAAAAACTCTCTTCACCTGTGAAAAGGCAGCACCAGTCACCCCATTATATGTGAAAAAACATATAACACATGAAGAATCTAACACCAAGACATTCAATCTCTGTACACTTGCAAAATTGGGTTTCAAAAAATGCATCTATATTCAAGGACAAGGGGAAATATCAGCATGAGCAAACAAAACAATAACTGGAGGACAATCACATTACATGGACATCCATAGATGAAACTCCCGCCCAAGCAGAGAAGCAAGAAAATGTACTGTTTTGCTTGATATATATATGGCCAAATTAAATTCCACACGAAAACCCCAATATTCCAAAGGCAGCATTAGCATTAACTCTCAAACCAGTACTAAACAGAACCACAGTACCCCGAGTTCAAACTAGACCAAAACTCACTTCTTCCTAACTTGGTTATGCATGTCCCATTCAGAAGACTATATGCTTAAAAAGTCATTTAGTCAAGTATAAGTACATCAATAGAAAACATTAAACATTGTGTTTTAAATGGCGAATGAGACTGCAATGACAAGATAATCAGATTCATCTTCTTTCGCCTTGCTATATACAATGTTTAAAGTTCATCAACATTATACAGGGAGGGATGAAGAAGCTGTGGATTTCCTTGGTTTTAGGAAATAAGCTAATGCCCGGAATTTTTACAAATTTCAGTTATGAACGACTGAGTACAGCAAGCTCAAATGCATTCGAAGCATCTCCAAATTGTAAGTCCTAAATTAGCAAGGTAATAAAAGAATAGCAATGAACAATATGCGAAAGAGCAAACATTGAAATGACACAACCAAATGCATCCCCAAAACAATGATTCCAGTTTGGTTACATTCCATGGTATGAATTTACATTCACCTATAGATCATCCCGGACACTCTTACAAGACTCTCCAGATTCCCAGACAAAATCTAGCTTAAAGAATTCGATTTGCATAATCAAAATCTACACAAACTTACTAAAAGAATAGTTACTCACCAGGAAGAATCTCAATCTCTGAAAATGATGGAATCAGCAATACGCATCAAGGGACTCAAACAATCAGGCGAGAACTTCCGAGCAAACAAGTAAGAACTGGAGTAATTCGACTTCCTCAACTCATAAATCAACTCGGGAGGTACTTCTTTCGGCTTATACATATGCGGGTGCCCTTGTACGGTTCCGGTCCAATTAACCCGAGTCAGAGTATAGCCAGTGACCCCGTTTGGATCTTGCATTGATAACAAGGTCGGGAAATAATGCTCTTCCGGGTAACACTCGTCGGCTCGGAAACATGGCAACTTAAATTTCCTCCAAAGCGTTCTATCTTTTAACACCAACAACGCGTCTTTCCGAGTCAACACAAAGAACTGAGATCCAGCTCGGAACTCCTCAAAAGGCACCTCCGGCATCATCACGAAACGCCCACGCGCTACGTACCGTTTCCACAGTCTGAGTTCCTCGGAAATGATCTCGATGTAAGATTTGTGCTTAAGGACACCGTACTGAGTCAATCCGGACGAGTCGGGATCAGATTTGGAGGTTAGATCGAAGTTTTTGGAGGTGAAGAGGGAGCGGTGGATGTAATTGAAGGAATGGAGAGGGATGCAGTACTGCGAGACGACGGCAAAGTAATCATTGGCGGGATCGTCGAGTATGGCGGTTGCAAGGAGGTGTCGGGTGGCAGCGATAAGCGTGGCCGAAGCCTGGAAAGTGCGTTTGGCGTTTCGGATGAACTTCTCGCCGAAAACGGTGTCGGAGGGGGGTCGGGTTACGTTGACAGTGGGGTCGGCGTGGACGTAGATGTTGTAAGGAGAAGTCTTAGCGTGCCGAAAGAAACGGTTCCAAAGGGGCAGGAAATGGAGGTCAGTGTTGGTCAAGAAAAGGAAGGCGATTTTAGGGGAAAAGGAGAAGGAGAGGTGGGAGGGGTGGTGGGAGGGGTGGTGGGACGGTGGAAGAGACTGAGGTCGTCGAGTTCATCGGAGGCGGAAATGGGAGGCAGAGGTTGATTTTCTGAAAATTTAAAATTTATATAAAATTTCAAAATTTTACTAAAATCTTCTTATATATTATTATTAAAAATTTATTAAAGTTCCGCCTCCATCCAATATATATGTCTATACAGGGCTTAGACAGCTAAGATAGAAGGATTTCCCGGGAACATCGCTTTGCATATAGTTTTTAAATTAGTTTTCGGTATTATCTGATGTTTTTGGCATTTAGCTGAAAATAATCCAATATTTAATGTTTCATTTGGATGAGCTTCTAGGAGCAGTGATGGATGCAACTAAAGGCGATTGTTCGATCGAGTTCGAGTTAACAAATTTAAATTATTCGAGTTAATGCATTATATTTTACAACTTTAACTTAATTTGAAATTTTTTCGAAACGAGTCGAGTCAAGTTTTTGAGTTCCTATACAAATTTAATTGTAATTATTTACCATGTTATAGTACGGTTTGATTCCAATTTAAACGACTTTTTCTAATCATATAAGATACACACACATATATATATTTCTTCATATTATCTTTCATATGTATAAGTAAGATTTGTAATGTTATTTAATAAAAATATCTTCTAAACTTATAAAATATATTTATAATATTATTTTTAAATAAAGAACTTTTGAGGATAAAATATTAATGGGAGTATAAATGAGTCAATGAATTGATTGAAGAAAAAATTACAAAAAAATTCAGTTGAATGATCAAATTTAATAAAAATGTAAAGTTAAGGGACTAAATTGCAAAAAGAATATATTTGTTAGAAATATAAATTGAATTTATATAGATATTATATAGTGTTAGTGAATCATGTGGTTTAATTTTAGTCAAAACTAGACTTAAAACGAAAAAAGAATTGAAGAAATAGGAAATTATTCAAAGTTGAAGGGCTAAATTGAAAAGGTAGTAAATTTAATTTAAAAAATATGAATTGAAGCTAAATAGGTATTCTACAGTAGTTTAAGAGCATGCGGTTTAAATTTGATCAAAAATTGACTTAAAACGAAAGAGAACAAAATTATTAATTATATTATGTAATTTTATATTAAATATTAATATTAAAATAATATAATATTATCAATAATAAAAAATATTTGATTAAATTATAAATTTTAAAAAATAAATTTCAATTTTAAGTACAAATAAATTTTCCAAAGAGTAAATTAAACAAAAAAAATTCAAAAACTTTAACATTTCATTTATCATTTTATTAAAATAAGATGAATTTGACCCTATTAAAGAGGTGCTACCGTGGTGTGATCTTATTAAATAAATTTTTTTAACCATATGAATAACGAATGAAAATGTTATGAACATTAATAACAAAAAATAATATTAAATACTATATTACGAATACATGCTTAGGGGGCAATTTGTATATTAAGCCAATCAATCCTGAAGGCTTGGGAAACAAAAACGAGGGATTATTTCAAATATTAAACAGTCTCTCGTACAAAATGGAGTCTATCCCAAAAACCTCGGATCCACGCCACTTTGATTTATTCTTGTCTTCTCTTCCTGGTTCAGAGCTTTCCGTTGCGTTATTATTCGCTTCCTCCCTGAAATAAAGTGAAGAACAAAACCAGTTTCGTAGATCACAACACCTGAGAATCAAAAACAAAGAAAGATCAAATATGTTTGGAAGAGCACCCAAGAAGAGTGATAGCACCAGGTACTATGAGATTCTGGGTGTTTCCAAGAACGCTTCCCAGGATGATTTAAAGAAAGCCTACAAGAAAGCCGCCATTAAAAACCATCCCGACAAAGGCGGCGATCCTGAAAAGGTACAGTGTTTGGAGATTTTTTCTGTTTATTTGCGGGTTTTGCTAATTCTGATTTCTGGGTGATTGGCAGTTTAAAGAGTTGGCTCAAGCGTATGAGGTTTTGAGTGATCCTGAGAAACGTGAGATATATGATCAGTATGGCGAGGATGCTCTCAAGGAAGGAATGGGCGGTGGAGCCGCTGCTCATGATCCCTTTGATATCTTCTCATCCTTCTTCGGTAGTAGCCCCTTTGGAGGTGAGATTTAGTTTTCGGTGGTAGCGGACAGCTATTTGAATCCCTGACTATTTGCGTTTTACTTCCAGTCGATATTATTTTAATTTGACTTGTTTGGTCACTTGGTGAAATTTGATGAAAGGGTGTTAGTGCTATACTTGAGTATTGGGGAAGTTGGGATGATTGAACCACGGTGTTGTTGTTGTCAATGAGCAGGTGGTAGCAGTCGAGGGAGAAGGCAGAGACGGGGAGAGGATGTAGTTCATCCTCTCAAGGTGTCTCTGGAGGATCTTTACCTCGGGACCTCGAAGAAGCTTTCGCTTTCCCGCAATGTCATATGCTCCAAGTGCAATGGGTGAGTTAAATCATTTTAATTTTTGCAACTGTTGATGGTAATCTCTTACATGTAATTGTGTTCTTTATGACAGCAAAGGCTCAAAATCCGGGGCGTCAATGCAGTGCCCTGGTTGCCAGGGTTCCGGTATGAAGGTTTCGATCAGGCACCTCGGTCCATCCATGATTCAGCAAATGCAACATCCTTGCAATGAATGCAAGGGTACTGGCGAGACGATCAATGACAAGGATCGCTGCCCTCAGTGTAAGGGTGAGAAGGTTGTTCAAGAGAAGAAAGTGCTTGAAGTCCATGTAGAAAAGGGCATGCAGAACGGACAGAAGATTACATTCCCGGGAGAAGCCGATGAGGCGGTATGTTTTATAATTCAATAGTGATGTAGTTTAGTGTATGCATAGGCACATGGTTTGACCATAACATGGAGCCTAACTGGTTAGTATATGGTGTGCTTTGCAGCCTAATACAATTACTGGGGACATAGTCTTTGTCCTTCAGCAGAAGGACCATCCAAAATTCAAGAGAAAGGGAGAAGACTTGTTTGTGGAGTACACATTGTCTCTAACTGAAGCTCTGTGTGGCTTCCATTTTGTGGTTACCCATCTTGATGGTCGACAACTCATAATCAAGTTGAACCCTGGGGAGGTTGTTAAGCCTGGTAAGGATATCTGTGCTCATCTACTATGGCTTTCGTCTTTTTGCATCGCCTGGATATTAACTATTTTATCCCAGACTCGTTCAAGGCAATCAATGATGAGGGGATGCCCATGTACCAAAAGCCATTCATGAAGGGCAAAATGTACATTCACTTCACAGTTGAGTTCCCTGATTCTCTAAACCCTGATCAGATTAAGGCACTCGAGGCAATCTTGCCACCGAAACCGACCTCACAGTTGACAGATATGGAGCTAGATGAGTGTGAGGAAACCACACTGCATGAAGTGAACATCGAAGAGGAGATGAGGAGGAAGCAGCAGGCAGCACATGAAGCTTATGATGAAGATGAGGAAATGCATGGTGGCCCGCAGAGGGTGCAATGTGCTCAACAGTGATGATGAAGAAACAAAAAATTGGAAGCTGATCTCTATAGTAACATAATTGGGGTTGTATGGTTTGTTGCTTTGCACTCCTGGAGTGTTCTCGTTTACCAGGCATTTTTACAGAAAAATGTCGGATTCTCTATAGGTTATTTTCTTCAATTATTTCTCAGTTAAGATTGTCATTCTTATTTTCGTTGTTTCGTACCGATAAATTACCTTAGCTTCTAATTGAAGGGAAGCAAAGCAAAAAGATAAAAATGATGGACAAGATATTTATAGTAGTTCAAGCTTCTAATAAGCTCTCCATCTACTACCTTAGCTTTCCACTAAAGATTTTAACACAATTTACTAAGAATTCTTCACCTCTTCTAGGCTAAGGAGATAACTGTTATAATCGATTAAAGCTTTTTATCCAAAGCTTGATTAAGGTTCACTATTTTACAAGAATTGGATAGTAAACTAAAAATTCCTCTTAAAGGTGATATGTTTGCTCAAAGACAAATTCTCACAAACCCCAAATTTGAAACAAAGGATTACAATTTAGAATACACAAGTTGGGTACAAGATATGACTCTAAAAGCTCAAAGGGTAGGATTTTTGCTTGAATGCTTGATAGTTGTTCAATAGTTATTGTCGCAGCTTTGAAAACTCTCATTGATTTCTAATCATTTGGGTGGTTGAAGTCATCAATAGAGCCGTTGGAGACCATTTTCCCGCAATAATTGTTGTTTGGTGACTAACTGAATTGGTACATGAAGAGTTGTATCGGTACTTGTCAAAAGAAGAAAGAGTCGTTGTGCAAAGGCGTATCGATACGCTCTAAAGCGTATCGAAATGGATATAATGTAAAAGAAGGGGTGTATCGATACGGTATATTTGTATCGGTACGGTTTTAGCTCATTGGAATCTAAGGAAAAAGTCTAGTGAAAAATGCATCGATACGCCTAAGGGCGTTGTTGCGCGTATTAAGTGCTTCGCAATTGGTGCAAGTGTACACATCGCAAGTTATAGTATAGTATAGATATCGTCTCCACAAGGATTGGTGCTACTTCAGGAATTTAACTTCTTGCACTGGAAGTAAAAACACAAGTAGATGATTGTAGGAGTTCTAATTAACAGGTAAAATAAAGGAGTAATTAAATAAGAGAAAGATGTAATAGAATAAGAGAGAGTAGGCCGAGTTATCGTGAGTCGTGGTGTGATAATTGAATGGTCTGTCGTGGTAATTGAGTGCTAGAGTAGCTCAATTGCTTCAACAATTGAATCCAGTCGGATTGCCTGGGTAATTCTGCGATTGCCTGGGCAATTGGGAATGGAGCGATTGCCTGGGCAACTGGGCGACAACCTTCAAAGCTCGATGAAGTGTTCTTCAATGGTTTCTCGTTATCCCTAACTCAAAACACTATAATTATGCATGCCTTGATAATACATTCCTGCGTGAACCAAGGGTGGACAACAACCTATCTTGTGCTACTTTTAGCTGTTGAAATTCGCAACTTGTCCCTAAGTTGAATTAGTCTTCACCATCAGTTGATTGAATAAAGACCATGCTTATTCGTTTCTTGAATCTAACTCTCCCGATATTAGATAAATACATGAATTCACGAGATCCTCTCACAATTCCCTCGAACAATTTAAAAATCAAGAATGAACAAACTTTGAATTAAAATTGCAAACTCAAATACCTAAACAAATCCAATCGTTCTCACAACCACAAAAACACAATAACCTAAAGCCAAATAAAATTAATTCATGGTCGGGTGCAAAAGAAAAACAAGATAAAAATTCCCTAGCATGAATCTAATCGAACAAAGAAAAAGTAGAAAGAAGATGTCGAGCAACCCCTAAGGTTTTCTCTCTAATCGCACCTCCCCTTGTAGTTGGCGGCTAGGGCTTTATATAGGAGATGGCTAGGTTAAAGTCTTTCTTGAGGAGGAAGTTAAGTTGGAATTAAATACAATAAAAGAAATAAATTCATTTTATTATTATATTTTTATTCTTCAAAAATTTCTTCTAAAACTCTTAGAATTTAATCTCCTTTTGATCTTTGTATGGAACTCCAACTCATTTGCTTCACGTCATTTATCTCGAACATGTTGGATTTATCCAGTCATCAAATTGGCTGCCACTTCATCTTATCCTTCATTGCCTCGGCAATCCGCTCGGCATGGCTTTCAGAAATTAGCTTCGATTGCCTTGACAACCCTTCAATTTTCTTCCTTAATTGCTACGTCAGTTCCTGATTGTATGGGCAATTTGATCCTGCACACACAAAACACACATCTGCAGTATCTTTTTCCACAAAAACAACTCAATTATGAAATCAAGCATGTCGGTGAAAGAAACTATGCAATTATGCATGAATGACTAAGAATGCAACTAAAATGAGCTTAAGTCTAACAATAATATGAGTAAAAATGGTTATAAAAATAGTATTTTTGAACACTTAACACCCCCCAAACTCGAACTATTGCTTGTCCTCAAGCAATGCAAACTAACAATTACCTGCCAAGACTTTAATCATCAAAGACATACTTTAAGCTTGAATTCAAACCTCAAAACCGTGGCACAAAGTATGATCACCTTTTAAATGTTTTTTTGGATAGCACAAAAATTACCCGGAACCAAACTATAATGCTTGTGACAATGTGTGTGCGTAGTTGTGTACATGTTGATTTTCAAGATTCTATGTGAACAATAGACTTTTATCAATTTAATTATCGGGGTATTTATTTTTCTTTTCACTAGAGCCAATTTCGGGCACCTCTAGCGATATTTTGAATATGCAACTACTAGAGCCGGTTTCGGGCACCTCTAGTAAGAAATTAACTTTTAATTTCAATTTAAATTTTACCCAAATTTTAAGCAATCCTAAGTTCACTAAGTTTCT
This sequence comes from Hibiscus mutabilis, assembly GCA_019671005.1. Classification (NCBI taxonomy): domain Eukaryota; kingdom Viridiplantae; phylum Streptophyta; class Magnoliopsida; order Malvales; family Malvaceae; genus Hibiscus; species Hibiscus mutabilis. The sequence continues at coordinate 2,848,764 of CM033715.1, read as the reverse complement.
TTCCATCAACAAGCCACAACCGTGTTCATAATATTTAGCATCATAGTAAAGTTTTAAGTTCTTTTCATGCAATCTTAAAATTTAAAGGTTCTTTCAATTAAGTGTAGTGACAAAAATTCATCATTGGATATTCAACAAGTTCAAGCAATTAAATCCAATCAAAGGCATGGCAAGTAACATATGCAACCTATATGCTATTACTAAAGATGAATGCAACTAAGAATGAAATTAACTAGAAAAAAACACCCCCAAACTCGAGAGAAACATTATCCTCAATGCATGTAAAAATTAAAATAAAATGCAAATGAGTTAGTCGGAAAGGTCATCACCTTGAATGATGAGTTTCTTTTGGGTAGTTTGCTTGATTCTTTTGTCGATTCGTGATTGTTGAATGCGTGTGGTTGGCTCTTGTGCGGTTGCTGAGGCAAGTATGTCGGTTTCCGGAGCATCTCTTGGCTGGGTATCAGGACTTGCCAAGGCAATTTTGGTTGCCAGAGAAAGTTTCAATGTTGGGGTTTTCTCGTTCCTTAGCCGGTGAGGAATTGTCTTGATGTTCTTGGCCATGGTGATTGTGGAATCAAAAACAAAGAAAGAAAAAGAATATGTGGAAAGATAAAGATAGAAATAATAAAAATTAAACTAAAAACATACTTTTATCCTAAAAACTGAAAATAAGTAAAAAAATAAAACAGTTCAAAAATAAAACTGAAAATAAATAATAAATACTAAAGGAGAGCAGGGTCATGCATCTCCTAAAGTAACTACTTCCTTATCGCGCTCAACATGGTTGTCGGTATAGTGCTTTAATCTTTGTCCGTTAACTTTGAACTTGTGTCCGTCAATGGTGGACTTGATTATCACGACACCATAGGAAAAAGGTTTGACGACTACAAAAGGCCCAGACCATCTCGATTTCAACTTTCCGAAAAGAGTTTTAACCGAGATTGAAGAGAAGAACTAATTGCCCGGGCAAAAATTGTTGCGGCAATAGCTTCTTGTCATGCCAACGCTTCATTTTCTCCTTGTAGATTCTCGCGTTGTCGTAAGCTAAGACATGAAATTCTTCAATTTCGTTAAGGTCCAGTAGTCGTTTTTTTCCTGCTCTCTCCCAATCCACGTTGACAGTTTTGATCACCCAATAAGCCTTGTGTTCGATCTATACCAGAAGGTGGCAAGTCTTGCCATAGACAAGTATGTAAGGCGACATGCCTAAAGGCGTCTTGAATGTTGTTCGATAGGCCTATAGTGCTTCATCAATCCTTGCAGACCAATCCTTTCAAGAATGATTGACAACTTTTTTCAAGGATAACCTTCGATTCACGTTTGGAAATCTCGGCTTACCGTTTATCTGTGGATGATATGTCGTGGCAATTTTGTGTGTCACTCCTAATCGCTCCAGCATTTTGGCAATTAGCCTATTGTCGAAGTGGGTGCCTCCATCGCTGATAATTACCCTTGGTGTTCCAAATCGTGTGAATATGTTTTTCTGCAAGAATTTCTGCACAATCTTGGAATCATTGCTGGGAACTGTAGCTGCCTCTACCCATTAAGACACATAGTCCACGGTAAGTAAGATATACAAATTGTCGAATGAGGATGGGAAGGGTCCCATGAAACCGATCCCCCACACATCAAACAACTTGACCTCAAGGATATTTTGTAGTGGCATCTTGTGTCGGCAAAATATTCCATGTTCGCTGACAACGATCACACCTCTTGTAGAATTCTTGAGCATCTTTGTAAAGAGTAGGCCAATACAAGCCGGATTGTAAGACTTTTGCCGCGGTGCGAGTTCCTCCAAAATGGTCTCCATAGGGTAAAGAATGGCATTATTGAAGCACATTGTCATGCTCTTCCTTGGGAACACATCGTCTTATCACCTGATCTGCACATTGTTTAAACAAAAGACCCATAACCAAGAAATTAATCAAATCGGCATACCAGGGAGTTGTCGAGGCAACTAACAACTGCTCATCCGAGAATGTGTCATGGATCTCCCAAGAGTTTGGATCTTCATCGCCATTTTCCAACCTTCATAAGTGATTGGCAACTTGGTTTTCTGTTCCTTTCATGTTCTTAATTTCAATGTCAAACTCTTGTAAAAGTAAAATCCAACGAATCAAACGAGGTTTGGCACCTTTCTTAGCGAAAGAGTATTTAATTATCGAGTGGTCAGTATAAACGATTACCTTAGTACCAATCAAGTAAGAACAAAACTTATCAAATACGAAAACTACTGCTAATAATTCTTTCTCTGTCGTGGTGTAATTTAATTGTGCACCATTTAATGTTTTACTAGCGTAGTAAATCACATGAAAATCTTACCTGTGCGCTGCCCTAAAACGGCTCCTACTGCGAAATCACTTGCGTCACACATGAGTTCAAAAGGTAAGGTCCAATCGGGTGGAATGACAATAGGTGCCGAGGCAAGTTGCTTCTTCAAGGCTTCAAATGCTTGGAGGTATGAGTCATCAAAATTAAAAGTTGTCCGGTTCAAGCAAGTTACACAAAGGTTTAGAAATTTAAGAAAAATTATAAATAAACCTTCTATAAAAACATGTATGACCGAGAAAGCTTTGAATCTCTTTGACTGAATTTGGTGGTGGCAATTTTTCAATCACTTCCACCTTGGCTCTATCGACTTCAATTCCCTTGGAAGAGATCTTGTGACCGAGCACTATGCCTTCATCTACCATAAAGTGGCACTTCTCCCAATTAGAACTAGATCGGATTCTTCACATCGTGTTATCAATTTCTCCAAATTACCGAAGCAATTGTCGAAGTTGTCTCCGAATACCGAAAAAATTTTAATTGAGAATTCTAGGAAATCTACCATCATATCGAAAAAATTACCATCATACATCTCTGGAAAGTTTCCAGAGCATTGCATAATCCAAGCGGCATCCTTCTGAAAGAATAGGTACCATACGGGCATGTGAAAGTGGTTTTTGCTTGATTGTCTGGTGCTATGGAAATTTGGTTATAACCTGAATAGCCATCAAGAAAACAATAAAAAGATTTGTCTGCAAGTCGGTTAAGCATTAGGTCAATAAATGGCAAAGGAAAGTGATCTTTCCTAGTAGCTTTATTTAGCTTGCGGTAATCCATACAAATTCTCCAACTGGTCACGGTCCTAGTTGGGATTAGTTCGTTGCTTTCATTGTTTACCACAATTATACCTCTCTTTTTGGGTACACATTGTAACGGGCTTACCCATGTACTATCGAAGATAGGCTATATGATTTCGGCATCAAGCCATTTGATGATTTCTTTCCTCACGACTTCCTTTATAGTAGGGTTAAGCCTCCTTTGTGCCTCAATTGTCAGTTTATGATCATCCTCCAATAGAATTTTGTGCATACACACTGCTGGACTAATTCCCTTCAAGTTGATAATTGTCCATCCTATTGCCTTTTTGTGCAATGCCAACATGTCGATCAACCTCTTTTCCTATTCAAGCTGCAACCTAGAAGAAATTATTACAGGTAAAGTGTTATCGTTCCCCAAGTAGGCATATTTCAATTGCCCTGGCAATGATTTCAATTCAAGAATAGGAGGTTGCTCAATAGAGGGTTTTTCGATTTTACCCTCCTTACCTAAGTAATCCAATGGTTCAAAATACTTACCTAGATGACTTGCTATCCAATTGGCTTCATCCTGCTCTTCATCGTCCGACTCTTCTAGTTCCTCGGGTTTGACAATACAATTGCCGAGGCAATTGTCAAGACAATCTTCCCCCATGTCGAAATTGTATTCAGTGGTAGCGTGGATGACTTGGCACTCTTCTAGATCGTCGGCATGCTTAAGGGTTTGGAAAACATTGAGCTTCACTTGCTGGTCGTTTACCCTCATGGTGAGTTCTCCTTTCTCAACATCGATCAAGGTCATTCTCGTTGCTAAAATGGTATCCTGAGAATAATGGGTGCGAACTTATCTACTTCACAATCCAAAATAATGAAATCAACGGGAAAAATAAATTTATCAACTCTTACCAGGATATCCTCAATTTTTCCCTCTAGATGCACGTAATATCTGTTAGCATGCTGTAGCATAACTGTTGTAGGTCTTGCCTTCACGATTCCCAATTTTTAAAAAACTAATTTGGGCATCAAGTTTATACTTGCTCTGAGATCACACAATGATTTCCCGACATAGTGGTTTTCGATTGAGTATGGTATTGTAAAACTACAGGGATCTTTTAGTTTGGGCGGCATGCGATTATATAGCATGGCCATACATCCTTCTGTCACAGCAACTGTTTCAAATTCGCCTAGCCTAGTTCTTTTGGAGACTATGTCTTTTAGAAACTTGGCGTAGTTCGACATTTGTTCTATTGCTTCAACCAGTGGCAAGTTGATGTGGACTTGCTTCAAAATATCAAGAAACTTCTTGAACTGATATTCTTGCTTTTGTTGTTTCAACCTCTGTGGGAATGGTGGCGGAAGTTGGATATCCTCAATCTTTTCATTGGTTCGAAATTTGATTAACGGAGTTGCCCAAGCATCAAGACTTGCTGAGGCATGGGTATCTGGTATTGCCGTGGCATCAGGGTTTGCCGAAGCATGAGCATGTGGAATTGTCTTGGCAATTTCTGACTCATCATTTTTATTAGAGGTTTTGTTGCTAGATTCTTATGTCTGGATAAAGGGTTGCTCCTTTGGTTGAGTGTTCTCTATTGAGTGAGCTTGGGTTTCCTTAAATTGTCAGCCACTTCGAGTGGTGATTGCTTTGCATTGCTCGTGGTTTGCTCCTTTTGCGACTTCAGTGTCGTCAGGTAAATCGCCTAGTGGTCTTATATTCAAGTTCTGAGCGAATTGCCCGACTTGTGTCTCCAAGGATTTCAAGATTGCCTCTTTATTTTGCAATCTCATTTCTATCATGTTCATAAAAGCATCAGTCTTCTTCATGAAATTAATTTTCTCTACCATATAAGATTTAGGTTTTAACATGAAAGCATTGAGAGAATTTTCCAAATAACTAGATGGTGTTGATTGTTGCTGCGGCAATTGTGGCATCTGTTGCCGTGGAAAATTCTACTAGAGTCTTATTGATTGTGCATTCTGACTGCTCTAGTTGAGGGCATTGTTGGGATTACTCCATGAGAAGTTGGGGTGCTTCCTCCAGGCTGGGTTGTAAGTGTTGGACATCACTGTTGCGCGTAATAAGTGCTACGCAAATGTGCAAGTATACACGTCGCAAGTTATAGTATAAAAGATATCGTCTCCACAGGGATTGGTGCTACTTCAAGAATCTAGTCTCTTGCACTGTAAAAATAAAAACACAAATAAAAGATTATAGAAGTTTAACTAATCTAGAAAGCAAATAAGTAAAAGAAAAGATGAATTCAATTAAGAGAGATAGGCCAGGTTATCGTGAGTTGAGGTGTGATAGCCGATTGGATCGTCTTGGTAAAAGAGTGCACGGGCAACTCAGTTGCCGTGGCAACTTGCACAACGGGGTTGCCTTGGCAACTAATTGATGGTTGCCTGGGGGACTAGTTGGGCAATTACTTGGGCGTCTGGGCAGCAACCTTCAAGGTTCGGCAGAGCGTTCTTCAATGGTTTCTTCTTATCCCTAAGTCGAAACTCTAGCTACTTGTGCATGCCTTGATAATACATCCCTGCGTGAATCAAGGGTGAACAACAACCAATCTTGCGCTCCTCTTAGCCGTTGAAATCCTTAACTTATTCCTAAGCCGGATTAATGTTCACCATCATTGGATTGAATAAAGATCATATTCATTCGTTTCTTGAATCTAACTCTCCCGATATTAGATAAATAGATGAAATCACGAGATCCTCTCCCAATTCACTCGCAAACAAGAATAAGAACCAAGAATGAATAAACCTTGAAATAGAAAAGTGCAAACTCTTATTACCTAAACGAAAACCAATAAGTTCTCACAACCACAAAACACAATAACCATAGCCAAGTAAATTTAGTTCATGGCTAGGTTCCAAAGAAACACAAGATAAACAATCCCTAGCATGAACCCAATCGAACAAGGAAGAAAAGATGAAGCTTGTCGAAAATTCCCCTTTACTTTCTCTCTTGGTCTTGTCGAAATTCCTTCTTGCTCTCTCTATGTAAGTTGTCGAAATCTCCTTGCTATTTATAGGGCTAGGCCAAAGTCCTTCTTTGAGGAGGAGTTTGAGTTGGAATTAAATTATCTTTAAAGAATATAATTCTTTATTATAATTTTATTCCTATTAGAACTTCTCCTATCTTCTTGGAAATTAATTCTTCTTTAATCTCTGCATGACAATCAAATTCCTTTGGGCTTGGGCCTTGCTCCATGTCATCTTGGGCTTGTAAAGTCATTAATTTCGACATCCCTATTGCATTTTGTCTTTGTCGACAAATGCCATGGCAACTGGCTCGGCGTCTCCTTCATGCATTGCCCTGGCAACTAGCTCGGCATATCCTTCATGCATTGCCCTGGCAACTAGCTCGGCATTGCTTTGGCAAGTGATCCTGCACATACACACACAAAAACACACCAAAGCAGCATCTTTTTCCATAAAAATCACCAAGTTAAGTAATCAAGCTCAACGATTGAAGGAAACATGGATTAATGCATGAATGGCTAACTATGCAACTAATATGAGCCTAAGTCTAACAATAATATGAGTAAAAAGGGTAAGAAAAATAGTACTTTTGAACACTTATCACACCCCAAACTCGAACTATTGCTTGTCCTCAAGCAATGCAAACTCATAATTACCTCGCCAAGACTTCAATTTTCACAAACATAGCTTTGAACTTGATTTCAATTCTTCAAACCGGCACAAAGTATGATTGGCTTTTTATTTTTCAGAAAACTGAGGAATTATTCGGAATCAAACTATAATGCTTGTGAGTGTGTGCGGAGTTGTGTGCAAGTTGATTTTTCGGATCCTATGCAAACAATAGGTTTTCAAAATACTTTATTGGGTTCTTTTTAACATGTTTTAGCTAGAGCCAGTTTTGGGCACCTCTAGTGTTTTATTTTTAGTTTTCTTAAGTTAATTTAATCGACTAGAGCCGGTTTCGGGCACCTCTAGTTAAATTTTTTTAACCTATACTAGAGCCAGTTTCGGGCACCTCTAGTGATCCTAAGTTTTAGCACATGCTAGAGCCAATTTCGGGCACCTCTAACATTCATCCAATTTTTATTCTAATCCCCCAATTTGTTAATTATCAACTTAAGTTTACTAGAATTCCTTAAATCAATCAAACCACAACAGTGTTTCATCAAATTTTGCATCATAGTAAAATTCTAAGTTTGTCCATGGTTATCCTAGAATAAAAAATTCTATCAATTAAGTGCATTGGCAAAGTCATCATCGAATATTCATCAAATCTAAGCAATTCTTGTTCCAATTAAAGGCATGGCAAGCAATTTATGTATCCTAAATGTAATACTTTAGATTAATGTAACTAAACATGGTAATTACTAATAACAATCCCCCCCAAACTCGAGTGAGGCATTATCCTCAATGCATGCATAAAAATAACGAAAAATAAAAATAAAAATGCATACGAGGACTTACTCCGAGAGTTTGTCATCGTAGATGATTAGTTTCCTTCTAGTTGGCGTCTTGATTCTCTTGCTTGAACGCGATGGTTGTTTTCTTGTTGCCGGGATGTCTTTAGCTTTGGTTGCCGTGGCATCTTCAGGGTTGGTTGCCGTGGCATCAGCTTGTGCAGACACGATGTAGGTTGCCGCGGCATCTTCTTCATTGGTTGCCGGGGCAAGGTTCTTGGCAGTAAATTTCCTTAGCATAGTAGTTGTGAGTCTTGTTGTGAAAAAGAAAACAAAGAAAACCTGAAAACTAAAGATAATGAAGAAAAATAAAATATCTCCTAAAAATAAAAATGAAAATAAAAAGGAAAAGAAAAAGAAAAATTGAAAGGAGAGCATGCTCATGCATCTCCTAAGTTGACCACTTCTTTGTTACGTTCCACATGGGCACCATTGTAGTTCTTCAATCTTTGTCCGTTAACTTTGAATTCATGGTTGTCAGAGATGGACTTGATTATCACAGCACCATGGGAGAATGGTTTGACAACTTTGAATGGTCCCGACCATCTTGATTTCAGCTTTCCCGGGAAAAGTTTTAGCCGAGAATTGAATAGGAGAACTAGTTGCCCTGGCGTGAATTGCCGTGGCAATAGTTTCTTGTCGTGCCATCGTTTTGTTTTCTCCTTGTAGATTCGTGCATTGTTGTAGGCGAGTGCACGGAATTCTTCTATCTCGTTGAGATCCATCAAACGCTTTTGTCCGGCACTTTCCCAATCCATATTCACGGTCTTGATTGTCCAGTACGCCTTGTGCTCGATTTCCACCGGTAGATGACATGTTTTGCCATAGACAAGTCGGAAGGGGGACATACCTAAGGGTGTTTTGAATGCCGTGCGATATGCCCAAAGTGCGTCATCTAGTCTTAATGACCAATCCTTCCTTGAGAGATTTACAACTTTCTCGAGTATACCCTTCAATTCCCGGTTGGAAATTTCTGCTTGCCCGTTGGTTTGTGGGTGATATGCCGTGGCGATCTTGTGTGATATGCCGAAGCGTTGCAACATCTTGGCAATTAGTCTGTTGTCAAAATGCTTGCCCCCGTCACTGATAATTGCTCTCAACATCCCAAACCGTGTAAATATGTTTTTCTGCAGGAATCGTTGCACGGTCTTGGAATCGTCGTTGGGAACTGTAGCTGCCTCTACCCATTTAGACACATAGTTGATGGCGAGTAAGATGTAGAGGTTGCCGAATGAAGATGGGAAATGTCCCATAAAATCGATCCCCCATACATCGAACAGTTCCACCTCGATGATGTTCTGGAGTGGCATCTCATGTCGTCTCGAGATATTGCCCGTCCTTTGGCAACATTCACATTGCTTGTAAAAGTCTTGGGCATCTTTGTACAATGTTGGCCAATACAAACCGGATTGCAAGACTTTGGCCACGGTACGAGTTCCTCCAAAATATCCTTCATAGGGTGAAGAATGGCATTGCCGGAGTACATTCCGTTGCTCTTCTTCAGGGACACATCGGCGTATAACCTGATCTGCACATTGTTTGAACAAAAGAGGCTCGTCCCAAAAGAAATGGTTAGCATCATGGTGGAACCGCTTCTTCCCTTGGTGAGTAATGCCATAAGGAAAAATACCACAAACAAGGAAGTTAACTAAATCCGCGTACCAGGGTATTGCCGAGGCATGTGCTGCCGTGGCGACTGCTCCCAGAATTGCTGAGGCGTGCGCGTCAAAGACTGCTGCGGCGTCGAGAGTTACCAAGGCGTGTGCATCCATGGTTGCCGAGGCGTCTAGGGTTTCCGAGGCGTCGAGGGTTGCCGAGGCAACTAAAATTTGTTCATCCGGGAATGCATCACATATCTCTAGGTCCGCGTCCTCCTCCCTATTGCGTTCCAAACGTGATAAGTGATCGGCCACTTGATTTTCTGTTCCTTTCCTATCCTTAATTTCAATATCAAATTCTTGTAAAAGTAATATCCAACGAATCAAACGAGGTTTAGCATCCTTTTTACCAAATAAGTATTTGATTGCTGAATGGTCCGTATGAACAATTACCTTTGTACCAATTAAATAGGATCGGAACTTGTCAAATGCGAAAACTACATCTAGTAACTCTTTCTCCGTTGTTGTGTAATTCACTTGAGCACCATTAAGAGTTTTACTAGCGTAGTATATCACATGGAAGGTCTTACTTGTGCCTTGGCCTAGGACTGCTGCTACCGCGAAATCACTTGCATCACACATGAGCTCAAAAGGTAGCGTCCAATCTGGTGGAACGACAATGGGTGCCAAGGCAAGCTTTTTCTTTAGGGTTTCGAATGCTTGAGTGCAAGAATCATCAAAATCGAAGGCTTTATCCTGTTCAAGCAGATTACACAAAGGTTTAGTGATTTTAGAAAAATTATGAATGAACCTCCTGTAAAAACCTGCATGTCCGAGAAAACTTCGAATTCCTTTAACCGAATTTGGTGGGGGTAATCTCTCGATCACGTCCACCTTGGCTTTGTCTACTTTAATTTCCTTGGATGAAATCTTGTGGCCGAGCACTATTCCTTCATCTACCATAAAGTGGCATTTCTCCCAATTGAGGACTAAATCCGTTTCTTCGCATCTTGCCAACACCCTCTCTAAATTGTCGACGCAGCTGTCGAAGTCATTACCAAAAACCGAAAAATCATCCATGAAGATCTCAAGGAAGTCTTCGACCATGTCTGAAAAGAGTGCCATCATGCATCTTTGGAAGGTTATCGGGGCGTTACATAATCCGAACGGCATCCTTCGGAAGGCATAAGTACCGTATGGGCATGTGAAGGTTGTCTTTTCTTGATCTTCTGGTGCTATGGCAATCTGATTGTAACCTGAATAACCATCAAGAAAACAATAAAAGGGTTTACCTGCAAGACGATCAAGCATTTGATCAATAAAGGGTAATGGGAAGTGATCTTTCCTAGTGGCTTTGTTCAGCTTTCGATAGTCCATACAAACCCTCCAACTGGTCACAGTCCTGGTGGGGATAAGTTCATTATTTTCATTGCTTACCACTGTTATACCTCCCTTTTTCGGTACACATTGTACCGGACTTACCCACGTACTATCAGAGATAGGGTATATAATACCGGCGTCAAGCCACTTGATGATTTCTTTCATTACAACCCCTTTCATGGCATGATTCAGTCTCCTCTGGGCCTCAATTGAAGGTTTGTGATCATCTTCCAACAAGATCTTGTACATGCACACTGCCGGGCTAATTCCCTTCAAGTCGGCAATTGTCCACCCTATTGTCTTTTTGTGTAGCTTCAACATCTTGATCAGCTTCTTTTCCTGCTCAGGCTGTAACTTAGAAGAAATAATTACAGGCAATGTATTATCGGTCCCTAAGTATACATATTTTAGTTGCTCTGGCAATTGTTTCAACTCAAGAATTGGTGGATGTTCAATAGAGGGTTTTTCGAGCTTACCTTCCTTACCCGAGTAGTCCAAAGGTTCAAAGTATGTACCGGGTCGATTGACTAGCCAATTTGCCTCTTCTGTTGTTCCTCATCGACCGGTTCTTCATACTCCTCATGTTCCTCTTGGTCGGCAATGTAGTTGCCGAGGCAACTAAATTCCTCATCGGGTTAAACTCGCGTGGCATGAAGTAGTTGGCATTCTTCCGGATCATCGGCATGCCTTAGTGTTTGGAACACATTTAGTTTAACTTGCTGGTCATTCACCCTCATTGTGAGTTCTCCCTTTTCAACATCAATCAAGATTCTCCCTGTCGCTAGGAAAGGTCTCCCGAGAATGATGGGTGCATGCTCATCTGCTTCACAATCCAAAACAATAAAGTCAGCGGGAAAAATAAATTTATCGACTTTTACCAGTATGTCTTCGATTTTTCCCTCTGGATGCACATAGGATATGTCGGCTAGCTGCAGTATGACTGTTGTAGGTCTTGCCTTCCCGATTCCTAGTTTCTGGAAAACCGATTTAGGCATCAAGTTTATGCTAGCCCCAAAGTCGCATAATGCTTTCCCGACATAGTGATTTCCAATGGAACATGGTATTGTGAAACTTCCGGGATCCTTCAACTTAGGTGGCATACGATTGTGCAACATTGCCATGCATCCCTCTGTTGCGGCAACTGTTTCAAACTCTCCTAGCCTTGTTCTCTTGGACACAATATCTTTAAGAAACTTGGCATAGTTTGGCATTTGTTCAATTGCTTCCACCAGTGGCAAGTTGATGTGGACTTGCTTTAGGATATCAAGAAACTTCTTGAATTGGTATTCTTGCTTTTGTCGCTTCAACCTTTGTGGGAATGGTGGTGGAAGTCGGATATCTTCGATCCTTTCATTGGTTTGAAACCTAATTGACGACATTGCCGGGACATCTGGAGTTGCCGATGCGTTATCAACTGGGGTTGCCAAGGCATGTTTATCACAAGATGCCGAGGCGTCATCGGTTGCCGAGGCATGCTTATTGCCGGTTGCCCGCGACAATTCCTGGTTCAGCATCTGAGGCTTTGCCGCTAGGTTCGTCTTGATCTTTTTGTGGAGTTTTGTTTGACGAGCGGGTTTGAACCTCTCTAAGTTGTTGGCCACTTCTAGTGGTGATCGCCTTACATTGCTCATGGCCAGTTCCTCTTGCGACTTCAGTATCGCTAGGTAAACCTCCTTGTGGTATAGTGTTTAGATTTTGAGCAAACTGTCCGACTTGATTTTCCAATGATTTGATTGCCGCCTCTTGGTTTTGCAATCTCATCTCGGTCATGTTAATAAAAGCATCAGCTTTTTTTATGAAATTACTATTCTCAGCCATATAAGATTCAGTTTTCATCATAAAAGCATTTAAAGAATTTTTCAAAGAACTAGATGTCGTCGGTTGTTGCTGCGGCATCTGTTGTCGTGGCATATTCAGCTGGAATCCCGATGCTTGTGCATTCTGATTGTTCTGGTTTAGAGCATTGTTGGGATTACTCCATGAAAAATTCGGGTGCTTCTTCCAAGCTGGATTGTATGTATTGGACATCACGTTGTTGCTCTGATTGTAATTCCCCACATAGAAGCTGGATTCCGGATTCTGCATACATTCAGAAGAATTATGGTTATCACCACATAACTCACAAAAAGAATCCATTACCTTGACTTCATGTGTGTTGTTTGGTTTTTGCATGTTCTGGACCATCTTGGTTAAAGCGGCCAATTGTGCCGAAATTGAATCTGATGATCCTAGTTCATGTACTGTGGCTTGGCGTCTAACTCCTCCTCTTCTAGTAGATGGGAATTGATAATCATTCTTGGCCAGCCTGTTTAAAATTTGCATTGCTTCTTCTGGCGACTTATCTAGAAGTATGCCGTTTGCCGAGGCATCTAGCATCATCCTTGTTGGTGTATTCACGGCGTTGTAAAACATTGTTACTTGAGTCCACACCGGGAATCCGTGTAGAGGGCATTTGTGTAGAAGTTCTCTATATCGCTCCCAAGCCTCGTACATGGATTCATCATCTGCCTGCCGAAAAGAAGTAATGTCGTTACGAAGCTTATCAGTTAAATTTGTAGGATTAAATCTAGCAAGGAAATCTCGACAAAGATCAGTCCAAGATGCTATGGATCCAGCATGAATGCTATTCAACCATGCTTTCGCCCTATCCCTCAGTGAATAGGGGAATAATCTTAATCGTAGGACATCGAGGGTGACTCCATGTATCTTGAACGAGTTGTAAATCTCGAGGAAAGATTTTAGATGTTGTCGTGCATCTTCAGTTGCTGAGCCGCCAAATTGACCTATTGTGTTGATCATATTAAACATTATCGGTTTCAACTCAAAGTGGTTGGCTTCAATTTCAGGTGCAACAACTCCTGGGTTAAGTTCATCAAGATCTTCTTCAAGATAGTCTCGAATAGTTCTGTTTTGCGCAAGAATCACTCCTCCTCCTGCTCGAACATCTTGATTCATATTACCGTCTTGATTTGCCATTGCTTCTCTTATCCTTCGTCTAAGTCTTTGTAAGGTTCGTTCGATTTCTGGATCAAAGGGATATTCTAGTGAAGTCGGTCTCGCCCTGGTCATATACCAATGCAAAACCAAAGTTTGTTAGCCCTTTGAATTGTAAACAAGAAAAATAAAAAGAAAGTGCAAGAAAATAAAAACAAAGTCGCTATTGACAATCCCCGGCAACGGCGCCAAAAACTTGTTGCGCGTAATAAGTGCTACGCAAATGTGCAAGTATACACGTCGCAAGTTATAGTATAAAAGATATCGTCTCCACAAGGATTGGTGCTACTTCAAGAATCTAGTCTCTTGCACTGTAAAAATAAAAACACAAATAAAAGATTATAGAAGTTTAACTAATCTAGAAAGCAAATAAGTAAAAGAAAAGATGAATTCAATTAAGAGAGATAGGCCAGGTTATCGTGAGTTGAGGTGTGATAGCCGATTGGATCGTCTTGGTAAAAGAGTGCACGGGCAACTCAGTTGCCGTGGCAACTTGCACAACGGGGTTGCCTTGGCAACTAATTGATGGTTGTCTGGGCGACTAGTTGGGCAATTACTTGGGCGTCTGGGCAGCAACCTTCAAGGTTCGGCAGAGCGTTCTTCAATGGTTTCTTCTTATCCCTAAGTCGAAACTCTAGCTACTTGTGCATGTCTTGATAATACATCCCTGCGTGAATCAAGGGTGAACAACAACCAATCTTGCGCTCCTCTTAGCCGTTGAAATCCTTAACTTATTCCTAAGCCGAATTAATCTTCACCATCATTGGATTGAATAAAGATCATATTCATTCATTTCTTGAATCTAACTCTCTCGATATTAGATAAATAGATGAAATCACGAGATCCTCTCCCAATTCACTCGCAAACAAGAATAAGAACCAAGAATGAATAAACCTTGAAATAAAAAAGTGCAAACTCTTATTACCTAAACGAAAACCAATAAGTTCTCACAACCACAAAACACAATAACCATAGCCAAATAAATTTAGTTCATGGCTAGGTTCCAAAGAAACACAAGATAAACAATCCCTAGCATGAACCCAATCGAACAAGGAAGAAAAGATGAAGCTTGTCGAAAATTCCCCTTTGCTTCCTCTCTTGGTCTTGTCGAAATTCCTTCTTGCTCTCTCTATGTAAGTTGTCGAAATCTCCTTGCTATTTATAGGGCTAGGCCAAAGTCCTTCTTTGAGGAGGAGTTTGAGTTGGAATTAAATTATCTTTAAAGAATATAATTCTTTATTATAATTTTGTTCCTATTAGAACTTCTCCTATCTTCTTGGAATTTAATTCATCTTTAATCTCTGCATGGCAATCAAATTCCTTTGGGCTTGGGCCTTGCTCCATGTCATCTTGGGCTTGTAAAGTCATTAATTTCGACATCCCTATTGCATTTTGTCTTTGTCGACAAATGCCATGGCAACTGGCTCGGCGTCTCCTTCATGCATTGCCCTGGCAACTAGCTCGGCATATCCTTCATGCATTGCCCTGGCAACTAGCTCGGTATTGCTTTGGCAAGTGATCCTGCACATACACACACAAAAACACACCAAAGCAGCATCTTTTTCCACAAAAATCACCAAGTTAAGTAATCAAGCTCAACGATTGAAGGAAACATGGATTAATGCATGAATGGCTAACTATGCAACTAATATGAGCCTAAGTCTAACAATAATATGAGTAAAAAGGGTAAGAAAAATAGTACTTTTGAACACTTATCAATCACATTGTTGTTCCGGTTGTAGTTTCCAACGTAAAAGCTAGATTCTGGGTTCTGTGGACATTCAGAAAAATCATGGTTATCGTTATATAATTCACAAAATGAACTAACTACATTGACCTCCTATGTGTTGTTAGGTCGTTGCATGTTCTTAACCATATTGGTTAAGACGACCAATTGTGCATAAATAGATCCCGATGAATCAAGCTCGTTTATTGTGGCGTTGCGTTTGACTATTCCCCTTCGAGTGGTTGGGAACTGATAATCGTTCTTGGCAAGAAGATCAGAATCTCTATTGTTTTCTCAGGTAACTTGTCGAGGAGTATGTCATTTGCCGAGGCATCTAGTATCATCATTGTCGGCGTGTTTACTGAATTGTAGAACATCATCACTTGCGCGTCCACAATGGGAATCCGTGCATGGGACAATTGTGTAAAAGCTCTTTGTATCGCTCCCAAGCTTCGTACATAGATTCATCATCTGCCTGCCGAAAAGAAGTAATATCATTACGTAACTTATCAGTCATATTTGTAGAACTAAATCTAGCAATAAAATCACGACATAAATCCGTCCAAGATCCTATAGATCCGGATGGAATACTATTCAGCCATGTTTTTGCCATATCCCTCAGTGAATAGGGAAATAATTTTAGCCTTAGGATATCTTCATGGACTCCTTGTAGCTTGAATGAATTGCAAATCTCCAGGAATGATTTGAGATCTTGTCTGGCATCTTCAGTTGTCGAGCCGCCAAATTGACCATTTGTGTTGATCATGTTGAACATCACGGGTTTTAATTCAAAGTGGACGGCTTCTATCTCGGGTGCAAAAAATCCTGGATTGAGACCATTGAGATCTTCCTCTAAGTAGTCTCGGATAGGTCTATTCCAAACAGGTTGTTGAACTCCTCTTCCTCTTGCTACAACATTCAGATTGTCGTCTGGATTAGCAGGTTGTTCTACCATTGTTGCTCGTTGTTCTCGTCTTCTTTGATGAAGAACTCGTTCTATCTCGGGTTCAATTCGGTAGTCATGTGCTGTTTGTCTTGCCCTGGTTATACACAGTGCAAAATCAAAGTTGTAAGTCCCTTGAAACCGATTAGAAATAAAACAAAAATAAAAATAAAAATAAATAAAGGTGCAATAAATTAAAAACAAGTCGTTATTGCCAATCCCCGGCAACGGCGCCAAAAACTTGTTTCACGTATTAAATGCTTCGCAATTGGTGCAAGTGTACACGTCACAAGTTATAGTATAGTATAGATATCTTCTCCACAGAGATTGGTGCTACTTTGAGAATCTAACTTCTCGCATTGAAAGTAAAAACACAAGTAGGTGATTGTAGGAGTTCTAATTAACAAGTAAAATAAAAGAGCAATTAAATAAGAGAAAGATGTAATAGAATAAGAGAAAGTATGCCGAGTTATCGTGAGTCGTGGTGTGATAATTGAATGGTCCTTCATGGTAATTGAGTGCTAGAGTAGCTCAATTGCTTCAACAAATGAATCCAGTCGGATTGTATGGGCAACTGGGCGACAACCTTCAAAGTTCATTAATGGTTTCTCGTTATCCCTAACTCGAAACACTATAATTGTGCATGCCTTGATAATACATCCCTGCGTGAACCATGGGTGGACAACAACCTATCTTGCACTCCTTTTAGCCGTTGAAATTCGCAACTTATCCCTAAGTTGAATTAGTCTTCACCATCGGTTGATTGAATAAAGACCATGCTCATTCGTTTCTTGAATCTAACTCTTCCAATATTAGATAAATGGATGAATTCACAAGATCCTCTCCCAATTCACTTGAAGAATTTAAAAACCAAGAATGAACAAACTTTGAATTAAAATTCCAAACTCAAATACCTAAACAAATCCAATCGTTCTCACAACCACAAAAACACAATAACCCAAAGCCAAATAAAATTAGTTCATGGCCGGGTGCAAAAGAAACACAAGATAAAAATTCCTTAGCATGAATCTAATCGAACAAAGAAGAAGAAGAAAGAAGATGTCGAGCAACCCCTAGGGTTTTCTCTCTAATCGTATCTCCCCTTGTAGTTGGCAGCTAGGGCTTTATATAGGAGATGGCTAGGTCAAAGTCTTTCTTGAGGAGGAAGTTAAGTTGGAATTAAATACAATAAAAGAAATAAATTACTTTTATTATTATATTTTTATTCCTTCAAAAACTTCTCCTAAAACTCTTAGAATTTAATCTACTTTTGATCTCTGCATGGAACTCCAACTCATTTGCTTCACATCATTTATCTCAAACATGTTGGATTTATCCAGTCATCAAATCGCCTGCCACTTCATCTTATCCTCCATTGCTTCGACAATACACTTGGCATGGCTTTCAGAAATCAACTTCGATTGCCTTGGTAGACCCTTCAGTTTTCTTCCTTAATTGCTACTGCAGTTCCTGACTGCATGGGCAATTTGATCCTGCATACACAAAACACACATCCACAATATCTTTTTTCCACAAAAACAACTTAATTATGAAATCAAGCATGTCGGTGAAGGAAACTATACAATTATGCATGAATGACTAAGAATGCAACTAGAATGAGCTTAAGTCTAACAATAATATGAGTAAAAAGGGTTATAAAAATAGTACTTTTGAACACTTAACAGGCGTATCGATACGGGTTAACCAATTTTCAAAGTTTGGTGATTCGAATAACTGACAAGGCAACGGTACCAAAATTAAATGCAAAGATTTGAAAATCTCAACACCCCGTATCCATACGGTGAAGGCCGTATCGATACTCGTAACCAAAAACACAAACTCAGATGAAGCACGTATCGATAAGGGGACAACCGTATTGGTACTTTTTTACGATTAAAAATCCAGTAGTAGAATCTCATATCGAAACGCTAAGTAGCGTATCTCGCCTGGGCGTAATTGGTTAATTTGAGTATGAAATACTTAGAATTTTTTTTGGGTTTTAAGGTTTTGACTTAGAACCAATTTTAGGTTCAAATCCTTGTCATTTTGTGAGACTTTGAGTACTTAAAAATTTGTTTACTTTTACAATTTGGTCCTTAAACAATTTGTTATATCAAAATCAATTATAGGTTTTACAATCTCCCCTTTTTGATATAACAAAACCAAAATAAATTTTTAAGTAGTTTTGAAAAATACTCCCCTTACTTTAGGATAGTTTTGAAAAAATTAAAAAGAATTAAGTGCTCTTTACTCCTCCTCTTTTTGTTAGATCAAAATCAATAGAATATAAAAAGAGAAAGATATAGACATTAAAGGTACTCCAAGTATTAAAGGAATCAACATAGATATCATTAAAATTCAAAGCAACATAATTAAATCTAACTTAATTCCTAAAAACATAAACCAAAGCAAGGTAGTTCATAAACATAAAGACATATGTGCATAAAACTAATCCTAATATGATGTGATATGATATGATATGCAAGATGCTTAAGGATCATCTTCATCTTCTTTATCTTCATCTTCATCGTTGGCGAGATTGACGCCACTCACCATGAAAAGCGGTAAGAGAGATATCTATCGAATTTTGACAGTTTTCAATGGATGTCACTCTTTCCTCCAAGGATGTGAAACGAGTGTCAGTCGCGGCAAACCCAGAGGTCATGGTGATATCCAAAGATGCAATATTGGTGCCCAAAGATGTAAATTGCTCGTTGAGATGGGCCATGGGAGCATCAAGAGAAGGTTGGCTACCGGAGCTTGAGGAATCAGAACCGCTTGAGGAGCCGCCACCGGATCGGGTTGAACACCTTGAGGTAGATCACTAAGTCAAACCCATTCTCCATTGAAGTATGGGAACATGGCTCGGTGGAGAGAACGCTCATTGATTGTTTCAGTGAGAGGTTCGGCAATATCATAAGAGCAATGAATTCCAATCTTGTGAAATAGATAGATCAAAGCGGTGTCATATGTAAAGTAAGAGACACGAGTAGTATGGTCTTTTGTACAAGAAATACGATCTATTCAAACATAATTTGAGCAAGGTTTGGACGCTTACCCTCACAGAAGCAACGAATCCAAAAGCTGTCAACTTGTCAGATCATTGAGAATTTTCCATCGGATGGGAGAAACCACCATGTGATTATAAAGTGAAGGATGTAATCTTGAGCATCAAGCACGGTAACAGAGCCACCAAGAACATATCCCAGGGAATCCTCATTATCAATTCTCATATCCTCAAAACCCAAAAAATTTGCTAAAACCGAAAAATCAATTCAAAACTTTTTACACATAAGATAAGATTCGATAGCAACAACTCCGGATCTATCTTCATTACAAATACACCAGGCATTTGAGTAAAAAATCATAACAAGGTTTCGGTATAAAATCTCAGGTAAAGCTAAAAATTGCATAAACTTCTATTGTTGCATCAACTCAAGATATTTAAATTGAAATCTTTCAGAAGACAAGAAAAGAATCGAAATAGTACACTCACGGTGGATTTTAAAAGCTTGATAATGCTTAAAACGATCCATAGCATTTGGATATCTAGGCTCATGAAAACAATTTTGGAAAATATGGGTGAGGTTAGGTCTATTGACCTTGGGATTTTGATTAGGAGGGTTAGAACTAGATGCCATATCTTTTCTTTGTCTTTTCTTAGGACCCATGGCAATAATCTAAAATCAAAATCAAACGAAAAATAATGTATGCATAAATCAACACATTCTATAACAAGCAATCCAATGATCAAGGTATTGTTAAATATCTATATATAATATAGTTTAAAAACATATACAAGTATGAAAAGGAATTTTGGTAAAATAAAATTTGAAAAACAGTGTTGAAAAATATACGGTATAATTTTTTATTCGAACCAAAAAATTTTAGATTTGATTTTTTTTTTTACAAAATCTCTGAAAAACATGTTATATACATACTAAATATATAAATTTGAAACAAAAATAGTATATAAATAAGAACGAAATTAAAAGAATAAAGAAAAGAGGTTTATACCTTGAATAAATGATTATGGATGAATGAGGAGATGATGATGCACCAAAGTTGATGATTTTTGTAGGGCTCGATGTGAAACTCAAAAGCTCTAAAAAGATTTGTAGAGATGTGTGAAAAACAAAGGGATTTGAGAGGTTTTTATAGGTGAAAACCGTATCCAGGGTTTGAGAGAAAAGTGGTGTTTAATTTAAATATAAAACCCTCTTTTAATGCCCATTTAACTCTCCAGCAGCTACGTGTATCGGTACACCACCTGTGCGTATCGAAACAATGTACCAAAATAATTGTTAGCCATTACGATACGTGACCCCGTATCGGTACAGATCAAACTGTACCGAAACAATCTCAAGATACCCGTACCGATACACGTTACCCTATATCGATACCCTTGAGCCAAAAATGTCATTTTTGACTGCAAGGTGCTCAAGAATTCGATTTTACTTGAATCGAAATGCATGCAAATGATATATGAACATCATGTATGATCTAAAATAGATGCATACTCTCCCTAGCAACAAGCATAGATGTATATAGGAGCAAAAACACATAAGCAATGAGATCAACAAGAAATGCTAGTTAAACTTAACTCTCTCCTAAGAGACAAAAAACGCTCTTTTTCTAAAGGTTTGGTAAAGATATCCACTAATTGGTTCAAGGTGTCAACATATTTTAGAACAACATCGTTTTTCAAGACATGATCTCTAATGAAATGATTTCTTATCTCTATATGCTTAGCTCTAAAATGTTGGATAGGATTCTTAGTGAGACAAATGACACTAGTGTTGTCACACTTAAGAGGGATGGTACCTACATCAATTCCATAATCTAAAAGTTGTTGCTTCATCCAAAGGACTTGAGCACAACAACTTCTAGCCGATATGTATTCTGCTTCAGTGGTAGGTAATGCTACACTATTTTGTTTCTTTGAAAACCATGATATGAGCATGCTACTTAGGAATTGAAAAGTACCGGATGTACTCTTTCTATCTATCTTACAACCTCCATAATACGCATCTGAATAAGCATGCAAATCAAAGGAGGAATCTCTAAGATTCCAAAGGCCTAACAAAATGTGTCTTTAAGGTATCTAAAGATTCTCTTAACGGCTATAAGGTGTGATTCTCTAGGATTAGCTTGAAATTTACCACACAAGCAAACACTAAACATAATATCTGATCTACTTACAGTAAGATAAAGTAAAGATCCAATCATAGAGCGATAAAGCTTTAAATCAACACACTTACCTTCTTCATCTTTGTCAAGCTTTGTAGAAGAGCTCATTGGTGTGGCTTGAGGTTTCACATTCTCCAAGCCAAACTTCTTGAGCATGTCCTTGATGTACTTAGCTTGATTGATGAAGATGTCATCATTCCTTTGTTTGATTTGGAGTCCCAAAAAGAATGAGAGCTCTCCCATCATGCTCATTTCAAACTCACCTTGCATCAACTTAGCAAAATCTTGGCAAAAAAAATTCATTAGTAGAACCAAAAATTATATCATCAACATAAATTTGAACTACTAAAATGTCTTTGCCATTTCTTTTAATAAAGAGTGTAGTATCCACATTTCCATTGTCAAAACCTTTTTCAATTAAAAAACTTGACAACCTTTCATACCAAGCTCTAGGAGCTTGTTTCAAACCATATAAAGCTTTTGAAAGTTTAAAAATATGGTTTGGATATTTTGGATCTTCAAAACTGGGTGGTTGTTTTACATACACTTTTTTATTAATAAAATCATTTAGAAAATCACTTTTTACATCCATTTGAAAAAGCTTGAATTCATGACAACATGCAAATGCAAGAAACATCCTAATAGCTTCCATTCTAGCTGCAGGTGCATAGGTTTCATCAAAATTGATTCATTCTTCTTGAGTGTAACCTTGAGCAACAAGTCTAGCCTTGTTCCTCACTATGTTACCGCTCTCATCTAGTTTGTTTCTAATAACTCATTTAGTTCTTATGGTAGACTTATTACTAGGCCTGTCAACTAATGCTCCAACTTAACTTCTCTCAAATTGATTTAAATTTTCTTGCATAGCCAATATCCAATAATTATCTTTTAATGCTTCTTTGATATTTATAGGCTTAATGCATAAAATAAATGCAACATTACAAGCTTTTTTAAGAGAAAGTCTAGTGGTTACCCCTTTGTATGGATCACCCAAAATCTCACCACCTTTGGCATAGTTGAACTCCCTTGGGTAGCTCACTTACTTCTCCTTTAGAGTCACTTCCTTCAATGCTTCTAGAGGTGGATCTTGTGCTTTTTCTTTTTTGGATGGAACTTCATCTACCTTTGATGATTACCCACCATCATTGGCTTCAAAAATTCATACATCGTCATCATTACAAGAATCCTTCCTCGAAATGAGGTTATCATCGAAAACCACATGTATAAACTCTTCAACTACCAAAGTCCTTTTATTAAATACACGATAAGCTTTAGAGTTTAAAAAATACTCTAAGAAAATAGCTTCATCACTTTTAGCATCAAATTTTCCCAAATTGTCTTTTCCAATATTTAAAATAAAACATTTACATCCAAAATGATGAAAATAGCTAATGTTAGGCTTTTTAGATTTTAAAATATCATAAGGAGTTTTCTTTAAAATTGGCTTTTTAGGGAAGTTATTGATTAAACATGCAACAAACAATAACTTACTCAATATTATTGTTTTGTACGGATACTATCGTTATGCAATCCTTAAGTAGAAGAGAAAATCCCTCTCTCGAAATTGATAAAATTACCCATTAATGTTTTATCTACTAACGTGTCACGTCGTCAAGTTTTTAATTTAAAACCATGAGTTCAAATTTCGTTTAAAAACATTAAACATTTATAATTTCGCATAGTAAAATCAATCCATTTAAATCAGTTTACAAAATAGGAGCTCCGAGTTTTAAATATTGTATACCAAAATAGTATAGCAAATAGAGTTTATAGACTCAATATTTGTAAGGTCCTATGAATACATAAGCCCAAAACTAAAAACTAAGCATTGTACTATGAAGCGATGTGGTGTTGAAAGATCCCTTCTCGATGTACTCCTCGATCACGGTCAACCTGCAAACCTGCGAACGAAAATAACGATTCCGAACGTTGAGCTTACAAAGCTCAGTGGTACATTTCTACTCTACCATAATTCGTGATTATCATAAAAAAAACATGCAAGATAAATGTAATTTAAAAGAGCAGAGATAAGACTTCACTATCTATGTGTCGCAACCCTTTCGGGGTCGACATTTTTGATTTGGAAAACAAAAAAAACAACAAAGTCGCCACCAATCTTTTAAAAGGTGTGATTGGATCACCTAAAACGGATCATTTTAATAAAACGTTTTATTTTATTAAAACAACAGTTTTGGTCTACGAAAATGAAAACGAGTTTGGGAGTCGGTTACGCATGGGGAAGGGTTAGTACCCCCACTTCGCCCAAAAAATCGGTACCTAGCCAATTACAAAAATGTTTAAATACCGAAATTTGTAAGTTCACGAGAAATTCGATTTAGTTGTCCACTTATGAATATGAAACTATTTTAACGGTTGTACCATTCAGAAAATGAACTCCAATTACCGCCAATACTCTTGGCGCTAACCCGTTATTTCTGTTTGATAAGACACCGCATTAATTAGATTTTGTTTTTTACAAACCATAAAAGCAATTAAAAGTTTGAGTTTTTTATTTATTCTAGATGAATGATCATTTATCCTAAGATCTAAACAAATTTTTAACTAATTTAGGGTTTAGTGTTATTAAGTGTATCTTATTTATTTCGAGTGTGAAAAGAGTTTTATTTAAGCATATGGGCTCTAACTAGGCTTTTCAGGAACTTATTCTTAAAGTTTTAAAGCTAAACTAAACAAGAGTAAGAAAGACATGAAAGTAAAGGAGTACTATTAAATTAAACTACCAAATTAAATAAGTATAAAAAATTAAAAATTAAAATAATTAATAAAAGAAAAAGGGTAAATAAATAAATAACCTTAAAAAGCTGAATTGGTGACCAAATTGAAGAGAAAACGAAACTTTAATGCAGAATTGAAAAGATAATGACGTAATTGCAAGTATTGCAAGTTGGAGAGCCACGATGAATTAACCGTTAAAGTAGGGCGCGGGTCATCAGCGGGTTAGGGTTGGTTTAATAGGTCAGTATAAAAGGCTGGAAATAAAAAACAAAACTCATTTGGGTTTCATTTTTAAAACATATCAAACCAATCCCACTTTCTTTTCTCTGAACGTGTTCTTCATGAACTAAAGAACACAATGAACATCCGTCGTACAGGCCGCCATCTACCGGCCCCGGCTGCTGTTCTCGACGATGGAAATTTAAAAAAGACTTTTTGATTCTTTTAAAAACTCCCAACCCAAAACCGATTTATAACCTGCAATCCATTTAAAAAAAACAATTTCCCGAGAAAATTTTTTAGACCATTACCTTTTTAAAATCAGTTTTTCAGAATCCGGCGAGTATCTGAACACATGTCCGTCATCGGGAACAAAAACCTTAGACGCCACGCACGGCTGTGGTTACCCAAAAACAAGTAAAGTTTATCCTTTTCTCTTATTAAAATGCGTATAATAAAAAAAAAGATAATTACCAGAAAATGCTTGCTTTTATTCCAACTGGAAATTCGAATACACTTTTGCTTTTTGTGCTTGAATCACCCTATGTATTGTTGTGTGTTCTCTCTATTATTACATGAAATTACAAGGATTATATAGGTACGAACATGCCAAAATTACATGATTCAATCCCCCTATCTCGGTTCAATTTGTTCTTGATTGATTCTGAAATTTTAGATTGATTTTCGATTGATTCTTGATTGGGTTGACCTTCTGTCAATTAGGGATTTTAACCCTTTTTGTTTATGTTTCCAGTGCCTGTAAACGATAATGGAATCGTCGGTGGGGAGTGATCCACGGTGAGGACGGTGCGGCGTTCATCAGAGAAGGCAAAAAGACCCGATGGAAGCTCAAACATCGGGCGCGTGGCTGCCACGCGAGAGTGACGATCCGTGTGATCCTTCTTGGGGCGATATGGGCCGTTAGATCGAATCCAGATCTAACGACAGAGGAGAGTGCAGCACTACGCCCTTAGGGCTAGGGTTTTATGTGCATAATCTACACCGTTAGATCAGCTTTTGATCCAACGATCCCCTGTTGGCTGCGTAAAGGAAAGCAAAAGGGGATTAGGGTTTCAACTTTTATTATGTTTGGGCCGAACAAGCCCCTTTTGTATTGAACCTTTAATTTAAATGTTTAATGGATTGTTTTCAATTGAAATGGATTTTCTTTTTGAGTTTTATACTAACTATAATGATAATAATACTAATATACAAATAGTAATAATAATGATAATATAGATAATAATGATATAATATACAATATATAAACAATATATAAATATGATAAAATAAAAACAATAGAAATAATAAAAACTTAGGTGAAAATTCAGTGACAACACTATGAGGTATGGTCTAGCCTACACTAGCTAGAATTCATAGATCACCTATCTTAAAGCATCATTAAGTCTACAATAAGTCTTACATATCCCACAATGTTTTACCGTACACGAGATCACTCAACCTATCAAGTAGGTTTCATATCGTACCTTGATTACTCAGCCATCGGGTACAAAAGTTATCATCTATAGCATCCACACATCATACATAAATACATCCATACATCATATACATAAATGGACAACGAAGCCCTACTTTATATGTGCTCAAACAACCGTTGGGTTATCCGTGCTCACACAGCCTTTTGGTTGAAATGACCATATTCGGATCACCATAGCCACAGATACGTCCTAGACATATTTGGATCACATTAGCGACAAGCAGTCCTTACCTGAGGCCACTCAGCCTATCAGGTTACTTGAGCGCACTCAACCTATCAATTAGGTTCTAACCGCACCCTAATCACTCAGCCATTGGGTACGTCAGATGTACTTGATCACACAGCCCTGAATACACATCCTTTATATAAGTATCGTAATACTAACTCTAGGACATTCGAATTCCTTTACAATAACAATAAGGTA
Source organism: Hibiscus mutabilis (assembly GCA_019671005.1). Lineage (NCBI taxonomy): Eukaryota > Viridiplantae > Streptophyta > Magnoliopsida > Malvales > Malvaceae > Hibiscus > Hibiscus mutabilis. The sequence goes on along the minus strand of CM033715.1, from coordinate 2,822,531 downwards.
AGACATACTCCCTGAGCATCTATACACCTCAACAAGAGGTAAGTGACACTAAGCCAAGCTATCAAGCAAATTCCCTCAAGGCATGACGTCAACCAACATAATTATCTCTCGATTTATCATCAACATCTCCTCAAGTGCCCCCCGGGCACACGAGGACAACGTCGTCGCATTTACCAACCTATATGGTTATTATCATAAACAAGTCGTCCAATTAAGTTATTGAGTTGTTACTCATTTTGCTCGTATAAAAGGATAAAATTATAATTCTCAGTTTTATAGCCGTTTTTATCTCATTAGATGTCCGTTGGACCATATTTCATGATATTTTAGACCCTATGGCTCAATCTCAACATTTTTTGGGCAGACTGCCCAGTATGGGTACCGCTAATGGCCATCGTGTATCGGTACGGTACCATTGGGTACTAATACTCATACGCATACCGATACTAATTTAGCTTACTAAAATTTTCTAAGCCTTGACGTACCGATACAGGTCTACCCGTACTGATACGGTCTCACATGGTGTACCGGTACCCGTCTAATAATTCATCTTCAATCAACAGTGTTCTTGAAACCAGAACACTAAGGTACCGATACAGCTCCCCGTGTACTAGTATCGAAGCCTAGAAAATGGCTTCTTAGGCTTGGGAAATCATCCCCAAAGCCCTAAATCGCAACCACTAAGCCTTTAACTCGATCCTACATTTTATAGAAGTTGTTTAAGGTGGGTTGCTACTATTTTTACATGTTTTTAACATCAAATTCGAGTTTTACCATTTGAGGGTCTCTACCACCAAAACACCCAAAAGCAACTCTAAGCTATAAAATCAAGCAAGACAAATAATTTATGATCTTCACGATGTATATGTGTCAGAGATGTACTGACCTTAAGCTAGAAATCTCAGAATAACTCACCCACTTAGCTCCTTCAACTTCTTTTCCTTGACCCAAGCTTGGAATGATCTCGAATCACCTCATCTTGCCATACAAACATGAAAAATAAATCAAGACTTGAGATAATCGTTAAAGGAAGACTTAGCTATGAATTTACAACCTCAACCATCAAAGGAAATCTTCAAAACCCCATAAAGCTCTAAATTTTCTAAAAGCTCAAAAAGTTTCTTACCTCCTTTCTAAGAAATTTTGGTCTCTTTAGAAAGCTCTTCAAAAGTAGATCAACATACTTGATTCTTGAACTTTGAATACAAGAAATGATGAATAAAGCTTGAATTTTTAAGCTCTTTGGCTATGGAGATTTTGAGAGAGAATAGGATAGAGAAAGAATAGAGAAAAGATAAAAGGGGAAGAGTGAGCTAAGCATGTCTCTCCTTTCCCATGTGAAGACGACCCAATATTAAAGGGTGGTCAGCCTCTATTTCAAAAAGGGATAAAACCTCAAAATTCTTATTTGTCACAAAATGGTCCATCTTTAACTCTCCATAGCCTAATTCTCACCCTAAAAGGCCCAAGCTCAACCCAATGGTCTAATAGCCCAATCCAACCCATAATTCAGGTCAACACCAATCATTGACTTGAAAATTCAAGTCGTTACACAGATTATCCTAATTCATTTTAGCGGTGATAAGGGATGAAATAAGTGGTTGAACTATATCATCACAACTTCCAAGAAGAGCACCAATAATAATTTGATCCTGACAACACTGTTGTAGATATTCATGATTAGCAATTATTGTCGCGACATCAGTAAACTGAGATAGGGAAGGCTACGAACCATTAATAACCAATTAGCGCAAAACCAATAAGAGTGGCATCCACTTGTCGACGCCAAACATGAAAATTGACGGACGTAAGTTTAATTGGAAAGTTGATCGGTGAACTGAGATGCTCAAGAGTTGGAAGTAGAAGACGAAGCCATGAGAGGATATTCGGTTTGAAGAATATCAAAAGAGAAAAGAAAAAAAGAATTCGAGTAGAGAAATTCTACTTGGCTCTGATTACCATGTAAAAGATTTGTATTATTGATAAATATAATACTTAGAAGTGATGAGTATATATAGGATTACAAAAAGACCTAAATATATAAAGATAAGGAAAGTCAAAAGTTTACACAAGGTAAGATTGTATAAGGGAAGTCAAGAGTTTATACAAGGTAAAGTTGGATTGATAAAAATTAGAGAATCAAATCTAATATTAATCTTTAATATCGATCATTTGCATTGAAAATATTAGTGTAACACTACTTAATCAAAAAGAAAAGAGTAAACTACCTATTTGGTACCCTACCTATTTCGGTATTTCTGTTTTGGTCCTCCAACTTTTTTTTTTTGCAAAATGGTTTTTAACATTATGTTTTATTTCTATTTTGGTACCACATTGTTAAAAATTACGGAGGATGGCGTGGTATTTTTTATTTATTTCATTTTCTCTCTCCTAATCATCGATCCATGTGGCCTTTTTTATTGGTTTTATTCAACCAATCAATTGGTGACATGTGTCACCAATGCCAAAAAGCATGTTTTTATTTTCTCTTCGATTTTACTTGATCAATCCGGTGGTGACTTTTGCCACCATCTGATTGGTTGAATAAAATTATTAAAAAAAATCATATGGATCGTTGATTAAGAAAGAAAAATAAAAAAATATCACGTCAGCTCTATCGTTAATTTTTAACGTTGATGTATTAAAATAGAAACATAAGAATAAATAAAATACCAAATATGTAGTTTACCTTAAAAATTATATGAAGTGTCTCGGAATAGTGAAATCGGGTCAGATGAGTTTAAAAATGACTATCAGGCTTAATTGGGTTTCAATTCTGGGCCAAATTGAAAAAGAAAAAAGAAATTATTAAAATAGGCCGATTTTATTGGAAGGGCCTAATTACAATGCGGTGAAAACTGGTGGCTGTATGATGCTATATTTCTATTTTTTAAAATTCAACAAAAACAGCCATCTTCTCCCACGTTGATATCAAACAGTTTATATGCCCAACAAACCAACTTTTAGCTCATTTTTTCTCCCATTTTCCCTCAAATCATTTAATTTTCTCTTCGGTTTCTTGATATCCAAACAAAACAAAACAATTTTTTCTCTTATATTTTCACAAAAACCTCCGAAAATCATTCCATTTTCATCCGATTTTCTCAAGCTTTATTTTTGTCTGATCTTCGTTTGCCCGAAGAAAGCACGATTTTGAGGCAACTAAAAGGTTTCCTGATTTAATTCTACTTAATTTGATCTTTTACATCAAGATTTTAGTCCATATTTCCTATTTCCAGATTCATCTTGAGTTCTTTGTTGGTTTTAGAGTTATTTTAGGTTGATGTCAGAAGTGGTAGTTTTGCAAAAGCTTCACTAGAAAGCAAGAATCAAGACCCCCTTGTGCAATTTTGTAAACACACAAACTAATAAGGACTTGAATGTGTTAAGTGATATTATATTGGAAGTACTATTTTGTAAACACTCAAACTAATAAGGACTTGAATGTGTTAAGTGATATTATATTGGAAGTAAAAAGTGAAGTGCATGGTGAAAAATAGGACAAAATTAAAGTGAGTGTGATTGTTACTTTGAAATTTGGAAGCAACAACATTTTGAGGATCTGGCATGACAGAATTTGTAATGCTCCAAATTTTCTTGATGATCGGAATATACTACCGGCCGACGAGTAGCGATGCTCAGAAACACTAGTATTAAACTATAAACCCTTAATCTTGTATACTAATAGGACCATAAAACCACAAATTTTGACTTAATTGTATCAGTTTGAAGAAAAAGAAAAAAGGAAGAACCAATTCTTCATTATTGGCTATTGTAATATGGTACATCTCTCTACCAGATTGTTAAAACTCCATGAATGAATAAATATGAAACTTTTGTACATCAAAAACCTCAAGATCACTAACACTTAATCTCGAGGAATGTGCACCTTTTTCTGCAGAAATCGAAATACCTGCCGTACCGGAAATTTCGGGTTATTCTTAGATTTTAAACATAATCTTGCCACAACTAGAAGTTCCTTAAGCTCTTTCGAATCATAATTGTTCCCTAGGTCCGGATCTATCATCATGTGGATGGAACTGCTGAGACGAGATCCTTGGACCCATTGGATTAAATCGGTGACTCCTTGCTCCGACGACTGCCCTGTTATTAGCTCCAATATCAGAACTCCAAGCTGAAAAACTATGTTCCCACATTCCTGACCCATACATTCTGCATGCAAAGAAAGATTCAGATCTATGAACAAACATTGGAATTGAAAGCAACTCTTGCTAAACTCACAACTCACCTTCCGAATACGAGGAATGAGGCATTTGAACATAAGTTCCAATGGAACTAAGAAGGCCAACATCGGTTAGCTGTAATAAAGAACGAATGATTATTACTTTCATGCTGACATTTTAGCTTCTTAAGATGTCAATGTTTATGATTCAAATGCTAACATAAAAAACGAATGAAAGTCGACCTTTGCCGTAAAGTTCTCGTCTAGCATGATATTACTTGAGCTGATGGAGACATGATAAACCGGCGGGTTACTGAATAGAAGCAAGTACTCCTGCCATACAGTGCATACTTTATGTTACACAGCAAGGAAACTAAAGAAAAAGAAGAATCCGGGTTTTAGCTCAGCTGGTTCGGACAGTCATTCTCAAGAATCACCATATCTGTAATCTCTGTCAGACACTAGCTAGCTAAGTTTGTGACTTACCAATGCTGCTGCCACACCGACTGCTATTTGTAGCCTTGCTTTCCAATTCAAAGGAGTCTTGAGAGGATCTGTCAAGAGCCAATGCTTCAAAAACAAAAGAAAGTACTATTTGTAATGCAACATAAATCATGATTTATGGAGTTACCATTAAAATGCTCCTTTAAGCTTCCATTTTCGATATTGTCGAACACTAATAACCTGCAAAGATAAAGCAAAATACGAATCTTCATGCATATATAATGTATTTATTGCAAAACTACACAAACATATATGAATCTTTCATTTAATGAGTCAAGTGCCAACTGTTGCATCGTGTAATAATCAAGAAGCAAGCAAATCTAGAAAGGGGATGAAAATGAAAGTTAAGACTCCAACCTCTTATTCCCTGTGGAAAATCCTAGGAGTGCAAGAAGATGGCGATGATGCAATCGCCCCAAGAATTGAACTTCTCGATAGAAGCTCTCTTTTCCTTCATTGAAAGCTCTTGCTTCTTTTACCAACGCAACTTCACCACCTTCAAATCTGGCCTTATATGCAGCCCCATGGGAATTGCTATATACTATCCTATGGAAGTCATCGGTTGCCCTCTTTACATCTTTGTATGAGAACTTCTTCACAAACAAAATTGGTCCTGCAAATAACAAAACAAAGGAGCTGATGTATCATCACAATTGACAATGCAACACATAGAGGACCGATAAATATACTCCAACTTTCGAAGAAACACCAATTGTTATTAGCTAATATCAATATGTTCAACATGAGTGTAAGACACTTGTCCTAAACGACTCGGACCACCATCCCACATGACAGGTTGACCTATAATATCATGATATAATGTTCTAGTAGGGTGTTAAGACGTTTACACTATAAGCTATTACAGCTTAGAAAATCTGGTATCTAGTGGCCTCAACTGAAATAGATTTGAATACAATAAATCATTTTCTTCAGTGCTCCTATGTATGTGTTAGTCTCCAAAGAAAAACTTCGACAAAACGAGAAAATGCCCGCACAAATGTGGATAGAAGTTTCCACAGTAGGAAATCTATTCAAGTGGCTTGTACTTCTCCGAAAATACAAAACCAGAGATTGATATAACCGCAGAACCTGAAGAGACCTCACAAGTGACACAAGGAATACAACTTGAATCTTTCTCTGGTAATAAGATGATGCTCTCTAGAGGGAAATGATAACGGAAAGAGAACCTCTTTGTACAACTGAGATTACTCTTACTCCCTCTGGAACTCGAAAATTGAAGCCTAATCGTTTAGACAAACAGATGTTGTGCAACTTACAATAATATCATGATCTTACTTCTTATGAAGTTCATCTAATTACAGACCAATCTTACATCATATACAATCAATATTTCTTAAATATATGCAGAAACAAATATATGTTGACCAACACACACACAGAGATATAAATGTGACTATATTATTATGTTAAATCAGGAAATTGAAACCTAATTGATTTATATCCCAAGCACCGTTGAAATTGATAAAACATAATATAGATTAGAAACATAATTCTTCCAGATTTTCAACTTTTCAAAAACCAATCTCATTATATGTCCTTAAAAATCACCAAAACCAAAAAAGATGAACTTATTCACAAGAACCCATCTTTAAACCAGAAAGTCCAAGCTAAAACCCACAAATTTCCATCAAATTCAAGACATTTTTTTGTCTCTAGGATCATGATTCATGAACAACCCTTGGTAAAACCCAACCTAAAAAAACTATTAACAAAACAATCCAACAGTTTACAAAGTCAATCTAAAAAGCATAACAGTCATAACAGACAGAGAGTTTGAGTCCAAAGTTATGTTTTTTTAGCAATAAAGAATGTAAGAAAAGGGATTACCGGAGCGAGATCGGTGAAGCCATGCAAGAAGACGAAATCTGAGTTTCCGGATCATAGGATCCATTCCCAAAACAACTCTGTTTCTTTCTGAAAACACCACTTTTTTCTTTGTTCCCTTCAGAGTTCAGACAGCCCCTGCCACTGCAGCAGTCAGATACTTAATTACTAATTTTTCCATGTTTTTTCTTCTTCTTTCTTTTAGATTATCGATGATTCGATAATTAATAAAAAAGGGTTTCAGAGATTAAGATTGGAAAGAAAGTGAGACTAATGATGAGGGAGTGGTCCTTGAATCAGTTAAAACACTTCGATTAAAGCTTGGGGTGAGTTGTAAAAACGGTAAATAAACTGTCAAAATCTGTTAACTGTTGGTTTGATCGGTTTTAGTAGTTTGCTAAATAATTGTTAACTGTTCATTTGGATTGTCTTTCCTGCCAACGCAAACAAAGATGCTTTGTTTGTTTTGTTTTTTAATGATATTTGTGGGTATTTTATTCAAATAATGGAGTTGAAATAAATATTTTATAATCTGAGGTGTTTTGCTTTTATTTAGTGAAGTATAGATAGATATATGGTTTTACGATAATTTTAGAAATTGTCGGTTTTTTTTTGGAAAAGTTTGATCAATTTTGACAATAAAATTTGTGGTGTCTATTTGAAATTTTTAAAATTTCGAAAGCTTAAATTAAATGTTTTAAAAATTTTGAAGGTTTAATTTTAAATTTTTAAAAAAATTTGTGTTTAACTAAACTTTTTAAAAAAATTTAGACTTAATGAGAAATTTTAAAGATGTTAAAAATTTTAAAACAAAATAAAAATTTCTAAATTTTATAGGAGACAAATTAAAATTTTTAAATTTTTAAAACGTTAAATTTTATGATTTAAAAAAAAAAAAACTGAGAGGGTCAGGGGTACCTCTAGCTCCCATAAAAATTCGTCCCTGTCTGAAAGTCGCCATAAAACCTTTACAGCTTCAGTGTATTTTTTTCTGTCTCTTTTTTCGTTTCCATTACATTATTAAATAATTTTATTTAAAGTTATCAGCACTCCCGACGTTTTTTTAAAGTCGGTTACATTTTTTCACGACTTTTAATTTTACTATGAAAAGATCCCTAGTTTACGAAATAGTCCACTATTTCACAAAAATAAATGATAAACTATGTCAGGTACCACCAAACTATTAGGTATGACTATTTTTACCACTAACTTTTTAATTGGTCTAAATTTGTCACCAAATTTTATTTTTCGACTCGTTTATACTACCGCGCCGTTAACTCTTTAACGTCGTGATGACTTGAATGCTAGACCAAAACAACGTCGTTTTAGTGATGCTATTTTAATACTAAATTGACCAAAACGGTGTCGCTTTGCTGGAAGAAAATATGAAAAATCATGCCCTCAATGGGATTTAAACTTAAAAACCTTTAGAATAAAAAACAACCTCCTAACCACTAAACTAACTTAACATCTTTGTTTTGTTTCCAATACAAATAATATATATTCCAAACTGCAATTTATCATATAAATAATATTACTCTATATAAATAATATAAATATATTATTTCTAATATGAATATATTAAAAATATATGAGTATACATATATTAATATATAAATAATAAATAAAATAAAAATATAAAAATATTTTTATATTATAAATAATATTAAATATATAAATAGATTATTATAAAAATTAAAAGACTAATTTCCAAACCCCGAAGTTTTTAAAAAGTCCAAAATCTTAAACTATAACCCTAAATTATAAACCTTAAACCTTCAAATTTTATTTATAAACAAATAATATTAAAATATATAAACAAATAATATATTATTATAAAAACTAAAAAAATAATTTAAAAAATCTAAAATTTTGAAAATTTACAAAAAAAAACCCCAAAGAACTCACTAAAATCCTAAAACTTAAACCTCAAATCTATCCATTTTGGCTGCTAATAGGTTTATGGTTTTAGGGTTTAGGATTTATGATTTAGGCTTTTAGGGCATATAGGTAAGAATTTAATGTTTTGGTGGATTTTGGGGGTTTTTTGTAAATTCTGGAAATTTTGGGGTTTTGAGAAAATTAATTTTTTATTTTATAATAATATATTATTTATTTATATATTTAATATTATTGATAATATTTTTATTTAATATAAATATTTTATTTATTAGTTATATATTAATATATTATCATATGTATATTAATATTATTTTATAATATATTTATATTATTTATATAAAATAATATTATTTATATAATAAAATAAATTAAATTAATATCAACTACAGTTTAAAATATATATTATTTGTGCTAAAAATAAATTAGATGTATTAAGTTGGCTTAGTGGTTAGGTGATTACCTTAGATTTTAAAACTTTAAGGTTCAAATCACATTGAGTGCATAATTTTTCATATTTTTCTCTAGCAAAACAATGCTGTTTTGGGCAATTTAGTATCAACATAGCGACAGCAAAACGACGTTATTTTGGTATAGTATCCAAGTTATCACGATATTAAAGAGTTGACGGTGCAATAATATAAACGAGTCGATAAATAAAATTTGATGACAAATTTGAGTCAATTAAAAAATTAATAATAAAAATGAGTCATCCTCAATAATTTAATGATACCGAACATAATTTATCATTGAGTAAAAAAATACATGGCGACTCTGAAAAAAGAAACCCCCGTATTTGTGTTAAATGTGAACACATTGTCTGTACGATTTTCGGCAGTTTTGGGACTTGGGATCATGGGTTTTAGTAAGGTTAAATGGTATTTATGGATTTAAGATACAATCATAATTACATCATGGTAAAGTTTAAAAATCACAAATAATTAAGGGATAATTATTCAATAGGTATGTTGTGTAGTCTTTAAACAAATTAAGCAAATGTAATACTATACTATCACTGTAAAATAAATATACAAAATATCTTCTTAAAATTAAAAGTAAAAATAATTTATAAAATAATAACCAGTTTATTTAGTGAGACGATTTTTAATGGAGCAAATTGAATTAAAAAGGTCGTCCCATAATTAACCTATGTAACACTCGATTCAGATTAGTGACAAGTAAGTTGAATACTATAGTTATACAAAAATAATATTTTAAAAATATTATATAAAACAAACTAAATAAGTGTAATATTTTATATCCTATCAACTATTTAAATGACCTTTCATCCCTTTTTAAGAGAAATTATTAGATGAATCCGACTCACCACGTCATATTTAATTCTTTTTCAGACGTATCTAACTTATTAATGTTAACGATCTTTAATTTTTTTCGATGACATTTTTAGATGTTATTTGTTAAAAATAACACGCTGATGGATGTTATTTATTGCACTAAATCTTAATTTTAGTTTTTATATAATTATAATATTTTAAATTATTAATTATTGTATGGTATTAAAGTTTCATTTTCTTGCATACACGTTTAATTATATTAAAATATTTTTCAATAGTCTAAAAGTGATTATAAGGTAATATTTGTTATTACATATTCTTAATCTTTTGACAATGTACATACAACTTGTACACAAAACGATTTGAGCTCGTGCCTCCTTAGATAAATGACATTCACTCTTTCACTAAAACAACAAAATTTTATAGTTTATATAAATTGTTAGTTTTTTTTAAAGAAATAGTTTCTAAGGAGATTAATTTCAATTTTAACCACGAATGAATTTATATCTATAATAATGACTATTATATTTCACCTAAAGTTATTAATTATTATGATTTATCTAAAAGATAATTTTAAAAATTAAATTAATAATATAATATAAAATAATTATTTAACTAACAACAAATTGGTCTATTGATATAAGGCACTAATACCCCTTAAGAAAAATCAAGGTTAGAACTCTAGCATTATAAATGCAGCAATTGAGTTGGGAAGATAGTCCCTATAATAGACCTCTACAGTACCCAATTTAAATTAGTCAGCTAATAAATTAAATACCGATAGTTAAACAAAAAAAAATCAATTCATCGAGGGGTTAGTATAATAATAATAATAATAATAATAATAATATTCTATTGAATATATATATATATATATGATAGATTTTTTTTTTCTAATCCATCGAGGTCGTAGTATAATAATAGTAATAATAAAATTTCATTGAATAACGTTTATTTGGGATCGTGCAGCGACAGCATAAGTATATCACATTGCTTCTCATTATTTCCAAACACAACAAATCCAATTTTGTGTTTTTTCAGTTCAATAATTTAATCAGACCATTAATAAAGTAAATAGGTTTTCAACTTCATTGTTTTTATTTAGGTTAATATCACATTTGATACATATTTTGATAAAATGTTTAATGTGATGTATATACTTTTAAAATTTTTAATAGATATTTTTACTTTAAAATATTTAATATAGTACTTAAATTATTATTTTGTGTATTATTTATAGTACTAGTGAATTTTTATTAATTAAATTAACAAAAAAATAGTGTTAACTTAGATACCATACTAGTACACGAAATGCTATTTTAAATACGACACTTACTAACAATATTAAAAACAACATAATAATACAAAAGAATGACCAAAAAATGAGAAAAATGGGGACTATGTACATAAAAAAACTCACAAAAATATAGCATAAAATTCAAAGGTGCAAAGAAAAGTAAATTCTTCATTTGAGATTGATGTACATCGTCAAAAAATCTAGAAACTTTTATCAATCTCTTTGTCTTTATCCAAACGAGACACTTTACGAGGTGAAAAAGAAACAATAAGCGAAGCAAACTAACAACCAGATTTCTTTATTACACAGTTATGATTATATTGACAAACAACCACCGAAGGTAATCAAACTTTCTATGACCACCGATAAACCGAAATCAAAAAGCAAGTATTGTGAGGATCTCTTACGAACACCAAATAATTGCTAAGGTATGCGAAAACCGTGTCAAACAACAAAAGAAACATACCACAAAGTATAGGAAAACATGTCACAAAGGTTTAAGAAAAACGTGCCACAAGAATAAAGATTCTTATTAAAATACGAACAAATTTAAGAAAAAACAAAATATGAAAATAATAAACACTGACGGTTTACAACCAGCATTAAGGTCGGTGTCACTATCGATCAAGTAAATAAAGATGAAAAAAGAAAATCCTACGACGCTAAGTAAGGAGGGAGAGAAAAACTAGGTTTTTACTGATATTAGACATTTTGACAAGTATAGGTACAGCATTGGAGATTTTAAAAGTATAAGAATCTCATTCGATATTTTATCAAAGGACACATTCCGTATTGAATATTTTAAAAATATAAATACCACATTGGATATTTGTTAAAAATAAGCACCAAAGTTAATATTATCCATTTTTAAATAATTTGGGGAGGGCAAATTTATTAAATTCTTCTACCTCACAAATCATTTATTACAAGGGCGGTAGGGTGTTTTCGATTTTTGTCATCTCAGTTAATATTTTCTGAAAAAGAATTAATTTATGTTCAAACAAAAAAGAAAAACTTTCGTGCACAAGAATCCTTTGGATGCTCATTTGAAATAAAGCTTAGTTTCTCGTTAACTTGTTCCCAGAGCAATTTAAATTCCAACAACTCACGCAAAGGTTAAGATTCCGGACAAAATTTTAATATTTTATTCAAATTATTTATTTAATTAAGAATTATATAAAAATATTTTAATAGTATTATTTTCACACTTGATTCGATCTAAACTTTAGTAAAATGAAATGAATTGCAAACTCAAACATAAAGCTTTCTTTTGATTTAATACAGAAAGAATTGGACCCTCCGCCGGGTAGTCCTAACAGAAAATAAATTGTTTTTATTCTTAAGAGATTTAAAGTCGAACAACTTATTCGCAAAGTGTATTCACATTATCAAAGAACTAAAAAATTAAATAAATACTACCAATATTACACTAAATCTTAAAAAATAGAAAAAGAATTAAAGAAATGTTTGGTTCACATAATATAATGTTACCAATGATAATCTTATATTCCAAAATCACATTCTCGTGTATAGATAAAAATAGCTTGAAGACAATAATATATTAATACTAATATAGTATTAAGATCTGGTCATGGGCGTATGTATATATTATTTTAAGGGTATAATTGACCCTACTAAAATATTTCTTAAATCTATTTCGAAGTAAAAAAATTAAATTTTTTCATAAAAAATATTAAAACTAACCCTTAAATTTTTTGGGTACGAGATCAATAATACTTTAACAATGTACAATAGATATAATATAAAATATGATTTTAAATTAAACTCGCTATATGAAAGTCTATCTCCACCACCGGATCTAGTAATATAGAGGATAATATGAATACAACCCCTTCTTTAGGTAATTTTATTCTTAATGATTGTGATCCATTTTACTTCAAAAAAGAAATAGTAACAATAAACCTAATGAATAAAATTCTCTAATTCTTGAAATATTTAAGTTGTATTTTACTTCCACTATTAATAAGAAATAATAATAATAATAATAATAATAATAATAATAATAATAATTGAAGAAAACCAATACATTGTATATTATATTACATTTGTCTATACTTTTGCTTGGATTTTTTCCCTTCAATTGCCCATTGTCCTATCTGAATTTCAGTTTATTCATTTGATATGAAATTAATTTATTAAAAATGTATTTATTTAATGAAACATTTTAAACTTCAAGATTTCTATAATAAACCATTAAAAATAAGAATTCTACAATTTAATAAATGGATTTTTAGATAAATATTTTAATGGGCAATAGGTTAAGAAAAACTAAAGAAAACGACAATGAAAAGGAGCATATTATGACAAGTTGATACTAGTTTTACTTGGGTGGGGCAGACACAACATGCTTTAGACTTTAAGACTTGTTTTATTGTGGAAGTTTCTTTACCTTTGAGCTTTGGCTGATGATAACACCTAAACTCTATCTATTGCTTTTCTTTTCTTTTTTTTTTAACCAAGAAAATACATTCATTCATTCATCACAAACCAACATATATCAAGAACAAAGGTCACAAGGACCCAAAAAACACGGTTCATAAGATATTTAAAATAAAGAACAAAAAATTAGAAGAAAATAATTTCGAATCGACGATTAACAGAAAATTGAGTGTTGCAAGCTTGAGAGTTAAAGGGGTGTGAGAGCAATGTCGTACGCTTGGATTAATAGAAAATCCACCAACCGAAAATTTTGGTGGCTATTACGAGAGTACAACCGTAGATTTCAAGAGTCGAAATGATACAGACGGCAGATAAAATGCCGCAATGACCGTTAGAGGTTGAAAATATCTCGTTGGAGTAAATGTTGACGTATCATCAAAAGAACGAGAGACAATAAGCTTCTCTGACCTCATTTTAAGTCTATATGCACAACAAAAAGGAACTAAAAAACAAAACCAAACACAAGCATAAAATGGGACTGTGCATAGGGACAAAACTATGCGGGAGTGTGGAGGGGCAATCGCCCTCCACTTCGGAGAATTTTTTTTCACATGTCATATTTATTTTAAAAAAATTAATTTGTTTATAAATTTATTTTTCACTTTCAAACATTTATGTTTTACCACTAAACTCTAAATTCTGATTCCGTCCTTAAATTTGTACGATGAAAGTAGTGGTTATCACCCCTTAATTCGACTGATACTATACCACTTGTGAATGGTGGACACAGCGAGACGTTATGGGGAACCTCCTCATCTTTTGATCAACTGTAGCTGAGTATTACATTGTGTTCGTGACATCATATTATTTGTATGTTGAGACATACTTTGTGTGTTCCTTGAGATATTGTGTGTATCTTGGGTTGTAATTGTAACCAGTGACATGCTTGTATGTTTATGCGTTGTATGAGAGTTCATATTCAATGTTATTTTGTGTAGTCTATTTGTGTTTTCAAATCACACTGAACTTTTAATTCTCCCATTTTTCTCTTTTCTTTTAGATACTTTTAGATTATATAATTAGTTTGACATTCGGAGAATCACAACTTCGAATATTTGCTTACTTTAAGTAACTAAATAGTATTTTAAATTTATTTTTAATTGTTATATGAGTTTTGGTCTCGTTATTTTTCATATTTTTTCTTTATTTGTAGCATATATATTTTGAAATCAATACTTGTTTGCAATTTATTTTAAATATTAGAAACTTTTTCAAGGGTCACTCCGGCTGAGATTCAGCCATAACTTTTAGTTCGGGTTAGGGGATTATATATCGGTTAGTGTAATTTATTATTAGCTCTTTGTTAATTGTTAAGTAAAATAATCGTATTTTTTAAAAGTTAAATTAATTGAATGTATAAATATAAATAATTAAATATATTATCATATAAATTTATTTGACTGTCAGATTAATATTTTCGTCGACAACTAACTGTCAATAATTTGATTGTACAATTTAAATAAATAATTGACTTGATTGAAAATATTTCTTAGGTTGTCAAAATATAACCAACCTATAGTTTACCGAGTCTCCGGTTAGTTTACCCTAATTGATAGAGCAATTATTTTCTCGAGTAAATTGGCAACTCTAAGGCATCTTGAAGTCCAAGACAAAGAGAACTCTTGCAAGTAATCCTGCCATGGACACTGCAGCAGCTCAATTCAAGCTCACCCTTTTGCCCCTTCTAGCTATTTCTTTGCTTTTCTTGCCTTTTCTTCAGGCCACCGATTTCAAATATTGCGGTCAGTTTTCTTCTTCCTTTATATTAGATTATTGTTGGGTTCTTTTCATTTTCCATCAAATATCTACTGGAGATCGGAGATCTCATATATGCTAGTCCATAGATTCTTAATCTCTTTTGAGTGTTTCTTTTTTATTTTCGATTGTTCAATTGCTTAGCTTTTTGTTCTCTGATATATGCATGACCAATTCCTGGATCGAAATGAATGCAGATAAGGAAGACAATTATGTTGTGAAAGTCACTGGAATCGATATATCACCTAATCCTGTGGCTAGAGGCAAGCCGGCTACCTTCACCATCTCAGCTACTACGGGTAAACTTTCCCTTGCAATTTTCTAATGGTCCTTTCCTGGAGTTTAATTATGGAAAAAAGAGGTTAGAGTGTAGAAATGGTGAAAAAGGAATAGGGCTTCATTTAGTGTATTAATTAAAAAGAAATCAATGAAATTACTTCATGTTTTACTAAGGATTCAATTCAGTTGAACTTTAGACGCCTAATCTTTTGACAGATGAATTAAAACAGGAATAGGCTCAAAGGGTTTAATTATTTAGTTCTTATTGTATCAAGCCTTATTGTATCAAGCCAAGCATCAGAGGTTTCTTTCATTTATGAGTTTAAGGATTGTATGTTCGTGGAATACGAGTTGCTTTTTGGAAGAAACATAATTAGTTTACTGGTTTGGAGCTCAAGTATGTAGGAACCTTCTCTAGGATGGTACAAAACAATTCTAATCATAGGTTGAAATATCGGGGAGGTTAAGCAAGAAACTTAATTAAGATCACTCTTCAATGCTCTATATGAACTGTACCAGCTTGACCCTAAAACCCCTAAAATGTTCTCTGGCAGTTGTCAGTACCAGCCTGACCCTAGACCTGTATCATGAAAGCTTTTGAAACCTTCATTCTGTTATAACCCGTAAATTATTTATATCACGGAAGCTAATTCTTCTTAGTGTTCCTTTTGATTTAGAATATCTTAACATCAGTATCCAATTTCATAGGTGAATACATTTCAAATCTTGGTGGATTATGTTCTTGGCTACAAAAGTTAAATCCAAATTTCGAGACTGGTGATGTATCTTGAAGGAAAAACCATTTTTTGCTAAATCCTTTTCTTTTTGAATGAAAAAATGGATCTAATAGCTTAGACATGAATTCTTGACATCCTGGAACTTCTTGGTTCATGCCATCAAATGCCTTTATTTATGCTGTACCCATCTGAATATGTATCCAAAAATTACTCCATGTTTTTATGTCCGTGGTTCATAGAGATAGCCTTTTGTGGCATTTCATGAGTGCGTATTATTTTGCAGGTCAAGAAATCTCTGGAGGCAAAGCAGTGATTGATGTTTCCTACTTTGGGGTACATATCCATCAAGAAACTCATCCACTTTGTGAGGAAACATCCTGTCCTATTTCTGTTGGCAACTTTGTACTCTCTCACAATCAAGTTTTACCTGGATTTACTCCACCAGTAAGTTTCACTAACGACATTAACTTCTTTATTTTGAGAATAATTTTAGGATTGTACTACCTGTGAGGTGCCCATATAAATTGACTTGAACATTGAAATGTTTAACTATCCTTTTCTCTGACATATTCACTTATTCAGTTAAATAAAGCATTGCTTGGTGGCAGTGCTTCATGATTGATCTAGTATCTCACTTTTGTATGGTCTCACTTTGACCTTTATATCAGCATTTTTGTTATCTTTTATAAAATGAACATTCACACTGCTTTTTGTTTTTCAAAATAGAAAAAGAAGTGTATCTTAGTTGGGTTCTTCTTGGATGTTTAAGGCAGAATACAAAGCGGTCTCAAAGTTATATTTATTAACGAATCATTGTCCTCAATATATATATTGATCCTACTGATTTTCTTTTCTCCTTCAAATAAGAAATAGAAGAAAAAGTAGCTTGTTTCTATTTCCAATTGTGCTACCCTGGTTTGTATTTTTATCCTTGCCTGTTTGATATGCACTTCTTTAGTCAATGATTATCTTAGAGAGCTTTGATCAACAACATCATGTTTCCCGAGGCCTTTTTTTTTCTTTTGGTTGGGGCAATTTGATTTTAACTCTCATGTTGCCTCACACTTTGCCTTTCAGCATCCCACTGCCGATCTGTTAAACGTACCTGCAAAATTCAATATGTTAGCCTTAGCCTGGGATGGGAAATCTGAAACTCATTCACGCCTGATGTGCTTTCAAATTTCAACTTATCATTGATGATGATCATGTTCACTCTTAGTTTCACCCCTGTTTGGTTAATCTGTGGCTTAGTTTCCAATTGAATATGTTTCACATTTTAAGTATCAATGTGATGGACGTTTCAAGGGGTTTTAGTAGAACATATGTTGCTTAGAATCTTCATTTTTCTTGAAGTACCCATGTCCAACGCTCATGTGCAATACATTCCTGGACATGGGTATGACCCTTTAAAGACCCTCCAAATTCATACATTTATTCGACACTCATGTGACTCCAAATAACATGGAGTAGAACTACCAGCAGCAGCCCTAGTAAATTTTCATTTCTGTTCGGCGATTGAATGTAAAACTCCATTGGTTTTACCTTGGCTTTGCACATCTTTTCTTTTTCCTGCACTTCACTTGTTTTGCTTTCGGAGTTTTGTTTTTTAATTGCTTCTTTACAACTTGGTTTGACTTAACATTGTTGTTGAACTTTAGATCATTTAGACTATTTCTTACACTTGTCTTCATAGCTGTTCATGTGTCCTGAAAGTGGTGATGCACCATTTGATGGCATATTTAAACCAACCTGGTTGTTTACTATCTGTAGAGACCAGAACCTAGATTTGCTCTTTCTTGAGTGGAAGTACGACTGGGAAGCGAAAACCGAGCGCTGGTTTCAAAATCTAGAATTCTTTATTCAGATTTTTTGGGACTCATTTACATTGTATGGCTTTTGCAGGGTTCCTACACACTTAAGATGACATTATCAGCCGATGGAATCCCGCAGTTAACCTGCATTTCCTTCAATTTCAGAATCGGTTTCGGCACTTCTGGATCTTCAGTTTCTGATATCTAAGCTACCAAGTACATGTGTGGATGACTGTTGGCGCACATTGTAGTGGGATGTTTGCTTATTTTCATATGGACAGATCTCAAGTTCTAAAATCTGTGTACTTTTATTGTTCTAATAATAACTAGGCAATTATTCCACATACAGTACTAAATATATCTGAATCCTCTTAGGCACCCCAGATTTTCCTGGAAAAGAAAATTACTAGGGAACTATTTTGAACATAAAAACTGCTAGTTAACTCACAAGAACTTAGCTTGGGCATTGGATCATTTAAAGTGATTTTTCCCAACGAAAATTTCCAGATTTGGACCATCAAGATGAAGGCTCTCAGCATATGGGAAATTGTAGAGAGAGAGAGGAGCAGCTGATGTTCGGCCTTTGAGAGCAAATGCACCTCTCGCGAGATTAAAAGATATGATAAGATGATGACCAGAGCTCAAAGAGATTTACTTGTATACAAATCTGAGCTATACTCCTTTACACACTAAAATAAATGTTTTAGAATTTAGTTTAAAAGTTTTGGAACTCTACAATTGAAATTTCCATCAAATTTCGAAACTCAAATATTATGACTCTCCCTATTAGGTTTAAACTGTAAGTGATTTGATTAATACAATTTAAATAATTAAGTGATCATAACAAAACAATTAAAAGTATGGTAGTCATATCAAAACTACCACATAATTAAATAGTCATCTAAATAGTTTACCCTACTAGCACTAAAAACTCTTGTTGAAACCCTTTTCTCTCTCTTTTCTCTAGAAACCGTTGGTTTCGTCAGGTCGCGCTGCTATTGGCTTTAAGCGGTGGCCACCCCCTGTCTTAATCTCTTCTTTTACCCTTTCCTCTCCCTTTCTTTCCTCCTTTATGTTGTTACTTTCGGCTTTTCTTTCGGCGTTCGATTTTTTTCGACCAACTTGTGGTCATTTGGCGTGGAGTCCTCTCCCCCGGTGCTCAGAGCTCTGATCGAATTTTCGACAGTGAAGGAAAGTTCAGGTTCTCTGATGTGGGTTGGTTTGGGCCCCTTGCCGCCGGAGTTGTCGGGCCCCTTTGTCGGTAGTTTTTTTCTCAGCCTTTTTCTTTGAATGATGGCTTGACCATCGATCTCTTGTTTTGCCCGCCTTTAATTTTCGCCGTCCTCAGATTCCCGAAGTGTTGACAACGGTGGTTTTTTTGGTGCATCACCCACTCTCCGTCTTTATTCTTCTGCGTGATCAGAAATAGATATGCAGCTTTCAAAAAAGACAGATGGCTTGGTGTCCCTCCTTTCTCTCTCTCTTCGAACCTGCCTCTCCCCTCAGATCTAAGTGTGGGATGTTGGTTTCTCTCGGCTGTTCTCCTCTCTGTTTTGATGCTGTTTCCTTTTGTTGCTTTTACTCTGTTTTCCTGTTTGTTTTTGGTTCTTGTATTTGTTTGGTGTTTTGGTGTTGTAATTTTTCTCCTTTTTTTTTCTTTATATTTCTTTGCTTGTATTATTCTCTTTTGTATTAATGGATGCTGGCTTTTGTTCAAAAATAGTTTACCCTCGTCAATATTAGGGTAAAATACCTAAATTATCACTTAATTTTGTTCTTTGACTTATTTTAGTTATTGAACTTTTAAAACGCTCAATTTACTAATTAAATTTTACTGGGTAATTTAAAAAAAATTATTTGGGTAAATTACAAAAATCATCACTGGACTTTACTTTCTAACCTATTTTGATCATTTAACTTACAAAAATGATCAATTTAGTTATTGAACTTTATACATTGACCTATTTTTGTCACTCTTTCGTTTTTTCATTAACAACACGATGGCATGACTTATTTTATTAATATTTGGCTGGCGTGTAGGATTTAAAATAAAAAATTAAATTTTTAAATTCTACTTAAATTCCACTGACATCACCCTTTCATCCCCAAAACTTCACCGTCTCTTTAAACAATTTACTGCATATTCATTTTCACATGGATGGATCAATCCAAGCTTTTCACGTGAAGAAGACAAATTGAGACCGAAAACGACTTCCATAGCAAGTTATGACCTCTATGATGAAGCTGGAGGTTCTAATCTCTTTGGAACCCTTTGTTGCATATGTCACAAACGAACTGTTGATTGCCATGAGTGTTTTTGGTGAAAAAAACTATCACTTCTGTATCGGAGTTTGGTCAAAGAAACAACCAAACCAAAACAAAAAAGATGTAGTAAAAACTAAAAAGTAATGAACAATGTTTTTTTAAGATAATAATTTTTAAAGTTTGAACAGAAACCTAAATTGCCTGGTTGGTTTTTCTTTCTTTTGACCGGCTGAGATTGAGATGGTTGATTGGTAGCGTCACCGATATTGTTCCTTGAAGAAACACTTACTTCGTCGGATGCATATGTTAAATTAGATATATTTTTGTTTAGAACTTGCTGTTGTTGCTAATTATGGAATATGTAATCTTTCATTTTATCAAATTTTGGGTGATGCCGAACGAAAAATGATATCAGAACTACGGCGGCGGCGTTGAGAAGACCGATGACGGCTAAGGTTTTATTTGGGAGAATAGATGGTTTTTATAGGAAAAATTAAAGAAAAAGTTTTTATAGGGATATAAAACGACGTTGTTTTGATTCAAATTAAGTTTTTTTCAAAACGATGTCGTTTTTGTTTCGTGTGCCATGTTATAACATCGTTAATTATTTAACGATAGAGTGACCAAAGTAGGTTAATGTATAAAGTTCAACGAGTAAATTAATTTTTTTAAAAGTTCAGTGACCAACATAGGTCGGAGAGTAAAGTTCAGTGATGATTTTGTAATTTACTAATAATTTATTTTTATTTTAAATTATTTATATATTTAATAATAATAAAATATACTATGTTACACCAAAATATTAATAAAATAATTTAGAATGGTTAAAATAAATTAAAAAATAAAATTTAATGAGTAAATTAATATTTTAAAATTTTAGTGACAAAAATAGGTTATAAATCAAGGTTGAATATATAAGTATTTTACCCTCAATATTATGTAAAATAGATTTGAAACCCTATCGAAGCAGGGGCAAAGCTCTAGTTGTCCAATTAATATTCAATTATTCACAAACATAAAAAAGGGCAAATCTGTCACGCAAGAAAAAAAAAGAAAATGAAGAATCAAAGTACAGAACTGAGCTCCACAAGATCCTTGCATTAGCTATCCATGGCGTCGCTCTGTTTTTCATCCCTCAATCCTCTATCCTCTCCCTTTCCTGCTTCTTCTTCAAATAATAATTTCCTCCCTCACCTATCCCTAACAAAGCACGAAATTCCCACACTCGCTCGTTCCAACAATTGTAAACGGAGGAAGCTTTTATATCAACCCACAAGGCTCTTTCTCCACCCTGTTTTGTTGTTAACCGCCTTTGATAAGCCCTTAGATACCCAAACTTTTCTTGCCACAATCAGTGTTTTGGCTTCAATTGCCCTCTCCCTCTTTCTTGGCCTCAAGGTATTTCACCTTCTTTTTTCATGCATTGCTTATATATGTTGGAATTTGATGGACTGAATTTTGCGCCCCCCCGTGGTGGTTTTTTTTTTCAGGGTGATCCTGTCCCATGTGATCGATGTGCTGGAAATGGTAATTCTTTTTTGGGTTCCTTTGGCAGTGTCAAAAACTTTACTAAATCTTTCGGAAAGCAATTCCATAACAGAGAGCGCAGGATTTTATTTAAGGGGTGGGAACGGCTAGGGAGTTACATTAGTAATTTAGGGTGCAAATTATAGAATTTTAGGTGCAAACTTAGATATTTATAGAAAATATATAAAAAATACGAGTTTGAAATTTTAAGGTGGTGGGACTACCCCTCTAGCACCCCTTAGTCCATCCCTGTTTTTGATAACGGTAGGCTTTTTGGTGGAGTGAAAAACACTGATTGGATCGCCTGTGTAAACAATAGTTTAGAAGAAGCTATAGTTTGTTTGTTTAAAGTTTTGGTTCTATATGGTTGCTTCCCTTTTATAATGTTATTTTGCCCCTTTGATGTACTTCCTGGATTGAATCAAGTTCCTTTCTCCATAGAAGCCTGTTTTTATGCTTGTAAAAACATTTGATTTGTATTGAGCAAAAAAGAAAACATCTAGTAATTTGTGCTGGAAATGAAGCTAGTTGATAATAGTTTTTCGTTTTGTGGTGATGGATGCAGGAGGTACAAAATGTGTCTTTTGCGAGGATGGTAAGATGAAGCAAGAAACAGGCTTCATCGGTTGTAGGGTGTGTAAAGGTGCAGGTAAGGTTTTACCTTGTTATGTATTTCTTAAAAGGGCATAACTCTTTCTTTAGCTCTAATGGTTCTTGTAGCCATCATTAAAATGCGTAGCATCCTAGCGGATCCGAGACTCGAATTCCAACATTGCCGTACTTTTTTTATCCTCTAGATATGGTCTCCGTTGTACGAAAAAGTTCTAAGGATGCTTCTTTTGAGCAAACTAGTGAATGTTTAATTTTGGGCATGTAGGGAAAAGTCAAGTTGATGGAATACCTAGTTCTTATTTATCTAACAATTGCAGTGGCTGTTTTTTAATGAACTTTACATCACCAAATTGTGCATTCACTTTGGTAGTTAGTGTGAAACTCTGCATATGAGTTAATATCCATGAATGTTTCACACCTGTGAAACCTTAATCTGTTGGATTGAGCCTCTTTGTCCTTAACGAAATTGCGGGTATCGTTACAGGGTTGATACTTTGCAAGAAATGTGGAGGTTCTGGATATTCGAGGCGTTTATGAGCAGTGGTTCTGCTTTCAATTGTCGCCATATATTTTTGCATCCATAAGGCCAATTTACCAATTACAACTGCCTTTAAATTCATTCATCCGATCACTTTTCTCCCCTCTTGTTTTGTCTCCTCTCCTCGTTTATCAACTAAGCATGCTGTAATTGCACTAACAAATGCTTTAAATTTCTTTTGTGATTTTGTTGTTTCATCTAAAAGCTATTTCCTAGTGAAAATTTTTGTTCTCATATACATCATATGGAGTTGGCTGTTTAGTAGATGGCGTTAGTTATGGTTTGAACCCAACGAGCGGTTTCAATGAAAAAAATGATATTCATAACAATAACTACCATGTAATCACTAATCACATTATTATAAATTTTCATTATAAGTTAAATATTTTTAACGGCAATGATTATATGAATCAATTGAATTTGAATGTTGAACCCAACAAGTAGTTCCCGTGGATGATGTTAATCCAAAGAGATTTGGGTTCAATCGCAATGTCTGCAAGGTGTGTGTGCTTTGTCTAAGGGTTAAAATATTCATAAACATATACTACTTTTTAATTACCTTTAGAATATATTCAAAAGATAAAGAAAAGAATTTGACTGCTAAACAATGTTTATTTAATTTGTTTTAGAATTAATATAAGTAAAAGAAAGATTCATTTTTCTGCTTTGCTTTCTCTATCTTTTAGTAAATAATTTCCAAATCAGTAATGGTTATGGAAATATTTTAGTAAATGATTTATTCTAAATCCGGATTAAGTGGGTAATTTACTTACATAACACTTTACTATTCTTGAATACTGTATTAGAATAATCCATTATACTTATTAAAATTTAATTATCAGATCCAATAATTAATTCTTCAAAGATATGTTTTTAGTTTACTATACGTATTAAAATGAAAGAATATCATACTATTGTATAGTTTTGGAATACCTTTTTTGGGTATATTAGAGTGAATTTTATTTTTTTTAAAACAAACCTCACTTTTTAAAGGTTTAAATATCAATTGCCTCTCTAATTGTATCTAGAAATCATATGAGCCCTTGTTTCCGATCATGAATCAAGTGAGTCGTTTTCTAATATTTTTTATCAAATGAGTTCTTATTTGAACCTATGAAGTTGTTGCAGTAGTAAAAGATGATGTATTTCATCTAGGTAGCCCGGGTTCGAGCGTCATGTGTGCACGATGTATGTACCTTATTAAAAAAGCTAAGAAAATTGAATATATATTATCTTATAATCACATCATCATATTAAAAAAAGGTTTATTTGATTGTGATTTTTTAAAAAAGGGTTCACTTGATCCATGATAATAAGTGTATACATGTTTTTGCATATCAGCCCTTCTTAAAATTTCATATTTTTGTTCAAAATCAAATAGATAAACAAAGGCTTAAATGTGAAATTGGCCATTCTAATTGTATCCACACACAAAAAAACCACAAGTGAGCCCTTGCTTTCAATTATGAATCAAATGAGCCTTTATTTGAAATTAAATTATTAAATATAAATTAAAGAATTAATACTTCTCTATTTAATAAAAAAATATTATATATAAATTAAATCACTTTAAAATTCACAGTTTAACTCGGTACGTCACTGGTACAATACACAATACAAAAGGATGTGAGATTAAATATGTTTAAACGCTCAATATCCTTTTTTTATTAAGTTGGATTACAATATATTTTTAATGTAAATACCGAGATTTGAACTCACATAAGGGTAAAGCGATTGGGCATCTATGACCACTAAATCAATAAGTGAATCTAAATAATATCCTTTAAATTATGAGTTTGGAGGGATCTAGATAATATATGTATTGTATCAAACTATATGTTTTACTACCAATCACAAGTTTTGTCTTGTACGCAGTACTCGTACTGGAAATTATAATCAAGGATTACTCTATCAACCACCATCTACTTCAGAGATTCCTCCTGAAACGTTTTTTTGATAAGACCTTTTCAATTGTAGCCAATATCTTATTACGAATAATTCCGACAACTTCAGGAGAAAAAGAGGCATTTACTTATTATAGAGATGGTGCGATTTGATTATTATATATGTTAATATATATATATATATTTACTTTATTTACTTTTTTATTTACTTTACCGCTCTCAGTCTTAGGAAAAAGACATATTATTCAGAATAGAAAAAAAGACCATTGAAAACAAAAAAGAAATCTACACTTGTTGAAGGTGAAATTTATAAATAAAGCAATTCCTTCTGTCGTGTATCCCCGATTAATGCAACCTCAGATACTTCAATCGTTGATTCGAGTATTGAGCGAAAGGTTACACCTATGGTATGGGTCTGTATTGTAGGTCAACCCTACTACACTAGTACCAATAGGCGGCATAGAGGAAGAAGCACTACACCTAGGAATCAACAACACGAAAACTTTGTTATTAATAATTCCCTTTCTTTATCGGGATCGAGTTAAAAAATATAATAATGTATTTTTTAATTAAACCGGATATAAAAAATTAAACTAGATGTTTTACGTAAAATAATATTAAATAAAGTTTATATTACACGGGTTTTTATGTTTACCGTCATATCATATGAATAAAGTGTTATAATACGACGACTTCAATGAAAATAATACACACTTTTATGAAAAAAATAATAAACATAATTAGTTGTATTATTTGTGCGCATGCAATATATTCAACCAAAAAAGTATTCCAAAACTATACAATATTATGATATTCTTTCATTTTAATACTATAATAAATTAAAACATATCTTTAAAGAATTAAATTACTGGATCTGATAATTAAATTCTAATAAATATAATTGATTATTCTAATATAGTATTCAAGAATTGTAAACGTTTATGAACCCAACAAGTATTCTAATAGAAAAACGGATGATGTTCATCTAAAACGACACGGGTTCAAATCGCTCTGTCTACAAGGCGTATTATATCTATTATCAAAGAGTTTATGCGAGTAAACTAACTACTTAATCCAGATTAAGAATAAGAATATTTTTTTCTTGATTTATATTTGATTTTCTTTGTAATTGACAACCTAGAAATTCAAAAAAAAAATCCAAAATGAAATCATTTACTAAAATATTTCCATAACCATTACTGATTTGGGAAATTATTTACTAAAACATCATAAATGGGGGATTTTTCTTACCAAACCTCGTTCGTTTAAGCACCTATACGTTAATTATTTATCTAACATGTTTTGAACATAACAAATAAACAAAGTGCAAAAGATAGAGAAATCAAAGCGGAAAAAAGAAACCATGAACAAGTCAATTGCCCTCTCCATGCTTTCCCTTGTTCTTTTGCTAGCTTTATCCTCTCCTTCTCTTTCCCAAGGTATTTTTCTTTTAAATAGACATTGTTTAATGGTTAAATTCAATTGATTCATATAATCATCGCTGTTAAAAATATTAAACTTGTTACGAAAATTTGTTGATGTTTGCAGGTCCCCAGTTTTGCCCGATTGAAATAACAGTTGATGGGCCTCCATGTGGTGAAAATGGGAAGTGGGATTGTGTTGAATTGATGATTGCGAGGTTTGGAGCTTCATCAATGCCCAATGCCTGTTCCTGTACCACTTCGCCAAATGCCCAACAACGTACCTGCAATTGCCTTAAGCTTTGTTCGAACTAAATTACCGCTTGTAATAATTCTCTTAGTCTTAAGCCTTGTTTAGTTTGAAATAATATTAATAAGTTGAGTTGCACGTACGAACCATTCATCTGCTTCAAACCATAACCACTAGCCAACTCCAAATGATATTTTGAGGCAGTGAGGATTTTAGACATGTGCGAAATGAGCGACCGCACAAAGTTCCAAAAAAAAGTTCTCAAATGAGTTGAATTAGATGTTTATAGGGATAAATAAAAAATTTTGGTTTAACAAATTACAAGAAAAAACTGACTTTAAGATCAATAATATATTTTTTGTATTTTTATTTAAAAAATTTCATTTTTTTTCCCATTACGCGTTATGGATTGGTCTCTAATTGTGCCACAACAATTTTTAACAATAACAGTAACGGGGTAAAATATTTGACAAAATACAAACTGAAAAATAATACATGGACTAAACTGAAAATTAGTCTAAATTAAAAGGTAAAAGTGATCTTAAGTCTATTTTTATTTTAATCATATGTCATGGAAAAACCAGTGAACACTGCTCCAGTGAGTGTTGTAGGAACCGGCAGTTCTGCAACGGTAAACCAGGAGAGTCAAGGGCCACGTAGGAGCTGCAGGGAGAGGAAACCACCTAAGGGTGTACTTTCCTAGAGGATAGGCATATAAATTAGAGAGAATGTATCTGAATATTGTTTTCAAACTTTCTTAATCTGAATCTTTCTTTTCTTCCTCTCTATCTCTAAATTTCTATCTCTTAATTTGAGCACATAACATTTGGTGCTTTCATTGATTTTACCACTACGGTAAACCATTCGGACTCGATCAAAGCCCTTCAAGATAAACAATAGAATGCTACAACACAGACTACTCTTGAAGAGATGGCCCGTAATTTGCAAACCATTTCCAGTCAACTTGGAGTATCCGCAACCACGTCTGGTGGGGGTGAAGTGTCCGGCAACAATACTGTTCTTCGGGGGGAAACAAAAGCACGTACTGATGCAGAGGATGTGTTTCCTTTCGCTCCGAAACCAGTCCAAGTGGAGTTACCTTTGTTTACTGGTAAGGATCCGGAGGAATGGCTAGCGGTGGCACAAGATTTCTTTGAGTTTTATGGGACAGAAGAGCACCACAGGGTGACTATGGCCTCATTTCGAATGGACGGCACGGCAAGGAAGTGGTTCCGTTGGATGCAGAGACAACGGCAACTCGTCGGCTGGGACCATTTGGTGGATGCGATTCGGAAACGTTTTGCTGTGATGGATATTGAATCGCCCGAAGGCCAACTCTCCAAACTACTCTAAACAACGACGGTCGACGATTATCAAACACGGTTTGAATACCTAGCTCTACGCAGCAGCAACTTAACTGACGACTTCCTCATTCAATGTTTTGTATCGGGTTTGCGATCGGACATAAAAAGGGATGTTTTGGGCCACCGTTCTACATCCATGACTGAGGTTTCAGCTTTGGCTCGTTTCTATGAGGCTAAAATTAATGTCAAGAGGCAATTGGGTCATAATTCAGGGGCCAAACTTCCACCTCTACCGCCAACTCCTAATTTGATCCCATCGGGTCCTAAATTCCAGCCAGGTCGACCACCCCCAATCGAGGGACAAAGGACTGTGCTATTATTGTGATAGCAAAGTATGTGCCCGGCCATAAGTGCAAAGACCCACAGTTATTCCTGCTCGATGATGAGGGGTCTAATGAAATCGTGGCTCTTCCTTCCCATGACTCCGCAAATCAAACACTTGAAGAATCGGACGATCAGGGCAAAGAGCAATCTTTAGTATCCTTAAATGCTTTGGCAGGTTATTCTCATCCGAACACGATTCGAGTGCTGGGAAATATTCGTGGGCAACTGATTCGGATATTGATTGACTACGGCATCACACATAATTTTGTGCGATCTCAGATCGCCAAGCATCTGGATTTGCCCATCACGGCAGCACCTAATTTCAGAGTAATGGTGGGCAGATAAACTCCACAACGAGGGTTGCGTACGCGATTTAAATATCAACATTCAAGGGACCAACGTGTGTACAAACTTTTATGTCTTGCTGTTAGAGGGGACTGAAATGGTATTGAGTGTCGGATGACTACTCTCGGGCCTGTAACAATGGATTTCTCGAGGTTGCAATTTCAATTCCAGCAAGGGACTCACACACATTGTTGGCAAGGTGAATCTGGTCATAATCCTCAACTGATACAGTTTTAATCTCTCCGTCGCATGTCTGACACGAAAGCTGCGACTGAATGTTACTATGCAATATCAATATGACTTGCCTAATGAGGTCTTCCCACTCAGCAGATAACACCACTGCCATTGCTGCGTGAAGAAGTTACGACAGATATCATTAGTGCCAACATTGAGGACGATGTTCATTTTTCAGGAGGGGTAATGTCATGGAAGAACCAGTGAACACTGCTCCAGTGAGTGATGTAGGAACCGGCAGTTCTGCAACAGTAAACCAGGAGATTCAAGGGCCACGTAGGAGCTGCAGGGAGAGGAAACCACCCAAGGGTTTAACTGACTTTGTACTTCCCTAGAGGATAGGCATATAAATAAGAAAGTTGTAATCGGTTATGGAATGTATCTGAATATTGTTTCCAAACTTTCTCAATCTGAATCTTTCGTTTTTTCCTCTCTATCTCTTAACTTGAGCACATAACATCATATTTAATGTATTATACGTTATAGCAATTTTATGTTATGTTTCGTATTAAATCTTAATTATTATTTTTATTTTGTAAAGTTTTGTGATATTTAAAATTGTCAAAGTATATCCTTCAAAAATATCCCAATTCTACTTATTTATAATAGCGTCCCACACCAATAACAAGTACACAACTATGACTCAAACCATTAAGGTGTGTACCAAAGTCTGCCAATTTTTCAATGTCAAACAAAGCCTAAGCAACTGTTTTGCTAGCCAAAGAGACTAGCCAAACTCAATCCAAATCATAAACTGCAATAAAGGGCATTAGAACACTCCCTAGCCAAAGCTTTCCGTCTCTCTCATCGGATTCACTGACTGCTTTCACGACCTTCCCTTCGCTGTCCTCTAAAACCCGTAAAAGCTTTCCGTCCGGGCTGTATTTGACAGCTTGTCCGTGCAGCTTACCACTGATATGAAGCAGGCGTTGAACCTTTGCTGAGATGGGGAGCTTGAGAATGAACATCCTAAGTTTTGGGTACAATCCTAACATGTGATAGTACATAGATCTCTGGGTGTGAATCGCGACCCAAAATTCACCGTCTTTGTTTGTGCGGATGTTGTCGGGAAATCCCGGTAAGATGGCGAATACCTCTGAAGCCCCTGCTTTCTTACCTTTCAACCAGTACTCAAGTAATCTGCATTTGAGATAGGTGAGAATTATGCATATGAACTTTAACAACATTATACAACAAAAACAAATGTATCATGATAAGAAACATTAGCCAAAAAAGACATTTCATCTTCTAAAACTTCTGATGCAAAGTCCATTTTTAATATGATCGTTCCCCATGTTACTCGAGTACGAGTAACACGGGGTAAATGTCAAATGCAGGTGCATGAATGGTCGGAGTAACATAGATTTTCCAATATTCCCAAAGCAGTGAATTGGCAGCAGCGCATCTAAGTCATAAAATTTGAGTAAATTTAGAAGCAAAGCTCACCTGCCAGAACATGCTTCACAAACTACAAGAAAAGAACCATCTTTGCTTATGGAAACACCATTAGGAAATTGGAGATTTGTCATAAGGACATTGGTTTCCTTTGTGTGTGGATTATACTTGATAAGCCTCCCACTATTCTCACAAGAATATATTAGCAGCATGAAGTTCCTGAAATGTTACTGTGTCAGTATAATCGATAATCCGGATGATGGGATCTTTCAAGTAAGCATCATCGCAGGTGCCAATGAAAATTTTGCATAAATAAACTTATACAGATGTTTTCCAGGAAAGAGTTCAATAAATCAATGATTAGAATATAGAAAAATTTATCCATGAAACCAATGGATGTTTAAAAGGGCCATTCTCTATCAAGATTTCTTCTTTCTAACAGACACTAACACTAAACCCAACGAGTGGCTCCAGTAAAAAAAATGATGTTCATTCTAAGAGACCCGAGTTTAAGCATCTGTGTGTGGTTTAAGCACATGTGTGTGCGTCATCAAAAGGTTAAGAAAAAATATGAATAGATACTACCATGTAATCACACCAGCATATTAAAAAAAACAGACCGTTTAAAAGCAAAACTAGCAAACTTATATTACACAAATTGATATCCAACAAAATGGCAGTGTCCTTGGCATCTTCTACCATATCCTAGAGAATAGCTGGCAATTGAATGTTTTTCTGATTCAATAAAATGCTTCAACAATCCACTAGTTTTCCAAAGGCACCAAGTATTTCAACAATGATATTGTCCAGACCTTAGAAAGAAAAAACTAATCATCAGACTACCTTCTTTGGTATTTGCTGCTGCTATCAGTAAAATATACGTTTCCTTCGTCATCAATGTCAAGGTCATTAGTAAACCTCAGGGGCACCCCACCTGCCTCTGTTACAAGTGATGTCGCTAGTCCGCCTTTGGGACCAACCTTCAGCAACCCGAAATATGCATCAGCAATGTACAAATCACCAGTTTTCTTATCAAATCGGAGGCCCAAAGGTCGGCCACAGATATGCTCATTTGGCAGGTAACTAGATGGTGATGGCTTTGGATTACATAATTCTGACCTGAGATCAAAATCACAAATGGTAAAAGATTTTGAGAAATATTTTGACTATAACCGCTGAAAAGACAGCTTGAAACAGGTGAGAATTTCCAAGAAAAACACATTGCAAAAGCAGATAACGTGGAAATTTTCAAGTGTCATGGCATTGGACATGGAACTAATGTCATGGTAAAAGATTATGAGAGTAATACATTAACCATCCGAAAAAAACATCTTGAAATTGGAGAGATTTCCATAGAAATTCCCAAAAATAACCAAGAAAAACACATAGCAAAGTAGATAACCTGGCCAACTTTCTAAAGGCACATGACATAGGAAATGAATAAATGTCATCAAGTAACATTAAGCTTACAAAGCCACAATTTACTGACAAAGAGAATAAAGAAACAATGGGAAGCTCAAAGAATCCATTTTTATTTTCTTTTACTTTGAAAAAACCATTAGCAAAATCATAGAAAGAAATTTTCACCAATATACAACCATGTAAAATAAGCTAATTCTGCAACAAAAAGGGAAAAAAACCATTAGAAAGAAGTTCAAAACTCACCTATTGCTGGAAGTATGAGCAAAATCATTCCACTTTTCACCATCCCAGAAAACAATCCGACCGTCAGCAACACCGGTGTAAGGACCACGCCCCAGAGGGTCAAACGCGATGCTCTCAGGGCCTTGAACCTGGTTCAAGAACTTAATCTCTGATTTCCGTAGCAAATTATCATGATCCCTAACCGTTGGAACCAGTTCCCATGGAGGCATATCCACCTTGTAAGCCTCAAAGTGAGGGAACTCAGAGATTGTACTGTGCTTAAAAGGGTCTGTCCCGCAGTATAGCGCAAGAAACAGAAAGAGAATACCAAGAATTCCCACCGGCGTCATCGCTACAAAATTTGAGAAAAAAGAAACCAAATCTTGCAAATGGAAATGACAAAGGAAAAGAAATGTATTATTGTTCCAGCAGAGAGGAAAGAGCTTGTGCTTGAGCTGAACTAGTTTTTTTTTTTTCCTTCGCTTTTTCTCCAAGTTTTCCTTTTTAGATAGTACGATACGGATTTTAGATAAAGGCGATCATCATCATTACTACTGTTACGTACCCTCATTCAGTTACGAGTAAGATTTTATTTAGATTTTTGATTACGCAATTATTTGTTTTAGGTTATATTTGAATCACTAAATTATAATATATTTAGATCATTCAATTATATTTAAAATTATATTTAGATTATTTTTTATATTTAAAAATAATATATTCTTTTCATCTCAATATTCTTGTTACATATTTATTTTTAACGGAGTTTTAAAAAGAGAAAAATTATTTAAAATATGTGATGAAAAATAATTTAAATGATAAATTTACTTTTAGAAAGTTAACTTTTTTTGTTAGGAAGCTAAAAAAAGAATAAAAAAGTAAATGTGTCTTATAAAAGTTGTTGAGTTTTTTTAAAGTGACAATTTTATTGGGACAAAGAGTATCAATATAGTCATTTTTTCTTCCAAATCACTCGTATACACTTGTTAACACTAAAATACTTCATTTGAAATCATTAATTAATCCAATACACAAATTTATAAATGTAAAGATGTTTATAATTATTTTTTAATGTTTGATATGTAATTAATATCTACATTAAAATTGATTGAAATCTATTTAAAAATTATTTATGAAAAGTTTCATGTTTTAGTTATTTCTATCATGTAATTTTCTACAAAAGTTCAGGTTTTAGTTATTGTCACCGCGTAAGTTACTCAATTTTTTTTTATAATAAAACAGATTTCTTAAGTTCTCTCCAAATTTATTTTATAATAAAAAATTACTGGTACAAAAATTATTGTAAAAAATTATACTTTTTAATAAAAATACATAAACTTGTAGAGAACTTAAGAAATTTGTTTTATAATAAAAATGGATATATTGATATATATTTTTTAAATATGAAAAGGGTTAAATTTATTAAATTATTTTGAATTTGGACTAAATTGATAGAATATAAAAGCTTCGAGGACTAAAATTATCATTATACCAAATTAAATGACAACATTTTATAATTAAGTGATCTAAACATAATCTTACTTATAATCGAGTGACTTTTGTTGCAGTTTACCCTTGTTTTATTTGCTTGTTAATTTTGTTTTTCAATGATCTCGCAAATATTTTGGTGGAATATATTAATAATTGTATATATATATTCAATTGAACTAAGTTCCCAATTTAATCTGAATTGAGATAAAGATC
Source organism: Hibiscus mutabilis (assembly GCA_019671005.1). NCBI lineage: Eukaryota > Viridiplantae > Streptophyta > Magnoliopsida > Malvales > Malvaceae > Hibiscus > Hibiscus mutabilis. The sequence goes on along the minus strand of CM033715.1, from coordinate 2,788,939 downwards.
TAATAGTTACTCAATCTCAAATCTAATTAGTCTAACATTAATCAGACATCAAAATATATTAATTTGATATTGACACGACTCAAAAATCAACCGAAGGAAATTTAACTTTACCCAACATAACATAAATTCAAACTAAATTTAAATCAGATTAAATTCGAATAAAATCTAAACCAAATACAAATCAGACCTAAATTGACCCAATCCGATTGTGATCTCCAGCCATGACTAACCCTTTCCTCTGTAAGGCTAGATGTATCGGTTTTCCTTTTGCCATGTGAATTGTGAAAAGCTTTTATTAAAATATTGGGTAATTTATTTGACAAAATGGAAAAATATTTCGAGTAATATGTATTATTTTACATAATTATGTATAAGAAAAATGAAAATGCAAAAGTATCCAAAATTTGATTTACTTTGTATTAAAAAATTGGTTCATGATATTAGAACTCACATAAACGAAAATTATTAAATAATCCTCCCCACTAAAAATCGGCCAATTAATTTATTTTTTTTATCATTTTTTAAAGATAAATCTTCACTTTTTTATACCATATAAATAGAGTTGGAGTAATTACATAGAAGTTGATTGTGGATAAATTAGTAACATGAGAAAAATCATTAGTTGGCTCATTTTTTATGGATGAAAATTATGGATGACGTGAAGAGCCTAACCTATATATTTTTCGTAAATAAATACTAAAACACTGATGTGATATACTAACTTAGCTTGTGATGTGCACTTTGCCACGTTAGTAAATTTTTTATTAAAAATATTTTAATTTTTTAAAAATTTTTTAACTTATTTAATTTATTATTTTAAATTTTAATTTTAAAAATAATAATAAATAATAATTTATTTAATTTGTAAGTTTTTAAAAATAAAATTTTATTTTTTACAAATAATTAATAATATTTAATTCAATTTATTACTTATTATTTTTAAAAATAAGAAATTAAATAAATTATTGTTTACACCCTTTATTCCACAAATATCATCCCTTTTTGAAAATCAAAGTTTAAATTTTGACTATAAATATATGGAACATTTTATATAATTAAAATTTATAAAATATATATTTTAAATTTTAAATAATCATGGGTAAAAATTAAAAAAATTAATAGTAAACAATTTTCATGAGACAAAAAACAGTTTTATCTTTTATTTTTAAAAAATAATAAATAATATTTTTTAAAAAAATAATAAGCTAATAAATTACTACTAATTAATTTTAAAAACATTTTTTTTATAAAAATATTACCCCAAAGTCACCATGCAACATCCCAAGTTGACCATTAGTCTACTAATGATTTTTATCCATGAGGCTATTTTAACTTAAAATAAAACAGATACAGTAGACAAAAACAATAAAGGTCGAAATAACTATTTAATAAAACGTTATGAGTATTTTTTGACATTACACCATATAAATAGTATATATTTTTGTTCAGGTAGGAATAAGCTTTCTACTATTGGAAAAGAGGAACAAATTAGCAGAGATGGAGATTGACATTGTGTCCCCTGGTGGGAAAAGATTTTGGGTAAAGTTTGCATAATAAAAACCATAAGAAATAGGCTTGAAAAACAATGGCAATCAACCATTACAAAGGGCAGCAAGCTATTGCTAAATGGGGAAAAATCAGGGAAACCAACCAAAGTGAATAGCAAAAATCACAACCTTCTCCCAATCTATACTGTGTATACATAAATTCACTAACAATCCAAAATCTTGTTTATGTACTGACAAATTACACAGGCAACTTGCCCCCATTTACGTTTGATTGAGATGAAACCAACCAACCTCGACTTAAAGACGGAAAGTAGTAGCAAAAACCTCAGTGGATCGCAATCGACAGTTGCAGATGCACTCTGCTTACGTAAAATGAAGTGCTTCGACCAAAAGAATTACATTATCCAATAAACCAAGAAGGAAATGTCAACAGATGCTATTCAGCGCTAACTTCTTGTTGCCTCGCATTGTCGTTGGCTTTTAGTTCATGTAGAGTGCAACTCTTTTGTGCAATGTCATCAAAAGGAAGTAAAATCTAAAGTAGTCCCTAATTGTAGATTTTAACAGGCTTCTCAAAGGCGTGCCGGTTCTGCAAAGAAGTGTGATGTCATTAAAGTAGTGTCTATTATTCTTGGCATCTCAAAGGCTAGCCATTTTTAGACTCAGAAAAAGCAGATTAATTAATCATAGCCTTAAAGAATATCTTAATCCTTAGGATAGGTGTCTTAACTCAATTTCGAAAATTTGGAATTTTTTTAATAAAGGGTTATTACCAGACTAGCGGCATAAGATCTTTTCGGAGCATTGTCAGAGTGTTCCAGCCCAAGATACTGCTCCCAAGCACCATAAACATCTCGTCTCTGAATACATGTAAAGTAAAATAAAATAAAATTACAGGAAAATCTTAATAAAACTTGGACAAATGTTTCAAATATCCATACAGAAAACAATATGGGCACCTGAAAACGACTAGAAACAATATCAGAATCTTGAAGGTACTCCGGCCGACCAAGTGAGAGGAATGCAAACTTCCACTGGTAAGAAAATAAGTTTCATATAAATAAAAATTAAATAAAACAGAAAATGAGATAGAAACAATTTCTACTATGCATGAAAAGCAACTAGTTCAGAAAATATTAACACGAGAAGGATTAGGGTAAATCAGTGAGCACAAGCTCACATAGCATTCAGGAAGTACAACAAACCTTAGCAAAATCCTCATCTGGAACTTGCAGCTTTTTCTGTATTCGGATTTTTATTTCAGCCAAGGTTTCACCTTCATGAATCACTAAGAAAAAGGGTTCTCCGAAATTCAGAATTTGCTGTAAAAACAAAAGACAGTTAAATTGGCAAGGAAACATAACAGTGATTAAGAAGCAATCATAATTCATAAGCAAAGCTAAATGGCAACCGAAAATAAGACAATGTGTAATAATGTCAAAATTATTACCATCTGGTTCTGAGCTGTTTCTTTAGTAAAGTGGTAAACATGAATAAGGTGATCATTTGGACCAAGATTTTTCTCTTCTTCTGGAATCTGTAAGATTAAAGAACAATAAAAACCAGTGCTCCATATCTTAAAGAAAACGTATCTAAGAAATTATATTCGTAAAATTAGAACTGGCAAAATATGAGAAAAGAAACTGGTTCATTAGACCACAGCAGGATGTATGAGTGCATGCAGGATAGGAACAGAAGGGGAGGAGGAACTAACCTCTTCTGCCCGTAATGTCCAGTACTGGTCATTTATATTCTCAATCTTCTCACTTGGTGGGAAAATCTGCAGAAATGTGTAGAAACATACAAATCTAAGGGAACGAAATAGTAGAATGGATGATAAAGTAACACAAATAAGCAGACCAGGAAGAGTAAGAAAATTATGAAACACAAATGGATATGCAACCAAGAAATTAAACAGTGAAACAGTCATTTTCAACAAGCAACGTCAAGTTTTAAACAAATAAGAAAATTTGATGGCATTAGAGGAGTAAATGGTTTCCGTTGCTCATTTCCAACTTTCAGGGTAAAAACTAACATGAGCAAAAAAGAAAACCATGAAAAATGGCATTCAGACCTTGTAGATCTTGTGATAGAAAACTTCAAGCAACCGCAGTTCTGCATCAGGATGAGACAACTCCACCTGCCTCAGAATAATGATTCACTGATGTTACTCTATTAAAAAATATCCATAAAATATGCATGTCTTCAACATGATCATTTTGACCCATAGAATGAAATAAAACTTACCTTTGTCTTAAGATCATTAATCACATCACCCACAGTGCTCTGTTTTGGAAGCCTAATAGTATGAACAACAACCTGAGATAAAGAACAACCCAATTTTATTGTACTAAAACAGAAGTTTAACATCATTCATTAGAACTCTTAAATATGATTCACATACTCACTTCATCTTTAGTAGCATGATGAAATGCTACCTTCAAGGTTTTCAGACCTTGTAACTCGGGTAGAGGGATGTCTAACACTTCATAGTATAAAATATCAGAAGTCTGTCAACAAACAAAATTGGTTAGCTCTTAGCCTTTCAATATGCACTACCAAGGGGATTTGATTATTACCTGGTTGTAGTGGACCAGCATGTCAGACAAATGATCCACCCCACGATACTTAATAGGCTGAGGTTTGGGTTGCTGAGAGTAACAGTTGTGAGATGTAAGCCTGATTTTGGACGGATCATTTAAACCAAGTTGTTGAGCTACTCTTTCAACAACATCATCATAAGTATAAAGCCTTGACCTAAACATTCAAAAGAGTGTAGTGAAGCTTGGATCCTCACATTCATATTAAAAAAATAGAAGACAATACCAGTAAATAAAGGTATGTCAATTGCAAAAGGAAGTTAAATTCTACCAAAATCTTTAAACTTACATCTCCAGACAAAAATCATCTTCCTTGGGTTTTTCCAAAGACCGAAAGTGTACAATCTACCATAAAGAAACAAAAAATTATTACTTTAGCTCATGATGCAAAAAAGTTTATTCAAGCATGGGTATAACTGAAGGGCTAAAGACTGAAAGTGTACAATCTACCATAAAGAAATGTCTACACATATAGGCCAACAGCATAATGTGAGAAAAGTAGGATTGGAGAGAATAAACTTCAGTTTTCTTATTCCTATTTAAGGCTATTTATAGAAGTGTTTCTAACTAATCAAATACTCTAGGATAGCATTATCTTATCTTAAGAGATAATAAGATTACAAATATTTAAAATATTCAAACTTTCTACCTTATCCTAGTAACTAGGAAACTAGATAACTAACTAGTAACTACTAATTTACACGGTAATCTACACTTAACATGCAAAGACATGGGCAATATTTACAACTGAGCAAAAATAGTTTGAAACCTATATGGATACATAGAGCTTTTACTGTATCATTAACAGACAAACATATATCCATACACCTTTTTTTATTTTTTGGGTAATGAAAAAACTCGTAATCACTAATCCATAAATGTATACAAATAAAAAGGCCTGCATTCATCGCTCAACCAAACAAGTGATACTTCCCGTAGCATTTTTGAGCTCTTCTATTTAGTTTTTGCGTAGTAGTCCTGTTAACTTTTATGTTTAACATAAGCAAATCAAAATTAATTATGCTTATAGATAGTTTTCTTTAAATAGAAGTAGATGGTGTTTTCTTTCATCTTATCAATCAGACTATGAGGCCTATTGAGACAATGAAACCAATGCAATAAAAAAGAAGTTAATTTGTTTCTGCTTTAATCTATTTAGAAATTCTGACAAACATTGACGTGTAACCACAATCCTAAGATGATAGATCAAAAACTGCTCACGGAATTAATGCAACGTATCCAGAAAGCATACAAAAACTCTTCAGCTAATCAAACTAATCACAGAGACAACAAAGTGATGAATAAGTCTCATATTAGCTCCTGACCAATCAACCTAGATCACCATCAATTGCAAGAAGAATTTCTAAATGCGAAAGCAGCCATATGACAGAGAGATCAACCCTAGCATTAAAATGAAACATGTCCAGAAAAGCATACAGAATCTCTTCAGCAATTAAACTAATCACAGAAAGAACAAAGTGCTCAAAAAGTCGCACATTAGCTCCTGACAATTCAACCTAGCACACCATCAATAGCAAGAAAATTTTCTAAAAGCAATTATATATAAAGCAGCCATATGACAGACAGATCAACCCTAGCACATAAGCGGAATTTCAGAAAGCAACCATATAAAAGCAGCCATATGACAGACAGGTCAACCCTCGCATCAAGACTTCAGATGAAAAGGCAATAGAAATAATAGAATAAACTCACTGCAAGGAAGTTGCATATATAAAGGATAAAGAGAATGTACTTGGCGATTATGCACATATTCCAAAAATGAAGGAACATCTGGATAGCGAAATTGTTCAATGCTTTCAACAGGGACAGACTTTTGAAAGCAAACAATGTCACCATCCTCAAGCTGCAGTGGAAAATAATATGAACAGAACACTTAAATAGGATCAAACAAAATAGCAATTCCACAATGAAGTGCAATGCATACCTGGCTAGCTCGGAATGTGATTTTTTTGTCAATTGGTTCACACATAACACTGGGCTCAAATTTAATTTCCTATACATTAGACACACTCGAGTATTATTCCTCATCGGAATGTCCAAACTTCAACAAATGTTTGGACAAATTAACACAACCACTGTAGAAAGAATTATAAGAAGCAGACCTCGTAAAGGTTAATCTCTTCATCAGGAGCATACCCTGCCATTTTGTTTAATTTCGATAAAATTTCTATTGGCTTGCCTGTGCTTTTCACAAACATCCTTCCAACAAAGCTGATGCAACAGAAAGATAATCCCTCATAAGATTTCACATAATTTCCCAGAAGGAGAAACAAACAACACGAGACAACTTACCGAAGCTCTTCTTTCTCAGGATCATAGTGCTTGAAGAAAAGTAAAATATCTTCCTTTGTCTTATCCGGTGGAGCAATTGGGCGTAAATCCTGAACAGTAATGTTTAAGTCATGAAGCAAATACAAGGCAACCAAAAAATTAATAAGCAGAAGGGAGCAAGACTAAATAAAACATTCATTTTTATAATATCCATACATAGCACCGCCTAAAGAATTTAGCAAATGGGAGCTAGTTACTAATCTCACTAACTTGTATTTCCAGGGCAGATAAGTAATTCTACAGACTACAGTGGACATGAGTGAAGCTCAAAACCTCAAGGTCTGAAGCCTAACTTTTTTTATACATTTGAGGTTGCCAAGCTTATATCCATGGTCACTACTCACTGCACAGGAACTAAGAGTTCAGCACTCCACCAATAAACGACAAGTCTGTTGGCAATGCCTAACTTCTACTCTGACAAAACAACCTTTTCACTTGGAAGGTTTTAGAATCTCAAAAAAGACCTATAAGTTTGGATCTCTTATTCTTATTTTGGGGTTGACAATGAAGATCCTAAATGAGATAAACAACATCACTAGACAGAAAATTTAAGAAACAGAATACAATATTACCAGTCCAAGCTCAACTTCCAGGAACAACTTCAATTCTGCATTGTGGACCTTATTTGATACCTCCCGCAGTGTTCCAACCTATGGTGAGGATAGACAAAGTTAGAACATAGTTTTAAAAGAAGGTAAATTCAGCATGTTTTCCACATTTTCCTGGGCTTTTTCGTATATTTTTTAAAGAGAAAAACATATGTATAAATATATATCCATTCAACAGGAAAGGCATACAACGATACGCATGCAAAGGCTAACAAGATAAATGAATAACGGTTAAAGCCAAAGGGCCCTTAACTATGCTAAACAAAAACTGAAGCTAAAACTACACACAAATACTCCTGAAACAAGGATTTTGAACCAAAACATATATAATTTACGCTAAGGAATATTACAGATTGTGTTTCCTCCAAAGGTGTCAATGGCCGGTTTGGACGGTATGTAAGATTTTGACGTTTGGCCCAAAACCAGAAACGCTGAAATTGAACTGGTATGCCAAACTCTTTGGCAATCTCTTCCTGCGTGCACCAACAAGATAAATCAAGAACACGGTAAAACTATTACCCCAAGAGCCAAGTAGCACACAGGAAATAAAAAACTCTTTTCTTTTTTCTATTTATCATACCTTGAACACAGTGAAAGTTATCTGCTTCTGAATCCGGAAACTCCTGACCTTATCATGATCCACAAGATCAAAATATATATCCTTCCCTATCTGCTCTGCAAGATCATCATCTCGTGCGACCTAGACAATCATATAGCTGTAAGAAAGTAATCTCAAATATGCTCAATCTAGTCACTAAAATGATGACTCAAACAACCTTTATAATAGTGTAAAGGTGTGCCTCTGCCTTCTCCTTTTTTTTATGCTCTTTCTCTTCTTGTTCTTTCTTCAACCTCTCCTAAGAACATTAAAAACATTGCATATTAGAATGTGAGAAAGGAAGGATCTGAAATAACCAAATTGGGATACAACTCTTAAAAATCAGCTTGGTAAGAGCACATTTCTGATTACTCTTGATAAAGCAACCAAGACACAATCATATTCAATCTCATAGATGTCTTCAAGTCAAGCTCGAGATAAAAACTATTCTATTGGGTATGCAGAACTACTCCAAGTTGAAAAAACACTTGAAATTAGACCACTCAATGCCCTTTAGGATCAGTGGTGCCATAAACAACCCAAGATAAACCTAGTTAGGGACTAGTAACCAGAGCTGAAACCTAGTTAGGGGCTAGTTAACTTTTTCAAGTCGAACTCCCTGCCTATCACATTGCTTGACTCTCCTCATTTTCATCCAAAGGCAGGGCAGAAGAAGTGCCAAGGAGGACTTGGCCCCTCAAGAATCTTGAAAATTGATTGGCCTCTCAATATAAACTTTATATTATTGACAGTAACTCAATCCTATAATTAGTTAAAAGATCATTTTATAATTTTATTTATCACCAATCTTATTTATAAATTAATTGTTTGATCATAAACATCAAATCAAAATAACGTAAAACTTAAAACTAACTTTTCTAATACTAGCTTTTTACTACAAAACTCCTACCAAGGTTTTCAATCCTCAATAAGAATCTTTTTGCTTTCTACATCATAAACATATATACTGGCTTATTTAAAATATTAAGTCCGATACACTCAGGATAGGAAGTTCATAAGGAACTATTGAAGTTAGGAAAGGAATTAAGATAGCATAAATAATATATATGTCAAAAGCCATGAATTTTATTGTATTTCTCACACACATAACATACAGGAAACTTTCAAATAAATATACAAGCCTATGTCTTAACTTAGGTAACTTCTAAACTAGGAAAGAGACTAATTCTAGTAAAAACAATCCCTTAGAGATAAGGATCCTAACATATAAAAGATATTTACAAATCTTACTCAATCTCCTTAATTTAGGAATCTAATCTCCGACACTCCCCCTCAAGTCGGGCATGGATGTCTTCCATCCTCGCCTTGTCTCGTTAACTCTCAAAACACTTACCAAATAGTCCCTTGGTAAGTATATCTCGCAACTTGATCTCCAAAGGGTCACATAGGAGTACTGATCAAGCCACCACAAGTTTCTCTTTTATGAAATGTCTATCCACTTCAACATGTTTTGTTCTCATGTTGAACTGGATTATGAGCAATGTTGATTGCTGACTTGTTATCACAAAGATAACTTCATTGGTCCATTCCATTTTACCTTCAAGTCCTCTAAAATCATCTTCACCATAATAACTCACAAATTCCCAATGCCATGGCTCGAAATTCAGCTTACTTCAGACCGGATCTAGCCACCACATTCTCGCTTTTTTGCTTCTCCAAGTAACTAAGTTTCCTCCAAAGAAAGTGCAAAGAGCCTAAGGTTGACCTTCTATCACTTATGGATCCTCGCATAGTCTCAGATCTGTATGCTTCCAGTCAAGTTCCCCCTCTTCTAAAAACAATTCCTTTGCCCGTGTGCCCTTCAAGTATCGCAAAAACTTGGACTAAAGCCCTTAGGTGTGATTCCTTAGGATTGTGCATGAATTGGCTCACAACTCCAACACAAAGATATGCTATGTCCGGTCCGGTGTGTGACAAATAGATAAGCCTTCCCACGAGTCTCTCAAATGAACTTCACAACCGCCATATCATCCTCCTTTGTCTCTCCAAGCTTGTGATTGACCTCTATAGGAGTTTCTCGCTGGTTTACATCCTAATTTTCCAGTTTCCTTCAAAGAAAGTCTAAAGTATACTCACGAGATATAAATATTCCTTCTTTGTGAGTGTGCCACCCTCAATACCAAGGAAGTATTTTAATCATCCAAGCTCCTTCACCTCAAACTCTTTTATAAGACACTTCTTTAAACTATCAATTCCTTCGAATCGTTTCTGTAACAATTATATCATCCACATACACCAATAGTACAGATTACTCCCACGGAGGAGAGTGTTTCACTTAATGTAGTATGGTCACCCCGACTTTGTTTGAAACCTTGTCTTAGCATTACTTTAGTAAACCTTCCAAACCAAGCTCTTGGAGACTGCTTTAGTCCATATAGAGCTTTCTTCAATCTGCAAATTGCCTATCCAGTATTCGAATCAAATCCAGGTGGAATATCCATGTACACTTCCTCTTCAAGGTCCCCATGCAAGAAGGCATTCTTAATGTCAAACTGTTGCAAACTCCATCCCCGATAGTCATGCTAAGGAAAGTAGGACCCTCACTGTGTTCATCTTTGCAACCGGGGCAAATGTTTCAAGATAGTCGATTCCATAGGTTTGAGAGCACCCTTTTGCCACCAATCTTGCTTTGTACCTTTCCAAAGAACCATCTGACTTATACTTGACAGTAAACACCCATTTGCATCCTACTGTTTTCTTCCCTTCTGGCAGCTTCACTAAATCCCATGTATTATTCTTCTCCAGTGCCTCCATTTCTTATTTCATAGCCTTTCTCCACTTCTCATTTTCTAATGCCTCGGATACTGTTTTAGGAGTAGTAATGTCATTTAGGCTAGTAAGAAAGGCTTTGTGATTAAGAGATAGGTTTTTGTTGGTTATAAACAAATAGGAGGAGTGTTTGGTGGTGCAGGTTCTTTTTCCTTTTCTAATAGCAATGGGAAATTCAAAATCAGAAGCAGATATAGCATTTTCAGCCTCATTTTGTTCAGAGGGAGTCTCATAATGTACCTCAAGTTGTTTAGGAGTAGGAGTAGGAGTAGGAGTAGGAGCAGGAGCAGGAGAAGGGGATGATTGAATCTGCATAGGTGCCTTCCTCCTCGAATAGGTCCTTAGGGGACTGTAGGATAACACGATATGTATAGAGTTGTATGTAATGTAAAAGTCTTGTAAGTTATGTAAAAGATCAAGAGTTATCTATTAGTAGGATAAGGATTAAGAGTTATCTAAGAAGTCTTCTATTGTAAGGAGTCCTAGTTAGAGTTAAATCCTCAAGGACTCTATAAAAGAGTTCTATGTTGTAACCTATTATTCATTCGAAAAGAAACAGAAACTTTCTCTTCTGTTTTCACAAACTTTCTCTTCTGTTTTTACTACTTTCTACAGGGACAAGTAGTGCCTTGAATATTGGGCTGTGGGGTATTAATGTTTGTTTGAAGAGTTTGAGGAGTAGGAGTATTAGGTTCTGAGTGAGGAGAAGATGGAGTATGAGAAGATGGAGTAGGATATATAGGGGTAGGAGTATGAGTAGAAAGATCAATAAGGGGCTAAAGTAAAAACAAATCTGCATCCTTATCTTCCCTAAAAGATATCTCCCCCTGAAGATAAGGGACTGTAAAATAACTCTATTTTTCAACAAAAGTGACATCGGCAGAGGTGTAGTATTTCCTTGTAGGTGGGTGGTAGCACTTGTAGCCCTTTTGAGTTGAGGAATAGCCAATGAATATACATTTCACAGCCCTTGGATCAAGTTTACCTCGGCTTTGAGAATGGATGTGAACAAAAGCAACACACCAAAATACCCTCGGTTTTAGATTAAAAGATGGACTGAAATTGGGAAAGAAATTTGTAAGGGTTTGAAGGGGACTTTGGGATGCAAGGACTTTAGTGGGTAGTCTGTTTATTATGTAAGTGGCAGTTAACACAGCCTCCCCCACTACCTTTTAGGGACCTTGTTTTGAAATAAAAGAGCTCTAGTCATGGCAAGAAGATGTTCATTCTTTCTTTCTGCTACCTCATTCTGTTGGGGAGTATTTACACAAGAGGATTCGTGGATTATACCTTTTTCTAAGAAATAAGGGGATAGGACTTGGTTAAAGTAGTCCTTCGCATTGTTTGATCTGATTCTCTTTACTTCAGTCCCAAATTGAGTCTTAACCATGGTGTAGAAATTTTTAAAGGTAGAGGTAACATCTGATTTTTGTTTCAGTAGGTAAATCCAAGTAACCCTAGTACAATCATCTATAAAAGACAAACCATCTAGCTCCAGTTATGTTAGGGATAGTAGAAGGCCCCCAAACATCACTGTGAATAAGAGTAAAGGGACTGTTGGTCTGGTTATTACTAATTGGGAAAGAAGAACGTTTATGCTTTGCAAGTTCACAAACTTCACAATGAAATTCTTCAATATTTAAGGATTTACACAAGGAGGGAAACATAGTTTTTAAAAGTCTAAAAGGTGGGTGACCAAGGCAAAAATGATGTAGCCAGATTTGGTCTTTATTGGTTGTAGATTCGGATAAAAAAGACAATGGTTGAGTAATCAAAACTCTAGCTGGTCCACCAAGATCTTCAGGGTAGTATAGGCCATTTATTTCCCTAGCACGCCCAATCATCCTCTTCGTTTCTTGCTCCTGAAAAAACCAGATTGCATGTACCTGTAGAGGATGGTTTTTCTAAAGATTCCAGTAGGTTCTTCAATTTTTCTACTTCTTCTCGGTTAAACTCAACAGATTGTTCATCTGACTCCTTAGCCACCTATTTGATTGCATAAGCTTTGCTCTGTCCCCTTGCAAAGCTTCCTTTCTCTGTGAAGTTCTTACTTGCTGACTGAGGCTTCCCATGTAACCTCCAGCATTTTTCTTTGGTGTGGCGAGGTTTTTTGCAGTAAGTACACCATAAAGAGTCCTTGTTCACAGTCCTTGTTGCTTCTGGTTTGCCTTCAATATTTTGTTGTTCCAAACGTGTTGGTCCTTCAGGAACCGCCCTAGTAACCAAGGCTGAACTTTCTATCTGATTGTTTTCAGCCACCATCACTCTTCTTCCTTCTTCAGCACGAATGATAGAAATAGTTTCATTTAATGAGAGCAGATCTTCTTTTCCTAGAATCTGGACTCTCACTGCATCAAATTCTATATTTAGTCCAGCAAGAAAATCGTAAATCCTATCTTTTTCGACAAACCTCTTTAGAATTGTTGCATCCTCACTGCATTTCATCTGAATACATTGATAGTGGTCCATTTCTTGCCAAAGATTCTGCAGCAGATTAGAATATCCAGTAATTGATTTGTTTCCCTGTTTGGTGGCTGAAATCTTGCTCTTGATTTCATAAATCTGGGCAGCATCTCAAACCTTCGAATAGGTGTGTTTTACAGCCTCCCATATCTCCTGGGCTGTTCTAAGAAACATGCAGGTATCACTAATTTCAAGCACCATTGAATTCCATAACCAAGACATAACTAATGAGTCTTGTTCATCCCAAGCCTCGAATCTGGGATCTCCTTCTTTAAGACTCGTTCCAAGGAGATGATTGAGTTTACCCCTTCCTTTTAGGAAGGTTCGAACCAATTGTGACCACTTAAGGTAGTTCTTACCATTTAATCTATAGGCAGCTTGTATGTTTTGTAAGTCACCTATCGGATTAGAGTGACTTCCCTCACTCATTGTGCTTCCTTGAGCAGTTTCAGTACTGTTGTAATCAACCCCATCGACCATATTTTGTCAATCAAATACTGATACGAACTAAAAGAAACTGTTCAACAAGAGAATTAAGACCCAAAAACGAGTGGCTCTGATACAATGTCAAAAGCCATGAATTTTATTGTATTTCTAACACACATAACATACAGGAAACTTTCAAATAAATATACAAGCCTATGTCTTAACTTAGGTAACTTCTAAACTAGGAAAGAGACTAATTCTAGTAAAAACAATCCCTTAGAGATAGGGATCCTAACATATAAAAGATATTTACAAATCTTACTCAATCTCCTTAATTTAGGAATCTAATCTCTGACAATATATAATAACATATGCTGAATTAGATTATTAGTCAACAAAGCATCAGTTAGCAAGAAGTTATACAAACAGAAATAGAAACAAGAACATATTCAACAAGATTGAATTTTTTTCATGACCAATTTAGTTTTTCAATTGACCCCCTCAAAATTAAATGTCAAGATCCACCAATGATTTCAGCTCTAACATATTAACAATGAAATCTTACCCTAAGATGTTCAGCAATGTCCTTCTCATCAACATTACATATTATCTTGTCTTTGTCACTTTCACGTATATACACCAGCATGTATGCATTTGAATATTTGGTAAACTTAAAAGGAGCATTATTGAATCCTGGATTTGTCTGTGGTAACTGGCAAATCACAAGAAAAGAAATTTTGTTAAAATCAGTAACCCTGAAGATACAGTTCAAAGCAGAAAAGCTGAAACAAAAAGTTAAAAAAGTGCACGAAACATACTAAGATAATACCTCTTCTTCACCACCATACTGCTCCTCTAAGGCCCTTTTCACATCTTCCTTGGTTACTCTTTCATCATCAAATTTATACCTGAAAAGCCCATAATATCATTATGAAAGAAGTATCACCTTCAAGGCTACAAAGCATAGCTGGCATATGCAAGCTGCAAATAGAGTACCTTAAATACAATCGCATAAGCTAATTTAAAGTGATGCACCAGACTAAGCATTTAGTAATCCTCTCCTTTTTTTTCCGACAATAATTAATAACCTATTTCTTTTTATTCATTTATTTTTTGCATAGTAGAAATTTTATGCATTGATATGATCTATACCATTGATCAGAAAGTGTCGGTCTGATAAATGCATAATAATGGCCACCATGCACTCCACCACTGTGAACGAGGACACTGTAACCAAACTCAAAGATGTAAGCAACATATTTATCATAAGCATTAAAGAAACATAAAGTACTATGCGTTGTCTGTAAAAATTGTGTAACAACACAAGCAACTTGTGTGCATATACCATCTTTCAAAGTTTCATTAGAGAACCCAATTACATGGTTGCTTTCTAAATTTAATGTTATTAAAAGCATTAAATAAATATTAGGTAGTATGTTGAAGAATACAGCCATTATAAAAGATAAACTTCAAATATTGTAAATATTATTTGTTATTACCTGCTACATTTTAGGATTAAGTCTAAAGGGATAAAACTCTATCTCCTAGCATTATTTAGGATTCTTATCTCTTTTATCTTATCTTCTAGTTAGATTTAAATTTTAAATTAAGTAATTTGATTGTAACGTAACTCTCTTGTATTCAACCTATATAAAGGCTTTGTACCGATGCATTATTCAAGTCAATACATTTGAGAATTCATTCTCTCTACAAAACAGTCTCTCAATTATTAGCATGGTATCAGTTGCTTAGGTTTTTTTTCCGATCCACAAAACCTAGAGAATGCATACTTCTCCAACATCTGAAATTAGTTTAGGGTCAGATCAAACCCTCCCACAAGCAGATCTGGCGTATAGTTTATGCAGCATCCAAAAGATCAACAGCGAGCAGCTTGAGGAATTAAAACAAATGGTTGGGCAGCCATCAGTAAAAATTAATCGAAGTGTGACCATGGCAGCAAACGAATGTAGCATTTCCTTTGCAAATACTGCTGGTAACAAAAATCTCATCCCTTGGATAGTCGATTCTGGGGCTACTGTCTATATGACAGGAAATAAAAGTCTATTTCTTACTCTTACAAAGCAACCTTGTCAAAAGAGTGTGAAGACAGCTGACGGTTCGATGACTGCAGTAGAAGGGATTGGGACAGTCTACGTTAACAAGGACATTGTTCTTTCCTCTGTTTTATATGTTCCCAACCTAAAATGCAATTTACTCTCAGTCAATAGATTATGTGATGTTTTCCAGTGTTTCACTCAGTTTGATTTTGTTGGTTGTGTTTTTAGGAAATGGCTTCGGGAAAAGAGATTGGCAATGCTAAGCTATGTAGTGGCCTTTATCTTCTTGAATGTCAGCCTCTTCCCAATGGACAATTTCACTCAAGTTGCACCTTTAAATCCGCTTGTTTACCCTTTCAACTTTCTAGTTTAAGTTCAAATGAAATTTTGCTATGGCATTTTCAACTAGGTCATCTTAGTTTCTTTTATCTTCAGAAATTGTTTCCTAAATTATTTCTTACTAAAAAACCAGCTTCATTTACTTATGATGTCTGAAAAATTGCCAAGCATAAAAGAAATTCTTACCATCCATCTTCTTATAAAGCTTCACAACCTTTCTCTCTCATTCGCAGTGACATTTGGTGTCCTAATGTTAAGAATATCTCAGGGGCTCAGTGGTTTGATTCTTTTATTGATGATCACACTAGGACAACCTGGACTTATCTTATGAAAACAAAATCTGAGACTGAGGATATCTTTAAAAAATTCTATTCTATGGTTGAAACTCAGTTTTGCAGTAAAATTGAGATATTTAAGAGTGATAATTGGAGTGAATTCTTTACTAAAACTTTGGATATTTTTTTTAAATAGAGAGATATAGTTCATATTAGCTCTTGTGTAGATACCCCTCAGCAAAATAGAGTAGCCGAAAGAAAAAATTGACATCTATTAGAGGTTACTAGAGCCCTCTTATTTTCTTCTAATGTCCCTAAGCATTTTTGGGGAGAGGCATTCATTCATGCTACTTTTTTAATTAACAGGTTACCTAGTAGAATTTTGGGGTTCAAAACACCAAGGGAGGTATTTCTTCAAACTTTTTCTTCCTTCAAACCAATGTCACGTACACTGCCCATTAGAGTTTTTGGTTTCTGTGCTTTTCACATCTCTAAACAATTTCGGGGTAAGTTAGATCCTAGGGCCATCAAATGTATTTTCCTGGGATATTCTTCTCAGAAGAAGGGTTTTAAATGTTATTCCCCTGTCACTAGAAAATTTTATGTTTCTATGGATGTTTCATTTCATGAATCTCAACCTTTTTTCTCAGATTCTCAAATTCAGGGGAGAGTTGGGATGAATTTCAACCTCAACAGATTCAATTACCTCTAAATGAACCTGCTATATTGTTACCTCTAAATGAACCTACTATTATACCCACCCCTACTCCAACACGGGATCCTATCCCTGAATCTACTATGATACCAGATTCTGTTCTTGAAACTTTATCTCCTAGAGTTGAATCCGTACCAAAAACTCCATTAAATCTACCTTCCGGAACCAACTTGAAACCAGAGAACTCAGTGTCTATACAAGGAAGAAAAGGAGGCATATTCAGGACACTACACAGCTTAGGACTGCTCGAACTGGAACCGATGCCATTGTCCTTGGAGGAGGAGGAAGGTATGGAAAATTTGAATAATGATGATATTGAACATATTGATACATCTGACTTACCAATTGCTAAAAGGAAAGGTATCAGGACATGTACAAGTCATTCGATACAGAGATATGTGGCTTACGAAAAGCTAATGCCCTCATTTAAGGCTTTCACAACCAAGATTGATAATATCCAGATCCCTCAAACAGTACATGAAGCCTTGAAGGATCCAAGATGGAAAAAAAGCTGTAGAAGATGAGATTCAAGCACTGCAGGAAAATAATACCTGGGTGATGACTTCTTTACCTCCAGGAAAGAAGGTTGTAGGTTGTAAATGGGCATTTACAGTTAAATATAATTCGGATGGGAGCATTGAGAGGTTCAAAGCAAGGCTGGTTGCAAAGGGATTCACTCAGTCCTATGGGATTGATTATCAGGAGACATTTGCTCCAGTGGCAAAACTCAACACAGTAAGAATCTTATTATCCCTTGCTGCGAATTTGGACTGGCCTCTTCATCAACTAGATATAAAGAATGCCTTCCTAAATGGGGATCTAGAAGAAGAGGTGTACATGCAAAGGACACCTGGTCTAGATGAAAACTCAGATCCAACTAAGGTATGTAAATTGTTAAAATCACTCTATGGTCTTAAACAATCACAGAGCATGGTTTGGCAGATTTACCAAGGCTGTTCTAAAAGTTGGTTACCTTTAATGCCAAGCTGATCATACTATGTTCATCAAGACCTCTTCTGAAAATAAAAAGGCTATTTTAATAGTCTATGTTGATGATATAATCATCACAGGTGATGATGTTCTGGAAATCAGAGAAAGTATGTTCTAGATCTTCTTTCAGAGACAGGGATGCTAGGTTGCAAGCCTGCCGAAACACCAATGGAGCATAATCTGAAGTTTAGAACTGACAACAATGGAGCTCCTACTAATAAGGAACAATATCAGAGGCTAGTTGGTAAGCTTATTTATCTATCACTTACATGACCTAATATTTCTTTTTCAGTTGGTATTGTTAGTCAGTTTATGAATGATCTCAGAGAAAAGCATTTAGAAGCAGTGTTCAAGATTCTAAGATATTTGAAGATGACACCAGGCCATGGCTTAATTTTCACCAAAAATGAGAACAGAAAAGTGGAAGCCTTTACGGATGCAAGCTGGGCAGGAGAGCTTACATCTAGAAGATCTACAAGTTGATATTGTGCTCTAGTATGGGGAAATTTAGTGACATGGAGAAGCAAGAAACAATCCGTAGTATCAAGAAGCAGTGCAAAAGCAAAATTTCGAGCCTTAGCTAATGGAATTTGTGAAGGGATTTAGATTCAAAGGTTGTTGTCATAACTAAAACTCAATCACAGTAAAGATTTTGAACTTCATTGTGATAATCAGTCAGCAATTAGTATTGCTAAGAATCTTGTACACCATGATAGAACAAAAAACGTGGAGCTAGATCGTCACTTTATTTCTGAGAAGATCACTAGTGGGACAGTCAAGCTAAATTTTGTTCCATCTCACAAATAACTAGCCGCTGCACTCACCAAGGCACTTCCAAGAACTACCTTTGATGAGCTCACATCCAAGCTTGGTCTCTACAATGTGTATTCACCAGCTTGAGGGGGAGTGAAGAATACAACCTTTATAAAAGATAAACTTCAAATATTGTAAATATTATTTGTTATTATCTGCTAACATTTTAGGATTAAGTCTAAAGGGATAAAACTCTATCTCCTAGCATTATCTAGGATTCTTATCTCTTTTATCTTATCTTCTAGTTAGATTTACATTTTAAATTAAGTAATTTGATTGTAACATAACTCTCTTGTATTCAGCCTATATAAAGGCTTTGTACCGATGCATTATTCAAGTCAATACATTTGAGAATTCATTCTCTCTACAAAACAGTCTCTCAATTATTAACATATGTCCTTGTAGAATGTAACGAAATTATAAGTGTTTTACATTGTATCAAACTTGTATTCTATTATTAGGTTTATTTATTTACTAGTTAAGATAGATATCTATTTTGGTAGGCTTAACTATTTGGGAGATGTAAGCACCATTGGCAAGAACCTAGGGTTTTATCAAAACAGAATTGGAGAATAACAAGAAAAAGTAAATTTGATCACTCTGAAAGGATCAACCTCCAAACAATTGCCAAAGGCTTTTTGTTATAATTTAGTACTTAAGAAAAATAGCCATAGGAAATTATATAGGTTTTATAATTTTTGGTGACAAGGGTTTTATAATTTTTGGTGACAAGGATTAAGATTTCTGAAAAAGGAAATAGAAAACATATAAGGAAAGTAAATAATCTAATATGAAAAAATAAGATTTAAAATAGTAAATCCCTAAAATCAAGGATCCTATCATTTCCTGCCTCTTCAAAACAGTATTGTCCTCAAGACTAAGCAGCCATGAACTCAGGAAACTTCTCTTGTAGGACTCCCAAGTAGCATCAACTGGTAAAT
Source organism: Hibiscus mutabilis (assembly GCA_019671005.1). Lineage (NCBI taxonomy): Eukaryota > Viridiplantae > Streptophyta > Magnoliopsida > Malvales > Malvaceae > Hibiscus > Hibiscus mutabilis. Next base: position 2,769,464 of record CM033715.1, on the reverse strand, counting down.
TAGACCATTGAACAAGTATTTCAATAGTAGAATATATGCGACATTTCAAAATACACCTATCCTGTTAGTTGTAGATAAGTTCAATTTAAAGTTCATTTATTTATTTATTTATTGTAGATAAACCGTTGGATTTAAGTTAGATTAATATTAGGGTTTTCTCTTTACCGCCTTCTTAACCTATAAAAGGAAAGCTGCCTACACAATTTTCATCGTTTATTTTATTCAATAAATGCTTATTGGGTATATTTTTGCAAGTGCTTTTACTTGTCTCTTCGAAGCTGCTCATCGCTTTCTTGCACAAGAATCGTGGCGAAGCTCTCTTCAACCTTCTCTTTGCCGAGTTTTCTTTTTTGGGGGAGATTTGACAGAGTTTGTCAGATTAGCCAAAACTCAGAGGGTTCCTAGCACAACACCTATCACACTCTATCTTTTTGACTCTATCTTGATTCAAGATCTCATCTTTATTATTCTTTTATGTTTCTTGTTTTTATTGTCTAAACTTGTTGTTTTGAATTTCCAGATTTCACCAAGACTGTCGCTCATCCTTTTAAAGAGTCTAGACCTTTAGGGTGTTTCGTAACTTGAGGAATCGATCTTCATCGCTTCCATACAAGTTCCGTATATCGTAGCCTATGAAAAATTACTACCATCATATAGAGCATTCACTATGTCGCTTGATAGCATACGAATTCCAAAATCAGTACCGGAAGCATTGAAAAGTCCAACATGAAAAAAGGTTGTTAAAGACAAATACAAGGTTAATGGCAGTCATATGGAATTGATTACTAGGACACATGCACTTTTTCTAAACTAAATACAGTTCGAGTATTACTATCACAGCTAGTGAATGAAGACTAGCTCTTTTATCAATTAGACATAAAAAATGCATTCCTAAATGGGTACCTCAAAAACACGTGTACATAGAGATACCTCCAAGTTTAGTGAATTCCTTAAATGGCTATGAAGTATGCAAGCTTAAGAAGTCATTGCATGGCTAATCACATTGAGCATGGTTGATAGGTTTACAGTTTACCAAATCTGTAATCAACTATGGGTACATTCAATGCCAATCAAATCACACCTTATTCTGGAAAATTTCATTAAAAAACTTAAAGGTCTACTCGATGTTGACTTCGAAACCAAAGACCTTAGTGCGCTCAAATATTTTCTAGGGATGAAAGTTGCTTGATCAAATGTTGGAATTGTAATTTTTCAAAGGAAATACATTTTGAACTTGCCAACAGTGACCGGTATGCTAGGGGTGTAAACCAACAAAAATACTCATGGATCCCAACTTAAACCTAAGGATGGATGGAGTGCCATTTAATGAAGAACAACTCAAAGACGAGTGGGAATTATATAATATATACTCTCCACCTTGAGGAGAAGTGTAAAATGTAACAAAATTAAAAATGTTTTACTTTGTATTAAAGTTGTATTTATGATTAGTTTTATCTACTTTTAGCTATCTTCTTAACACGAATGAACAGAAAAGAGAAAACATAATCACTTTTTTCACAAAAACTTACCGTCCGCCAATCAAAACTATGCACCAGCACTATCAATAGGTACGCATATGCATCTTTCTTAGCATCATTAGAGAACCCAAGAACATGGTTGGTTTCTAAACTTTTCATTTATAATATCCAAGATATCAAAAAAGTTAAAAAAAATCTAGAAGAATCACAAGTTAAAAGGATATGGGAAGGTATAAAATTGTATTTATCCTTCGACTTATTAGCCACTGATTATAAGATGGAAATGCAAGAACACGACTAAGACAACATAAATGCTTAATGTTGCAGATACCTATGAAGCGTGTAAAGATTGCGTACTCTCCTATTAGCATCTGGTGACAGGTATTTTCCACCATCTTGGTCAAGGTCAAGTTGTAATGGGAACTCATAGCGATCATTAATCTACATAACACGTGGAAATATTAATTTAATCAATACAATCAAGGATAAAAACACACTTCACAACTTTTAGCACAAACCAATAAAAGCATGCCAACAAAAAAAACGATAAGCTTCAGGTGACGGAACATGTACAAACTTCTTACTAAGATAAGAGATGTCATAGGCTGAAAAAATAAAACAAACATGATGGTGATTTTGAAGCAAACTAATCATTGCATTCTCTAAACAAAATGAAGAGAGCTAGGAAGCCTAAGAAGTTAGTTGTAACACAAAACTTGATCAACACCAACATGGATCAACACCAATAAAACTTCATAAACAAAAATGCATCGCATTTTCTAATGAAGATATAGAGAACTAGTCATTGGTTTTATAGCAATTCTTTGCATAAGAGTTAAACAAGAACATAAAACTAACTTCTTTTATACTTTCTGCAGAAAGGAAAATTGTCACAATGTATTAAGCACTAAAAGTGGAGGCCACTGGATTGCACAGGTACCATTGACTAAGAACCAAACAAAATTAAGATCTTATAACTGCTGACCTTGACCATAGTGTCCCGCATAAAATCATATTCAAATCGTTTAAGCTGAAGTTGAAGGACCGGAGGGAAGTCAATGAACAACACACCTTTCTTAGCATCCTGGAATTACATCATCCAAATTCAAAATGCAATCATTTAACTACGGAAAGATTATAATGCACCCATGACAAAATTCTCATGCATCTTTTTGCTACTGGCAATGATCTAACAAAAGACAAATTCCCAAGCAACCAAGTAATTTGTGATGTATGCACAAACCATCCCATCAGCATTGTATTAGAAGGATGAAAATTGATTAACGAAATTCTACATCTACTTTAATCATCGTCAATACAAACATCTTTTAGAATCTTGCATTACAAAAATACAACAGAAGCTTACCTGCAATCCATATTGCTCAGCATGATATTTATTATCACCTTCAAGGCGTTCAACTTCTACATACTTGTCAAAAGAAGCAGATACATCATGACAGCCTTTAACATCCAGTTGAAGATCTAGTATAGGCAAAAAGTAAATTAGCAACACACGAAGAACATGACTCATGAAATTTCAAGCAGTCATTAAAAAAATAGGAAGAAAAGGATACCATAAAATGACTCCTTCCTTGTCGATTTATAATCCACATTAATACACTCAATGTAGTTCATATGGTGCCCCTCAAATAACTGTTGTATAGTTCCCTCCACAACAGTTCCCTAGTAGCATAATAGAAACAATCAGAATTTACTTCGGTTTCACATTAGAATAAACCCATTAAAGATCATTGATGTATTTCACCTTCATTTTATCTTCAAGTTTTTCACACAGAACCCTATTCAGTTCCTGAACATCATGTTGCATGAAAGAATCATGCGTATCCCATCCAAAAGATTTGGTCAGCTCTTTTGTGGCAACACTGCTATCACTGTACTGGAGTTTGTAAAATAAACTCTGCAAAGCAAGAGGGATGCTTCCAGATGGCATATCATTCTCCGTTGTAGGCATATGATACACTGCCTGAAATATAACATGTGTAGCATCAGCGATAGTAACTCAGCAAAACATCATTTTAGCAAAATATGGAGCATCAGTACTTACCTTCCTGAAGTAAGGAATGTGATACAAAGTTTGGAGTAGGGAGTTCATGTAACATGTTGCTCCTTGATTTTTAAGTCCAACATAACCAGTTTCCTTCTTTGAGTCATAAGTCCAATAATCAACAATTCTACGGACAACAACCTCTGCTTCAACAATCAAAGTGTCATTCACAAGGTACCCTCGGCAAGGGTCATATAACTCGCCAAGGGGCATAAAGGATGTAAAACCCCAATCACTTTCTCGTGCATTAAATTGATGTTGCGTGTCTGCAAAATCCAAGTCAAGTAAGTGCAAAGTTTAATAAGCTTAAATTATACTCTCCAATATTATGATAATATTCACATCAAGTTACCAAAAAATAATTGAGAAAAACTAAGACTTACACATGTTACTAAGAGCTAAGGTAGTTCACAACCTATAGATTCAAAAAACAAAAAGAAAAGGAAAGGAGGAAATTGAGCACTAGTCAGATGTCATACATGCCAGAAGAGCATCATGGTCACAAGGGAAAAGGAGATTATACCAAATATCAAGGTTCCACGACATCAGGTTGTGATTATCTTCTAAAATTCAAAAATCTTAATATTGCCCAAGTGTTAGTTATGTCTTTTAATCATCAGAAATGGAAAATGATATCAAGAACAATAACTGAAGAAATAGGGCATCATAAAGGCAACAATTCATTTTTAATCTTTTTAATAATCAGAGATGACGTGCCTTTCATTGCATCAAATCCATATTAGACTACTTATCAAAAGGGTAACAAAAGCATAACTCTTTAAAATGAAGAAACAACATCACAAACGAGTATGTTCTTGACTTGGCATTGATCATAAAAACAAAAGTGACGCAACAAAATAGCAACAAACTATTTTGATTTTAAAATACCAAGAAAATAATACTTAAGCGGTGTACATATAATCTACATAAAGGATAATACCTTTTCTAATAGAATATTTATTATGAATTTGATTAACTACTGCCAAACTGAACTGCGCATATCTACTCCACCCATAGGGTAAGCTTGCTGAATCAGCAACATCCAAATACATAGACAAGTGATCGACATTGTTTCCCTTTGGAAATAGCAGTATTCGCCTACGCAATTCAAACCAAAAGTATCAAAATCGTCAATTACCATCGCCAAAAAATAATAGAGATAAAAAATAACAGTAGCACTACCAACAAGGAAGGAAAGATATATATACCATTTATAACCACCGACAATGAAGACTTCAGAGTAATGCTTCTTAGCATTTAACCTAGAGAAGTTTTCAATCTTCCAAGTGAATCTTGATGAAGGAGGATCCTCAGCTGGTTGATTTTCCACAGTATTTGCAGTCTCGGGTTGCGCTACAACTAACAATTAAGAAGCAAATCACGAGGATTACAATCAGATTAAACCCTCTCTTTTCAGTGCTATCCAAAAGATAAGCTAGAAATTTTTGGAAACTTGCATTGATGTAAGAAAATCAAAGAAGTAAATTTCCCGAAAGTAGAAATAAAAAGGGTACCCTCCATAGGCTGGTGATTTTCGGTCAAATCAGATTGTGGGACGAGCATTTCCTCGTCTTCTTGTTGCTAAAAAAGATCAAAGAAAATCCCCCAAAAAAGTTAATTAAATCAGAAGAATCAGATCCATCAAGAAACAAAAATTGCACCCCAAAAACCCCTAAAAAAACTCCCAAAAATTCAATTAATCCAAGAAAACAAATCATAAACAAAAAGAAGTAAAAAAAGACAGAGAATACATCGACGGGGGCAGGGGTCATGACAGTCATAGCTATGAAATTGAGAGGAAAACTTCGAAGTTTACGAAAACAATAGGAAAAACAAAGGGGAAACTGAGAGAGATTTTATTTTTTTTCTTGTGATGATTTTATTTTGTGATTTCTTACAGTGAAGAGAAGCGAGGAGAACGAAAGGTCTTTCGATGGTCGGGAAATGGGTATTTTCGGGATTTCAATTGTTTCCTGTACTTCCTTTTTGTTCTTGGGACATGAAATGTTGGGTATGGTCCGATTCATATACTAAACTAAACCAAACCGGTATTCAAATACGACGCGTATCTATTCAAAACAGAAAAATACGACGCATAATTAAAAAAAAAAAGGTAAACTACTTATTTAGTATCTAACTTATTTCCGTTTCCGTTTTAGTACTTCACATATATTTTTAATAAAATAGTCTGTAATATTAGATTTTTATTTCGTTTTAGTACTTAATCATTAAAAATTAACGAAAATAATTACACAGCTTAATTAAGTTAATAATAATTTATTAATTTAATTTTATCTATTTAATCATCATATTAAATATTTAAGTTTAACCAAAAAAGATTCTTCTTTTTTTTCCAAAACCCTAATCCCCTTCTTTATCAACCCTAACTTACCACTCAATCTTTATGGTATTGATATAACCTAAAGTGAGTTTTCTTTTAATTGCCAAGTAAAATAATATTTAAGCCTCGTTTGCGGGTTCTTTTTACCCTGATAATAATTTAAATTTTTTTATAAAGTAAAAAAGGTATATTTTTATTTCACGAACTAGAAATGAGTTAAAATTTTATTACGACTTTAATACACTTTCTTTACACAGCCACCAACTACATGCATCCATAAGAAAGCAAAATCGTTGAATTTTACAACAATTTTTAAAGGTCGCCTATATTTTATGACATCTTCTAAAAAACATCTATAATTCATGAAATAATATAAAAAAACCTCCTTATTTCTCAAAATAAAAAACTCAACATCCTTATCTCTGTCTAAAAACCCCTTATTTGCTAAAACTTGCAAAGAAATGGTGGAAATCTACCCCTAGATATTGCAGAGTTCAATAAAACCATCACATCATCAAAGAAAGAGTTAGGTTTCGTTCGATTATAATTAATTTCTTTTAATTCCTTATTTAATAATTTTTAATAGTCTAAAATATTATAATGTAATATTTATTTATGGGTAAAACTTTGATACACAAGCTGTGTAAAATTAATTTTACACAAGTATGTGTATTTACACTATAAAAACTCAAATCTTAAATTCCTAACCCTAACCCTAAAAACCTAAACCCTAAACCTTAAACCCATACACTAAATTATAAACACTAACCTTGAATTCTAAACCCTACAACCTAAACCCCTAAATCTTAAACCCTAAACTAAAACTCTAACCCCTAAAACTAAAAGGCACGTGTAAAGAGGCATGTGTATCAAAAAAATTTCCTTTATTTATACATATTTTTGCATATTTTGACAGTTTATACACACATTGCAGTTGCACACACGCCTTATTTAATAATTTTAAACTTATTAATATAATATTTTAAATTATTTTACTTAAAGTATACCTAATAACTTTAATATTCTGCTTTAAAATTTTAATTTATGTTTAGATATATTCTGATTTTTGCTCATCTATTTGTACAGAATACGATTAATTCTAGTCATACTTATATCAATATATTGATTGTTATTATAATTTTAGTAAACTATACTACTAGTCACTAAAATTTTAGGACGTTTTCACTTTGATCACTATAACTAAAAATTACAACTAATTTTTTTATTATGGTCATTGTTGTTAACTCGTTAATAAATGTTGGCATGACATGTTAAAGTCTTATTCTAAAAAACTCTAATTTTTCAAATTTACAGATGCTATAAATATCATGGTCCAAATTTTCAATGAACGGAGTGGTCGTTAATCAATCCTAACGGTAGGAAAGATATGTTTTTCCAAAAGTTTAACATAGTTTGGTTTTCAAGTTGATATGTTTGTTAACAGTGGTGAATCAGAACTAAAAATCCCAATTGAAACTAAAAATTAAAATTTTTTGTTGTGTCGTCTTAACCGCCAAATTAGCTTGAAATCAAATTATTTTAACCTTTTGGCCAAACAAATTCTTTTTTATCTTTGGGGCGGATCCACGACATCAACATTTATTAGATTTTTGGCATTGTTGGCGGTTGTAAATTTGAAAAATTAGAATTTTTTTTAAAAAAATATTTTAGCGTGTCACATATGTATTTTTGTAATAACAATGATCGTAATAAACTCTAATTAAAAGTTTAATAATTTTAATGAAAAATTTTCAATTGTAGTGACCAAAATAAATGAGTCTTAAAAGTTCAGTGAACGTGGGTGTGATTTGCCCTGTTAATTTTATATATGCATTTGTATTCATTAATTTTGCTTTAGTTATGATGTTTCGATTATAATTGTTATGGGCTAATGGCAAACTAAAAAAAAAGTGTTATTAGTAGGTAATGAATTTGAGCAGTTTGTCTGCTTGATATATTTGTATTATTAAAAGATTAAAATCAATAAATATATATTATTTTATAATCACGCTAAATAATTCAAAAAATATATATACGGTTGCCAAATGTGTTTAATTTATGTTCAACGAAACTGATTTTTAATGATTTATCTATTTTTTATTTTGTGTTGAAATCACGGTTTAGACCAAATGGACATATAAAAACTAAAATAATGAAACTCCCTGCCTTGGATTAGTAAATCACGAAATGGTTAATAATTCAGGAAATGTCACAAAATTTCCTTGGAAATTTCCCTTGCTTCAACTGACAAAAAGTCAAAAGAAAAAAAGGTTTAAATAAGGCCGTTACTTTGAATAAACCATTTTATTCACACATTTTCTCGGGTCAGAAATATGACATTTTAAGTGTTCTAGAAAATACTCAACCAAAAACAAATTCACTTGTTTGATGCAACTTCAGTCGTACAGGTTTGGCTCAACCAAGCTTGAATGTAAACCTACGTATAGTTCTGACCGATCAGGCACGAAAACAGTATCCTTTTGGTACAGACGAACGAGGCCCTTCTCATCGAGTAATTCCCGAAAACGGTTGCATGTTCAAATGTGAAGTTTGTTTAGACATCAATGGGGGCAGAACTAAAACCCCATCCATAACAAAATTGATCTTAGGCTCTTTGTGTTATGACAGCGGTAAAGTTTCCCTAAACGTATCCATTCGGTTTCTCTCCGCTCTGTGTGGATCTCTTCTGCATGCTAGCTTCATAATGTTGAATAGCAGCATCTAGAGCCTGCACAAGTCACATTTGACAGGAGTGAACTTCCGAAAATAGTTGTACCTAATAAAACCAATTTCGACTAATAATATGCCATAATAGGCATTGCCTGCTGGCTCCAGAATGAATGTATTCAAGCTAATTTCATGCCATAGGACACGATTCATGACTGCAACTGCATGTGCTGCTAATGCCATCAATCTCATGAGACTAGTGGAACTAGATCAAACCGAGCCAAAGATTTAACTAAGGTCCCAAACCAGCACATAGGCAAACACCCAAGCCAGCAGTAGAATTTTGAAGCCCAAAGTTCACGAGAATAAGTGAAACACTGCCTAGCAGTTTCACTCGTATATTTCTTTATAGTCTCCATTTCATTTTTCTGGACATGAACTAAGAGTTGAGAAAAGTTCTCACCTGATACATCGGACGAACAAGGAGGGAAACCTGATGCCGAAGCTCTGATGGGACAGAACCCTTGATCTCCTGGAATTTTATGGCAGGCTTATAAATGATATGGCTAAACTGGAAAAGCTAATCTTATCAACAGGGAAAAAATCTAAAGATAAAGCCAAATCATCTAAAAAAATTATGCTTCAGTATCACTCAAGCCAGGAAGGTAAGAGAAGGGTACTGGAGGGAAATTAGACAAAATCGCTGCATAAAGGGTAGAATCAAATAGTACTGAGCTTAGGAAATGCTAGTTAGGAAAATAATAGCATTAATTTAGAACTACAAGGACTATACTGTTACCATCTGTAGACATAAACAACCATGAAGACACGGCAAATTTACCAAGACATAAATCAGAAAGTTAAGAACTTCTTTTTGTGACAAATTTACCTCTAATTGTGGATAGATATTTGACATGGCATCCTTCAGTCTATTAACCTGCATACAGTTAGTGAATGAACAGTTTGGAATGATAAATTCTAAAAAGTAAAAATTTTATAATCAAGAAACTCGATAACATTGAGATTTAACATTAAGAATGCTAAGCTAGAACGCAATGCTTTCATTTTCAGTTATCATCTGCTTTCAGTACAATGTTACACAACTGGATACACAGTTTTTCCTTGAAAATACTCAAAAACAGTGTTGTTTCTTGTTTGAATAAAAAAGTTTTCTTTTTGCAACATAACTTTCCCCATTTTGAAAAATTATATAAAACTTGAATCTTCATCGATTGACAGAAAACATCAGCAACCTTCATTAATAAGGTATACCAGCTCCGGGTTTTTTACAACTTAAAAGAATCGGTGCAGGATTTACCTTCGCATAGAGGTAAGAGGTGGTGATAGGATACGATGCCCAAAAATGTTTGAGTAGTTCAAGAATTGAAGTCCAACTCTGGAAACATGGAGAAGTTTTCTATAAGCAATCTAGGAATAAAATTATCAAATTAAGTAAACTAAAAAAGCACAGCCTTAACGGTTAAGGCATAACAGACAATGTTCCAAAATCCATGGTATAAAGAGCAGCTATATTAAGGAAGAAATCTCACATGCAATAGCTCCTCCTTAGTTTTCCTTGGTAGCCTGTCCAGAATGCTCTCTTGAGGACTTTTCTCAATATTATGTTTGGTATTGGAGATACTTTTGGTCAAAGCATCAAACACCTGCATCATAAAGTTTCACTGTTAGTTATTATCTCCACTTTCCATTGTCAACAAGCACCACGAAGGTATTGCTGTTACCTGATGAGCAACTTCGGGTTTGACAATAGGTTCCTTCCACCCCATAGCTTTGATCGATGAGATAGACTCCCTCAAAGAACTATACACCTCCGGGATGCTCAAACTGCCTTTTATTTGTTCAGTTCCACCAAGTGCATCTCCGGAAGTTCTAAGTGCATTGGCTTGTTGAGAGTCAAAATAATCCCGAGGATCCTGGTTTTGGGGACAAACAATTAAGACATCTAAAAAGAAGTGATCCATCAAAATCACAAGATCAAAGGAGTCACCTTAATGCAAAGAGGTGCTAACGGAAGATTATTTGATCCCTGAAGATCTTCTATTTCAGTCATCCTTGACAACCTATCTATCCTCTCACGACTAGTATCCCCATCAGATTCTCCCTTATTCGATGATTCTAATGCAAAGATAGAACGTAAGTGCCCATTCTAGAGCATAGACCACAGTTTTCAAATTAACTGGGACAAAACCAATACAAACCCCGTTTTGACTGAGCAAGTGCTTCTGCTACAGCCTTTGTGTCTTCGAATTCCACATCTACATTTAAATTCATAGAATAGATGCAATTTAATAAGACATATCTATTTTCAAAAAGGAAAATTGTACGTCATCAAGTATTCCCAAGACATTACTAAACAATTTATATATGTGTGCATATAAATATATATGCAAGAAGAAAGAAGAAAAACACACACTAAATTCTGTAGTGGTAGATAACTTAAATTGAAGGGAACGCCTTTACCTACAGCTCTTCCCTCAAGAACAACTGCAGCATGCCGGTTAATATCCTGGGATAGAGTTCTTTTGTATAGTTCATTTTGTGATTCTGTCATTTCCTTGTTACCATCACGAAAGATTCCATGATCCTGAAGATTAAGAAATATAAACAGATATGATTACATATTCTCCCTAAAGTTAAGACTAGAACACATCCATTACAAACCTTAAACAAATATATATGAGCCAAGGGTAAAACTTAATAATTGAATCCAAAAAATTCACTTATATCTTCAAATTATCAAAAAGCAAACCTCCAAAAATCAGTTACAAAATTAATTAATTTACTTAAGTAATGGCATCAAACATACTGGAAGATGTGTATAATCATCAGCCTCATCAGCCTCCATATCCAGTGTAGGGTCAACCCGGCGGATCTGCAAAGAACACATTTTTACAAAAGGGTAAAGACCATCTTCATTTATAGTACTATTCACAGGAAAGAATGCAGAATCAATGGATAATGAAGACATCCCAGTTACGAGTTTAAGCTTACCAGGTATTTTATGACTTTGAATGTAATGCTTATGACTACCAAGGCTATTCAAGGTTATTTTGAGGTTATAATCGTGTTAATTATAAATATGTATGTTCTTTTAGTTTCAATTGGGTTTAGCAGATCATGCCATTCATGTATCTGCAGCATGTCCATGTAAGATTTCAATTTCATAGTCAAGTTATTTAAATGATTTTTAAATATTCGTGTGATGTTGTATTTTAGTTATTTTTCAATACCATGTTAATGTCGTGTCCAATATTACCCGATCTAGGGTTCGGATTGAATAGTGAGATATTGTGATTTCCCACTACTAGTTCTGTCTGATTCTTTTTGTAACTTCATCTGTTTCTCCTTAAATCTCCTCTGATTCTCTCTAATTGCATCTATCTATTTCTGATTTTCTATCTTTATCTCCATATTCTTTCTGTTCTTCCCACTTGTCTACATCAAGGATTATTGCAATTTAAAAACATTCAGAATATCAAATTTTCAAAAAAAGAGCACCTTCCTCCGTGCTTCACTTGCCAATATGTCATCCTGCTTCAGAAAAACAGCAAGTTCCTCATCTTCAGCAGCCTCTGCTGCAGCAGCAATACTGTTTTTCGTACTATGTAGGTATTCTGCTCTAAAATATTTGGTCCAGAAATTCCTTTCGGACATCTATAATCCAAAAAGAAAAAAAATAGCACACAAATCGATATACAGAAAACATGCAGAATAAACCATTACTTAGTGATCATCTTCAATTAGCCAATATAATAACAATAAGGCCATCATTGACAGGCTGACTGCTAGAAGAAAAAAATTGTTTCCATGCTCCAGGTACCTTGTTAGGAACATAAGTTAAGAATGCACGATGAACAGCTGGCTTCTCAGCAAAAATCTGTCACAAATCATCAAGCATCAGTTATACCAAGACGGACAGCAAAAGACCAATGCTTAAACTAATCCTTCATATTTGCATATATGGTGGAAACAAAATCTACAAAACAGGGTAAGTTAAAATGGGTGCTAGGCACTGGGTAGACATAATGAAAGAAAGAAAAAAGGAAGAAGATTTAAGATACCATACTTGAAGAATGATCTCTGGGGTCAAATTAAATGTGACTTTGTTTGTCTGCATAACAACAGAACAAAGATCATATAAACCTTTTAAATGCAACGTACTTGGATTATGACATCAAATAAACTAATATGCAGTAACCAATCTTGTGAGTGAGATATAGTCACATGGGATAGGGAAAGATGTAAGCAGTAGACAAATGCAAGTGAGAGTGCAAAAGAGAGAAAAGTTGTACCCGACCATCAGTTGATGGCTTGATACCAGAAACCATAGCACTTTTAAAACCCAGTCGCTGTTTTGTCTTTTTACTGGCCTCCCTATCCAGCAATTTCTGCAATTGACGCAGAGGAAGATTTTAATATTTATTCCGATATAACAGTGTCCGCAGGAGAAAACAAACACTTAAATGTGCAATTATAACCTTCCGTGTTGCCCAAAATTCAGCTTCTGCGAGGACACCACTAAGCACAAATTGCTTGTGCAGTTTCTGCAGTTCACTGAGAAGAAGAAAGGTTAATTTAATATGTTCTTATCAGATCAGGAAGTTCCATCCAGTAGCAAAAAATCCAGCCAAGCAGCAGCAGTGACTTTCAAACTTAACGCACAAGATGTAAAGGATAAAATTTATCATACATTCAGTTCAAGCATTTACAGAATTTATGGCAACACAAAAGATGAGATCATTTACCGAATTTATGGCAGCACAAAAGATGTGATAATTTACAAATCAAAACACCCTACCAGAAAGCTTTATAGAGGACTTCCAAGTTCACCATACATGTCTTTAGAAATGTAGATTATTGGGGTTCCACAATAATCGGTCATATTCACGAATAATTACAAGATCCACCTCAAATAAAACAACATGAAATCAAGCATAAAAAAGAGCCAATTACATAAAAATAAGAAAACATTTAGAGCAAGCATCCAGTAAAGAATTTTATTCTACATGCAATTCTTCCCAGAATGCTTAAATGGTTGTGGCAACTCAACTCAAATGAACATTACCTATTTGACTTGAAAGATGTAGATATACATATAAAATAGCTATAATGTACAGCACCCTTTGCCCATTTCAAACTTACCTATGTTACATTCCACTACTTGTGCATAAGAACTAAGGAAAAACTTTGTTGCTGAAATGTTCATAGTACCCACAAGGATATGAAATGACATCTCTCTCACAAGGTCATTTCAGAGCAAACTTGCTGTCAGCACCTTGTGGTTTGTTTTAACTCCCTCTAGAAGCTATGATTTACAAAGTTATCTAATGTCAACATGAGTTTTTTATATTTTATAAACCACAGCCTGACTAAAAGTTTCTGTATCTATCTGAAATCCTTTCAAGCATAACCTTATTCCTCTAAATCACCACTATGTTAATTACTTCACCTTGCAACATGTTTCTTTCCTATTTTCCTTCTCATCTTTAAATTTTTTCTTATATTTTTTTAAGTAAGCTGCTTGAATCCTTCATCCAACCCAATTGGCATTCACAATATAAACTGGCATGACACCACAAGGTAAATTTACCTATCTTCCTGTAATAACTTAATCCGTAGCTCCATTTCAGCAGCACTGAGTTGTTCATCAGGATATGCAACGGTAGGTTTTTCAGAAACTTCTCCACTTTTTGCAAGAACTTTTCCTATTCATGATAAGCAAATATCACATCTTGAAACAAGTGTACCAAAACTTCAATTAATGCAGTGTAACATGCAAGGTATAGACAAGTGAACTTGAAAGAGAAAAGAAGAGGGGGATGTTTTAAGTTTTGATTTAGGATCAAAGAATACTTCATAAGTAAGCATGCATACAGGCCGATAAAGCTAATTATAGAAATTAAACAGAACTATGAACTTGTTAAAAAAATTGAAAGGAATTTTCAATTGCCTAAAACCAAAAGCAAGAACGAGTTATCACCAATGTTTAGCTATTCATGTCAAGAAGGAGAGATAGAGAAGCCAAAGGCCTTCTTAAACAATTTACCAAAAAGGGAAAAAGATTTTCAAAAACATACATGAAAACAGCGCAGAACAAGGAGAAACACAAACGTAAATCCTTAATAAAATCCTAGAACCATACCATGCCTAAACTCATTCAACTTAAACCTGTAACTTACCCACAAAATCTCGACAATCTTGGAGATCTGAATAATTTTCAAACTCAAAGATGAAACTCCCATTCTGAAAACATGTAAAGAAAACTTTCAACATATCATCAATCCATCAAAAAATCATTTGGATTCAGTCTGAATAAATAACAAAATAAATCAATAACCAAAACCATGATTATCCATCCCTATAAAAAGACATATATTCAATAAACATAAACAGTGATACCTGGTTGTTAGTAAGGTTAAGCCACGGTGGCTTATTCGATCCCTCCTTCGTATGCTTTTGACCTGCAAATTTCGTCATTTTAAGCAGCATTGTTTATAGAGTATGATAGCGAGCAAATGTACATACCAAAATCACACACTGGAATTTACCTTTAATGTATCGAAATTCGACATCAAGCTTTCCAGCTGATTTAGGGTTATGAGGCACAAATAAAATTTTCTCTAACGTCTGTACAAAGCAAAGTTGCTTAGATCGTTATTTCTCTGAATCACAATATATTATTAAAACATTACGGTAAAAATACATACTAATACAACAAAATCCACCACAAACTTGAACTTTTTCCCTATAATATTCCAAAAAAAAAATCAAAAACATCTATTCATAAATAAAATGCGCTTAAATATTCAAATTTCATAAAAAAAATATGAATCATAAACATCAGTTCATTATTCCTTTAGGACATTGATCAAATAGAAATCCAATAAACAAATTCAAACAAAAATTAAAATGAGTACCATTCTAAGAGTACCGGGAGTTCCAGGATCCTTGATTGTGGTCTTATACTTAGCTCTCTTAGTCACATGACCGCTCGCCATCTTCGATTAATTAGGAAAATGATTTACAAAAAAGAATGACTATTGATAAGGGAAATCCAAAAAATTGAGCCTTAGAGTTTTGTGTATATTGTAGTTAGAGAAAGATGCAGTAGATCGAGAGGGGGAAAAACTGAAGAGCGAAAGGGAAAGTTGCAGGCAGAGTGAAGAAGAGACGACTGAAAGAGAAAACTGAAAAACCAAGATCAACTCAGAAAATCGAACAAAGGAAGCGTTGGAAATAGTATAGGATTAGGGAGAGACAATTATTAACAGAATTTTTTTAAAGACTGGGCTGTATAAGTGAATTTAATGAGTTTCAGGTGCAAATATTATATTCAAAATTGGACTTCTTTTATGCTGTTGGGCCCTAAGATAAACACTGCTTTTAAACATAGCCCAAAAGATACAATGTAAATTTGAATGCAATAATAATTGATTAGATACCAAATAATTCAAAGGAGGGAATTGAGGTTTAAATTATACATGATTGACCAACGATGGTCGGGTGCAATACCCGGTTCATTCTTGAGAATAGTCATCAACAAATACAAAGACATGTTATTTTTCACTCAAACTAATAATTCTAATTGGTCCAAAAAGATTAATATGAATCAATTATAATCTTCTACTGGTTGATATATCATTAATACGTTTTAAAAAAATTGTCTTTGCCTTTAACACATGCGAAATTTTATTTAAATCAAATTTGATTTTTAAAAAACCTCTTAAATCACTTTGAATTAACTTTTATAAAATATTAATGCTAGCATATTCTGTTTGTGTATGTCGTAACCAAGAATCATGTTATTTTTAGCATTAAACAAATATTGAAAATACTTATACCATCTAAATGTACCAAATAGACGTTGTCAATTCTATGACCAACAAGCATAATCATATTTGATGATTGAGTTATAAACATGACTCGTTAGCTCGATTAATTAGAATTTTTTTATTCGACTCAATCAAATATACACCATTATTTAACAAATAAAATTAAAAAATAAAATTTTAAATTAAAGTTAACACAGTAAATATATTTATATGTTTTTTTATCTTTTAATGAACTTCGAATTGGCATTTAGAAATCAATTTTTCATATAAAAAAGAGAAATCAAATTTAGACATAAAACAAAAGAATATTTTAATAATGGAAGAAAACATGAGAGCGAAACGGATGCCTTAATATTGGGCCTAATTTTCAGCCCTTTATAAATAGCCCATTCCCTTCAATATTTTCCACATTCAATCATTTTATTCCGCGATTTTCTCTCTCCCCAAACACCTTTTCGAGAAAAAGAGCAGTTCAAGCCAACGAGAAGACAATGGCCGATCAGCTCACCGATGATCAGATCTCTGAGTTCAAAGAGGCCTTTAGCCTATTTGACAAGGATGGCGATGGTCTCTTCTCTTCCCTCACCTTTTATTGTCATTTCGTAATGTTTTTCATATTTAAGAATTTTCTCTGTTCGATTCGAATCCGGCTTTCTGGTCTAAGCTCCTTTTTCGTTTTTATGTTTAATTTTTTAATATTTTCAATCGTTTTCTTCTACGATTTGAATGATTCGGCGATCTAGTGTTCCTATTTATGATTGTATGATCCTGCTTGATTTTTTTTTAATTTCATTTCTTTGATTTTGACTGTTCTGGCTGTTAATTCTGATTGCTTTGAATTGTTCTTTTTGTTCATTATCATAATAATTCGTCTTTCTCTATTTCGGGCTTAGATGTTTTCTAGATGCAAGCATGCCTGCATAGACTGTCATTTTATTGGTTATTCGTTGCATATCTATGTTCGAGATTTGGATTTTCTGATTTGATTTGATTTGCGATTCAATCATATACATTGTGCAAATTCTAATCTAATTAGCTAAGATTCCCTATGATTAAACCTTCATTTTCATCCTATTTTGAGATGCATGATCCTTGTTTGTATTTTATTGGACTTGCAGATTGGTGGTAAAGCCATCTACTCATGGTTCCATCATGAAATTTAGCTTCTTTGTTTATGTTCAACAGTTATGAATTTCGTTTCAAAATGTTATTGGCAGGCTTTTTTAGGTTTTGAAAATTCAATAGCTGCTGTGAATGATTTGATTTACTTTTATGATCTTGGCATATTGGAAAAATGAGCTCTTTCCTCATTGGTTCTTGTTTGTCTATGTATATGTATTCCTTAAATGCTTCAACTACACTTTAGAAAAGTTTAAAAATCATCAACTAGCATGTTTTTACACGAAATAGTGTCACACCCTTGTGTTTTCTTTGGGTGATAGTACATTATTTTGCATGCTTGTTTTCTAGCCAAATCTACTCGTGTTTATTATTCGTACCCAACATTGTAGCTTAATTGTGTTGCATTTATTTTTCACCTTTGTGGCAGGTTGCATTACTACCAAGGAGCTGGGGACTGTGATGCGATCACTTGGGCAGAACCCTACTGAGGCGGAACTGCAAGATATGATTAATGAAGTTGATGCTGATGGAAATGGGACCATTGATTTTCCTGAATTCCTCAACCTGATGGCAAGGAAGATGAAGGATACCGACTCCGAGGAGGAACTTAAAGAGGCTTTCAGGGTGTTCGACAAGGACCAGAATGGTTTTATATCTGCTGCTGAGCTACGCCATGTCATGACAAATCTTGGTGAGAAGCTTACAGACGAGGAGGTTGATGAAATGATCCGTGAAGCCGATGTTGATGGTGACGGACAGATCAACTACGAGGAGTTTGTTAAAGTCATGATGGCCAAGTAAGGTTTCTCACCAACCATTACAAGGTTCCAATAATTGATAAAAAGGAACAGGGCAGATAAGTTTGCTAAGACTTCTATTTCTGAATAGGAAGAATCTATGTTTTAAATTTACTAGCTTTTGTTGTTTGGCTGTATCTGTTTCTTGCTTGAATTATTTTGCAGACCGTACAATAGAGTCGTACTTGTTTGCTCTTTCTTTTGTTCAGTAGTCTGGGTTGTTAGTGTTCTTTTTACTTTTTCTGTTTCTGATTGGTTTCATGAACCATAAACAATTTGGAAGATCTGTGTTTTGTCAATCGATTAATATCGAGGGATCCAAAAAATATTGTATTTGAATTTTTACACTATCTTTTAATGTGTACACAACGTCAAAACATATTTAAAAAATGTATATGTCAAAATCCCTGTTATTTAATAGTCCATAAACTACTACTACAGAGTGGTTGAGTGCTTATGTTCTTAATATAGTACTTATCGCCGGTATCTTTTATTTTCCCCAGTCAACCTATTGGTAGTTCCTGATTAGACGGCAAACTTGACCCGATGCTGAATAGATTTACTGGACCTAACACTTAATATCAACTCAAATGATGACCCATATTTGATTTGAAACTCAAAATAAATTAAATTAAATTTTAGTTGAATCGAAATTGAGTCGAACTAATTTTTAACCGAATCGAATGAACCTTGAAATCCCCAAATTGAAGTTAATAAGAAATAAAAATATAAAAAATAAAGAAAAAATATTAAAATAAATAAAAAAAGATGTGATGTGATATGAGCTATTGTACAATTCATTAAAAATTCATATACAAGTGTAAAAAAATAATTCGACTTGAAAAGTCGATTATAACGTGAAATCGATGGCACGCCGTTTAGTGTTTTTAATGACGTCGTGTTCCAAAGCGACTACTTAGATCCGATGACTAAAAGGGCGTGCTCAGGAGCGATGATCGGTGACGAAAACGGCGACAATTTGAGGGTTTGAGTTTTAAAATTTTTAGAGATTAGAGGATTGTTTCATAAAAATTACAAAATTTTGAGATTTTATAAAAAAATTAAAAAAAATGAGTTTTTTCTTTTAAAAAATTAAATTAATGTCACGTGTTTAGCATTGATTGATTAATACTTTTTTAACCTCCTTACAGTCAGACACTTAAAATTGTAACGGTTGAAATTTTAAGCACTTATATTTACAAAAAATATACTTTAAGCACATGAAGTTCAAAAAAGATTATACTTTAAATACTTATTTTTCAGCCAAATTAAATATCAATAATATTAATGATGAAAAATCTCTCTACTGAAATACACTATCAAAAATAAGAGTAAAAAATAATTAAAGGCTTAATTATATATTTAATACTTGAACTATACACCTTCTTTCAAATTAATGCTTAAAGAATGTTTTTCTAAATTAGTACTTAAAGAAATTTTTTTCTTATATTAGTACCTAAAGAATTTTTGTTCCTAAGTTGGTACTTGCACTAGGCACCTTATTTCAAGTTGGTATCAAAACTTATACATTCTTCCAATTGGGTCCTAAATTGAAAAAAAAATAACCCTCTATATTTAAAATTTATATTAATTTAATTTTTTTTTCTCCTAAATTATTTATTCTTCTCCCAAAAATGTCATATTACTTTCTTAGTATAATAACATTTTAATAGTAATTTGTTATTTTATGGTAGAATGTAGTTATCCAACATGGGGATGGGCCTTTTAGCCGACCCGATCGGGTCGGATTTTTAAATAAAAAATGAGTTTGGGTTGGGTTTTTTATCAAGGGTGAAGTCGGGTTGAGTTTAGGGTGAAAAATATTCAACTCGATCAGGAGTAAAAATGTAAATTTCCCCTAATTTTTTAGGGATATTTGTAATAATACCCTCTTTTTTTATATTTTTTATAGTTAAGTCCTTAAAATTGAATTTTTATTTATAATTTAGTCCTTAAAATTATTATTTTTACAATTAAGTCTCGTAAAATTATTTTTTTACATTAGGTCCCGAAATTTGATTTTTTTTCTATAGGTCGGGTTAGAGTCAAATTTAGAGTATTTATTTTCGGGTCGGTTCGAGTTCGGTTTTAGGGTACTTATTTTCGGATCGAGTTTATGTGGGTCAAAACCCCAACCCGTGCTCATCCCTAATCCAAATGTTGCTTCCATTAAATTGATAAAAGTTTTAAATATAAAGGATTAAATTTATTGAATTTGTTTAGTTTAAAACCAAATTGATAAAATGTATAAGTTTTAGTACGAACTTGGGAGGGTATGTTTAGTTCAAGTATTAACCTAGAGCAAAAGTTAATTAAATACCAACTTGAGAGAAGATGCCTAGTTCAAGTGCCAACTTGAGAGAAAAAATTCTTTAATTACCAATTTAAGAGAATATGTATAATTCAAATACCAAATGTAAATTTAAACCATAATTAAACTATAACAGAGGAACTGAATTACCAAAAATGCATAGAATAGGAACCTTCTATATAATTCGACCTACATTTATTGCATGTGATTGAGATGGTAGATTATTACAAATAAATAGCTATTTTTGGTTTTTAATAAAAATCAACCTTATTCGAAGCAAATCAGTGCGGAATCTAAATCATAATTTTCATCCTATATTTATAAAAATATATTAATATGAAAGGCTTACAGTTCCCATCAGGATGTGAATGGATTACAAACTAGCTCCTCCCTGATCAAAGAAAAAACAATGTAAATAATTTCAAAATTACTACAGAATATTATTCGATCTCCGCCTGATTATTTTCTCATCCGAACGCTTGCGAGATAACATTTTGCATGTCCTCTGAACTCAGTTACCACTCGCCAATTTGGTACGGATGAGCTTGGCAGCAGCTACCATGTTGCGAAGAGCAGGCTCCACTTCAGAGTATTTGCGAGTCTTGAGCCCACAGTCGGGATTGACCCACAGAACCTTGCTATCAAGGACCGTAAGCATCTTGTTGATACGGTCGGCAACTTCTTCGGTAGATGGGATCCTAGGAGAATGAATGTCATATACACCAGGACCGATTCCGGCTTCATATTTGACTCCCTCTTGGAAGACAGACAGAAGCTTTTCATCTGATCTTGAGTTCTCGATGGTGATCACATCAGCGCCCATGTTTATAATTGCGTTAATGATGTCGTTGAAGTTTGAGTAGCACATGTGGGTGTGAATCTGCAGAAAAATATGTTTTGTAGTATCACGTTCAGAAAACAAAAACCAAAGCATTTTTATATTTGCACATCAAATTTTACACAGCAAAGTTCCATATTCAATTTTATTAACAAATGCCACTAAGGTTCTATAAAGGAAAGTCAATTACCAATTCAGTTGTCATTTCAAAGCATTTTTGTGATTTTTTTAAAATTGTCGACTTCTTCGAAGAATTTCACCTTTCTAGAAGCGCTGACGGTTACCAATTTTTTTAGTCTTGCTTGTTGTGACACATCATAAATGTTTAAAAGACCAATGGCATAAGGTTTAAGAAACTAGTTCAATGATGGCTCGGTTACTAAATAAGAGGTTAGGGATTGGTAACCTGAGTAGTGTCTTTGACGTCACAGTTAGTAATCCGGAAGGATTGAACGGCCCATTCCAGATAGAAAGGCTGCTCGGATTTCCTAAGAGGCAAACCCTCTCTTAATGCAGCTTCATCAATCTGGATAACAGAAATGCCAGCCCTCTCAAGATCCTCAACCTCATCCTTAATGGCTAAGGCGATCTGGTAGCATGTTTCATGCCTAAGAACAGGCAACAATACTGAATTAAAGAAAAGAAGACACATGAATTTGAGTCATAAACGATGCTGGATTTACTCGCCTCTCCTGGTCGTTTCTCACAAAGGACCAGTTCAAGATCGTAACAGGGCCTGTAAGCATTCCTTTCATAGGTCGTCTAGTCATACTCTGAGCCGTTGTAGACCAAAAGACAGTCATGGCCCTGGGACGACTCACATCACCATAAATAATAGGAGGCTTGACACAACGGGATCCATATGACTGAACCCATCCATTCACAGTGAAGGCAAAACCGGCCAATTGCTCACCAAAGTACTCGACCATGTCATTTCTCTGCATCGAAATATTACAATTGCAAATGAAAATGACAAGTTAGAACTTTATTCAGATAATAAGGTTAAAGCATAGACATACCTAACCAATGTAATCATGACTAAAACTCACCTCTGGCTCTCCATGCACCAAAACATCAATGCCAAGCTCTTCCTGGAGCTTGACAACTTTGTTAATTTCCTCCTTCATGGCATTCACATATTCAAATTCATTGATCCTACAAGTATACAGCAAAGCGAACAGGTTATTATATGCAACAAAAACAAAAACTTGAAAGGAATATAGACCAAAAGTACATAATCTCACTTTTTAGCCTTGTACTCACGGCGCACTTTTCTAAGTTCCCCGGTTTGGGGGAAAGATCCAATAGTGGTGGTAGGAAGAATTGGTAGATTCAACTTCTTCTGCTGAGCAGCCAGTCTAGTAGTTACAGTTGTGGCACGACAGTGATCAGAATCCTTCAAGGCAGCAACCTAAAACAGAAAAGACTGATATGTAAGTAAAAAGGTTGGAAGGTCGGATTAGACCATTTAAATGAATGACAAATGACTTTCTCTGAAAACTACATACAGCCTTCTGCACAGACTTATTTCTCACTCTAGGAGAGGATTTTCTTGAAGCATGAGATGTAGCATTGGAAGCAAAAAATGCCTGCAAAAAAGATAACAAAAAGATAAGATGCCATAGCATATCACCATAAATATTTAGATCATATGTAAAATAATTTTGAAGTTACAGAGCATTGTCATTTGTTTGCTTAGTCAATTGATAATCAAAAGTAAAAGAGAAGTAGAGAAAGGTGCAAGCCTGCAGGTTAAGAGGTTATTAGTGGCTAAAACATATGTTTTCTATATCAATAGTTGTTGATCAGTGACACTTAAAATTTGCAACAGTTAGCATTTTTACTCACCGAAACTAGAAAGAAATACCTGATCCTTTTGCCCAACCAATGCCTTGGCCAAGGCATTTACTTCAACTACTTTTTGTGCTGCAAATGCAAGCCAGGACTTGATCTCTTTGCCCAACTTAGTTTCATTCACAAGGTCCACCGCAGTGTGGAGGAGAGAGCATGATGTAGAGACCACAACTTTCTCTGTCGGAGAGCAAGCGAGAATTGTTCTAAACTTTCAGTAAATTGCATACTGAAATTCCAAGTAGAAAGAATATAGGAATTCAGTATACCTTTGCCAACAATACTCTCAAGAACCTGCAGTATACAGAGTGAAGCAGCAAGATCATCAGCCCAAACGTTTCTTCCGTCAACCACTCCAGCAAACAAATATTTATCGGGAGGAAATCCACTCTTTAACAAGTTAAGTGTTCTTGTTCCACGGACTAAATCAAATCCAAAACCAGCTACAGACTTTAATGAAGTAAGTGCCTTGTACGTCTGGACAGGAACATCAGCAAAGTAAGTTTCAATAAGAACATTCAAGCCAGAAAAAGATGACTCTAGCTCTGAGTAGGCATTTGTAAATGTTTGCAGTTGAAGCGCCTCAAGATCCATCACGAGGCTGGGTTCATCAATCTGAATCCATGTTGCACCAGCTGCCTTTAGTTCAGCAACAACTTCCCTGTCAAGTAACAAGCATTAGAAAGCACTTAAGACAATATGCCAGTACCGATTTCAATAGTTTTGTCGGATAATTTGCAGATTGATCAAGGGCAAGCAGACATATTAGTGCCTTACTTGTAAATTGGAACAATCTTTTCAGTTAGAGAAAGAAGAGAGAAGGATTTATCCACGCCCTTAGCTGGTTTTGATAACAAAATGTAAGATAAAGGGCCTATAAGGATAGGGACAGTGTCAATTCCGAGCTGCACGTCGAAAATGCAAGAAATTTAGCAATTCAACAAATATAGTTAGGTAGATAATCTAATTATTCGAACACCATCAGTAAAGCAAGGAAAAAAAGCCTAAAGCATCCTGTCAAAACGGATTAACAATATCCCCAAGTAAAAACACTGCAAGTCTTAAGGGGTCATTATATTTGTTGATATGGATGCCATATGTGGGGCTAAAACTGTAAGTTATCCAAGAAGTGTTAGAGCTTGAGGGGGAGTGTAAGTTGACAAAAAGTGTTAGAGTTTAATTTAATGTGTAATTAGAGTTTATTTCTAAGTCAGTAGTTTAAATTTACTAGAAGTCTTATTTAAATGAGGGATAAATATTATTTAAATTATAGATAAAAGTATAATTTTAGTTATACTGAAACTCTGTATCAGCCTATTTAAAGGCTTATTTCATACACATTTGATCAAGAAGAATAAGAGAAAATACAGAGAAACACATTGTTCTCTGTTGAAAATATTATTTTTGTTGTATCGTTAAATTCTAGCTTTTTATATTTTATTGTTCATTGTTCACCGGCTTTCATCTTCTTCGGCCACCATGGCCCCTTTCTCACAAAAACAATATTCCTCTTAAAGCACAACTTCCATCTGCAAAGCTGATACCATAAAAGTAAAGCCATGAGAACAGAAATAATGGGTGTCAATTCCATTCTGATATATGGAATCCATTTGAAAATTTTGTTGAATTATCTGAGGCTCCAAGCATGTAAAAGATGCATACGAACAATGGATTTACGCAAAGTACGCTTTAGCTAATTCTAATCTTACTGGCTTAATATTTGGGACTTGTTTATATATTCTTACACCATTGAGCCTCGAAGCTACAAAGTTTAGAGAAAAAAATATGTTAACTCTCATATATAGGTTGTCCTTGGTGCACTCTTTTTCTGATAAAACAACTCTTACAAAAATTATACAAGCTTAGGATAATGAACCGGAGTTGAAAATCAGAAATTCCATTTTAACCAAACAAATATTAGTAAAGCAAAAGCAAAAGGGCAAAAGAGCAAATCAGGAAAATGTTGGCATGAGATAGCAGCAAACTCACAGCTTTGGCCTCCTTGTATTCCTCAACAGCCTTGTGAGATGCATAGGAGAACTTGACATCAGGCCCCAATTCCGGGACAATATAGTGACTTAAAAAATGAAAAATATCATTGATGTCAAGACATATAAGACATTTTGTTAAGAAAAAAACTACCAGCTACAAAGTACTCTCACTTACTAATTGGTGTCAAACCACTTGGTCATTTC
Source organism: Hibiscus mutabilis (assembly GCA_019671005.1). Taxonomy (NCBI): domain Eukaryota; kingdom Viridiplantae; phylum Streptophyta; class Magnoliopsida; order Malvales; family Malvaceae; genus Hibiscus; species Hibiscus mutabilis. The sequence goes on along the minus strand of CM033715.1, from coordinate 2,743,946 downwards.
CATAGCAGGAACAGAGTCATTACCCCTAGCCATCGAGAAATAAACATCAAAACCGATCTCACCACAGTTCCATCCGTATCTAGGAGGGACTGCACCTAGCATCGCTGTGGTGTCCAATACATGATCATAGTAAGAAAATGTGTTGCTAGGAATAAACTTGATTCCGACCTCAGCCATTTGCTTCCAGATGGATGCCCTGAGATCAGCCGCCACCTGTTTCAAATCCTGGGCGCTGCTTTTACCTTCCCAGAAAGACTCCAATGCAAACTTTAACTCCCTCTTCGGTCCCATTCGAGGGTAACCGACAATGTGGGATGTCATTGCTCTGTTTCAGGAAGACAGAGTTACCATTATGATTCCAAATTCAGGTTAAACCAAAAGAAAAGATGTTCACAAGTAAAACCAAACAAACAATGGCCCTTTTTCATCAAAATGAGTCATTTAAAAATATTTTTTTATTGAAGCATAGCATAACAAGTTAAAATTAAGCATATACCTAATGGAAGTAGCAGATTTTAACTATTCCAATTGGAAGTAGCAGATTTTAACATTGAAGGGAATATGAAAATTTCAAAGTAATGCAATTATATATGAGACAGGAAAAAAGGGTAAAATAAACAGAAACGAAATAGGGAAAGAAACTCACATGCTAATGTGTTTGGTTACTCAGAAACGGAAAGGAAATGAAAAGAAAATCAGCGGTGGTAACGGGAAATTTAAACAGGTTTAAGATCCTAAAAAGAAGGGAATTCAAAACATTGTGTGTGAAATTTGGCTCAACAGAACCACAAAAAAAGGTATAAAAAATCCATATAATTGGAAACGAGAAAAGAGGGAAAGGAGTTACCTAATAGAGAGAGAATAGCGTGGAGAGGTAAACCTAATGGGGAGTTTATGGAGACGAGAAGAGAATGGGGAGAGAGAGTGAGGAACACAGAGTTGGCTCATTGCTTTCTCCATTCTCCCCTTTCTATTGCTATTGTCCACACCCTTCATTTTAGGGATGGAGGGAGGCTTATATTGCATCTTTGATTTCTTTCGGGCTTACTCAATATACCACAAGTTTTGTTGGCCCGTCTCAATAAAACTTTGATGGTCGGTTGATCAGAGCTGCAGTTGCTCACTTATTTCATTATTTTTTTTAGGTCTCGAGTTCAAGACTTAATAAAAGTATTTTTTTTCTTAAAATTTTCTTCTTCCCTCTAAGTAGAACCATTTTAAAAAAATATATACCACATTCTCTTTTGTTTTTGTTATGACTATTGTGACTAATTCAAATTGTTTCGTGTTATATTTAATTATCTGTTTTTTAATTAAAATTTTATGCTTATATAATATCTTGACTAATTTTAATAGTTATATGCTTAGTTAAACGAGCAAAATAATATATAAGTACATAATTATATTTAATATTTGTTTAAATAGTTTATTTATTAATATATATTGATAAATCATAAATTTAATCATAATCTTACTTATAAGAGGGGAGAATAGGCCTCTAAGAGAAGAAGATGAGTGTTCTTAATAAGTCTACATCTTATGACTTAAAGAAATACGAGGGAAAAAAGATAAACAACTTGGTCAACTGATCAAATGTGATTGCTCTCTCTGTATATATATTAGAAGAATATATTGTAACATACTCTAACCACCCTAGTAGGATTAGATAAGTTACTACAATTACACACAACAATTCAATCAATTGTAGATAGTGAATACATTTCATTTAAGGTCTTTATTGCACTTCAAGTTACCATTCGAATTGGTAATGATACTTTAAACATTGTACGAAACATTTACTAGATATATTAGGACCCATAAACCAATTAGATATCATGTTCAACACCAAGTAGAAGTTACTTGTCCTCTAAGTAAACATTCGGCTAGATGATTAACATGAAAGAAAAATTCTAAGTTTCCTATGTAGCTATTAAGCATACCAACAAGTGTTTTGCAAGATATACCTATGTGACTTTAATCAAACATAAGCTTACAATATCACCTACAACATTCGGCTAGTACAAAATATGTCCAAAGAGGTTCAAGTCTAAACTTGTGGTTTACTGCATTTACTTGATGTTAACTAACCATTTTCAAGAGCTTTATTCAATCATTTCATGCACAATTCAACCATGGGGAATTAAACATTAGGTTATTAACATATAAGTTCATTAAAGTGCATACATGCTATCATATATACATACCAAACTTCTAATAGATCTTAGCTAGAATTATCTTATACAAACCATAGCCAAATGACCATAATATACATGTCTTAGGTGTCACCATCCTAGGAGAACTATATCAAGATAGAAACATACTCTTTTGAGCAAAATGTGACTTGGATGAGCTTAAACTTCAAGATAGAATCCAAAATCAACATGTATCGTAGAAATGAGACTAGAATAAGCAAAGCTTAGTGAGTGAGTTAAAGTATAAGGCAACAATACGATAAGTCTCAACTATGAACTATCAAATGGATGGTATGGTTCACTCATCAATAGGGAACCATTCGAACAAGGCATACCATACTAGATGCATTGTCTAGTTTTCAATCCAATAACAATACAAGGCTTGAAATTTAGACATACTCAATCACCCAATTCAATTAGCAATTCAACTCAAGCAATCTCATATAGGTAATGTTCAATCAAGGTTTCAATATTCATAGTTCATGGCATTCAATTTTACCTTTACATTCAATCAATACAATTCAATGTAGCAATAGTTTCAATGTGCATGAGTTATTAGTTCATTTTAGGTATAGCCTTGAAAATCGATTACCCAGTCTAGATACTCGAGTTTCCAACCAAACTGTCGCCAATAACAATAATCAAGATGGTACCAAGTACCTGGTCAATCCCTCCTACTGTCGCCAATGACCAATAACAATACTTCCCTCCTATTGTCGCTAATTAGGGACCAATGTCCCGGACCGTAGTCCACCCCGATAATGAGCTCTATAGACTCTATGGCATGCCAACTATATCTAAGACCGACTCAAGACCAAGGCTTTCAATAGTTATCCCTTTCAATCGATTAGAAGCATGTTTCAATTCAATATGCACAATTTGTGCCAATATTCCCTTTTAGTCGAATAGGGCTCAATCCAATCCAATATCAATGTTTCCATGGTTAATGTAGAAGTATCAATCAATATGTTATTCAAAAATGAATTGTGTACTTCTATCTATAACAACATGCTTTATTTCAATATAGTTCAATTAGGCAATAAGCATATCAATTCAATTAATGGCAATTCAAGCATACTTCACAATCAAGTAACCACTCAAATGAGTACTTACATTGCCATTGCTTCATAGCAAGCTCATAATACAATTTATACTTAAGTTTTAATAAAATTTACAAATCAAAATAGACTTGGAGAGGTTACCACCCTCTTCAAACTTTAAACTACACTCACATGAATTTTTCTGAGCTATTGTCGATCCCGGATTGTAATCCCTTTTCCTCTACTAGCTTGTTGATCTAAGTGAGCCCCTTTATCATCAATTTCCACTTGATCTAACATTCATACAATACACAAGGTATTAGATACAATCCAGCAATCAATTGAGTCATTATGTGACCCATACATAAGCATACAATTAAATGTAACATCTAAACTGTTACTCCTGGCAGCATGTACACTGCCTACTTAAATATTCATATCTTTTATTCCGTACGTCAGAATTTCAATTAGTTTACACCGTTGGAAAGCTAGCAAAATTGTCTTTATAACCATATAAGTCTTGCATTTTAGTTCTTAGCCAACTAATACAGTTTTTAACTTAAAGACAGAGCATTTTGCTATACTGGACAATTTGCATTGTCCCTAGTGTTTCTTCTCTACATTTCAGTATACAACCCATAATTCAGTTATGTTTTCTCCTAATGAATTTAGACATATCAAAGTATTGTCCATAAAAATTTCAGCCTTAAATTCATTTTATAAAATTTATAGTGATTTTTCAAAGTTGCTGCACAGAACAGAGCATTCTAGGCAGATTACACTAGGTTGAATTTCTAGCTTCTTAATTCACATAAGCAAGGTTCTAACATGGCAATTCAATTCATTTTCATGTTCTTACATGTCTAGGTTATTTTAATTCACCTAGCAATGAGCTTAAAACAGGTCATTATCATGTTGAACCCAATTTGATCTATTTGATCACATTGCACATTCAATTTACCAATTGAGCAGTCCATTGCCTAGTTTAACTAGTCCAATTAGGTGCTTCACATTTCCAGCAAGTTATCTATTCAATTCAACGCTCAATTCATCTACCAACACGATAAAAACATGGCTTTTAAGCAACATTTTCAATTTAATTCATTAGTACATCAATCCACAAGAATTTCCAGCACCTACAATTTCAATTTACATTTCAATCATCATCCAAATTTTCCAACAGCAAGCATAGCATTTCTCCATCAATTTAGCTATTGACAACATCAATTTCTCCTATTCATTTGATTTGCATGTCAAATTCATGGATTAATCAATCAATTGAACTTCTTAACTAGTTCATAGCATCAATTCACTATCTATTCATCCATTTCATATAATTCAAGCAATAACCCTAAATCTAAATGCATCATTTGTATCTATAACACATCAAGGAAGAGATTTTACCTTCCTATCAAGATTATATGAATGCTAGCAACTCTAATTTCACCAAATTCAAGCTTGAATCTAATATTAGAGAGCTTTCTCACTCAATTTCCCTTTCTCTCTTCTTTTCTCTCCTACCCGGCCACAATGAGAAAAATGGTGATAATTCACCAAATAATTCTCCCTTAAATGACTAATTCATCCTTAATTATCCCCTAATTAATGACATGTGTAGGGACATTTTAGGAATGTTAAAATTTTGCATGCATTCCTTCAATTTGTCATTTATTTTGGTTTGGTCACTTATACAATAGATTACTACTTTTACATTTATAACATTCTAGTCCTTATTATCTAAATCTAATATCTTGCTTTCAATCAATTAGGGATCAAAGGAGAGCATTGTAGTACTTTTTTATACTAGTTTTGAGGATATTACATATATGAAAAATGTATGTATTAATTTTTTTATAAAATTATATTTTTTAATATATTATTTTTCATTATTAAATTTAAATATATATATATATATATATATTATTTTTATGTATAAAAATTGTCAAAATTGGGGATAATTCAATCCCAATTAAAAATTTGGCTGATAGGGTTCTTCTATCTATATTTTAGAAATTAGGCTAAAAACTACAGTAAATAGGGGAAGACGTCATCTCTACATGGCGTTGTGGGATCACGTCATATGCACATGGCGTTGTGCATGATATAGCCAATTGGCTCAGCTGAGCTAGGCATGCAATCGAGCCATCGTACCCATGCAACTTTTATCAACTTGATGAAAGTTGATCCAAGGGCAGGATGCCACCTCTAGGTGGCGAGGTCCTATAGCTGTCAGCTTGCCATGCTTGCACACAGACCAGTTTTCACGTGAAAGCTGGTTCGTTCAGGTAATGATTTTTTTGTGTTTAAATGTTTTCTTCTTAAATGTTATATATACAGGTTATTGAGGAGAAGAGATGTATATAGGATTTGAGAGAAAGAGTTGATAGAGTTTGAGTTGAAAACTGAGAGAGCTTGAGTTAAAAATATATTCAAAGACGGTGAATATTGTTGAAGTATATTTTTTTGTAAATCTTCTCAGTTTCTCAAAAGTAAGTAAGTGATTTGTTTTTATAATTAATCTGTTATTTTTTTTAAATTATAGAGAGGTTTGTAGATTTTTTCTGTGATTAAAAATATACTCGAATGATAATAACTTTTTATTGTCGAAGGCTTTAAAGCATATATTTACACTATCGTCTAATTCGGTAAGTTTTTGTATTTTTAAATTTATAATTAGTTTATTATTTTTTATTTTTTAATATTGTTGTTGTTACATATATGTAGTTTTTTATTTATAATTTTAATAAGAAAATTCTAATATATACTTATGACTATTTTTTTAATATTTGGAGAGAACGAGTTCATCAACATATTGTGACACTAAAAATATAGTTGGTCGTTGGGGTGAATTGCTTAATGATTTCAGTGAGGATGAAGAAAACATTGTGCCTATTACAGAAGATGATAACGTGCACTTACTCGGTGCTGATGATGTTGAGGCTGTTATGACAGATGTGACTCAAGGTAATGGTTTGGATGTTGAAGATGATGTTTGTGCCGCAATTGTCACTAGGCTTGGGTTGAGAAATGAGCAGCCAGTTTGGGGTTATGTTGAATTAGAGCTCGAGCAACTGGAACTCATTTATCCAGCTTATGAACTTCCAGCCCGCATGTATGAGGTGGACTATACTCAATGCGAGATCCGAAACATCAAGCCCACATATTTGGTTATTCATCATCTTCCAACTATGGGTAATTGGTAATGAAGGCTCAATTCGAAACAAAAAAAGAAGAGCAAATATCCTTGGTGGGTAAGAATTTCATACAAACGGATGAGTCAGATGTAGAAGGTGACACGGTTCATTGAGCAACACGCTTGTTCAAATATATCATTATCACATAACCATATTAATTTAGACTTCAATCTAATATATGCCTACACTAAGTTATTGGTTGAAAATGAACCAAGAATTTCGATTGCAGTGTTAGTAGTATCCATCCGGAATCAACTTGGATATATTTCATCTTACTACAAGGCATAGATGGCAAAGCAAAATGCGATGACACGTGTGTATGAAGATTGAGATAAATCGTATAATGAGCTACCAGCTCTTATACGAGCAATGCAAATATTCATCCTAAGAACTGTTGTATAGTACAAAACAAAGTAGACGTACACCTTACGAGGCGAACTAATTCATGGTAAAAGGATTTTCAGTAAGTTGTTCTGGGCATTCAAGGTGTGCATTGAAGGGTTCCCATTTTGCAAACGCATGATTCAAGTGGATGGTATATGGTTGTATGAGAAGTATGGTCATATATTACTTGTGGCTATTGCACAAAATGGAGATAATAAATATATTCCCAATTGCATTTTCCATAGTTGCAAAGAAAGACGCGGATGGATGTAAATTCTTTTTAAAGCATTTACGCAACCATGTAGTAAAAGAATGCGGGGTTTGTATGATTTCTGATAGAGGGACTATGCTCTTATCAATAATTAACAGAGAGGTTAGTTTGTGGGCACCTTCGCATGCATATCCAGTATATTGTGTATGACATATTGCGATCCGAAGAGAAATTTTACGCGCAGGTAAATTGTTACTCGTTGTTTATAAAAAATTATTCATTTTGATGTATTGTATTCTTATTTGATTTAACAAACTATATTTTGAAATAGGGTATGAACTAGTTCAAACCAAATTCGACGCGAAAATAAAAAGGTTGAAGCTGCATGGAAGACGTGTATTTAAGTTTGAAAATAACATCCCCAAGGAAAGATGGTCACAAACCTATGATAAAGGATAACGTTACGGCCATATGACAACAAACCTTACTGAGGCTATAAACTCGATGCTTAAATGAACACGCCATCTCCCAATTGCAAGTATTGTGTATAAGACTTACTTCAGATTGGGTAAAGTTTGGTCGGACAAAGGGCAGAAAGTTAACGCATGGATAAATAACGGAAAAATTTGGTGTGAAACCCTGCAGAATAGAATGATCGCTCTTCAAGTAGAAGCATTCGCTATAAGAGTCAGAACATTTGACCCAAGTGGTGCAAAATTTACTGTCGAAGCTATGGTTCAAGGTGAGCAAAGAATATTTGGTGTAAACCTTCATCGGATATGGTGTGATTATGGTTAATTTCAAGCATTTAGATACCCCAACTCTCACGCACACGCCACATGTATGCATATTCATATGGACCGTTACAGGTTTGCAGATCCATGTTATAAGCTGCAGACTATGGCAAATATATACAGAATTCTATTCAACACGACATCGAACCAAGATTATTGGCCGGTAGAGCCAATATACGAAGATTGGTTACCAAATTTAGAGCTTCGTAAAAAGCTAAAGAGTCGACCGACGTCCAGTCGCATTCATACGAATATGGATGATATGGATGAAATAGATGGATGAGTTCTAGTTATGCATTGCACTCTTTGCAGGGCACCGGGTCACACCAGAAACAAGTATTCGAACAAATCTAATTTTTCTAACTATCGTATCGGACCATCAACCTAAATTTTGTGTTAATATAAATTCCTCCTGTAGACTTTAATATGACAAAACTGGCACAATAAATACAGTTTTAACTGCATTTTTTCCAAATTCAATCTTTTCTTTTCTTTTATTAAATTGAGATTAATTTTTAATTTTAATTGCAAATTTTTATTTCTTAAATTTTTTAAATTGCAATTGCAATTATTATTATATATATGCATAACATAAAATTAAAGAAATTATAAAATCAAAATAAAGTATTAAATTTGAATTGGAAATGGAAAAATAAATTGGAATTGACATTTGAATTTGAATTTGAATTGGAAATATAGAATTACAAATAATATTGATGCCACCCGTGCCTTTTTATTTTAATTGCATTCTATTTTTTCCAAATTCAATTCTTTTTGTTCTTTTCTTTTTAAAATTTTTTGATTTTTTAAAACTAAATTGAATAACTTAAATTTTTTAATTAATTGCATAACATAAAATTAAAGAAATTATAAAATAAAATAAATAAAGTACTAAACTTAAATTGGAATTGGAATTCACATTTGAATTTGAATTGAAAAAATATAAATATATTACAAATATAATTTGAATTGGAATTTGAATTTGAGTTGAAATTGGAATTTAAATTTGAATTGGAATTTACATTTGAGTTTGAATTTGAATTGAAATTAGAATTTGAGTTTAAATTTGAATTGGAATGGAATTGAAATTTGAACTTGAACGTTTTCTTTTTCTAAAATTATAATATATTTGATTAGATACATAAATAGATATTAAGCCAAAATTAAAAAATAATTTTAAATATCGAATCAAAATATTTTAATATTTTTTAATACTTCAATTACTACAAATATTATCTCATTCCTGATCCAAATACACCAGTTATACAATTGATATTTAAAATTAACCATTTTCCCATTATTTACCCTAATAATCATTTAATATTTAAAATTAATATCCACCCACCCTTAGCTTATGCAGTGCAAGATTCATTGAAAATTCATGACATGCACATGCCTTTTTTTTATTTTAATTGCATTCCATTTTTTCCAAATTCAATCTCTCTTCTTTCCCTGTTCGTTCTTTTTTTAATTGAGATTAATTTTGAATTTCAATTATAAATTTTAATTTTTAAAAAAACTTTTTAAAATTGCAATTGCAAATTATATGCATACTATAAAATTAAAGAAATTGTAAAATAAAATAAATAAAGTATTAAAGTTAAATTTGAATTTGAAAAATAAATTGGAATTGCGATTTTAATTTGAATTGAAAAAATAGAAATATATTACAAATAAATAAACTCTATTTTCTATTTCTGCCTTCTCCTCGATAATTCATGCCGGTGTAAGGAAGATGTTTGATCGTATCGTCTAGGGGTCGAACCATTCTTCATGGTTGATCTGGAGTCTGCTCATCGTTGAAAAATTGATCATCCATCATTTGCATAGAAGGTGATGTACCATATATATCTTCCGGATGAAATGATAAGCTGCTAACGGTCGTAGTTGACAACAAAAATGTCATACTATCAACACCCATACCTTCCGCATATACGGATGTTTGAGGATAGTAAAATTGTGGTATGTACCCTCCATCATCATTGTAAGTTGGGTGAAAGATGAGCTGCCATCAACTGAAAAATTGATTGGTAATTGTTTCGAAACATTACCAAATTCAAATGTTTGATGAAATGATGAGCTGTCTCTAAATGGTGGTTGTTTCGAAACATTACCAAATGGTGGATACTCATGTTGTATTGGTTCTTCCCAATGATCATTGCTTACATGTATTGGAGGGATTGCACTGGAGACCACGAAGAATGTCAACCCGTAGAATAATCCAAGTTTGATTCGTCTGTTGGTTCTTGAGAGCTCTGACCAAACTCGAATGAGAATTGTACGCGTTTTGAGCACTGCTGATCTTCAAGCCATTTATTTGCAGCTTTGACAAATACTATGAACGGTTTTCTGTTTTTCGAAAACTATGAATAGTACTATGTATTAAATTCAAAATCGCTGGCTTCAATTGGACTCAAATTATCAGTCCACCGCGTCCATCTTTCCTCCTACCGCGAAATGAAATCGGTTTGCTTCACAGCCCAATTCTCATCGAATCTACCTATACGAACAATATAGATATGTTCAATAATAGGTGGTGCTCTAGGAATGGGTTGAAGGAAGTTGAACTACCGTAACACTCTATCAACAAAATTATACTCAACAATAGAAAACAGATCAAAGGCACAATTGCACCCCAAAATGTTGAACATTGAAGCACACTTTTTGGTATGCAAGCCTTGATTGTTATATTCGCGAACGACAACCAAATAAACTGTAAAACACAAATATTAATATACATGCACAAACAAACATATTACTTTAAAAAACAAATTCAGAAAATGAATTTAAAAATAATATTATGATACTTGATATTTTTTCCTATAGTTTGGATCTTTAGTCTTATATCTCTAGTATTCTTGTGCACCACCCCTGCATTTTTCAACTTATGTCTTTATCTGCAAAGATATTGAACTTATATTTCTAAGTCATTGCAGATAAATATTAGATCAACAAAATAACCATATACGACTGTAATCACAATATTACGTTTTAGTAAGAGGAAACTCCATGGGTACAAGTACTTCCACAATGGGCGTTAGATAAGGCAACCTATACCACGCCAATGACTGCAATAAGATTTGACATCTACCTATATCTGAATTTTTTTTCTCACCATCAATAATTATGATATTTCACATTTCATGGTACAAGAATGTCAATATTGCAGATCCCCAGCTATATGCACCATCTGTGTCAACATCAGCAGATATTGTGTATGAACCAAATTATCAGATATATCTGGCATCAATATCCCACCAATGATTTGCAGTATATATGCTCGAGCTGCTTACTCGAGTTTTTGGCGAGCAGATCCTTATGTTACAATAAATTCATTATGCAACCATGAAATTCTCAAACGTAAACCGTTCACACATGCCTTAGGAGGAACTTTGCCGAAGTATTGTCTGCAAAACTCAAATACATTATACTTGTTTTGTCCAACCAACGAATTCTCATTTATTGGGACACCAAGCTGTATTGCTACATCCTTCAGAGTTATTATGCATTCGCCAAATGAAAAATGAAATGTGTGAGTCATTGGTCTCCACCGTTCAATTAATCTGGTAATCAACCCGAGGACAATCTTAAATTTATGGAGAAATGAAGCATTATAAAAACCGGCACGCTGTAAGTAATAAACAATGCAGTCAGAAGGTTCCTTGATCTTCACTCCTCGATGGCAGATGTTATGCTCCACACCTTATAATTAATTTATTATAATAAATTATTTTGTTTTACACATGACAGTAAACATAATAAATTTTAAATTACTTACTTGCTCTTCATGAATATGAGGCGAAATGTGCTCATGGTCACGCCACAACAAAACTCCTTCAGATGCCATTTTCAAACAAATCTGCAAAACAATTATCATTCGAATATATATACAACCCAAAAATGTATTAAGTTCAAATTTTTGATCTATACGAATATATCTTCAAAAAATACAAAACTTACCGGATTAAACGAGAAACATTGTAAATGTGCTCTAAAGCCTTCAACAAAAGAAATAATTATCATTCGAATATATCTTCAATCACACAAAAAAATTCTACAAACCACTCTAATTAAAAAACAACAGATTAATTAAAAAAACAAATATACTTAAAAAAAGACCAGTCAAATTTTAAACTCAAACTCTCTCATTTTTTTCTCAACTCCTATACTAATCTTCTTTTCTACACCATATATATACAAAATTTAAAAAAAAAAATATTAAATGACCAGACCAACTTTCACGTGAAAGCTGGTGTGTGCATGCATGCATAACACACAGTACAACGCCACCTAGAGGTGACGTTCTGCCAATTGGATCAACTTTAATTGAACTGATGAGCCATGCATGGCAAGGCTGCTCTTGGATCAGTTTTCAAGAGAAAGCTGCTGAGCTATATCTGGAGCACAACACCTTATGGTGTGGTCCAACAACGCCATGTGAAGATGACATTTTCTTCCATTTACAATAATTTTTGGCCTAGTTTTCAAAATATAGGTGGAAGAACCCTATAAACCAAAATTTTAATTAGGATTAAATTATCCTCAAATTTCCTAATTTTTATAAATATATTTTTATTAATTATTAAATTTAAATATATATTGATTTTTATTTATAAAATTATCATTATGATTTTATTCAATCCTCCAACCAAAAGCTTTTTAATTAAAGAGGTTTCTCACTTACAATATTTTGTTTATCAATAAAAACTTCATCTTTCTCCCTTTTCTTATCCTCAACTTATATTCGCAACCGAGTTGTGACATATTACTCAAAGGACTTCCGATTGTACTTCTAAAACAAAGGAAATGATAATTTGCTTAAAATGTATCGTTATTTATTACTCCGTCTCCGACTATTTTCCAATATAAAAATCGAAATCGAGAGAAAATAAATTAAATAGAAACTGAATCAGTACACTTTATGAAAGTATTACTATTATATTATAATTTTTTGTTGTGAGTCGATTTTCCCCCTTAATCTTGAATATGAGTGTTAGTAATTATTTCGAAAATTAACCCTTTGGTTTTGCTCTCTGCTATTGTTGTCATTCTTCTGTTCACTTCAATATCAGACTCAGTTCCTTCAAGAATTGCAGAAATGGGGAACAGTGGAAAACTTGAAGCTGAGAGGTTAGTAATATATAGTTTTATCGGTCAATTTTGAAGCACTGGGAATTGGTTTTCATTGATCGAGGATTTTGCCTTGTTGGTGCTCGTAGATATGCCGTAGTGACCGGAGCAAACAAGGGTATTGGGTTCGAGATTGCAAGGCAGCTTGCTTCGAAGGGCGTAACAGTTGTATTAACAGCTAGAGATGAAGTGAGGGGAAATGGGGCAACCGCGAAGCTCCACCAGCTGGGATTTTCAACTGTAATTTTCCATCAACTTGATGTTCTGGATCAGACTAGCATTGAAGCATTGGCAACTTTCGTATCTCGAAAGTTTGGAAGACTTGATGTCTTGGTAAGTATTCATATTACCCGGAGTTAATATGAATGTCTGATTGAGTATTTACAAGTAGGGGTATTCATTTTCGGATATCGGATCAAATTCGATCTGAAATTTCGGATCGCGATCAATGTCTGATCCGAAAAAAAGGCTATCCGAATATATAATTTGGTAGAAGTAAATTTCGAATTTTTGAGTATAACAAGATTCATATTTAAGTAAATTTTGGATTTTCGAATTTTTGGATACGATAAGCATCAAATTGTTAAATATAACAAGATTCGGATCTAATATTTTTGCACACTCCTATGCACAAGTACATATATCTTCTAAAACCAACTTTAAGTGCCTGCATCTCAGATGATTTCAAATTTTAGTTCTCTAATTTGCTCATAAATCATATAACATTTGGCAGGTCAATAATGCAGGTGTTAGCGGTGCTATAGTTGATGAAGATAGCCTCAAAGCCTTAGGTATAGATCCTTCAGAATGGGTAAGTTATGTCTGAAACTTTTTTCAGATTATGATTTATTTGTTTATAAAAAAGGATACTTTTTTATGTTAATAAGTATCTGTATGTTAAAACCTAATGGTATGGCTAGTAAATGTTGTACTTATTTGAGTAAATTTCGGGTTTCACAAGGTGTGTTCTTTTTCCTAATTATATGTTGATTTTCATGATCATAATTTATTATAATTTATGTGAATTGGTTACTGCTAAACTAACAAAAAGATCTCCATAACTTTATCATTTGATCTAAATAGATCTTTTTAATTTAACTAAGTAGGTACTTATTTGGATATAATTATAAACCAAAAGATAAGAGATTACTCATTCAGATATGCTAAAAGAACAGGAACTTACTTAAGAAAAGCAAAACAGTTGGGGAGCTTTGTTTATCTAGCATTTTAGCCATTGTTTATTTGAATGATGTAATTAATTGTTGGTGCAGCTCTCTGGGAAGGTGGCAAAGGTGGTTCAGAGTGTGATAAAGTATACCTATGAAGAGGCTCAAGTATGCTTGAATACTAATTACTATGGTGTCCAAAGAGTAACTGAAACCCTCCTCCCTCTGCTTCAGCTTTCCAGTTCAGGAGCTAGGATTGTCAACATTTCTTCTCTTCGAAGCGAATTAAAGGTACTTTTATCATTATTTTTATCTCAAGATAATTAATAGATCAAGGTAAATTTCGGTATTTTGTTATGATTTAATGTTGATTTTTTACTGCATTTAGAACTTAGGGAGTTGTCATGTTGGATTTGAGTAAAAAAAGAAATAAAAGTATAATAACAAAATTATCTAAGCAAAGTATGGTATAAAAAATTAGCATTGACCAAAATCTAGTGACAAATTTGATCCTAATCTCATAATCAGTTAGTTTTTTTCCCTTTTCTTAACAATTTAATAAAGACTGTTTTGAGAACCTATGGTCTATTTGGCTTAGCAATTATATGAGAATCTGTAACAGTTGAACCGGTTCAACAAGTTAAAATTCCATTGTTATATAATTGATTTTTTTTGTGATTAATGAGATTTGGAGATTGGTATCTAACTTCTTAGTTTTGAAATAAATTATAGTTCCATTAATGAACATGCTAGTTTTTGTTAATTATCAACTATATCTAATATCTATTTTACATTAAATTAGCATTTAAACATCAATATATATTAAACCAGATAGTCCAATCAGTTGAACCGGGAGTCCAAGGTCTAACAAAGTATGGTTCCAATTTTTTTACACTGGTTTTAATCGATAGAAAGTTCGGAAAAGGCCATGGAATATAATACCATCACAATTGCATAACTGTAAGCTACAAATTTTACAGAGGATTCCTGGCGAAAGCATTAAAAATGAACTCGGAGATGTAGAGAATCTAACTGAAGAGAAACTTGACAGCATATTGCAAAGATTCTTGAAGGATTTTAAAGAAAATGCACTTGAAGCCAATGGATGGCCGATAATGCTGCCAGCCTACAGCATTTCGAAGGTGGCCCTTAATGCTTACACAAGAATTCTAGCCAGAAAATACCCAAAGATGCACATAAATTGTGTTCATCCCGGTTATGTCAACACTGACATAAATTGGCATACAGGGGTGATCACAACGGAGGAGGGCGCAGAAGGCCCTATTAAATGCGCTCTCATCCCTGATGATGGCCCGACTGGTTGCTATTTCAATCAGACCGAGGTTGCAGAGTTTTGAGACCCTCCCTCTTTTCACTTGGTTGGAGCTATTGTCGAGGTTGGAGATTAAACGTTTATTTTGGGCTTTGCTACATACTATATATGTTATTTGCACTTCACATATTTTAAAGTATTTGTGTCTCATGTTGATTAAGTTGAGTAGAGCACGTGTTTTTGGAGTTTGAGTGAGTGTGATTCAGTTATGCAAAGGGCTTTTGTTTCTGGAGTGCACATGCTTGAAGTTGGTTTGATTCATTGGAATATTTGTATTGTCAGGTTATGATTTGGACTGGTTTTATTGATTATGTCCATGGTGTTTCAACAGACTCCTTATTGGATGTTGGTACTTCCTGATGCTTTAGTCCTCTTATTTGCCGGGTGATTCAAACTCAAGTACTATTGGTGAAGGTAGGAAGACATTACCACTAAAATAAGTCGATTGTTTGGAAATTGACAATATATTGTATATAGTTTAAACTATAGTAAATAAACTATTATAAATAACGTTATATTCTTATCTTAATAATATGTAATAAATCTATTTTAAATATTAAGTAATATTTTTATAAAAATAATATTGAATTTATTAAAATAAATTTTTAGGTACAATAGAAACGGAATTTTTACTCAAATATAACTTTAGGGTTTCCCCCCTAAAAATATGACCCTTTTCATTTTAATTTCCGATATATTGTATTTGCTACAGTACCCTAGAAGTTGAATCCGACTATGAACATTACTTTTTCCAAAAAGCGCCCCAAAAATGCCCAAAGTCGGAGCCTCTTGAACCCCTTTAGAGGCATTTTTGTAATTTATAGCTTAAAGTCATATTCTCCTAAACCAGCCTTTAGTGTACTGTAGCAAATGCACTAATTCAGGGAAAAATGAGAAGGACCATGCTTTTGGGAAAAACAAACCTTAATGCAATATTTATGAATTTTCTCCTAATAAAAATTAATTTTTTCTTCTTTTTTTTTGATAAATTGGCACTTCATTCATCCAAACTACCAAAAAAGAAATTACAAAATAAACGCCAGTAGAACCAACATGGTCTACCCTACAGACGAACCAAAAAACAAAGAACCTACTCACAAAGCTCCCAATTTGTAGCTATACAATTTCCAGTAAAAGAAAATCTATTGCAACCCATATATAACTTTACACATATATAACTTTCCTACATGCATAACAAAATGACTTTACAAATATAATCATATAAATATTCATGCATCTATTACTAAAAACATGCTTGCTTAAGACAAACACGTCAACTTTAAAATCACTACCAAAGACCAATCTGTGCCAATAATTGAAGACTTTAAACCTTCACAGAAATGGATGACTGATGGGGAAATCCAAGCTCCGGATTCAGGTCGCAGACATAACGGATGGGTTCTCTTCAACTCTTAATCTCTTACGGCGACGGCGATGATTTATAAACAGTGGGAGGAAGGCTTGATAATGTTTATCGGGTGTTAACTGTGGTTGGTAATGGTATTGCATTGCTTTTGCCAAGTATTTTAAGTATCATTAATGGAAGGGATGCTGAAGTGTGCAATGGTAATCACAAGCCACAACAATTGTAGACAAAGCATTTCATTTCCTGCTTTAAAAACTAAAAAAGAACCAGACAAAGTACAAAACAATGTTGTTGATCTTGTCATAAATCAACGAATCATGGTTTAAAGACTACATTTACATAATTAGGTTCGCTCGTCACTCTTTTTTCATTTCATAAAATATCTTGTTCGGATAGAGATAAAGAGATTAATGCAAGTTTCTAAGTTTTTTAACGGTTATTTTCATTTGTACCTTTGGGTAAAAACAAACAAATAAAAACTAACAACATTAAAAATATTGATAAAATTCTACTCATAATTGAGTGACACTTGTTGTAGTTTACCCTAAATTTTATTAGTGTTTGGAAAATTCATAAAAATAAAATGAAACATCGATAAAACAAATAAGAATTTAATTAAAAGTTTTGGATTTGAAGTGAGAATACAAATTTAATTGAAAAAGATTTTAAAAAATCATTATAGCTTTCAAAAATTTTAAATTTAAGAAAAAATATTAATAAATATTTAAAAGTTTCAAAAGTTTTTTCAATTACAGTCGAACACGATAAAAAAAGTTAACAACGTCGAAAATCGTTTTTATTTATTCATTTTCAAAATGTAGCAAAACTAAATTACTCTTTTATTTTAAAAAAATCAATTTATTTTTTCAAAATTAACATATATGATATATTTAAAGATGAATTTTTTGTTAAAATGAATTTTCATATAAAGGGTTAAAATGAATTTTTTGTATAGTACATGGACTTATAAGTAAAGTTGAAACGATTAACGACTTATAGCGTTCGTATTTGGGAAGTAAAACAAATTGAAATTCCCTAATTAGACCAAAACTAAACAACCTTCCTTTCACCCTCCCCTTTTTCTTTTTTTAATTCACAACAACCAAACCCTAATCAATCCTTCCCTGTTTCTTTTTTTTAATTCGTGGTTTATTTGCAGATCCGATCCACCTCAGGTGAGTTCCTTCTTTCTTTTCTGTTCATTCTTTCACTTTTTATGTTGAATTTGCGACATTGATTGCTGGAATTATTTGTTGTTATCTTAGGGTTAGGTGGTGTTTCGTTTCTCCTTTTGTTATTATTTTGGTTATGATATCAAATTTCTTTGTGTTAATGTATTTTTTAAAATTTTTTTCCAGAAATAATTGGATGAAAACTTGGAAAGAAAGAAAAATCTGAAAGGGTAAATGCAACTCAATCTAACAAAACTATTTCTTTTCTTTTCTTTGCTTTCTCTTATTTTTATTAAAAATTTTGAGAAAAAGGTAAAATATACGTCCGGAATAGTTTTGAGATAATGAGAGAAGTGGGGCGATTTTCCTTCGTTTTCTCGGTGCCCAAGAGGGAAATTTATTGTTTGGAAGACTTGTCTCTTTGGGTTTTTTTTTTATAGTTATGTGATCCTTTTCAAAGTAAAATCTTGTTCTCTATCGATTAATCTATGTATAAATGTTTTGCGCTATTAATTATTTGCCAGAAATTTAAACAATGTCTGGGTTTGGTATTGCTTACTTTTTAGTATATATGAGTTTGAGTCAAATACCATTTTAGGATGTTAATAATAAAATGTGACTTGTCTGTTGGAAGAAGCTCTGGTATTATCTTGTTTAGAGATTTGGCTATAAATTTCAAATATTGTTGAAGTGATAAAGAGATGAAAAGAAAAATATGGTGTTGGAAAGATTTAAGTTTGTGGGTTGTTTTGAGGTGAATGAAGCTTCCATTTGAGGGATGAATGAGCTTGGAAGGCTACATTCGAGGAAGTCATTCCAGGTTTAGAAATTTAAATTGTGCCCTGTTATGTTGAATGAGAGACAAGTCAACTCTTTGATGATTTTGGCTGTCATACTTATAGGTTTTCAATTAATTGAGGGTTTATATACATGTATTAACTTGAGATGGGTACTGTAATTGCCTTCTATTTATATCTTGAGTGCTAGAGATTTGAGCTATGATTGTCCGGTAATGTGGTTGTAAGCTTTATTATATCTTTGTTCTGAGTTGGTTGCAGTTTTATTAACATAGAAATTGATGCATTACTTCTATGATCAGATTCATTCCCACCAATCCCTAAGTAAATCTTAGTTTTAATTGATTGACTTGGCTTTCGCCAGTGATAAATGGCCTTTTTTGTGTTGCTGACGATGTGTGCATCTGCAGATTGGATTCATGTTAAGGAATGGATGATGATAGTTCAGATGGATAAAATGTCTGCTCCTTCATCCAGGGAGCGCGCACAGCTTCTTTATGAGAAGGCAACTTTTCATTCTTTCCAAAATGAGGTCCCCTTTGAGTTTCTGGTCATGGAAGTTAATTTTTGTACTTTTTGCAGAATATTGAGCTTGAAAATAACCGTCGGAGATCAGCTCATTCACGAGTATCTTCAGATCCCAATGCTTGGCAGCAGATGCGTGAGAACTATGAGGCAATAATTCTTGAGGACCATGCTTTTTCTGAGCAGCACAATATTGAATATGCATTGTGGCAACTACATTACAAGCGGATTGAAGAACTAAGAGCACAAAACAGTGCCACCTCAGCTTCTGCAGGATCAAATGCATCGCTGGGTGTGAAAGTTCCTCAACGACCTGATCGGCTTACAAAAATAAGATTGCAGTTTAAGACTTTCCTTTCAGAGGCAACAGGATTCTATCATGATCTGATTTTGAAAATCAGAGCAAAGTATGGACTTCCCTTTGGGTACTTTTCTGATGATTCAGAAAGCCGTGCTGTTATGGAAAAAAGATGGGAAGAAATATGCTGACATAAAAAAGGGTTTGGTATCTTGTCACCGTTGTCTGATATACTTGGGAGATCTAGCACGGTACAAAGGACTATATGGAGATGGGGATTCTAAATCGCGTGAGTATGCAGCAGCTTCAAGTTACTATTTGCAAGCTGCATCAATTTGGCCATCAAGTGGGAATCCACATCATCAGGTTTTTATTCTATTTTATTTTGGTATAGTTATGAATTTCATTCCTCCACTTCATGAAAACGGATAAGTTAGCCCGCTACTTTACTAATTCATAGTTTGGTTCTTTTACATAATGGAAACTGAAAAATTAGTCCAGTTGCTGGTAAACATATGAACTTGAACGGCTTATTTTTGCTAATTTGCTGTATATAAATTGTTGTACTGTTATTTTTTGCTAATTACTTGCATCTAAACCGCTGAACTGCTGATCTCTAGGTCAACATTTCAACAAAAAGGCTTAAAAATATTACCCAATTGGACTAACATCAAAATTTCCGTACTTCAAAATTTGACGAATTAGAGTAGAAGAGTTAACTTCTCAGTGTTCGCAAAGTAGAGGGATTAAATTCATAATTAGACCGAAAGAATTCTTTCTCTTTGTCACTAGAGTATCCTTACTCTTGTGCCAATAATCTTTTTGTACTTGCTGTGAATTTCTCCTGTTCAACCATATTCTGACTCTTGAAGTGGGTACTTATCTTCTTTCTTCAGCTAGCTATATTTGCATCCTATTCAGGAGACTAGCTTTTGGCTGTTTATCGATATTTTCGGAGTTTGGCTGTGGATAACCCCTTTTTAACTGCAAGGGATAACTTGATCGTGGCATTTGAAAAGGTCTAAGTGCAAATTTCTGGTTTTTATTTTGACATTTGAGTTTGTTTATTCACTTATCTCAGGTAGCAATGTCTTTACCATGTGGTAACCTGGATGTATTATGGTTAATGGGTTATAGCTAACTAGACCATTAAGTTGCTTGGTTTAGAATTTTGTTGTGTGTGTGTTATCTTCCTAAGCACTCGGTGGTTCTAAATGTAGGTGATTGCAGAACATCAACCATCTTGGGTGATTTTCTGAAAAGTTTCTAATTCTTACTATAACAGATGGCTACTACTTTTCGGTCTAATGGGAAGAAATTAGTGATCCATCCTTCCTAGGTTTAGCAGTTAATTACTAAACTTATGAAGATTAGAAATGGGGCATTGTGAACTGCATGTACAGCAATTTTTCAAATATTTGAACGGAAGAAATTGTGTTTTATATTGTCTTGCATATGTTATATGCATAGATTAGCAGAAGCTACAGTATGAGATATTGCCAAACTGTTATCCTTTTTTTTTTCTCCATTTGGAGTTTGGGAGTATTTTTTACCGTGTGGTCAAGGCATTTTGCCTTTTCTCCTTGTTGATCTTGCAGCCACTTTTTGACATGGTAATCCAGCTTTTAGAATTCATTACTTTTAGGTGATAAGAGTGTGATCAAATATTGATAATTGGTATAAATGTTACTGACTTGAGAACTGAGTTTGAGTGGGTTTATTATTTATATGCTAGTATTTGAACATGTATATGACTATGGAAATTGTATTGAATGTATGCATTTTGGTTTGCAGAATCGTCGTAATTTTTTGCAACTTCCTGGGGATGTTAATACTCCCTTGGTCAAGGCGCATGGATTGCGGTTATCAGGAAAAGGTAGGATGAAAGATGAAGCAAAACTTGAATCTAAAGATGCCAATATGGAATCGAGCATTGGCAAGGCAAAAGTTTCTGGTGTCCTGGATACTTATAAGTTATTTTGCATTCGATTTGTGCGTTTAAACGGAATTCTTTTTACACGCACAAGGTATACTTTCTCGAACTTATTCACTTTTTTTATTGACCCAGCTTTCTTGGGTTGTGTCCTTATTGGAACTTCCTTTGTGCAGCCTGAAGACTTTTGCAGATGTTCTTGCTCTAGTGAGCAATGATTTTCGTGAACTTCTCTCTTCTGGGCCTGAAGAGGAACTGAATTTTGGCACCGATGCTGCTGAGAATACACTTCTCTGTATTAGGCTGGTTTCCATTCTCATATTTACAGTTCACAATCTCAAGAGAGAGAGTGAAGGTCAAACATATGCTGAAATTGTACAGCGTGCTGCCCTACTTCAGAATGCATTCGCTGCTGTTTTTGAGTAGATGGGGCATGTAATAGACAGATGTTCTCAGCTCCAGGATGTTTCTTCAAGCTACAGCTTACCTGCTATTATGGTTTTTGTTGAATGGCTGGCTTGCTACCCGGATGTTGCAGCTGCTGACTGTGATGTGGATGAGAAACAGTCAATTGCTAGATCATATTTCTGGAAACACTGCATATCATTACTGAATAAGATCTTGTCAATTAGGCAAATGTGCGTTAATGATTATGAAGATGAAACTGGCTTTTTCAATATGAGCAAGTATGAAGGAGAAACTGAAAACCATCTTGCATTGTCGGAGGACAATGAGTTGCGAGGGTTCTTACCTCTAGCTCCCGCACACACCATTTTGGACTTCTCAAGAAATCATTCCTTTGTAAGCAATAGCGATAAGGAAAAGAAAGTCCGTGTAAAAAGAATTTTAGCAGCTGGGAGATCAGAAAACTGTTTATTTTGATTCGGAAGCAAAGAAGATTTTTATTAGTGTTGAGCCTTCCAAAGACGTCACCCTCAGCTCTTCTGCCCTACCAGCAACAAACTGTGTAGGACATGAAACCCCTTCTGAGAAATATGCAGCAGCCAATGTTGGAAATGTGCAGCGGCCAATTCCACAACCTGAAATGGCTGGGGAAGAGGATGATGATGATGGTGAAGTGATTGTTTTCCAGCCAGCTGTGAGTGAAAAGAGAACTGAGGTGATTGGTTCAAAGTGGCCCCCCTCCGAGTCTTTGAAGCTTAGTCAAAGTAGCTCTGCTGATGATCTCAAATTTTATGGTAGTACCATTTCTTCCCCTCTTGATAGTCTTAACCACCATAATACTTTTGGTGCCAGTCCAATTCTTGTATCTGCTGAAAGCATTCTCCCACAGTATCTGCAGCCTGTCCAGATGCATGCATCCAGGTGGTCCGTGGAAGAAGCTATGTCTCTGGTTAATAGCTTGAATGGTTTGACAATGTTGGAGGATGGGCATTTGACAAAACGGGATATGCAAGAGAATGTTGGTCTTTCTCATGCTGCTACTCCTACTATCCAACAACCCATCACTGCTGGTGATATGTACTACAGTCAGATAAAAGTGCCAGAAACTGTGATGCCATCCAGAATAGATCCTATGGTGTCACCTAAGTAACTGGTGATGCATTGGCTGCTAAAACCACCTCGGTTTCACAAGTTGACACAAGGAGGAACCCAATTAGCCGTCCAGTTAGGCATCTTGGTCCCCACCAGGTTTTAGCCCTGCTCCATTAAAGCTACCAAGTGAATCTGTTACCACTTCAGATTTGGATAACCCGCTGATGGATGATTATAGATGGTTGGATGGATATCAGTCATCATCGTTGAAAAGCTCTGGGATTGATGGTTCCCTCAATTATGCATCTCATGCTGATACCCTGTATGTCAATAATAGCAGCAATGGTGTGACTGGAACAGTAGGCTTTCCTTTCCCTGGGAAACAGGTACCAATGGTGCAGTTCCAAACAGAAAAGCACAAGGGATGGCCGGACTACAATACTCTTGAGCATCTGAAAATTCAACATGAACAGAAGTTGCAACAGCAAACAATGAACGGAAACCAGCAATTTACGTCACTGCCAGAGCAGTATAAAGGACAATCAGTCTGGACAAGTCGTTCAATTGTGTGAGATCAAGCTGGTAGCTTCATTTTTCACTCTTGATTTTGTAATTCATTACGATTATTGCTAAATTCTTCGACCTGACTTCTGCATGTACATTTGTTTTGTGTTCTTGAGAATGACTCCTGTGAATGTACTGCATCCATTTGCTGCTAAATCAACACCAACTTTGAAGCATTATCAGTGTTGAGTTTTTGTTGGAGCACAGATGGCTTTTGCTTCCAGCGGGCTTTTGCTGCTAAACAAGTGAGTACGCGGTCAATTGTTTTTCTTTGGTCATTTCCTATTTTCTCTGTTTGTGTTTATTCCTATAGGTAGGTTAAGTGATTCTTTTAATCAATTCCAGATTACTATGTTTCTCTCTACTTCTTTCATTTGTTCGATTTTTGTGCATATGCACTTAGTGGTCTTATTCTTATAGATCATTTTCTAACAAGAAAACTGGCTTATAAGCCATTTTTGTGTCTTCCCCCCCCCCAAAAAAAATAAATAAATAAAAAAGTCTTTTTGTAGCAAGTCCAATCGTGTAGTTTGGATTTGTTGCACTTGGTGACTTCTAAGATCATGTTCTACCCAATGAAAAGTGGGAGTCACTTACCTGTAGAAATTGTAACGTGTGTTTTAGAGATGTTTGATCGTGCATGCATGCTTTCCTGTTTATCTCAACAGAAGTGGCTCTTACAGTTAATTTTGCAGTTTTCGCCAGATCTGTGCTGGAAGATTGAGGATACCATCTCTAAGACGCGAAACTTGTTAGGAGTAAGTGCCTTCACTGGTTACTGGGATAATATAGAACATGTTGATTAAAGATTTGTGTATTGGTTTCGGGGCTGCTATATATTGAGGAGTTGGTCGGACAAACTAGGTTTACCTGTTAACTTGCAAACCTAAACTGCTGTTAAAGTTGGAAGGTAGGCAGTCAATCATACACATGTAATCGGCCGGTTCTCTCTGCAGACGAGCTTCATAACTCTAGTCGAGACAGCTACTAGGTATGATCTGTGTATCAGTCGTCGGATGGTGGGATTGGGATTATGCTGGTGTCTTATGAGTAGGCGAACGTGTGGGTGGGTATCGAGTGATTTGAACGAATGTTTGCTATATGATCTGGGTCAAAGACTTGTCGTCCTATATGGTTTTACATCTAGAATGAGTGATTTGGAACTCAAACTAAGCGTTGTTTGTTGAAGTTGAGCTTCAGGCGAACTTGTAATGAAAATAAATCTATGAATAAATTCGATTCCCGGTCGTTGTGGATGCAGATGTTTGGTTCTTTCCAAGAATGATGGCAGTATTGATTAATCTTCAATAGTTTAATCATACTAGTTTTCGTTCGTTTTTGTCCAATATTGTTTTAGCCTTTAATATTCGAATATAATACTATCTTTATTCTATTACTCATAAGTTCACAAAGTATCAATTATTAACTTTAGTACATATTGAGTAGGTTCAAAATAAAAATCAAGAAATAAATAAAATACCAAATATATAGTTTATTTATCCTAATAAATAGTTTACTCACGAATACTTATGGGACAAAGCCTACATAGAATCTCGCCTCCATTAGGTATCAAGGTATTTCTGTGCACAGTAAACTTGGTATTTTGGTGCGTAGCTTTTTCTATTAAATTGAGAATTTTAATGTCAAGATTTGAATCCACATAAAATAAGACTACTCAGCTAACTAATAGATAAAACGGTAAATAATGTTTGGAACTAAATATTAGAATAAAAATCGCTAATAAAATGAAGCTAATTAAACAAATTCATTCAAAGTGTGAACTGAATTTTAAGACCCGAATTTCTATGGGCCTAACTGAAACCTAAATGGCAACAAAACTGGGTTTACTAGGCAACCTAACTGATGGTAATATTATTCTGTAGATTTTCGTTTTTTTCGATCAACAAATTTTGCATACATAACAGATACAGTTCGTGAGAGGCAAATCAAATTGCTGCTTTATATGGTTCCATCCATAAATATTGGCCTCAGCACCTTCAATTTTGAAGTTTAGCAGGGCTCAGAGTTTCAAGACCATGCTTCAACGTGATATTTACCAGCTTTTTCTAAAGACCTAAGCCATCTCGCCGCCGATTCCCTCGGAGCCCCACTTTCCTTTGATATAATCCCCTCCAAGGCTTCCATGACATCTGATGGCATCTTTGTTGAAGACCCTGCAACATAGATGGCCGCTCCCTCACTCAGCAAATTCCAAATCCTTTGGCTTTGTTCCCGCATTTTATGTTGCACGTAAACCTTCTGAGGTTGGTCTCTCGAGAAGGCGGTGTAAAACCCACCACCCTTGGCTTCTGAAAGCACCCCATCGTTTTGTGAATGAGACAACCACAAATCTCTATATAGAAAGTCATTATGCTTGTTTCTGCAACCAAAGAAGAGAAGAGTTGGAGCAATTGTACTAGATTGACTCTGTACAGCTCTTTCCTCCACAAATCCACGAAAAGGTGCACAACCGGTTCCGGGTCCAATGAGAATGAGGGGAAGTGAAGGTGGTGGCGGAGGTAGCAGACCTTTATGAAACCATACTGGAATGAATATTCCTGTTTAAGCAAAATACCATAATAGTAAGACTAACACATGCTATGCATACGGTTGGAACAAGAAAAGCAAAGAAATGCTACGTAATAGCACATTCATACCTTGTTCAGGATCGAGACTGGCTAGCCATGTTGAGCAAAGGCCCCTCCTTTTCCGCTTGAAAGGTGTTGTCCATGAGACAACATCCACGGTCAAATGCACTTGATCTGGGTGACCCAAAGGGGAAGAAGAAATGGAGAAAGCCCTGTTTTTTAGCGGTGGAACCAATTGCACTAACCACTCGAATGGCATTTTCACAGAAGGGAAATCCTCCAATACCTTTTATCACAAATATTGACATCAGTTTTGTTTTCCGTGGAAGTTGGGATCTTCTTTAAGATCATGTGGTATTTAGTAAAGAAATATATGGAGGGTAATTTGTAATAGTATCCTACTTTCAATGCTATTGACACCAAAAATGACATGGATTACTAATAAAATCTTAAGACACGCCAAACATAAGAAAGGATAGTACTATGACCTAATGATATCCACTTGCTTATCTTAACTTATCCCTAGATTTTCAATCAGTCAATGTATTAAACATACTAAAAAGAAGAGAACAAAAAAAGATTGAGGTGAGAAATGCATAAAATATTAGAATACAACATTTTTTAGAAACGGTTTGATATTAAGCTTGGCATAACAATCTACAACTAATGTATCTGAGGAGTTCTCTCAATTGTTTAGAAAAGTAAGAAACAAGACTGCACTTAAACAACCTCTACCCCTGATGAAAACTTAAAGAGAAAATCAATAAATTTTGAAAAGATCAGAATACAAAACAACCATTAAAATAAACCAAAAGCAAAAAATAAATCAGTTATGTACTAAATCTACTTCACTTTACCTCCAGAACGGTTCTTCTTTCCTTCTGGTTGTACTGATAAAGATCATCTCTTCCTTCAGGTGAAGCAAAATACTGAAGTCTTTCTTTCTCATGTTCAGCAGTAGCAAAGAAGCTCATGACCTGGAAACACTGATGTCAGTCAGACACGAATGACGTTCATAGAAACCTTAGTGAAACTTTTTTTTCTTCTTTTTTTCCCTAAAATAATTTTTGAGACCTTTACTAGTGTAAGCCGTGAAATTATATTCATGACAATGCATTTATGACGAACTTCCCAAAAGGCTACATGTAATTGAACCATAGACTGTCAAGTGAATTCCAATCCGCTAAACACTTTGATATGTGGACAGCATGAGCGTGTCAAAGATACTATTGTGTGGAACCAGCGCAAGGCAGGGACACAGAGGTTATTAGCACCTGTAGGGTAGCATTGGAACGATTCATTTCTGACAAAATGGAAGTTGGCATACAAGTGGCAGAAAATCTGCTTAAAACATGAACCTAGTTGAAATAGATACATCATCTCAAACGTAATACACTAATTTAAAAGCATGTATTTTTATGACAGTTATTTGATAAAAAATTTACAGGCAACTATAACACTATTCATTTTGAAGTTACTTTTCAGAGATGATCATCTAATAGTGATACTGCAAGTCAAATGCAGGCTCGGGGAAGGAAATGAAAGTGCAGTAAATTTCACGAGTGCAAGTTGGGAGGAATTGCTCGATAGAAAAATACAATAATATAAAAATCAAAGATGTTAAAGCGCACAGGATCTTGCCTCGAAGAAATAGCGCCTGGGGGAAGCAGATGCTACATCCATTGTCAATTCCACAAAAGTTCTTAATTTAATGGATATGTCCGAAGTAGCTAAATTGTTATCAAGATGGTGATTTTCCATTTCTCTAGGATGGACCTGAAATCAACCATATTTTTCAGCACAACAAGGTTAGTATATAACATGTTCATGTTTCAAGGTTTCTTATGCATGTGATAGGTACAGGACCAAAAAAGTTTAGGAAACCAAATAGGCAATGTTTACTTAAAATATTAATTTTAAAATTATTCATTCGATAAATTACCATTTAACTGGCAAACAATACCCAATCATTTAATTGACATAGGGTATAACTGGAGCAATATTACACAACATACTCTTTCATTTCTTTTCCGCTCCTTAACCGACAAAGGAGGTTCATCATAATCCCTTCCTTTCCTGTACCTTATTCATGCAGAATGGAACATCCTTTCCTTTAAAAGCCCTTATTTTCCTTTCCCTTCATTTCCTTTACAAACTCTAGCCCAAACTCTTAGACAATTTTTTAGCAATAAGTTATCTCGAATAAATCATAGTTCTCTACTTCCAAGATAAGTCCCTAAATGTGTTCTGTAAAATCCTTCGAACTCGCAGTTGATGCAAATCTAAAATATCAATATATGAATTAACAGCTCCATCAGAATGAAGGATTACTACAATTTCCAATATGCAAAAGAACTTACTGTTATGAATGATTCAGGATCCAAGTTACAGAGCTGTATGAAAGAATCAACTGCTGCAGGATTCTGTGAAGGGAGAACCTCTAGGACATCACCAACTTCATACTGATGTACCTATAATATATAGGAAAGAAAAATTAAGCAATTAATAAGGCTCGCGGTTTGATAGGTGAAGCTGTACACAGACTTCAATGGCAGCAACAGACAACCTACCTGAGAAGCAAATTCAAACTCAAAGTGACGCACATCTTTTTCGTGGCTTGCTCTGGTCAATGGGCAATTTTTCACCTGCCAAGGAATTAAAACATCAGGGATACAAAAGACATAGAGAGCAAAATATCCCATAAATTAATACTAATTAACTGTCCAAAGACCAACCATGGAAAGCATACCAAACAAATCGTAAAAACCATTAAAAGTGGATAAATATGACTCCATGTAATAACAGTTATATTTGATAAACATATTTTCTTTCTGTTTACTACTATTTTGAAACCGCCAAATGCAACTCTGTGCCAGAGAACAGGTTTCTAATTCAAAGCAATAACTTAAATTATCTTTATTACTAATGACAGACAATAAGTGATAAATAAAACTTCCATGTAGTCTTATTTATTAAAAGAGAAACTGGGCCAAGGGATTGTCACCAAAATCACAGAATAACACAACAAATTTGCAAAAAGTAAGAGATAGATCCAGATTGCATTCTACCCAA
Source organism: Hibiscus mutabilis (assembly GCA_019671005.1). Taxonomy (NCBI): domain Eukaryota; kingdom Viridiplantae; phylum Streptophyta; class Magnoliopsida; order Malvales; family Malvaceae; genus Hibiscus; species Hibiscus mutabilis. The sequence goes on along the minus strand of CM033715.1, from coordinate 2,714,690 downwards.
AGTTTCTAGCAATTACTGTTGATGTAAAAAAGGGATAAGTAATTTTAGTTCAGTAGCTAGTTCCACTCCAGTGAAAAACTGCACCATTTACTTGCATTTCAATTTTCTTTCACATGAATATGGATATATTCTCTTTCTTGAGCAGCACATCTTTATTTGGTTTTATAGAAGGTTTAGACAGTCATATGGAAAAGGCCTGCTACATTATAGTTCAATTACTGGAGAACACAATATGCGATGAAAAAAAGATATTGTTCTTCAACTAGGATAAAGTAATATAGTTGGCATTTCATGGTCCTATTTGATGTTTGCTTTCAGACTTAGGGCAGCCATCTTTTAGTATCATATCAAAGGTTCTAGACAGTGGATTGAACACAATGGGTCAGCAAATGGAATTTAAAATGAAGAGCATTGATTCAAATCGCATAGATTTCTACCACAATATAGAAAAGATACTAGAAAAGGTCAAATACCATTTTAAGAAAGGTATCAGGCTTGCTCTTTTCATGAGGAACTTTTCCAGAGGACATTGAGCGAGCCCTCCCAATTTGCATCTGAAGGTATTTAAAATCTGAGAGAAACATAAGACAGATTATGTTCTCAGAGAAAAGGAAAAAAAACAGAAAAGAGAACAGGTGAAATAACTATATCTAGAAATCAATCTGGTTTACAAATTTGCAAATCAGAGAGCACATTGGTTGAAATTGAATAACCGATGGCAAAATTTCAAAAGAAACTAATCATCTGTAATCCATAGATAATAATGTTGTTCATTCTTTTAACCTGGTACACATCTTGAATTGCTATATGATTACAACTACAATCTGGTTTTAATCTGTTCTGATTTTCAGCTTCCTCTAGCTCAATACCCCTCTACTTCTTTTTCTTTTTCCAAGTTACCTGTTGCAGTTGATAATTGCGAATCCATGTTGTCTACATTTTGGTAAGTGACTTGAAATTTTGGTTGGCCAATTAATTCCTCAATCTGAACCAAGAAATCTGGACCTTTTGGAAAGAAATCGGATTTGATCTCATTTAACCCACTCCACAATGATAACATCCAAGGATCCAAAGCAGCTTCATACCTGCAAATATCAATTAACTTTCCGATAAAAATGAAGCAAAATGAGTTATACTAGTCAAGTTTCATTTCAACTAACCTTTTAAACTAAACATCATGAAAAGTTCCAATCTAAAAATATATATATATCATGTAAATTTTTTAGTGTGAAGTTAGAAATCTATCTCTTGCGACTCAATGTAAATGATTCAAAAATCTATTTGGCACTTCAACCAGTAACAACAAAGATCCATGTCACATACTCACATTTCAACTTGGGTGACCTGGAATGCATCCGTTGCAAAGATATATTTCTTAAATTTCTGTATGGGGTTTTTGCAGAAGGTTCTAACTTTTAACTGGTTTTGATGATTCAACAGTGAACTATGTAGAGGAAACAGACCATTGAATAAAATAAGAATGCTAAGAACAATAATGCAGAAGGAACTGCTATCAGAATTATTCTTAAAAGTACTTAGTAACCATACCCTGAAGGATGCTGATCATCTCCCAAACCTCTTTCAATAACAGCTTTGGCCCCAAGGTCTGAAAGTCTTTTATCAAGTTTCTTTGCAACAAACTGCAGAAACCAAACCAAATTAAGTTTTTCTCCAATTATTCACCAAGACCTACGTCAATCAGCACAAATAATTTAGTAGAAACTGAAACATGAAACCTTTAGAAAGCAACCTAATTCATAGCTTATGGCATAAATTTTGATAAGTTCTAACACCATAAGAGTCTACTTCAGCAAACAGCTGAAGAAATCAAGTACCAGGGATTTAAAAGATGTTCAATGTCAGTCATTTGCCATGGACACTTCAGCACACATCATATTCTACGAAATTAGTAGCCTTCAAGATGCAATATAAACAACAGTAACATGTTTTTGAAAATAGGCATTTGATACTAATCCTAATGTCATTGGCGACTTTATGAAGTCATTTGATTTTGCCATCTCAAGGATGAGGAACGTGAACTATGCTGATCCAAGCTACAGAATCTCCCATACCGTGAAGTATAAAAAGAATCAACATACCGAAAAACCTATGTTCATGGAAAAAAGTAGATATGGAATTGAAAATGCAATCAAATGAACTGTGTAAAACCATTACGTTATATTTCTGGTACCCAGAATCACCTAATCCAAACACGGAATAATGAACTCCTTCCAACCAATGGCTGCCAAGATTTCTTTGCAGAAGAAACCTCCAAAATACCTGCAATATATACAAGATTAAGAAAGTAAAAAAAGAAGATTTTTGAAGAGAACAAATTAGGGTTAGCCTTGCCTTCATAGAATCAGGAGTATCCCCTTGGCCTGTGGTGGAAACAACAAAAATTACAGTGTCTTCTGCAGGCAACGAGCTCTGCAAAACAGTATCAAGAAACTAAGTGATAGCAAATGCTTTTGAATCGATTTTGTTTAAAAGAATGAGTAGACTATGATTTACAGCATCATATTCATCAGTTGAACGAATCACGGCGCTGCAGGCTCGTCGCTCAGCTTCTCGAGCAATACGCTCGGCCACATCCAATGCGTTTCCCGTTTGAGTAGCGTATAGTATCAGTAGTTTCTTCGACTTCATCTCCGTTCTTACTGAACTGTCACAATGTCAGGAGAAGACGGGCGATGGGTTAAATGAGATGTAACAAAGGTCAATTGAGCACATGAATTTGCGGGGAGTCTAATGTAGGGTATGATACTGTACGCACCGACTAAAAATATTACCGGTCAATAAATTTAAAATATTAATATTTATTATTTTTATAATATTTTCGATTGATATTTCGTCATTAAAATTACTAAAGAATTAATGAAAGTTACTCTTTTTTTAACGAAAGAACAAACGGAAGTTTGGTTGAAATACAAAGGGAATGAAAATGGAATCCGGTGAAAATAGAATATAACGGTAGAAGATATCGATGGCGGATATAAAAATATTTTTTAGAGTGAACACATATAAATTTTTAAAATTTTAGAGTGAACATAATTTATAAGTATTAAAAAATTTTAAAATTAATTCATAAAAATTAAAAAAATTAAAGTCAAATGTATAATTTTAAAAAATCTTGCATCCGCCACTAATAAACCTAATGTAGTTTAAATGTTTAATTGGATGGAATGGAGTAGTATTCAGGGTAACCTACATATTTGGTACACATTTATTTATATATATTTGTTTTGATCATTTAACTATTCTTTAATAATGTATATATATATATTTTTTTGTAAAAACATGATTTGATTTGAGCTGATATTTGTATTAATGTGATTCTGCTACATTCGTGATTTTTATTTGCGTACTTCTGAAACATTTTAAGGTGAAGTGAACTGCGTATTCTATTTCTAATTCTGTATCACAAAAACATGTCACGTCAATACTCTGATTATTGTATTGCATACCCTGATAATTTTTTTGGTAAAGTTGTTTATATAGTTCATATTTAAGATTCGTAGTTTTTTTTTCCAATAATATTATATCTGAAGTTTAAACCTGAGTTCTTTTCTTGAGAGAGTAACGTATATTGCCACCGTACACAACCTGTTATTAGTTATTACTAATATTATTACATGCCCCGTTGATATTTTGTACTTTTGTGTCGCATGTCATGTTTGTATCGTTGCATATGGGTGGAATTGTAGAAGGAAGTTCTAGCAGGCATGGTTGAGTAGTCAAGAACTTTCTGGCTCACATCTGTATTTTTGTAAACATTATAATTATATGCAACATTAGTATCGAATGGTTGTGTAATTAAGGACTTACTACCCTTACAGATATTTTAGGACATTAGGATCGAGCTTGATATTCAGAATATCAAAGTTTAAGATATTTACTTATATTTTCATAATAACTCTCTATTTCATATTAACTTAGGGGGACTGGGTTTCTATCTTGAATTAGTTGAGTTTCTATCTCGAATTAGTGGAGTTTACGGATGATAAAAGATCAAACAAAGAGAGAAGAGTGTCAATTAATAACTTTTAATCTCCTACTCTAAAAATTATTGACAGTTTTTTGTCCTTAAAAAATCAAGTAATTCTGCTGCTGATTGGGGTGGCTAAACGTACCAGGGTGAACATGTGCCCTGCACCCTGGATGGCAAATCATCCTTCTGATATGCTTATGCTTCTGTAATTTTGTTTCTTATGAATGAAAATTTTCTTTTGGTCAAAAAAATTAAAGAATTTTAACTATAAATATTTTATACTAATAATCTTCCATTATGCATTAGTACTTGAGACAGTAAAAAACTTTAATTTCACAAACAATGTTTAGGTCTATAAACTATCACACGTCATAAATCATAAATTTTAAATTCTAAACATCAAAATCCTAAATAACACAGCCATTCAACTATGCTTTTTAACTCCACTGACTGTATATGAAATAATTTCTCATTATTTATTGGTAAAGTATAGCATATCAATCAAAATTAATCTTAACATGTAAAACTGTTCCACCTAAAATCAATACTATAAAGAATACGAATTTCATATGCTTCATATATAAAATCAATATGAAATGAACCTTCTTACCGGATACATTTTATGAATTGAAAAAAAAAAGCTCTATAATTGCCATCTTAAAAATATAATAAACAATGATAATTTTCTCACTTCATATATTATAGATTAGGTGCTAATAAAATTAATACAAAAACATATTACGAAAATTTTCAATGTTGTTCTTTTCCTTCCAGGGAAAAAAAGGTATGTCTTACTAAAATTAAATCATTTTCAGACCATGCATAATTCATAACCAGCCAACAGTGTAAAAACACTCACCAGTTACCATCACTGATAATGTCATTGCTTGCCATGCCTAGAAGATAAGTTTAAGCATTAAAAGAAAAGAAACATCATATTTGTAACAAAATTCAGGAAGGCAAAGAACATGTGTAAGTTGGGGTGTCTTCGAAATTTAAGCATCCCCTAGTGAACAACCACAAGTGCCCTGTTTTCTGCTCGGAAGTTTAATCCCTGCACCGATGATTATGTATTGATCAATAATCCAAGAACATGCTGAATTGCAGTAGGTGTTACAGAACAGGGCCATGATATGAAATTGAGAAGCAGCATATTGTGTGTATGTATATTTTTATATATACTCACAACTTCATCCTATGCAAGAGATTTCATGTCTGTATTTGTGCGCTAAAAATAGGAAGCATTAATAAGAGAGTTTAAGTGGTGTGCAGCTTAGATGGTCATCCATGTTGTCAAAAGTCAAAACCATTAGCTGCAGTTTTTTACATCGGATTTTGGTTTCATAGAAGCAGCTTTATACTTTCATTAATCGTTATTTTTTTCTCTAATTGTTCGTTCCTTGTTCACCTTAATCAGTATAAGAGATTTAAGGCAAATTATATCATGGAACATATAAGCAAAATTATGAGACCTCGATGCTTACCTTTACAACTCTTTATCAGTGTCTAGCTGTGCTTTTTCTGCTGCCTTTTCTGCTTCTTCCAAAGCAAATGCTTTTAGGGATTCAACATCCCTTTTCCCTGGTCATTTCATTACATTCAGCAGGGAAAATAATTCAACACCAAAAAATAGTTCTGAAACATGGTCTTTTTGAAACCTTTATTAACTGAACCTTATTATTACGTGCAGAAGTTAAACCCAAATATATTTATGGTGAAAGGAAAGACAACTATGACGTAGCAGACAACAAAATCAGATCAACTACAAAAAAAAAAATCCGATTTATTCTACTTGCTGGTTTAGACTCACATTCAGTTAAAGTCGTGTCAAATGGCTCAAAATGGAAAAGGAAACTCTAGCACTTCCGAAAATTAAAATCAGGCTGCTTTGAATCCATTTGCAAATCATAACAAAATTAAAACCAAATTCAATAGCCTTTACAAAGATTAGCTGTGTTGAGTGGCCGGCAAAAAAAAGGCTCAGCAATCTCCCCTATGCTAGTATGCACTACAATGGAGTTGGCTATAAAAGAGACACGTCCACTTGAAATAAGCTGAGGCATTTAAAACGAAGTGCAACATGTAAAATTTCAGAAATTTAAAATTCTCACTTTTTCTACTTAAAGAATCTCACAAATAGCACATTTGGATACGAAAAGCCTTGTACACTAAGTAATGAAAAATGACTATTCTCATCTGAAAAGGATTTATTGATATATACACAAGAATGCCCACACTCAGACATTTCACCACATCATAACCATTAATAATGATCAGATACTCAAAGAAAAACGATAAACCTAAACATTTAGGAACCTGATTCGGTCACTAATATAATAGATGCTAATTTTAGAATAAGTCGAAATAGATTTTGAGCTGTGCATGAGTAAACATATGCTTTTCCTTTCAGTCTTTAATTTCCAAAGAAACAAATAAGTTATTATGAGAAATAGAAGACAATAAAAGATGATAAAGTGAGAGAGATAAAACCCATCTCCCCCGACTTGATTTCAACTCAAACCTGAAACAGCAAGTGACCCAGACATCAGAAGAAAACATTGCCACTTTCCTTCCTAAAGCTCTCAAAGTACAGCTTAACCAGTCTAGGTTCTATACTCTTTAAGAGGTTCTACTCCATTGAGCCTATTTGCTTCTACTATGAGAGTACACCACTCACTCCACGCTAATAATACCCTACACGGCCTATTTTGCTTTGTTTAACTGAATGTCCAATCCGGGTCCCAAAAGCTTTTCATCCCTATTGAGTTGGAGCAACTAAGTGTAAAAGGCCCTAACTACTTAGTGCAGATAGCAATATCTTTATTTTTAAATAAAAATATTAATCCTTCATATGCAGCACAAAGAGAGCATCTTGAGTTTGAACTGAAATCCAGAGTTTGCACAAAATAATTAAAAAACAGAAATAAGTGAAATTGGAATGTTACCTTGATATTTAGCAACTTCTTCGCCATCGTAAAATAGCTTAAACGTGGGATAGGAATGGATGTCTACTTTAGTGCATACAGGTTTGCTTACACTGCAATCGACTTCGCCAATCTCTATTTCATCTTCTCCTTCCATTGCCTTTCCTAACTCATCCCACAATGTCCCCAAGTTCTTACTGAAAAAATAGTATTACAGTCATTGGTAAGCGAATTACACTGGCGGAAGCTCTATAATGAGGTCTATTTCACTCGAACAAATTTAATAAAGCAGGCAGAAATCATTACCAGTGTTTACACCAAGGAACACAGAATTTCACAAACCAAGCCGTGTCTTTCTCCTTGATCTGAAAATTTTTAAAAAAATGATATGCAAAAAATACAAGATCTCCAAATTCATATTCCGTGTTGTTTGCCAGTATTGATGAATCATATTGAACACACAATCAACTGGAAAACAACACGGAATATGTTTTCCAGTGGAATCAATTTAAACAAATTGGAAATAATCACACCATTATTAAATTTGGGGAGAAACATACCAAACTGACATGATTCAAGTAAAAGAAACTAGAGAACCCTAAAAAGATTATAAATACAATTAAAACTGTGAGATTAGAGGTGGATAAAGGGGTTGGATTACCTTGTCGGAGAAGGTGTCGGGATTTAGGGTTATAACTTCCGCTTTTGTCTGAACTGTTATTGTAATCAAGAAGAGGAGGAGGAGGATGACAGCGAAACGACGGCCGTTTTTCATGACTGACGAATGTGATTTTCCGGCGAGCTTTTTGTTAACTTCGAATAGAATCGAAAAGGAAAATGTGGAGATTTTTCAGATTTGGGACATTTCTCACTTCTCAGTTCAACGGTTCATCTATGGAGCAAAAGAACTGAAGCTACATGGCACGTGCTTTATCACGTGAGCCATTTTGCCTTTTTCCCTGAATAAATTACACCACATGTGACCGTATTATGAGTAAGTTTACAATTGGGTCATTGTACTTTAAAATGTTACAATGGGATCACTTTTATTTATGTTAACTTTTTGGGGTAAATTTCCATTTTGGTCACTGAACTCTTATGAGTCAAATTTTTTGAATTTTCTTTTTTAATTTTTTACAAGTTTGTGCAAGATTAATTCATATTTTCTTGGTGTTCTTGAACAAAAGTTATTTGATGCTTTTAATGATTCATGAACTTGTAAAGAAAATCAAGAATATTTTGTATTTGAATTTTTACATTTACGGTTGTCCATCAGTTTTTGAAGTTGCAAAGAGACTCTTAACTTTTAGTTGCATCATTACATCCATCTTAAGAAAGATGTAGCAATTTGTTCCATTTACGGTCTATTTTAATGTCGGTGACCTTGTTTTGAACAATGTTCTCATACTTTTGTGGTGCGTTGCTAAAGGTTGACCCGGAAAATTTGACCACTCGAATCAAAATCAAATCGAATAAAAAAAGACTTGAATTTCATAGAATTGAAAATTAATCAGAACACAAAGTAATCAGAACCTATAATAATTGAATCGAAAGCAATCCGAACCGAAAATAATCGGAACCAAAGGATATTTACATCAATTTGTTAATTGATTTTTCATGTATTCTGTTTGTAAAAGTTCAACTCGAAAAATTAAATTATTTATTCAATTTTAATCAAAAACTAAATAAACTGAGGGCAAAATTGCTGCAATTGAATGGTTTCGAAGGTAAAATTACACAGATGACTTCATCGTTAACTGTCATGTCAGTACTTTAACGGTCAACGTCGGTCAAAATGCAACATTGCTGCAATTGACTGATTTTGAGGGCAAAATTACGGGAGGAAAAGTAAAGGCAACATTGCTGAGTTCAGATTACTACAGAGGCAAATTTGACCCTTTAGCCTATTTTTTTATTCCCTTGTATTAAGTTTATTCCTTTGTATTAAGGATTGTCATTTGATCTAACTCGACGAGTTTCGACCCAAGGATCAAATTTTTAAAGAAAATTTCAAATTTAAGTCTGATACGAATTGAGTGTTCTAAGATAGTGTCGGATTGAATTTGAGTTTAAGGTAAAAAATATTTAACCCGACTCGAAATAATAATTTAATTTTATTCTAAAAGTTTAAGTATAATTGCTATAATCTCTTTTTATATATATTTTCAATTATTTACTTATTTTGTAAAACAAAAATAAAATATTAATTATAGTGCCCCTTTATTTATATTTTTTAATTAATTTTTTATTTTATCGAATAAAAATGAAACAAATGATTTTTTTTATGTAAGACTAAGTTAGGTTCGGCTTTAAATTTATATTTTAAAATTTGAATTAGATTTGGGTGAAACATCATAAAATTTGAATTAGATTTGGGTGAAACATCATAAAATGTGAGATCGAATTAAGTTCGAGTAGAGATGCTACATCTTCAGATGTGCGGATCGACCAAAATTCTTCCCCCCTCCCCCTACTTTGTTCTTGTCAGACCCTTGGCAACTCTAAAACCCCTTCTTCCCCGTATACTCTTCGGAAAACATTGTTGGTTTCAATACTTTGTCATCTCTATTAGCTTTCTGTATGTTGAAGAGAGGTTCGGTATTTCTAACGAGGGTGAGCACAAAGAGCTAATAATAATACTAGATTTCAGAGAGATTTTTTTACTACATTGGCTTCATCATTTGATTTGGGAGATGTACTGCATGACAAAACTACAAGTAAATAAAAAATTTGAGATTGTGTATTTTGACATGCGACGTGATCCAGAATAATCAGGTTGACCTTGCAAAACCGGTAGGACAAAAAAAATGATGCTCATCGTCTAGGCAGAAGGATGAACATGGTGATTGATCTTATTCAATAATAGAAACAAAACAAGACAAGACTTACTGGCAAAGGTTGGAGATAAAGACATTAAATAAAACAAGTAAAAGCTCAAAAAACAACACCAGGAAACAAGAAACTACCTAGCCTGCAACAACCCTACTACATTCCCATCTTAAGATCAAGATCCTAAGCCCAAAACACTCAATCAAAACCCATAATCATATCATTGCCGAAGTTCTTGATAACCTCCGGCACTTCTTCAGACTCCTCCACCTTCTTCACATCCTCATCATCCGGCGGTGCTGCTGATGCTGAAGGAAGGATCACAGCTTCATTTTGTGCATTGATGAAACGCCTCATCCTCTCCTCGGTTACACCGAACGCAGCGGCCAGCTCCGGGGTGCTGAGAGTGTGGAGAAGGGAGTTTGCACCAGCAAGGAACTGAGGCCTGTTCTTGTGTGATGATGTTGTGAAGCCGAAGAACTCGAAAGGGCTCGATCGTGATGCTATTTGACAGAAAGCAAAGTACCTTGGTACACAAAACACATCCCCTTCTCTTACCTTGGTATCCATGGCTAAAGTTCCATTTGGAAACACAATCTGGATTCTACCTGTTCCCCTTAACACAATGCCATACTCGGTTGCTCTTGGATTCACATGTGGTGCCATCATTGACCCCTGAAATTGTAAACAATTGGTCAAAAAATTCGATCCGATCATTGCATGGATTGAGCTAAGATCAACATTAGAGATCGATTACCGCAGTGAGATTGACAAGGTAAATGCCGGTGCCGGAGTCTTTGAGAGGTTTATAGTCGGACTCACCGACTGCAACACTCCATCCGTAGTAGTTTCTGAAATCGGGGCTTCTCTTGTAGATGTTGTATGAGTCAGGGGCTTTATCCTTGAATATTTTCCCTCCATTTCCAGAGAACATGCCAAATAGATTCCACCATGACAATTCTTTCACTTGTTCAACTTCTCCTTGGACAATTTTCTTCACTTGCTTCAGTCTATCTTCCACTTGAAGTTGAGACAACCTGGTCCAAATGCTTGGCGCATGAGACGGTGCCACATGCACAATTGGTCCATCTTGTTGCCTGCTCAAAATCCCCTTCAATCTCGACACCGAGACCTGTAATTATGTGAATTATTATGACCCCACAATGATCTTCTAATTCTAAATGCTGGTTATATAAACAACATCATGTATTTTGCTTACATTGAAGGCTGTAGAAAGAGTTTCAGGGCTAAAACCAGCAAGCACAGATGCCGGATAGGTTCCTCCGCCAATAAAGAACGACTGCATGCAACCCAGAAACTCAACAATTTTGATGATCATTTTGGAACAAGCCAAGAAAATCTTAACCTGAAGTAATTTATTACCTGGAAAGCATCCAAATTCATACTCTCGGATGGATCAATGCTGCAGATGATGTGAAGCCTCTGCCCCTCACCAGGGTTCAGAATGTAGAACGTTGAACCAGCAGGGATATGATACACATCCCCGATCTTGAGTCGCTTCTCCACCATCTCGTCTTTGTAAATGCAGCCAACCCTGGCTTCCCCTGCATCAATTCCGACACCCACCGGTTTCAACTCATGAATGTAATTTTTTTTGAAAGACAACTCATGAATGTAAGAAAACAAGAAAAGGGTATGTTATATTAATATAAACCTGTACGAACAAAGAGGATCAAGCTGGAATCAAGATACTGGGGAATGAAAAGGGACTGAGGCTCCATTGTAATGAACCCGATGTGCAATGGTTTCTCAATAATCCTCCCTCTTAGGCTTCTCACCACCCTCATTTCTCCGGCATCAGTTCTCATCACCGGCCTTGATCTTGGCATTAAGAACCTGTCCTCGGTGCGTTTGCTGTGTCCTCCTTCTTCTTCACTTTCCTCTTCTTCAACCCTTTCTCTTTCTTTCCTCCATTGTTTCTCGCCTTTGTACGCCGTTGTCAGTGTCAATCCATGGCACAGAACAAGGGCAAGCAGCAGAAAGCTGAGTCCTTTTCCCATTTTTGGATATAGTTTGCTTTAAGTTGGTTGGTTTGGTTTTGAGTTGAAGAGGAAGGGTATATGTAGAGGAGAAGAGAGGAGAGGGTGAAGGGAGACGCGTGGAATCCATGCATGGTTTGAGGGTTTATGTGGCGGATTACAGTTTAGACACAGTTGAAATCTGGTGAGATATATCACTTCTCTTAAGACAGAGTCCGGATTTTGTTTTTTTTAATAAAGAGACTTATATTGATAAGGTAAATGTTACAATTTGAATTTATATAACATAGGATAATATATATATTTGATTATTCAATTAACTAGTCAACATATTTTAAATATATAATTATTTATCTATTTTAAATATATATAATTATTTATCAAGTCAATTCAATTAAAAAAGTATTTAAATAACTTTACTGTAAAAGATTTTGTTTTTGAAAATACTACTAAAGAATAATAAATATTATTTAAGAGGTTATTATTCAACGACGGAGTTAGTAAGGGAACTGTGGGCTAAGGTCTCAAAAAAAAATATTAAATATTTTTGAAATATAAGTTAAGATAATGCTAAAATTATTATGCCCCTTAAAAAATATATATTTTATTTGTTGATTCTTATAAATTTATAATTTTTAATTTGTTCCAATAAATAATGTTGAATTAGGTCATAATTATTATTATTTTATTAAATAGAATAATTATATTCTTAAAATAAATGTATAAAAAATATGCAATATAAGTAATTAGGTCACAATTATTGTCTTTTAACATTTATACAAATATTTAAATAAAAAATTAAAATTTATTTATTTTCTTTAACAGTATCTCATAATAATATTCGTTTATTATTTAAAACTTTTACAACACGTAAATTTTATACAAATTTTCTTTTATTTTCTTATTGAACCCTTAAGCCTTTATTATGATAACTACATTGGCGTCCCGCTAATCAATGGTACTTCTGATTTCTCTTTTATTTGATAAAAAGTAATGTTATTTTAAAAAAATAAAAAGTGATGTCAAAATATTAATATTAAACAATAATTATTTATTTAAATTATTATTAATGTTGATATGTAATATTTATTAATTATAAAATAAAATTTATTGTGATTATTTAAAATTATATAAAGATTTGTACTAATCGGTGTGTTAAATAAGATAAATCATTCTGAAAAAAACTATTTCAGAATTAAAATAAACAAATATATTATTTTCAAATGAACCGAAGTTAGTGGTAAACATGCATGAGAATCCTTATATGCATAATTTAAAAATTATTATTTGATATATTATCCGTATAAAAATAATTTTACCGCTGTGTTCAAAAGTCAAACGTTTCATTATTTATTTTTAAAATATTTAAAAATATACTTGACGTTCAATGAAAAAAACGGATAAACTTTATCTAAAATTCAATCGCTTTATTTACAAGTTGTGTGCGCATTGTTAAAAGATTAACATGTATAAACAAATACTACATTCGTTAATATATTAATCCCATAAATCCCATAGACACATGAATATATAAGAAAAATTTATTCTTCTAAATTTCTAATAACAATGGAATAAATCTATGCTATATACAATCTTACATGTCAAAACCCAAACCTATTGTAGAAAGCTTTGGTATCTCAGTCTGTCTAAAAATCACCCTGGCTTACATTTTCCTGCACTTCTATATCATCCAACGATGTCTGTTCTACATCTATGGCATTGTTGAGAGGGAGAGGTCCTTTTGGAGTTCCAAATATTGTGGTAAATATCTGTCTATGGCATTCATCGCAAAAGTATAAATACGTAAAATGACCCTCGTACGGGAGTTTATGCACTGCAGCACTTGGCAGAACCCTGTGAACGAAACCGGTCATCGAAGGTGGAACAACTTTATCATCCATCCCCTGTATAATACCAGAAAATTTAGTAAATAAAAAATATACGATTCAATTAAAATTTCCCTGAGAGTGGTAACCTATGTCTTGCTTTGCTCTCAAACTGCAAAATAAAAGCATAGATACTAGGTTACAAGCAAACTAGGGAGCCTACAATTTCAGATATAAAAAGTTTATATCCGAATATTGTATATACCTAGGCTTTGTTACTCACACTTAAGCTTGAGTTTCAGGTACAAGTATGTGTCTGGCATGGGTATATTCAATTTTTCCAAGCATTTTCATATATTTGGAGGGTCGAGCACGGTTGCTTCAAGAAAAATGAAGTGTTGCAACTTGGAATAACTTAGGGCCAGGATACCGTCTTCCACAAAGGAAGCTTGATGTACTACGCCTTAAGTACTCTATGGATTAGCCTTTTCATGTTTGAGCAATATCAGATAGCTAGCCTTTTTTTATTATGAGAAGGATTCTTTGCTATAAAACCGAGCAAATGGGCTTTGGAAAAATGTTGTTCCGACATTATTTTACCATGACTACAAGAATCCAAAATGTAAAAAACAAGTTGAATATGCTAATCATTGGCAAAAAATTAACCACAAAAACAAAGGGAGAATAAAAACCTTTAAAGCAAATTGCTTCACGGCTATCACATGACATCCGACACTAGAATAGAGAACAATAATAGATTAGAAAATCCATAGTTCTTGAGGAACAGGAAAAAAGTGTAGCAGAACAGTTTAATGCAGCAACAATGTATGAATAAAAGGATGGAATAAATGTTACTCGAATTTGAGTGCCCGTGTGGGAAGGTATTTTCTGACATTTGTACGCTCATATTTTAAAAGTTTTCCGTGTTTTTGGAAGGTCTTTTAAGGATAATATGCCCATACCGTTGTCTAGATATGCGTTGGACACAATGGAAGGATATGAAAGAGTCAAGAAAAATGAGAGTCAGAGCAACATAAGCTGAAATTATACCTGCCATATATGTATTGGACCAAGAAAACCGGTATATTCTTCCTCAGAGCCACTTAGCAAAGACTTGATCACATTTAGAATGCCTTTCCCTCTCTGTTTCTTCTGCAATTTGAGGTCTGCAAGGCTGAATCCCCAGTTAGAGACTTGCAATACGGCTTCCTCCACAAAAGGTTTTGCATTTCCTTGTCGGATTGATTCTTCGACATCCCTTTGCCAGAATCCTTCATAGATAGGGTCTTCTATCAAAGCCCTATCCTGCAAAGACAAGAAAAATTTAGAGTAGATGTTTGACAAGTGCTTTGGTTATAAAAAAAAAACTAGTAACTTGCGTATAGTATTTATGTATTTCCACATTCAAGAACAAGAGTGCACTTGGAAACAGAAAATAGTATGTGGGGCACTGTACTTCACCGGTTTCCGGAACCTTAGAGAGTTCATTGTGAATCACCCACCCTTCTTCCCGGCGTCAATGCTAGCCATTGATCAATCTGACCATGTTTTCCAGAGAGGAAGCTTTGCCTGTAGAAGTAAGATAGCAATTTAGGGAACCTTCGTGCCAAAAAGTACATAAATTTCCTTTTCCGAGTCCACTTTTCCCAGGTTCCATATTTTTCCCCTCTATTCATCAGTGAATCATAGGGATTAACCATTGGAGCAAACATAGCTGCACCTGCACAATTAGCCATGGAGAATCAAGGACGATTAACTCGCACTCGTAAAAGCTTAAGTTGCTTCAGTTAAATAAAATTAATACCTGCAACTCTATCAGGAATATATCTGAGAGCTGCCCAGGCATGCAAACTACCAGTTGAGTACCCGACTACCCAAAACTTGTCACTAACACCAAGGGTATTTGCTAAGAACAACATGTCCGATGCTGATGACTCGAGGTTCCGATATGGGTGAGGATCACTCTCACCAAAACCCGGAAGATCATATGTTAACAACCGCACACCAAATTCTTCCAGTATCGAAGCCTTAAGACCGGGAATCCCTAGTATTTAGGGAGCAAATTAAGAGTGAATTGTATGAACACCTATCACTCAATAAAACCAAGTTCTTATATACTCTTAACTTTTGTATACCAAACCTGAAAGTCGGGAAGAAAGAAACGAATGAGGAATGATCATTGTAAATCTAGCAATATCGGCGGGAATGCCTTGCTCTCTATACGCCATATATCTACCATCCGGTAGAATTATTTGATCCGCACTAGGAGGATGTATGTACACTTTCTTTACCACTTGGATTGCAGTATCATGCTCTATACTTGCACTCAAGACTGCAAGAATTCTTCTTTTTATCAGTAATTGATCAATGGAAGACACAATATAAAGGAATGCATCATCTTGGCTAATCGAAACAAAAAACATAGACCGAGCAATGGCAGTAGCAAAACATCCAGGCAGATAATGTTTGATTGATTTTCATTACACTATACTAGACATGTTTGATATTCTCCACATATAGAAAATAGGACCCACAATGAACTTTTAAATCTGAATAAGAGTCTTAAATATAGATAATTATTGCTATTAACCATGATTGATATAGCCAAGAAAAGAAAGAAATTAACAATACCTGCAAGAGCAAGAACAAAGACGAACAGTATTACAGACCAAGCATGCAAAGGATCTTTGCCTTCCGGAACCAAGTACTCATTGAACAAGCTTAGTCTCCTCAAAACACTGTCTTTAGAAACCTTGATTTTTCGACCCATGTAAGAATTCGTACCAAAATTCCTCACTAAAAACGAATCCTCTGTAACTAAACTCTGCCGCACAACATCCCTACACCCTCTCCCGAATTCCACGCTCATCTCAAGCAATCCCATCATAAATTCACGCACCACATCCTGAAAACTCGCCGCTTTAACCGGTGGTGCTATGCCGGCGGCTCTTGCTGTTCTAAAATGTTGCGGCCCACCGCCACCAACCATTTTTTTGGCGAAAACAGAGGATGAAAAAGCTTGAACGTAACGCAGGAGTTATGGGGAATCAATAAAAAAGAGATCTGTTCTTTGCGGAAAACGAAAAGTAAAGAGAAAGGAAAGGTTCGGTGGGGGAGAAAAGGTGACCACTTTATTTAAGAGTAAACTACAACAGAAGTAACTTAATTATAGGCAATATTATATTTGTTCACTTAATTATTAAAAGTTACATTTGAGTCACTTAATTATGGGTAAGATTATGTTTGGGTCATCCAATTATTAAAAGTTACACTTGGGTCATTCAATTATGGGTGAAGTTACATTTGGTTCACCCTATATATTTAAAAAATACATCAATTTGAACATTTTTTCTTCCAAATCACTTGTACACCTTTGTCAACACTAGAGTATTTCATTTGAAATCATTACTTAATCTAATAAATAAATTGATATATATTTTAAATATTAAGGGTGACCTAGATATAAACTTACCCATAATTGAGTGACCAAAATGTAACCTTATCCATAATTGGTGACTTAAATATAACTTTTAATAATTACATGATCTAAATGTAATCTTACCCATAATTGAGTGATTTTCTTTGTAGTTTACCCTTTTGTTAATTGTTGAGGGTAGGGTTGCGTAAAACAATACTTAATTCGGGAAAAAAATGAATTATTTGATTTAATTTCATGCCAATTTGACTTGTTTTACTCTATTCGATTAAATTTTTTTAATAAAATTCAAATAATTTAAGTTTTTTAATGTATCAGTTTTTAAGTTCGAGTTGAGTATATCAATTTTATTTGATGTCACATACAAAATAGGAAGAAATATATGTGTATTGTATATAGTTATAGAAAATAATTCAAATTAAAACTATTTAGTACCCTAACATTTTTAATTTATAATGTTTACCATTAAATTTGACCAGAAATTAGTACAACTTAAATTAATTTATTTGACTCAAATTTTATAAACTCGTCTCGACACAATTTTTTTTTAAACTCGATCGAATGTTTGCGATGAGGGAGATAATTTTTTTACAGAGATTAGACAAATGGGTATTTTGTGAGTGAGAAGGAATGTAGAAGCTTTCTTCAACAAAAAAAAAAGAAGGAAAGTAGAAGCTTGATTTTGTTTCACTTTTTACCGGTAGTAACAATCGTCATTTTCCATTGGGAAGTCTTTCAGCAAGAAGCCTCAACTTCTGTGCATTTTCATGGCTTTCAATTTTCAAAGATTCATGTTTTTTCATGTTTAATTTGTTTGGATTTTTTGTTGTTTAAATTGTTTAGAATAAGTTATGTGCTATGTATTTTTAGTGAATTTAATTCAATCTTATTTTGGCATCTGTTACTTTAAATGTATCATTTAATTTTAAAGATTAGAGGTTCATTTGTTCTTTAAATGATAATTTTTTTCGAACTGCTTTCTAAAGTATTTTTTTGAAATATTTTGCTCTTTAAATTAAAAATCATAACTTTCGTTAGTCTTTTTATATAACGCTCGATTGATTCTTTTTAACCTAATTAGATCGCATTATGTAACTCTTTTAACTAAAATACTTATCCGATTTAATAAAAATGAGTAAATGACATATTAAATCTCTCAAAATTTTATATTTACTTAATCAAACTCCCTCGTTTCAACATAGCTCCCTCGAACAAAACCTGCAAAACGTGTGTCCACCGCTGCACCTTTCTTCCTCTCCATTCACACGCAGCACATCGAATCACTCCCCATCTCCATGCTCCTCCCTTTCTCCATATATCTATCCCTGTGGCTGTAATATCTCACACAAAAGACCAGTTAATGAACATCAAGGCAAAGCAGTGATTAATGGCATCCTCTTCGTTGTCGTCTACGAAGGTGATTCATGGTTTGCAAAGGTGAAAGCAGGTGATGCCTGAAATACAAATCCGCGAGCTCCATTAGTATCCCATAAACAAAGCATTACAAGAGTTTTTGACCGCCATGGAAAAACTTAGAACGCAATTACTCGAGCTTAATTTGACTCCAATAGGTTTTGAGACATTTATCAAAAAGAAACAGTTCTCGGAGAAAAATTCAAAAGGAGAATGTTCATTACATTTGTTTTCAACGAACAACACATTATCGCATCAGAATGGTGCCACAGTAGCTTCAGCAAAGCATCACCGGCTTGCGAATCTGCTCGAAGGAGTTCTCCTCCCGTATGAATCCTGAAACAAACCCCACGACTACTGTTCTTATCTATGTCTGTCGATTGAAATTACGATCTAATGAAAATGGATGGGACTCAAACTCAACGGTTTCATTGTGTTGCGCCGATGAACTGGTTATCAGATAGATCCAAATACTTCAGCGAGGTTATGGATCCCAATTCGGGTGCAATCCGACCCGTGAAACTGTTGCCTGACAATGAGAGGTTCTGGAGGTTCCTGAGAGACGATTCTTGCATAGGGAAGAAGAAAGAGGTTAGATCGAATAAATATAAAACTTGAGAGACTCAACATGCTATTTACCTGTTTTTATTAAAGTTAGGTCAATTTTTTTGGTTAAAAAAGTCACATTGCGCAATCTAATTGGCCGAATTTTTTTAAACGATCGTTAAGAAAAAGGACAAATATAGGTCACAATTTTTAGTTTAGAGGGTAAAACGTCTCAAAAAAATACTTTAAGCTTAATTTTAATTATGATTTTCATATTTTAGGGGCAAATAAGTCTTTAAGCCTAATTTTAATTATAATTTTCATATTTTTTATGTGCATCGAAATACACAAAGCACGTGAGGAATTAATAGTTAATACACTTAACTTGATGAGGATTATAAATTTAGGTAATTATTTTATACACTAACGATGAAAAATAAAAGTTTCAATAAATATCTTAGTTTTAGAGTTTATGGTTTAAAATTTATATGCTTAAGTTTAAAGATTTAAAATTTAGGATTTAAGGTTTAGGGTTTAGGTAATTATAATTATGTCGTTTATCAATATTGGTGCGTTGAACGTTAATATCAACTTTTGCAACTGATAAAAATATGCTTAGCCCATAACAAACCCAAGACTAAAACCAAAGTCATAACTCATCGAAACGTTCTCGCAACATGCAACTTTTGAGTCTTATCTATAGCCAACTTCAATTTATTTTTTTACTTTTACAATATTAAAATTTTTTTTAAAATAAATTAATTATACATTTGTCCTATCATTTTTTAAATATTTAAATTTATTTCTCAACTTCTAATTCTGACTTTGTCTCTGATCTACAGCCGGCCATTTCAATGACAATGTTTTCGTGAACAATAATTTGAACCTATATAAAATTGTATAGACAATAACAACGGACCATACTGAATGACTTGAATGAACTCCTAATAAACAAACCCTAATAAGATATTCTCATATATAACTTTGAATTGTTTAGTACAATCAATGTGCAACTTCGAGATGTATATAACTTGTAATTCGATATTTTATTATTTATCTATTCAAATCTTTTATTTTATTTTAATACGATAAATTAAATAATAGTTTAAATTATAATGCAAGTATACTTCAAGATGAATATAAGTGTAATTCAATATTTATTAGATTTTATATATTCGATTTTTTAGTTTTAAACTATAGCACAAATATTTTCTTAAGCTTAAGAAATGATTTAAAATAATAGTATATTCATTATTTATAAATTTAAATAGTTTATATTAAAATAAAAAATATAATTCAAGATTAATATAAAGTTCAATTTAATATTTATTGAAAATTTTATTTTTATTAAATTTGAATATAATAATAAAATTTATAATTTACATTTCTGTGGAGTGTAATTCAAGATGAATATACAAAAATTAAATATATTTTAATATTAAAAATTAAAATTTTCAATAAAATGTTTTTAAAGAGATATAAAATTTATATTATAAAATGAATATACAAAAATGAAATATATTTTAATATTAAAAAATAAAATTTTCAATAAAATGTTTTTAAAGAGATATAAATTTTATATTATAAAATCAAAACAAAATAACATTGGTTGATATATATATATAAGTCAAAATTGAAAAAAAGAACTCTCAAATAAAATTTTACAATAGTACAAGTCATTTCATTGTGAAGATGATCCTTGAATTTGCACTTCATTTTGAAAACATACTATTTACTACTCCTCTGAAGAAAATATTATTAAAAAAATAAACATGAAACTACGCTATATAATATTTTTAAAAAAATAAATTGTAGTCTAATGTGAGAAAAGGTTTTTTTCTCAAATTTTTGTTATTGGGGAAAAATGGTTGATTTGGTCTGTCCAAGCGAGAAAAAAGTCCCTCTATTAGGGTTTTTTTGGTATTTTCCACAAAAAATTGTTGTATTTCTTAATTTTCTTTGAAAAAAACAAATAACCAATAAGGACTAGCAGTTCTCTGCCGACACATCAAAATGGGCCAGTACAATTTTAATTCCAATGCCCAAATCCTAAAAGGCTTAACAAATATCCAAAATCAATAAAATGGGTCAAATCCAATGTCTAAATGTTTAAAGCCCAATAACAAAACTAACCCGATAAACCAAAACAAACGTAATAGGTCATATACCAACTCGATTTATCGATTTCGATACAAATTCTAGCACTCATATCTAAGGGTGATAACGAGTCGAACCGAGCCCTTCGAATTGGACAGTTTGAGCTTGGCTCGGCTCGAGCTCAGTTTGCTGCTTTCCTCAAATTGCTTTTAAATATTAAAAAATAACATGTGAAAACCTGTTTGAGAAGATATAATATTTATTTTTGAAGACTGCAAGTAACCATAGTATATTTTCTAAATTATACAAGTCCACAAGGAGAAAGAGATTTAAAGTATTTAACTATGATAACAAGTTAACAACACTAAAACATACAAGTGTATATATATATAATTATTCTGAGCCCGTTCACGAGCTTTTCGAGCCGAGCTTGGGTCGGCTCGACTTGTTAAGGTCTCGAGTCGAGCTTTAACTGAGCCGAGCCCGAGTAGCTTGCGAGTCGGTCAGGTTCATTATCACCCCTACTCATACCATCAATTAATCAGATTATAGATTTTAATGTTCATCAAAAACTGAATTAAGCACATTCGAATGCGTTTATTCATACTGAAACGAAATCCGATGTCTACATGAATATTTGGTTAATTTAAAATTTTATGTGTGCAATGAATACAATTATGTTGCCAGTGACAGATTCAGAAATATATTTGAGGGTGAGCACACATAAAATTTTAAAATTTCAGGGTGGACACAATTCATGAATATTACAAAAATTTAAAGACTAATTCATAAAAATTAAAAAAAAATTAAAGATAAATAGGTGAATTTTAAAAAATTGCCCAACCCGCACTACATTTGGATCAGCCGGTGTATGTTGCTAATGTTCATTGTTGTTAAAACATCAGTTGTATACAAAAACATTAAAGCTACAAGCGTTTAAAATTGTTCTAAAAATTAGTTTTATTCACTTTTTTATTTTATACTATTAGTTTAATATTTATTTAATAATTGAAAGTTTTTTTAATAAAAATAATTAAATATTTTGACTTTACATTTTTTATTTAATATTTTTAGTTTACATAAACTCAACATTACAAGAATAAAATTATAAAATAAAATAATCAATGGAGGTGAATAAAACATGAAGTCATATAAGCTTACTGCATTAATTCACGTGACATTTTAATCTTGTTCTCTTTAGTTTTTATTATTGAACTGGTAAATTACAAATTTTATCACTCAACTTCTTCTCATTTCTATTTTGGTCATTTATATTTAAATTTTTTAATTTAATCATTGAACTTTATATTTGTTTATATTTTGGCCATTTTGTAGTTAAATACATAATAATTTTATGGCTGGACATCTATCTTTTAAAAATTATGAAATGGCCCCAATTTTTTTTAATTTTTTTGTGAAAAACTCCTTGGTTTCGATTTTCTTTTGATTTCTCAACGATGGGGCATTTTCTTACAAATCCAAACGGTGAGGAGGTGAAGAAAAAGGAAGAGAGTAGTATATTCTAATTTCACATTGATCAAACGGTGGATATTGTAGATTAGAGTAGTTTGTTGTTTGGTGCATTTTAGGTTTTGGATTGAATTTTTCGAGCATTAAAGTAATTTTGAGAAAATCTAAACTAATAGAGTGGTAGAAGATATGAGACGAGTTTGTTGGTACCTTGAGTGGTTACAAAAGACATCAGAGATTATTATTTGAACGCCAATATGACAAAAATGTGAAACTATAAAACTTTCATCTTTGAGAAAATAAGATAAAATAAAAAAGAAAGAAAAGGGAAAATGATGTGGATGACATATAGTTATCATGTAAATAAAAAATAATCCACGTCAATATGCATGATTTTCATGTCTTCCTTTTATTTTTATTTAACGATTGAGTAACCAAAATAAGAACGAATCAAAAGTTCATTGAGTATATTACAATTTTTAAACTTGATAAGCAAAATATGAATAAAAAGAAAGTTGAATGATGAAATTATAATTTACCCAACTAAAAATTAATATTGTAGTATGAAGTAGTGTTTAAAAGAAAGACAACAAAACCATAGTGGTTTAAGTTTTTCTAAAATTTCTCTTTTTTAGGTTTTGTTTTTTATATGTGGTTGCATTGTTGACCTTCGACCAAGCGATTGTCATCCAATTTTTATCATAACTTTTTTGTTGTTGTTTTGTTTTTCATCTTTTCTCTAATTACTTTTTTTTTCATCTTTTTGGTTTTTATTTTACATATTTAAAATCGTGTCTTTGGTTTAATAAGTCTTCTTTTTTTAAAAGAAAATGTTAAGTGTTTTTTTGCTCGTATAACACGTTTTTTTATGCTTTATATCACGTTTTATTTGTTCTTGTAATATTTTTTACTATTTTTAGGGTTGGACTTGACACTGTCTTTCTAATTAACGATTATTCGATTATCATGCTGATCTATCTCTAGTTTGGACCTTTGTACTTGTTCTCTCGTATTGATAGACACATACAACCACCAAAGATAGTTCGAGGTTGAGTTGTAGTAAAGTCAGTTTTGCCAACACCCCACCATTATTATATATATTTTTATGTTAGTGTTGATAATATTTATCTTTCACTGACAATTATGGTGTCGTTTATCTATTATTTTCCGTGTTATTTGTCTATGTTTTAACTCTTTCTTTTTATGATTTTATTTTCTATTTTAGTGGTTATTATGCACACTTCAATAACTTAAAGAAAATTTAATAATATAATTAATTTACTCTAATTCTATAAATTCTTCTTATAATTTTATTATATTTTTATTTAATAAAACTAACAATTATTGTATGTCATAAAAATAGGCGCGGCAAATAGAGGGCTGGAAGCCACAAACATATATATGGACTGAATCATTCATATTTCCGCGTTGAAAAGCATCTAAAAAGAAGATATATTAATTGATTTTACGCGTTCTCTTGAAAAACAAACTCCTGGGAAAATATTTCACAAATCAATGGCCACTCAATTGATTATAATCAACTGTATCTTTTAAAAGCCGAATCATAATTATGATTTGTGGGTGCTTTTATATTTTTCTTCTTAGAAAACATCAGTTAATAAAAAAACATATTTTAATCTTAAATTTTAGGTACCTTAATCAATGATCGATAATTTATTTTATTTAAAATACAACACAGTTTTAAAATTTATAGTTTGTATTTCTAAAGGTCGAATAAGAAGGGAACGAACAAATCATAATTAACCACAAATCCTCTTAAACATGCTTAACCTTCATGCCATAATGCAACAACAATCTTCCCCTTCAACACGTCTTGTGAAATCTAATCTGACAGATGTAAATTAATCTAAGATATAACTTTTCGATTCCTATATAGTGTTTTTCCTCGAGAGTCTAAAATAACATCTGATCAAACCCTAATAGAGCATCATCCACATCCATCTTGCGAGAACTGCTCGCATTTATCCTGCTACAATAAGAACTTGATGTTGTGATTTAACAACAAAATTTCATACTTTACAACGCTATTATCATTGTTGAATCAAACCTGAAACTTTTTAATACTAATTTGTTATAACAACAGTTACAATGATCGCACAATAAAAGAGAATAAAATTTTGCTACGGGTAGAAAAGGTGAATTTCATTGATGTTGAAACAAAGGCAATTTCAAAAAATTTGCGAAATCAATTCCTAGTATTTGTTCATAAGATGGTTACTTGATTACAAAGGAAACTTACGTAGTAATAAATCTACACAAACCAAGTTTCTTACTTTCAATCAACGTAAAATAAATGAAATCTACTAAAAGTAGGATTCTCACTTTAAACCAAATTCTAAAAAATAAGTCGAGAATCAACAATAGTTCCCAACATAAATAATCGGTGAACTCAAGAGCAGTGAAGAGAATAAATGGGACAAGAGAAGTTCTCAAGAAAGTTGGTATTTATAGGAGCAATGCTGGCTAAAAATAACAAAAAACGTTGTTGAGAAAATCAAGGTAGATAGAAATCCACTAATTGATCCAGTAGTTAAGGATGTTTATCTTGTATTGAATGAATTCGAATCCCAACATAAAATTATAATATTTTTTATTTAATAAAAAATTAAGATAGATGATATCTAGAAATAAAAATAATTAAAAAAATAGCATTTGCCTTACCCGTGGTGAAACATTGTTTCTCTATCTTATATGGGATTGTATGTTTGGGGTCGAATATTGTGACTAATTCTTTTGGTTAGGAAGTCTATTTACGTTCACCGCATTAACGTTGAGGTTCACTACGACAGGTGATGATTAATGTGGTTATTGACTAATTGATGGCAGTTCATTCTTTTTAATTTGAGTAGAAAGCACAAATTGTGATAACTAAAAACCAAAATATTGTTAGCTCATCGAGATGAATAGTCTGGTCTCGAGGGAGGAAGAGACCTCCGGAGAATAGACGGGCTCATTTTGTAAGGAGAAAGGTGCAAAATTCCCTATTTTGCACCTAGAGTTTTGCCCCTGACTTAGATGGAATGCCGATGGAACTTGTAGTAAGTGATGATTCCGGGGCGCAACAGGATTACAGTACGGTTAAGGTGTGACATTAACTAAAATGTTATAAAATATAAAACTTAAAATGTCATCATATTTTAAAATGTTACATTTTTTTGTAACATTTTAGGTTGGTGATAAGTATCGGAACTTGACTCCAGAGAATTGATACTTGTCACTTATGATAATATTTTTGGTTGACGTTAAATATCGAAACTTGTCTCTAAGTATTAATACTTTATGTAAGACCACCAACCTAAAATGTTATCAAAAGGCGTAACATTTTGTTGTAAAAATATAAAATTACTTAGTATATTTCAAAGAATCCCACATATATCTTTTATAGTATTTATTTTGTGTTTAAATATAAAGACTTGGTAATGAATTTGTAAGAGAAAAATATGATGATGGTTGCGCATAAATGAGGTTCGGCCAAAAATTTCATATTGTTAAATTTCCCTAAGCGCATGAACTAGATGTCCAATCCATTTATTATTATTATTAACCATTCATTTTATTTTTAATTGATTTGCCCTTGATTAATGCTAGTTTTAAATACCCTCTCTGAGCATTATGGTACTACAAATACTATGCACATATGTCTTCAAAAACAATCTAAAAAGTAAAATCTTCTACTTACTTTCTTCACATCTCTTTCATTTTAAACACGTCTTAAATCTAAGTATTCATTGGTTATTTGCTCTTTCTGTTGCCTGCTTCGGCGGAAGTGCTTGTTGAATCCTGGAAGATATGCTTCACCGCGAAATATCCTTAAGGACAGTGTCTAGTACACGCCTCAAGCAAGTCCCATTTTCAACTTTTTTCGGTTTAACCAATGATTTTTTCCTACACATTTTAAGTTGGTGTGTAACATTTTAAGTTTCGTGATTTGTAATATTTTAATTGTGTCGTGCCGTAGCCGTACCGTCACGCTACTGTTGGTTAACAAACCCCTAATAAATGTTATTTTTTTTTTAAAATGAATGATTTAAACACGCGAAAAAAATAAAATCGTACTAGAGGATAAAAGAAATTATTACAAACCGAATTTAGACCAAGTATTTGTTCATATGGTCACAAGCTACTTAATCTTCCGAATACTCGAATCAAAACATCAAATTTTCGTAATCGTAGTAGGTGACCTAAAAGTGGCAAAATTTCAATAATTAAACGAAATTATAAACTTTAGAAAAAAAAAATGGAGACCATATTTCTCTTTCTCTCCATACTTGGGGGGAAATTAGATGTAGGAAAAAGTCATATCTACTTCATCTAGTGGCAAGAACCTCGTAATTTAATGACAAGATTTGTGTGGCAAGAGTTTAGTCTAAAAAAATTATCATAAATAGAATCTACTTTGTCATAACTTTAACAAAGAGATTAGATCCTGATCTTTCATCTAATACTAAGTTAAAATTTATTAATCTAATATATTCTCCTTCAACTTCTCCTTCTTTGGAGCCATTGATTAGTTGGGAGTGTTTAATTTCATGGGACTTTATATATTTAAGCTTCAATCTTCATGTCCAGAGAAGCTCCGACTCCCATAACGACTCTAAGCTGCTTTCGTAGATTTGTGGGCTGTTGCCGATGAAATTGTAGACGGATTGAAGGGGAGTCGGTTGAGAAGAAGGCGGAGATTGCGCCGCCTCCATGCAAAGTAAGGCCACAAGGTTGGCTTGCTGCAACTGCATGTTGACCACTTCAGCTTGAGCTTTGGCTAGTTGTGCTTGAAGCTCGTTAACTTGCTTTTGCAGTTGACAAATCGCCCCGGCACAACCGTAAACCGGGTCTCGGATTCTGGCACTAGCCTCATACACCATGCTGCTTACTGCATCAGCCCTTTGAGACTCTGGAAGTTCCTGATAATTTCAAAGCCAAACCACTAATTTTAGCATATCCGATCATATATGAGTAATGGGGGATAGTCAATTCCCTCATTTGCATATGGGAAAGTACGCAGGGTATTGGATGAGTACATTTGTTGACGTATGAAGTGTCAACTTTTTAATGTGGAAGGTAGGGTCCTTTCCACATGCAATGTCTTTGACCATGTCAATAAACCTCTTTCTTTCTTTCTTTCTTTCTTTCTTTCTTTCTTTCTTTCTTTCTTTCTTTCTTTTACATTCTATTCGACTAAAAATAATGTATGTGTTCAATTTTAAATCTAAATAAATTTATACATATTTATTGACTAAATTGCTTGAACTCACGTCACCTCTTTCTTTCTTATCAAATTGCTCATCTAAGTAAGTTAAAATAAATTTATAGAAAACGAAATGTAAGAGTTAAATTTTAAACAATTATAGCAGCGGACTACTATTTGAATTCCTCCTCTGATCTGACTTTACAAGAAAATGGGTGAATGCCGATTTGCAAGGAAGGTTCAACAAAAAGTATACCTGCAAGAACTTGATTATGCTGCTAGCTCCAAAGACGCGATGAGCTATGGTGAACTTGGTTGGTTCAGTTGGAGGAAAATAAGGTGCCAACACACATTTATCAGCACATCTCCGCCTTAAAATCTTGCAAGCGGCACAAGGGCTCATAACAACCGGTGGGGATGTCGGAGGAGAAGACGATGAACTCGAAGACTTAGGCAAAAGAGATCGAGCAGCAGAAGGAGTTGCTACTTCACCGTGTTCCATCTTAAACAAGGGGTTTTAGGCCCTAAGGTATAAAGAGAGATGGATTCTTAGAGAAAAGAGTGCTAGGGGCTGATGTGGGGGTTTGTTTGTTTTTGCATACAAAGGGTGTTGTTTTATAGTAGAAAGAGTGAGATCATATGGTATGAAACATGACATCATTTGTTCAAACATCTCTTGTCTAGGAGAAATTATTTGATGGACTCGGTTTACCACATCATACATGGTCCATCCAATAATATTCACCCATTTTAGTATAACTTTTAAGTAACTATCCATTCTAGGGATGTAAAAAGCTGACCCGACCTGCAAAACTGACTGGAACCGACTTGAGTCAGAACTGCTTGTGACCCGAAGAACTGATGATCCGAAACCGATTCGAGTTCGACCTAGAAATTTTGGATCTGAACCCGACCTGAGAACGACATGAACCCGAATTCAACCTGATAATGTGATAACCGAACCCGACCTGCATCCGACCTGATATGAACCCGAACCCGAGATTAACTTGGTAAATAACTGATATTACCCGACCTGTTATCAACCTGACCTGTTATGGACCTGATCTGTAATTGAC
Organism: Hibiscus mutabilis; assembly: GCA_019671005.1. Taxonomy (NCBI): domain Eukaryota; kingdom Viridiplantae; phylum Streptophyta; class Magnoliopsida; order Malvales; family Malvaceae; genus Hibiscus; species Hibiscus mutabilis. The sequence continues at coordinate 2,685,876 of CM033715.1, read as the reverse complement.
TCAACATGTTAATGATCCGACTTGTTATTGAATTGATCTGATAATTACCTGTCTTGGTATTTACCTGACTTGTAAGTTATAAATTACAAATTTACAATTGATGAAGTTGTAACTTGTAATAATATGAATTTACTATATTAAAATGTAGAAAAATATATCTTCACAATTTAAAGTACATGATCATCAAATTAATAAATTTGTTTAAGATCATGAATTTATTTGTTATTGGAAATATTAATTATGATCACTAAATTAATAAACTTGTTTCCTAGATTATGATCATTATATTAAAGTGTTAATTAAAAGTTTATAACCATTAAGTTAATAAGTTTAATTCGTGATTATTAACTTTATTATATTAGAAAATAGATTATGTAAAATGACTTTAAATATTAATAAGTTTACTTCATAATTTTATAAATATATATGGGATATATAAATATATATTAGAAAATAGATTATATAAATATATAAATATATATAGGATATATATATATATATATGTAAATATATATTAGAAAATAGATTATAACCATTAAGTCAATAATTTTATTATATCAATAACTTTATTATATTAGAAATATATATACTTAAACATGATTTAATTTTTATGAATTGTGATAATAAAAATAATTATAAGGGATATCAACTTTATAAATTAAGGGGATTATATAAAATGACTTTAAATATAAAAAACTTTATAAATTGTGACTTTAATTCATGATTGCACCTTATTAATATCAAAATATGATAAAACTCTATAAATGGGATAGCAACTAAACAAATTCTAAAACTTTGAAACTTTATAATTGTACAAATTAAATTTATTACGATTTAGTACACTAAAATTCCAATTAAATCAACTAAATAAATATATATTAAAATTTAAGCTCTCAGATCTTATAGCAAAAGTTTTACAAGGCTAAAGCCGGACTTTGCTACCAGAAATTTCTTCATCGAGCTTTAACTTAGGTTGCCAACATGATTAAATTAAGGGTAACTTTTCAGCTTTAAAAAGCTGAATTGCCACCAGCCTAATTCAATCATGAGCAACTAGCAACTACTTAGACTACAATTTACATTGTAAATTCAGCATCCAGACCAGTCCAGGGGCAACAACCAGCATCCAGATTTCAGTTCAGACCACTATAGGCAGCAAGGAACAATTCATCATTCAGACCAATAAAACATTCTAGTGGTAAACATATCAAACAGTTGAAAGAGTAAAGAAATAAAGATGATAAAACAGTTTCAGCGGTAAACATTTCATACTAGACAGTAGTGTAGGCCACATGCAGTAAGCATCAAAACACTCAAAGCCTCAAAGACACCCTACAAAAAAAGAAAAAATCATTAATAACAATAAACAATTTGAAATATTAATAAAATAAAGATAATAAAAATAAAGTAAACTATATATTTACCTTTAAAGGGCAGAATCATTTACCACAGTAAGATATTCCTCATCCATTTCTTCTGGTTCGAATCCATACAACCAGTTTCGAGTTGTTACAAAAATTTCAACATTTTTAGGTAAAAGTTTAGCTCTCAACTTGTTCAAGATTCAACCCCACATGCTAAAGGAAGATTCTGAAGCAACAGAAGTAATTGGAATGGCCAAAATATCTCTGGCCATGCGAGCAAGAACCGGATAAGAAGTACTTTGTGTTTTCCAATACTCTAAAATATCAAATTCAGAATCTTCACTACGAGGGACAAGGGGCAGATTAATGTAGGATTCAACATCAGAATTCTCACTCCTTGAAGCAGCTAGATCAGAATCAAAACTCTAAAAGACAGAATTAAACTAATTTAGTATTTAAAAAATAGAATACAAGTAATTCAAATAAAAGAAAATATGAAAACTAAATTATGTAATCTAACCTCAAACAGAGCATATTTTTTAAATGGTCGAGGTCGACTGAAACCAGACCCGTTTGTCACTTGACTTGTGTTACTTTGGACAGAAGAAGAAGAACTACAAGATGCAGATTTTGAATAAAAGATATATAAATTAACAAACTCAGCATAAATAATAGTTACCCTTTGTTGAATCTCATTGTCTACATAAAGAACACTATACAACTCTTTCAAAAGTTGTAATTTATATCGAGGATCAAGTAAAACAGCAAAAGACAAAATCATTGAGTAATTTGCCTAGTATTTTTCATATAACTCAAGCATAGGTCCTGCCATTGCAGAAATACCTTCGAAAGGATCATTGTGAGCATCACACAGCAACTTCTCAATTGCAGCAACGTTAGTCAAGTACAAGTTAGCTGTTGGATACTTAGATCCAGAAAACATAGTTGTAATTTCATAAAAAAGGCTCCAGAAAATCACAAATAATCTGAATAGTTTCCCACTCAGAATCACTAATCATATCCAAGTCATTTTCCCTATTAACAAACAAGTTAATGGCTAACTTAGCATCAAGTGCCCTGTGAATCATTGAATACGTAGAGTTCCATCAAGTAGGAACATCCAACAACAACTTACCACGAAAAGAAGAATTACAGTCTTTCACAGCTAAATCAAAGGCACAAAGCTTAGAATCAGAAGAATCAATAAACTTCACAATTTCACGCAATTTAATAACAGAAGAATCAATTACCTTCAAACTTTTTTGAACTATCAAGTTCAAGATTTGGGCAACACACCTTATATGAACGTACTTACCATTGCATGGAAGAGGAGAAATGGCATGCAAATTATCTTTAAGACGCTTAACCATTCTATCATTTGCATATGCATTGTCAAGAGTTATGGTGAAAGCTTTTTTTTTCAAGACTCCACTCACATAACATATTTTTAACAAACTTATAAATTGACTCACCATCATGGGGTGGAGGAAACCGACGAAAATTTAATATTTTAGACTACAGTTTCCGGTTATTATCGACATAATGTGCAGTGAGAGCAAAATAAGAACGTGAAGTGCAGGCAGACCAACCATCATATGTAAAGCAAATCGTACATGAAACATAATGCATTGAATCCAGCAGATATTGTTTATGCTTGCCATGCTCAATCATGCAATATTTAGTAATGGTATACCTAGAAATATCCTTCACACTAGCATTAAGGTAATGATGCAAATCCCTCAATTTTTCATGCTCAACCATACTCAAAGCATAACCATGACAGAGAATAGCATCAGCAAATAATTCACAGTACTTATTTTGATCGAAAGAAGGTAACATTCCATGATTTTTAGCAATATAATTTTTATAGGCTTGACATTTATCAGTATGTCTTTTAGGGTTAGATGTACTAATATAAGTGTCTGCTTTATACCTTTTGGTTTGGCAGTACTTACATTAGGCATAAAAACCACCTCTAGGGCCTTGATGAAGGTATAATGGTCCCAAACATGAGAAGTTCTTCTCCCGAACTCTGTTGAACTTGCAGCCTTCCTCTTAGAGGAACTAGTGCCATCAACTACTTGGGAAAGCTGATCATTTACATCCCCTTGTAAAAAATTACATTAGTACATATATAAAATAGAATCATTGAAATAGAAATAGAAACATTAAAACATAATTCACCTCTTTCGGAGAGAGGATCATTCTGGCCTCTTTCCACGTGTCCTACATAATACAAAAGACAGAAACATAAATAAAAACTAACATATCACAAAAAATAGAAACATAAATACGAATATGAAAGGAATTTTTATCAGGAAAGTTTATCTCAAAAGATTGAGTATCCATTGAACCCTGAAAATAAATCAAAAAATACATATTTAAGGTTTTGAAATAGATTCGATCAAAAACAGAAACTCAATGATTTAATCCTTGTACGTGGCGTTGTTAAACCAGCCCCCGATGTCCTTTAAAAACCTCATTTGACACCAGTAGCATCGCAGGACGGGATGTCCAGCCGATATACTCGGATTAAACCATTGAATCAGAACCCATAACACACACACACATATATATATGAACAATGAAACAAAAAATACAGAAATCGGAAAAAGAACTGAGAGATATCAGATTCAGAGAAATACCTGAGAGTTCAGATTCAAAGATATACTTGAGAGATGAGAGAGAGAACACAGTTAGCAAAAATGACAAATTAACACTAACAACAACAAAAATAGAAATCGAAAAAGCAATTGAGAGTGTTACTTAAATTACCCAAACCAACAAAGAGGCTGAGAACTTTACACCAGAACCCAGAAATGATAGAGAGAGGTGAAGCTTTAGAGTCTGATAGCTTTAGTTTAGGGTTTTTAGTTTTTAGAGAAAAAAAATTGGGGATTAGGGTTTATAATTTATGAAAAAAAAGAGTTTCTGGAAATTGAAGGGTTAGAGAATTTGAAGAGATTAAAGGAGAATATGGACGGATTTGAAGAAGTTGAAGGGATTAGAGAAAGAAGATGAAAAGATTTTAGGGATTAGAGAAATTTTTAGGGTAGAACATAATAAATTTAGGGATTAGAGTTTGGAAGATTTAAAAGGGGAAAGTGGAAGAATATGAGGTTGTTCTTAAGAAAATTTGGGTTTTGATCGAGCATAAACAAGTTTGGGATGAGTTTTGGTGTTTGTATAAGATATGGAAGGGTTTTGTTGAAGAACGAGGATGAACTGGGTTGAATATCAAAGGTTTCAATCGAAAAAAGAATGATTTTCTGGGAATAAGAGGTTTATGGGTAGAGAGAAGACAGAGAATCTAGAGAGAGAATGAAAAATAAAATATGGACAGAGTTTCGGTGAGAGAAAAATGAAATGAGAGAATTTCGGTTTTTTTTGGGTTTATATAGAAGGGCGAGTCAGGTTAAAAGATCTGCGCATTGTTATACGGGTCGCGCCTAATTATTCGAATCTCGTTCAGCTAGCACTCTTATTCTACATTTTTTCAATTTGGTCATGGTCACTTTGAAATTGAGCTTAAAATTTTGTTTTATTCTCGATTTGGTCCTTATTTGATTTAAAATTATGTTTGGGGTTACTATTTAGGGTTTATGAGATTATTTTAGGGAATAAGGGTTTAAGTGCTAAGGTTTGATGTTTATGGGTATAGTTTAGGGGTTAAGGTTTGAGGTTTATGGGTATAGTTTAGGGTTTAAGGTTTGAGATTTATGGGTAAAATTTAGGGGTATACATAATACATATATAACATACATACATATATATAGTTTAGGGTTTTAGGGTTTTAGGGTTAAGGTTTAGGGTTTATGGGTATACATAATACATACATTAATACACACATACACATATATATATATACGTAATATATATACATACATAGTTTAGGGGTTAAGAACTTAAGGTTTGAGTTTATGGGTATAGTTTAGGGTTTAGGGGTTAAGGTTTGAGGTTTTGGGTATAATTTAGAGGTATACGTAATACATACATAAATAAATAACATATATACATATATATAGTTTAGGGGTTAAGGTTTAGGGTTTAGGGGTATAATTTAGGGGTATACATAATACATATATACATACATACGTAATATACATACATACATAGTTTAGGGGTTAAGAACGTAAGGTTTGAGGTTTATGGGCATAGTTTAGGGGCATACATACTACATACATACATAACATACATACATTATACATAACATACATAGTTTAGGGGTTAAGGTTTGAGTTTTATGGGTATAGTTTAGGGGTATACAACTATACATACACATACATACATACATACATATATTTAATGAATTATTACAATACATATATATATATATATTATATACATATACATACTAAAAATTATCTATATTTATTTCTATATACATATTACATATACCTATATATGTATACGTGTGTATATATATATATATTACATTTACATATACATACTAAAAGTCTAAAACATACATACATATATGTGTATATATATACACACATATACATATATACATACATACATACATACATACATATATATTGTTATAATATATATTGTTATATACATACTAAAACTTACTTATATTTATTTCTATATACATATACATATACATACTAAAACTCTAAAACTTACATACATACATACATACATAATATATATGTATGTGTATATATATACGTATACATATTATATATACACATACATTTAATTAATTATAACAATATATATATACATATACATACTAAAAGTCTAAAACTTACATATTTTCAATATATATGTACATATGTATATATATATATATACTAAAAGTCTAAAACTTACATATATATATATATACATATGTAACATATACATATACATATACATACATACTTACACAATCTGTACATGAGATGGTTTTTTTAATTTAATACTATAATTCATAAAATCTTGATCATTCTTATTTTTCTTTGGTATTGAAAATAATAAGGCTATGTTTGGTAAAACAACGTTTTGATTTAAAATTAGATGTTTGACCAGCGAAAATCGTTAATTTAGATGTATGGTGAATATAGGATTGTGGTAAAATTTTTAATTTTGAAAAAACTACTAATTAAGATAAGAGTTGTCAAGATTCTTTTACCCTTAACAATTACCAAAAATTTCATAAACCTAAATTTAATATTTTTCTATTTTAATTCTTCACCAGTTATTTTATCATTGAAAACTTCTGTTTGATTTCAATATATTTGATTTTTCCCATCCATTTTTTTCTTTAGTGTGTTATTTGCAATTTTTCAGCTCATGCATCATATTTAAATATTTAGTTTAATTAAGGATTATAGGGGAAATGTTTAAATATCGAGTTTAATAACAAAGTATCACGAGATAATAAAATATTAAAGACTGGACATGTTTATTGTTACTACTAATTTACATGGTGAAATTTATAGGTTAATATTTTTTTGTTTTTTTGTTTTCACATATTTATATTTGTATTTAGATTTAATAACTAATTAAATTATATTAAAAATAATTATATAAATAATAAATTTATATATAGATCCTTCAAATATGTTTAATAATATTATATTAAAAATAATTTTCATAATTTAATTAATATTAATAAAGACAAAATTTTGATAACTAATAAACTATTCAAACATGCATTGAATATAATTATGTCTGATATGTTATTTTACTTGCTAAAATAATCAAACAACTATCAGCATATAATTTAATAGTCAAATCAGCTAATACAATAAGCTATCGGCTAGTTACCAATATCTAACCAGGGTATATTCCTCTTTTTTAACATTATATTTATACAAATAGTCGATAAATTATATCAAAAATACGATCGCATACTAACAAAATTACCATGGATTGAATTTCACATTTCTTGTAGTATATGTCCATTAGTTGGATCAAAATTACAATAGTGGGAAACCAAACGGGAGTGTTAAAACAATTATGGAATATAAATTTAAAAATACATCAAAAAAAATAAGCATCCAAATTATACCACCAGTTTTATTTTAGGTGCTTAAATTATTTTTGAGTAAAAATAGGTGTCTAATATTTTATTTTGTTAAATTTAAGTGCCGAATAGTTAACTGCCATTAAAAACGGTTACCTAATCAAAACAAGTGACATTTTTTATAAAGAAACTTAAAATATTATTTTTACTCATAATTTTTAATTTTCTCAGAAAATTTCAAATTTTCAAACTTTACACAACAATCCACAAATCCTTAAAATATCCTGAATCAGACCCCCAAATCGCCGCCCCTGATCTCACACCTTCGATCATCGATCATAGACGGTCATTTTCCCATACATAATGTCGTTAAAAACGATGAACGAAGTACCAGCCGAACGTTAATTTCTTGAAAGAAGTGACAATGATTTGAGGTTTGGGTTTGAGATATTTTAAGGATTTGAAGATTGTTTTGTAAAATTTGGGAAGTTTTAAAATATTTTGAAAATAAAAATTTTAATTTTTTTCAAAAACTTAAAAATAAAATAAAATTGTTGCCATATTTCAAGCATTGATTGGATAATATATTTTTTAAACAACCTTTAACGACCAGAAACTTAAAATTGTAACGATATAAAAGTTATACACTTATTTTTACAAATAAATAGTTTAAATACCTAAAGTTAATGAGTGATAAAATTTAAACATTTTTATATTATTTTATTTATTTAGAAATATTTATCAAAAAATATAAAAAAGATTTATTTTATCAAAATAAATTTAAAATGTAACAAACAAAAAATAATATGTAAACATTAAAAACCAAATTAAATTAAAATAATAAATCCGAATCTAAACCGAACTCTCTCTTTTTTGTCTCGAAAGGGCGGCTACAATCTTATTTAAGAGGAGAAGAAAAACAAAGACAGATCGTTGTTGTCTTTCTCCTACCCAGAAAACCCTATCTCTCTCTCTCCCATTTTATCTCACTGCTTTCCTTTTATTTATTAATTCTGAAGATCTATTGGCCTCCGCTCCGCTCTGGTTTTTAATTCCATTCCTTTTTTATTTCTCTTTCTCGTTTTCTTCTTCGGTTCAGCTCCTTCAGGTTCTGTATTTCTCTCTACTCACTATGTTATATCTTAATTTGTTTATTTCACTGTTTCTGCGATGATCTAAGTTTCTAGTTTATCTTTTTGAATCCATTCACTTCTCTCTCTCTCTAAATCTGTTGATTCAAGGATTGTAGGGTTTCTGTTATTTTAATTTGCGACTTGTTTGGCTGCTCAGAAAGTGATAATATAGTTTTAGATGATTTAATTTAATCCTCGCTAGTGCTTCCAAATCGATGATTAATTATAAAAGATTTGAACCAAAGCTGAATATGATTTTAGATCAGGTTCTTGTAATATGTTATATTTCCCCCACTAAATTGATTGCTATCAAGTATTGTGAGATCTAATACTTTTGACACTAAGATTTAGCCTTGAGATGCATGTTTTCTGGTTGTGGAATTTTATCTTCAAAATATTTAGACTACTTTTAGGGATTTATATTAATCAACCGAACCTGTACGAAATTGAATATTACCATTATCGTGAGTTTGGAAGGGCCTATGATTCTATAGCAGCTCAATGGTAATAATAAGATTTCGGTTAAAGTATTTGAATGATGCAGTTCCGATTTGTAATCATTATAGGAGAAAAGATTCTAGGATTTTTTTAATCGACCTGCTAGAACCAAATAAGAAAAAAATAAATTATAAGATTAAGATCATATTGTTTAAATGATGAAAATCCAATTTGGTCATTGTACACTTATTTATTCAGATATAATCAAATATGATTAGTCTACTATGCTTGATTCATATATACACTTATTCAGATCTAATTGAATATGATTTCCTTTGTTATTAGTTGCTTTTCCTTTTCAGTAACTTTTGAGACAAAAAAACCAGTAATATGCATAAAATAACACGAAAGCATCAAACAGATGGAGCTTAATTGATGGGGGTTTTTTCATGTTATTTGACCAGAGTAATTTTTGCAATGGGAAAGAAAAAACATGAGGAGAGTGATTCTACTGCAAAAGTTAAGGGAAGCAGCAAAGACGTGAAAAAAGAGAAACTTTCTGTTTCTGCCATGCTTGCGAGCATGGACCAGAAACCTGATAAAACAAAGAAGGCTACTACTTCTAAACCCAAGGCTAAGGGCCCCAAGGTTTCATCTTATACTGATGGGATTGATCTCCCACCATCAGATGAAGAGGAGGATGAGTATCCTTCCGAGGAAGAGCAAACTCAATCTAGCAGACACCAGAGGCAGAGCTTGAAGCCACTTGATACCTCCATAAGTGAAAAGGAATTGAAGAAACGTGAAAAGAAGGAAATGCTTGCTACCCAAGCTGCTGAGCAGGCAAAACAAGAGGCCCTTAAAGACGATCGAGATGCTTTCACTGTGGTTATTGGTAGTCGGGCTTCTGTCCTTGACGGTGAGGATGACGCAGATGCAAATGTCAAAGATATTACCATAGACAATTTCTCTGTATCAGCTCGTGGGAAAGAGCTTCTAAAGAATGCCTCGGTTAAGATATCTCATGGTAAAAGATATGGTTTGGTTGGACCAAATGGGATGGGGAAGTCTACTTTGTTAAAGCTTCTTGCTTGGAGGAAGATTCCTGTCCCGAAAAATATTGATGTGCTCTTGGTCGAACAGGAGGTGGTTGGTGATGATAGAACTGCCCTTCAGGCAGTTGTTTCTGCAAATGAAGAGTTAGTTAGGCTTCGAGAAGAAGTTGCAGCTTTGCAAAATTCTTCTCATGGAGGTGAGGATGAAAGTGACCTCAACGGGGATGATACAGGAGGAAGGCTTGCAGAACTGTATGAAAGGTTGCAGATATTGGGTTCAGATGCTGCTGAAGCTCAGGCGTCGAAGATTCTTGCTGGGTTGGGTTTCACCAAACAAATGCAAGTTCGTTCAACTCGGTCATTTAGTGGTGGTTGGAGGATGAGAATATCTTTGGCCAGGGCACTTTTTGTGCAGCCAACACTTTTGTTGTTGGATGAGCCAACTAACCACCTTGACCTTAGGGCTGTTCTTTGGTTGGAAGAATATTTATTTCGGTGGAAGAAAACATTGGTGGTTGTTTCTCATGATAGAGATTTTCTTAACACGGTTTGCACAGAAATTATTCACCTCCATGATATGAAGCTGCAGTTCTACCGTGGAAACTTTGATGATTTTGAATTGGGGTATGAACAGCGTCGTAAAGAGATGAATAAGAAGTTTGAAATTTATGAGAAGCAGGCTAAAGCTGCAAAAAGGTCAGGGAATCGAGCTCAGCAGGAGAAGGTAAAAGATCGAGCCAAGTTTGCAGCTGCAAAAGAAGCAGCAAAGAACAAGGGAAAGGGCAAGGTTGACGAGGATGAACGTCCAGCTGAGGCCCCGAAGAAGTGGAGAGATTACAGTGTTGAGTTCCACTTCCCTGAGCCTACTGAACTGACACCGCCTCTTTTGCAGATAATAAACGTAAGCTTCAGTTATCCTAATCGGGAGGATTTCAAGCTCTCAGATGTTGATGTGGGTATCGATATGGGAACTCGGGTTGCCATTGTTGGTCCTAATGGAGCTGGTAAATCTACTCTCTTGAACCTTATTGCCGGTGATTTAGTTCCAACAGATGGTGAAGTACGAAGGAGTCAGAAGTTGAGGATAGGTAGGTATTCACAACACTTTGTAGATCTACTAACAATGGAGGAGACACCGGTGCAGTATCTTCTTCGTCTTCATCCAGAGCAAGAGGGACTCAGCAAGCAGGAGGCTGTTCGGGCCAAACTTGGGAAATTTGGACTTCCTAGCCATAATCATCTCACTCCAATTGCAAAATTATCTGGAGGGCAGAAAGCTCGAGTTGTTTTTACTTCAATTTCTATGTCAAAACCTCACATATTGCTATTGGATGAGCCCACAAACCATTTGGATATGCAAAGCATAGATGCATTGGCTGATGCATTGGATGAGTTTACCGGTGGAGTTGTCCTAGTAAGTCACGACTCTAGGTTGATATCACGTGTCTGTGAGGATGAAGAGAAGAGTCAAATTTGGGTAGTGGATAATGGGACTGTGAACTCTTTTCCTGGTACTTTTGAAGACTACAAAGATGAGCTGCAAAGAGAGATTAGAGCAGAGGTTGATGATTGATGCTTTTGCGATTAAAGTACGTATTGAGTTCTCCATAATATTTATATTTAGTCATATAAATGCATTAAGACCTGCAATTTTTCTTCATGCTTCTATTTCGAGTGTAAAACTGTGTTGCGGATTTATTTATTTGAAATTCTAAGCCACTTTAGCCCATGAATTTGGTATTGTACACTAGGAAAAGTGCAAGCTCGGTATGGGACTCGTTTCCGGGATAGTACAAGTATTATATTTTTACAGAGAATCTATCACGATTTCTTGTTAGTTTCTGTTGTATGAAGTTCATAGGTCAAAGTGGTTTCAGCGTTGGTTCATAATTTTTGTTTCCTATTTAGGTTGCTTGAAATACATGCTTTTGAGTTTGGATGAAGCCTGATCGGGACACCAGAGAAGCTGCATCGCATTTCCTTTCCATTTTGGTTTCCGCCGTTTGTTAGCGTTAAATGAGATATTTGTGCTTGCTAAATAATCAGTTAAGTTCTATCTCTAGTGGCTTTGGGTTTTAAGCAAGTTGAATTTAAGTATTCTAATGTTAGATTCAGAGTAATTATTATGGTAAAAAAAAAAGTCAATTTGAATTTAATAAAGTTTGTCAATCACAGTTTTTATGTTGAAAGCTCTAGTTTTATTAGGTAAACATATCTTTGAAGTAATTGTATTTAACTTTTGTCATTCAATTATTTTTACATAAATATATTAAATTTATTTACTAATGAAATATATATTAAATTTATTTACTAATAATTGTCGGTACAATAGTAAAAAATTATGAGTCTTATTAAATACAAGTTTGAGTTTTTTTTATAGTACTTTTAATTTGATATTATGATAGTATTTGTTTAATTGTAATCCATGATAAATTTCACACTTATCTTGTAGATAAAGTACTTGAATTCGAGACTCCTAAGGAGAACAGTATTTTTTTTATTGAGACCACTTTATAAGTTCAGCACGAATTTAATTTATTATGTAAGATATAAAAAGATAAAAAAAAATCATTATAATAATATTAATTAACATCTGGTTAATTCACGACAGTGAATTTGTTAGGAACATTATTAACAGCGTAGATTGAAATTTATTTAATAATGTTCATTGATAAAGTGGTAAAGAATTTATTTACTAATGTTAATTGATAAAGTGGGTTTTAATTATGTTATTTAAATATTATATAAAATATGAAAAAACAAAAACACATTTAAACATATTTTGTCATTTTCTAACTGAATTAGCACTTGGTAAACCAGGTACACCAATTTAGTTAGGAACACTATAAACAATATATATAGATTAAAATATATTCGAATTTCCAATAAAGTGGTATACATTATATGTTAAAACGTATTCATTAATGATCCTGGGTAAAGTGGTAAAAAAATTATATATGAATTTTTATTCCTAATCGATTGGGATTTAGTTATTTTTAAAGATTATATAACTAGACCCGATACCCGAAAGCGACCCAAAATTTGATTCGAAACTCGAAATAAAGTGATCTGAATCGATCTGAATTTTAGTTAAACTAAAATGGACTTGAATCGATTTTCAACCAAACTAAATGAACCCGAACCGAAAACAACTCGAAATATAAAAAAAGATATTAATAGAAATAAAGAAATATGAGATATAAACAGCCGCACAACTCACCAAAAAGTCAAATATATTGACTTTATAAAGCTATATTATGGTTTAAAAAACTAACGACCTAAAAACTCGATTAAAACAAACCGATCTCCCATGGACCTGAAATTGACTCGAACCGAAATCAACCAAACTGAAAATAATCGAACTGATATTAACTGACCCAAAAAGCAACCAACCCAAATCACAATAGACCCAAATTAAAATCGAACCTGAATTGAATGATATCAGACCCGAAATGACCGGAACAGAACCCGAATCGAATGACTCGTTTCCCCAATATAACTATTATAATAGTATTAATTATTATTTTAAATGAATCTATTTTGATCATTTTCTTATTAAGTCGAATTCCAATTAATCGGTGACACCAACTCAATCAATATTATAATTAGTATAGATTTTTTTCATACAAAAATACTGCCACCAACGATTTTTTATAATTTAAATTATTATATTTGATATATCATAAAATTAACGAATATAAAAATCATTTAAATATCAATATTTAAAACCCACATAAAATACAATAATTGTTCAAAAAAAGAAAATTCAAAATAATCTTTTAAAAGAGAAAAACCATTGCATGAAAAAATATATAAAACCCATACAAAATTTTAGAACACAAATGTATAGTCAATTGCTTAGGCATAGCAACATTTGTTTAGGGTTAAAAAATCCGCTCATATAGGGATAAAAATTTTGACCTAAAATAATATATTTGTTTGGCAATTAGCGGATTATATTAGTTGATTGTATAAAAGTATTTGATAAAATTAATTGATAATTGTTCGATTATTTGAATAAGCAAAATGACATATAAGGACACAATATATTCAATACTTGTTTGAATAATTTACTAGTTGTTATTATTTTGTATCAAATAATATTAATTATATTATGAAAATTATTTTTTTAATATCATTACTAAAAACATATATGAAGGACGTATATATTATCTTTATTTTTAAAATTATCTTTTTAATATAATTTTTAATAATTATTAAATTTAGATGCATATATTAATTTCTTATTTATATTTTGAATATACTTTTATTAATTATTAAATTTATATGTATTTATTAATTTATTATTTGTGAATTTTCAATTTTATTAGTTATTTAAATTTATGTTATTTTGAAAAATTATCATTATCAAGGACAAAAGAGTCTTTACAAGTCTTTTATCCAAACATTTATCTCAAAAAGCTCATAAGTGAGTTTTTTAAAATGAGAGATTTCACCCACAATCCCTATTACAATTATTTATTTATCAAACATCTAAATTAGAGAATTTTACTAGTCAAATCTTTAAAAATAGTTTAAACTTCTAATTTTAACTCAAAAAGTTATTTATCAAACAAAACCTTAATCTATTCAGGCCATTACTCTATTTTCCTAATCCTTTTTATTTTTAAATTGTGATTTATTTTTAATTGTTTTGTTTTCTTCTTTTTTTCGTTATGAATTTTCATTTATGAATATTTATGGACGTTGCTGAGCTTTCTTCATATTATGTCATTTTTTTAGGATAGAAAGAAGACTAAATTTGGGTTTATGATTAAATTATTAAAATATTAAAATTATGTGGGTTGGTTTATTAGAAGGTTTGACCGTCAAATAGGTGCTCAAACTATGTTTCTTTTTCGAGTTAGGTGCCCAAATTATTTTTTAGGCCAAATAGATGCCTAACGTTTCATTCCGTAACCTATTTAAGGTTCTCTGTTAATTCTCACCATTAAAGGACACGTGTAAATTTTAAGAATTATATTAAAAAAATAAATTTACATAATTTTCAGAAAATCTCTAAAATTTTCAAATTTCACAAAACAACCCCAAATTCCAAAATTCCTAACTCCCCAAAACCTAAATCTCATTTGGGTCGATTTTGCCACCGATTGCCACACTATCGCCCACCACATCGGTCGTCGGACCATCACGACCATTCCCCCCTCGTCGTTGAAAATCAACAGACGCCGTGCGAAATGCTGAAAATGTCGAATGGTTCCTTCGAACAATTCACGACGAACGCGGCATGATGGACGACGAACGGCGCGTGAGTTGTTCGGTGAAGGGAGGACGCTTTATTTCAAAGCTGGAAATGCGTATTTGGGGAATACCTTGAGAATATTTGAAAATTTTAGGATATATTTTTATTTTGTTTTATTAACTTTATTTATTTTTAATATAATTTTGAAAATTTTAGGAGATGACATGTGTTCTTTAACGGTGAAAACCTTAAATGAGTCACGAAATAAAACGTTAAGTACCTATTTGGCCCAAAAATAATTTGGGCATCTAACTAAAAAAAGGCATAGTTTGAGCACATATCTACCTATTAAACCTTTGTAGAAAGATGATCAAATTAAATAAATATAAAATTTGAGGGCTAAATATATTATTGTAAAAATTTAAATTAATTGTCATGCTATCTCACGTTAAAAAAATAACGGCAACAAAATTTGTTAGATTTTCAAGTTGGTAAACATTTTGTAGCTTTTCATAGTGAGCGGACTCAATAAAAAAACAAAGTCAGGGACTATTTATGTATTTTAACTAAAAAGTAATGGATGATAAAAGAACACCTTATAGCTGGTGAATTATTCAAAAAAAAAATTTATAGCTGGTGAATTGTTGCTTGGTATTAAACGACCATCTTCTTGGTTATTGAATTTTAATATGGATGATGTTATTCGACAAATATTGGTTTTTACGATTAATGATAAAATTTAGAATTAAAAATAAGACTAAATTAAATGAATTTATAAATACTAAGCGTTAAATTTATTATTTTTTTAAATTAAAATTAAATTGATTGAATGTGTAAATTTTAAGGACTACATATATTATTATACAAATTTTATTAACTTTCGCATTACTCCTTTAATGGCGGTTAACAACTCATTGATCATTTGTTGCAAAATCAAAGTTCAATACTCATTTAATTTTTTAAAATTCGGTAATTATTTTAAATTTTTTAATATAATTTAGTGATCATTCGCTTTGGGGTTTTTCTTGTTTGCAATCTTTGGTTTATCTGTTTTCTCTCATTGTCTTGTCCTCTTTTTGTGTTCGATTTGCTCCTAAGGTTTAGAAGCAGGCTTTGATTGTTGGCTCAACTTTGTTGGTCTCTTTTGAATCTTATTTGGCTCTAATAACGTCTTTAATCACAAAAATTTCTCTCAGATGAAAAAAATTACCTTCAAATAAAGTTCTTTCAAAGATGTCGCTTGTTGTGAGCGTCGACTAGTTTATATGAGAATCTCGCTATATTTGTTCTTTTGTACTGTTTAGTTTGCGGTTGTGTGCCCTTGGTGGCCGATTTGCCCAACCTTGTTTGTGTTTGGGGTTGATCCTGTTATGTCCTAATTCGTTTCTTTGAATGAATGTTTTCTTTATTGTCAAAAGAAAAATACCATCGAAATAAGATTCGGTGATCAAAATTAATGCACCCCAAAAGGTTTGGTGACCAGTTATGTAGTTTACCCAATAATTTATGTAGCTAACTAGAAAAGGTAAGCCCTTCGAAAATCTTCCTGTTCTCAATTGTTCGTGAAAAACATGGTTATACTTGTCACCTAGCACACACGAAGACGAGAAAAAGAAGAAAAAAACAGGCTTCAATTCCATTTCCCGTGCTTCAGATCCATGGCTTCCTCCCATTTGCTCCATAATCAGAGTCTCTTCTTCCCATCTCCCTTCAAAAATCGTGGCTTTTCAAATGCTCCCCCAACAAAACCTCATTTTCAAAGAACCCCATTTCTCAAAGCATCCAACAAACAGCTAGAGGTCCTTTAAGTTACCCTTTCTTTGTTTTCTTTGCCTTTTAAGTCAAAATCTTAATGTTTTAGTTATTCTTTTTGATGGGGTTTTGTTTGTTTAGATTGTATATGACCCTGATGAGAGGCTGAATAAGTTAGCAGATGAAGTGGACAAGGAAGCTCCTTTTTCAAGGCTTACTTTGTTCTCACCTTGTAAGGTAATTTCTTGCATTTGCTTTGACTTTAATTGAACTCAATTTTGTGTTTTCAATTTCAATTTGCAGCCCATTACATACTTTTTTTTTTCTTCTTTGGGTATAGATTAATGTTTTCCTGAGAATTACCAGCAAAAGGGAAGATGGGTATCATGATTTAGCTTCTCTCTTTCATGTAAGTTTGTGCTTTTTTTTAATCTTAATTCCTACATATATGTGTGTTTGTTGATTTCAGTTTCAATTTTGCAATAAAGTTTTCTAGTTGCTCCCCCAAAGTTCTGAATTTGCTTACCCTTTGTTTGTGGGTCCAGACAGTTAGTCTGGGGGATATAATTAAGTTCTCTTTGTCACCTTCCAAAACCACTGATCGTTTGTCAACCAATGTTTCCGGTGTCCCCATTGATGATAGAAACTTGGTGAGGTTTCAGAGTTGCTGCAATTCATTCGACTCACCGCCACAAGGCCGCCTTTTTTTTTCCGCTTGTGTTCCTAAATTTATTCTTCCTTATTGCAGATTATTAAAGCCCTTAACCTCTACAGGAAGAAAACTGGCAGTTCCAACTTCTTTTGGGTAAAAATCGCAAGCTACATGATAAAACGTCGCATTTTACATTTTTATCTGAATATACGTGCTTCTGCAAAATTATGGTTTATTTTGAATGTATTTTTGGCTTATATTGTTTTAATGGAATGACATGGATAGGTTCATCTTGATAAAAAGGTGCCTACTGGGGCAGGGCTTGGTGGTGGAAGCAGCAATGCAGCAACCGCACTATGGGCGGCTAATCAGTTCAATGGTTGTGTTGCAACCGATAAGGAGCTCCAAGAATGGTCGAGTGAGATAGGTTCTGATATTCCATTCTTTTTCTCACATGGAGCTGCATACTGTACTGGTCGTGGTGAGGTATGGTAATATTTTACCTTGTTCTTTGATTGGAAATCATGTTGTTGGGAATATTTTGACCATTTTATGTGTTAGGGAATGAGGACAGTATTATAATCCTTCTACAACGATAACTTAAGTTTTTGTGCTGTTGTTTCTCGCTTCCGTTCAAAAAATTGTGAATTTGACATTTAATTTATTTAATTTGCAGAAAACTAAAGCTTCCTTTGTTCCTTTAGCACCTGAACTTGTCGCAATTTATTGTTAGGACTGGCAGTAGGACTCGTAGGCTTCATGTATATTTTTGCGTATATGTTTTAGAGCAAAACTTGTGCCTAGTTTTGTTTTCTTATTGTGGAGCCTATGTTACTTGGACTTGGATGGGATTGCCAGACATGGGCATTTGTCCAACAGGGGTATGTTCAATTTTTACACGATTTCCATTGTATTTTGGAGGGTCCTTGGAGGATCATATTTCATACCAAGTCCAGATAAGCATTGGACACAGATACTTCAAGAAAAATAGAGAGTCAAAGCAACATAGATTGTAGTTATAATGATCTGGCATATGCTCATGATGCAATCTCAGTCAATTGGAATGAAATTTATCGACTCTATTGCTATACTTGCATGATTAATGAATTCTATGCTTGTATGCCCAGATTGTTCAAGATATATCCCCTCCTCTTCCATTGGACATTCCAATGGTTCTTATAAAGCCTAAGGAAGCTTGTCCAACAGCCGAAGTTTACAAGGTAAAATACATTAGGCCACTGGTGAGCGAATTCTGCTCTATTTTTATCACTTGCCATAGTTTATATCTGAGAGAAGTTCTGATTTTTCAGCGTCTTCGACTAGATCAAACAAGTAATGTTGACCCTTTGACGTTGCTAGAGAAGATATCAATGAATGGAATATCTCAGGATGTCTGCATTAATGATTTAGGTACGAATACACAAAGAATCAACTGATTCTATTGACGTTTTATTTATTTGGCAATTACTTGTATTTGATGCATATATAATCAGGCAAAGTTTATCTTAGGCTGATGATTTGACTTGTCTCCATGAGAGGATGAACTTTCGGTGAAATATTATAGCATACATCAATTGTGTATTAAATTATCCCTTCTTCACATCTTCAGTTTAAGTGGAAGTCGAAAGTGGACATGCTTAATAATAGAATCAGAGATGTATTGCCTTACATGAATCTGTATTATTTGCAGAACCTCCCGCTTTTGACGTCTTACCGTCCCTTAAACGGCTAAAGCAGCGGGTAACTGCAGCTGGTCGTGGACAATACGATGCTGTGTTCATGTCTGGGAGGTACAAGATTGTGTGGAAAATGTTTAAATTTTAATGTCCAATCCAGCATTTATTGTGAACTGGCATGCTTGGAATCAATGAGAATCTGATGTTTGTGCTTAAACAAGATTAGATAAGGGAAATGCACGGACTAGTTTTTAAACCCATAAAAAAGATACATAGATAGACAGATAGACAGACAGATCTGCCAATTGCAACCCTTTATTGTTTCGAGTTATTTGAAATACCCTGTTTAAAGGGGGGGGGGGGAAGAATAATCAAGAAAACATATAGATTTTCAAATTGTTTGTCATCTGTTTGGGGTTGTTTGTTTCTTTTATATCATCGGGTTCCAAAGAAAGATGGCTGAATCTATTTTTATTGGCATTTCATTCAATTATCTTGATTGCTGCTGTTTGAAAACACAATTCAGTGGAAGCACCATTGTCGGAATCGGTTCCCCGGATCCCCCACAATTCATATATGACGATGAGGATTATCATGATGTATTTTTGTCAGGCAAGTTGCAAGTAGTTTAATTTGCAGTTTCGTTTTATCATCCCTCCACTAGTATCCATAAAGAATTGGAAAGTTGGATGTTTGAGCTTTGTTACATGTTACATGACTTGGATTCATCATTCTTTCAACATGATTGCAGTTAATAGTTGTATATGCATTATTATATATTTGGAGTTGGAACTGATATTTTAAAATGCAGATGCGAACTTTATCAACCGGGAAGAAAATGAGTGGTACAAAGAACTCGTTTCAACGACTGTTTCTGAGCCCTCGGAAGCATCGGCAACCTTTTGAGTGATTCGTCTATTCCTTACTAAAGAAGGATGGAACTGTTTTTGCGTGTATGATTTACTTTATTATACATGCACAATATCAATTTATGAGAATATGTGAAGTAAAATCTATAGAAGATGAACTAATGCTAATGGAAATAAAAAGTACTTGGACGTTTCTCTCTCTCTCTCTCCAATACGATCTCTATTAGCAGCCAACACATTGGCATTACATGAACCAGCACTATCTGTGCTGTAGTTTTTTGTTAATCATGTTGCTTGCATTATTGTGTACGTTTAAAGAGGAAGGCGATCTTCCCAGGTTATGCGGAGACATTCCAGTCGCTGTGATGTGATTGCGTTACCTGCTGGTGTCTCAGCTTGTCGTGGTCGCACTTGATGTTGGCAACAACGAGAACCAGCTCGATGAAAAGTTCAGAGTAAGAATTGAGACAATCAAGAAAAAGGGTATTTATTATTTAATTTTAACTGAAAGGAACGTTGCTTGTTGGAATGCCATGGTTATGGGTTATGGGTTATGTGCATAGTAAGTTGTGCATTCAGACTATTAAGCTTCTGTAGTACTGTATCAAATGAAAGAAGCCGGACGCATCGTTCAACAATCACTGATCAATGATGTCGAGGTTGCTTGTGGTAGCAGGGAACTTGGATATGGCAGACCTAGGGATGATTATTGGACCCAAGCCCGATGGGTTCCGATCCAACACAATCTTTTAGGGTTGGGTTTTTTTAAAAGAAATTTTCATGTTCGGGTCAAAACTTTTTTTAGGATGAGATAGAGTGAGATTTAAATTTAGGATGAAAAATACCCGACCTAAAATAATAGTTTAACCTTATTCTAAATATTTAGGTATAATTGCTATAATATCTATCTCTTTATATATTTTTAAAACTATCTTACTATTTTGTCTAATAAAAATAAAATAATTATTAGGTAAACTACACCAATGACCACCGAACTAATGGGTACCTATTTTGACGATTGAACTATCGAAATTATCAATCAGGCCACCAAACTTATTAAATTGACCTAGTTTGACCACCGCCGTTAAAAAACTAACGGAGGGGTGACGTGGCAGTTAACGAAAATATGTAAAATTACACATTTAGTCCATGTTATTACTTATAATTTCAATTTAGTCCTAATTAAAATTAATCATCCAATTGGACGACAACATGTGTCATCACCCGATTGGACAATTTGTTTTAATTTTTAATTTAATTAATTTAATATATTTATTTTCCTCCAAATGACCTAAGTTTGAATCCTCTCTCAATCATTTTTACTTCTTTTTCCCTAATAGTTACAGTATTATAAGATATATATATATATATAAGAGTGTAATTTGTATCAATACAAATGGTTTGGTGCAGTGGTAATGGCATAGGTGTTTTACCTAGAAGGTTCCAGGTTCAAACCACCCCAAACATGTGTCACCACTTGGTTGGAGGAAAATTAATATATTAAATAAATTAAATTAAAAATTAAAATAAATTGTCCAATCGGGTGATGACATGTGTTGTCATCCGATTGGATTTTAAATTAAGACCAAATTGAAATTATAGGTAAATAACAGAGACTACATGTGTAATTTTACAAATTTTCGTTAACTGCCACGTTACCCCTCTGTTAGTTTTTTAACGGCGGTGGTCAAAATAAATACCTCAATTAGTTCGGTGATTACTGATGTGCTTTACTCTAATTATTATAATGTCCTTTCTATTTATATTTTTTCAATTAACTTCATATTTTATCAAATAAAAATATAAAAAAAATTATTTATGTCGAACCAGATCAGATCAAGTTTAGATTTTTACTCTAAAAACTTAAATCAGGTGAAACATCATAAAATATTAGGTCAGATCGAACTTGGGTAGAAGTGTTAATTTTACGAGTCGAGTACATATCGATAAAAAATCGGACCCATGACCATTCCTAGGCAGACCGGACTTCAACTTCCATGGCAATGGCATCAAACAGTTCTGGTGGATGGGTTTCGAAAGTTACGAATCCAATGAAAATAGACATTGGAAATAGTTTAATCTAATTACCCTACGCCCAGAGATTATGCCCATATCTTTCTTGCATATAATCCAATGTAGCTGAAATACCATCCTCGCTTGCTTGACCTAAACTCTGAATCAAGTAATTTATAAGCCATACCAAATTGAATTATAATTTGAATAATAACAATGTATCTAAATCCAAGTTTAGTCCTAAAAGATATATAAACATTTATTCTTTTTAAAAAATGTCATTTGTGTTGGTTATTCTCAAGTGCATTATAAAGAAAATACTCTTAAGATCCCGAGCAAATTTTTGGGAAAGTTCAATTCGGAAAAAATAAAGGTAAAACATCATATGAAGAATTCATGGTTTTAAACAAAACTGTATCTAAAAGCCGAAAAGATATCAAGTTCAGGATACTTCAAAACAAACCAGAAATGCCTGAAACACTGAATTAAGAAATATGACCCCGAGTCTAATTCATTCTCCGAATTAGCTCATTGATGTAATTCTCGCGGTTGCCGGCATCTCCTCCTTCAACATAGTGGCTTCTCTTCTTCTTCAGACCACCTAACGGTGCCTTGAGCTGAAAGGGCCAAAGGAAATTGTTGGCCTCCTTAAAATGAGGTCCTACCGTCATGATCTCATGGATGAGATCTTCCACGCAGATGATGCCAAACTTGCCCAGAGCCTGTCAACAGTATAGAGCTTAGTAAATGTTTGGTACATATATAAAATTCTGTAAACACAAGAGGACACAGACCTGCTCCACAATTGAGTTGTCCGTCAAAGCGGTTCTCGATTTGTTCAACTTCCCGTAGCCTCTTTTGTAAATCAATTTCCTCACACTCTTGAGATTAGGGTATCTAGAATCATATATAGTGAGATATAAGATACTCAAAGCATATATCATGACTAGAAGTGATAGCAAGGCGTAGGAAGACAAAAAGAAATACCCGTAAGTCACATAAGGCTCAACAAGGTGAAGCATGTTCATTGTTGCCTTGTTCACTTTAAGAAAAACACCATTAAAAATCTGCAATTGATATATGACAGAAAACATTATATAGTTTCCAACACATAAAAAACCATCATCTTGTCGGGCGCTCGAAAGAATGACCCAGAGTTACAATGAAAATGTGGCATCACATGGAACTTGCTAAATTAACAAAAAGTTGGCAATCAATTTTAAATTACACAATCCAAATGACGAAAAGATTAGGTAAACTACCTGTCTCAAACGCAAGAGCTGTAAGATCTTTCTTGTCCTTGGGTGCATGGCATTGATACTGAAACCAAACATTCACAACTTGTTACAATTTAGAACCTAGATTCACATATAAATGTAATGTAAAAAATAATCACATACCCACGGATTCGGATGATGAACAAGAGCTTAGCTTCTGGATCTACATAGAATCCTCCTTTCAGCTTTGCCTCTCGCTTTAACCGAATCAGCTCTTTTTCCTGACAATTATAGACCACAAACAGTAAGATCCTAAAGCTTTTTGATCTGATAAAAACAGATTAAACATAAATCAAAGCAGAAGGAAAAATTTACCTGAGACTCGTACTCCTTTGCATATTGCTTAGCCCTATTGAAAATCAGCTTGCGGTTCTCGACATTTTTCTTCTTTGCAACTTCAACCTCCTGCTTTTTGGCAAGCTCCCATTCTTCATTCCTCTTCTGCTTCTTCAAGAGTGACTCGGGAACCACAGCTTTAACTACCTCACCCATTTCTAGTCCAATTATTATCAAACCAAAACCAATCAGAAAACAAACAAATTCTACATGTCTATCAGTTCTAGAAGAAAAACTTGGACACATAAACAAAAAATAGAAAAAAAATGGAATGAGTTATCTAAGTCAAGCTCATTGATAGATCAAAATCTACAAATTAGTAGGAAGGAAAATCAATTGTCCTCTAATGAGCAATCATTTAAAAAAACGTAGGAAAATGAACAAATAAACCTGCTTGTTCACGGCTAATATAACAACACAAAACATATTCCAACAATTCAAGCAAAAAACAACATACAGATTACTACAAAGAAATTGTTGTTCTTCTATTAGAGTTCTTGCAGATTTGGCAGAAAGCGCAGCGGATGGTTTACCTGAACTGTGGAGGGTCCGGGATGCGGCAGACAAGGAGGAGTTAGGGTTTGTGGGACTTTCAGAATCTAATTATAGTGAATAATTGAATCCCGGTGTCTAGGGTTTTTAGGTGATTTGATTTGGGCTTTTGTAAGTCTAAATGGAAAAAATGGATTGTTAACATGATTCTACCCAAAATGCCCTCTTATAGCCCAATTCTTTTGATTATGATTTTTCTTCTTAAACTTGTTTTCACCAATAACCGCAGACTTATCTAAACCCATATTTAAAATTGTCCCTTAAGTAAAGTCAAGGGAACGAATCTTGGCGTTATGAATAAATAATTTTAAATTAGATTAAATAAATGAGTATAAACAATTTTTTTATGTTCGTTTAATAAACGAACACAAACATAAGTGTATTTGGTTCGTTTATGTTCACAAACAAGCTCGTTTATCGACTCGTTTATCATGTTCCTCTTTTCCTTGAAATTTTTCTCCATTTTAAATATTGATAAAGATAATGACTAAATTCAACTCAAGAAGAATTTTGGGGTTTAAATTGTGAATCTTAAAGAGCTTAAGGACTAGTGGTGTAATTTCATCATTTTTATATAAACTAATATGTTCGTGAATGTTAAATGAACATGTTCGCGTAGGCTAAACAAACGAACATGAACACCTTCAAAAATAAATAAACGAACATGTTTACATACGCTAACAAATGAACATGAACACATTCAAAAATAAAATAAACGAACGCGAACCTAACATGAACACCTTCAAGAATAAATAAACGAACACAAGCACAACCTTATTTATTCAAGCTCGGTTCATTTACACCCATAAGAAAAGTGTAAATTATAAATTTTTTATCTCTCAACTTTCTTCTTACTCTTATTTTGGTCATTGAAGTTTATTTTTTTTATTTAATCACTAAACTTTTAATTTGTTCCTACTTTGGTCACTCCGATGTTGGGTTAAAATCCGCAATGTAAAATATATGATGCTATTATAAAGTATGACACAAAATTAAATGACCAATTATGTTAGTAGTGTCATAGAAATAAAAGTGTAGATATCATAAGATGTATTTATAATTCAATGGGGGTATAGTTATAAATATTTAATAGTAGATTTATTAAATCAACTATATATAGAGGTAGCGGTCCCCAATAAATAAGTTAACTTGTATTACTCTTGTCTATGTCAGAGAATTTTTACGGCAAGGGCTAACATATTTCTTGGAAGATCACAACCACCTTTAGGCGATCTTCATCAAATATTCAAGGTTTTTTGTTTACATATATATTTAGGTACACTTCTGCATTCAGTTTATTATTCTTGATGATTTGACATGATATATTTTGATTATTATATTTTATATTTATTTATAATTTGGTTCTAATAAGTGGCATCAAAGCCTCGTCAGATCAGATCATTAAAAATTAATCAATATTGTTTTTATTGATTCATAGTAAAGAATTGATGTTTTCATAATTTAGGGTTTTGGATATAATATTAATGACATACGTGTTTTAGTATATATATTTGTGTGGTTAATTTCCAGATCTTTGTCGAATATTAGGGCCGTAAACGAATCAAACGTCTAAGGAACCGTTCGTGAACTATTCGGCGGGAAGCTCGTTTATGTTTGTTTATTTATTAAACGAATGAACATTAACAAAATTTCTTGTTCGTTTAATTAAATGAACGAACAAGAACAAAAGGCTCGTTTGTTCATTTATGTTCGTGAATGTTCGGCAATCTGTTTGTTTATGTTCGTTTAAATTTATTCATATATGTCCATTTATATTAATTATTTTCATCACACAAAATATTGTATTTAAAAAATTTAAAAACATATATTAAAAATATGAAATAAAAAGAAAAAATAAACAAATACTCAATGTACGATGCTTCAGATTTCTTAAGAAAAAATTTAACAATACTCAATGTTCATTCGCGTTCGTTTATTATTTTAGCAAACGAACAAAAAATTATGTTTGTTTAGTTGTTTGTATTCGTTCATTTGTTCGGTTAAAATTAAACAAACGAAAATGAATATACCCTCGTTCGTATTCGTTCGGTTCGTTTACAGGCTTATCGAATATACTTGAGATTGAATTACTATAATTCAAAAGTTGTAAACGGTTTGCTTTCGATGTTCGCCAATTCCAATCAATTAACTTGGCGATAAAAACTGCAGTTAATCATGAGTCATGACAATTGCTAATCCATGACCATTGTGCTATTTCCTTCACTACGCTGATTTCGGCAGTTCTTTTTAAGAACCATTGATATAAAGGTAAAATTTTGATATATACACAGTATAAAATTAATTTTACATAAATTTGTGTATTTATATTATAAAAACCCAATTGTTAAATTCTTAATCTTAACCCTAAAAAACTAAACTCTAAACCTTAAACCATATACACTAAATTCTAAAAATTAACCTTAAATTATAAACCATACAACTTAAACCCCTGAACTTTAAACCTTAAACTAAAATCTTAACCTCTAAAACTAAAAAGCAGGTGTAAATTAAAGTTTACACGACCTGTGTATCAAAGTTTTTTCCTTAATATTATCCTTTATATATATATATATATATATATATATATATATATATATATATGTATTCAGGTTTTTCATTGATGGTTATTATGGTTGTTTTTAATTTGAATGGTCTATATCGTTTAATTTGCATAATACTTATATGCATGCAATATGTTATATATATGTTTTACTTTAAAATATATATTCATTATGGTTTGATCAATATTTTAGTTTGACCGAGGCTTTGTCCTAGTAAATTTATTATAACTTACAAATTTTATAATCAGGTTAGTTCTCGAAACTTGATATTCAGGTTATCTCTAATAATTCATGGTTGAATTTGTTGAAGTTTGCTTAGTTTTGTACAAAACTTTTAACTTACATTTGTTTGACATATATGCTTAATTATGCCATTAATATATAGGGAATATACATTTGGTTTTGGGAAGCATGTCATTAATCTTATAAAATTCATGAACATGAACATATTAAAAAATAAACGAACATGAACACATTCAAAAATAAATAAGCGAACACGAACCAGACATGAACACCTTAAAGAATAAATAAACGAACACGAGCACAACATTATTTGTTCAAGCACAGTTCATTTACACCATAATAAAGTGTTCAATTTTTGTGGAAAACTCTGGTTTCATATTCTCCTTGATTTCTTGACGATAGGGCATCTTATTTCCGAATCCCAACGGTCGGGAGGTGAAAATAGAGAAAGCGAGTTGTACATCCTCTTGATTCCATGTTGATCGAATGGTGATTATTGTAGATCATAGTGGTTTTGGATTTTTGCGAGTTTTGGGTTGAGTTTTGCAAGTTTTAAAGTGTTTTTGAGGAAATCGAAACTGATAGAGTAGTAGGAGATGATGATGTTGGATTAAAATCCGCAATTGTGGGGACATATATATAATGTATGATGTTATTATAAAGTATGACACAAATTAAGTGATCAATTATGTTAGGTGTGTCATATGTATTAAAGTGTCATGAAAATAAAAGTGTAGATACCATAAGATGTATTTACAATTCGATGAGGGGCAGAGTTGTAAATATTTAATAGTTTATTCAATCAACTATATAAAGTGGTAGTGGTCTCCAAGAAATATGTTAACTTTTATTACTCTTGTCTCCGTCAGAGAGCTTTTACGGCAATGAGTAACCTATCTTCTTGGAAGATCAATACCAAAGAATCGAGATTTCAACATCAAATATTCAAAATTTTCAATTACTCAGGTACGTTTCCGTCAGAAAGCTTTTACGGCATGAGATAATCTATCTTCTTGGAAGATCAATACCAAAGAATCAAGATTTAAACATCAAATATTCAAAATTTTCAATTACTGGTACGCTTCCGCATTCAATTTATTATTATTGGTGATTTGGCATGATAGATATTGGGTTAGATTTCTTATTAAAATTATAGTTTGATTCTAATAGATGAGACCTATTAGTCGGTGTCTTGAATGGTTTGAGAAGATGTCGGGTAATGGTGATTTTAACACCAACGTGACACAATGATGAAATTATAAACTTTCATATTTGGGGTAAGAAGATGAAATCAAAACAAAATATACTAAAAAAGAGAATGACGTCGTTGACATGTGGTTGTCATGCCAACAAAAGACCGTCACTGTTAACATACGTTGTTACCATGTCACCTTTTCATTTTTGATTTAACATTTGAGTGACTAAAATAAAAATAAATAAAAATTTAATAATTAAATTAAATTCTTTTAAACTCGAATGACCGAAATATACTTAAAGAAATGAACGTTGAAATTCGTAATTTATTCTAAAAGAAAATATTTTTTTAGGGAAAACTACTCTGGTGACCACCCAACTATTATCCGCAACCTGTTTTGACCACCAAACTAAAAAAATTTAAAATTCGATCACTCAACTATTTAAATAGACCTATTTTGACCATAAGCCGTTAAAAACTAACAGAAAGGTGACGTGACCATTAAAGTAAAATTTGTATAATTACACATTTGGTCATTGTTAGTTACCTATTATCAATTTAGTCCTAATTTTAATTTAAATAAATAAAAGTAATCAATCAATCTGGTGATGACACGTGTCATCACCTGATTAGATGATTTTATTCCTCTAATCAAGTGGTGATGGAAATTTCAAAATTAAAAAGGAAATGCTTAGCATAGGGTTTGAACTCACAACCTCTCATGTGTAAAACCCCATGACTTTACCACAACATCAATCCAATCTTAAAGAATCAAATTGCACCAGTTTTTATATATCTTATAATGCAGTAAATGCTAGGGAATAAAGATTTAAAAATGGTTGTAAGGGGACTCGAACCTAAATCACTTGGAATGTGTAAAATCATACAAACCACTTAACCAATTCAAATGATTAATTTAAATATGAATATATTTTAAATATATTTAACGTATAATGAAAGCAAGATTTAAAATAAAATTAAATATATGATTTTTATATTTTTAAACTAAATTGAATATTTTTATTTTTCACATTTATTTTAATAATTTCATATATATAGTTTAAAAATAAATGAAATTATATATATGAAATTATTAAAAATATTCAATTTAGTTTAAAAGTATAAAAATCATATATCTAATTTCATTTTAAATCTTGCTTTAACTATAGGTTAAATATATTTAAAATATATTTATATTTAAATTAATTATTTGAATTGGTTAAGTGGTTTGTATAGTTTTACACATCTTAAGTGATTTAGATTCGAATCCCCTTGCAACTATTTTTAATTTTTTATTCCCTAGCATTTACTACATTATAAGATATATAAAAACTGGTGCAATTTGATTAAATAAGATTGGATTGGTGCAGTGGTAAAGTCATGGGTTTCACCCATGAGGTTGTTGGTTTAAACCCCATGCCACGCACTTCCCCTTTATTTTTTAATTAGATTAAAATCATCCAATCGGGTGACGACACGTATTATCACCAGATTGATTGATTAATTTTATTTATTTAAATTAAAATTAGGACTAAATTGATATAATAGGTAACTAACAAATACTAAATGTGTAATTATACAAATTTTACTTTAACGGCCACGTCACATTTCCATTAGCTTTTAACGGTCGGTGGTCAAAATAAGTCTATTTAAATAATTGAGTGGTCAAATTTTAAATTTTTTTAGTTGAATGGTCAAAATAAATCGTGAGTAATAATTAAGTAGTCACCGGGGTAATTTTCCCTTTATTTAGAAATCTAAAAGAAATTGTCAGATGAAGTTTAAATCAGGGGAAAACAAAAATTTTAATTGGTAAATTTAAACTTTTTTCCCCATAATTGCAAACGGAACATGAGGTGATAGTTAGTTCCGTTCAATACAATTCCACGTGTCAAAAAGGGGTTGAAGGGGGACATCTCAGAGGAATTTTGTTCGAACAAAATGCCCTTTTGTCTGAGGATTTGGGATAATGAAAGGACGAAATTACCCTTCCAACTCCCTGCCTCCCCCTTATATAAGAAATTCCCCATTTCTCCTGGAAGAATCACTCTTCTCGCATTGGTGCTCTTTCTCCGTCGCTTCATCCTCCGTCCGATCCGACTCACCTCGCATTCGCTCCGCCGTAAGATTCAATCCTTACATCTCTGTTATTTCATATTTTTTAAAACTTATTTTTACTTACCATTTCTTGATTTTCTCAGGGATTTTAACAAACTCTCGAACGAAAAATGAGGGAAATCCTTCACGTACAAGGCGGGCAATGCGGGAACCAGATCGGATCCAAGTTCTGGGAAGTGGTTTGCGACGAGCACGGCATTGATCCCACCGGGCGTTACGCGGGGAACTCCGATCTGCAATTGGAGCGCATCAATGTTTACTACAACGAGGCTTCTTGTGGAAGGTATGTCCCCCGTGCCGTGCTCATGGATCTTGAGCCGGGGACCATGGATAGTGTCAGAACCGGGCCGTATGGACAGATCTTTAGGCCAGACAATTTTGTGTTCGGCCAATCTGGAGCTGGTAATAATTGGGCTAAGGGGCATTACACCGAAGGAGCTGAGCTTATTGATGTTGTTCTTGATGTTGTCAGAAAGGAAGCTGAGAATTGTGACTGTCTCCAAGGTATAATTCTTCTTAGAATGTCAACAGTTTTTAATATACTGGTGATCGAATATCGATAGACTCGATTTATCCATCTGTTTAATGTTACTCAGTTCTCCGTTCGATTATATAGGAAAATAGAAATTGGATTAGTATATTTGGTTATGGATAATGTAATAATTCAAATGAAAATTGCCTTGTAGATCTTGGTCTTTTTATGGAAAATTTTAAACGCTGAAGGTTCAACTTTTTATAGTAATTACGTTGGTTGTTTCTTGTTTCTTTAATTTTTTATTTTGGGTTCTTTCTTTAATGTATTTATTTGTTTGTTTGTCACAATAGGTTTTCAAGTTTGCCACTCTCTCGGAGGGGGAACTGGTTCCGGTATGGGTACCCTGCTGATCTCAAAGATCAGAGAAGAATACCCTGACAGAATGATGCTCACCTTCTCTGTCTTTCCGTCACCAAAGGTTTCGGATACGGTGGTTGAGCCGTATAATGCTACTCTTTCTGTTCATCAGCTTGTTGAAAATGCGGATGAGTGCATGGTGTTGGACAATGAGGCATTGTATGATATTTGTTTCAGGACCCTCAAGCTAACCACCCCTAGCTGTAAGTTTCTGTTGTCCGGCTTGATCTTAGTGTATAAGCTTACAATTTTGCTGTACCAGAATTATTAGTTGTGCTGGTGTGGTATTTTGATCTTAGAATATTAGTATATTCTGGTCTTGGCATGGTATTCCTAGTCTTTTGATATGCATCACTCGGTCTACTTTATTTGGTTTAGGCCTCTCCCATTCTCTACATTGCCTCAATTTGTATTGCGAAAGTAACTTTCCTTTTTGTTGATTGTAACAGTTGGTGATTTGAACCATTTGATATCTGCAACCATGAGTGGTGTCACATGCTGCCTTAGATTCCCTGGCCAGCTCAACTCTGACCTCCGGAAACTGGCTGTGAACCTCATTCCTTTCCCTCGGCTCCACTTCTTTATGGTCGGATTTGCTCCCCTCACCTCACGGGGATCTCAGCAGTATCGTGCCCTAACTGTCCCAGAGCTCACTCAGCAGATGTGGGATGCTAAGAACATGATGTGTGCTGCAGACCCGCGACATGGTCGCTACCTCACAGCCTCAGCCATGTTCAGGGGCAAGATGAGCACCAAAGAGGTTGACGAGCAAATGATTAATGTTCAAAACAAGAACTCATCGTACTTTGTTGAGTGGATTCCAAACAATGTGAAGTCCAGTGTCTGCGATATTCCTCCTCGGAGCCTGTCGATGTCATCTACCTTTGTTGGCAACTCAACCTCCATTCAGGAGATGTTCAGGCGAGTGAGTGAGCAATTCACTGCTATGTTCAGGAGGAAGGCTTTCTTGCATTGGTACACCGGTGAGGGAATGGATGAAATGGAGTTCACCGAGGCCGAGAGCAACATGAATGACCTTGTATCTGAATATCAACAATACCAGGATACAATGGCCGACGAGGAACTTGAATACGAGGATGAGGACGAGGAAGGCTATGATGAGATGTGAGAGATCTTGTGTGGTGTGGTAATGAGAGTGAAGTGGGGATAACCGGCTACTTTAAGCTTGTCTGTATCACTCTTCATGTTGGCATTCCAGCCTTGCTGTTTTCAATAATGAAAAATAGTAGTATTGGTTATATCTGTTTGTTTCTTGGTATCAATTAACTTAACCTTAAACATTAACCCTAAAATAAGAACAAAAATTTCGCCCTTTTAATTGTTTCTATATATGTCCCAACAGTAATAAAACTAAATCATACACTTTAATCTTAAATTACACCCTGAAATCTAAAACTTAAATTTTAATATTAATGCATGTATAGAAGCGTCAAAAAGGATATGATTTATATTCATTTTATTTTCCCATTCTAGTTTTAGCGATTTATTTCCTATTTTCTATACACATGAACAGAAACAGGAACGAAGCCAACAAAATTTAAGTTGAGTCGAAATTTCGAGTGTTAACTCATATTTTATTAAAAGCTGGTGGAGTCAAAATTTGTGGTCCTACGGAATTTGACTCCTACTTATGCAGCTATGCTGGGATTCAGGTCATATTATTCGCTTCTTCATTCTATGTTACAAATGTTTTTATTTTGATTCATTTGGTAAAGTGTTAGTTTGTAGTTAGTGTTTTTAATATATCTTATGAATCTGGGTACAAACCGTCCAACCCATTATCATGTGCTATGGGAAGATAATAAGCTTACAGCCGATCCTTTGCAATCTCTTAATACTAACTTCTTATCTTCATCTTCAATGGATTCAGTTTCTATAAAGCAATTTGTATATTTAATAAAAGTGTTTCTAAAATGTAAAATTTAGGTGGGTATAATACCTAAATTATCACTCAACTTTGCTCTATGACCTATTTTGGTCATTAAACTTTTAAAACGATCAATTTACTCATTAAACTTTACTTTTTAACCTATTTTGATCTCTTTAGATTATTTTATTAATATTTTGATATGACTTAGCATATTTTATTATTATTAAATATAAAAAATAATTTAAAATAAAAATAAAATAAATTTTATTATTATTAAATAAAAAAATAATTTAAAATAAAACCAAACACTCAAATTCTTAAACCACTTTCACCCTCACCGGAATGATCCACCCATTCATCGGTGTCGCCTTCGCTGGCATCACCCAAACATTCACCGACGTCACCCAAACATTCATCGGCGTTTACCTGTCCATCGCGCCTTCCACCTTGATCCATTCTATGGACAGGTGAAAGCCGGTAAGGGTGACGTCAGCGAATGGTTGGGTGTCGCCGGCAAAAGTGACACTGATGAATGAGTGGGTGATGTTGACACCGATGTCGGCGAGTGGGTGGATAATTCCGGTAAAGGTGAAAGTAGTTTTGGGATTTGAGTGTTTGGGGTTTTATTTTAAATTAATTTTTATTTAATAATCATAAAATATATTTTATTTTTATTTTAAATTATTTATTTTATTTAATAATAATAAAATAAGCCAAATTATATCAAAAAATTAATAAAATAATCTAAAATGATTAAAATAGGTCAAAAAATAAAGTTCAGTGAGTAAATTGATCGTTTTGAAAGTTCAATGACCAAAATAAATCACATAGCAAAGTTGAGCGATGATTTAAGTATTTTACCCAATTTAGGTATATGTAATACTTTGTTCTAACATAAATGCAATCACTTAAGTTTGTCTTTCTTCATCACCACGGATCATTTCTCGCATTTCCGGCCAACTCCAACACCTCCGCAATTTTTCTTCTCCAATCTCTTCCCCTTCCTCCAAATTATAGTTTCCAAATTAGGGATTTATGTTTTTCTTTAAATGAGAGTCAAAGGCTTGGTCAAACATGGTATGACGTGATCAAATATTTCTAACTAAGTCAACTAAACGTGCCACATCAACATTCAATGACTGGGATAACAACGGTTAATAGTTGAGGGACGGATTTATTATAGAACGATAACTTTAGTGACTGTTTTTTAATTTTTGAAACTTTAGTGATGAAAAAGAAACTTACTCATACTTTAGTGACCATCCGTATAGTTTACCGTTAGAATATATACCTAATTGTACAATTAAAGGAATTGGGAATCACATTACATGTAAAAGAAAACGCAGGGTACCACCGACATGGACCGAAAGGGGCAGGAGGGGTCGATTATCCCTTAAAATTTAAAATTTTATCTGATTAATTTTTTTTATATATTTCTTATTTAAAATTTATTTTTGCGCCCTAAAAGTTTATAAGTTTACCCTCACATAAAAGCTATGTGTCTGTCACTGTCACTGGATATTAGATTACACTTTAATACTAAAATTTGATACCATATATATATATATATATATGTATATTAACGTAGAAACTTTAATCGTCAAATTTATTAGTACTAAAACTTGAACCAGAGTGATTTTGGTTGAAAAGAATATGACGTTTATTATAGGAGACTCAATTTTGAGCACCTATGCGTGTAAGATGTGTCTTTTAAAAGATTAAGAAAAAAATATAAATAAATACTACAATATAATTACATTAGTACAATAAAAATTTATTAGTATTGGCTTTCTACAATGGGTTCATTAATCATTTTATTTTTAAATAAATAATTCTGGAAGTAAAGAAATTTAAAACTTAAAATCCTAAAAAAATAAAAACAATACTTTTTTAAAAAAATTTAAACATTTTCTTGTCTTTATTTTTTTTTGAATTTTTGAATTCTTCTATTTTATTTAAAATTTGAAGATTTTTTATTTTTTCAAAATTTTAAAACAAATTTTATTTATTTAATTTTTAAAACATTTTAAAGAATGGTAGTTAAACTTATCAAAATGTTACAAAATAATCCTTAAACTTATCAAAATTTATTACTATTATATCGTGAAGTGACCACTTTGTAACAGTTCAATAAGTTTGATGACTATTGTGTAACTTATGAAACGTAAGTGGCTAAATAATTAAGTTTACTTAGTTTAGTGACCATTTGTGCACTTTACCCTATAATTAATTTAATATACTCTCAACAAATCGCGACACCTTTACCTCTACCCCTCTAATTTCCCACAGAATTCAAATTTACTGATCCTTCCGACTCCGATTTCGTCAGAGTAAACATGGCTTCAGGTCTCTCCTCTCCTCTTCTCTTTCATTTTCTTTCATTCAAATTTAGTTTTTGTGTTATTAGCTTCGTTTTTAAAAATCAGTTTAACTGATCGGTTTTTCGGAATTTGGCAGATGCGGATATGGAAGATTACGGATTTGAGTACTCCGATGAGGAGCCTGAGGAACAAGACGTTGATATTGAGAATCAATATTACAACTCCAAAGGTTTCTTTTCACATCCTTTCTTTCTTTTTGGTATATTATTTCCTAATCTCTGTTATGATACGGTTACGATCACGAATTGTTTCAGATTTACCTTTAGCACATTTGCATACTTCAAAATTTTACTTCCATTAGAGTTAGAGTACACCTTTGGAACGTGGTTGTGAACTGCCGTTAGGGTTTATGCCTGTAAATTTAGGAAATTAATTTAGTTATAATTGCTGCGTGGTGTTTGAATAATAAACTAAACTTATTAAGCTGATTATGAGACCCTACCTCACTTTACTATTGTTTTTGTTGTGCTTTTCATTAACGTTTTCTTTATCTAACCCTCATTTGGTGAGCATATGTTATGTTAAGATCATTTTACTTTTTTAACAACTGTACTTCATATTATGCATGTAGGTGTGGATTTGCTTTTTTTTTAAGTGTCATTTCGATTAACCAGTAATTGATATATCAGATACGGATAAGTGCCTAAATGGTATCTCCTATTCCATATTGTAGTGGTGGATGAGAGATCAGGGGACTATTCTGTTTGGATAATTGTGTAAAACCTTGTTATTAGTCGACGATTATTGATTTCACTTTCTATTACTTATGTTTTTTTTTCCGTTTACGGTTATAAAAGGTTTGCTAGAAACAGACCCTGAAGGAGCGCTTGTTGGTTTTTCTGAAGTGGTTAGCATGGAGCCTGAGAAGGCTGAGTGGTGAGTTCTCTGGAATTTGACCTTTGTATTAGTAACTTCAGGTATATTGTGGTTATTACCTCGCATTTTTTTAATTGCTGTCAATGCTTTTTTGTTTTCCTTTTGCTAAATTTTCTTATGATTTTAGCACATGCTAGCTATATTATATAAGAGCATATGCTATTTGTTGTCTTTCCACTATGGATGGACTTCTCTCTTATGTCAACTTTACCAAAGAATTCTGTTATATAATAGATACTTGCAACCTTGCTGATTGTGGTTACTGTTTTATCTCTCCATAAAAAAACAATTGTCTCATTCACCAAAAACTTATGTATTTGGTCAGCCTTATCAATATTCAACTTGTGCTCATACTTCCTCTGCTAGGGGATTCAAAGCTCTGAAGCAAACTGTAAAGCTCTATTACCGTTTAGGGAGGTACAAAGAAATGATGGACTCTTACAGGGAGATGCTAACGTACATCAAATCAGCAGTGACGCGAAATTACAGTGAAAAATGTATAAACAATATTATGGATTTTGTTTCCGGATCAGCTAGTCAAAATTTTGATCTCTTGCAAGAATTCTATCAAACAACTCTCAAGGCCCTTGAAGAGGCAAAGAACGAGGTCAGAAAGCATCTAAACTACAATGTTGTAGTTTTATTGCTTCTTGTTATGCAGAGACTTTGGTTTAATAAAATTCTATAGCTTTGGCATTTGTATCAAGCTCTGATATATTTCTTCTTGTCATGCAGAGACTTTGGTTTAAGACAAATATAAAGCTTTGCAAGATCTGGTTTGATATTGGTGAGTATGGGCGAATGAGCAAGGTATCTTCTCGAAACCTTTTTAAACTCATTTGTCCGCAATATAGAATGTTAAAACATAATCAGCTAATATATTGCACTATCAGATTTTGAAGGAACTTCATAAATCTTGTCAAAGGGAAGATGGTACAGATGATCAAAAAAAGGGAAGTCAGCTTCTGGAGGTATATGCAATTGAAATTCAAA
Organism: Hibiscus mutabilis; assembly: GCA_019671005.1. Lineage (NCBI taxonomy): Eukaryota > Viridiplantae > Streptophyta > Magnoliopsida > Malvales > Malvaceae > Hibiscus > Hibiscus mutabilis. Next base: position 2,648,447 of record CM033715.1, on the reverse strand, counting down.
TGTATACAGAGACAAAGAACAACAAAAAACTCAAGGTAAATCCAGTTGGGCTGGTCCTGGATTTTTTAAAGCACGGTTGAGTACTTTATTACTTGATTTACTGTTTAAAGTAAGCTACTTGTTTAATTTAAAATCATGTACCCTTTGGGGGGGAGGGGGTATTTCTCAAACTTCAATCCCAATTTTTGTAGTTATCCTCCTTCCTTCTTATAGAATCAATTCTACTTTTTTAACCTATGCCATCTACCCTTGTCTCAAACTGGATTTTAGTATATCTGTCCTGCCCCTCCACCATAATTTCCTTTCCTTTGTTCTTTAAAGGAATCATGTATAGATCAATTACCATGACCATTAGTTGATTTTAATGCCGATTTCCATAAATTTTCACTACTGTTCAACTTCAATTTCATGCGTGGATCATTACCTTTCTTCCCTTAATTAATACTGCATTGTGGCCTTTCCAACACGTATTGTTCTTTTATTATCCACCTGTAAGGTCAGACAGAGAGTGAGGGAAGCTTAATCCCCTAATCCAGGCTTTTCTTTAATGCAGGTTTTGATTCTACTCATATTTTGATGCTACAAAGTACAAACTTCCCTTTGAGTTTTTTGAAGGACTATAAGTATAAATATAGCTATCTATGATTATTTCGGGATATGAACTTTTACAACTGCTTATGCAACCTTTCAAGAATAAAGGAATACCCCAAAAGTTGTATGTATGTGATATTGCTAACCCTCTTTAATGGATATTTATAACTTTATTCTATTTTAGGTGATAGCTTAAGAACCAACCTTGATTCTGTAGGAGTTTACGAAGTTATATGGTTTATATCTGGGGCTTGGTCTTATATGGCGGTTTAGCTGAGTTTGAAATGTTGGATTATGCAGCAATTATACCACAAAGCACTTGCTATAAAGTCTGCTATACCACATCCACGGATCATGGGAATAATTCGTGAATGTGGTGGCAAGATGCATATGGCTGAGCGTCAATGGGCTGAGGCAGCAACAGATTTCTTTGAAGCTTTCAAGAACTATGATGAAGCTGGGAATCAGAGACGTATTCAATGTCTTAAGTATGATTGCTGTTCCTATTTTCTATTCTTTTTGCATTTTTCTTATTTTCAATTTGATGTGTACTCCTCTTCCCTCTCTCTCATCAGTATTATAATAGTAAAGCCAAACATGAGAGCTGAAGCACTTTACCCATTCCCTGATTCCTTGAGAGCAACTGATCTAACCTCACTATGGCACTAGGGTGGTCCAAGCATATGAATTGCATTTCTCTGAACATGTCTGAAGTGGCCACTTTGAGGAAAAATGTCACTTACAAAAATTAATGTAGAAAATAATTAATTGCCATAGTAGGCGTAGAAGGTTAAGGATGGATTGTGGAGAATGATCAACATGTGGAGGAGATATGTAGAAATTCCCAGTCAGTGAGAACTAGGAGAGCAAAAATGAAAGAGAGAGAAGGGATAGACAAAGCAAGAATGAAATGAGAAAAATATCCGACAAGAGCTCAAATAAAAACTGGGGCAAGGGTTGTGAACAGGAAGAGAGAGGAAATAAGACCGTAGATGCCTTCTATAAATGCCTAGTTTCCAATCCTTTAACCCAATTGGATAAAGTTTCAAATTGATCTTTACTTTTTAACTTGTGTCACTTCCGGATATCTTGTTGATCTTTTATCTTGTGTCACTTCCAGATACCTTGTTCTGGCTAATATGCTTATGGAATCCGAAGTTAATCCTTTTGATGGTCAGGAAGCAAAGCCGTAAGTTATTTTATATCCCTACCATCTCTCTCTCTCTCTCTCTCTCTCTCTCTCTCTCTCTCTCTCTCTCCATATATGTGTGTGTCTGTGTGTGTAATGACTGATTGCTATTCCTACAGGTACAAGAATGACCCTGAGATTTTGGCAATGACCAATCTAATAGCAGCCTATCAACGAAATGAAATAATAGAGTTCGAAAAGATCCTTAAGGTTTGTGCAATGCTGTCGTGATATATATTACCATTTGCATCTCTTTGCTTTTCGTCTTGTTAAGCTTGGAACCTTTTTATCCCCTTTAGACTTTTTAACTTTGATATCCACAGAGTAACCGAAGGACAATCATGGATGATCCATTCATCAGAAATTATATCGAAGATCTATTGAAGAATGTCAGAACTCAAGTGCTACTTAAGCTTATAAAACCATATACAAGAATCCGGATCCCTTTCATATCAAAGGTGAAAGCTAAAGTTCTCTTTTCTAGTCAGCTGCGTCGCGTCAAATGTTTGTTCTTTTTTAGTTATTGATACAATAAGCGTTTCTAGCTTGACTTTTCTTTTAAATGATAAACTAAGGGTTTTTTTATTATAATATATCATTCAACTCCTTGAGCTTTCAATATCCAGGAACTCAATGTGCCAGAAAAAGATGTTGAGCAGTTGTTAGTTTCCTTGATCTTGGATAATCGTATCGAGGGGCATATTGATCAAGTGAACAGGCTGTTGGAGCGTGGTGACAGGTCAGTTCTGTTCCTTATCATTTACTACGTACTAGTTGTGGTTGAAATTGAACCAGGTCAGCTTGATTCGACTTGTACTTGTTTTCACGTGCAGATCAAAGGGGATGAAGAAGTATAGTGCTATAGATAAATGGAACACACAGCTTAGATCCCTTTATCAAGCCGTCAGCAACAGGGTTTCCTGAGATTGCCAGTATATGGTTACATGACCAAAAACATCGTTTTTTGAGGCCACAGTAATATGCTTCCTCAGTTCTCATCTTAGAAGCAATTCTGGGAAAGAAAATTGCATACCTATGTTTTGTCGAATGACCAAAAACATAAGAACATATATGCCCGGTTACAAGAATTATGATTTTGAGATCGACACTGGGTAATGTGAACCGTGTCGAGTATCGATTCTCTGCAAACAAGTTGCCTAATGCTAACCTGGAATGTGATTGACTGGACTTGGATGATCTTGTGAATGCATGGTGTGGTGAGTATTTTTCATTTTTCTTAATGTATTTGTGGCTGATATTTTTGTGTCTAATTTTGATTATTCTTACCTAATCCATCGTAATCAGAATCTCCAAAATCTGGGTGGTCCAGTCCTCCAATTTGCATATAAATGTTTAATTATCATGCAATATTTTTGGCTTCATTTTCTTGGAAGTTGATATGGATATATTTTCCTACTACTATGATATGATTGAGGGCCATATAAAACAACATTCAACATGATGATGCAAAGGATGAAGGGACCTACGGACATAAATGCAATTCTGGTAAAGAATGGGTTTGACATAGACAGTAGACAGCCTGTGTTGTTGCCCAACGAGTGGACAATAATAATTCTCCCATTCCTCGTGTTTTTACAGCCCCACTCCCTACATTTCCACTATTTCTCAAAATCTACTCATTTTTATATGTACAAGTGATCAATATTTTCCCGAATAGGTTTTTGATTGATGCGAGTCTAAAGAACGACATCTTAATTTACGGTTAAAAAATGGCAAGTCTCGAAATTTGTCTAAGCAACTTAAAATGTTATACTTTTTAATAACATTTTAGGTTGATTTTTGTAGTTTTTTGACAAGTTTTCTACCAATCTAAAAAAATAAATTTTTTACAAGTTTCGAAATTTATCGAAAAAATAACCTAAAATGTTACCTATAAGTATAGCATTTTAAGTTTTTTGGACAAATTTTAAAACTTACCGTTTTTATAAATTTCAAAACTTACTGTTTTTAACCTTAAATAAAAAAAAATCAAAATGATTTTCTAGATATCGTGTCAAATGTTGATATGGATTTGACCATAGGCATGGAATTTGAGGGAATTTGAAGACATAGCCTTCACCAAATGCTTATCCCCTATCAATTCCTTCCTACATTCATTCCAAAACTCCCTCCACCACTAGTATTGCAAAATATCAAAAATTATATTCAATTAATTATCTAACACAATGGAGATGGGAGTGTTGTTATTCCTATGAAACTCGAGTTTGATTAGTTTGTCTACATAATAAGTGTGCGTTTTTAAAGGGATAAAAATAAAGAACATATACTACCATATAATTGTACTAGAATGTTTAACAAAATTATCTCACATGGTGGAAAAGGAAGCGGTTTGTTTTTAGAAGTATTTTTTTGACATTTTAATCATAGTAGTGTTATTTGATTATAAAGGCATAGTATATTCCTTTGAATGAAACATGAAGTTGTATTATTTTGTCATACTTAATGTAGTTTGTTGAAATGGAAATAGAGCATAGATTTCGTTAGCATTGTGTCTTATTATTTGTAATGTAATTATTTCTAGATATCTTTTTAAAGATATTTGATTAACCATGAATAATTTTGAACAAGTGTAATAGGAGTGCCCACATAAGACTCTAAAACAAGGAGGATCTAAAATGAGTTAAATTAAATGTTTATTGAGGGAAACAAAAGATTAGTTATGGACTAGTAATAAAATGTTATATTTTATAAATTTTAAATTACGTTGTTCAAAGAAAAATACACTAATAAAAAATCATAATACAAGAGATTAATCCTCAACCTAACTAAGTCGCGCTTGTTGTAAACAAACCCTCTCATCCAAGTTTATAACTTTCACTCATTTGAATAATCTCCTTGATCACTTAAACTAGTTCACCGATACAATATTGCTTCTAATCAATAATTATATAATAATGTTTCTTTGATAAATGGTGTGTTTTATAAGTTCGATTGTAGGGTTCTACAAGTCAAAACTAGATGATAATTTTCTTACAAATTTTAATTCTAATTTTAATTAGAGGAGAAAAAAATGCTCTTAAGAATAAAAATGAACAACTTAACCAACCAGCCAAATACGTTAACTTTGATAAAATCTTACTAGTTAAGCTCATTTTGACGAAATCAACAAGGAAATTTTAAGTAGCATGCATGAGAATTTCACAAAAACTCATTTGAAGGAGTCATTATTTTTCTTTTCTTTCCATTCTCTTAATCATGCAAACACAATTTCACTCAAAGAAACTATTTTAAAATCAAACAAAACAAATTGAAGTCACAACAAGAGTTAAGATCACAAGGTTATATCTATATTAAAATCCATGAAGAATTTGATGCTCATGGGTATTGATTCATTATAATTATGGTGCGTAAATATAAAGACTTTTAAATTTTTTGAGACGCCATTAAATTGTCTAAAAGAGATAAATAACAATACAAAATTTTAATATTTATAGGCATTGTATTAAACTCATCTAATAATGCGGTATCATCAAATTTACGTATATAAATTTTATTAAAACCGACGCCTATGAACGTCGAATTCTTAATTTTAATCTAAATAAACTAAGCTCTAGTCCAACAATAGACAAAGAAGTTCGTCCTACAAAACTATTTCGAGAATTAGCGTGGGTTTCTAAATGGGTTAATATTTGATGTACTAATAGTGTATAAAATAAGTAATTAGATATTGTTTTGTTTAACTACGGATATCTTATTTTTTGGTTGGCTAATTCGGATCGAAATACTGTAGATGCATGTAATGGGAGCTACTCTCCCAACCCAATTTGTTTCATTCAATCGGATAATTAGATATTGACACATCATAAAATTTTAAATCTGAACTCATTTAGGATCAATTTTAATAGCATATCACTATCTAATTTACGATATAAAATTATACTCTATTATACATCAAATATTCATCAAGTATATAATTACTAACACTATAGATACTTTGTGAGTAGTCTTAAGATGATTAATGCATCAAATATTCATCAGACATATAAAAGTATACTCTGTGAATAATCGGTGATTGTAAATAATATCTATTTATATTTTTTTCTTAATATTTGATAAAGTATATACACTTTAAAAATAAAATTATTCGAACATAAATCTCCTAAAACGAACATTTTCACTTTTCCGGTGTACCCAACTACTACTAACCCAACTACCCAATTCCTTTTTACAGAAAAAAAATGAGAAAAAAGAAACTCTGTCCGGTTGCAGCAGCAGGACACATGACAACGACGACGACAATATGATCATCAAAGTCTTCCAATTTTTCATAATTCCTCTCTACTTTCTTGTCCAATCATATAAATCTAATAATCGTATTCCTTTTTCCTTTCTCTCTTACAATAATTCTTTTTCTTTCAATTATATTTTCATTAGTTAATCATACTTATTAACGATATAGATAATGCAAATATAATAGTACTTTCACTCACATTTAAAACGTTGAGTTTCGACTGATGGATGATATTTCTTGACTCTTTAAACCTCTACTCAGCTCCAGTGAAATCAAATCAAGCTCCAAACTTAATTTGTTATTCTGGGTAATTCTTGAATTTCTTGAATCCGCAAAGTTCATGGACTCTGATTATCTTCCTTGATTTTGTCTCTGCTGTGTGTGTTTAGTTTAAAACTTAAGTTTTCTTTTTTTTCATGGACAAAATTTTATGTAGTAATTCATTTGTTTATTCCATTTTACTAATTATTAGTAGAAAAGAATTGGTTTTGTTTTAGCTGAATAGGCTTGATTCCTGCAAATTTCAGGCTGATAGCAAATCAGTTGAGTTCAGTAAGCTGGTAGTTTATAGCCTATTTGGCTGTTTTACTTATTTGGGATGCACCCTTTTCCTGGTTCTTCATCATATGTTTGTTCTGATGTTTGAGGATGTTAAATCATATTATTTCAATGGCCATTGTTTTTGCATCTTCCCTCCATTTTTTGGGGTTGAAATCAGTGTACTTTCGAACCAACGTATTGTGGAAGATGTTCTTTTGATGTATCAAGGAGTGTTTTTGAAGTTTTCCAACGTTACTTGTGCTACAGGTTTTGGTGTTTCTGTGTGTTTTCTTTTATGATTCTTGTCTGTGTAAATTGAATGACAAAGGTGTTGATAGTTGAAGAAGCATGAGCCAACCGAAAATCAAGCGGCGTGTGGGTAAATATGAGGTGGGAAGGACTATTGGGGAGGGGACATTTGCTAAAGTGAAGTTTGCTAGAAATTCTGAGACAGGGGAACCTGTGGCGCTTAAGATCCTTGACAAAGACAAGGTTCTCAAGCACAAGATGGCTGAACAGGTTTCTTTTGATCCATTATTTTCCTCTCCATTTCCATAGTTTGTCAATGCTATTGTAATGCCATTATAGGAAGTTCAGATATTATATCAGATTTCTTAGATTTTTCTGCTCGTTTTCGCAGATCAAGCGTGAAGTAGCAACAATGAAGTTGATAACACATCCGAATGTTGTCCGTATATATGAGGTTTCTCTTTCTCTCTGTGTGTTCTTGGTTGATTATGTGCCATCATGTACTCATATTCCCTTTTCTCCTTGTTCCCTTTAGAGTATGTTGATGATTTATACTGCAAAATTTATACTTCTTAATAGTGGGTTGGGGACTTGTACTCTTTACCAGGATCTTCTATTTTGAAACAAAACCTTCCTTCTTAATTTATGTCTTTAGCAGTAATATGGGTGACATTTTCTTTCTCCTGCCTCGAACATTATATGAAACTTTTTCGAATTGATCGTATATTTATTACCTGCGAACTGTCTGCAGAAATATGCACCCAGTCTAGTATGATTATTGATTAAGATGAAATAAAAACTATTTTGATAACCAATCTCTTGCAATTCCTATGTGAAAGTTCTCGATCTCTCTTTACATGGTTTATCCTGCCATCTGATCTTTATACTTTATAACTACTTAATGATGCTTCACTCTCTTCTGTGTATCGCTAATCGAAGAAAAGCAGACCAAGAAAAAAGCTTGAATTTTTTTATCAGATTATTTTGTATGATTTTGTTCAGGTAATGGGAAGCAAGACAAAGATATTTATTGTTTTGGAGTTTGTCACCGGGGGAGAACTCTTTGACAAAATTGTGAGTTGGTGAATCTTGACATCCAAAATGCCCCCCCCCCCAATCCCTCCTTTTTATTTTATTATTTAATAATCACCAGGTTTTTCCCTTGCAACTAAGAGTTATCAGGTTCTTATTTGTGATCATGGATCTCTATAATCCTTGAGCTGCACTGTTTTTTTTCTAGTATCAGCATTGCTAATATACCTGTAACTAATGTCACGGGGCTAGAATTGCACTACCTGATGAAATTTCTTCCCATTCACATGGCTTTAACCATTTCTTAATTCTGAAGGTAAACCATGGACGGATGAGAGAAGATGAGGCACGGAGATACTTCCAGCAGCTCATCAATGCTGTTGATTATTGCCATAGCAGGGGTGTTTACCATAGGGACCTGAAGGTATTTTAACTTGGAACCCTTTAGGGCGAATTTGTTTATACTTGCATATATTAGTCTACATGCATGCATGTTATGCTGTAAGGAAACGAAGTTCCTTTAAACTTTCTTGTGATGTTTTTGCAGCCTGAAAATTTGCTGTTGGATGCTTATGGTAACCTCAAAGTTTCTGACTTTGGATTGAGTGCACTATCTCAGCAAGTCAGGGTAATTTTTCGCCTTTTCTTTTTCCTTCTAATGGCGGGTGATTATTAAACTTCGATACCTGAATGCTCAAGCATTCTCGAGTCCTCAACCTTTTCCTTTGAACTTTGAAGTCATCCAAGTTCGTTCTATCCCGAACTTATCGATGGTGAAGACCTTACGGAGTAAAATCAATGCAGGGTGGAAAGGCGAATGAACATTGGTGATAATGATTGAAACAACAAACATTTTTATGAGTGTTTCTAAACAAAAAAAAAAAAGCAATAATAAGATGAAGGGTTATGGAATAATTAGTTTCTTGTTCTCTATGAAGCTTGTGAATAAGGAAATGGATATTGGCATGCTTAGTCAAAACTATAGATATTCTGTTGTCCATGCTATTTATGTGCTTATTCGGCAAGTATTTTCAACTCCCGGATCCTGATGTAACTGATTCAGTAAATGTGCAAGACCTGTTCCATCTCTTTTTATCTTTGATGGCTTTTCGAACAACACGAAATGTTTCTAATCCAAAGAAGAATTTGTAGGAAGACGGTCTCCTTCACACTACCTGTGGGACACCAAATTACGCTGCTCCTGAGGTGTGGACAATGTTAAATCACATTAATTTTCTTCTAGCACTTTGAACCTTAGAAACCCATTTATTAACAATATTATGTCTTCCTATATAGGTCCTTAATGATAGAGGTTATGATGGGGCGACCGCGGATCTCTGGTCGTGTGGCGTGATACTCTTTGTGTTGCTTGCAGGTTACTTGCCTTTTGATGATTCTAATCTTATGAACTTGTATAAGAAGGTTAGCATTTCCCAGTTGCATGTTACAGCTATCCAGTGCTTTCATTGCCTGTTTTTACTCTCATTTCTCCAAATTTGCAGATTTCAGTAGCTGAATTCACTTGCCCCCCTTGGCTATCTTTTAGTGCAATGAAGTTGATAACTCGAATCCTGGATCCGAATCCAATGACCGTAAGTTATTATACTTAACTCTCTAACATCAATGTGTTTCTGATTTAAACCATTGACTTGCTTGATATTTATGTGTACATATCTCTTTCTTGCGTTTCAGCGCATCACCATTCCTGAAATTTTGCAAGACGAATGGTTTAAAAAGGATTACAAACCTCCCATGTTCGAGGAGAAAGACGATACTAATTTAGATGATGTAGAAGCTGTATTTAAGGATTCTGAAGTAAGTGGATGAAACATAAGCTAGTATACAAATGCTTCTTAACATTTTTTTCTTCTTAATAACTCTATATTGTTGGCTTGTAACAGGAGCACCATGTTACAGAAAAGAGAGAAGAACAACCAACAACTATGAATGCTTTCGAGTTAATTTCCATGTCGAAAGGGTTGAACCTCGGGAATCTGTTTGATGCAGAACAGGTTTGTATTTTTAAAACGCTTTTCCTTTAAAGTATCAAGTGTTTCTAATATTGCATCAAAAGGTCTTCCGGATTGTTACTTGGACTTGGATGTGAGAATTAACTATGGTTATGGTCCAACATGGGCATGTTCAATTTTTTCCATGTATTTGGAGGTCCTCGGAGGGTCATATCTCCATACCTGTATTTTGTTGATAAACAAAGAAATACAAGATTCGAGAGAAGAATTTTATTCTCATCTGTCTGGCAAACTTTAAAATATTGCAATTACGAAAATCGAGCTTTGTATTAAAAGTAACTAACAGTTGTTTCATTATCTGCAGGGATTTAAGAGAGAAACAAGGTTTACATCAAAATGTCCCGCTAATGAGATTATTCATAAGATCGAGGAAGCTGCAAAGCCTCTCGGTTTTGATGTGCACAAGAAAAACTACAAGGCGAGACAATTCTACACTTTCACATGCTAATTGCTATAGCCTATAAAGGTGGTAACAATTGGAGTTTGCTTATTTCTTTTTCTTTCTTTTTTGTGTGTGTAGATGAGACTGGAGAATTTGAAAGCTGGGAGGAAAGGAAACCTTAATGTGGCCACGGAGGTAACTTACTTGCACCAACATTTTATTCATTTTGTGCTTATCTAACTTTTTACCATGTCAATTCTTAGATATTTCAAGTGGCACCTTCTTTACATATGGTTGAGGTGCGAAAAGCTAAGGGTGATACCTTGGAATTCCATAAGGTACTGCCACTTAATTCTTTCATTATGTTTTCTACATATATTGTGTCTTTCCAATTTAGACAAACTATCGATCAGTGACGGATGCACACGGCCACAGAGGGGAACATTTGCACCCTTATTTTGGGGGAAATTTTTAACCGAAAATATTTTGACCTCATTCTTAAGTTTCTGGATCCGCCACTGCTACCGATGAGAGTTAATCTTGTCCCCTGATGATTGGCTGCTCGTAGCCGATGAAATTGGAGTGGTTTTCCTTGTCAGCAACCAAAGTTTGGTTAAATGTGAATGGAAAGTGCTAAATGACTTATTTTTTTCTGTCATAATTGTTGGATTTGAGGTAGTTTTCTAATTATCCATGTAAATGATGGTATGAGTCTTCATATTATATCTACGTAACAAGTTAACGTAGGTTAGAATAAAAATTTGGTGGCCATTAAACGCTTTGTTTGTTTTTCTTCTGCACTGCAGTTCTATAAGAACCTCTCGAGCTCGCTCGATGATGTTGTTTGGAAAACTGAGGAGGACATGAAAGAAGTGAAGTAAACGTATGGTGCCATTGAGCCAGTGTTTCCGAGAGTAATGACTGAGATCAAAATTTTATGTTAAGAGACGAACTTATAAATACATAAAAAAAATTATTTTAAATCCTATAAGAATTTTAAAAGGATGACAATCCCCTTCGGCTCTCTACTTTCCATGCTTCATTTCTCTCTATTCATTCTTTTTGCGTAGGAGACGATTTTCTTAAGTTTCTTATCTCTATTGCCTGTAAGATTAAACGAGCATGGTTCTTCCGATTGTTTTTCGTGTTATTAGTGTTGGAAAACATGGATGATTCTGATGGAATGCATTGGTCTGGTTTACCTTTCTATGCTAAAATACTATAAAGTACGAGTACTTTAATTTTTACACGGGACATATTAAGTACGGCTTGAGTACCTACAAGTACTTTTACATGTTTCAACTATAAGTATATAAATATATGCGATGTCACAATTTTATGATTTTTTTTTTCATTTTTTAATATTTATTTTATATTTGTTGTACCTTTACCGTACTTGTATTTTGTAATTTTAAAAATTATTATTTTCTATCCTTGTTTCCGTACTCATATTCGTATCTGTATTTATATTTATATCAATGCAACATAGGTAAAATATCAATGATTAGTGGTTCTAAATGGTTAACAATATTTGGAAATGGAAAAAAAATGATTTCTTGTTTTTTTTTTATTCATTACATCTAACTCAGTAGATATGAGCATGGTTTTTTTTTAAAAAAAATAAAGGAGATGTTTGACATTTTAACAAAAAATTAAATTATATTAAAATTAAAAAAAACAACAAAAGACTTATGAAATTAGGAATGTCAATTGGGCGGAAAGGTACGAATAGTACTCTTCTCACATTTATTCTTGTCAAAATTTTCATCTCTATCGAATACAAAATCTAAAACTGCCTCACAACCCGCAAGATTAAAACCATCATCGCCCTATTACTCACGTGGGTCCTGAGACCGCCTAATCTCATATTTACCCGCCTTGTAACTCTTTATATAATATTTTTATAATTATTACTTAAAAATATAAATCAAATTTGTTATGAAAAAAGTATAAAATACCCGTCATTTGTATTCCCACCACATAGTGAAATTATTTTAATTGTCACGATTTTTTTTAAAATAATAATATACGAAATTAAAATTATACAACAAAAAGTTTGGACTAAAGGGATACTAAAGTCTATGGTAAAGGATCGAAAATAGCACAAATAACATGTAAAATAATATTTCAATTGCTTAACAAATAAACATTACAGAAAAAAACAAAAAAAACATAACAAGTAAAAAATAACCTTAAAAAATAACAATAAATATCGATAGAATCTAAATAACATACTATATTAGAAAAATTAAATTAAAAAAGTAGAAGAATAACATATATATGGTGAAGATAGAAGAGAAGGAAAAAAAACTTTAAAAAAAGCATAACGAATAACAATAAAGAATAAACTAATAAACATAATAAATATTATATATATATATTTCATAAATATTTCAAGATAAGTCAATGTAAATTATTTTAAATTTGACTCTGATTCAAATTGATACATTAAAAAAATATTTATAAATTTGGTATGATCAATTTCAAACTCAATTATATACATATATATTGAATTTTTCATTAATATCCTAAAAAAAAAGTCAATATAAATTATTTTAAATTTGACTATGATTCAAACCGGTTTTATATTTTTAATGATATTTTATAAGATCTGTTGGAGCGAGTGGGGACGATGCGGGGCGAGTAAGGATAATGCAAGGAGGGTGAGAATGAGACGGGTACAAAGACATATTCACGCTTTTTCACCACTCACGTCAAATCTAATTTTTATCTTTATTTTCGTCCCACAACTTACAAAATTTATAACCATTCTTAACCAATTGAATGCGAAATGAGGTGAATTTCCACAAAATTCGTCTTATTGACATAAAAACTCGTACAGCATAAAAAGAAAAAAGAAAAAAAAACTAAAACCTTTCATTAACTATGTAACCCAAAGAAACGTCCTTCTGCAGCAGAGGTTCTGAAGCACCCGTCCGAGCCCATTATCAGCTTGAGATTTTGGAGTTTGGAAGTTTTTAATACACGAGGTAAAAAGAAATAACCCAGATGCATCAAATGGAGGTTACTAGCATTTTCTATTTTTTATAATTTTTTGTAATCATTACTTAAAATATTAAAAAAATATTAAATGAGATTTTAATTACAATTGATTGATTAAATAAGATATTTTCCATTAATTTTATCATGGCATGTCATCTCCTAATGTCAATTAAGGTTGTCAATAGTGCGATGCCCATTTTATAACAAAAATAAAATGTTAACCTCATTTGTAATATTTGAAAATTGAGTAGATAAAATAAATATTTTACTAAGGGTAAATTACGTAAATCATCATTGAATTTTATTGTTAAACTTAGTTTGGTCACTGAAATTTCAAAATATTTAATTTACTCACTTTAGTTTAGACATTGAACGATTTTGGTCACTCTTAAACCCCAAACGATTATAGATAGTGGTCGTTCGGTCCCAAGTTCCAACAGTCACTTCATCTCAGTCTTTGAGTCTAAATTCGACCTCTATTTTGCCGAAAAGTACTACAAAATTTACGAGTCGACCAAAAACTTTTTAATTTTTTTCTCATCGATCTTTCTTCTTTGTCATCAGATGAAGCCCATTTCTCAATTTATTGTTTCTCTCGTGTAAAATTTCTTACCATTCGAATTTTGGAGAAATTTTTTCGTTCGCCGGTAAATGGATGTCGTCAAAAACTTAACTGAGGAGTGGCAAAAAACGTTCAATGTCTAAACTCCGGTAAGTAAATTAAACGTTTTAAAATTTTATTGACCAAAATAAGTTTGAGAATAAAATTTAATGATAATTTACGTAATTTACCCCTAATTTACTGATCATATGTGAACTTCACCTTAATTTTTCGGTATAATAATAATATTTGAATATTTAATATTCGATGAATAAATTTAGATTATTTTTATTAGGACAGCCTCCTAAATTTTACTTGTGATATGTTAATTATGACCCGCCCTTAAAAATCCAACCCAATTGATTTACTTACAAATTCAAATCAATTCGATTTGCTTAAAAAAATAACAAATCAAACTCGTAAAATTCAAAATGACCTAAATAAATGCTATGAAATAACCGAATTTAAATGTCGAACCCAAATACATGATAATTAATGTATATGCAAATGGTGAATAGTTTATTTATTATATATTAATATATAATGAATCTAACAAATAGTTCGGGTAGAAAAGATGATGTTTTTTATCCTAAAAAATCTGAGTTTAAATTGTTTTATCAACAAAGTGAGTGTGTCCGTTGTCAAAGTATTAAGAATATGTATGAAAAAATACTAAAATTATTCGAAGAAATGTATATATATAATAGAAAATTTATTTCATAAAAGAATTGTTATAAATAAAACATATTTACAACAATCTCATTAATGAGCTGATCGGAAATGGCTACTATATAATTTCAGCCATTAATAGTCCGGTTCATGACCGAACTCACCCGACCGACCAACCCAATAGCAATAAATCCAATTTAACTTGGGCCGGGTTTGACAATTGTTTCAATACAAACTAATTATACCCGACTCAAATCATAAAAAAATTAAAATAAAATCATAAAAATATATGAATACTAAAATAAATAAAAAAAATCTATTTTCCAGACTCGATCATGCGCTTGAATAAACCAAGTTGCTTGTTTTGTTGTGGGCAGTTAAGAAGGTTGGTCCAGGCTTGTCCCATGTCCAACAAAACAAACCTTCATATGCTGAAAGTTCCGAAACTGGTCGATATTGTCGTTAGCTCCGGACCGGTGTGCGCCTTACATCCGATTACATCTATTCCCTCCGGTGCTTAGTACGCTTGCACCAACACAAGTATTGGGGGATTGGTCCCACTTTTGCTGTAACCCAGGAATGCTCTGCTACATCTTTTAAAGTCATCCTTTCCTTTGGGTCTGAACAAAAAATATGGTCTGTTTTCATGATCAAATAGTTATAATTGGACCAAAATCAAATTCACTAACCTTTGCAAAGAAGTCCTTGTAATAAATTCCTTAACTCTGGGTTCATGTCATTCGGCAGAACCAAGGGGTTATTCACAATCTGCAGACGTTAAAACGAACAATGTTGGTGGCTGTCGGAGAATGTTTGAATGCCGGAATAAGAGCAAATTGCATACCTTTTCATACGTATCTTGTAGTGTTTCACCAAGAAATGGATAGTTTCCCAGTACCATACAATACAACGTAACTCCCACAGCCCATGTATCCGCAGCTTTTCCTCGATACGTTGAGCCTGTTAATGGATTTCATGTACAATAAAAACAAATATATACTATGTTCTTGAACTATCACACTCCAATACTACTAAACCATAGTTTCAGCTAATTGAGGGAGCACCAACCTAGACAGCACTCGGGTGCGGTGAAAACAGGAGTCCCGGGAGAACGACGAAGTTCATCATTGTCATCCTATAAAAATAAAATGATTTTTCTGAAAACACTACGGCAAAGATATAAATGTGGTTTAAAAGTTAAGTTGAACTTCCAAAAGTGATAGAAAAGCAATGAAAATGGGACAAATTCAATAATAAACAACAATGATAAGGTTATGTTACAAAACTTCAAGCGAACTCTTTTCAAAATGTGCATCAGCCACACAAAGAATTGAACTAATCGAAACAAGTGTATGTAACCTACTATATTCATGTACATTACCCTTTGGGACTAGTCCGTGTCTAAGAAAAACTTCCTATAAACAAAATTGTAGTTCATACTACATTATATTTGAAATAAAACAGCATATGATAGAAAAAGTGGCTGTCAAGAAAAGGGACAGATCTATATTACTTAGACTCCGGATATGGGTATGTGTTCGAATAGTTATGCTCAATTTTATTATTATTTTTAAAAAGGATTTTTCATGTATACGGAGATCTCCAGATATACATCCGACAAGGGTACTTCAAGAAAAATGAAGGGTAGCTATAATGCAGAGACAGATAAATATGCTCGTTATACATATTTCTCACATTACACTTCAATACTTTCATATAAGTCATAATATGAGGAATTTAAGGGTGAAGTAGTGTCATTACCTCAAACACCTGGCTGACACTAAAGTCTCCTAACTTCACAGTACCCGTGCTAGTAATCAATAAATTGTCAGGTTTTATATCTCCATGCACAATATTCTGTAGTTAAGAGAAGAGACACAAGTAAGCACAATAAAATATCAAGACAAAATGTAATTGATGATTTGAATGGTTATCACAGGTAACAAGATTCTCCGCATAAAAAGTAAAATTCATGGAAGCATGTGCAAATGTTCCAATCATACTAAGGAAGGCAGAGAAGAGTAAAGAAATCCTAGAACATACAGAAGAGTAAAATATTTGCCGGTCAAAAACCTTCATCATTGAAACATCAAAACACAGGGTATGAAACATGCATACACATGCTGCTCATTTATATATCAAAGATAAAGCAACTGGCCAACTCTGTTCTACAGGGATGTTGCTTGTAAACTGACAACCTTAGATGTGTGTGTTTAGAGCAAACAGGATGACTAGAAAGACAGAAAACTACACATGCTCAGACAAAAACCTTATCATATTTTTCTAACCATGTATGTGGTTGGACACAACAAATAAAACACACCCTTATAGAGAATTGAAACATTTTTAAAAGAGAAGAATAATAAAAGAAGAAATGAAATCGTGTACAGTTGGTATGAAAGCATACATGTGCATGGAGGTACATAAGCCCAGATACTATATCTCGCAAATACTTCCTAGCAGTATCCTCTCCCATGGCTCCAGGAGGACCAGAACCTTCACAAACCCATTTTCCTTGCACATATTCAAGAACTGAACAAAAAGAAAGGTAACGGCAGTCAATATAATAAAGCTAACTCGATGACTCTTTTATACGCATCACTTAGTCGAGAAAGAAATCAAAAAGGAACATAAATACCCATGTAAAGTTGATCCATGGTTGGGTCATCGATCACCTCAATGAGATTTACTATATTGGGATGCTCCAACATTTTCATGATTAGAACCTGCAAGGTAATGGATAAGATACATTTGCAATTTACAATGAAAACTGCTGGCAGTTTGGACTTAAAAACAAAAGGAACAGTGTAGACTACACAATAAACAGCAGATATATGGCAAACAAGACAGTTTTTGAACCCTAAAAGAAGTTGTCTTATCCAATGTATATGTGAATTGTTATATCAGTAAAACAAAAAATCAAGTCAATACCTCACAAAGAACATCATTCATTGCCGTCTCCGATGGAGCAACCCGCAGTTTTAACAAATGGGACTTATGAAAGACCTGAAATTCGAATATAAAAGTAATTCATTACTGCATGATGAACCATTAATTTGGTATAAAATTGCAACTTATAACAAATGTTTCTCTAGTTTTACATGCCTCAACTTTGCTAGAAAACATTTGTTTGTTACTGCCATTTTTACGTTCAAACCACAACCATTTCTGTACTGAAACAATCTACTAACCTTAATAGCATAGTGTTTACCGTCTACACTGTTTTGATATAGAACCTGCCACACAGGCAAACAAAATAAGTAATAATTTATTCCGTTATGCTAATTATGTAACACGGTGTCTTTCAATGATATCCTTACCACTTTTCCATAGCTACCAGAATCAATCTTGTATCGACGCACATATTCATTGACCATCTTATTCCCATTTTCGTCCTAAAAATGAAGTCAAGATTCCGAAACTTGATAAACATAAGAGACGAACACAATGAAATGAAGATTACTGGTATAAATACATAATGGTACACAAGATATCTTGCATGCTGAAACATCAAGAAGACAATATTAACATACATGGTGTAATTTAGTGGCAATGGAAGCATAATAACATTTCTATGCCTACCTCTGAGCGAATAATCTTGTTGGTTTCCTTAACAATAAATTGCCTGCAAATCAATCCATCATTGAGTCTGAATCTTAAAATCTCTTCAGAACGGTTGCCACGGCTTAGAGGCTCAACCTCATCGACATGAGAAGTGCTGGTGGCATCTTCGTTATATGAATAACCATCATCTTCCCCTATTTCTGAATCTAACAAAAAATCCAGGTAGTTTGACCTGTGATGGGGCCTTGACTGTTTGGGTTTCGTTGTGTAGCCGAAGCAACCACAATAGGCAGCAAATGAAAAGCTCTTACCAAACATTATAACCTTGAAAGTAGTAAATAATGGCTCTCAGCAAAATGAACCACAAATCTTAAACCTGCAAAGCAAGCATAAGCTTTTTTCTAATCAAAGAATTTTCATCGTAAGATTAAGACTAATCCATACTATATGTAAACTCGAGCTCCATTACCTGTTGATTTTTAACTTACATTGACTATTTCTATAAAAAAAATGGACAATAAATTTGATTTAAAACGAGCTAATGAGTTAATTGCAATACACATTCAAAGATTGTCGATTCATGTAAAGCTAGAATCATGCATTTTTTCTAATCAAACAGTTTACTTTTAAATGATTAAATCTTCAAAAGCGTCGATTACAAATTCGCCTTTACATACATTTTCAATTTCATCACAAGTATTGTACTTAAAGAAATCATTCATTAGAAAAATCGAAAAATGGAAACTAAAACGTTAATTAAAAGGGAAAACGAAATTCAAAATTACCTGATGTAAACCTTCATCAGCTGGGTATCGGAAAGGATAGAATTCAACAAAACGAAGGGAGTTTCAACATCGATCCAGCAACGATTCCCAAACTACTTGATAAACAAATAGCCTAGTTTGAATTTGATTTCATTTGTTAAAAAACCACTACGAAGACGACGATTACGAAGCCTCCGTAGCGGTTGCAAAAGAAGAGAAAATCAAACTAGAAAAGCTGAACGTAAAACTTGATGAATTCGAATTGTGAAATACTAATTCGTGTATGTATGTATGTATGTATGTGAAATTGAAAAAAACAAATCAAACAAAAATAGTGATGCCACCTATAAAACAGTGCGTTGCTCTTAGATTTTTATTCGATTCATTTGATAAAAACAAATCAAACAAAAATAGTGATGCCACCTATATGTTGTTGTCAGTTGTTTATTTTGATTCAAAATTTTAAAGACTCCTAAAGGGGTTTTCTTTGTTCTGAACTAAGGTTTATAACTTTCTTAAATTTTAATTTTGTGAACTTACGTAAGTTCAATTGTATGTTTATCCTAAACCTTTATATACCTCGATTATTTGTTATTCATCAAAATGGTGAAAAGCAGCAGGCATTTTGTTTATATATATATATATAAAAGTTTAGAATTCAAAAAGAAAAGATAGCTTCAATTTAATGTGTACTGATTTATTTAAAAAACTGATATTTATTTGGTTTAAATATACATATGATACTTAAATTATGTATATTTTTTTAAAGTAGTATATGATTTTTTTTTTTTTTTTACTTTTAAGATAGTATCTAAAGCTAAACACCTTCCATAAGTTGTTATCTAAAAGAATTTTACTCCAAATTAGTTAAACTTTAATTTCTTCCACTCCTTTGATACATTTAATTAAATTTTTACAAATTTTAAAGTTTTCTTTTTGAAAAAAAGAACTCATAATATCATTATTGACAAAACTTATGATGTCATGTTATCAAAAGCTACCATTACTAATAAAAAGGCTTAATAGTTAAATAGGTGTCCAAACTATGCTTTTTTTTTCAATTAAGTGTCTAAACTATTTTTCGTGCTAAATTGAGACCTAAAATTTTATTCCGTGACTCATTTAAGGTTCGTCGTTAATTTTTTTCGTTAAAAGACACATGTCACCTCCAGGAAAATCTAAAATTATATTAAAATAAATAAAATTAATTAATTTTCAAAAAATCTCTAAATTTTCCAAAATTTACAAAATAGCCCCTTAATTCCAAAAACTCTAAACCCCAAAACCTAAATCCCAATTTGGCCTGATTTTGCCGCCAATTGTCACGTCGCCACCCACCACATCGGCCGTCAGGCTATCACGACCATTTCCCCCACTACCCCGACGCCGAAAATAGAACGACGACGTGCGAATCGACGAAATTGTCGAATGATTATTTCGAACGATTCGCAACAAACGGCGGCAAAAGGGGCAACGAACGACGTGTGAGTTGTTCGACGAGAGGAGAGCATTTCATTCCGTCGCCGACAACGCAGCCGCCACCGACAAAAATGGTCAAATTTGATGAGTTTAGGGATTTGAGAACTATTTTGAGAATATTTAAAAATTTCAGGCTATATTTTTATTTTCTTTTATTAATTTTATTTATTTTAATATAATTTTAAATTTTTCTAGATGTGACACGTGTCCTTTAACGGAAAAAATTAACGATAAACTTTAAATAGATCACGTACAAAAACTTTAAGTCCCAATTTGGCCTGACAAATAATTTAGGCACCTAACTAAAAATATATATATATATATATATAATTTAGGCACCTATTTGACGGTTAAGCCTAATAAAAATGTGAATATATATAATTTAGGCACCTATTTGACAGTTAAGCCTAATAAAATAACATGAGAGCAAAAATTCTGTAAAAAGTGTCTAACTCAAATATCAATTTGAGAGCAAGTATCTTTAAAAACCAATTTGGAGCGCATTCCCTAAACATTCAAACCTATTTATTTTTATCTGAATATTAAAATATTATTAAACTCACAATTTTACATTGGATGCAAGTAGATCCTCCCTTTCTTTTTTTTTTTTTAAATAAAACACTTTCCTTTTCCTTCTATAACTTGAAAATATCTGGCAATAGCAAATAAAAAAGCAATTGCAGTACAAGGTGCAACTGAGCTTGAATTAGAACCACATCACCAATGATTTAAAACATGCAGAATCTATGGCTCCACCAAATAAAACAAAACCTCAAAAAAGAAACACATTTATATGAACTGAAAACATGTCCTGTTTCCAACTTATATAATGTCAGTCAGCCCCCATGTGATGATCCTTTCATGTGGACCTAAACTTATATAAATGTAAAATGAGACAAACTGCACAGAAAGATCCCTTTTTTATCAACTTTCTAATAAAACCCAACATTCTTCATTTTAATACCAACAAAAATATCAATCTGAAAGATTAACAAAAAATGAAATAACAATTACTCCGTGCAAACCCCATCTTCTCAGATCTCATCTCTTTCCCCTTTGAAGTTCCAGAACTGATACTTAAGACATCTCACTAACTTCCTAACAAGTGTTGTGTACACATTTCTGACTTGAAAGTCTATTCATACAATTCATATTGTAATAATGTTTTTTATCGGATAAAATGTGAAAGAAGATTTCATGCGTACATTGAAAATACAGTGACTAACTATCCTTCATTTCTTCAGGTTTTGTTGATTGGAATACAAACCTACAAAGGAAGGGGCAAAAGGAGAAAGGCCCTACACTCAAATATTGATTAGCCTGCCATATATCTAATCCAATATGATGTTGTTAGTAGTTTTTTGTATTGAAGAGTTGATGACGGATATATTCTCTACAGATTCACTCTTCACTGTGTGATCTGGCTATACACATCTACGGGTTCTGAGAAAGATTAGTTCATATATCATAGTTACTCCTTTTCTTAGTTCTGACCGTGCTTACCTTTATTTCCTACATTTCATTACCTTCATGCCCTTGATAAAAACTGCAAAAATGTAAATAAATCTCAAATACGATACAATACCTTCTACTCGATTAATCATAGCAGGAGGAGAGATTAAGTTATAACAATTCTAAAGCAGTGATAATACCTTGGCAATAAGAAGAGGACAACTTAAATGGAGGCCATGCCTCCAGTAGAAGAGATGAGTAGTAATGGATCATTTTCGGAAGATGGAATAGCACATAAATTCAGATTTCCATTTGCTTCCACCAAAGCAGGAAACTCAGAGAGGTGACTTTCAGTAGACTTTTCAGGGGAAGCAAAAGGGCTATGAGGAAGTGCATGCTCCATGCTGCTCTCATGACATCTATCAGAAATGCAAATAAAAACAAATGGGAAAAACAACAGAAAGATAACCAACTTTAGAAGTCTAGAGAAGACAGCAGTGTACAATAAGATCTGAACAAAAATAAGAGATATGGCATCAAGTTCCATGATGTTAAGGGACATCCAACATCATACCCTTTGGAGTTTCCAACTCCACCTTTCTGAACACAAGCAGAATTCACTTCTTCCTCCTCAGCAGCATTCACAGTTACAGGAACAGCAGCAGCTGTATTACCACCATTGACTGCCACAAGAAATAATCTAACTTTAACTACAGCCAAGCCTAAATCCTAACCCTATTCTAACAAAATCGACCCATTCCCAGTTAAGAAACCTAAAAGCCGAATCGAATGAAGGGCTTCCGCCGCCGCGTGTTTCCACCGTTTCACCATACCCAGCTTTGAAGAAGCCCTGGCTTATCGACGGAGGAGCGTCGGTCAAAGGAAACCGAAACGACGCAGGGAAAATCTACATGGGTAAAACCCTAATTTTTCTATTATTTTTTATGTATATACATGCATATAGATAAACTGAAAAAATGAAGGAGATATACCTCGAAATGCTGCTTTTTTGTGTTTATTGCTTTTGTTTTTTTAACTGTTTAGTTACAAACGATGCATTACATGCTTATATCAATCTTAGACCTATTGCCTATTGTTTCAAATCTGAAGCAATCTTTAATTATTATCACTGTTGATGATATAGTTCTGGTTTTCCCTTTTTTTATGCTTTCTTGTTTGCTCGGTGGTTGAGAGCCGGTGGCCGTACGACAGCGACGCCACGTGGACAAAGAGACTAAATGGCGCCGGCGCGTGGAGAAGGTGAATGGCCGGAGCATGGACTGCACGCGCCAACTTTGAACGAACGGCTCGATCTGGGCTGTTGGATCATATCTGATCCAACGGCTGAGATGCTTCTTGAGATTGACAGTCCAGATGACCTCATCAAGGTTGACGTGGCAACATTGGATGGGCGACACGTGGCAGATGAGGGGGGCTGAAGAGTCTTCAATCAATCTGGGTTGTTGGTCTTCATTTGATCTGAGCCGTTGGATCAAATTTTGATCCAACGGTTCAGATGGACGACTGCAAAACAAAGCGTGAGGGATTAGATTATTTTTTTAAGGTTTTTTTGTGGCTTAATGGCTCTAGGCCAGAAATGGGCTTGTAATTATTGTATAATATTTGTGGGTTTTTGAAATGTAATGGACTTAGACTTTGCTTATTTATCATATGGATTGTTTGTTATAGCATATATTTATATTTTCAGATATGTTAGCATAATAATAATAATAATATACATGCTTACACAATATATCAATATTAATTATATAACACCTATGTACATGAGACACACATTTATGATACTAAAATAACAATCACACTAACATTAATACATATACTTAATACATGCAATACCTACCTACACTCACGTGATAATGATAATAGTAAATATATACGTCCAATATATATACACATATAAACAAACATCACATATGCACACAACATGCAATAACATGCAATGTATACACATATATTAATAGTAGTGTTTTTGCTTTTCTTTTTTTCCTTTTTTTTCTTTTTCGGTTTTAATACACATATATATAGATAATTACTAATTAATCAACAGCCCATTAACTATAGTGAAACAAAAAAGCGGGTTTACCCCAGCCAAAATTAGTAATTACAGGTTCAATACACAAATTGTTCCAACGTTTAGATTTTTTTTCAGCTTCACATTTAATGTTTTCTTTTTGGTAATTAGTGCCCCTTAATATTTTCATATGTTACTAATTTTACCACGTATTGTTAAAAGTTATTAAAAGTTTAGGTCAAAAGATTACATTAGGTCAGAGCCTCTTCGACTAGGTTAATTCGTTTGATTTTAATAAAAAAAGTAAATGACATGTAAACTCTCTTAGGTTTTTTTGTTTATTCTAATCTTTAAAATGTCTATTTTATTTAAAATTGACTCCTATTTATTTTTAAGTTTTATAATTTAGTCTAGTATTTATTACTATTAATATTATTTTATTTAAATGTTAACATTTAATATACACTATATTAAATTGAATTATATTATATTTGATAAACCATCTCTTCCACTACTTGCTCAGTAATATTATATTTGTTATTATTGATAATATTATTTTACTTAGAATTCCGATACTCTCAAGTCCCATTTGACAATTTGGTCCACTCATACTTCTTCACAATTGACTCCCCATACTTCTTTTTGATGCACTTGGCTCCTCATTCTTCATTGAAGTGAGTTGGGAGTATGAGTTTTGAAGTGGTGGTGCTGAGTTGATTTGATGAGTCCGGTGAATCAGGTTTAGGGGCTGGGTGAAAGTTGTGGTGCCTTGACTCGAAAATGGGGACATCACTTAAGGAAATGGTGTAGTTTTGTCTAGTAGCAATGGTGAAGGGTGGAGGTATTGAAGATGAATCGAGCCCAAATTAATAAAATACAAAAATATCGAGAATTAAATGTGTTATATGCTAATAATTAAATTAATGATTTATTATCTAATGACCGAAAAATATACTTACTCATAGTCAAGTGATTATGAATGTAGTTTACTCTAATTATTATTAATAAATTAAACAATTGCATTTAAACTTAATTAACAATAAGATAAACATTGATATAAAATAATTTTAACTTTATTATTTTTTAATCATAGTTCAAAAAACACCTAGGCTCACAGCTTGATTCTAGCCTTTTCTCACTGTTCTTCTGTGCAAGAAATCACATTTATTGAGCAAGTAGCGAAAGATATGGTTTATCAAATATAATACTATTTAATTTATTTTTTTATTTAATATTAATATTTAAATAAAATAATATTATCAATAATAATAAATATTAGACTAAATTATAAAATTTAGAAACAAATATAAAGCAAATTTAAGTATAAATAAAATTTTTGGTGACTAAATTGAATAAAAAAAGAGATGAGAGATATGACATGTTATTTACCCTTTAATTAAAATCAGCAGGTTGACTTGGTCAAAAACACGATAACATGGCGCGATCTTATTGGCTAAAAGTTCTTTAACAGCTCTAAATGACAAGGGATAAAATAAGTAACAAGTAAAAATGTTAGAGACACTAATAAAAAAACATTAATACCAATCGAGAAAATAAGTAAGTGTTCGGGGACAAATTATGTATTAAGTCTAATGGTTATATTTTAATACACAGTTAATATAAATTTTTCTACACAAACCTTCCTTAAAATTTAAAATCTAAAATCCTAAATTTTTCTAATGATTATATTCTAAACCTTGAATTATGAACTCTAAACCTTAATATCTAATTATAAATATTAAGTTTAAAACCATATAACATAAATCACTGATTCTTAATTTTTTTTGTCTCAATTTTTCTTTTAAGTCTAATTATTTTATCAAACATTCTAAATTTCAAAAAGAGAGGAGAATTGGGAGAGAGTGAAAGCCCGCTTCCGTCGGAAAGGTTTCAGTTTCACTCCAAAACCCTCAGCGCTCATTTCCCTATCCCACTTTCTCTCTGATTTTCATTTTACTTTAATTTTTGAATTTCACACTGAGAAAATAATAACTTCGGAAACCCCAAAAACCCCACAAACGCCACTTCCTTTTCACTCTCTTTCTCCTCCTTCGTCCCTCCACTGTCTTACTGTCTCTCTTTTCTAAGTGAAAAAGAGGGAAAAATCCCAACACCACAGTTTCTCTCAAACCAAACAAACAAAGACGAGAGAAAACTGTAAAAGCCTCCTCCATGGATCTTTGTGACACAACTAACGTTTTGTTGAGCAAAATCAAGGTTTTAGACCCTGAAAATGCTTCTAAAATCATGGGTTATATCCTTATCCAGGACTTGCCCAACAGGGATTTGTTACGTTTAGCCTTTGGTCCTGAAACCCTTTTGCAGTCCCTTGTTCTCAAGGCTAAAGCTCACTTGGGACTTTCTTCAAACACTTTCTCATCTCATTTGAACCCAATCTCAAGACCCAACACCTCTAACATTTCCCAAAACCCACTTCCACCACTCTCCCCTACTATCATTACGAGAAATGGGTTCTCGGATTTTTCAAAGAAGGTGCTTTCCTGGTCTCCTAATAGTAGCCCACAGTCGAGTCCTTTTCTTTCTTACGAAAATATTCGCTCTGGGTCTCCCTTAGCTACACCAAGGACTGGGGATAGCAATACTGATTTAGTCGATGAGAATCAAATGAGTGACTACTTTTCTTTCTTGAATGATTCTTCCTCTTCTAAGAATGAGGACTTTGTTGGTCATAGAAGGAGTTTTTCAGAAAGCGATGCATGTTTCGGGACAGCTGAAGAAGCCGACGGATTTGGTGGTCTTTTGGGTGGTTACAAGCCTTGTCTTTATTTTGCTAGAGGTTTTTGTAAGAACGGTGACAATTGCAAGTTTACACATGGTCTTGGTGGTTTAGCTGATAATGTTGATATGAATGGTGTTGTTGTTGGCTCACCTAGTAAAATGGACCTGCTTTATCATCAACACGAGGAAATGATGAGAATGAGAGCAGCTGCTCATCAGCAAAGATTGGCTGCTGCTCAGTTGATGGCTGTTGTTTCTTCCCCAATGCCGTATGAGAAAAACATGAATCTTCTGTTGCAACAGAACACTGAGGCCCAGAGGTATATTAACGATTCCCCACTTTTGTTTCCTGCTGTCTGACTATTTTTTGGGGCTATTTTCTGACGTTTCTTAATTTTTGTTCTAACCTTGCGCTTTTCCTGGTGGCTATGGATATGGAATCCACAACAAGGCTTTGTTATGGTTTTGCATAAATTTTGTTAGGAATTTATTTATATATTATTATCTATTTGGCGTTTATTTCGTGGATTTGTAACCATGAGGTGGTTACTTTTAAGCATTTTTTATTTTTGTTTGTGGTTTGCGCTTTCTGGGATGAATAGTGAATACATCTATTTGGCTTTTGTCTTCGTTTTCGCTGACTTGATGCATAGAGTTCACTAATTTAAGTTTGCCTTAGCACAGGCGTTTTTTATGTACTAGAATGGTTATCGACATATTCTTCCTTTGTGCTAAATATAAGTTCTTTTCATTTGTCACATTGTGGTGTTGCAGAGCTGCTGCATTGAATGTTGGGTGAAGAAATTTGCAACTTTTCCCCGGGCCGATCGGAGATGAATGAGTTTTTGGCAATGGGATTGGCAGAAAAGGCTAACTCGGCTTCTAAACAGATTTACCTGACTTTTCCAGCTGATAGTCAATTTAAAGATGAAGATGTTTCTAACTACTTCAGGTATCAATTGCAATTAGATAGTCTGACTGAGCATATATTTAGTTTTATGAGTTCTTTCCAGTCCATATGCATGTTGTTGAATGGGCCATGGGGAGCTGCAACTGAATTATTTACCCACAGTCCATATGCATTTAGATAACATACCTGATGGCTGAAAATCCATGGTTGTTTACTTCTAGCCCTGAACCCTTCTGCCTTTTCTAGGTATTGAATTAACTTTGATAGTTTGATTTGTATCGTCTCCTGGTTGCCCAGTATCTATTTTACAATACTCCATTGTTTTTCTTGGTGATTTGTGATATTCTTGATTGCTAACCACTCTTCATCTCTACTTTATTTTTTTATCCTTGTATATAGTGTATAATATTTGGAAATGTGTTAGAGTAGAATAACTATCTTGAGCTCAGTTTGATTGCTGTTGTACTCTTCAGGTTAGGAGGGGATGATCAATTATAAATACATGATCCATCTTTGAACTGATTATATAACGGACATGTCAAATGTCCTTCTTTGAACTGATTATATTATAAATACATGATCCATCTTTGAACTGATTATATAACGGACATGTCAAATGTCGATATTGCTTTGGTGGTAAATGTACTATACAAAATACTGGAGGCGTTTTCAGTGGAGTTTGCAAATTTGTTTCTAAAGCATGTTTTATTTTCTTAACATTTCCGTTGCATAAATAGAAGAGAGCAGGAAACTAATTATTAATTATTTAATTTATACAAGCAATGCTTCATTATCTTCTTTTTCTTTTGGACGGACATTGCTTCATTGTCATATATTTTTCCTTCGGTGCTAGAGGATGTATGGGAAGTTAAAGAATTGGTAGTTTCTGCATTTTTGTCTTAATGAGGAAATTCTACAAGATTGAAAGTTACAGAGAATTAATCCTCCATACCTCAAGGAAAGGTCAACTGTTCATCAAAGTCAATTTTATATCACATTGATAGGAGTGACAAGCAAGGATAAGAAAATCTGTTTTTTCATGAGAAAGGTGAGGTTTAAGGCTTACGGGATCTTTGTTTACTTGGTCAAACTTGCAACTAAGCCGTATAATAAGCCTGGTGGTGGTGAATAGGGAAAATTAATGTTTCTGTGCCTAAAGATTGATTATTGCTGGATATGGCATGCTTGTAGAAGCAGAATTGACAATTTATTTGAGCCCAAACGCTGTAATTTGACCTTGGAAATTATATTGCTATGCTGCAGACAGTTTGAAACTCCTAGTGAATTGAGATTTGAGAATAATGGGAACCCTGTATATATATATTCACCCGTGTCCAAGGCGTCCATTTGAATATATGTTGTTGTCAGTTGTTTATTTTGATTCAAAATTTTAAAGACTCCTAAAGGGGTTTTCTTTGTTCTGAACTAAGGTTTATAACTTTCTTAAATTTTAATTTTGTGAACTTACGTAAGTTCAATTGTATGTTTTAAAGCATGTTTGGGCCGGTGCAAGATGTGAGGATTCCATATCAGCAGAAGCGAATGTTTGGCTTTGTCAGTTTTGTCCATCCAGAGACTGTGAAGCACATTTTGGCCAGAGGAAACCCCCATTACATTTGTGATTCACGTGTACTTGTTAAACCCTATAAGGAAAAGGGAAAAGTTCCTGACAAGTATGCCATTTTCTCCTATTTGTTTTTTTTCTTAGTTCTGGCCATCATCATGCAATGATTTTATAACAAATAATGGAACAATTGCAATTGCAGGAGGCAATACCTGCAACAACAGTTAGAGAGGGGGAACTTTTCTTCATGTTCAAGTCCTTTAGGGCTCGACTCTAGAGAGCCATATGATCCTCGTGTTGGTAAGCAAACAAACATAGTTTTTGGTAGGGTTCTAAGCTCATGTGGCTTTTCTGCATGAAACTGGAGGACGGGAAACAGAATGCTTGGAATGGCTGTTTTTGTGATTTTTTCTTTTTCTCTTTAGATTTTGAGGCTCATAATTTCTCTTTATATGCAGGGGCAAAGACGTTCTACAATTCTCCGGAGATGATGATGAGAAGGGAAGTCGAAGAGCAAGCTGATCTCCAGCATGCTATTGAACTGCAAAGGAGAAGGTTGGTGAACTTGCAACTTCCAGACTTCAAGAATGATGGCATTCATCATCACCAACGCAGCCTATCTGTTGGTGCTTCTGTTTCCTTGCCTGCATATTCTCTTGACAGTCAAAACGTTCCTCCATCTGACAGCGTTAAACAAGAAGTCTCAAAAGGTTTTAAACTCAGCCTCAGTTGTTCAATCCCTTGTTAATTATCTTTTTGTTGAATTTGTGAGTCTTACTTTGGCGATTATGTTGTTTCCTTCTCTGGTTCAGAAAAAAAAGAATAAAATCAAAATTATTTGTTTGATATATTTGAGTCTGTCAGTCAAGGAAGGGGGGGGGGGGGAAGCTTGGCTGTAGTTGAAGTTATATTATTTCTTGTGGCAGTCAATGGTGGTAATACAATTGCTGCTGTTCCTGTAACTGTGAATGCTGCTGAGGAGGAAGAAGTGAATTCTGCTAGTGTTCAGAAAGATGGAGTTGAAAACTCCAAAGGGTATGATGTTGGATGTCCCTTAACACCATGGAACTTAATCTTGATATTTAGATAAAGCTTCAACCAGTACAGATGCCGTATCTCTTATTTTTGTTCAGATCTTTTTTGTATGCTGCTGTCTTCTCAATACTTCTGAAGTTGGTTATCTCTCTGTTGATTTTCCCATTTATTCTAATTTGCATTTCTGATAGATGTCATGAGAGCAGCATGGAGCATGCACTTCCTCATAGCCCTTTTGCTTCCCCTGAAAAGTCTACTGAAAGTCACCTCTCTGAGTTTCCTGCTTTGGTGGAAGCAAATGGAAATCCGGATTTATGTGCTATTCCATCTTCCGGAAATGATCCATTACTACCCATCTCTTCTACTAGCGGCATGGCCTCCATTTAAGTTATCCTCCTCTTATTGCTAAGGTATTATCACTGCTTTAAAATTGTTACTCCTTAATTTAATCTCTCCTGCTATGATTAATCAAGTAGACAGTATTGTATCGTATTTAAGATTTATTTACATTTTTGCAGTTTTTTTTATCACAGGCATGAAGGTAATGAAATGTAGGAAATAAAGGTAAGCACGGTCAACTATCAAAAGTAGTAACTATGATATATGAACTAATCTTTCTCAGAGTCCATTCAGATGGCTCTTTTTAATGTTTTGATGTGATATTAGTGCACAAAGGTAGAGAAGCATATACAAGAATAGTCCTGTAGATGTGTATAGCCAGATCACAAAGTGAAGAGTGAATCCGTAGAGAATACATCCGCCATCAGCTCTTCAATACAAAAACTACTAACATCATATTGGATTAGATATAGGGCAGGCTAATTAATATTTGAGTGTAGGGCTTTTCTCCTTTTGTCCTTCCTTTGTAGGTTTGTATTCCAATCAACAAAACCAGAAGAAATGAAGGATAGGTAGTCACTGTATTTTCAATGTACGCATCGCATCTTTCGCATTTTATCCGATAAAAAAACTTTATTACAATATGAACTGTATGAATAGACTTTCAAGTCAGAATTGTGTACACACAACACTTGTTAGGAAGCTAGTGAGATGTCTTAAGTATCAGTTCTGGAACTTGAAAGGGGAAAATATGAGATCTGAGAAGATGGGGTTTGCATGGTATTTGTTATTTTATTTTTTGTTAATCTTTCAGATTGATATTTTTGTTGGTATTAAAATGAAGAATGTTAGGTTTTATTAGAAATTAGCAGTTTGTCTCATTTTACATTTATGTAAGTTTAGGTCCACATGAAAGGGTCATCACATGGGGGATGACTGACATTATATAAATTGGAAACAGGACATGTTTTCAGTTCATATATAAATGTGTTTCTTTTTTGAGATTTTGTTTTATTTGGTGGAGCCATAGATTCTGTATGTTTTAAATCATTGGTGAAGTGGTTCAAATCCAAAGCGGTCTTTTGGATCGTAAGGGCCCAATTGGCTCGAATAGCCCAATCCAATACCCCTCAAAACCAATTAGACAAGTTTTGATACCCTGGCCCAATTTTGAAACAAAACTGGACTTTGAAATTTTAGTTTCGACGTCGAAGCCTCCTATTTTTTTGGACAAATTTTAATCTTAATTCTAATCTTATTTAATCTAAAAGGGGAAGGTAAATGGACTCTTAGGGAAGGAAAGAGGAGGTGTTTCTAGTATATTTAAAACTTATGATCTAATAGAATATGATATAATAAAGATAAACAATTTGACTAATCGCGGAGTTAACAAAATTTGAATTGATTAAAAAAATATTTTTTTAATTTTAAATTATTCAAGTCAATTTAAACTAACAATTGATTTTTAAGTTCGAGTTAATTTTTTATTTTTTTAATTCAAAAGATACAAAAAAAAAACAAATTTGACAATTCTGTGATTTAGTCTGATAAAAAAATCACAAAGTTTGTTACTGAAACGTTAAAAAAGTCGTTAATTTGATAAAGTGTTATGTTAGTAACAGAGTTTGTTTTTAAATTTGACTTTTGAATTTTAGATAAATATTAATTTTATTCATAAAATTTAGATAAAATATTAATTTGACTTTTAAACTTTAAATAAAATATCAATTTAACCCTTAAATTCGGCCAAATGCATCCATCGTTGGTCTTATCGACAGTTGTCACCAACAAAAGCTGAACTTAAAATTTTCAATTCACTCTTTTTTTACCTTGTAAACGCAAATTCAATATTGGTTTCATTAAAAAGTATTCCAAACTCCGCAGATATAGCCATAAAATCCTAATATAATTAGCATAAAATGAAACTTTTGATGATTTTAGCAAATTTTATAGGTAAAAAACACTTATTGTCCCACAAAATAGTCAAGTCGTCAACAATTCCAAACGAAACTTTGGATGATTTTGAGATTTATTAAATTAAGGTTGACAAACACTGATTAATACGTGAAAATGATTTAATTCTATTATTGTAAAATTAATATATATTTTTTAATTTAACAAGTAAAGTATTGTTTACCATCACCAGCAGCTTCCTTAATCCATCATGTTTAAATTTATTATATATATATATATATATTAACAAATTTTTAATGTATCATATGGATCAATATCATTAAATAGTGAGTAATGTTGCTTTTGGTTCATTTATTCACACGACTGACCATTAATGCTTACAAATATAGCTAGCATTAGCGATACAAACAAAATTATAAATAAATGAAACCAACAAGTGATTTCAGTGAAAAAACGGATGAATATAATGTTTATCTTAGGAGATTTGGGTTCAATCGTTTTGTTTGCAAGTTGTGTGCAGTATGAACGGATTAAAAATATATATAAGCAAATACTACCTTGTGATATCGAGTTCTTGATTCAAATCTGGAGAGTTTACGATATCGAGCCAAGTGATAAATGAAAATTATTATAAAATAATAACAGTAGTAAGATTTACATAGTGAAAATAGAAATGGCTACAAATTGCAGGTGTTTTTAAGGCAGTTTTTTTTATTACATAGATGAATATTTTATAACATTTAAAAGTTGAAGGGCTAAAATGAATATTTATACATAGTTTAGTGACCTTTTTTGAATATTACCAAAACTTTAAACACAAAGGAGATTACGTTAAGTAAACGGTTGGTTCCTTCCATTGCTCCATAATTGGCGGGTCAACATATGCTTGAGTTTGAAGCTCTTTAATGCACAAATTCCCAATTCATAATCTTAATTATATTTGTATTATTACGCAATTAAGAAACTAAAACTTACTTAGAAAACTATAACCTACGCAAGAATAATAAATAAATAAATAAATAAATAAATATACATTTGCAGTTGAACTAAGCATACTTTTTAAGTCGGTACCCGAAGAAATTCTTCAAAGTGGGGGCTACGACCTCCATAAAAATACTAAAAATCAAAGAAATGATAAAATTGTTTTTTGATCCCTCAAAAATAAGCACATTCTCTTAAGTTGCTGTCAAACTTATATATCCGGTTATAATTTGAAACAGTTCAATGAATTTAACTCTTTGTATTTAAAAGTTCTATCAATTTACTCTTTGTTCTTCTCCTAAAATGTATGTTCTTCTCCCAAAAATATTATATTATTTTTCTGATATAATAAAAATTTAACTGTAACTTGTTGTTGCTTTATGATAGAATATAATTATCAAAATGTTGTTTTTATCCAATAAATTTGCTTAATTTGTTAGCGTCGCAAAAATAACTAAATTGATCGAATTTTTAAGTATGAAATATTAAATTTATTGATTTGTTTCGAATTAAGACAAATTTGATAGAATGTATAAGTTTTAGGTTATGGAATTATTTTAAAAAATACTAAAATAATGGATGGAGTTATAGTCTAGGTACCAATTTGAGAGTAAAAATTCTTTTAATATCAATTTGAGAGAATGTACCTAATTATGGTACCGACTTATGAGAAAAAATACTTTAAATATCAACTATTTAAGCCATAAAAAGAGATATTGAGCACTATTTGTGGAATTATTATTATTTTTTAATATGTTACAAAATCTTGTACATTTGTACTATTTCAAAAGCTAAAATTTAGTTCATATACTTTATTTTTATGAAATTGAGTTCATGTATTATTTTTTATTTGAAAATTTTGATACATTTCCTAACTTTTGTTTAATTTTATCATTAATTAAGACAATTATAGAAAGGTAAATAATTTTTTAGTTTTCTACGTTTACATTTTTTTTATCACTTTAAGCCTTAAAAGTTGTAAAAATAGATAATTAAAATTGTATTGTTAATTAGTGATAATTTTTTTAAAGTAATAATCAAATTGATAAAAGCTGTAAATATAAAAGATAACAAATTATTTCGTCTTTATTTTATCAAATGTTATGTCAGCGAACAATAAAATTAATAGAGGTTAGGGAATGATGAAGATTTTTAAATAAAAAATAGTCTAGAAATTCAATCCTACAAATAAAGTGCTCTAAATTTTAAATTTTGAAACAACATATGAATTTTAGCATATTTAAACCTAGTTTTTTATTTGACATTTGAAATTAGATATTTTTTCTCAAATCAGCAAATAAACTAAAATTAGATATTTTCTTCCAAATTAATATCTAAAGAATTTTTAGTCTGAAATTAATACTTAAACTAGATACATTCTTTTAAATTGGTAAATTTTTGCCTTAAATTAGTTCATAAACTTTATTCCATCCACTATTTTGACACTTTATTAATTGTGTTAATTTTTAATGAAGTGGTAACATAAGATTGTATTATGTGTCAATAATGATATTGTCGTGTGTGTTTAAAAAAAATAGAATTTGTTAAGATTTATTAAAAGCATCAAAACAATAAATAAAAAAGTACATATATTAATTTGAGAACCGAAAACTTTTTAAACACCAATTTAAGAAAAAAAATACTTAGTTCGAGTACTAAATGTATATATAAGCCTTGAATAATCAAATCAATTTCAAAATATACATATTCTTTAGACAATTAGTTTGCCTAATCCAATGTTCAAATAGTAATTAATTTCACTCCATGGTACCAAAATGGAATTCCCAAATCTAGAGAAACTCAAATTTCAAGAATCCTGTTGAAGATTTAACTCATTTCAGATGAGGCATGGATTTCACATCCATTTTTTTCCCCATTGTAATTTTCAGTTTTCCACTCTAATTCCAATGTCTTGTGCAACTCTAATTCCCCCAAAACTTCAATATCTATCTCTTGGAGCTTCTTGCATATCAATTGCTATTTCAGCCATTTTGGTCTTGTTTTATACAATCCTGTATAGCCATGGTTGCAGCCAAGCTTTTGGTCCATTTAATCCTATAGAACTCGAATGGTCAACTTCAACAGATGATGTCAATTTTGCCACAAATATTAGCCATATTAAGTTCATATTAGCCAGCTCCAAGAAAACATAGAAATCCAGATGACCTTACATAGAATCCTGGTGGCAGCCTAATGGAACCAGGGGAAACATTTTCTTGGATTCACCTCCCCCAAATGACTTCCTTCCTTAGCCTTCATCTTTCCCTCCGTTCCGAGTCAATGATGACATCAAGAAATTGAGGGTTTACCCTAAACTTGTTGTTCCGGCTGTTGTCCGACTGTTCCGCTCGATCCTCGAGAAGTTTCGGCTAGGGGATGATGAGAATGTGAGATGGTATGTCACGGGGGATGATGACACGGTCTTTTTTGTTGAGAATTTGGTTGAGGTGCTAGGCAAGTATGATCATACTAAATACTATTACATTGGGATGACATCGGAGGCGGTTAAGTCGAATTTCGACTTCTCGTTCGATATGGCGTATGGTGGAGGTGGTATTGCTTTGAGCTACTCCCTGGTGGAAACACTGGTGCCCGTCATTGATGATTGTATTGAGAGATACACTTATTTGCGCGTCAGTGATCAGTTGGTGTCTTCATGTTTGGCTGACTTAGGCGTTGATCTCACCCTCTAAAAGGGTTTCCACCAGGTAATAATCCGAACTGTCCGATGAATTTTGAGTCGAATCGAATCGGTGGTTTCTGAATAATTAAGCAAGTGTCACATGGATTCATTTTGGCAAGTGCAGATCGATCTTCTTGGTGACATATCAGGTCTGCTATCGTCTCATCGGCAATCACCTCTGCTCTCACTTCACCATCTCGACATCGTAAACCCGATATTCCCTTCGATGAACCAATACGAGTCGGTAAACCATTTGATGAAAGCTTCGAAACTCGATCAATCTCGTCTGGTACAACAAACAATCTGCTACCACAAGCCAAGCAACTGGTCTTTCACGGTGTCGTGGGGCTACTCGGCTCATGTTTATGAAACCGTGATCCCTCGGAGCCTTCTACGGAAACCGCTCGAGACGTTTCAGCCTTTCAAGAAATCTGCTAGGCCGCCCTTGTACATGTTCAACACGCGGTTGCCGTCGGTGGATCCTAGCTGCCAAGCTCCTCATGCCTTCTTCTTGGAATCTGTGGAAACCAACGGCGGAGGTTTTGTTAATACTACGTATAGACGGACGTCGCCGAGTAATCTGCCACCGTGTTCGTCAAGTGGGAACCATTCGGCGGACCACATCGACTACGTTAGGGTTGTTTTGCAGGCGACGAGCCGGAAGCAGGTTAGGCCCTCCTCCATTTCAACTTCTCTGCTTTTACCGTTTATTTTATCTAAATAATGAAGGGTAAACAACACTATTGGTCACTAAGCTATTCACGTTTTTTCTGTTTTGTTAATCAAACTATTATTTTTAACAAGATTTTCACTAACGTTATGTTTTTCTATATTGGTCACCCGCTGTTAAAACACACATGAAAAAATAGTTTGGTAACCAAACAGAAAAAAACAATAAATTGGTGATCAAAACAGAAAAAAGTAATATTAATGACCAAAATAGAGGAAAAAACGTAAACTTAGTGATAATTTTACCAAAAATAATAGTTTAATGACCAAAATAGAAAAATAAAAATAGTTCAGTGACCATGATGTTGTTTACCCAATAATAAATCACAAGCATGAAATACGAATGACACAACATGTGATATGATAATTTTCATAAAAAAATAAAACACTTAAATATATTTAGATTAATTCCATTATATTTATATAATTGAGCTTTTTTTTGTTTTCTGTATAAAAGTTTTATAATAATTTAAAATTATTGAATGTGTGTAAATTAAGGGTTTAATTTTGATGCACAGACGGTGTAAAATTTATTTTATACAAATTTGTATATTTATACTATAAACTCAAATCCTAAATTACTAAACATAAACCCTGAAAAACTAAACCAGAAACTATAAACCCTAAATCTTAAATTCTAAATATAAACCTTCAATTTTAAATATTACAAACCAAATCCCCAATCCCTAAAACTAAAAAGCTTGTGTAAACTAAAGTTTATACAACTGGTGTATGGAAGTTTTTCGTAAATTAATAACTTAAATTAAAAGTTGAAAATATGAAAACATTTTAAAGAAAAATATAAGGTTAAATCTCAATTATTAATTCATATATTTAATTTAATTTAATTTAACTTGTAATGTGATTTACAATCTTAAATGTGTATGCAATAATATTTTTCTTTAAATTTAACATTCACAACCAAAATTTATATTTATAATTGTAGATTGAATTTTAATTTGATTAATGTCTTTTCAAGATCGAAAGTTCAAACACGTTCGAGTGTAATTATTACCTTCAATTTAAGATTTAAATTTATGTGAAATTTATGAGTAGTTTAAGTATTTTATTAAAAAGTTTATAAATTTAATTGTATAAATTAAAACTTATATATCATATCATACATAAGATCAAAATTCATGTGATTGTAAATTATCTATGAACATAATTTTCACATTCTCAATTTTATTTTCAGTCAAAAAATTTGATAATATCAAATTAGTTTCATCAAATAGTTGGTAATTGAAGTTAAATTATACGAATAATTCACAATCTTCAATGTTGTCTTATCACATTGAGTATGAACTTATTGATGAAACAACCTTAGTATATTAAATCAACAACTTCAGAATTGATAACAATAAAAATTGTGTTATTTAGTTAGTTAGTTATTTTTTTTAGTAATATACAAGTACGGCTTACGGTCCATGCTTAGGGTACGACGTTGTCCCTCTAAATAATGTCGTCTCTAAAATTAGTTAATTAATCGATTAATTACAGGAAGTACAAGTAGAATGTTGCGATGTGGAGTACGTGGGTGCTACAGATGTTGCACACATCAAGTTGAGGCCTTGTATCACCGGTGAAGTTATTGCCTAGCCCCTCAAATTTCACTAACTCCTGTTCCTTCTTTTCCAATTATTTATTAAAATTTATAAACAGACCAGAGACGGAGCGACATATAAGGTAGGAAGAATAATTTCTCAAATTTTAATAGGTTAATTGTATTTTAAGTCTTAATAATTTTAAAATTATTGTAATTAAATCTTTGATCATCTCTTATTTTGCCAAAATTTTTATGATTTATTATTTTTCTGGACCCTGTAATACAAAATAAAATAAAATAAATTTTTATCCTTGTTTTTCTGATTTAATTACTTCTTATGATCTTTCGGTTTTAAAATTTGTAAAATTAAATTTAAACACCCCTAATTTTTATGATTTAGTTATTTTTTAAAACTAAACACCCCTATTTCTCCGAACATAATATCATCTTTATGAATAATAAAATAGGTGTCTAAATTAATTAATTCTTAATTTTGATACCATTTTCTTATTATATTTTCATCTCGTTTCGTTGTTATAAAATTAAGCTATACAAAGTGTTGGGGGTGGTGATATATAGTCACTACTCTGTTGATTTTTCTATGTGCAGTCTCTCGTATTTATAGGCAGAGGTTGGTTTGGTGTAGGTGATACGAGTTGACTAATGGAGAATTTTTTAAAAGTAGGAGTCGAATTTTATAATATATCTCGAATATAAAAGAGATTTTGAGACTATGTCCATTGAGAATTTATAAAAAAATAGTTAGAAAAAATAAAATATTCTTTTGAATATGACATTCATTTTCCTTATAAACCCAAGATAAAATCTTTTTGTCTTTCTCAAATAGACATTTTATGTAGTGATGTAAGAGAGGTAATAAGTATAATCAATCTTTTAGATCTGTTTCGTTGATTGTTTTGATTACGTCAGCAAACTGTTACAAAAAAAAAATATTCATATTAAATTATTAATCTTTCCTAGTCAATGACGTACGATATGATGATAGCTACAAAAAGCAAGACTACCACACAAGGAGGTAGATGATAATCATGCCACACGGTAAAAAAAAATTTATTACAAAGTTAAACGAAGCAAACAGAACAAGACGTGTGAAAAAAAATACAAAACAAAATAATTTTTATAAAAAACAAAAACTAAAAAAAATCATTAATAATTTATAATCAACACAAGACTTATGTCACCGTCGATATAAAAAAAACTAAAAATTATAATAGAAAATAAAGAAACGAGAGTGGCTAAGGTTTTTAATTAGGCGTGACATATTAATGCTGCATATTGAGTTAGATTAATGTGTGGCTATAAAAAAAAGGTTTTAAAGTACAAAACAGTTCAATTGAATAAGCAATTCAAAGCTAAAAAAGAACCAACTATTCTTAATTTAATTGATAAAATTGCTTATTTATAAATCAATTCCTTTCTCATTTAACAATTGTTTCAAAAGGGAAAGAAAACCAAAAACTTTATTATCCCAATATACATACAAGAAATAATGTCGGGAAAAAGAAGTGCTTTCTTTTATAAGAAAATGTGTATTTGCAGGCAGCCAAGCTTTCCAGCAAACCACCTTTGATGGGAACTATGTGGTGGCAACACCACCACAACTGCTTGACTCCGACCTTGATCCTTCTCGAACTTACCTATGCTGCAGTGTTCTCTTCATGAGTCTTCTGGATGCCGACCAAGCGGGCGTAATCCACCCACCTAAATAGAAGCAGATTCAAAATCATGAAAGATGATAACTCAACTATCGTATCATAACACATTAAATGTTTGACGTCGGTTGAAATTGGATCTTACAATAGAGAACCCAAGAACGTGTTGCCTGTTCTAACAGCGAAGCAAGTTGCACTCAACATAAGCTTGTGCTGGTGTAACAATGGCTCCAGAATCCGTTGTTCAATTACACCAGCAAGCAGTTGGTACCTGTTCCGACCAAAAAAAAAAAAACGAATCCTAAGCAAAATATTCCAAAATTGTTCTCAACAGGGCTTACACGAGAAACGTCGTAAATACACGTCAGGTTTCAAAACAGAACATAGTAAAAGCAATTCCATGAATAGCAAAATCTACACACCTGAGGTTGCTCGAAACGGCCATGTATACACCATAGGCAACACTGGTGGATAGTATGGGAACATTTTCAACTTCGATTGCCACCGAGTTATCGACGGCCTTCCTAGCATTAATAAAAGCATTTGTGACAGCTGTGCCAACCTACAAGAAACTAAACCCGTAAAAAGCCAGCAAATCCAGATGTAGGTTTGCAGTTTCATGCTCAATTCACATAAAAAAGGCAATATGATATTCTTTATAGAAATGGAAAAGATAATACGATTCAACAAAAAGTCGAACTGCAGAATTGCTTTGTACTTTATACATTAGATAGAAACAGCTGCCAAAAACTTACCAGGGAAGAAGTGGTTCCCACTGCAAAAAGCTTTGCGCCATTACGCTGCACATACAATTAAATTTAGAACACAATATGATGGTTTTAGTCTTATTATTTACAAGTTTACGAAAAAAGAAGCTTCTCTCCTTACCATTACTGCACCTACTCGCTGCAGAAGTGAATATGAAGTACCGGGAAGAGCAATCTGCAGGAAAGATTCTCTATCAATGACCATAAATCACTCGAATTTTAGCAATTAGGAAAATCTTTGCAAAGTCTCAATGAAATTTTATCAGCAAGATTAAAACATGAAACCTGAAAAGCATTATCGGGACAGCTATAGAAGAACTTGGAAATAGCTCCAGCACTGACTGCAAGAGGAGGTCGGAGAGAGACGGTAGGAGCAGGAAGATAAACAAGCATGAAATCTGCAATTACGGCCATTACCTACAAAAACCGTATAAGATAGGTAAAACAATAGAAATAACAGAGTTGCACATGTAATTCTCAGTAATATGTGTTATGTGGTTTAAGACAATGATAAGGCATAATCCACAACCGTGATTTAAGAAGCTAAAGACAATGATTAGGCATATCCATGACAGTAACCGTATCTCTGCTTCCTAGTCTAACAATGATAAGGCATTCTCCTTAAACAAAGACATTTTTGTTTCAGATTTTGAGACTGAAAAACAATAGATAATAGACTTATATTGGCATCAGAATTCCGCATCAGCGACGAAATCGATCCATTTGCACAGACATAACATACTCAAATATATTCTTTAAATTTATCAAACAAGACATCCTTTCTAGTCAAGACAAAAGAAGGAACATCTTAAAGAACTAGTTATGAGGAAAACAAGCATACCACATCTGCAACAACGATTTCGAGCTCCTTGAAAAAGTTTTCTCTGCGACGTTCGTATTCTGCAGCAGTCTGGAAAACACAAACAACATGAGTAAAATAGTTGTTAAGTTGGAATCATCAACTAAACAGACCACAGCTACCATAAAGAACTGAGAGCAAAATCCGGATCATACATAAACATAAATAACTCTTATAGGTTCAGATTCTTTTGCTAAAAATGGACCAAATTGTTTTACTAGCTAGATTCACTCGTATGCTGAGTCGCTGACTCGCTGTGAGTCACAGTTGACACAGCTAGGATTTTGAACAAATCATGGTGAAGAGAGGGAAATAAACCTTGGTGAAGATGCCAACACCGCACTCCATGGCAACTTTAGCTAAGAAAAGATCATCAGCCAAAAGTCTTTCTTTAAACCCATAAAACTGCATCAACCACCTAATGAACCCCGATTTTTCGAGGCCCAAGAATCTCTCTATAACCGAACCGGGGATCCTCCCGGCCTGGATCGCCGCCGCCAAGTCCTTCGGCAGACTCTCCGTTGACCTCCCTGCCTCCGCCAGCACGATCATCGCCTCTTTCCTGTTCTTGTCACCCGCATTCTCATCGCCACCACTCCCGTATTTCCCGTTGTCATCGTTCCCACCGCCACCACCCGAGTTGTTGTTGTTGTTGCTGATATCACCACCATCACCGCCGGCGGACAAGGCTAAGAACGGGGAAGGTCGGGTGTGGCGGAGACTGGTGGTGGAGGAGGAAAGGCGGAGAGGGAAAGTGGTGGGGG
This sequence comes from Hibiscus mutabilis, assembly GCA_019671005.1. NCBI lineage: Eukaryota > Viridiplantae > Streptophyta > Magnoliopsida > Malvales > Malvaceae > Hibiscus > Hibiscus mutabilis. The sequence goes on along the minus strand of CM033715.1, from coordinate 2,606,115 downwards.
ATTTAGGGATGATCGTAGGGAGAGGAGAGAAGGATGGTGGGGAAGGGGCGAAAAGACAGGCGGCGATGGACATGGGTGGCGGTTAGCTTGGGGAGGAGCAGAACAATGTAAAAACTGAGGTTTATTTACGGTTTGTTGTTGTTGTTCTGTGGTTGATGGGGGTTGGTAATAGACTCGAAGCAGTATGGTGTATGAGGATCTGAATCTAAGCAAACGCCAGAGGACTTTCTAAGACAGTTCTTGTCCGAAAATCAGTGTGCCTGGTTTTTTCCCACTTTAGGGTTTCATCTTTACCCACTCTCTTCTCTAGCCCCTGAAACTCACGCTCTTCCTACTATTCCTCACTAACGGTGCCATGGACGGTTAATTGTACTAAAATGATTTGTAAGTATAGTTATTGAAAATGGACGTTTTATTTGATCCTGTCGAGTTTTAACCTGACCTGATTTAATAGGATCAGATTTATTTTAAAAAAGTTAAGTTCAAAATTTTATTAAAGGTAACTTTGAAATAGGTCGAGTTTAAGATGAAAAATATCTGGCATAGCTTGACCCGAGACTAATAGAATAATTTTCTCATATATTTTTAAAGATATTCTCAATAATACTCTTTCTTTATATATATATATATATTTTACATTTAGTTCATTAAAATTTATTTTTTATAATTAAGTCCTTAAATTTTATTTTTTTATAATCTAAAATTTAATTTTTAATGGATCAAGTCGGGTTCGTTTTAAGTATATAATTTTTGTTTAGGTCGGGATCGAGATCGGGTTTATAATATATATTTTCTTTCTTTTTTTGGATAAAATGTGTACTTTATTTATCCAAGAATAAACCTAAAACAATCAAAGAATGACTCCCATTTATACAAGGATCTTCCAATCAAGGCATAATTTTCTATTTACAGTGTCATTAGTATCTATAGTCTTCCTATAGAGCTTTATACTAACAAAACTTTTCACAGTATTTACAAGGTCAATAATAGGTCTTGAAGTATTTTGAAACAACCTTCGATTCGTCTCCTCCCAGATAGTGTAGATACAAGCATTCATGGCAAATTTAAGAATGAAGATAATGAGAGATTTATCCTTTAAGTTGGCAACAACCAACTTTACTTCCTCGTCCCCAGGGATGGACCTAGAGGGGAGCTGAAGGGGGCAGTCGCCTCCTTAAAATTTTAAAATTTTTATATGATTTAGAAAAAGTTTGAAAATTTTCTATGTATTTCTTATTGAAAATCTATTTTTGCCCATCTTAAAATTTTATAGGTTCGCCTCTCTTAGAATTCTATAGGTTTGCCCCCTAACATAAAGTTCTGCGTTCGTCCCTGCTCATCCCAAATCATAATGCTTCGACGTAGACCACACCAGCAGAGAATATCACTCCAAAACTTTGCCGGAAAAGTGCACTAAAAAAATAAATGGTTTTTAGATTCAAACCCATTATCACATAGAACACAAATGTCCTCCTAAATAATCCCCCATCGAATCAACCGGTCTTTGGTGGGAAGTCTACTAAGAATGACCATCCAAACCAATATGGAGTACTTAGGAGTATACATCGGATACTACAACATAAAAATCCGACCTGACCTGACTCGTGTCTATCCTTAATCTCGATTCGACGTTTTAATGAACCGTAATCGTTTCGTTTAAATCATATACTATTTAAGCGTTTAACTAATTTATTCGGTACGGCCACTTGATTAATCATGAACCATTTTGCATCTAGTATTATAAATAATATATCTATTTATTACTACTAATTTTAATAGCTTAAAAAATATCAACGTAAAAAATTTAAATAAAGTCTTCGATATTTCTAATAGAAAGCCAACAATACACTGCTGAAGGTTTGGGCTGAATTTTACCGTTTTGCATCAAATAATATAAATAATATACATATTTATTACTATTAATTTATTTAAAACAACTTTTTGGTTAAACACTTCTTCAGAAATCGTAATTGTTTTGTTTAATTGCTAATTTTACTATCGTACCGTTTTGACCGAGTGTTCTTAGAATGATTATTTTTCAATTAGTTCATCTTTCAAATTTTTAATACGTTGTAATCACTAATTTTTTTTTGGGGTTGACTCTTTTTCTTATTTTGCAATAATGGCTTGTATTTATTAGATGATAATAAAATTGGGCTCATGTGTGTTATTATACGTATGTATGTATCATAAGTGTTTGTTTATTATGTATGTCTATTTAAAACATGAACATATATGTGTTGTTTGTCAAACTTGCATGTAATATACAATTGTATGTATGTGTTATTAGTATATTGTAAGTGTTTACTATTGTTTTAATGTGAGTGTGTATAGGTATTATGTGCATGTATGTATGCATTCGTTATTTCAATGTCATTAATACTTAACTATGAATGTATATTGCATGTGTAATTGTATGTACATACTATATGTGTATTAACGTTTGTATGGTGCATATGTATATGTGTTATAAAATTTTATTATTAGAATTACTATAATATGGGTTGATAATTAATTAAAGAAAATAAATAAATATAAATATAAATAAATATAAACAAGTCAAATAAATAACATAGGCCCAAGTGTTTTATTTCAGTCCATTTACGTAAAAAGAAATTATAATATATCATATAAGCCCATTTCTGGCCCATGTCCATTAATCAAAAATCATTAAAATTAGTCTGATAACTTGTCTTCTCTATTGCAGCCGCCCCAAAAATCATTAAAATCAGAGTTAAGATTAAATTGGGCGCCAAAATGAAGAGCTAAGCTTAAACTTCCTTTCTCCATGATTAGAGTTTATTTTCAATGACTAAACTAGAAAAATTCAAAATCCTTTCTCTCTTGTTCTTTAACCATTCAAGTATGGTGGTCTCCTAAGGTTGAAGAGGACCACAAGTTTCTTTCTCTCTTTTTCTTTTTTTTATCTCCCTTCCTTAGCCGTTAGATTTGTCATCTTATCCTCTTTTCATTTCCTTTCCTTTTTCTTTTTAATTTAGGAAAATTAGAACTCAAATGTAAGAAGATGACATCTAGGTACTTACTTCATCACTTTTAGAAATGGGTAAATCACCCTCTAAGTCCTTCAATAACATTTTCATGAAGAAACCTCATGGTTAAACTGTCCACAAAGCATGGATCTTTTTCCTTGTTGCACTTAAGCCACTTAACTTTACTTTCTTACAATTTAGTCACTAGGTGGTCTAATTACACACCTAGTCCTTATAAACTCCATGTATTATTCTTAGAACTTATTGTCTTACTACTTCACATTTCAGCCAATGACCCTTGATTTTACTAATTTTACAAATTAGTCCTTAATCCTCAATCTTTTGTTTTAAGACCAAAACTTTATAATTATTCAATTTAGTCCTTTTTAATCTTTTCATATGAAATAACTTAATTGTCAGAATCAAATTTCCGATCATTGGTTTCCGAATTTCGATTAGATCGGCTTTCGGGGTGTTATAATTTTTGCAGGTGTTTGACATTCATTCGATAAACATGTTTTGATTACATCGATCAACAACCCAAAAGGGATCAAACTATCCAAGACCACATACAAACACAAATAAGAAACACAGTCGTGATAATAATTTGTATAATTATATATATATTGTATTAATTTATAACATTTTATGTAATTAACACGATAAGCATGTTTTTTCTTTCCTTAAATGGTAAATCACATTAGAGGTCACTAAAGCTTGAGTAAAGTTTTGTTTTAATCATTAATGTTTGAAAAGTTGCATCACGGTCACTAGTGTTATCAATTTATCAAATTATGGTATGATTGTCTAAATTGGAAAAAAACGTTGAATCAAATTAGTTAATAGTTGAGTGTCCATAATGTGATTAATAGAAAAAAAATTGTAACTGCAAGGTAACATTTCAAATATTAGTGACGAAAATGCAAACTTAATCAAGATTAAGTGACCATAAGTGTAATTTACCTTTAAATTTCCCATCCTAGAACTTTCCCAAGATCCAACTACCAAAAAACGATTATTGAAACAAGTCGCTGTCAAATTCAATGAGAAGGAAACAAAGATAAGAAAACGCTGCAATTCCTGGCTACAAAGTAGAGCAAGAAACTGAAAAAAGAGAGAGAAGCAAAGAATCCCAACAAGGAGGAGAAATGAGCAATGTAGTAGGAAAAACCGTGTGTGTTACTGGAGCCTCCGGTTACGTTGCATCATGGCTTGTTAAGCAGCTTCTACTCCGTGGTTACAATGTCAATGCCTCTGTTCGTAACCCCAGTGAGTTTCTTTTCCATTTGGTTCTTGTTAGTATTTGTATCAGGGATTTAAATTGCAGTTGCAGTGTTGCAGACATAACTGATACTGTTGCACACATAACCGCTAGACAACGGCCGCTATTGCGGTTGTGGACTGCTATTTAAATACTTGATCTGAATGCTGATGTTTGTATGTGTTACCTAGATGCTTCAATAGTTGTAACTAGTTGCCATTTCTGAATAGATGATCCAAGAAAGACACAACACTTGCTTGCACTTGAAGGTGCTGAGAACAGGCTGAAGTTTTTTAAAGCAGACCTATTGGAAGAAGGTTCCTTTGATTCTGCTGTTCAAGGTTGTGAAGGTGTTTTTCACACGGCATCTCCGTTTTTCAACGATGTCGTAGATCCACAGGTTGATTTTCTGTTATTTGTCTAGCTAACCCTTTTTTGTTTCCTATTCGTGTATATCATCATACATTTGGTAAGGTGTTCATTGTGCACGTTCTAAGTCTGCTAGCAAAATGAAATTGTTTGGTGCTAAGAGATTTATCGATCGAACCGGTTCTTTATTGTTCCTTCGGTTTTTTACTCTTTGTTTCTGATATTAGGCAGAATTAATTGATCCTGCTGTGAAGGGAACACTGAACGTTTTGAACTCATGTGCTAAGGCCCCTTCTGTCAAACGAGTCGTATTGACATCTTCTATAGCTGCAGTTGCATACGAAAGAAAACCTCGTACACCGGATGTTGTCGTTGATGAAAATTGGTTTACTGATCCTGATTACTGTAAGGGCTTAAAGGTACTCAATTAATTTTCATTATTATGCTTTGGTTTGGCTTACAAATATCAATAGTTCAGTTGTTTTCTGCATATTTTTCCAATGCTTGATGATTGGACCATCTTGTATCAAATAGGAACTTTTGCCAGTTTATAAACACTTAAGACTATATGCTTGCTCTATCATACTGCAAAATGGGTGCCAATCCCATAATTTCTGCAGTTTAGTAGATAATGTTTACCCCTATCCTCCATATTTAGGATTTGGCCTCCAGATAGTGCTCTAGCAAGTCACAAAAATTCTTTGAACAACTCCTACGTATTATCTTGCAAGCTCAGTTTAAGATTTCATCGGATTCAAACAGCAAATCTCGTGACCATCATTTTGTTTCCCTTCTAGCATGAAGGATATCGATTACACTTCATGGAACAAATTTTGCAGGGTTGTGTAACCGGCGAGTTGTTGGCTTATTGCTGCTATAATTTGCATTTTATTGTTCTGTTTGTGCACTACACTATTTGTGCATGCTACATGATAAGTTTATATATAGATATATATTAATGCTGAAATCTTTTTAGTCAGCTTTGGTATGTAGTCTCGAAAACATTAGCCGAGGATTCGGCCTGGAAATTTGCAAAGGAAAAGGGCATTGACATGGTTGCCATAAACCCTGGTATGGCAATTGGCCCTCTTTTACAGTCAACACTCAATACCAGTGCTGCAGCAATTTTAAACTTAATCAAAGGTATTCTTGGCCACCATTTTCTTTCTCAATTTTGAGATGGATTTGATTTTAAGTAATCTTGTTCATCGGTCACGAACATGTTCGTTATCATCGGTTGTTTGTGCAGGAGCACAGACCTTCCCCAATCAAAGTGTTGGTTGGGTAAATGTTAAAGATGTTGTAAATGCACATATCCAGGCATTTGAGATTCCATCAGCTACTGGAAGATATTGTTTAGTCGAAAGAGTTGCACATTACTCGGAACTCGTAAAGATCTTACACGAGCTCTATCCTTCTCTCCAGCTTCCTCAAAAGTAAGTCATCAACTTCTAAACCTTGAAACATTACAAGCTCTGCACCATTTTTGCATACTTAAACTGTGTCCGGTCGATAATTTTTTTTGGACAGATGCCAGGGTGACAAGCCTTATATGCCAACATATCATGTGTCAAAGGAGAAGGCAAAAACTTTGGGCACAGAATTCATTCCTATGGATGTGAGCCTCAAGGAAACGGTTGAAAGCTTGAAGGAGAAGGGATTTGTTGATTTTTCGACGTCTCGTTATTAGCTTCTTGTAGACTATGATATAAGCTTGAGCTTGTTTGCTTGACTTGCTTTGCTTGTTTCTGGTTTTGAAAGCTTATCTGAACATGGAGAATTGTGGGAATAATTGATAATGATATAATAAGCTATGTTAGCATGAGAGTTCCGTTATCAGTGTATATGGTTATTCAATCTGAATAACCGTTTTAGAATTTGGAATTTGCGTGATAAACTCTGTATTATTATTCGACTCTTCATTTTTATTGAAGTAACTATGTTAAAGACTTCGGATACATATCTAGATATGTTGTCAAATTTAATTATATTCATTAAATTAAATAATGAGAACTAACAATAAGACGGTATAGTGAGATGATCCATTAAATCTTCAAGTAAGGTTAAATATTTAAAATTCTGATTTTGTTAATATACTAAATTAGGTAGGAAAAATTGTCCTTACAATAAACTTTTTGCAGTATCTATTCCGAATTAATCAATAATTAAATTGGACATCGATAGTTATACTAAGAGATCTTTTACCTCTCTTAAAAAGATCTTTTAAAATTCACTTACAATGATCACATGGAGTGATAAAAAAATTATATATATTTTTGAACATGATTCGATCTTTAAATAAAAAGCTAATTATTTTACCTAAAGATTATATGAAAACGGTTAGGTGGTAACCGGTTTAAACGGGACAACAACAGTTCACAAAAATATTAATTTTTTATTTTAATAATTGTATCGACAAGTCGTTCCGGTAAAATTAACCGTGCGTGAACACCCTAACATAAGGGCACAAAAAATGATAAAAAAATTTCTATTCAAGTGAGAGAGCCTCGGCGAAAAATATGTTTAATTCATAATTTATTACTAGATAAAAGGATATTTTGAACATAAGATGTAGTATTTTTTGAACACTATAATATGATTAGACGATACTATCTTATTCTAGATTCATGTTTGGATAATTTCATACACATTTGCAGACTACGTTGTTCCAACCAATATCACCTAGGCAAAAATTATAACCTTTATCACTGGGACTACTCAACGGGTTCAATATAAGTTAAAGTTTAAGATTCGAAATTAATATTAAACGGAATTAATTTTTTTAGTATTCCAATTCAATTATAAGATAATATCTTTGTTTGATTTTAAATTTAGATAAACTCGTATACATCTACACATTACGTTGCTCGAATCTGAATCACCTAAGAAAAATAACATCATGCGAATTAGTTTTTAAACGGTTGAAGTTTGCGAGTAGCTCTTGTATTATAGTAAAAATCTATTTTACTCTTGTTACTAGAGATAGGGTCATTTTAGTCCATGCATTTTCGAAAAATGAATATTTTAGTTCAAGATATTAAATTTATCATTAGTTTAATTAAAATTTAGTTTAAATATTTCTTAGGCCCTTATCAATTTATAAACGGAATAATTGATTCTTCTCGAAAACAAGAATAATTCACGTCATATACATTTCAAATGTGAGAAAACAAGAATAATATATGATGATGTTAATTTTTTTCATTAGTGCATGGTACACAAACAATTATAATTAGATAAATTTTCAAAATTATGATGGATTTATATAATATTCAAAAACAAAATTAAAACAATGTAAAACTTTTTAATCATTAAAATTTCAATAATTTTTTTTTCTAAAACTTTTAATAAAGTTATAAAAAATAGAAGTTAAAAAATTTAAAAATATAGTTTAACATATTCAATTCAGATAATAAAGAGATGAAAACTGCTAAATAATATCATAATGGTACACTAAAAAAAGTGGAGTATATGTTTTAAAAGCAGAGGTTTAAACTCAATTTTTATTTTTTTTTAAAGGTTTAACTTACATCTTTTTTCAAAAAAGGTTTCGAAGGAGATTTAATTGCAAAATTCAAAATTTTAAAGCTTAATAGTTAATATAGATTTTTAAATGATAATGCTATGTTACCTTATTAACAACGGCGGAACACAAGATGACTAGAAGGGTCATGAATACCACATGATATTGAAAAATTAGAATTTAATCTTTAAAATTTTTAAAATTTTTAAGATGATCCTCTTAAATTTTTTTAAAAAATTTAAAGATTAAATTTTAATTTTTTAAAATCATGTGGTATTCATGACCCTTCTAGTCACCTTGTGTTCCGCCGTTGTTAATAAGGTAACATAGCATTATCATTTAGACATAAATCATAGGTTAATACAACGTTATCACATTTTAGAGTTTTCCGAATAACTTTAGTTCGACCGTTATCTATACTTAGGCTGCACTTTTGGTTGCAGTCAATGTCTCAACGCACGTTTGCTTCTCATTTTTTCGCCAAACAATCTTTGATTTGATCGTCAACGAGCATTTGCTCATTATCTTTAGCTCTCAATCGGCCGTTTGTGGCAGTTGAACTTTTTTAACTTTTACAACAGTCATCTACTGGTCAACGCTTGTTTAGCCCTCAATAGCAAAGACATACACATAGATCCACAAGACAAACCAATACCAATAAGGTTAATGGTCAACACATCGCTCATGAGCAACTCTCGATTACATTTTCATAACTGAATTACATAATATCAATATTATTATTTTTAGTTTAACCACTGGTTTTCGACCTACTGGTCAACTAATTCATATCAAGTTTTGCAGAGGCTCAATATAAAAGTAATCATTTCAACCTAATTTTCTCAATTCACAATGCTAAAATTTAAATTCTTAACATCGCTGAAAAGAGCTAGTACCTCGTCCCACTAAACTAATTAGTTGTTGGTTAACACAACATTAGTTTAATAATCAAAGCAAATTACTATTATTTGTACTAAAATGCTTAGCTAAAGTTATATACGAAACTAACATGCAAGTCATCATCTGTTGACGCTTTGGCCGAGCGGTTAAGGCGTGTGCCTGCTAAGTACATGGGTTATACCCAGGAGTTTGAATCTCTCAGGCGTCGAATTTAAAACGTTAAGGAGTTTATTTTAATATTTTAATAACATGAAAATTTATATTAAAAATAAATATCTTAATAGGAAAATTAAATATTTTGAAGAGGGGTATTTTAGTAAATCACTTTAAATAATCATTTTTAACAGTCTTAAACTGATTGCAAGGTAGTATATATTCATACATATTCTTAACCCTTTGACAAAACACATACACCTTGTAGATAAAACAATTTAAATCCGAGCTTCTTAAGATAAACATCATCATCTTTTCTGTTGGGACCACTTGTTGAATTCTTTTAAACGGCAAATTTGATGTTTACACTTATACACATAGACGATATTATACTCTTTGGCTTGGAAAGGAAGCATTAGATATAGCGTTATGAAAATGTTTTATAATTAGTATCATAATTCATCCTTGGAAATGAGATTTTAGTCACTCGTATAGTTAGCCTAAGGTTGAGATGTCCACTTAGCTTGTAAAATAAATATCAACTTGGCTTCAAATTGTCAATTGTGTCTTTAATTTCTCATTAGTGTCAATGGTTGGTCTTCTAGCTAGCTATAAGAGTAGTAATTATAAACTTATAGACTTCTTTTCGTATCGTTCATATCTGTTTTATTGTTTATGTTCAGGGTTCAAACAGTATTATCTCTAAAGTTTGAACACGAGTTTCTTCTTATTAGTGCAATGGATCATGCCATGCCAGACAAATTTTTTTAGTTGAGAAAAATAAAAAGGGGGCATGATGAGGTCTCAAATGAAATGAGTCCATAGCATGAAGAATTGAGGCAAGTGCTTTTGTAAATCATTTTCCCTTTAGATTTTAAACATCCCCATAACTAACTCGTGAATGCTGGTAATGATTATATTATGTGTGTGTTTAATTTGGAGAATAATAAATGGGATGGTTGAATTCCTTTTTCCTAAAGATACTATGGATTGGTGAGTGAATAATTAATAAATGGAAGACGTCAATTTGTCATGCTATACATTTGAATTCTTGCCGACAGTTACTGCTGAGTTCATTGGATTCATCAAAAAGTTTGTGTTTTTTTTAATCATCGATATTAAATCTATTCACAGACTAATTTAAATTAAATACCGCAAAGATCTATTATGAGGTAATCATTCCAACATAATTTATTTTATTTATAATATTAAAATTCGAACACCTAATCTTATTTAGAAATTCTATTGTCTCATCCTAATAGTCAAAAGTTTGTGTTTTCTAGTCTAATTATGTGATAGTTCCATTGATGTTAGATTGAAAATATTTGTTTAAAAAAGTGTTAAAGTAGGGTAAACTACACCAATAGTCACCGAGCTATTGTTGTTTTTTTTTTATTTTGATTATTAAATTATTTTTTGGCAAAATCATCAATGTTACTTTTTCTATTTTAGCCTCCATCTATTTATTTTGACCATTGGCTTAACGGAGATAATGGTGTAGCATGGAACAATAGATGTTTTAGTGTCTAAAATTTTACATTTTATCATTTCGGTCCTAATTCGAAATAATTCAATAAATCCTTAATATTTTAAAATTTTATCAATTTACCAGAAAAATCAACGGGGTAAGAGACTTGACAGTTGAATGACCTAAAAAAGTGAAATTCAAAAGTTTAGTGATAAAATTGAAAACTTTAAAGTTGGGCAACTAAAACAGAAACACGTTAATTGTCGGGTGACCTATATGTAGTTTACTCTTATATATTTGCATACTGACATTTTTTTGCTCTAAAACTTTAGTTTCTTAATTATTTTAGCCCTTAAAATATTATTGCGCCCCTTTTTTATCATCAAACTTTTTTATCAAATTAAATCAAAAGTGACGATAATAATCACAGCTTAAATATATAAGACACCCTCCAAGACGTGATTAAAAAAATTAAACCCTATACTTTAATATTAAATTTTAAATCTAACCCTAAATCTTAAAATTATTATTTAGTGTTATAATATACATAGGGCAAAAAAAAAACAAATAATTTCTATTCTAGTTTTTAAATTACTATTCTATAATATAATTTGATAATATCACCAACGTAGTTCGTGTCATCAAAACTTGTATGTATGTATAAGGATAGGAACCCAACAAGTGGTCATAAAAAAAGCAGACAATGTTCATTTTAATAGATCCAAGTTCAATCGCTTTATCTGCTTATCTTATAATTATCTGTTTATCTTATAATTATCTTTAGATTATTCAAAATATAGATAGATATATGCCCGCCATAAAAGACATTAAGATCAAGATTTTTTTTTTATTTTTTTCCATCAGAATATAACGACAATACAATACAAACGATGATTATTTCTCTCCATTGGTATTTCTTTGTACATCAAATCTCAACCTCAAGTACCTAACACTTATGCATGGCATTGGCAGCTATATATACTCCTCCAGATGTTCCTTTATAACCTTGTTTACACGACAATTCACATAGTATAACTAATTATTTCATTTTCACGTACTTCCATACTTCTTCCCCTGTCAATCAAAGTAATTTTTTTACATCAAGCGATCGAGTTCGAATCAACCGGCAAATGATTAATCTCTACTTAGATAGTTATACAGATAGACAACTCAGTTATTTCCTACAACTTACACAAATGGTTAAAACATGCTCTTTTTGTGTTATTTCCCCCCCATAAAGTGGTGGATATATATATATATATATATATATATATATATATATATATATATATATATATCAGCTTTGGAAATCAAGAAAAGGAAAGGAAGAAACATCCTTCATCAAATCCTCAAAGTCCCATTCTCCAATCCAAAAATTCCCAACAGCCGCGTTGCCTATGTTTTCTGATTTGTTATTGTTGTTTTTACTATTACCACTGTTTATGATATTGAAAGAGTTGTTGATGTTCCAAACATCAACTGCATTTTCGGTTTTAAGGTTCTTTTCTCCAATGTTTTCTAAAGGGGGGACATTGTCAACACTGCCCAACATCTCATTTTCACCGCAAAACCCGTCTCCATTTACCCCTGGGTCGATGTATCCGGTCGCCCCGAACACATTAAGTCCGTGCTCGGGAGTCGGTAAAGAGTTGCCGGGGGTGTGGTTCAGGACCATGGACTGCAAGGAAGAATCGGACGAAGTAGATGGTAAATCCATGTGCATAGGCCAGATGCCTTGTTCTTGCATGGCATCGTTATTAGCCTTTGGCAAGGAATTCTTTAGCCTTTTCTTTACTGTTGAATTCCAAAAGTTCTTTATCTCATTGTCTGTACGACCAGGTAGACGAGCCGCTATTTGGGACCACCTTTGAGGGTTTGAAACAGAAGCAAACCATGAAACAAAAGAGTCAGATGCGAAAATAAATTTTTAATAAAATATATATATAATTTTTAAAATTTTTATAAATTATATACGAATTTTAAAAATATAATAAACAAATGTTGGGCGTTGGATTCACTCCATCTTCCATGTTGCTTTCAACTTAATTTATTACATCTCAATGAACAAACTTGCCTTATTCATGTTGTTACTTTCTCCTCACACTTTAATAATTGATACCAACTACTATAAACACCCCATTGATTCGAGGTTTTATGGTTTGCATGTGCAAAGCAACCAAACGACCAAGGAGAGCTCTTGACACCTTTTTGTGTAATAGTTAAGAAATTTTTATTGACATGTTTGGAATTCAAATCTTGATAATAACATCTTTCTCGTTATATAAAAAGATTAACTATAAAGAAAGGACGTTTATGGAAAAAATGTAAAAAATATCAATGGAGTTGTAAAGTATTTGTATAGAAATATAGTTGCTTGAACTTATGTCTCCTAAATAAACAATATTTTTTTTACTGAGTTATTCTTTAGGTTATTGAGTTTAATTCTTGAATGGTGGTTTTTAGATCTTTTATTTTAAGAGTATCTAAACATATGATAGAAATAAAAATACTATAATAATAATAATTATTGTTTCATCAGTTCTCGATTGAGTTAGTACTTGAATAACCATGACACAAACTCAGTCAATGATTTAAATATATATGACTATGATCCATTTACACAGAATATAAAACTCATAGTTTTATATATTTTTTGGATCATTGAATAGGTGAAATTGATGGTTGAGATTAACTCTTTATTTTTTTCCAAGTGATAAACTTCACATAACCTATTATTAATCTCAATCATCCATTTCACTCATCCAACGATCCAAAAAATATGTAAAAGTTAAAAATTCTTACATTGTGTAATTGGATCCTATAACACATCCAACAAATTTAAAAATCTCCCTTTGCTCTCTCACTTCAAATGACCATGAGCCAATAACCCAAGAAAATGAACCAAGGAGAGGGCAAAAATGTCACTAAAGTTATGGTGTAATATATGCATGCATCACACACTTGACAAGTAAGAATGCATGAAAGATAGAGAAGGAGAAGCAAACCTGTTGCCAAGAATGGAATGTAAATGGACGATGAGCTCTTCCTCCTGAGGAGAAAAGGCTCCTCGTTTAAGATCAGGCCTCAAATAATTGATCCACCGCAGGCGGCAGCTCTTCCCACACCTTTGCAGGCCAGCATTCCGAGCCACATCACTCCAACACCCCTGCCCATTGGTTAACATGTAGTTGACGAGCTTCTCGTCTTCCTCCGGTGACCACAACCCTTTCCTAAGCTTACTAGCACCACCACTATTGCTGAGCTTGACGGATGGATCAGGCCTCCTCATCATGGTTTCAGTGTCCCGATCCGACGAGAATAACAACGTTGGTGGGTTGATTTTGTTGGTCCTAAATCCTAAGTGATGTAGATTAGTGGATGATTTATAGAGTGAGAAGAGAGGGGAAGGCTTCATGAAGTGGAAATATTGGTGGTGGTGGTGATGATGATGGTGATGGTTGTGGGGTTTGCTTAGAATATAGGGAAGAAATAAGGAGAGATGGAGTTGGTTGATGGGTCCAAGTAGACAACGGTTTGGATGGTAACTTTGGAGAGAGAAATTAAAAAGATAACATGGGAGGGTTGTCATCTTGTCTTTGACTCTACAATAAGATATAGTTTTTTTGGTTGAATTTTTAAAAATTGTAAAACCGTCATTAAACTAAACTTATGTTACAAGATGGCCGTTTAAGCTTATCAAACTCTAAATATGGAGGGTTAAATTTATTGAATTAGGACTAAACTAATAGAATTTATAAACGTTGAAGACTAAAACTGTCATTATACTAAGCCTCGTTAGATACTCGTTTAAATTTTAACGGAAGAGTGATCTGATTGTAATAAATTTTTAATTAAGTGATATGTTTGTAACTTCACTAATAATTGAGTGACATGTTTGTCATATGATGACAACATTTTAATGTCTGTTCGAAATTTATTTAAAAATAATAAACAATAATTTTTTAAAAGATTAAAATATTTTAAAAATTACGAAATTAAAAAGATTAAATATTATTATTATTTAATTATAAAAAAGAATTTGAAAAAAAATATTGTTTTGTATATTTTTTAAAATATAGTTTAAAAATCAAAATATCTTTTATTGTTTTATATTTTTTCAAATGTTCAGCAACTTGATCATTGCCAACACAAGTCTGTTAAGATATTGGAAGGCAATAAGCTAACTGTGCCAGCTCTCGCTTTGGCACAGTACTTAGGACAAATTAAAGTATGCAAAACAGACAAACTTTGCCAAAAGTAGAATTATTATAAAGGAACTGAGGCATAAAAGCCAATGTTTAAAACCAAAACATCTCCCACCAACTATTAAATTAGTTCATAGTGTGGGGGTTGACCAACAAACCAACAAACGTTTTTAACATCACCATCATAATAAAAACTAAAGAAAAATAACTTCTGCCAAGGGAATAGGCAGAGAGGTCTCTCGATGCAGCCCTCCACGCCAAGCTCTCGGCCAAGAAGTCGAACCACCCTTCCTCGGTTGCACCGACTGTCACTCGCCGCTCCAACACCTCGTTCCGACCACCTCTTGTCTCTTCTCCTTTTCTCAATGTCATCAATGCTTGATCGGTTGGTCTTTATATAGGCATGTAAGGGAAATGATGAGATAAGCCTTTGAATTTGAATTTGAAATGATCAAGAGATAAGAGATAGAGCTCAATCTGATCATTTTGATATCTTATCAACTCGATGTGATAGCTTATCAGGCTAGGGCTGACGTCATCCTGCCATGGCCATCCTGGCACACGAGCTTGGCACAACTTTGCCAATATCACTTCGCATCACCTTATTCGTTATTTTTTCGGAAGTTGATCCAATTGCGATCTTTTAGAGCCTGATTCTTTCCTATTTTTTCCGGGGTTCATCTATTCTTGGCATGGTCGCTGGCATACCTCTCTACCAACAAATGCTTGGCACTCATCTGGTCCTTCCGTGCCCGCAACATCTGGCATTCACTTTGGCATTCCTAACTGCGTCCATGCGTCAATTCCTCCTGCCAACATGCGCAAAGGCCACTAAAAACAACCCATGGCACTGGCATAGGCAACCTACTAACTCTTTTATGTAAGCATGATTCTAACAAACTAATGCAACTAAATGTACTCGAAAACAAGCAAAAGCATATCAAAATAGACATGAAAAACAATACTTTTGAGGAGGTAACACACCCCCAAACCCAGCTTATTGCTTGTCCTCAAGTAATGCAAGAGAAGAGAAAAACTAAAATAGTGAAAATAATACCTCGGCAAAAGTTTGGCTGGAATGCCAGCAAATGCTGACAAATAGAGTTTGATTCTAATGATGCCCTCATAAATCTCAATGCACAGTGCCAAGCAGATAGTAATTCAAGTGCAACAATATAAATCTAGTCTAAGTGCATGATTTGTGCGCAAAGTGTGGGCAGTATGCATCTAGCGTCCGTTCACTCCCTTGGCTAATTTACTTTCTAAACTCAGTTTTGTTATTTTCTATATTTTTCGTGTCGAAGGGTATTGGCATTATCTTTTAGCTTGCTTCATGGTACTGTTTAGCGTGAGTGATAAGAAGGAGCATACCACGAATCCCCACCTTAATCCAGTTACCATTAGGCTTTCTCTTCAACTCATACACTAAGGTTTTGGACTTAAAAACTAAGAGGGAGCATACCACGAATCCATCCATTTCATACATTCAATGATCCAAAAAACGTGTAAAACTATGAGTTTTACATTTCGTGTAAATTGGCCCCCAAATTTTTAAATAATTTCAATTTCCCCCCAAACTCTTAACCAAAGTTCTACCACTGGTCAGTAGGTCGGAAATCAGTGATTAAATCAAGAGAATTTGAAATTTTTAGAATTCACCATAATCGTTTCATCAATATAAGATGTCAATGATGTTGATAGGCTCAATGTCTTCAACTGAAATTAGCGCCGATGAAGGGTGTAAAGGTTTCTTTTAAAATTGGGAAAACAAAAACCAAAAAATGATAAACATTTTGACACGATCGATTTTAGAGTGGTTCGACCTTCTAACCAAGATCTACATCCACTACCTTAGCATCCACACTAAGGATTTCCCAATTCACTAACAATGAATTCTTCCCTTTTTTTACGGGTTCAAGGGGTAACCTTACATCCCTATCTTTTCAAAGGCTAAGATAGAATCTTCTTCCTAGTTTTTATAAGAATCAACTAGAACCTATCCCTCAATTACGAGGTCTTAACATTTGTAAACAAAATATCTCTTTAGGTTGGTGTTTACACATTTTGGTTCACTAGGATTGGACTAAATTACAAGAGATTACGAGATAGACAATAAATAACTCTACTCTCTTGATCTTTAAGCTTGGATGTCCATCCTCTTCTTCTTCAAGTGTCCCAAGTCTTCTTTTATAGTGTGGAATGTGCTACTAGCCGTTTATGCCGTTTATATCCGTTGGGGCCGGTTTAGAGCCGTTAGGAAACTTTAAAACAGAGCATTCAATGCTCACCTACATATAAGTTTCGAAACTACACAAAGAGTTTCGAAACACTTCGAGTCGGATTTGAAAATTTGACCGTTGGAGCCCAAAGTTTCAAAACTTACTCAATAGTTTCGAAACTTGAAAACTGTCTGGAATTAGAAGTTTAGAAACTTCTATAGAAGTATGGGAACTCTTGTAAGAGAGAGTTTCGAAACTTCTAGTAAAGTTTAGAAACTTTGCTCCATCATTTTCAAGAATTAAGTAATTTTGACTTTATAAAAATATTTTAAGTTGAGGAATGAGTCAAAACACTTGGAAAACATTTTTAAACATATTTTTTTCAAGTATTATGGACTTTGAATTATTTTTGCAATATTTGAATAAGTTCAAAACATTTTTCATTGAGTTATATCAAAATGAATATCTCAACAATCTCCCACATTTTGATATAACGAAACCATTTGAAAAATTGTTTTTAAAATGCTCCCCTTTAGAAAAATAATTTTAGAAAAAGAGAATATTTTAGAAAAATATCAAAGCTCCCCATTTTTCTTTTTAAAATTAAAATTTTCAAACTTATCTCTCCCCTTTTTGTTATATAAAAAATAATTCAAAAATCATTTAAAGTTCAGAATAACAATGGAGAGTAAGTAAATTCTTTTGAAAACAAAAGTCCCCCTCAATAAATATATTATGTTTTAAATTTGGCTCAAACATTGACACTTAAGAAAATTATTGAATTTCAATAAAAATGATCGAGTTTAAAAATTCATGAAATTCAATTTATCCAAGTCTTTTTAAATAAGAATGAGTATGTTAAACACACTTATGCATAAAAAATCTTTCAATGTCATTCTTTTATAAAAAAATTAACAATTAAATATGCATGAACATTTTATCATTAAAAATAAGCAACCAAAGAAATAATCTAAAAGATTAAGCTTAGAGGTTACCCATCTTTAATGTGTGAGCATGCCACCATAGCAATTGAGAGGAGGATTGATGGTTTATCTTTGAATCCTTGAGCTTGATGTCGAACAAAATAGCTCTTCAAAGTTGGTTGAATGTAGAGATGGATCGAGCACTCCTAGGATCTTCTCAATGATTGTTAGACCGTCGATTTGAGTCCCGCTTTGATACCAATTGATAGACTCGATGTCTTCAACCGAAATTAGCGCATGTGAAGTGTGTAGAGGTTTCTTTTGAAATTAGGAAAACAAAAATAAAAAAAAAGATAGATATTTTGACACGATCGATTTTAGAGTGGTTCGACTTTCTAACCAAGGTCTACATCCACTACCTTAGCATCCACACTAAGGATTTCCCAATTCACTAACAATGAATTCTTCCCTTTTTACGGGTTCAAGGGGTAACCTTACACCCCTATCTTTTCACGGGCTAAGATAGAATCCTCTCCCTAGTTTTTATAAGAATCAACTAGAACATATCCCTCAATTACTAGGTCTTGACATTTGTAAACAAAATACCTCTCTAGGTGGGTGTTTACACATTTTGGCTCACTATGATTGGACTAAATTACAAGAGATTACAAAATAGACAATAAAGAACTCTATTTTCTTGATCTATAAGCTTGGATGTCCATCATCTTCTTCTTCAAGTGTCCCAAGTCTTCTTTTATAATGTGGAATGTGCTACTAGCCGTTTATATCCGTTGGGGCTGGTTTGGAGCCGTTAGGAAACTTTAAAACAGAGCATTCAATGCTCACCTACATATAAGTTTCGGAACTACTCAAAGAGTTTCGAAACTCTTCGAGTCGAATTTAAAAATTTGACCATTGGAGCCTAAAGTTTCGAAACTTGAAAACTGTCTGGAATTAGAAGTTTATAAACTTCTATAGAAGTATGGGAACTCTTGTAAGAGAGAGTTTCGAAACTTCTAGTAAAGTTTAGAAACTTTGCTCCATCATTTTCAAGAATTAAGTAATTTTGACTTTATAAAAATATTTTAAGTTGAGGAATGAGTCAAAACACTTGGAAAATATTTTTAAACATATTTTTCAAGTATTATGGGCTTTGAATTATTTTTGTAATATTTGAATAAGTCCAAAAACTTTTTTCATTGAGTTATATCAAAATAAATATCTCAACAGATGTGAATATCATCATCGAACCGAATATTAAGATTAATCATCATCAATCAGCTCTAACTCTCCCCAAAGTTTAGTGGTTTTCTTAAACATGATCTGATTCAGAACATGAAGAGCAAGACCATACACCCCAAAGTATGCACCTCTCCCAGATCGAACAATCCCATATCTACCCTAATTCAATTCAATTAGTTTATGTAATTACTCTTAAGATTAAAAGATATCTAGGCTTCAACAATCCTTTGTTTTGAAAATAGTAAATAAAGAAATGAACCAACAGATATATATTGATCATGGAAAATGAAGAAACAAGCAAATTAAATTAAGATCAATGTTAACTCCAAGTAACAATCTCTAATTTCAATAACATTTCCATGTATTAACAGTTAAAAGGTCACAAATCAAAAGCTACACCAATGTTTTGTACAACAATTGGAATCCATGATGTTAAAAGCAAACATTCTATTCAAATGGAAACATGTATATCTATAGGCAATGATATGCATAAAGAAATTACTAAATTTGCCTCTCATTTTGTTTCCACTCCAACCCTATGAACCTGCAAGGCGAAAACCTAATCTTATACTCCGAAATCGTCTCGAGTTTAGGTGACCAAACTTGTTCTTTAGACCCAACAAGCATCTCATAATGCTTCTTCAACTTCAGTGTGCTGCAAAGGAAGCTGTCCCCAACCCCTTCTTCTTTGCTTCCGTGGATCAACCTTGTTATAAACTCTGGCAAGACCTTAATCAAAACCCTACCATCGGTGCCTTTGACGTACTCGAAAGGGCACTCTCCAAATTTGATCGGACCGGGTTTAGGGCTAGAGTTTAAGGCCGCGAGAGAAGATGTAGACAATACATTGCATGAAAAGTGATCAAGGGGAAGAACAAAGTACGTTTCCCCGGGCATGAGGCCATCATCGATGGCTAAAACCGGTAGCGGGTGACCGATGAAGAAAGAGTTTGCATGGCAAACCATCTTGTCCGGGAACTCGAACATGACCTCACCAGCGACGTGTTTTCCGGTGAGGATTCTTGTGTTTCCTTCCCAGAAGATCAACTTCATTGAAGACCTTGGATTAGGTTTAAAGCATGGAGATGTTGAATTGCCCATATTATTCTAAAATACTATGAATCAAAAGAGAAATAGATGAGATTATATTTGGATGGTGCACAAGAAAAAACAAACAAGAGAGGGTCATGTTTATATATAGCAAGAAGTGGAAGGATTTGACTTAGATAAAGTCAATGTTTGTTTGTTTTTACGTGTAGAGTTTGATGGGGTCGGTGGTCAGCAATGGCGGCCTTTGGAAAAACTCTTTATGTATCTCTCAAATATCTAGCGGAAAAATTAACGGTTTAATCTAAATAATAAACAGCTTGATATCTCGTAAGTAAGTCTTAAATTTAAAACTTTATGTATGTAAAAAAATTTATTAAAAAGTTCACTCACTAAAATTAAATGTAGGAAGTGTATTAATCTGGACTATTCAGGATTAGACCATTAAAAACTGAAATGGTAAAAAAAATATCAAGTGGGAAAAAGAAGAACCAAGTGGGATAAATCATGGATGTGCTCTTAAAACATTTATGGTGCTTAACTATTTTCAACCAATCAAAAGTCAAGTTTATCTTGATTACCTTTTTAAATCTATTGTGCAAGTGTATATAAGAGATTATGACTGTATATAAAAATAAAAAATATATATATTTTAGACAAATGCAAAAGTAAAAGTTTACTATTGGAATTTATGTCTCGCAATATTTTTTTATATATAAATATGTCGTCATGGTATATTCCTTGGCGTGTAACTCTTTCGTTTCATCTCTCCTTATAATATAAGGTTTAAATGATATAAAATTTGGGGCGAGTGTATCATTTAGTCGAGCTAAAAAAATTTAAATTGTCGAATTTTATTTTATAATTAATTTTATTTGAATTCTTTTCAAGTCGAATCAAGTTTTGGAAGTTCGAGTTAAGTCAAGTTGAGTTGATTTATTCGAGTTTTTGTTTAAATTTAATTGTAAATATTTAGAATATTATGATACTTATTGGTTTTAATTTATACGGCTTTCTATGTTCATATACGATATACATATACATATATATATTTCTTCATATACGATATACATATACATATATATATTTCTTCATATTTTTCATATGCGATATACATATATCAGATAAAGTTGAGGAAGTTGACTCGAACTTAAAAATTGATCTATTAATTACTAAAAAAATCAAGTTATTCGAAGTCTTATTTTATAACTCGAACTTCTTTTTAAATTTTTTCGAGTCAAATCGAATTTTACTCCTTCTAAAATTAAATATTGATTGTATGATTGATATTATTATTAGTACAATATATAGAAAGATGTTGAAAATGCATAAACTCCTAATATTTTTTGATTTATTGGTTAACTGCTGTTATAAATTTAAAAGTAAAGTGCTGCTATAAATTAACAAAATATATACAAGCACAGTTGACAAATTTATCAAAAATGAACTGAATATTATAGTATAAAATGCAATTAGAGGTGTTTTGACATTTTTTAATTTACATTTTTAAAAAGAATTCGTCAAATTACTTTCTCGTTTTTTTTAAAAGTCTTCGTTGTACAAATATTTGAAATATTTATTTCAAATATATTTCTTAACTCACCATTTTTAAAGATATAGTGAAAATATTTAAAAGCATTAGTCGACGTAATGTTTATAATTAATTAAATATTTTCCAATTGGAAAATAAAAACAAATAGCATATGATTGTTTCATTTTAAATTATCATTCTAGTTTGACTGAATTATTATTTTAGCCTATATCTTTTTGAAATAATTTAGCCTTTAACGTTTTATTTTGGGTTAAAATGACATCCCTATCGATGAAAACTGTTAGTCAACCAACGGTAAATGGCTTGAAATGACATGACAAATCTACGTAGAAGTGCACGCTACGATATTAGTGTCATATAAGCAAATATGTTGACTTTACAGAATGACACATCAGTCAAAAATGATTTTAAAAAATTGTATAAAATATAAAATATATTTTCCTTGGATGTGTCATTCTGTCAAGTCATATCAAGTTGTTTATCGCCAGTTGACTAACAATATTCATTCATGGAGGGGCTATTTTGATCCAAATGAAACGTTGAGTGTCAAATTGCTTCAAAGAGAAATAGATGCCAAAGTGACAATTCAGTCAAACATTAAGGACATTTTTTGGTATTATACCTAAAATCAATGTAAATCTTATTATTCCCCTTTGTTAAGTTGGTGGAAAATTACACTATAAAATACCTACCGAAGAAGACAATAGAGAAATCATTAATTTTGAAATAGTACATTAAATTAAAAGAGTTAAAATGTTTTTAACACTTCTATTTTCTAAATTATTTCCTTTTAATGTCTATTACCCTGCTTGCCTCTAATTTTTGCTAATAATCCTAGATAAATAGTTTAAGAATGATAAGATTTAAATATATTTTGATGTCGACCAAATTTGTTGAGTTTTTTTTTTTTTTGCAAAGTAAATATATTTTATTAATATATTAGTGAAAAAGCCAAATAATGACCAAATAGAGCCAAAATGACATTACATGAGACACCAATCACTAAAAGCAAAACTCCTTAAACTATTCATACTCCCTGCATTAAACCAACACCAGGACAGCCAAACAAAAATTTACAATGCAACACTCCTATTCAATTAGTAGATCTCAAAATATACATCGTTAGTACATAAAATATTATTTCATAAATATAAAGCAAATTCTGCCTACAATAAAATATTAAACACAAAAGATCATTCAAAATATCTAACAGTAACAAGTGTTGCGTGTATTAGTAAGACACGTTGCATTCTAAAAAAAAAACGCGAGTTCAAATTTTAGAGGCTACATTATCGGAAGGGGCTCACCCCCAAACATAAATCGTAAAACAGAAATAGTTAATATAACAATAGTTAATATGTTTCACGGTAATTGACTTTTGATTTGAGATACCCAAAAACAATAAACCTTAAGTTTCCATAAATGAAAGACGACCATTAATTATATATCTACTTGCACCAGAATCTACTTGACTCCTGTTTTTTATTTTGACCAAACCAAGCTTGCTAATCAATAGGCTTGCTTGAGCCTTTATCATTTAATTCATTTAAGAATAAACTACACGACTAGTCACTGAACTTTACGGAGCTTTCACTTTGATTATTAAAATTGAATTTTTTTTATTACAATCACTAAACTTTTAATTTACTTTTGTTATGGTCATTGTCATTAATTTCATTAAGAAATGTTGACGCGGTCAAAGCTTTCTATATTTACGGCTACTACAAATGCCAAAATTTCGATAAACGAAGCACTCGTCGATCAATCCCAACGGTGAAAAAGATTCGTTTTGTCAAAAGTTAAGCATAGTTTAGTTTCAAGTTGATCTGACGGTTAACATTGGTGAATCAGAACTAAAAAACTCAATTGAAACTAAGAATCAGAACTTTTTTATCTTTCATTGTTAACCATTGGATCAGATTTAAACCAAACTATATTAACTTTTTTGGCCTTGGTGGCGGTTTTAAATTTGTGAAATTAAGATTGTTTAAGGGAACGGTAGTATTTTATTAACATCAATGACCATAATGAAAGCAAATTAAAAGTTTAGTAATCGTAATGAAAACAAATTAAAAGTCTAATAAATGTATGAAAGATTTTCGAATTGGATGACCAAAGTGAAAATGTCCTGAAAGTTCAGCAACTGCCAATGTAGTTTAACCTTCGAACTCCAGTGGTTGAAAATTTGAACAATCAACATTCAATCATCGTTAAAGTCTTGGCCTTATCATGTGAATCATGATATCATAAAGACTTAAAAGTCCTTGACCAACTTAAAAATGCATCTTTTTATATGAACTCCTTGCAATCTTTAGTTTACTAAAATGAAAGTCAAAATGTGAAACCCTTTGAATACTCCAATTACATTCAAATGTTGCTGTAAGTGGTGAAATGGTTGACTTCATTATCCTTGAAAAATTAACGACTGAGACATGAATATGCCTTGCAAAGACTATCACCGTGATGAGAGTAATAACAGAAAGTATAAGGAAGACTGAAAGAAAGAAAGAACTGCGGAAACCAACAATTAGCTAGTTTAGCAGGTTTGAATTTTGGTATTATAAATAAAATAAATTTGGTTGAGAGGGTTGCTCCATAATAGAAGCCGAAATCGAAGCTTTTATTCTTTGTTGAGTAATAGTTTGAGTAAGTCTTGATTGAGCCCTTCGAAAGCTTGATGTAAATAAACTATTTTTTGTTCGATGTTTCCAACCTATACATTCCCATTTAATTCTGGTCATTGAATATTTTTTTGATGAATAACTAATTCTTTCTTTCAGATATATTCTTTTCTAGTCTATTAATAATAAAAAATTCTTTTTAGATATATTCTTTTCTATTAATAATAAAACAGATTCTCCAAATGTATAAAATAAAAAATTCCAATGACTTTTGCTACTATAACCGTCTCAACTATGTTTTTTTAAGCATTTCGCCTTGAAATAAGAAATGGTCACCTATTTTATCCGACCCTTTATTCGATTCTTTTTACTGAAAATCATAAAAAATATATATACGATACAAAAATCTAAAAAAATATGTAAATGCAAAAGCCAAAAAAAAATTCATGTGCATTAGGCCTCATGTGTGAAAAACTCTTGTTTTACTTGTGCAATACTCCTTTTATTCATATCAAGCAAATTAGGCAGGAAAATCATGTAGATACTAGAGTTTTACTAGGGCTTTATTAGGTTTTTATTTTTCTTTTCCCCTTTATACCCTTGTGATTGGCTATAAAAAGGCCAAACATTCATCCATTTGTAACACACACAAGCAATTGTAATACAGAAATTGAAAAACAATACAAACAGTTTTTTTGAGGTATTTTGCCCAAATCTTGTCTCCACATATTTTATTTTTACTTTTTATTATTTTCTTGGGTATTTGGTCTCGGATAAGAAAGAAAAAAAGGTATTTGGTCTCGGATAAGAAAGAAAAAAAGGGATATGAGTCCTCACTAATTGAAGCTTGCGAAAGTTTCTTGTCGCCCGAAGAGAAAGCCGACACCATTATCGGAGGAAGAGCAGTGGTGGTGTGCTACCGACAGCCTGCTGCGATTGACGGCCAGTAGCAGCGGCATGTTGCCCGTGGTGATTGGCGGCTGACAGTGGCAGCAGTAGCGAAGGCGCCGCTCAGCCCGTACCCAACGCCGATGAGCTCGCAATTTAATCCATTGTTTGTAATTTCTTTTTCCTCTTTGCTTTTAATTCAGTTTTCTCATTTTTTTTATTGACTGTTTGATTCGTTCAAATTCTTTATTTAATTCATCTTTTCACCTTCTAACTTGGTAAGACCTTATGGTAAATAAATATCTTTAACCCATATTTTAATAAAGGTTTGTTAACTAGTTTTCAATAAATACCTTTAAATTTGTTTCCTTAATAGATAATCTAAATATTAGTATAATATACTTTACCTGTAGTAATTTAATTAAATATCTAGATCTAGATTCATAAAATAATGTACATCTTAATAATAGATAATTATAATATTTCACCTTACCTTAATTGTAGATAGTTGAAATAAACCCAAAAATTAATCCTAATTTGAGCGCCTCGTTAAAAACCTCTCTAAACCTACATGGAGGAAAAGAGTATGACCAAAATAGGCAAGAGGTACAGATTAAACCCCCAATTTAAATTGTAACAAGGCATAAAACATAGTTCCTGACATCCATACTACATGATACAGCTATCACCACCAAGCCTTGAACAAAACCGTTCCTTCAATCCCTTGTTTCGCTAAATGGTCCGCCATATTGTTTTGGGTTCTCGCAACGTACTGCAGCTTCACCATGAAAATTTCCTTCAACATCTGGTCAATTTCATCCAAAACAGTCCACCAACGCCACGGTCGCATAATCTGGTTTGTTATCCAATTGAGAACCACCTGAGAATCTGATTCAACTAGTAGATGTATCTACCCTTTTAAGCCAGCTTCCATGAAAAATTTCAGCACAGTTCTAATCGCCATCAACTCCGCAAAATCCACACCCTCATTCTTCACTGGGCCTGAAAAAATTGCAAGCACATCTCTATTCGCGTTTCGAAGAACCCCTCCGCAACCAGCGGCTCCCCCTTTGACGGCACCATCAACATTAAATTTCAGCGAATCAGGAGGTGGAGGATGCCAATCTTCATATTTTTGGTGACTGCAGCATTTCATTATGCAGTCTATCGGATTAACCCACCAATTTCCATCGCTTGACAAAGTATTATCATTAACTGCTCTGATCCATAAGAATGCTCTCATTTTTGTACAGAAGATAAGATCTTTGGTCATCGTTTTTTTGGCATTAAACACCTTGTCATTTCGTGCCAGCCATAAGCTCCAGATTGCAGCTGCTACTGCTATAAGCAAGATTGATCGTGCTTCTTTTGGGAGGTCGACTTTAGAGCAGAACTCCAACAGATCACCTATAACTCCCATGCTGTACCAATTGAGGGACCACCAGTTACTGAACTTAGACCAAAAGCAAAATACAAACCTGCATTCCACAAATATGTGGTTGAAAGATTCCAATCCCAAATCACACCAAGGGCACTCCTTCTTTAAGTTCTGTAATTGCACTCCTTTATTGATCAAGAAATTCGCAGTTGGGAGCCTATTAAGCTTAAGCATCCACAAGAAAGATTTTACCTTAGGAGGAACCTTCAATTTCCAGATTTTATCAAAACCGAAACTAAAAATTTCCACCTGACTGCTAACTAGGACATTAGTTAGAGCTTTAACTGTAAACATCCCTGTTCTGTCATGTAACCAAATGATTCTATCAGGTATTTCTTGATTTATTAATTCTCCTGCTAACATTTCTTTCAAATTCTCCAGCATTGATTTCTCCCTTTCTAGTAGCGGCCTTCTAAACAATGAGAGCCAGTCTAGATTTTGAAAAGTACAATCTCCACCCAATCCTGCTACAGATTCCCCTTTTTTCATATTAAGTCTGTAAAGTACAATCTCCAACTCTTTAGGTAATTGTAAACAATTCATCTCCATTAAATCTAAATAATCAGATAGAGCCTTTAGGATTAGTGTCTTTAAACACATGCTTTTAAGAAGAAGAATAAATATTGAACATTAAAATCGCCTATAAAATTAATAACGGCCAATAAAACATCACTTTTTACTCCATCATGAAAAACGAGATATTTTCTCAACTAGGGTTAATTTGGTCTTCCCCTAGCCGTTGGGTAACGGTCGAAACTCTCCTTTTTAAATTTTTAAGGATTTTAAGGATTAATACCTTAATCCCCTTGCGTCTAGATTGATTCAGATTTTTTCAACCGTAAGTAAATTTGAGTCAATTTTAGAACTTTTTGGATTTTTATATTAATCCTTACACGCATTCATCCGAGTTACAAGGAAAATATTAGTGATCAAATAAGCATTGTTCTGCGGGCGTGATGAGGGTGCTAATCCTTTCCCACACGTAATTGTGCCCCCGAACCTTCGATTGATTCGGGTTTTAAGTTTTCGATCCGCCTAATACAATAAAAGGGATTAGTGGCGACTCCGTTGTTACAGTATTGATACTAGATATAAAAGAAGCATATTAACTAAAATAAAAGAGTAAATAGAAATTAATAAATAAATAGTGGGTTTCATCATTTCTATAGTTACTAAGCTAAAAAAATTTATGACATCAGTATAAATTCGGGTCTCTCTAGTTCGGGTCTCTCTAGTTCAACTAAGATCCTAGTTCGTGACCCGATTTTCTACGAAATTCAAGATCAAGGAAAAAAGTTTTCAATCATTGACTCAAACCTATTGGTGAAGTCCACTTAGCGAAATAAGGGTACTTATGGCAGAACGAGCCAATATGGTATTTCACAATAAAGTGATAGATGAAACTGCCATTAAACGACTTATTAGCAGATTAATAGATCACTTCAAAATGACATATACATCCCATCTTGAATCAAGTAAAAACTTTGCGTTTCCAGCAAGCCACTGCTACATCCATTTCATTAGGAATTGATGATCTTTTAACGATACCTTCTAAGGGATGGCTAGTTCAATATGCTGAACAACAAAGTTTGATTTTAAAAAAACACTATCATTTTGAGAATGTAAACGCAATAAAAAAAATTACGCCAATCTATTGAGATATGGTATGCTACAAGAGAATATTTGCAATAAAAAATGAATCCTAATTTTAAGATGACTGATCCGTTTAACCCCGTCCATATAATACTCATTGTCTTGAAACTAAAATTCTCATTGGAAATCACGTTGACTGACTAGAAAATCAATTAGGAACCTGTAAATCGGGCACTAGTTCAGGACGTAACGATCAAACATATGGATTATCCGAAGCGGCATATAATATTGCTTCTATATGGTGAGCCTTGTAGAAGGCTTCCAACATGTTACGGGGTTTGAACGGTTTCAAATATTAGCTAACTATCTCATTTCAGCTTACTCATCGACAGATTTTTTTTTCTCGACAATAGAAAGATTTATTAAAAGATTGACTTGACCGTATGTCTCGTTAAATTTTTTTTTTAAATTTATATTAGAAGAAAAGAGTACATACGATCAAAGTAGATAGTCAATACATGAAAATAGATACCCACAAAAACTATAAAAAAAATCACCTGCCCGCTCTGCCTAATGAACATTACACAAACAAAACTTTTGAGAAATCAAAATAGCAAACGATCACAGGGCTGAAGGTAGAAATGGCAAAACAGAAAACATAAAAGCTACCACCAAGCCTTAAACAGTGCAAGGTTGTCCGCTAACACGTTTGCATGCCTAGACACGAAATCATACTTCACATATCCTATCTTCCTATACAGAGCATCAGTGTCCACAAGAATCGGCCACCATCTCCATGGAGGAAGCATCGGACTTTTCAACCAATTTAAGTCTACCTTAGAGTCAGATTCCACAACCAGCATAGCTTTTCCAGGCCATTGAGCTTCCACAAAAACTTCCGAAGCAGTCTTGACAGCCACTAATACTGCATAATCTGCCCCGAAACCTTCAGTAGGACCAAAAAACAAAATTCTGATGGATCCATTCATCTTGTGTTGCATTAGGCCAAAACAAAGCTCTCAACTTAGTATAGAACAGAATCTCTCTAGGGGAGATTGATTCTTCACGAAACACCACCTCGTTTCTCGCTAGCCAAATACTCCAAAGCGCAGCACCTACTGTCACCTGCCAAATGGTACCTGAAAAAACGTTGTCAAAGCAAAACACAAGCATACTTTGAATATTAGATTGGTTTCTCCGTTGAACCTTCCACCAAGCACAAAAGAGGCTCCAGAAACGTTTTATGAAACTGCTATTGACAAAAAGATGATTGGAATCCTCCTGGAATTCACCACACCAACAACACAAAATCTGTTGCTCCTCTAAATGCACCCCACGAATACTCAGAAACTTCTTTGTTGGAATCTTATCAAGCTTTAACATCCAAAGGAAAGATTTAACTTCGGTGGAACCTTCAAACTCCACAGCTTCCCATAATCATAATCAATTACATTAAAATTTTGACCGAACCTTTAATTAAAAAATTATTTTAAAAAACTCAATTTTTTACATATTGACTCAAATTCTAATTAGTTATTAAGTTTGATTTTATTGTAATTTTAGCGGTTCGAAATTACTTAGTAATTAACTTTATTTAGTTAAGAATTCTTATAGAATTTCTCTATAATATAGAATGTCTTAAATTTTTTATGAGAGAAAATTATTATGAAGAGATGTAATATTTTTTGTGATCTCTGTACTATTACGACTATGTTACAAGGATGAGTTTTGTAGGGACGATGTGAAAGTAGTTATGAGACACATGAGTTATCGTGTATTTGTACTCTCTACGATTTCTACGTTTATAATGAATTATTTGTTTCCCGCTTCCGTCGAGATAGGAAAGACTAAACCATATTAAATCTTGCTTATGAATTCCTAACAAATGATATAATGAAATATGATTTGAGTTGTGAAATTTTGAAGGAATTTGTTGTTGTAAATTTTGTTAACGATATCAGAGACATAGAAGATGATTTTTGCTGCAACGAGTTCTCCATTGTAGAGAGTTTAATTCTCAATCGATTTAGTAGTGCTTTAATGAATACTATATAAAAATTGAAGTTCTTGAAGACTAGACAGGGGTACCTCAACGGATATTTGTCTTACATAAGAATTAAATTTGTTGAAAACTTAAAAATCAATTCTCAAAAGGAATATGTGACAATGGAAGATTGTCACATGTTGACTCCAATTCTAATTCGTTATTAAGTTTGATTTTATTGTAATTCTAGTTGTTCGAAATTACTTGATAATTAAATTTATTTAGTTAAGAATTCATATAGAATAAGGATTATTGGTTACCATTTTTTATCTACAAATACAGAATATGTCTTAACATTTAGAATTACAAGAGAATTATTTTTGGAGAGATGTAATTAATTTTGTAATCTTTGTATTGCATAGATGAATTTTGGAGAGAAGTTGTGCGTGTGAGTGTGTATCTGTTATCTCTATGTTTGTAGTGGATTATTTATTTTTCTCATCGTAGAGTTAGCAAGACCAAACATCACGTTAGATCTCGTCTCTTGCGTGTATTTATTTTATGTTGATATCATACTATTTTTCAGCTTACAAATTCCTAACAAATATGTTATAACATAATGACAAATATAATGATCACACAATAAGAGAGATGAAATTTTATGTGAAAAAAAATTAACAAGAAAAATCATGTGTATAAGAGAAATTTTACTAATATTGAATAAAGAGAATTACAATAAATTTGTAGAATCAACTTAATATCTAACTCTAATCCATGGTATCTATTTATAGTGATAGATACTTGATCACAAAAGAATCTTGTGTAGTAATAGACCTACTCAAATTAATTTTCCTACTTTGAATCAAAGTCTAAGGGAAGAAACTTAGAGAAATAGGGTTACAAACTCTAACAATCTCCACCTTGACATGTATTCTAAAAGTGCAAAAACTCTAAAAACAACATTTTAAACTTCAACAAAAGAAATCAAGCTCAATGAGAAATGAATTTTGTATTTAGACGAAAAATTTCTCCACTTCTTCCATAAAACTCGCTAGGGTATTATTCAAAAATAGATATCAACCAAGTCTAAGATGTATTCAAGTTTAGATGTAGAAAATGACTAAGTCTTCATATCATCATAAGTTCCAACTTAGTTCTCAATTGTCTCACTACAAACAATATCACACACAACACAAGATTGACCATAAGTGATAATTTTATCCTTAACTAGAGACGAAGCCAGGATTTAGGGTTTAGGGGGAAAATATAAATGATTGAAAGGAGGGTAAATTCACAAATAAATTAATTTTTAAAAAAATTATATACAGAGACAAAAATGGGGAAAAATTGGGAGCCTTCCCCACTCCTTAATAGTTCCGTCCTTGTCCTTAACCACCCATAACAGATTAGCCTCATTAAATCATTGCAAAAGTTTACTCTTTTTTTTCAGTGTCTTTTCGTGGTGGTAGAAAATTAAGAAAAAACAATTTTATCATTTACATCAATAACCCATGTGATGAGCTAAACTTTTTTTAAAATATGCTATGTTCAAGGAATTGAGGTTTTTGTTTTTTTGAATATGTTATGCTTGCATAATTGAGCTCTTTGTTTCTTCTCAAAAAATTTATGCCCACATAATTAAATTCTTCTTTGTTTTCAAAATAAGATAACCATGAATCCTTTTGATCATATTTAAGTTTTATGATCTACAAATATGGTACGATTTGTTTTGAAACGGTTAAGTAATCCACCTTCTTGCAAACAATGAGAATAAATTCATTGGTCAGATGCATCTTACTAGTTAGAGTTTTATCCATCCATAGTTTTTCTAACACAATAACAATCTTCTCATTCAGTACATCTTGTAAAAATTTAATTTGATAAGTGCATATTAATATGAGATATAACCTTTTGATTCATGTGTTGTTTTTCTTTGAGAATCGAATACGATGACATCTTGTCAAACTCTAATATGAGCAAGAAACACTTGCTTCTTGACCTATCACAACGAGAATCTAGCATTGCAGTCCAACAATAAAATTCCATACCTTATGGATATCATTATCATAATCGGATGAAACCTGAAACGCTATAGTATCATTTTTTTATAGGATAACGATGAGTATAATAATCATAAAATAAAAGAGACCAAAAATTTTACGTGAAAACTCCTTAACGGGAAAATTCACAAGCATGATAGGAGAAATTTCATTAATGTCAAAACAAAGAGGCTTATAAGAGATTTGTGAAATTAACTTAATGTAACCCTAACCATTAATATCTAGTTATATAGATAGTTACTTGATTACAAATGAGTCTTAAATAGCAATAAATGAATCTCTCTAGTTGACTCATTGGTTCACTATGTTTTCGACGACCACAATTCAAGATCGAACCCCCTTTTTTAGAGGAGAAAGTTCTACACCCTCTATTTGCTTGGCCTGTGGTGACCACGGTAGAGGTCCTATGTCTCTTTTGATTTCTTTTCTGCGTTTCTTCTCATGCATGATTCTTGCTCGAGTGTCTTTCTTGATGAATTCAGTGTTTTTTTGGTGGCAACTCCGTCTAGAAGGAGGTGTGTTTGGTTCTATGGCCATGATGGTCTCTTCCCCTGTCGTTTACGCTGTCACGACCCTTGGATTTCTCGACGAATTCTTTCTCCGCCAAGGCTTGTAAATGGGACAGTATACGACGTCGCCTTTCTGCCTGTGATGCCTCTTGTCACCTGCCAACACGGGCAGACACAGAACTTTATGTTAGAGAGTGAACCAATAAATTTTTAAGGTATGCGAACTTATAAAATTTTAAATGGCGAAAATAGATTTCCAATAAGAAATTTTTAAAAATTTAAATGACCATCCCCTCCAACCCACCTTTCCATCCATCCCTGCCTTCCAAGGTTGGCTATCCACTAGGGTTTTCTTCTCCGAGACTTTGTTTATTGATCGCAGGTTGCGCCTCCAATAACCTTTGTTTTTTGTATGCTCTTGTAGCCTTTGCTTTGTTTATGAACCTTGTGGCCCATGCAATTTTCTCTTTATGAATTAATGATTTTTTCCCGATAAAAAAAAGTTTAAAGAAGTTAGGTCACAAATTCAACATAAATAAATTAAAATAATTTTATATATTTTTAAAGAAAATCACTATCGAACTAGTTTTATGACATTTATACTTTCTCTTCCATCGAAATTCACCTAAATGATGAGTATAGCAATTGCGGTCCAAATTGTGCAACTTAAACTGCAACGTAATATATATATACTCCACATGTATACTTTGAATTTGTCCCATTTTTTCATCTTTGTCACGTTTCTTTATTCATTTGGTTTTGTAAACAACTAAACAAATTCAAGGGCTTGAAATAGTCGCAAAAAGTTGGTCGTAATTATGTAAGAGAGAAAAAGATGGCCCATGTTTTCTTCATCGGTGGTGTCATTTTGAATGCAAAGCAATTTGTGGCAAATACTTGTCCACTCTTTTCTTATACTCCTCAATATGCAACTTTCATCGAACGAATAACACTAGGGCTAGCAACTTCAGTGGTGAGTTGAATAAGGTCAGTCGATTGTCCGTAACAGACAAAAAGCTGCCAAAAGGCGAAGAACGAAAATCCAACTGGGTTAGGAGAGTCCTTGAAGTTTGAGGCTCTCCATGTCCCTGAGCCGGTAAGAAAAAGAAAATGTTTCGGAGATTCAGTGCAAGTTCCGCATTTATCGCATGTAGTCGTGAAACTGTGATACCGTCTAAAAAGACTTTCAGTTGATGCTAAAGGCTCTCCAATGAAGTGCTTAATATTTGGAGTAGCCATGAGGTTACATATCGAGTCCCAATAGATTTTGCACTAGGGATCTCAAGAGGATGAAAGCTCTCATGTAGTTGACATGCAGTGATTTCACCTAACTGATATCTAGATCAAACATCATAATGCCCTGTCCAAGAGGCGTGTCATATTAACTTGTCTTCGCAGGATAGAGGGCTAATAGGAAACGAAAATATTTTAGAATTGTCTTCGCAGGATAGAGGGCTAATAGGAAACGAAAATATTTTAGAATTTAAGGGTTTAGCTGAGGGTCTGAATATGTGTAATAGAAGTGATAACACAAGGGCCCAAAAAAATAAGCTTGAGATGAGCTAAGTAAAATGCGCATAAAAAAATAAAAGATTAATTATAAATTAGTGTTAACACAAAAGGAAAACAAAATATTGTCTTTCATAGATTTTGAGTCATATTTTAATATTTTTATTTAAAAATAAACATTCAACGCGCACACATCAAATCAACAAATATTTATTTTTTAAAAATTGAGGGCCTTATTTTATTAAATTGTACATAGTCTTTTAAATCTTTAAACTACCCCTGACCTTATATATATATATATATATCAAGATCCACTTACACAATGTAAAACTCAATTACTTTTACATCATTTTGGACCGTTAAATAAAAGCAATAAATGGATAAGATTATTTCTTTGTTTTTTTCAAGCGATAATCTTCACATTTTCTACTGTTAATTTTATCCGTCCATTTATCTTCATCCAACTGTCCAAAAAAATATAAAAAACTTTCAAGGTGTAAAACTAGTATTTTTCCCCTTTTGGGTTAGCTCTGCTAACAACAGTACCACACCAGCAACCAGAATAAAAGAAAGGGGCTGCAAACAAAGTAAAACGAGGAGCATGAGAAAAAAAATCAACAGACCAGCTCATTAAGAAGTAACAAGTTGCAAGGATGAAGAAAATGAAACCAAAATCAACTAAACTAATGTCCATTCTAGATTCTAGAACTAGGACATCTTCCTACTTTCAGATTTTCCTGCTTCTTATCTATTCATCTACAAGACTAACCCAGAGAAGAGGTTCCAACCATATTTACAACTTCGTACATCAAACTCGACTTCCTATTCAGAATTTGGCAAACACATACAAGCTGGAACTCAACCTTACCTCTGTCTCTCTCATCTGCCTTTCAGTACTTGCCAAACAATACATGACGCAAACTGCAAACACATTAACTCTACCTTGTTCCTTCTCGGCCTTACATCTGTTGACCTAACAATATGGGGTTCAATTTCTTTCAGCTTAACTTAAGGGCAAAGTCGTTTGAACTGATCTCCAAAAACTTCAAATGTATTAAGATTTTAGCTTTGAGACCATAGATAAATAAAATAAATTAGGCACCACTAATCCAAAAGATGGTGAAGTATTTATAAAAATACGTACAGCCATGACACAAACTTACTTTCAGAACGAACGTCAATAGATAGTTGAGCTGGAAATAATTGAAGGCACGAAAACCCTCACTTCCTTGAACTGATGTCTCCAGCATGCTACATAAATGCATTCACTTAACTATCTCAATTCTCAAACTCCCACCTGAGTAAAATAAGCATCGACCCTAGTATATCTGCTTCGCTTGCATTCTTGACCGCTTCTGATTAATGATTAGACTATAGACTTTAAAATCATCAATGGAGGAGCTGTATAGCAACCAATAAATATATGACAACAGGAAAAGTAAACATCGGTATGTATTTAGCATAGAACAAATTAAACCGGTACATCAAGACATCTTAAACCAAGTATGACTAGAGAATTATGTGAAGACAAGAAAACTGACCTTCGGTATATATTTGGCACAGAACAAGTTCATCAAGATATCTGCAACAAAAAATGCTTAAAATTTGTCATCGGGCACAAATCCCATTCGCACCATTTCATCATGAAACCGAAATGCCTCCTTTAAGTTGTCCTGGGAAACATATCCATTTATGAGTGATGTGTATGTAAACCTATCAGGATCTATGCCTTTCTCTATCATCTTCCTTAATACCATTTCAGCTTCTTGCAATCTACCCTCTCTACAAAACCCATTGAGGATTACATTGTATGTAATAACATCAGGCAAAAGACCTTGATTCTCCATCTTGTTAATCCAGACAAAAGCTCTGTCCATATTCTCTTCTTTGACAAATCCATTAATAATGGTGTTGTATGTGATGCTATCTGGAACAATTCCTTCTGAAGTCATTTTCGATAGAAACTCACCAGCACTTGATGTATCACCTGATCGACAATAGCCCTTTATGATGCTATTGCAAATCACAAGAGTGGGCTTAATACCCTTGCCTACCATTTCATCCCACAAGCCGAATGCCTCCGAAACATGACCTTTGCTGCAAAATGCATTTATCAAAATTCCATAAGAAATGTGGTTAGGAAGAATCTTTCTAGAAATCATACCAGCCCAGAGCTTCTTGGCTTTCTCAATTTCACCTACCTTGCAAAACCCATCAATTAAGGTGTTGTATGTCACAATGTCAGGCTTAATATTCCTTTGGGTCATTGCATCAAACAAGTGTAGAGCTTTATTCATATTTCCATCCTTACAATGCCCATGAATGAGCGTTGTGAAAGTACAAAAATCAGGAAAAACACCCCTTCCTGTCATCTCATGCAATAGATTGTCTGCTTCAGTGAGCATCTTATCCTTGCACAGCCCATTCAAAATGGTATTATAAGTAACAACATCCATATAGCATCCCTTCTCTAGCATTTCATCCCTGATCTTCATAGCCTCTGACATGAGACCATTTCTGCAGTGCCCATTTATAAGAATAGTATAAATTACATTATCTGGAACCAAGCCAGCTCTCTTCATATTTTTAAAATACACTAATGCCTTATCAAGATGTCCATTTCTACAAACTACCCCAATAAGCGAACTAAAGCTGACCAAATCTGGAACAACACCTTGATGCAACATTTCATGGAAAGTGTCTTCAGCTTCTGATATATTATTTTTCCTACAACTCTCCACAAGCAATGTATTATAGGTAGTAGTATCAGGACTCAACCCTATATGTAGCATCTCATCTAAAACATGTTTTGCCCTTTCAAAATTCCCAGTCTTACACAACCCATACATGATCGAATTATAGGTAAAAAGACCTGGTTTCAACCCTTGATTTGGCATCGAGTCCATCAACTCAAAAGCTTCTTCCAAATGCCCTTCACGACAATAAGAATTAATGATTGTATTGTATGTCACGATATCAGAATAAACGCCCTTCTCTTTCATTTTGGATAAAAATGATTTAACACTACTGATCTTGCTGTCTTTACACAAAGCATTAACCATAATATTTAATGTATAAACATTTAACTCAACCCGAGCTCTAACAACTTCGTGATACACTTGCCAAGCCAAATCAACCCATCCGGTCTTCACTAATCCACCAAGAAGACTATTACAAGCATTAATAGAAACACAAAAACCTTTTCTTCTCAAAATCATAAAAGCCTCTGATCCTTCTCTTAACTTCCTAGCTTGCACAAAACTCCTGATTAACAAATCAAAAACTGAATCATTTGACCCGAAATTTCCACATATTGAAACCAAAGACTCCACGATTTCAACACGTGAAACACCACTTTTCCTAACCATCTTAAGAACCAGAGCCTGTGCATCCGATAACCTTCTACATCTCACAAGAACGTGAATCATTGCGCTTAAGGACATAGAAGAATGCTTAAAGTTTGAGCAATTAAGCACGATAAAATAAACAAATCTTTGACCCAAGTGCAAATTCTCACGGCAGTGCGAAAGAACCTCAACAACAATCAACGGGTTTATTTGACATTGATAATTACGCAAAGAGTCCGTATTACCTTGCTTTAAGCTGAACAGAATCTTCTCCACAATGAACGAATCCGGTGCCCCATTTGATGGGGTTTCTAGAGTTTGAAAATATCTAAGGAATTTGTGGGGACGTAGAGTTTTGGGAGGGAGATTTCGAAAGAGTAGACGCGACATGAGTGATTTCACATGGGTTTCAAACTTTCTGTATCAATTTTGAAAGTTGTTCAACCTGCCATAGAATAAATTACATTAGAAGGGGAAAACAGCAAATACATTAAGAAATCTTATCAATTATCTTACAGTATAACCCTAACAGAGCTTGTTCAATGATCAGTTTCAACCAAACATTACAACATAATTTCAACCATAAAAAAGAAAATAGTTCTTTAGCGGCTTAGAAATCTCATATCTGCAGCGACTTATGTTACATTCATTCTAAAAAAGAATCAGCTACAAGACATATATCTATTTTTTTCACCGTTATATAGAGAAAGATTCATGATGTAACTTGTAAGAACTCAAATATTTTGAAGGATACAATAATAATGCATTTGGACTTAATAAAGTGGGATATGCGATGCAAAGTGCATATATTTGATCATTGATTATAATAAATACTTTTGGTTGATAAATCTAAAAAGAAAAAGAAAATAGATAACGAAGTCGTATTTATCTAAAATATACAAATCTAAATCCATGCACCTTGTTACTTCTAAATTCTTCAAAATATTAATTGTTATGGCCAAAGCAACAACTAAAAAGACCCTAAAATTTATTTATATTCCTTCAACATTTTCAAGGCTAAATTAATTCTTTTTTTAAAAAAAATCCCTTAAACTTTATCACTTATGTCTTTACCCAGGTATGCCGCTATACTTTTGGGCACCCAAATAAGTTTTTCAGATTTGATTTGCACCCAAACAAGCCATTGACCTTTAATTTGTACCCAACTAAAGCCTCAATCTAAAACTAATAACCTAAATAACCTGTAACATAAATCAATCTTTCATTTGACATTAATACTTATTTGAGTACAAACCAAAAGATGGATTTCTTTTGGGTACATACAGGAATGGGGGGCTTACTTGAGAAAAGTGTAATAATTTAGGAGCTTGTTCAATTATTTAACCTTTTTTTCTTTCTAAAAGTGTAAATGAAAGGTAATTCCTTTGTGTAGCATTTGGGAACCTGGATTTCAAAATCTGGATTTGGATTTCAAAAAGAGTGTAAATTCAGTAATAAGTATAGAAAAGGTACAAATGCAACATTCCTAATTATTTCTCAAATCCATGGATTTGTTGGATTCCCATTAGTACTGAATTTGAAATTCCTAAGGAACTTGACAAATTCATACATTTTATACTTTTCAAATATAGAGCATACTGAAACCCAACTAATTTGGTTATAATGTATGCATTTAATTCTTTCAATTCGTATCCAAATTTTCAAATGTTAAACTTTTCACGCATAAAACATAGATCATTCGTACCATAAGTAACAAAGCTACTCCATTTCTACACAAATTACGCATATGCGTCGCCGATACTGTGAAAAAGAAAGTCATTTTCACCCCCAACCCACTTCTTTCCGATAACTTCTCTTCTTTTTGTTTGCCACTCGAACCCAAAGACACCGTAAATAACTAAATTCTCTCTGCTTCTACTCGACTAAATTCAACAAACTGAACAATAAAATCGAAAGAAAAAAATATCATTCAAAAACAAACCAAAATGTATATAATAAACTAAAAAAAAGATCATGAATAGATTAAGAAAAAGAAAAACCTGCTAAAGCCAAATTGGCGAGCCTTTCAGCGTTCTTCATCGTCGTCGTTTAGTTCTAATGTATAACAGCGACGAAAAGTCGACTCTTTTTACCCGAAGAAGAAATGAAAATGAAATATATCCAATTTCAATAAAATAGAGAGGAAAAAAATGAAAAATTTAAACTTCAAGTGAAATTAGGGATTAGAACCTCTGATCTTAAATCTCCTATCGATGAAGATTTACAGATCGTAAATTCCGCAAAGAAAAAGAAAGAGAGAGAAGTATTTTTTGAATAGAAGGGAGATAAATATTTATTTTAGGGTATTTACTCTGTGCACCGGTTGGAACAAAATGTTTATAAGTGTTTAATTATAGGGTTTAGATATTTTATTGGTTTAATCATTAAATAAATGTTTATATTGTTTTATTCAAATAAGTACTCAAATTATATTTTGGACTATATAAGTACTTAATATTTTATTCCGTGATTCATTTAAGGTTTGATTATGATAGACGATAACATTTTATATTATTCAATTAAAATTAAACACGTGACAATATTAAACATTTTTTGAATTTTATTTTTTTTAAAAATAAATCAAATTTTTTTAAAATATCTTAAAATTTAATAATCCCAAAATAGTCTCCAAATCCGACCACTCCCATCGGCGTTGGTTGTGTTTTCAGCGACAGAATGAATCGTTCTTCTTTTGCTGAACGATCTACACACCGTTCATCATTTGTTATGACGTCGCTCGTCGCGAATCATTTGAATGAACTATTCGACAATTTTGACGTTTCGCACGGCGTCGGTTAATTTTCGACAACGAAGTGATGAGATAAATGATCGTGATGGTCCGACGATATATGTGATAAGCGGCGGTGTGGCAATCGGCAGCAAAATCAAGTCAAATCGGGATTTGGGTTTTAAGGTGATATAGATTTTAAAATTTAGGGTTGTTTTGTGAAATTTGATGTTATTTTGTTTTATTTTTTATTTATTTTTAAAATATAATTTTAAAAATTTAAGAAGATAACACATGTCAGATAACGGTGAAGATTAACAGACAATAACGACGGGCACCTATTTGAGTAAAGTTAAAAACGTTATGCACCTATTTGGCCCAAAACAAAGTTTAAGCACCTAACTGGATAAAATGTATAGTTTGGGCACTTATTTTATTGTTAAGCCTATTTTATTTAGGTTTTAATGTTTTGGGTTTAAGTGTATAAGATTTGAATTTAGGGGTGTGGTTAGAATTTAAGAAATATGGTTAAAATTTAGAGTTTATAGGTTAAAACCTAAATCTCAACCATATTACCATAAAGCTTAAACCCTAACTCCTAAACCCTAAATTCTAACCTTAACTCATAAATTTTAACCATGAACTATAAACGGAGTTTCCAAACCCTAAAATTGAGGGTACTTGTAGAAATTTTTCGTTTCTACCACTAATGCATAAGACATTTTTCCTTTATTTTTGATTCTTTTTTCACAAATTGAAAAACAATTTGTAGATATTTTCTTTTGGCAAAATATCTCATACAAGTTTTTATTTCCATAAGCGTCCGAAATTTAGAATTTAGAATTTAGAATTTAAGAATTATAGTTGAAAATTAGGGTTTAGTTTCCATAAGCGTCCTAATTTTAGAAATTAAGAATTTAGTTTAGGGTTTATAATTTAAGGGTTTAGAATATAGAGATAGTGGTTATAATTTAGGGTTTACGGTTAAGAATTAGGATTTAGATGTTAAGGTTTAAGTTTAGGGTAATATGCTAGGGATTTAGGTTTTAACATATAAACCCTAAATTCTAACTCAAAAGACTAAATTATAACCCTAAACCCTAAGTTCAAATAACAATCCCTAAATTCTAACACATAAACATGAACTCGTAAACTATGAACCCTAAACTAGATCTCTAACCCCTAAAATTAGGACGCTTGCGAAAATAAAAAAAAGATTTCATTGCCAGTGCATGATATAGTTACCTCTTTCTTTTATGCTCAATATATAAAAAATAAGTGTCCAAACTACATTTTTCAAGGTAAAAATAGATACTTGATATTTCATTTTGTTTATTTTAGGTGTTTGATAGTTAACTACCGCTAAAATAAAATCCTACATGTTTTAATTTTTAATTTCTTTTAATTATTTTTAAATATTTTTTTTAAATCCTGAATTTCTAAAAGATTTCTAAAATAATCCCCAAATCTTTAAAATCTCAAAACACCAAATCCTCAACCACGCCCACCCCTTCGGTTGCTGAACCCAGCCGTCCATTTCCCCTAATGTGCCGTCGCCAAACATCGACGAATGACGCTTCGGTCAAATATTAAACGACGAATGTGAAATCGTTGTTTAACTGACATGGTGTTCGTAGGTTTTTGACGACGACACGTTGAAAAATGGTCAGTTGGGTATGATAACCGTATGGGTGGGCTTGACGACGACAACAATGAGAATTTGGGGATTTGTGATTTTTAGGAATTTGAGGATCTTTTAGATTTTTGGGATTTAAAAAATTAAAGTATTTTTCAAAAAAATAAAAAATAAAAAATAAAATTATTGTCATGTGACAAGCATTGATTAGATAATAAATTTTTTAACGGTTTTTAACGACCATGCACCTAAAATTATAATAGTTTAAATGTTAAACAACTATTTTTACAAAAAAAAATATTTTAGACACCTAAA
The DNA here is from genome assembly GCA_019671005.1 of Hibiscus mutabilis. Lineage (NCBI taxonomy): Eukaryota > Viridiplantae > Streptophyta > Magnoliopsida > Malvales > Malvaceae > Hibiscus > Hibiscus mutabilis. The sequence goes on along the minus strand of CM033715.1, from coordinate 2,563,638 downwards.
ATTAATTATAGGTACACGTTGGACACTTATTTACATTGCATGTTAAGCCTTTCTTTTACGAGGAAACAAATCTGAAGTCAATTTTGTTGCCATAACCGAAGGTGTTGTTGTTTTGAATATTGTTTGTGGGGGAATTACACCCATGACCATTAAACTATTATTTCAATTTTATTTTGACGACTAGTATTTTAATTGTCAATTAGAACATTTAATTACACTGATTTTCCAATTTTGTCAATCAAACCCCTTAATTATTTAAATAATATTAATCAAGTCACTAACCGTTAAAAATTAACGGAGATGTTGATGCGGCGGTTAAATAAAGTTGTATAATTATACATTTGGCCATTATTACTTATGCATTCTATCAAATTAGTTCTAATTTTAATTTAATATAATAATAAAATTAATCATCCAACCAAATCGTGACACATGTCACCATATTATTAATCTACATTTTATTTTTTTTAATAAAATAATTTTCCTCCAACCAGACAGGGATGTTAATAGGGCAGGGTGGGCAGCTGCGAAGGGTGTTCCTCACATTCATCCCCGTCAAGAATTTTCATCCCATCCCCACTTCGCGACCCGCTGCAGGTACAAACTTCAAAACTATCCCCACCCAGCGACCGAAAAGACTAGAACCATCCCTGTCTCACTATCCATGTGGGTTTTAAGACTCATTTAATCCTCGTTATACTTGCCCCGCGATCCAATTCATATAATATATTTATAAGTAACACTTTAAATAAATATAAACTATTTTTTATGAAAAAGTTTGAAATATCTTTCTTTTAGGCTCTCATCACACATGTTACATTATTTCAATCGTCACCATTTTTAAAATAATAACAAGCCACTTCAACCCTTTATATGGTGAGAATTGAGAAACCGTAATTCTATGAGTGGTACGAGTTCTTACAAAATAGCAGTGAATGTGAATAGATTATTATAAAATTTATTATTCTCTAATTATTTCTATTATGTATATTAACAGGCAAGAATGAGGCGAATATGGTCGGGTGCAAGGTCATATCCATGCCTACCCTGCCATTCACATATGATATAATTTTTGTCTCCATCCCTCACTACCTGCGAAATTTATACTAATTTCTGTCTACTTTGAATGCGAAGTGGGACAAATTTTTTTCAAAAATAGTATGGTAAGGATTTGAAACTTTATCAACTAGGATAACATCACATATGCTTAATGATCAGACTAAGACCATTACTTGGTTAGAATTTGACAAGATATTTTTATATTGATTTGTTTCTAAGAGCATGTATATGCTATTTTACTACCTGTGTGATTATAACGGAGTCATGATTTCACCTATTTAAGGGGTTGCAACGACTTATTATTATTTTTAAATGATAACAATTGAAATAATAGAGTATGTGTGGTGAGAGTCCGGAAGAAAGATATTTTATTCTTTTTTCATAAAAATAGTTTATATTTATTTAACTATTATTTATAGATATATTATATGAATTAGATCGCGGGGTGTGTATAGCGGTTCGCAAAGTGAGTATAGAGATGAAAATTTTTAATGGGGATGAGTATGGGGAGCACCCTTCACATCCGCCCGCTTAATTGACATCGTTATCTGGTTGGAGAAAAATAAGTTTATTGAAAAAAATTAAAATTTGGATCAATAATATGGTGACATGTGTCACGATTTGGTTGAATAGTTATATTTATTGAATTAAAATAAAATTACGATTAAATTGATAAATTTCATAAATAATAAGAATTAAATATGTAATTATACAACTTTATTGCCACATTAACATCTCCGTTAATTTTTAACGGTTAGTGACTTAATTAATATAATTTAAATAGTTAAATAATATGAACACAAAACAGATCCATCGGTGATCAAAATAGAATCGAAACAGCATTTCGGTGTTCACAGTGTAGTTTACCCTACAAACAATATTCAAAACGACAGCACCTTCAGTCAGTTATGGCAACAAAATTGACTCCAGATTTTGTTTCCTTGTAAAAGAAAATATCTACCAAATTGTTTTTCAATCTGCGAAAAAAGATTAAATAAATACTTAACTTCTCTCTCTCTTCTTTGCGGAATCTCCGATCTGTAGAGCATCATCGATAGGAGATTTAAGATCAGAGGTTTTAACCCCTAATTTCACTTGTAAGTTTGATTTCTTCATTCTTTTTCTGTATATTATTGAGTTAAATTGGATCTATTTCAGTTTCATTTCTGCTTTAGGTATAAAGAGTATCGACTTTTCGTCGCTGTTATACATTAGAGCTAAACGACGACGATGAAGAACTCTGAAAGGCTCGCCAATTTGGCTTTAGCAGGTTTCCCTCTCTTCTTTTTATCTATTCTTGATCTTTTTTTAGTTTATTATATACATTTTGGTTTGTTTTTGAACGAGATTTTTTTTCTTTCGATTTTATTGTTCATTTTGTTGAATTTAGTTGAGTAGAAGCAGAGAGAATTAGTTATTTTTTGTGCAAACAAAAATAAGAGAAATGATCGGAAAGAAGTGGGTTGGGGGTGAAATTTGACTTTCTTTTTCACAGTATTGGGGATGTATATGTGTAATTTGTGTAGAAATGGTGTAGCTTTGTATTTGTTACTTATGGTAAGAATGATCTATGTTTCATTTATAAAGCTATGGGTTATACGTGAAAAGTTAAAAAAAATGGATTTGAATTTCATTTGCTATATGAATTGAAAGAATTAAATGCGTACATTAAACACAATTAGTTCAGTATGCTCTATATTTGAAAAGTATAAAAAGTATGGATTTTGACAAATTCATAAGTTCCTTAGGAATTTCCAATTCACTACCAAATGGCATCCAACAAATCCATGGTTTTGAGAAATGATTAGGAATGTTGCATTTGTACCTTTGTTATGCTTATCATTGAATTTACACTATTTTAGAAATCCAAATCCAGATTTTGAAATCCGAGATCCCAAATGCTACACAAAGGAATTGCCTTTTATTTACACTTTTTATAAAAAAAGGTTAAATAATTGAACACGCTCCTAAATTATTACACTTTTCTCAAGTAAGCCCCCCATTCTTGTATGTACCCAAAAAATCCATCTTTTGATTTGTACTCAAATAAGTCTTCATGTCAAATAAAAGATTGATTTATGTTACGGGTTATTTAGGTTATTAGTTTTAGATCGAGGCTTTAGTTGGGTACAAATTAAAGGTCAATGGCTTGTTGGGGTGCAAATAAAATGTGAAGAACTTATTTGGGTGCCCAAAAGTATAGCGGCATACCTAGGTAAATACATAAGTGATAAAGTTTAAGGGATTTTTTTTAAAAAGGTTTAGATTTGTATATTTAAGATAAATACAATTTTGTTCTCTATTTTCTTTTCCCCTTTTAGATTTATCAACCAAAAGTATTTATCATAATCAATGATCAAATGTATATGTCTGCACTTTGCATCGCATATCCCACTTTATTAATTCCAAATGCATTATTATTGTATCCTTCAAAAATTTGAGTTCTTACGAGTTACATCATGAATCTTTCTTGATATAATGGTGAAAAAAATAGGTATATGTCCTGTGGCTGATTCTTTTATAGAATGAATGTAACATAAGTCGTTGTCAGATATGAGATCACTATGGCGGCACATGCATATTGTGTTTTCATTGTTCAAGAGGCTTGACTCTTTTTAACGTAGCATTCATGATTTGCTAAATGTAGGGTTGACAATGGCACCGCTTGTTGTGAAGGTAGAACCCAACTTGAATGTTGTTTTGACTGCATGTCTGGCAGTATACGTGGGTTGCTATAGGTCTGTCAAACCAACTCCACCAACGGTGAGTAAATTGATTTTGGTGCTTTCTTGTTTTGTCTTTAAGGACCTTGATCAGAATTATCTAACAATGTCATGTCTATCATACAGGAGACAATGTCTAATGAACATGCTATGCGTTTTCCATTCGTCGGGAGTGCAATGCTTTTATCACTTTTCTTACTGTTCAAGTTCTTGTCAAAAGACTTGGTTAATGCAGTATTGACAGGCTACTTCTTTGTCCTTGGAATCATCGCTCTCTCGTATGCATTTTTCATATTGGTTTGCTACTATTGATTTCCTTTTACAAAACCAGTGCACCTGATGATGCCATTATCTCATTTATTCTTTCTGCCATCATTCCCAGGGCAACAATACTGCCTGCCATAAAGCGTTTCTTGCCAAAGCATTGGAATGAAGACCTTATCATTTGGCATTTTCCATTCTTCCGCTGTACGCCCTTCTTTTGTTATTCTTGAAGTATAGTTTAAGTTTTATCTATAAGAGGATTTGATTAGTTTTTGAATGGGATTAACCTTTTTCTTCTCAAAGTTATAACTATTGCTTCAACCTTTTGTTTGGCTTTTTGGAAGATCCTGAATTTACTTGTATTCGTATTCTCATGTGTTTCTTCCTCATTCAGTGTGTTATACCCTCCATCACATACCTTTTGGAAACACTGATACAGCCTATTCCTCTGTCATATATCCTCTGGAAGCACTGTTCTTACCCACAACTAGCCGGAGACACTGTTACTTCCCACGGCTAGTCTTCTGGATGCATGCCTCCACCTAGCATATCCTTCAGCTTACACCTATGTCTACTCTCTACTCACCCACTTGCGTGACAACTAAGAGATGGGACAATGTCTGCCAAACCCAAACTACTTTGTCACTTCACTATCAGACAAGTTGAGTAGATCTCATGATGCCCTATGTACCTACATCAGTCCCATCAGCTACAACCCTCTGATTCACCTATTAGTGGCTGTCACATGGCATCTAGGAACAGTGCTAGTATAAAAGAGGTTTTGACCCTCCTGCTAGAGGGGGTTCTCCATCGTTCTGAGATCTCTCTCTCGCTCTCCTATCTCCTCAACACTTGAACACCCGACTCAGTGACTCTACATCCACATCAACCGGGGTGAACCACTACGAACCACCACCTCCCATTCAGACCATCAACACAGGCGCTTTTTGTTGTCATCTTTTTCTTGAAATTACTTTGGATTAGAAGTTATATGGAGATTGGAGGAACATTTTTCCCCTTGTGTTGAAGGATACTAGCCTGTGTGCAATGAGTTTTCTGTTTTTCTTATAATTTGGTAGTTTCTTCAAAGATTTCGCTCAACTTTTTTTCAAGGATTTGCTCTTAGAATTTCATAAATCTAAAATGGAGTGTGATTCTCATGATACCTTTTAGTACAATACATTCCTTTGGCAATTTATGAGCATTCTGGTTCTTATTCTATAGAAAGTCGCCAGGTTTGCACACTGTAATTGTTTGAATGCAGAATCCTGTTGATTTGAGTTTTAGGTCTTAATTTCCTGCTGGAGTGATATAACCTTTTCCTGTTTGAAGTTGAGTGCATGTTTATTTAGTTGTGTCCATCATTGACTCCTTAGAATTCTTATTTGATCTAGTTAACATTACCTTGCTTGCATTATGCAGAATGATATTTTTCCTTACACCTTTCTTAAACAGCTTTTGAGATTGAGTTCACAAGATCTCAGATCATAGCTGCAATCCCTGGAACTTTTTTCTGTGCATGGTATGCTTCGCAGAAGCATTGGCTGGCGAATAACATCCTGGGTCTTGCTTTCTGCATTCAGGTATGGCTGAAATCCTATTTGGTGCTTGGCATCTACTATTTTTCTTCGATTTTGCAATGCAACCTAGACTAATCAATCTTATCGGGTATATTCTAGTCAGTATTCTAGCTTGTAATATGGAAGTTTCTATGTCTGTCAATCTTTTGGTTATGGTTTACTTAACCGGTTCAATGATAGTTAATGTATTATTTTCCTTTATCTTTTAAGAATTTTATGAAGGTGCATATTTATTTACTCTGTGGTTTGAAGGTTTCAATTGTTGGTTTTTGTAGGGAATTGAAATGCTTTCTCTTGGATCTTTTAAGACTGGTGCCATTCTATTGGTAAGAAGTGGATTAGTGATTTTTGTGTGTTATTCCCTGTTACTGAGGCAAGTTAATGCCTAATATGATTTTTCTTTTAATGTAGCAATGTTTTGCATGCGTGTAGCTTATCAGGATTTGCATCAAACAACTTTATCATAGTCGCTTAAGCTGATCAATCATGATATGAATCAAATGACTTTACGATAGTTGCTTATTCTTAAGACTTTGACCCCGCTCCCAGTTTCCTTTCTTTGCAATCTGCTTTGACATGACTTGAACTGGTCCTTGCGGCTTCTATCCGACATTTTTCTCTGTTTTCCAAGGTTATTATTTAGCCAAAATTCGAAGCTATGTTTTCTCTTGGCTGATTGGACAAGTTACCTTTTTGTTAGTCTGCTGTTTAACCTTAATTTGGCATCCTCATTTGCAACTATGTTTTCTTTCCTCTGAATTTTTTCCAATCCATATACATTCCAGGCTGGGCTTTTTGTATACGATATTTTCTGGGTCTTTTTCACTCCTGTTATGGTTAGCGTTGCAAAGTCTTTTGACGCTCCTATAAAGGTCAGCCCCCCCCCCCCCCCTTCATTTGAAATACTTAGCCTGGTTAGTTCTTGTTTCTATTTTTCATGTACTATTAAATCTGCTACCATGGTAATCTTTTTGCTTTGATACTTTCCTGCAGCTTTTGTTCCCTACAGCTGACTCTGCCCGACCATTTTCCATGCTTGGACTCGGTGACATTGTCATTCCTGGTATGTTTGAAATCCATTTTAGTTGGTTGGTCTAATGCATGCTTCTGTTATGATATAAGCTGTTATTTAGGGTTCTTGTTTTATCATGTAGTCATTCTAACTAACAGAAGTATTCTATAATTTTGAATTTTGAAACAAAAGAAAGCGAAATCTTTTTCCTATCCTAATTGTATTTTGTTTTGTAACTAGAGGTTTCACATTTTTGTATTGATAATTGTTTTACTTATATGCTTTGAGATCTAAGGCCTTGTGTGTAGATCTGTCACCTGTGCATGAATAGGATGGGCTATGTGTGTCTAAATTGGACAAAGCCCCAATAAAAATTTTAATGATAAAACTGATAACTTTTATTTATATTTTATTAAAATTATACTTGTAATAGTATGTATCTTTTTAATATTTTTTTATGTTTTTAATAGTGAAATGAGTAATTTGGGCAGGCCTGCCCCCACCCCAATGGCTTGGGTAAGAGAGGCTACAGTTTGGCCTGGCCCATGAACACCTCTACTTGTCCTACTAATTAGATCTGTTAAAGGGCCGGACCACTCTCCCAAGTCTGAAGGCCTACCCGAAATTTGGGAGAGTTTAGGTAAAAATATTAGGCTTGAAAATAGGATTAGATAAAAAATTATTCCCCATAAAAATATGGACCGAACTTCAACATTTAAGGCTGGAGCCCAGTCTGTCACGCTCTCTATGTTTATAGTTTATTGATTATAATAAATTATATTTATAATAATATATAATGAATATAAAAATATATTAAGTTGTTCATATATTAAAGAGTAAAAAATAAATTTAATAAAATTATATATATATAAAATTATTTAAATATTAAATTAAAAATAGAATAAATATTTAAGAAAAATTAAAAATACGGGATTGGGTTAGTCATTTATAAATACTGGCGGGCTTGGAAAAAATTTAAGTTCCATATTTCAGGCCAGACCCGGCTTAGACAAGCATGAAGTGTGTTGATTTCGTGCATAAACCTAACCCGTGAACACCTCTGGTACTTATGCACTTTGTAGCTAGACCATTATCTTATTTACTGCTGTTGCTGTAGCACAATGCCTTGTGTTTGATAAATGTTTATTCAAAGTTTTAACTTTTAACCAATGGCATTGTCACGATACCAAGATAGGCAACAAATATTCATGTGCAGCAATAGTCTCAGTTGGTGTTTTCCTAAAGCCTTTTGTTCTCAAATGAAATATGAACATTTGTTTTAGGGTTCTGTTTTTAAGTTATTAATATACACACTATTATGGAGATAAATTTACATTTACTTGGTTCTGGAAGAAATGTCTCCTTTCAATTTCCATTTTTGTTTGATTGTATTCCTTTGACAATTTACTTCTCCTAAAGTTAGATACCTGTCCATGAGAAGCAGAATACTTGTACGATCAATAACTTTTTTGTTATTATATATGGGTTTATTTCTTCCTTGTAGGTATTTTTGTAGCACTAGCATTAAGATTTGATGCGTCTAGGGGGAACGCGAGCCAATATTTTAAGAGCACATTTGTGGGGTACACGGTAGGCTTGGTCCTTACAATTGTTGTCATGAACTGGTTTCAAGCTGCACAGGTAAACTGTTTATGACCATCTGTTTTATCCGATCTTGTTAACTTAATGCACATGTAGCTTTATCCTGTAGATATGCACTCAACCTCTATAATGACAATTTTCTATTCTCCTTTTGCTTTCAGCCTGCACTTTTGTATATTGTACCTTCAGTTATCGGATTCTTGGCTATTCACTGTATATGGAATGGAGAAGTTAAACCGGTTTGCTCCTAACCCTTGTTTGATTCTCTCTGGCAATATGTTCTTGACTTGGACTTTTTAATTTGATTTCTTTTCAAATTGTCATTTTGCTCATCAAAAGCAGAGGACTGGGATGATTTTGTGTACTCTTGATGAAAAAAGAATAAGCGAGTATGCCTTTACTCTGGTTGAGGTTCCAGTTATGTCCAAGTTTAGGGAAAAAATGAAACTTTTAACTTTTGTTTTACTTGTAGCTTACTTGAATAGTTAGAATTTAGAAAGAAGTGATAGTGTAAAAAACGGTATGCTCAGTTTTGGTGTTTGAACTTTTTCTTTGTATATTTTGAGGATCATACCGTATTCATTTCTAAGTAATTTCAAGAGAAATGAAGAGTCGGGATGACATAAACTATCTTCTATATTCGGATTATGATTTGGTTAATATGATGTAATGCCGTGTGCAGTTATTGGAGTTTGACGAATCAAAGATGGAGGTTGCAATGCAAGAAGGTAGCGACGACAAATCTAGCAAGAAGGTGGATTGAGTTAGAATGGGAGCAGAGAGTGAAACCATTTATAGCTTGAGAAGGAAATAGTGGTTTACATTAAAAGCTCAATCTCTTCTGCAGCAAAAACCGTTGTAACAGATTTTGGAATTAAGCATGGAATAATATTTAGCCTATCAAGGAAAGATTATTTTCATTTTTACACAATTCTATTTCTCATAAATATTCACAATTGGTTTAGAACTATAAATATATTCTTTCTTTTTCATGAATAACGTACTCAAATGGGTTTGTCTTAGTTTTGGGTTGAAAAAAAGGTTTTTTTTCTTCAATAATTTAAAAAAAATGAGATTAAAGAAGTTTGAGGAGTTCAGAAATACATATTTAAATTAATAGAGGTTCAGAGATAATGAAATTGTTGTATTCAAAACGGTGTTTTTATAACAAAGGTTTTACTTTTTAAGAAAATTAAACCAGTGTAAATCATGGAGTTATTTTAAGGAAAACTTTTTTTGGAATAATTTAAGAAAAAACTTTGATACATACGCATGTGAATTTTAGTTTACACAGTTTTTAATTTTAACGGTTAAGGATTTAGTTTAGAAGTTTAGAATTTAGAAGTTTAGAGTTTAGTATTTAAAACCTAAGTTTTAGAGTTTATGATTAGTAATTTAAGTTTTGGATTCTATAGCATAAATATACAAATTTGTGTAAAATTTATTTGTATTAAAATTTAACCTTAATTTTAATTATAAAAATTAAAATTACTTTTATGAATTTGTAGTGGTCTTAGTCTCTCAACACGTAGAGTCATCTTGTTCAAAACAAGGTTACACGAGATATATATGTTAAGGGAAGGGCTATTCCATGGATTTAATAGATGAATTCAAATTAAATTGAATCTGAATTTGGTATAAAATATTTTCAAAATTTAGATTGGTTTGATTTTAAATTATTATTATTTATTTTGATTTGAGTATATAGACGTATTTATTCGTATATTTTCTTCGCATGAGTTCAAATACATGTTTCTTTAATGAACACCATTTGATTTTAAATTGTTAAATACTATAGTTGTATAATTTCTAAAATCGATAAAATCAAAGTTTTAAAAAGAACCATATGAAGGAACATATCCGATTGCTCTAATCCGATGGAGAAGATTTCAGCAAAATTCGATGCGAAACATGATTTTTGGTTGGAGGGTTTGAGCTACTACCTAACTCCATTATTGCAACATTAATTTATGGATTCTAAAGAAACAAACAGAGAATATTGTGATGTAATTTTTGATGTTTGCTACTATTACTCGCTGTGATTATGATTTTATTTGATTTTTTCTGGGAACTGGGTTTTCAATTTCATTTAAAACAAAAATCCCCCAAACATTAAATTCTAATCCAATTGAATCAAAATGGAAAGTAACAGCAAAAGCAAAAACCAACAAACAATCCCCCAATCTCTTCATTTTTCTCTCATGACCAACTTAATTGAAACGTAAATCTAAAGTAACAATTAAACAAGTTCAAAAGAATAAAAGCTTCAACAATTGAAAACCCAGATTTTGCTTTTTCCAAAAAATGGTGCTTTCTTTTCTAAGGTCGAATCAACGTTGAAGAAAAACAAAGGAGAACCAATGGGAGGTAAATGCTTTCGTTCCTCAATCTCAGATCAACTATTTGAGATTTGGGTTTTTAGTTTTCTATTCATATTTAGCTTCAAGTTTTGAGATTTTTTGGTTGTTCAAAAGTTTGCTATCTTTAATTCTGGGTTTACTGTAATATGTTAAGATAGTTTCATACATAGAGATTTTTTTGGACCAATAAGCGTGGCATTTGGTGGTTGGGAAAATTTGAGGAAGAATTGTAAAATTCTACCCATGTTTTTCCCCCAAAACAAAAAAATGAAAAAGAAATTAATTTCTTTATTTTTATTAAAAAAACTGTGTTCTTTGCTTGGAAAATTTTCAATGATTTAATGCTGTTTTTGGTACATTAGAGAGAAATACAAACTGAAGGAGGGAAGATCAGTAACTACTTTTAAGTCAAGCTTAAATTGTGGCGATTTAGTGTTGTTATATCACTTGAAAATATACAAAATTTGTATTTGAGCCATGAATATTCCGGCCCGTCTCTAATGGTTGGATGCTTGCATTCTAGTGTTCTTATAACTGCGGATCAAAATTACCATTCTGTAATGGACCTTGGAATATTTTTGAACTGGTAGGGATGTATCAATGTATAGCATTTGCTTGAATCATGTTGTCGGTGTTGCGGATCATCTGTATAAGCTGATACCTTTTGTTCCTCCCACATAGTTGTATGTCCATCATAAATATCCATGACAACTCTGATTTTTATTATCAAGCGTAGCAGCGAAGTTAACTGTCCTTTTTACTTTCATGCTTAATGTTACCAAATTTAATACATTTGTTTCTGATTATCTGTGATCGTTTTAGATTCAGGTGAACTGCAGACTGAAGAAGATAAAGTTTCTCTGGATGTAAATAAGAAACGAACAGTCAAAACACCAGCCCAGGTTATGGCTCTGGAGAACTTCTATAAAGGTAATAATTCTTGTCTTCTCGGCGTATTGAAATGTTTCTTGTTTTCTGTTTCAAAAAGATTTTTTGTTCTTTTCCAGAGGACAGATTTCCTTCAGATGAACTGAAAGAGAAACTGGCTGTTCAAATCGGGTTGACTCAAAAGCAGATATCTAGTTGGTTTTGTCATAGAAGGTTGAAAGATAAAAGGAGAGATGACTGCTATGCTAATGTTCAACATGATCATTCTAGTGGTGTTATCCAGGATCGTGGTAGTGGGCTCAGGCAAGATTCTAGTGGCAGTATTAAGCAGGGGGATTACAGGTATATTGATCCGAGGGAGGTAGAAAGTCACCAAAATCCATATGATGTTCAGATGGAGGATGCATCTTCTGAAAGTAGTTTGTCTTCACGTGATCAACCTTTTTCTGAAAGAGGGAATCCTCATGACATGCACAATTCAGCTAAAATTATACAAAATGGAGCAATTGTGCAGACAAATCCGAGTTCTAAAAGCATGGGTTATAAGCCATCTGGATATTTGAAGGTTAAGGGTGTGAGCGAGAATCCAGTCATTACTGCTGTTAAGAGGCTGCTGGGGAGGCATTATCGAGAAGATGGTCCAGTACTTGGTATTCAGTTTGATCCACTTCCTCCTGGTGCATTTGAGTTCCCAAGTAGCCATCCAGTCAATGGTAAGTTAAATACCCAGATCTGTTTGATATATTTACAGTTTCGTAAAATCATGAAACAATTCTGGCAGACAGGTTGGCTAGATTTTGTTGCTTTTATTTCTTGTTAGTTTGTATGCTAAATAAACTATTGGCTTCTGAATTTAGAAATAACAGTTACATTGAAGTTTGAACATATTTTTCCTGCCTTTATGCATATACTGATGCATCGTAATTTCAAAAGCAAAAGCATAAGACAAATCTTTCTAGTGTTGGACAGGGAGATAGAGGCTTAAGCCCTAGGCATTGAAGCATAATCATATTTCTTCTTCTTTCTTTAAGCTTTTCCATTTCCTTCCTTTAATGTTTACTTTCTTGTTTCATGTAACTTTTCTACTAGATGTTTCTTTATTGCTAAGTAGCTAATTTCCTATTTGGTTTTCATCTCCCATTCTCTTTTGTTTCCCTTTTTTAATTTCTATGCTCTGATCTCTCTATCTCCGAGTGTTTTGTCTAAACTCTTATGTACCCCTTCCATTTCCCACCTTAAATTGGTTTCTCTTTCTTCTCTGTCATGAATTTCTCCTTTTGATTTCAAAAACATCTTTCTTTTTGTTTTATTGTCTGTGTTACAAGTTATTTAATTACAAGAGTTAAAATGCAGAGGGATGATGTTTAAATGGCATATGAATTGCCTGTCTGTGGAAAAAAGGTGTAAGCCCTGCAGTGAAGTTTATGATTCAGTCGGAAAGGCATACGCCTGTGAGGTGTATGTTTGACATCTTGCTGCAATTTTCAAAAGCTTAACTTGTGGCACCCCTCATTGTTCATTTCAAATGCATTTAAAACTAATGTCAAAATAGCTGTGCCCTATACCTTCTTTTGTCTGCATGTGTGAGGCTATTTGCCTCCTTACCTCTAGACCTGTTGTTCCGGTTCTATCAGCAGATGGCACTCTTCAGCTGTGCTTCCCTTGTAGTCTTGAACCTAACTTTGATAATGTATCTTCAACCTCGAAATATTTGAACTCATGTATATCTTTTATTTATTGTGCGGGCAGAACTAATCAATGCTAGAGATTCCCAACAGGACCGTTGTCCAGATATCTCTGGAGTGATGAAGCATCCTAAGCCTAAGATTGTAAGTGAATTCTTGATGCATTTTTCAAAGTTTTTATATTATTTTTTAATTATATGACCCTGTTAACTAGTGTCCAAACTCCAAAATAAATGAGAGTTAGTTTGTACCAGTTCGATCATTATATGAACTAACGCTGATGTTAACCTATTTTTTTCCTAAGGTGCCATTTTACAATCCTGTTGAGAGAACTATATTCAGGTCTCAGGATAGTCTTTGATAATGGAGATTTGCTGTAAGTATTATAGCATGGACCATGCTGCTAGTATTTACAGGGGTTAAGGCAGAGAAAAAGTGCCACAATTTATTTAGTTCTAAGAAACTTTCTCTGCTCCCATTATATATTGTTGTGAAATAAAGGAAAAATTATCCTAAAATTACTTCCGATGTTAGAGAAATCTTCTATGCTTGCCGAGAAATCTTTCAGATCCACATGCATATGGATCTTTTAGTTGAACAGTAATATAATGAATTATGGTTGTACTTTTGACATTACAGCTTGAAAGCTTTGGTTGTCTAATTTTAACTTCATAGCGCTTCATGGAAGCATTATTTGTACTTTTTACTTGGATACATGGAAGCCACACTACTTCTTTTTAAAGCTATTTTGACATTAGTTATAATGGAAAATCATATTTAACAAACTGGTTATCATCTTTCTTTTTATGAATATGATATTCAAAAGTGTTTTTTTTTAACATTTTTATGATGCATCCTTTTCTGTTTATTTCCACTGTAGATTAATGAAGTACATAATACCATGTTGAGTTCTCAGGATTCATACATGAAGGGTGCAAACTTTAACACTGTGCATGGGTCTGAAAGACAGAACTGGAAATCTCATCATGAACCAAAACATAAGCCTTCCTTTCCTTGTTTGAACCCTTTTCCAAGGCAGGACTCTCCTTTAGATATCTACAAAGTTTATGCTGACAAACCTGCTGTCAATGATTGCATACGGAGTAGGATGAGCTCTAAGCTTGCTGTTGGAAGGATGGTGTCGGATTCTTTTTCTAACTATCCTGTCTCCTATGGTGAGAAAATTACTAATGAACACGGAAGTCCTGGATCAAAGGATGATGATACTTGTACCTACATATCCCCAAAAATTGAAAACCTGCCTAAAACTTCAAATTTGAAAAGTGCGTGCAGTGAGTCCTTGGGTACAGAGAGAGGGCCATTTGTGAGGACGGAAAAGGTGTCACTATTGACTTTGTAGTTTCCGCATACACACTTTGTCATTTACCAGTTCCCATGTTGAATGTTTTTGCTTCAAATTCTTTTGCGTTGATTATGTGCAGGTGGAGAACGTTGGTGCAGAGTGGAATCTGAGAAAGGATTACCCTGTCAGAGTAAAAGTTGATGCAACAAATGAATTGAGAGTAAGTTCAAGCTTTAGTTGGCTTGTGGTCAAATATGCATATCATATACTAATTTTTTGCATCTGACACCCTCATCACACTTGAAGGTTGCCAAACTAGTCAATCGTGAATTTCCTCAACAAGATTTCGAGGCAAATGCATTACATGCCAGATTGCCTCTGTTGACTAATCCTAGTAAAGGGTCAGTATAGCATACATTTTGCCTTCTCAATCTACTTTTTCATTGGCATATGCACATACCAATAAGCTTTTGCTTTTTTCTCTATGGTGATCTTGCATGTCCGTTCACTGGCATTTATTTTTAAATGAACTCATGTATGTTCCTCTTTCTTGTGTTTTCTTTTTCGTATGCTTTCGGCTATGTGTTGTGCATGGCCATCTTGTTTGTGCTCTTTTCTTTTGATGGTATTTTTCTTTTTATTACTTTATGGAATTAACTTTACAAATTATGGATTAATAGCACTAGCATTTTTGTAGTTGAGGATAAGCAAGCAATTTCCATAATAGCTTTATATGTGGTTCTAAACATATCAAACTACAGCTTTAGCCCCAAAATAAACTAACGAGGCTTAATATTTAGACTTGCAACTAACAGGTTTACTATATGAAATATAAGGTCGATGCACTTGAAGTGTTACACTTAGCTTTTGCGTATCTCTAGTATTATCCGTTTTGCTAAAAGAGCAGTAGTTACATAGTAATTCTTATCCTTCCACAAAACCGTTATCCGTGCATTTGATAACTTCTTTCGCAAAACCATCCTATAAGTATCATAAACTTGGAATGTGTAGATTTTTCGGATGGTTCTCTCTCATCTGGAACATAACTGGCAAGCTTGTTCTTCCATATCTGTCAATAAATCATTTGTTTTCGGGGTGAAGGGTGGTACGGCATTCATTTTGTTGAAGTGTATGCCTGGCAAGGCATGATTCTGAATTTGCGGTTTCATAATCTTTTTATTGCATTTTATGTCTCTAGATTTTCCATGGATGTACCATGTAGCTTGAGCGAGGATGAGACTGCAGAAACTAGTTTATCCTCTCGGATTGACTATGCTTACGGTTGAAAGATTGTACTTTTTTCAAGAGGTTTAAGGGGTTGTCACGATGCAATGATACCCGACCCGTATAACGTTCATATAAATGCTTTTGTACAGATGTAAAAAGATCGTGTGACTGGAAAACTACTGCTAGGAAGAACATTTGGGGACAGTATTTTGTTCATTATATTATGTCCTTAAATAGTGCTCAGCTGTTAATATTATGTCCTTAATAGTGCTCAGCAACCCCTATCTTTGCCATTCTCATCATCCTCAAAGAAATAGATGGGTCTTGGATTTGGCAGCTTCCTTCTCTTGGTTGGTTTGGAATTATAGGTGGTAGAACAATGATATGAACGGAGATGAAAGGCGGCGAAGGTAACTTCGGTTGTTGGCCGGTTAAGGTGAGGGTGAATGAGAGGTAGGGGTTGCTGGTTATGGGGTAGGGTGTGATTTGGTTGTAATTTGGGGTTTAGGATTTGGATGGTAATAAAATATGATTTTATTTTAAATTATTTTTATATTTAATAATAATAATAAATGCTATATTATATTAAAATAATAATAAAATAATTCAAAATGCCTAAAATAAGAGTAATTTGAAATTTCAATTATTAAATTAAAAAAAATTAAAGTTAAGTGAGCAAAATAAAAGTAAAAAGATAATTAAATGATGATTTATGTAATTTATTCAAAAAATATTAAAACTTCACCAAATAATATTTAAGAGTCACTAAATAATTTTTTATTAAAATAAAATAACTTTCATGGAGATTTTGACAAGCTTGAGTTGGCTTTCAAGATGGTGACGAGCCATAACCATGAAATGACTTGAAGACTTTGATAAGTTTGAAGAATATTTGAATTTTAGTGTTTCTTTGTAGTAGTTCGCTGTTTCGGATAAATACATCATACTATTTATTAAAAAAAAGTGTGAAAAATAATGATAATGTGATTGAAAGTGAGAGAGAGTGAAACAGAGAAGAAGAATGGTGAAGAAAAAGACGTAGATTTTGATGGATCATAGACATGGAGACAAGAACAGAAGGTTATAGGGATTAGAAGGTTCAAGGGATCATGGGTCATGGTCTTCACAAAATTTTAAAGATATTAGAATTTTGTTTTTAAAATTTTGAAAAAAGTTAAATTTGTCCTCTTTAGCCTTGTAAGTTTTGAATATTTTTACTTAAATCTCTTATTATAATTCTAAAAGTTTTATCATTTTTTTTGAAAATTTAGTTTAAATCTTTAATTTTTTATAATTTAAATTAATCTCAAACTCTTATCCTAAGTTCCTCCACTATATGGCGTTAATATTTTTTTCTCCCTAGAATTTCAGGCTTGTTAAAACAATCAAGTTAGGGCGAGTTTAAAGAATGACATCTTAATTTATGGTTAAAAAATGACAAGTTTCGAAATTTGTCCAAACAACTTAAAATGTTATACTTTTTTTTTATAACATTTTAGGTTGATTTTCATAGTTTTTCGACAAGTTTTGAATTTTGTTTTACAAGTTTCAAAGTTGTCAAAAAAAATTACCAAAAAACAAAACAAAATTTTTACAAAATTTGAAACTTGTCAAAAAACTAACCTAAAATATTATAAAAAATATAACATTTTAAGTTATTTAAATAAATTTCAAAATTTGTTATTTTTTAATCGTAAATTAAAATATTGTACCTCAGATAGAAGCTGAGAAGAGAGTAGTTGTAGAAGAAAAAAGAGTACAATAAAGAAGATAAGTTTTTTATTTTCATTTTAGGAATAGGTAAATTTTAATCCTTAAATTTGTCTACTTTTTACACGTTAGCATTTAAAGATTTTTTAATCTACAGTGGTACTTAAAATTTTCCATTTCTCCACATTGGTACTTTTTTTCTCGTATCAGTTTTAATTTCTATATCTTTTATACTTTTACAATTCTTACAAATTCTAGAAATTTACTTATTACATATTTTTATGTTTTTCTATAACTTTTTTTAATGTCGTTAAAATATTAATTTTATTTTTGGTGTTGATGTGATATAATCTCATAAAATTATGTTATAAAAATTAGATGAGTTATATTTTGATACATAGTATGTGTAAAATTCAACTAACAATCAATTGGTCTAGAGAGATGAGACACTAAATCCCTTAAGAAAAGTCAATAGTTCGAATCATGGCGTTGTGAATGGAGCAAATCAGGTTGGAAGAGTCGTCCGCATAGCGGGCCTTTGCAATACCTAATCTGAATTAGTCAGTCAATGAATTGTATACATGTGGTTAAACCACAAAATAACATGTGTAAACTTATTTACACAATATTTTCTACTTAAACTATAAAATTTAAAATCTAAATTTCTACCTTAAAACCTTAAATCATGAACCTTAAAGTGAAAACACTTTTGAAAACAACAAAGTAAAAGCAATTGAAATTCTATGTGTGTTGTGTTAAACCTAATAATTTAGAACCTAAAGCATTATAAAACATATAATTTTCGGGCTAAAATGTTTTTTAAAATCTTAAATTTCTAACATTTTCACTTTTGCTAAAGTATTTTTGAAAGTCTTCATTTATATCTCCAGTTTTTTTATATTTAAAAAAAATGCTAAAATAGACATTTTACTATTTAAAAGTGAAGGTTGTAACACTCATAAAATATGACTAAATAAAAATGATTATGAATGCCAATGGCAATTTGAACCCATGACCTAGGCTTTGGTTGTGTAACTCTTAACCATTTGAGCTAAGATCTTTTCTTATATTAGATTGTACCCAACTAGTATTAAGTTTCTTGAAATGCCTGAAACAAATAAAATAATAATAATAATAATAAGTCTAAAATATCCCAACTACCCATTTATGGCTTATTATTTCTGTCTATTCACCAAAAAATAATATTCAGAACCTTCAATTCTTCCCGACCCTTCACCTTCCTCCACTGGTCACCAGCCTTGATCTTCGTCACCGTCACATCGTGCCGTGCACCATCACAGCCAATTGAGTTGCCGCTTTATTCCGAACCTAATGCCATTTCTCACTCGCGCCAAAGAGCTGTCGTTTTTCGTGAAATCTTGCTTCAAAGCTCGGTGAAAAACCAAGAGTTTTCGCCAACTCCACCGTCGTTGTCTTCGTGTTGCGCCGAGCAAAACTATGGTCATCGATCAACTATTCATTGCCATTTAAGGCCTCATCGGAGCTATGCCGATTCCGAGCATTTATCCCTGTTTTGGCAAATTCGGTAAGGTTTTTGACTTAATCTAGGTTTATTTAAAGTTATGGTTGATTTTGAGATTGTTTTCTGCATTTTGGGAGTGTATTCGGTCAATATAGGCCGCGCGTGGGTCGCACGCGCCTTTCGGAACGATTCTTGGTCGCCTAGGATGGTAGCCCTTGAATCGAGCCGGTTCAGTGTTGAGTTGGCCTGGCCAGACCCTGTCTGGGCTATCAAACCAGGCAGGCCTATTAATTTTAGATTGGGTCGGCCTGCTTAAGGCCCAAAGCCCCAAGCCCGTCTGACCTAAACCCAAATATCTAACCCGATATGAACCTATTTGATCGACCTGAGTCTGATCGAACTGACCCAAATCTGAACCCGTACCTAACTCAAACCGAATCAATTCAGTGAGTCAACTCGCCCGAGTCAACCCGATTGACCCAACTCATGACCTATTGACCGCTGATGTCAGTGTTGACTAATGACGTCAGCGTTGACTTTGACCCAAAAAGTTAAATTTTTTGAAAACCTGTATTTTATATTTTTCGACATCTCGAGTTTAATTTTGAAGCTTGTTTTGCGAAATTCTAACTCGAAAGCCTCTGAATCTGACCTTGAACCTGAACTTGTATATGTATTTAATTATTCAGTTAATAGCATTGTGAATAAATATTGGATTTTGAATTTGTGTAATTGAAGGTATTCATAGTTCCTTGTATACAAGATGTTGAGGGACATAGAATTCGGGTTCGAGAGTGATCGAATGGAGTAACATGGATAGAATGATGTAGCTCAGAGCTGAGGTAATACATTACTACCCCTTGCATTCTTTATGAAACATGTTGGTATTCAATTAAAGCATGCATGATTATGATTAATTGTACTTTCAACCCTGTTTAAGTCAATTTGACTACAAAATAAAAGAATGGTAAAATACCCATAATAAAAGAATGGATAAGAACGAATTATTCAAAAGAGAAGTTTAATATACTGAAAAGATCATGAGTTCGGTAAGTGATTAATAAGACAATTAATCCCCCAATCCGATTAATAGTGTTAAAGGATTTGATATATGAAATATTTTGTTAATAAATAACAATAATACCCTTAAGACGTAAGAATGATTAAAATACCCCTAACAAAGGAAATGACCTAAAATTTACACTTGATCTGATAAAATAATTACTTCATCTTAAATCACTGATCTATTGGGAAAGATATTAACCTTGTAAAAACATATATTTCATGCCTTTTTACTCTGTTATTTGCTTGTTTTTAAGCTCATTCCATATGCATTTAATTGCATCTAGTTCATTTAGTTGCATTTGGTTTTGTTCACTTAGTTGTCGAGGTTTAATTGCAAAATGGGTACTACTTGAAAAAGGGTTGGTCTGATATGGTGATGCGCAGGTACGCAGGGAAGAGTGGTTGAACAAATGAAAATGCTATAGCATTTTGGACGGTAAAAATCTGGATGCAGAAAAAGACACAAATAACGAAGATATCTATTCAACCCACATGTGAGAACCCCTATTTGTCTCTTATACCAAACATGTGCCAGGGAATATTTCTTAGGCCATACAAAGAATGTTTAGGGCATTAAAACCTAGAAGCCTCCACTATAAAAAAGACAAGATACCCTCATTAAAGAATGAGTTAGAAAAAGTGACTTTAAGACTAAGAGAGAGAAGTGCCAAGGCAGCTACATTTCCTTCTCATTCCTCAACTTGGTGTCCTCCATTGTTGAAGCTCCAAGAGGTGACCTTGCTGGCCTTTGAGAGAAGCAACAAGTCTAGGGCGGTTCGTGGCAGTCTAAGGCGGAGCAGGAGATTTCTCTTCTTTTTGCTTTTGCTTTAACATTTTCTTCATTTTTGGAAATGGGTTGTATGAGACGAATGATGTTGGATGTTTATTACCAAGCCATGAACTAATTTTAGATGGTTTGGGTTTGTTTGGATGATTATGTTTAGTTTCTTTTAATAGATGTTTTGTGTTTTTTAGTTTTATCCTTGCTTTGTCTACTGTTTTATTGACCTAAGGTTGTAAGAGCCTTCGAGAGTTGGCCTTCCTTTAGGTGTTAGATTAGTCTAGTGGTCGAGAGAGATAGACTTAGATCCACATAGGTAGTGGAGTTGGATGCTGAGAGGCACAACTCTAACCCACCTTAGAGATAAGTGGAGGGTTTCAACGGATAAAAGGATAGTATTTCATGGGTAGAAGTATGCTAGGGTTTACGCTGAAAGGTATTGCTATAGCATATTAGCTGACAGGCTTCTTACTAGAGATAGCTTAGAAGCACTCTTAGAAAATCCTGCCGAGTAGGGGATAAGTTGGAGATTGCGAAGCATATGAGAGAGCTAGACATAGGTTATCTTGGCAAGCCCAGCCGTTCATTCCCATAGTGAGTTTCGCACACGTCTGAGGACCATTAAAGTCTATTTAGTTTACTTTAGTTTTATTTACAGTTGTTTGCTACAACAATTCTAACCTTGCTTCCACTTGCCATTGCATTTACCTTGTCAGTTTATGTTTTGTGTGCTTAAACTTGACTTGAAATACCTCTAATCCATGTGGAGACGATACTCATTCATCACTATTACTACTTGTTTGACGTGTATACTTGCACTATTTGCGTATCATTTATAGTACACCACAACACACAAAAAGTTTTTGGCGCCATTGCCAGGGATTGGCAATTGGTCATTTTCGGTTTAGTTTTTGCATTTCTTTATTTCTTTTCTATTTTTGTATAGGTTTATTAGTTGTTGTTGTTTGTCTTTTTCAGGTGTTGCCCTAGTGCATGACTCGAAGAAGACTCAACGGACCCTTACAACCTATCATTCCTGAAGTTGAACATCTCTTTCGACAAAGAAGTCGTATTCAAAAAGCTTTGAGAATCATGAACAAACATCAAAATCAAGGATTATCGGTTGATAATCAAGGAAATCTTGATGCTGCAGCAAATCTAGAGCAATAGTTCGGCCTCGAGCTATTAGGGATCACTTGAATCCTATCTTGGATGATCTAAATCCTGGAATTATGGCTCCCGAGATTCAAGCAGCTCATTTTGAACTCAAGCCAATCATGTTTAACATGTTGAATTCCATTGGGCAATTTGGTGGATCGCCTCATGAAGATGCAAGGCAACACATCCATGCATTCTTGAAAGTTTGCGATTTATTTAGACAACAAGGGGTGCATGAAGATGTGCTGAAGTTGAAGCTATTCCCTTATTCCTTGCGTGATCGAGCGAGAGCTTGGTTGAGTGGAGTACCCACTGGCTCGATGGAGACATGGACAAACCTATGCAAGAGTTTTCTAATGCAGTATAATCCACCCAATAAGAATGCCCAATTAAAGAATGACATTGCTTCATTTCGTCAAGCTGATGACGAATCAATGTACGAGTGTTGGGATAGATTCAAGTGATTGTTGTGCAAGAGCACAAATCATGGCTTCCATGATTGGACACAAGTGGTAATGTTCTACAATGGTGTTAATGCCCCTACAATAATGATGTTAGATGCTTCAGCAAATGGAACCTTACTGGACAAGTCACCCGAAGAAGCGTTTGATATTCTTAATAGGATAGCAAACAATGACTACCAATTCCTTACCTCAAGGCTCAGAACAGGGAGAAAGACTTAAGGGATACTAGAGTAAGATGCTGATGACTCAGTTTCAGCTCAATTATCAGCCATTACCAATATGTTAAAGAATCTCCAACGTCCAACTGAGGTAAAGTAAGTGAAGGTTACATCTACTTGTCTTCGATGAGAAGGAAACCATCATTTGAGTGAGTGTCTAGAAAACCAAGAATCTACCAACTATGTGGGGAACTACAATAGGAACAACAACCCCTACTCGAACACCTACAATCCATGATGGCTTCAACATCCTAACCTTTCTTGGGGGAACTAGGAAAACAACAATGATGGCAGCTCGAATCAGCAACAAAATCTGATCAAACCCCCAAGTCCCCAGCAGAATATGCCATGGCAAAACAATAGAGGTTCATCATCTTCGTCAAATAAAAATTCTTTGGAAGCTACATTCAAGGATTTCATGTTAACAACGAAGAACTTTATGGCTACTATAAAGGTTCTACTTCAAGAACATATTGTGTCCAACAAGAACCAAGGCGCATTGCTACAGAGTCATAGCTCGTCCTTAAGAACTTTGGAAACAGAAGTAGGGAAAATTGCACAAGCCTTGCATATGTGACCTCAAGGGAGTTTGCCTAGTGGCACTGAAGTCACTAAACCTCATGGAAAGGAACAGTGTAGTGCACTCACCTTGAGGAGTGGTACGCAACTCAATAAAGGAGATAAGTTTGGGGGGAAAGACAAAGGAAGACTCCAACCCCAAGTCTGGCAAAAAGAACCTATTGTATAAGAAGATATACGTTTTGAGGAGGACAAGGATGAGGGCCCAACTAAAGAATCTACTGAGGAAGGGCCAACTTTTGCTACGGCAAAAGACAAACTCTCACTAGTAGAGGAAGAAGTCAGATCCCCACCTCCCTTCCCTCAAAGATTGAAGAAGTATAAATACGATCTTCAGTTCAAGAAATTTGTGGATATCCTTGATCAACTGCATATCAATGTCTCATTTCTGGAGGCTATTGATCAAATGCTCACTTATGCTAAATTCCTCAAGGGTATTGTTACCAAGAAGAGGAAACTTGAAAAATATGAGACAATTGCCATAACAAAAGATTGTTATTTTGTATGGAGCAAGTTGCCACCTAAACGATAAAATCCTGGCAGTTTCATCATTTCATGCTCCATTGGTGACAACTATGTGTAAAAATGAATTTATGGACCTTGTGTCTAGTGTCAACCTAATGCCTAAGTCTGTTTTTATGAAGCTTGGTATGGGAGAAGCAAGGCCTACAACATTTATTTTGTAGCTAGCCGATCGCTCCCATGTCCGACCAAAAGGAATGATTGAAGATGTTGTGGTAAAAGTTGATAGATTTGTCTTTCCAGTCGACTTTCTCATTCTTGACTGTGAGGCGGATAACAATGCACCCATAATCTTGGGACGACCATTCTTAGTCACCAGCCACATTTTAATTGACTGTGAGAATGGTAAGTTTACCATGCGGGTTGCTGATCAAAGGGTAACCATCAATATCTTTAACACCCTCAAATATGTGGACGAAAATGAGGAATGTCAATACATAGATGCTACGACAGAAGAGCATGGTGAAGAATTATGCTGCAACAATTTCTTGCAAATGGAAGCACATATGGAGTTCAACGAGGATAATGATCAGGAGCTCAAGAACTTCCCGTTAGAGGTGGAATAGTCTAGCTTGCTCGAAGCTACACCAGGTACGCACTTCGAACCCTTTAACTTTTCTAAATTTACTCATTCTAAACCCTCCCTTGAGCATGCACCCACATTAGAACTAAAGCCTTTGCCACCACACCTTAAATATGTTTATTTGGGTAGTAATGAGACTTTGCCGGTGATAATTTCATCTA
Source organism: Hibiscus mutabilis (assembly GCA_019671005.1). NCBI lineage: Eukaryota > Viridiplantae > Streptophyta > Magnoliopsida > Malvales > Malvaceae > Hibiscus > Hibiscus mutabilis. The sequence goes on along the minus strand of CM033715.1, from coordinate 2,539,211 downwards.
GTCTTACACCTAAGTAGGAATATAGCTTTTTAAATATGTTATCTCAACATAAAAAGGCTATAGGATGGACCATGGCTGACTTGAAGGGTATAAGCCCTACTATTTGTATGCACAAAATTTTGCTTGATGATTGTCACAGCAATTCTGTTGAACCCCAAAGAAGACTCAATCTGATCATGAAGAAGGTAGTGATGAAAGAGATAATCAAGTGGCTCGATGCTGGTGTCATTTACCCAATATCCAACAGTTCGTGGGTCAGCCCGGTACAATGTGTACCCAAGAAAGGAGGTATGACCGCGGTGAGCAATGAAGAAAATGAGTTGCTACCAATAAGGACCATCACGGGTTAGATGATATGTATGGACTATCGAAAGCTTAACAAGGCAACCAAGAAAGACCATTCCCCCTCCTATTTATTGATCAAATTCTAGATCGATTGGCGGTCAAAGTCTTTTATTGTTTCCTCGATGAATAATCAGGGTACAACCAGATTACTATAGCACCCGAAGATCAAGAGAAGACAACCTTCACCTGCCCCTATAGTACTTATGCATTTAGAAGGATGCCCTTCAGGCTTTGCAATGCTCCGACAACTTTTCAGAGATGCATGTTAGCCATTTTTTCGGATATGGTTGAAGAGTTCTTGGAGATTTTAATGGATGACTTTTTAGTCTCTGCTGATGACTTTGAAGCATGTTTGGGCAATTTGGCAAGGGTACTCAAGAGATGTGAAGAAGCTAATTTGGTTCTCAATTGGGAGAAGTGCCACTTTATGGTAACCGAAGGAACCATTTTGGGCCATAAGATTTTGAAGAGAGGCATTGAGGTAGACAAGGCAAAAGTTGAAGTGATTGAGAAGTTACCTCCTCTGACCACTGTCAAGGGAATTTGAAGCTTCCTAGGACATGCAGGCTTTTATCGGAGGTTCATCAAGGACTTCTCCAAGATTTCCAAGCCGCTATGTAATTTGCTACAGCAAAACCAGCCCTTCGCATTTGATAAAGATTGCCATAGCGCATTCAATGAGCTGAAGGAAAAACTCATCTCAGCCCCCACTGTTGTTCCACCAGATTGGGACGAGCCCTTCGAGCTGATGTGTGACGCAAGTGACTATGCAGTAGGGGCAGCACTTGGGCAACATCGAGGTAAGCTTTTTAATGTTATCTATTATGCTAGCCGCACTTTAAATGATGCACAAATCAACTACACCACGACTGAAAAAGAGTTGTTAGCCGTTGTATTTGCCTTCGATAAGTTGAGGGCATACTTAATAGGCACTAAGGTCATTGTTCACACTGATCACTCAGCTATTAGGTACTTACTGACTAAGAAGGATGTTAAACCTAGACTTATTAAGTGGATACTTCTTTTGCAAGAATTTGACCTGGAAGTTAGAGATAGGAAAAGATGTGAAAACTAGGTGGCTAACAATCTCTGTAGGTTAGAAAATAAAGCTAAAGACACCAATGAACAAGACATTAAGGAGGGATTCCCTGACGAGAAAATCTTATATGTTACGTCAATTCCATGGTATGCTGATATTGTGAACTTTCTTGTTAGTGGTATTTTGCCTCCTGATTTAAATAGCCAGGGCCGAAGGAAGTTCAAGCACGATGTGAGATTTTATTTCTGGGATGAGCCTTATTTGTTCAAGAAATGTGCTGACCAAATGATAAGAAAATGTGTCCCCAAAGAAGAGCAAAAGGATATCATATTCCATTGCCCCTCATCTTCGTGTGGAGGCCATTTTGGAGGAATTAGGACTACTGCAAAGGTCCTACAATCAGGATTCTATTGGCCCACACTCTTCAAGGACGCACATGAATTTTGCAAGACTTGTGACCGATGTCAAAGAATGGGGAACATATCTCGGAGACATGAAATGCCAATGCAAGGTATCTTGAAGGTAGAGTTTTTTGATGTGTGAGAAATAGATTTCATGAGACCATTCCCTTTATAATTTAGGGATCTTTACATTTTGTTGGCAGTAAATTATGTGTCAAAATGGGTTGAAGCTGTGGCCACATCAAAGAACGACTCTAAAACAGTTTTGAAGTTCCTTCACACGAATATCTTCACAAGGTTTGGAGCACCACGAGCTATCATCAGCGATAAAGGAACCCACTTTGACAATAAGCTGATTGCCAAGGCATTACAAAGATATGAGGTGAGACATAAAATTGCTATGGCATACCACCCCCAAACCAATAGAAAAATTGAGATCTCCAATCGAGAGAAAAAACAGATACTTGAAAAGGTAGTCAACCCCAAAGCAAAATGATTGTCTCCAAGGCTCGATGAGGCTTTATGGGCATACCGCACATCTTTCAAGACACCATTAGGAATGTCCCTATTCAAGCTTTTCATGGCAAGGCATGCCATCTCCCCGTAGAGCTTGAACACAAGGCTTATTGGGTCATTAAGAAGCTTAACATGAATGCCCAGCTAGCTGGAGAAAAAAAAGCTATTGGAGCTTAACGAGATAGAAGAGTTTCGAGCCCATGCTTATGAGAATGCGAGATTGTATAAATAAAAGACAAAGAAGTGGCATGATAAGCATATTTTGCCACGACATTTTTTAGAAGGCCAACAAGTGCTTCTCTACAACTCGAGGCCCAAGCTTTTCCTTGGGAAATTAAAATCTCGATGGTCAGGTCTCTATCAAGTGCATAAAGTTTACCCCTATAGAGCTGTAGAAATTAAGAACCTCGATGATGACACGAACTTCAAGGTCAATGGCCAACACCTGAAGGTCTACAATGGAGCTCCAATCCTAAGAGACAAGTCGTCTCTACTCCTCCATGACCTTTGAGAGTTTGCGTCTCAGTATTCTTTATATTATGCTATAGCATTTTCCTGTTCATAAATAATTTAGTTGTACTGTTCTTTTTTCTAGTAATCTTTTAATTATTTTTCGGTGTTCCCTTGTTTTATTCTATGTTTGTCTCTATCAACCCTAGGTCTGAAATATCCCTAGGTTGCAGGTGGAACGTTGGGCCGAGTTTAATATTGATAGCTTTTTCTTCCTAGGCTTTGGGTTTTGTCTCTATTCCAATAAGGGAAGTTAAAAGAAAGAGGCCAAAGATAATTCCAATATTTGGGGGGTTGCGACATTAAAGAAAGAAAAAAAAGAAGGGAAATATTCTTTTTTATTTTTATTCTAAAACCTAAACAATCATAACCTTACACCCTCTTTCCACCTTTTCAGCTTTTCATTAAATACCATTCTTCTCTCTCCTCTTATACACGCCGCACAACCGTCAGTCATCATCTTCTCTCTCTAATTACTTGCTGCAGTTCACAACCCCTCAACTCCCCTCTCACTACTTTGTCTCTTTCACTTCACTTTCTCTCCCCAACTTCATCTTCTTTTTTCAACTGTTGTTTCCCTTCCACTTCTGTTACAATAAAACTCTCATTCTCTCCAACCCCCCAAGATATTTGCCCCAACCCTCAGTGACAATGGTTCGTTGTAAACATGTAACTGGTGCCTCTAGCAGTACACAGCCTCTGCCCGTTATAGAGATTAAAAACTTCTCTGATCCTTCAGCCAAGGAAAGATTTCAACAACTCAAGGACCGAAAGACCTTCGCTAAACAAGGATTCAAGTTCCCTACTGAAGGGGAAGCAACTTTCGACAAAGAGGTGATGAATGTCATCACCACCCATGGCTGGGAAAATTTTTTGAGGCACCCTGAAGACATCTATGTGCCTTTGGTACGCGAATTCTATGCTCATCTGACGAGCACTACCTACTCAAGTGTGTATGTTCGAGGAGAGTAGATTAAGTTCACTACTGCGGCAATAAAAAAATATTATGGACTGAAAAATGTGGTAGACCATCATACGCTTTTACTGTTGGTGTAGACGTCTAGACATATAAGGAATTCTTGTGTTTCAGTGGGACGGAGTTAGGCATAGCCACTCGATCAGTGGAGCGAAGACGAATCAAGCACGAGGCCAAAGTTTGGAATCACTATGTGAAGACACGTCTCATGCCCACATCCCACTCGGCCACTGTCCACATCACAAGACTGCTCCTTATACACTCAATTCTAAATGGCATGTCTATTGATGTAGGAAAACTGATTGTTGATGAAGTTTACTCCTGTCTGAAGAGGAAATCCAGTCTATTAATCTTCCCCAACCTCATCACAGCTCTTTGCTGCAAGAAACAAGTTTTTGAGGACCCTCAAGACGATGAGAAGGAAAGGGGCAAGAATCTGATAACTCCATATCAAATCTCTGGTCTGAATGGATTCAACGAAGATGCCCTAGCAGAAATTGTAGCAGGAAGAGCCAAATCATTTGTTGCAGCAAGGATTGCTTCCCTGGTCGCCATTACCACACACATACGTGCAGACATCGATGCGATGCGTGGCAACCTCACAACCTTCTTTCGGTATGTAAAGGAAAGAGATGCAGTTTTCAATGCCTATTTTAAAGAAATGCTGCCCCATATGGATGTTGATTTCCCCTTCTTCCCCGAGGATTTATTTACTGTAGAGGGACACTCATCTTTATGTTGTTTGCCTGGATATTGCGTTTAAATAAATGGCAGCAACAACAAATGAGTGAATGAAAGTAGTCACATGATTACTCTACTTACTGGCTAGAAAATGGGGTGTTTGCTCCACTTCGTGTTCAAGTCTAGGAAGGTAGTTGTGATGAGCTGACTCCCCTCGTAGCAGCGTAAAAAAAGAAAAAGAAAAGAAAAAAGTTACAATAATGGGAGTAAAATTTGTGCTTAACTTGATTAGAAATACTAAGGTACATTAGAGAGCTTTGCTAGAAATTTTTCTTAACTATATTAAGCATAGGTTGGATGCAATCTCGCACACACATACAAAGGACCTTGACCTAATGAATAGATCTTAAAATCCCAGTTTAGTCTAACATGTTGAAAGCCTTTAATTTCTGAGGACTAAAATTTTTCCATAGCTCTATCTGGAACTAAATTTGTGCCATAGCATTTCTTTTGTTTTACTCATTGCTTGGGGACAACCAATAGTTTAAGTTTAGGGGTGTGTTAACCTTGCTAAAAGCATATATTTCATGCCTTTTTACTCTGTTATTTGCTTGTTTTAAGCTCATTCCATTTGCATTTAATTGCATCTAGTTCATTTAGTTGCATTTGGTTTTATTCACTTGGTTGTCGAGGTTTAATTGCAAAATGGGTACTGCTTGAGAAAGGGTTGGTCTGGTGTGGTGATGTACAGGTACGTAGGGAATAGTGGTTGAACAAATGAAAATGCTATAGCATTTTGGACGGCAAAAATATAGATATAGAAAAGGACAAAAGTAACGAAGATATCTATTCAGCCCACATATGAGAACCCCCATTTGTCTCTTATACCAAGTATGTACTAGGGAATATTCTTTAGGTCATACAAAGAATGTTTAGGGCACTCAACCCTAGGAGCCTCCACTATAAAAAGACAAGATACCCTCATTAAAGAATGAGCTGGAAAAAGTGACTTTAAGACTAAGAGAGAGAGAGCCAAGATGGCTACATTTCCTCCTCATTCTTCCTTAACTTGGTGTCCTCCATTGTTGAAGCTCCAAGGGGTAACCTTGCTGGCCTTTGAGAAAAGCAGCAAGTCTAGGGCGGTTCGTGGCAGTCCAAGGCGAAGCGGGAAATTTCTCTTCTTTCTGCTTTTGCTTTAACATTTTCTTCATTTATGGAAATTGGTTGTATGAGATGAATGATGTTGGATGTTTATTACCCAATCATGAACTAATTTTAGATGGCTTGGGTTTGTTTGGATCCTTATGTTTAGTTTCTTTTAATAGATGTTTTTGTGTTTTTCAGTTTTATCCTTGCTTTGTCTACTGTTTTATTGCCCTAAGGTTGTAAGAGCCTTCGAGAGTTGGCCTTCCTTTAGGTGTTAGATTAGTCTAGTGGTCGAGAGAGCTAGACTTAGATCCACGTAGGCAGTGGAGTTGGATGCTGAGAGACACAACTCTAACCCACCTTAGAGATAAGTGGAGGGTTTCAACGGCTAAAAAGGATAATATTTCATGGGTAGAAGTATGCTAGGGTTTACGCTGAAAGGTAATGCTATAGAATATTAGCTGTCAGGCTTCTTACTAGAGATAGCTTAGAAGCACTCTTAGAAAATCCTACCGAGCAGGGGATAAGTTGGAGATTGCGAAGCATATGAGAGAGCTAGACATAGGTTATCTTGGCAAGCCCAACCAGCCATTCCCATAGTGAGTTTCGCACACGTTTGAGGACCATTAAAGTCTATTTAGTTTACTTCAGTTTTATTTATAGTTGTTTGCTACAACAATTCTAACCTTGCTTCCACTTGCCATTGCATTTACCTTGTCAGTTTGTGTTTTGTGTGCTTAAACTTGACTTGAAATACCTCTAATCCCTATGGAGACGATACTCACTCATCACTATTACAACTTGTTCGATGTGTATACTTGCACTATTTGCTTATCATTTATAGTACACCACAACACGCAACAAAAGACTTTAGTATCAAGACGCAAATATATGTGATAACAAAATACTTGGATTTTTTTTGAACTCTGGATAAGCACCTGAAGATAAACTTACTGGAAGTTCTTCGTACTCCTAAACTGATCTAAATGACAGTAAAGAATGAATTGATCAAAATGATTGAAATGACCAAAATAACCCAGGCACTGAAATTACCAAATTAACTGAAATGATGGATATACCATCGAGTTCTGAAATGAATGAGTTGTTTGTATGGACCGTAAAGATCTGGATGTCTGAACTATCATCAAGCACTTAAATAATTAAATACCCACATGACTTGAGATATGTGAAAGCTTAGAAATTATAAAAATTTTTGTAGACCGTAAATGACTATAATGCCCTTGTGGGTTTGAAGCCTGGCTTATATAAATCAGTCATTCTTAATATTGTTATAATAATGAAAGAATACTCCAAAAATACATGTTCAACCGTTCGAGGCTTGTTCCAAGATAACTTGTGACGGTGACCTGTTCAACTATACCATGCAGCTAGAACTAAATATCGACCACGTGTGAGGTGTACTTATTTGAATGCTTGGAAAGTAACGCATTGATAAAAAATGTTTAATGGATGGACTTGGAAGCGTTGCAAGCCGTCAGTAGTCTTCAGCACAAAAAATCACCAACTTACTCTATCGGGGTTAAATTACGAAAATGGCCCTATAAGTTAAATGACCACATTACCGTTGTTGGCCAAAAATGATCGGAACATTCCCAATATATATGATATATTGAATGATTCTAATGTACCAATTCTCGAATGTCGGGTTGGAGACGGTTACCAAGCCCCCTTTAATAGGGACCTCATTTTTGAAATTAGTTCAAAATTGTTAGAAGTTCAATGTTTCCCCTTTTTCTTGTAAATACCAAGTATCTCTGAGAAATAAATTATTTCATCTAGTGTGTTCCAAGTGCACTGTATATTCTCTCCATTTTGAACCCAAGATTGTCTCTTTGATCTGAATCATGACTTCTATCTATTTGAAATAAACTTCTGTATCTGATATGAAAAACATGCTCTTTGGTTACTGTTTCACTGAAAACAATTATTTGTTTTATATTTACTGATACTTCTACTTATTACTAATTACTATTAATATTGCCTAGATTGTTTTACTAGGGTACTTAGGATAAGATATGAAGTCACTACAGGTTTACCCCTGATCTGGATGGTAATTCCTATAGTGCCAGGTTCCTATGCTTTGGCTAGGGTGATTCCTACTATATCAGGTTCCTATGCTTCGGCTAGGGTGATCCCTACTGGACCTAAGGTATCCCCTTAGAATGACACCTACGCCCAATGGGCCTGGGTTAATGCCCCTTATAGATGTAGTTTTGGGGAACTGCATACTCGAGTTCGGTTAGAGGGTAGATAGAAAATTTAAATTGAACTTTATTGCTATTTGAATTATGTGTTCATGAAATAAAATGTTCACTGTATTGTTACATTGTATGTATTAACTTAGCACTGTTGGAACACCCTAAACCCCCTGATTTAATTTAATCCATCACTCTCCTAATTCTCCAGTTTATAGGCTTCTCGCTTGATTCACGATGGTCGAATAAAGAACAACTCTATTACCTTCAGATATAACGTTTATTTGAAATAATTTACCGTAATTGGAACATGTTGTTACCCGAAACACTATGATAGCTTCATGATCTTCCATATACTTGCTTGTGCCTTTAGAGTTCTCTCAGTGTTGCTTTCGGAGTACGATACTAGTACAGTTAGTGGGCATGTACGTCGTGTCTTATTTTATGTCGATGTTTGTAATATATTATTTGTGGATTTCTATTTTATGATCTTCTATAATGATGTTCTGACAAAGATTTTTATTTTACGGTTTTAAATGTATTAGAAAGAAAAAAAAATCATTTTGGTTTTTACTGTGGGTAACGCATAGGCAGGTGTAAGGGGTTACACAAATCCTAATTCTAATTCTAATCTTACTTAAAGTAGAGGGGAAGAGGGGATTCTAGGGGAAGGTAATGTGTGCTCATAGGGATTTAGAATCCATCACATAAGGGAATACGAGGAAACAAAAATGAACGCCTTTGCCAACCGAACAAATTTACTTGCGTCGTTTAAAAGTACTTTTAAATAAAATAATCCAAAACACCTTGATACTACATTTATAACCTCACTTTTAAAAGTAAAACTAAACCGGAACCCAACAAGTGTCCCAATAAAAAAGTGGATGATGTTTATTCTCGGAGACACATGTTCAAATCGTTCTGTCTATCAGGTGTATGCACATTGTCAAAGGTTTAAGAATATGTATCAACATATACTACCTTATAATCACCTTTAGACTATTAAAAAAATAAAGCTAAATTGGCTCTAAATAGTTAATGTTTTAACTTGTATTCTAGCACACTCTTAACTTTATTCTTATAATAAAAAGCCCCCTAGTTTTAATTTGTACTTAAATAAACCCTTAATATAAATCAACCCTTCCCTTCAAATTAAGGGTTTGTTTGTACACATCATAAGAGCATAAAGAATGTTGGGAAACGCGATAATTGGTAGTGGCTTTTTAAAGTAATATTCCCTACAATAACAGGGATAGGGTAGATGTATCAAACCTTCGTCGCCTGTTTTGAGCATTAGAGAAGTTGATTAAATTAAGATTGGCATAATCAAGCTTCTCCAACCAGAAGGGTAGATATACCAAATTTCACGTTTTCCAACCATTTTTATGGTATTTTATGGGGGGGGGGAAATTAAAAATATATAAATTGATCATTTATTTATGTTAAAAATGATGTTTTTTATAAATAAAATTTTAAAAATTATAAAATAATTATTAAACTTTTAATTAAAAAATTATGATATAATGTTTTTTGTTTACTAATACCATAGATGTAACAAAATCTAGTTTATTATAAATATGTTGTTTCTGAGATTTTGGTAGCATGAAAATCTAAAAATTGAGCCTCTAAGAACAAGTTTAAAAAAAAATAAATTTTAAAAGTAAGCTTCTAACGATAAGTATTAGAAAAAATTGACTAAAATATTTTTTTTTCAATTTGGGTTCCTTCTATTAAGCCAAATTTGGAAGGAAAAAAATTCAATATCTATATTCAAAATTTGTAATAGAAGTAAATAAAACAAAGGTTATTAAAATACTAAACTTAGAAGAAGCCCCTCCAAAAACGATGCTAGCTGCAGCGAAGGATCGTGAGGAGATTGTGCATAATTAGTGGATAGATGATCCTGCATGGCGTTGTTAGAACCCTTATATTTATTCTCGGATTTATTTAGATTGCATGTTGAGATGCAGTCCAAGGTTTCTTAAGTCTTTTGATATAGCTGGTTTTGGTTTATTTGATAGATGTTAGGAATGATGTTTGTGTTTTCTTGTTTGATATTGTACCGTTATCCTTTAGGTTTTGTATTGGCTATCATTTCTTAATATATAAACCCAAAAAATAATACTAAACTTATCCTAAAACTTTGTTAATATTTAAATTTTGTGATTAGTTTGTATTTATGACATTATTAATTTTTAAATGTGTTTATATATTTTTTAGGCGTAAGGGTGTTATAAGCCTTTAAATTTTTGAAAAAAATATCAATTTAAAACCCTAGACTTTTTTGCACTCAATTAAGCTCTTATACTCCAAAATTTCATCAATTCACACATTTGACCAACTTTAACTGTTAAATCAAACAATTTTTTTTAGATGAATTGGTGCAACGTGTTGTGTTACAATGTTGTCACTTGACATTTTTTTAAAAAAATTAATTGTATTTAAAAATTCTGTAAAAAGTTCTAAAAAAACTTTAAAAAATTATTAAAAAAATCTTAATTTTTTTGTAAATATCACATGAAGAACTGTAGTGTGTCACGTAACAGTAATATCTCAAGAAAAAAATCGTCAAAAATTGATGGACAAAATCGGTCAAAGAGTTTAATTGATTTAATTTATTAGTTGGAGGACTAATTGAGTGCAAAAAATTTCAGAGGCTTAATTGATTTTTTTCAAAAATTCAAAGCTTTAAGATCTCTTAAGCTTATTTTTTTTAAAAAAAAAAACATCATATTTTCTTTATTTTATTTGATTTTTTCCCGAATATTAACAAACAATGTAGTAGTTGAACGACAGTCGAATCCGTAACAGATGGTCTAGTCGGTGAGACCAAAGTCCAATTCAAAATCAGTAATATTAGGGTAAAATACATAAATGGTCATTAAATTATCCCAAGAAAATACAAAATGGTCACCAAACTTTCAAAAGTTACATAATGATCATTAAACTTTAGTTTTTGTTACAAAATAGTCAACTGGGTGACATGACAGTTATAAAAAATTGTATAACAACACATTTAATCCTCAATATTTACACGTCCAATCAATTTAGACATCAATAATGAGGGTTAAATTATGACTAAATTGATTGAATGTGTAAATATGGAGGATTAAATGTGTCATTATTCAATTTTTCGCAATTGTTATGTCATTGGCTTAACAACAATTAACGGCTCAGTAACCATTTTGTAACAAAAATTAAAGTTTAATGCCTATTATGTAACTTTTGAAAGTTTAGTGACCATTTTATATTTTTGGGGATAGTTTAGTGACCATTTGTATACTTTACCCGTAATATTATGCATAGACCCTCTAATTCACCAAATTCTCACAAAAAACACTTTTTCGGACAAAAACTTTGACAATTCATTCAGAAGGCATTCTTTAAAATTTGTGTAAAAAAGCATAAAGTCAAAAAAATGTCCTTAACATTCGAATGAATAGTCACTTTAATTTAACCCTTACTATTTCATTTTGGGTCAAAATGAACTCTCTGCGGATGAAAACTATTAGTCAACTAACCGTAAATAGTTAGTGAAAACCCTAATGCTCTCATCGTCCGTAAACCCTAATGTGCCGTGCGGCACTACTTCGCCTGATAACCACGGTGGCAGGCCACCAGATATTGTTCCAGCGGTTACTTCGGTGTCGGCGAGAGAGAAACCGGCGTCTCCATCTTTGCTGGAATTAGAGCAGTCAGTTAAAAAGGGACGTAACGATGGTGAAGAGGATTTGCAGGAGCACATAACGTCCATGAAGGCTGATGATGTGATTGAGGTTGGTTTAGAATCATCCGGGGGTATCCCGACTAGTGTGCCGAGGGTTGTGGCTGGGGAAACAGTTTGTTCGAACAATACCAAAGCTACCTATGCAAGCATGGTGGCTGATGGAAAAGGGAAGGGGGCGGAGTCTGGTGCTAAACTAGAATTTGTGGAGGATGAAGTTGTGATCATGGCTGAGGATATTATTATGAATAGGGAAAGCACTATACCGTCTATCTAATTCTCTGATCGGGTGCATGATCAAGTTGATAATAATATGCGAAATGCTATTATTATACAACTTTTAGGTTGAACGATTGGATATACTGCTCTGGTAAATAGAACCAATGCATTGTGGAAACTTGTAGGGAGACTTCAAATCATTAATCTTGATAACAGCACGAACGTGATTATACGAAGGTTCTTGTTCAAGGTCCCTAAACCATCTGTAGAAGCTATTTAACGGTCCAACCATGGAGTAGGACATTTGCTACTCTGGAAAAGCATCTGACGCATGTGATTGTTTAGGTTAGATTATCGGGTTTGCCATATCGATACTACACAAAGGCTTTGTTCCACCAGATTGTTGCATTGATTGGTAGGGTAATCTGAATTGATTATAACACGGATGCGGGCGGTAGAGGTAAATTTGCTAGGCTTGCGATTCTTGTTGATTTGAACAAACCTGTCCTTTCATGTCTTCGCATAGATAGAACTATCTAGAAATCGGAGTATGAGGGACTGAACAGGTTATTACACCTGTGGTGTGTATGGGCTTTCCAAGGAGTCATGTGGTGTGAATACTACGAATACTGAGGTTCTTAAGGAGAGTGTTGGTACTAGTGTTGAGCACAGTGTGCTTCAGGAGGTGGAAGTTTCAGAATCTAAACTATTTGGTCATTGGATGGTGGTGGATACTCGAAGGCGTAGGCAGGGGGTGGGTGCAGTCGCACCAAAACTGGTTTCTCAGGAAACTAAAGGTTCTCGATTTGCTTCTTTGGAGGGTGTGAAAGATGCTAGTGTGGAGTCGATTGTTGGTACGTACCATGTAAAGGATATGAGTGTCGATATGGCCAAGGTACAATCTACTATTGGTACTCGTCAAGATCGTTCTAAGGGTACACAAGAGTTTCAATGAAACTGTAATGCCCTGATTTTGGGCCTAGAAGTTAGCCGGGTTAGGCTAGATGGCTCATTGAGTTGGTTTCGACAATTTAGGCTAGTTTCGGGATTAATTTGGTATAAATAGTTTTTGAGTAAAATTAAATATGGGATTTTTTTTAAATCCTTATTTATTATATAAGTGATTTTAGTGGAATCAATTTTGGAAAATATATTTTGGAAGGTTGACATTTTGGTACTAGTGACCAAAATGTAAAATACGTAAAACTGTTTTTAGTGACAAAAATGTAAGAGATTAAGGCTTAGAATCTTTAGGGAGCTTTGACCAAGAGTCTAATTAAGACTTTTCCTTTTATTGAATGGTTTTAATAAATAAATAATTTGAGGGAATTAATTAACCACTTTGTTTTCTCAAAATACATTTCACGTAACTACTTTCTTTTCTTATTTACTTTCTCTCAAATTCTCTCCAACCAAACAACCATTTTCTCTTCAAAGATTTAAGGTAAATATCTGATTTGATTTGTCTTTTTGATCCTAAATGATTCTTTAATGTTTTCTTAACAAAACCTTGTTTGCTCATGTAAATCTTTGCAATTGAAGGAAAAGTCAGCATTAGAGGTAAGGTTTCGTTTTTCTCCTCTAATGATAGGTTCTTTATTGAACTTTCTAAGTTCTAGATCTCTTATGATAGTTTTCTAATGGATTTTGGTAATATGTTTATGGAAAATTGGTTCAATTGAGGCTTACTTGCCTAAATTAATGGATCTTTGCTTTTGATTGGTTTTGTTGGGTTTATAATGAGATAATATGATAATTATGATGATTTGAGATGTTGATTTAAGTGATTTTGATAATAGAATCCCGGAACTAGGTAAATTGTTAGGTTTGGTTGTTGATATCTTTGGGTTGGTGGCTTGTTTATGGGGTTAATTGATTGTTAATGGTTCTTTAATGCTAAGGAGATGTTTTTTGATGTAAATTGATGTTGTTTAAGTGTAAATATCGCTGGGTAATAGCTGGAGATTTATTAGAAAGGTTTCGCCGATGTTTCGGTCGTTTTTGTTAGGCAAAAGCTTGGTTGTTGAGGGAGGAAAGTGTTGTTGTGTGTTGTTGGGATTTTGATGCAAGGGAACACATTAATCCTCTATTTTACTTTGGTTAGAAGCAGGGGATGATGATCTGATAGCTTCGGAAGGTGTTGCGGAGGATTCAGAAGCTTGATTTAGTCTCAGCAAGCCAAGCAAGGTGTAGTTGGTGAGTGGCACTGGTTTACAACTTTTCAAAGGTTTGAAAGCAAGGTTTGGAGTTTAGATTAAGCTTAAAATGCTAATCTAAGCTCAGAAGTAAGTATGAAATGTTTCGCTCTCGGTTCTCGATTTTTCCCATGGTTTTAATGTTCATGCTCATGTTTTGAAATTGGATTTGTTACCTACTGTTATGCATGTTTTTATGAATTGAGAAATGATTCATGTTATCCTATGAGATTGATTTATGGTTTTCAAGAGGTTACATCTTGATAAGAAAATGCTATACATTGATTTATGATTTAAAATAGGATATGCTATGGTTTATGTTGATGCATTGGAAAACAATATGTTAACATGGTTTTAAAGTATATATTGGCAAATGATGATGCTTATTATAATCAGATATAATTGGTCGACCAATAGAATGAGAGTGCACTATAAAAATGTAGCAAAATTCGCATGTACGTGTGTCATTCGGCTCCACATTAGCATAGCGGCTATTGTATTGAGGGTAACCAAAGTGTATTCTGGTGAGAGTAGCAAGCAGAAAACACCACGAGATCTAAGTCATGGTGAGTGCAGCAAGCACCATGAGATTCGCCTTATGGAGAGAGCAGCAAGCTCCATAAGTATTGATGGAGAGAGTAGCAAGCTCCATCAATGAGTATCCGTATATCTTATATGTTTATTATAGAGAGTGCAACAAGCTCTATGTGTATAGGGATAGCGAAGCAACCATCCGGGCCACTTGAATGCTAATATATGAGATTACATGTATCATGGTTTTGAAATGAAATTGTATATGAGATTTATACATGGGACTATATTTTGATATATGTTTTAAATGCCTAAGCATGTGAAGCTTGCACTGAGATTTGCTTTGGTTTAAAGCATGAAATTTCATGATACATGTATAAAGAGTTTAATGGTTTTGCTTTAATGGGTTTTAAAGCATGAGATTTTTTAAGAGCGTGATGGGGAAATGGTTTGATAAGAAAATGGTTTCCAATAGTGCATTGTTATGGTTTTGTTTTAAGCATCCCTCACTAAGCATATATCTTACATTCTCTTTTCTTAACAATGTAGAAAAGTAGTTTGTTCGGGTTACAAGGAAGGAAGAGAAGTGGTTCATTCGACGCACTAAGCTCAAGTATGGTTTTAACATTTCAATAGTAATGGGATTGGTAATGGGTGGACACCTTGATGTTTTTGAGAGTGTATGTTTGATGAACTCCCTGGTTTGGCAAGTTTGTTTTGCCTTATTGAGATTGTAAATGGCCTATTATGTTTGGTTTGAGCTTTGTTATGGTTTTTGGTGTTTGTTTTGGCTTTACCATAGGGTGCATGCCTATAGATTTCCCTTTTGAGCATGTGATCATGGTATGATGATGTTTTTGTTGTTTTTGGCTAAGGTTCGATTCCTAAATATGTTAAAACCATACTCAAAACAACAGAAATATGAGATTTTGACGAGATAAAAGTGTTTCGATACTGTCAAGAGGGTATCGATAACCTTTGCAGTTAAATCAGTTATTTGATGTTTTTTGAAGTTCTGATTTCTTATGTTTTAGTCCTTGATTATTTGTATGTGCAATTCAATGAGTTTGGATGGCTGAAATGAGTTGGAAATTTATGTGGTGGATCAAAACCTGAATAATTAAAAAATGGTAACTTCAATTTTGAGTTAAGTCCCTGTTTAGTGATAGTTTTACAAAATGTTCACTAAACGCTATTTAGGGCAATCAGATGTCGATTTGACACCTAATCGAGTTGAGATTTTATCTGATGCTTTCTCTCACGCTTAGGTTAACTATGTTGCACCTAGAAAAGATAAAAAAGTAAAAAAAGGTAATTTATTGAAGTGAAACTTTCAGGTTTTACTCTAATATTCCCTGTGTGACTCACTCGATTCGGTCTTTCGATTAGATCGAGTCGAAGGGGTTATAGAAATGAGGCATATATGACGTCCAATCCAGACAAGAAGTCTAAAACGAGCAAAAAAGCAAGTAAGGGGTGGATGTGGTTCCGTTGGTTCGTGGCCAAGGTGCTCAGATGATTCCTTATCATCCGTCCATTCTTTTAGGTTCTCATCAAGCTATTACAATAGTGAAAGGTGACAATAGAAGGCAAGCAATGGAAAAGACCTCGAGTAATAGAGGTAAGGAAGTAGGTCATAAGGGATCGAATGAGCATCTTACTCTTGGTTTGAAGATTTGAAAGATTACATCTAGCCGAATTACGTTTAAGATGTCATCGGCCGAGTTGGTTTAGTATTTGACAGATCAGTTAGGTGCTATTTTGCATCTCGGAGACCATGTTCGATCGTGGCATTATGTTGATGTTGATCATACATCATCGATGGTGTACTCTTCAGATGATGATGTTGAGTATTTTGTTGAGTTTCAATCTGTGGACATGGTGGAATGGTTCGAATCAGGTGTTAGGGAGCCTGCCGATACCCAGTAAGTTTTTTCCTTATATATTTTATGATGATTATGTTCATGTTGTCGAATTTCTAGGGTGCAATGAGCATGACATTTCGTCGGCATTTTAAAACTTTTGTTCGTGAACATAGTTTTAGTTTAGTGGCGTTATTTGAGTCATGAGTTAGTGGTCGTGGAGCGGATCGGGTCATTACTAAGCTCAACTTCTCTAATACTTATCGAGTGGAGTAGCACGATTTTAGTGGTGGTTTGTGGTTGCTCTGGAATGATACAGTGGAGGTGGAGATCGTACAAGTTTCGAATTAGTTTATTAATTCTCATTTGTTTGATGCGAGTGGAAACTTCCAATTTCAACTTACAATTGTTTATGCAAGTCCAACTTGTGCAAAGCATAAATTTTAGTCGAGTCAGCTGGAAAGCATTAGGCCCGATGATGATGTCCCCTGGATATTAGGGGGTGATTTTAATGTGCTATTGTATACTAATGAGCGAGTCGGAGGTGTAGCTCAACATGCAGTGGGCAACTGTCCTTTTCATTGCTAATCTTGGGATATCTGACGTTGGTTTTCGAGGTCCTCCGTTCACTTGGAATAGAGGTAATTTACATCAGAGACTTGACATGTGTATTGTTAATGCGCAATGAAGTCTCTCTTTCATCGACGCCTTTGTTACACATTTAGATAGGATCGGGTCAGATCATCGTCCATTTCTTGTTTCGTTGGGTGAGAAGGATATGACTAGGGGGCCTCGTCTGTTTCATTTTATTAATGCTTTGCAATCACAACATTCTTTTCGGGAGTTCTTAGAATCTGTATAGGCAGACGTAGGTTCTATAGAAGATAAGATTGCAAAATTCAGTATTAGTGTTGGTGATTGGAACACGGAGATCTTCGGCCACATAAGTATGCAAAAGAGAAGGGCTACGAGCACGCATCTGTGGTATTAAACGGGCCTTGGTTTCTTGACACTCAAATTCATTGATGGCATTGTTGGAAAAATTAAAGACGGAATTGGATGAAGTGTTGGCTCAAGAGGAGAGCTTTTGGCGACAAAAGATGTGTGCTAAGTGGGTTTTGCATGAGGATCGGAACACTCGATATTTTTATGCCTCGATGTTAGCTCGTAGGAAAGCAAATCACATCTCAGCCCTTAAATGTACGGATGGTTCTTGGTGTCATGATGAGGATGAGTTAGTACAAATGGCTCTTTCTTTCTATCGTGAGTTGTTTACTTCGAATAGCTCCACGCGACCTCGCACTATGGTGAAAAGGTTGTTTCCCCGAGTGCTATGAGCTTCTTTGTAGAGTTTGGGGCTTTCGGCTACTAGAGATGACATCCGACAAGCCATGTTTGATATTAGAGCTAGCAAAACATCGGGTGTTGATGGTTTGAATGCAGGTTTCTTTCAAAAGAATTGGGGCATTGTGAGGGATGTTGCTTGCGAGTTTATTCTCCACATCTTCCAATCTGGAATCATTCATGAATCTCTTAATCGTACGTTATTGGTACTGTTACCGAAAGTTTCCCTGCCTGATTTCATGAGTCAATTTTGACTGATCAGCTTGTGTTATATGTTTTATAAGGTGGTTTCAAAGATTTTGGTTTCACATCTAAAACCTCTTCTACCTTCATGGGTTTCAGAAAATCAGACTAGCTTTTCTCTTGGCATGCTTTTACAGATAATATTGTTTTCATGCAGGAAGTGATACATTCGATGCTAAAGAAAGCTGGGAAACGAGGGTGGATGGCCCTCAAAATTGACCTGGAGAAAACGTATGATAGACTAGAATAGGACTTTATGGATGATACTCTAGAAGATATTGGCATTCCGGTGGCAATGCGTTCTCTAATCATGCAATATGTGAAAACAATGTCTACTCAGGTTCTTTGGAATGGGGCTATGATTGAGGCTTTTAAACCATCATGTGGCATTCGGCAAGGGGATCCATCGTCTCCCTACCTTTTTGTTCTATGTATGGAGCGCCTAGTGCAGGGGATTCAATTAGTTGTTTTACGAGGTGAATGGAAACCTTTTTCGGTTACGGTAAATAGTCCTGCAATTTCTCATTTGTTTTTCACTAATGATATGACTTTGTTTGCGGAGGCTTCCATGGATCAGATAGGGATTGTTCGATCAGTTCATAGGGATTGTTCGATCAGTTCTAGAGAACTTTTGTCATGTTTCAGACCATAAGGTTAGTGCCACGAAAACTACTATTTGCTTTTCTAAGAATGTTTCTAGTGAGTTACAGTAGAATTTTTATCATGGTTTTGGGTTTACGGAGGAGGATGATCTTGGAAAGTATCTGGGGATACCGCTTTTACATCGCCGGGTTAGTGTTGCTTCATACCAATATCTAGTTCAAATGGTGCAAAGGAAAATGTGTGGATAGAAGGTGTGCAGCCTGTCTTTGGCCGGTCGGATTGTTTTAGCTAAATCTGTCATCGCAACGGTTCCATTATATGCTATGCAAACTGCAGTGTTACCTAAGAGTATATGTATGAATTTGGAGTTAGTGTGTCATCCGATTCAAGAGGGGGATTGGGTTTGCAAAAGATGGTTGCATAGAATGAATCCTTATTTATAAAGTTAGCTTTCAATTTGTTGGTTCGGAAGAATGCTTTGTGGGTTCGTTTCATTCGCGCTAAGTACAAATACACAAGGGGTGTTCCACTGACTTTACGCAACACAAATTATTCGCGGCTTTGGAAGGGACTTAGTCTTATATGGAATGATGTTCTGAGTAACATTATTTGGTCGATTGGATCAGGCCCTGCTAGGATATTTATTTTAATATAATAATTAAAAAATAGTTTTGGACTAAATTGAAAAGATTTCAAAAGAATTTTTAAATCCAAACAACTTGAAAATATGTTCGATAGGTTTTTATAAGGCTTTGAAAGGATTCAAAATGTTTTAAAGTAGCCAAAATCATGTTTTTAGCATAACTGATAAGTGTTCAAAAGTACTATTTTTCTTACCCTTTTTACTCATATTATTGTTAGACTTAGGCTCATATTAGTTGCATAGTTAGCCATTCATGCATTAATCCATGTTTCCTTCAATCGTTGAGCTTGATTACATAACTTGGTGATTTTTGTGGAAATAGATGCTGCTTTGGTGTGTTTTTGTGTGTATGTGCAGGATCACTTGCCAAAGCAATGCCGAGCTAGTTGCCAGGGCAATGCATGAAGGATATGCCGAGCTAGTTGCCAGGGCAGTGCATGAAGGAGACGCCGAGCCAGTTGCCATGGCATTTGTCGACAAAGACCAAAAGCAATATGGATGTCGAAATTCATGATTTTACAAGCCCAAGATGACATGGAGCAAGGTCCAAGCCCAAAGGAATTTGATTGCCATGCAGAGATTAAAGAAGAATTAAATTCCAAGTGGATAGGAGAAGTTCTAATAGGAATAAAATTATAATAAAGAATTATATTCTTTAAAGATAATTTAATTCCAACTCAAACTCCTCCTCAAAGAAGGACTTTGGCCTAGCCCTATAAATAGCAAGAGATTTCGACAATTCAATAGAGAGAGCAAGAGGGAAATTTCGCAAGTCCAAGTAGGGCAAGAGGAGAGAATTTTCGACAAGCATCAAGGGCAAGGAGGATTTCGACAAGCCTCTTCCTTCATCTTTGTTCGATTGGGTTCATGCTAGGGATTAATTATCTTGTGTTTCTTTGGAACCTAGCCATGAACTAAATTTACTTGGCTATGGTTATTGTGTTTTGTGGTTGTGAGAAACTATTGGTTTTTGTTTAGGTAATAAGAGTTTGCACTTTTCTATTTCAAGGTTTATTCATTCTTGATTCTTATTATTGTTTTGCGAGTGAATTGGGAGAGGATCTCGTGATTTCATCCATTTATCTAATATCGGGAGAGTTAGATTCAAGAAACGAATGAATATGATCTTTATGCAATCCAATGATGGTGAAGATTAATCCGGCTTAGGAATAAGTTAAGGATTTCAACGGCTAAGAGGAGTGCAAGATTGGTTGTTGTTCACCCTTGATTCACGCAGGATGTATTATCAAGGCATGCACAAGTAGCTAGAGTTTCGACTTAGGGATAAGAAGAAACCATTGAAGAACGCTCCGCCGAACCTTGAAGTTGCTGCCCGATCGCCCAAGTAGTTGCCCAACTAGTCGCCCAAGCAACCATCAATTAGTTGCCAAGGCAACCCCGTTGTGCAAGTCGCCACGGCAACCGAGTTGCCCATGCACTCTTTACCAAGACAATCCAATTGGCTATCACACCTCAACTCACGATAACCTAGCCTATCTCTCTCATTCGAATTCATCTTTTCTTTTACTTAATTGCTTTCTAAATTAGTTATTAGTTAAAACTTCTATAATCCTTCACTTGTGTTTTTACTTTTACAATGCAAGAGACTAGATTCTTGAAGTGGCACCAATCCCTGTGGAGACGATATCTTTTATACTATAACTTGCAACGTGTATACTTGCACAATTGCGTAGCACTTATTACGCGCAACAAGTTTTTGGCGCCGTTGCCGGGATTGGCAATAGCTGCGACTTTGTTTTTACTTTCTTGCACATTCTTTTTATTTTTCTTGTTTAAAATTCAAAGGGCTAACAAACTTTGGTTTTGCATTGGTATATGACCGTGGCAAGACCGACTTCACCGTAATATCCCTTTGATCCGTAAATCGAACGAACCTTACAAGGACTTAGACGAAGGATAAGAGAAGCAATGGCAAATCAAGACGGCAATATTAATCAAGATGTTCGAGCGGGAGGAGGAGTGATTCTTGCACGAAAATAAACTATTCGAGACTATCTTGAAGAAGATCTTGATGGACTTAACCCGAGTTGTCGCACCCGAAATTGAAGCCGACCACTTTGAGTTGAAACCGGTAATGTTTAATATGATCAACACAATAGGTCAATTTGGCGGCTCAAAGAATCAAGATGCACGACAACATCTGAAATCTTTCCTCGAGATTTGCAACTCGTTCAAGATACACGAGTCACCCCGATGTCTTACGATTAAGATTATTCCCTATTCACTGAGGGATAGGGCGAAAGCATGGCTAAATAGCATTCTGCCGGATCCATAGCATCTTGGACTGATCTTTGTCGTGATTTCCTTGCTAGATTTAATCCTACAAATTTAATCGATAAGCTTCGAACGACATTACTTCTTTTCGGCAGCGGATGATGAATCCATGTACGAGGCTTGGGAGCGATATAGAGAACTTCTACATAAATGCCCTCTACACGGATTCCCGGTGTGGACTCAAGTGACAATGTTTTACAACGCCGTGAATACACCAACAAGGATGATGCTAGATGCCTCGGCAAACGGCATACTCTTAGATAAGTCGCCGGAGGAAGCAATGCAAATTTTAAACAGGCTGGCCAAGAATGACTATCAATTCCCATCTACTAGAAGAGGAGGAGTTAGACGCCAAGCCACAATACATGAACTAGGATCATCAGATTCAATTTCGGCACAATTGGCCGCTTTAACCAAGATGGTCCAGAACATGCAAAAACCAAACAACACACATGAAGTCAAGGTAATGGATTCTTTTTGTGAGTTATGTGGTGATAACCATAATTCTTCCAATGCATGCAAATCCGAATCTAGCTTCTATGTGGGGAATTACAATCGGGCAACAACATGATGTCAAATACATACAATCCAGCTTGGAAGAAGCACCGAATTTTTCATGGAGTAATCCCAACAATGCTCTAAAACCGAACAATCGAATGCACAAGCATCGGGATTCCAAAGAGAATATGCCACGACAATGGATGCCGCAAAGAACAACCGACAACATCTAGTTCTTTGGAAAATTCTCTAAATGCTTTTATGATGAAAACTGAATCTTATATGGTTGAGAATAGTAATTTCATAAAAAGAACTGATGCTTTTATTAACAGGACCGAGATGAGATTGCAAAACCAAGAGGCGGCAATCAAATCATTGGAAAATCAAGTCGGACAGTTTGCTCAAAATCTGAACACTAGACCACAAGGAGGTTTACCTAGCGATACTGAAGTCGCAAGAGGAACTGGCCATGAGCAATGTAAGGCAATCACCACCGTAGTGGCCAACAACTTAGAGAGGTTCAAACCCGCTCGTCAAACAAAACCCCACAAAAAGATCAAGACGAACCTAGCGGCAAAGTCTCAGATGCTGAACCAAGAATTGCTGCGGCAACCGGTGACGCCTCGGCAACTTGCGATAAGCACGCCGGCAACCCCAGGTTGGTAACGCATCGGCAACTCCGGATGTCCCCTCGTAATGCCGTCAATCAGGTTTCAAACCAATGAAAGGATAGAAGATATCCGACTTCCACCACCATTCCCACAAAGGTTGAAGCGACAAAAGCAAGAATACCAATTCAAGAAGTTTCTTGATATCCTAAAGCAAGTCCACATCAACTTGCCATTGGTGGAAGCAATTGAACAAATGCCAAACTATGCCAAGTTTCTTAAAGACATTGTGTCTAAGAGAACAAGGCTAGGAGAGTTTGAAACAATTGCCGCAACAGAGGGATGCATGGCAATGTTGCACAATCGTATGCCGCCCAAGTTGAAGGATCCCTAAGTTTCACAATACCACTGTTCTATTGGAAATCACTATGTCGGGAAAGCACTATGCGACCTAGGGGCTAGCATAAACTTGATGCCTAAATCGGTTTTCCGTAAACTAGAATCGGGAAGGCAAGACCTACAATTATTATGCTGCAGCTAGCCGAGATCCTATGTACATCCGAGGGAAAAAATCGAGGACATACTTGGTAAAAGTTGATAAATTCATTTTTCCCGCTGACTTTATTGTTTTGGATTGTGAAGCGGATGAGCATGCACCTATCATTCTCGGAGACCATTCCTAGCGCGGCAGGAGAACCTTGATCGACGTTGAAAAGGAGAACTCACAATGAGGGTGAATGACCAGCAGGTAAAACTAAATGTGTTCCAAACACTAAGGCATGCCGATGATCCGAAAGAATGCCAACTACTTCATGCCACGGCAGAGTTTAACCGATGAGGAATTTAGTTGCCTCGGCAACTACATTGCTGATCAAGAGGAACCCGAGGAGAATGAAGAGCCGGTCGATGAGGAACAACCAGAAGAGGTAAATTGGCTAGTAAATCGACCAGGTACATACTTTGAACCACCGGACTACTCGGGTAAGGAAGGTAAGATCGAAAAACCCTCTATCGAAAATCCACCAATTCTTGAGTTGAAACAATTGCGGATCAACTAAAATATGTATACTTAGGGATCGATAATACATTACCTGTAATTATTTCCTCTAAGTTACAGCCTGAGCAGAAAAGAAGCTAATAAACATGTTGAAGCTACATAAAAAGGCAATAGGGTGGACAATTGCCGACTTGAAGGGAATTAGCCCTGTGGTGTGCATGCACAAGATCTTGTTGGAAGATGATCACAAACCTTCAATTGAGGCCCGGAGGAGACTGAATCATGCCATGAAAGGGGTTGTAATGAAAGAAATCATCAAGTGGCTTGACGCCGCATTATATACCCTATCTCCGATAGTACGCGTGGGTAAGTCCGGTACAATGTGTGCCGAAAAAGGGAGGTATAACAGTGGTGAGTAATGAAAATAATGAACTTATCCCAACCAGGATCAGACCGGTTGGAGGGTTTGTATGGACTATCGAAAGCTAAACAAAGCCACTAGGAAAGATCACTTCCCATTACCCTTTATTGATCAAATGCTTGACCGTCTTGCGGGTAAACCCTTTTTATTGTTTTTCTTGATGGTTATTCAGGTTACAATCAGATTGCCATAGCACCGAAGATCAAGAAAAGACAACCTTCACATGCCCCTACGGTACTTATGCCTTCCGAAGGATGCCGTTCGGTTGTAACGCCCGCAACCTTCCAAAGATGCATGATGGCGCTCTTTTCGACATGGTCGAAGACTTCCTTGAGATCTTCATGGATGATTTTTCGGTTTTTGGTAATGACTTCGACGGCTGTCTCGGCAATTTAGAGAGGGTGTTGGCAAGATGCGAAGAAACGGATTTAGTCCTCAATTGGGAGAAATGCCACTTTATGGTAGATGAAGGAATAGTGCTCGCCATAAGATTTCATCCAAGGGAATTGAAGTAGACAAAGCCAAGGTGGACGTGATCGAGAGATTACCCCACCAAATTCGGTTAAAAGAATTCAAGTTTTCTCGGACATGCAGGTTTTTACAGAAGGTTCATTCATAATTTTTCTAAAATCACTAAACCTTTGTGTAATCTGCTTGAACAGGATAAAGTCTTCGAGTTTGATGATTCTTGCACTCAAGCATTCGAAACCCTAAAGAAAAAGCTTGCCTCGGCACCCATTGTTGTTCCACCAGTTTGACGCTACCTTTTGAGCTCATGTGTGATGCAAGTGATTTCGCGGTAGGAGCAGTCCTAGGCCAACGCACAGTAAAGACATTCCATGTGATATACTACGCTAGTAAAACTCTTAACGATGCTCAAGTGAATTACACAACAACGGAGAAAGAGTTACTAGCTGTAGTTTTCGCATTTGACAAGTTCCGATCCTATTTAATTGGTACAAAGGTAATTGTTCATACGGACCATTCGGCAATCAAATACTTATTTGCTAAAAAGGATGCTAAACCTCGTTTGATTCGTTGGATATTACTTTTACAAGAATTTGATATTGAAATTAAGGACAGAAAGGAACAGAAAATCAAGTGGCGATCACTTATCACGTTTGGAACGCAATAGGGAGGAGGACGCGGATCTAGAGATATGTGATGCATTCCCGATGAACAAATTCTAATCGCCTCGAAACCCTTGACGCCTCGGCAGCCCATGACGCCTCGGAAACCATGGAAGCACGCCTCGGCAACAACTCTTGACGCCGCAGGCCGAGACTTTGACGAGCACGCCTCAAAGAATTTTGGGAGCAGACACTACGACAAAGACATGCCCCGGCAATACCTTGGTACGCAGATTTAGTTAACTTCCTTGTTTGTGGTATTTTTCCGTATGGCATTACTCACCAAGGGAAGAAGCGGTTCCGCCATAATGCTAAGCATTACTTTTGGGACGAGCCTCTTTTGTTTAAACAATGTGCAGATCGGGTTATACGCCGATGTCCCCTCAAGAAGAAAATGAAATACTCCGACAATGCCATTCTTCACCCTATGGAGGACATTTTGGAGGAACTTCGTCACATGACCAAAGTCTTGCAATCCGGGTTGTATTGGCCAACATTGTACAAAGATGCCCAAGACTTTTACAAGCAATGTGATCGTTGCGAAGACGGGCAATATCTCTAGGCGACATGAGATGCCACCCGAAACATCATCGAGGTGGAACTGCTCGATGTATGGGGATCGATTTTATGGGACCTTTCCCATCTTCATTCGGCAACCTCTACATCTTACTCGCCGTCGACTATGTGTCTAAAATGGGTAGAGGCAAATGCAGTTCCCAACGACGATTCCAAGACCGTGCAACGATTCCTGCAGAAAAACATATTTACACGGTTTGGGATGCCGAGAGCAATTATCAGCGACGGGGCAAGCATTTTGACAACAGACTAATTGCCAAGATGTTGCAACGCTTGGCATATCACACAAGATCGCCACGGCATATCACCCACAAACCAACGGGCAAGCGAAAATTTCCAACCGGGAGTTGAAGGGAATACTCGAGAAAGTTGTAAATCCTCAAGGAAGGATTGGTCATTAAGACTAGATGACGACTTTGGGCATATCGCACTGCATTCAAAACACCATTAGGTATGTCCCCTTCCGGCTTGTCTATGGTAAAACATGTCATCTACCGGTGGAAATCGAGCACAAGGCGACTTTGGGCAATCAAGACCGTGAATATGGATTGGGAAAGTGCGGACAAAAGCGCTTGATGGATCTCAATGAGATAGAAGAATTTCGTGCACTCGCCTATAACAATGCACGAATATACAAGGAGAAAACAAAGCGATGTCATGACAAGAAACTATTGCCACGGCAATTCACGCCAGGGCAACTAGTTCTCCTATTCAATTCTCGGCTAAAACTTTTCCCGGAAAAAGTGAAATCAAGATGGTCGGGACCATTTGAAGTCGTCAAACCATTCTCCCATGGTGCTTGTGATAATCAAGTCCATCTCGACAACCATGAATTCAAAGTTAATGGACAAAGATTGAAGCACTACAATGGTGCCCATGTGGAACGTAACAAGGAAGTGGTCAACTTAGGAGATGCATGAGCATGCTCTCCTCTCAAGATTTCCTTTTTCTTTTTCTTTTTATTTTTATTTTTAATTTTAGGAGATATTTTATTTTTTCTTCATTATCTTTAGTTTTCAGGTTTTCTTTATTTTCTTTTTCACAACAAGACTCACAACTACTATGCTAAGGAAATTTATCACCAAGATCATTGCCCGGCAACCAATGAAGAAGATGCCATGACAACTTACTTCATGCATGCACAAGCTGATGCCACGGCAACCAACCCTGAAGATGCCACGGCAACCAAAGCTGAAGACATCCCGGCAACAAGAAAACAACCATTGCATTCAAGCAAGAAAATCAAGACGCCAACTAGAAGGAAACTAATCATCTACGATGACGAACTCTCGAAGTAAGTCCTCGTATGCATTTTATTTTTATTTTTCGTTATTTTTATGCATGCATTGAGGACAATGCCTCACTCGAGTTTGGGGGGGATTGTTATTAGTAATTACCATGTTTAGTTACATTAATCTTAAGCATTACATTTAGGATACATAAATTGCTTGCCATGCCTTTAATTGGAACAAGAATTGCTTAGATTTGATGAATATTCGATGATGACTTTGCCAATGCACTTAATTGATAGAATTTTTATTCTAGGATAACCATGAAAAACTTAGAATTGTACTATGATGCTAAATTTGATGAAACACTGTTGTGGTTTGATTGATTTAAGGAGTTCTAGTAAACTTAGGTTGATAATTAACTAATTGGGGATTAGAATAAAAATTGGATGAATGCTAGAGGTGCCCGAAATTGGCTCTAGCATATGCTAAAAAAATTGATCACTAGAGGTGCCCAAACTGCTCTAGGAGGCGTTAAAATTTTTTCGGTTAACTAGAGGTGCCCAAACCGGCTCTAGTCGATTAAATTAACTTAAGAAAACTAAAATAAAACACTAGAGGTGCCCAAAATTGGCTCTAGTTAAAACATGTTAAAAAGAACCCAATGAAGTAATTTGAAAACCTATTGTTTGCATAGAATCCGAAAATCAACTTGCACACAACTCCGCACACACTCACAAGCATTATAGTTTGATTCCGAGTAATTCATCGTTTTCTGAAAAATAAAAAGCCAATCATACTTTGTGCCCCGTTCGAGAGAATTGAAATCAAGTTCAAAGCTAAGTTTGTGAAAATTTGAAGTCTTGGCGTGTAATTATGAGTTTGCATTGCTTGAGGACAAGCAATAGTTCGAGTTTGGGGTGTGATAAGTGTTCAAAAGTACTATTTTTCTTACCCTTTTACTCATATTATTGTTAGACTTAGGCTCATATTAGTTGCATAGTTAGCCATTCATGCATTAATCCATGTTTCCTTCAATCGTTGAGCTTGATTACATAACTTGGTGATTTTTGTGGAAATAGATGCTGCTTTGGTGTGTTTTTGTGTGTATGTGCAGGATCACTTGCCAAAGCAATGCCGAGCTAGTTGCCAGGGCAATGCATGAAGGATATGCCGAGCTAGTTGCCAGGGCAGTGCATGAAGGAGACGCCGAGCCAGTTGCCATGGCATTTGTCGACAAAGACCAAAAGCAATATGGATGTCGAAATTCATGATTTTACAAGCCCAAGATGACATGGAGCAAGGTCCAAGCCCAAAGGAATTTGATTGCCATGCAGAGATTAAAGAAGAATTAAATTCCAAGTGGATAGGAGAAGTTCTAATAGGAATAAAATTATAATAAAGAATTATATTCTTTAAAGATAATTTAATTCCAACTCAAACTCCTCCTCAAAGAAGGACTTTGGCCTAGCCCTATAAATAGCAAGAGATTTCGACAATTCAATAGAGAGAGCAAGAGGGAAATTTCGGCAAGTCCAAGTAGGGCAAGAGGAGAGAATTTTCGACAAGCATCAAGGGCAAGGAGGATTTCGACAAGCCTCTTCCTTCATCTTTGTTCGATTGGGTTCATGCTAGGGATTAATTATCTTGTGTTTCTTTGGAACCTAGCCATGAACTAAATTTACTTGGCTATGGTTATTGTGTTTTGTGGTTGTGAGAAACTATTGGTTTTTGTTTAGGTAATAAGAGTTTGCACTTTTCTATTTCAAGGTTTATTCATTCTTGATTCTTATTATTGTTTATGCGAGTGAATTGGGAGAGGATCTCGTGATTTCATCCATTTATCTAATATCGGGAGAGTTAGATTCAAGAAACGAATGAATATGATCTTTATGCAATCCAATGATGGTGAAGATTAATCCGCTTAGGAATAAGTTAAGGATTTCAACGGCTAAGAGGAGTGCAAGATTGGTTGTTGTTCACCCTTGATTCACGCAGGATGTATTATCAAGGCATGCACAAGTAGCTAGAGTTTCGACTTAGGGATAAGAAGAAACCATTGAAGAACGCTCCGCCAACCTTGAAGTTGCTGCCCGATCGCCCAAGTAGTTGCCCAACTAGTCGCCCAAGCAACCATCAATTAGTTGCCAAGGCAACCCGTTGTAAAGTCGCCACGGCAAATCGAGTTGCCCATGCACTCTTTTACCAAGACAATCCAATTGGCTATCACACCTCAACTCACGATAACCTAGCCTATCTCTCTCATTCGAATTCATCTTTTCTTTTACTTAATTGCTTTCTAAATTAGTTATTAGTTAAAACTTCTATAATCCTTCACTTGTGTTTTTACTTTTACAAAGATTGCAAGAGACTAGATTCTTGAAGTGGCACCAATCCCTGTGGAGACGATATCTTTTATACTATAACTTGCAACGTGTATACTTGCACAATTGCGTAGCACTTATTACGCGCAACAATAACCGTATCGATACAATATACCTCGTATCGATACACCTTAGACTTTTAGCTATAGTAACCTTCTTTCTGCCAAAACCAGTATCGATATAGGTAAGTCCATATCAATACGATGGTCAAGCGTTTCGATATGCCTACGGGTCAAACCCCCCAACGGCTATTTTCAAACAAGGTTGTATCCATACACTTTCAAGTGTATCGATATACCTTCAAGTTTCCAGGCTCACTGGCTCTTTCCAAAAGAGGTCGTGTTGATACGGGTACCCCGTGTATCGATACACCCTGCACTAGATTGGGAAAAATTACATGCAAATCAGCCCCTGACGGCTCCAATTCAATCCCAACGGTCACCAACGACAGGGAACTTATTTTGGAAAGTTAAAAGGACCCTTCAAGCACCAGGAAACAACTAATGATCCTCAAGTTAACAATCATATGATCAAGAAATGTCTTAGTGATTAATTTGTCAAATTTATTGTATAGACAACACTTGCGAGCTTAATTATAAACGTATTCTCAAGTGTATTAGGATTTGGGTGAGCGCTTAAGAGTGCAAACTATTTACCTTGTGAGGATTTTACAAGTTTGCTTTTATTTCTCTTGTAAAAGATAGTTTACTCAAGCTTTGGGATAGAAAGCTTTGAGTGTTTAAGGGTTGCCTCCTTAGCCTAGAAAATGAGAAGAAATTCAAGAGTGAATTTGTTGAAATCTTCAGTGGGGAAGCTAAGTTAGTGGATGTAGAGCTTGGTTAGAAGCTCGAACCACTCTAAATTCTTTGTGTCTCTTTTCTATATTTTTCCTTCCACCACCATCACCCAAATTACATTTTCTCCACCACTTGGCAAGCAATTCGGTTGAAGATATCGAGCCCAACAATTGGTATCAGAGCAAGGCTCAATCGAGAAGGTTTAACCATCTATTGAGGCGATCCCGACAAGCTCGATCAACCAAACAATCAACTGGTTTCCATGGCGTAATCCATCAACAAGCCACCATACTTCAACGGTGAACATTATGCCTATTGGAAGAATAGGATGATGTACTTCTTCAAGGTAAATGATTATCGACTTTAGGACCTTGTTGAATATAGACCGTTCGAGCCTCAACGAAGGAAGGTGTATTGGAATGCCAACGGAAAGAAGATGATGGAGCAAAACTCCAAGGCGTTGCTAGTGCTATTTTGTGCATTGGGATCAGAGGTTTATGCTACGGTTTCTTCTTGTGAGAGTGCCAAAAAAGTATGGGACAAGCTTGAAGTCACATACGAGGGAAAAAATGAAGTAAAGGAGACCAAGATTGGTCTTCTCAACCTTGAGTATAAAAACTTCAAGATGGACCTGGATGAAGACATCAAGAGGTTGTTCGACCGATTCTCCACAATTGTCAACCAACTCAAAAGCTTTGGAGAGGAGATTTTGGAAGATAAACTCGTTTGGAATTTGATTTACTCACTTCCTGGATCATGGGAGAGCAAAAAGACGGCTATCATTGAAGCCAAGAACTTGAAAGAGCTCAAGCTTGATGAGCTAATTGGATCCTTGCTAACTCATGAGTTGATGTCCAAACCTTTGAAGATGGAGAATGAGAAGAAGATCAAAGTGCAATGCATTGATGTTAATGTCATGGCTCTCAAATCCTCCAAATGCCAACATGAAGAATCAAGTGGAGAGGATATTAAAGAAGAAGAGATGGCAAAGCTCTTCAGCAAATTCATTCGATTCATGGAGAAAGAAAATGAAGAATCAAGATATGAATCAAGGATGAAGGAGAAGAGGTCAATCTCTTCAAGCCATAAGAAGAAGGCTTATGTAGCTACTTGAAGTGATGATGACTCCACCGATAATGAACAAGCCAACCTTTGTCTCATGGCCATCGAAGAAGATTCAAGGGTAATCTTTAATTCATTTACTTCTAGTTTATATTCTTTTGATGAATTACAAAAAGCCTATGATGAATTGGTTTTTGAATTCAAGGCTTCATTTTCGAAAAACAAAAAGTTAATTTCAAAGTTAAAAACCAAAAATGATTTGCTTTTGAAAACCAATTTAGAGTTTGAAACAAAATTTAAAGATTTTGAACTTAAATTTACAAAATTTGCTTCAAATTTTAGAAAAATATCATAAAAAAGAAGTGGATTATCTTAAGAAAGAAAAAGATTTGATTTCCAATGAACTTGAAAAGAAAAACAATTTTGGAAAATCAAACTTTTGTCAAAGACAATCTAGTGCCCCTAGATTTTTTAAAGGAAAATGTTTTAGAAGTATTTGGGTTCCAAAAGAACTAATTACTTCAAATAAAAAGGATGAAATTGTGAAATGGATTCCTAAGGGGACTAAACTTTGTGCTACTAATGCCTATGGATCCAAAGCAATTTGGATACCAAAAATTACTTGATTGTCTTATTTTAGGTGTGATGGAGAATGATCAAAAAGTACAACATTAAGGGGGAGCTCCATACAAACAAAAAAGATCATTTGAAGAATGAAGGCTTTACATCCTACCTCTGGTTCAAGTGGTAAAAATTCTAGTTGAATTTATTTGTGTCGCGACCATTTTTAAAATCAAAGGCGTGGAAAAATAGCCTGACGATTATTCTTTTGGAAAATAGGGGATTTTGTTCATTTTAATTCATTTACTCTTAAATCTAGGTTTTTTTCGTATTAAATTGGATTTTCCTTTTAAAAATCAATTTGGAGTCGCCATCGGTCACTTTGGTAGATCGGACACCGTAAAAACAACTAGAGATTCGTTTCTTTTAGAATTAGGGTTCGGGAGTCGGTTACGTGTGATGAAGGATTAGCACCCCCACAAACGCCCATTATTGGTACCTTATTAATTCCACGCGGCATTTTGAGCAATAATTTGAATTTAATTGAATATTTAATTGTTAAATGATTTTTGTTCCAAATGGGGATATCTTTTTGTAGGAAAATACATCTTTAACGAATATAAGCTTTGAAACATCCAGTTACTTTAGGATACTCCAATTTATATTCAAAAATGTATCTGAACACAAAAGGTTTAAATGCATGTCAAATTATTGCAATTTTAAGTTCAAACCTAATTAAAGCTCCAATTAATTAATTAATTAAAATCTATGAATATCATCAAATTTAGGGTTTATGTGATAACACCCAAAGAATTGGGCACTACCCATATTAGGCCCCGAATTAATTATATTCCTATTATTAATATCACAAATTGTTTAATCCTAATTCCAATTTTATTAAACTTGCTATACGTGTAATTTCCATTTTTTATGTTCAAATGAAATATTGAATCTTTTACTAAAATATCCCTTTGATTAACATCACATTGCAATGTGACACTAATCAACTTAGGACATTAAAGTTTTTATTCAATATTCATTTATTTTCTATAGTGTCCTCACCTATCAAATTAATTAAATTTAATTAAAGCACATATACTTAAAAGGCTCTAATTAATTACACTAAGTCATTTAAATTTCCTAAACAAATATATTACATGCTTATTTAAAAATCATGCAACATACAATAATTTAAACAATTAAATTAAATTAAACAAAAAACAAGGGCTAAATTGAATTGAATTACAAATTATAGCATCAAATTACAAAGCATTAGAGACTAAATTGAATTATTATTAAAGCTAGGAGCCCAATTTACAAACATTAAGTGACCAAATTAAACAAAGTGAGAACTAAAGATTCCAACTCCAATTTCCTTAAAATCCTGGCCCAAAACCATTTATATTCGGCTCAACAACCAAAAGACACGTGTCGGAGGGCGGACCCGTATCCATACCCGCGTGAAAACACGCAAATCTTTCTTAACCTAGCTCTCCAAAACGACGCCGT
Organism: Hibiscus mutabilis; assembly: GCA_019671005.1. Taxonomy (NCBI): domain Eukaryota; kingdom Viridiplantae; phylum Streptophyta; class Magnoliopsida; order Malvales; family Malvaceae; genus Hibiscus; species Hibiscus mutabilis. The sequence continues at coordinate 2,505,950 of CM033715.1, read as the reverse complement.
GTTGGCTCGGGTAGAAAAGGGCCTAGACCGAGCCAACTCGACCATTTGATTAACTCTCCTCTCTCTTTATTTCTCATTCCCCAAAAAACCTCTCAACTCGAACGCCATTTTCCATAAATTCAAGCCCAATATCGATCAAAACCCACCTTTTTCACCGAGTTCTTCATTTGTTCTCCCATTTTGCCTCAGTTCAATCCAAATAAACACAAAACTTCCCCATCTTTCTATTTTTCAAATATCAAACACATGAACTTCTCAAGAACTCGTCCAATATTCATCATCCTCAGCCCCTTTTGATCCTCTTCCGCCACTGATTCCCATCCTCGACCTGTTCTCTAGCCGCCGGAGGTGACGCCGGCCATTGGCTGTCATCTTCGGTCATCCCTTCCGATCAAACCTTACCCCTCGGCCATCGTCTGGTTCAACTCCGACGACCGGTCACTGCCACGAGGTAATTTTCAGCCGCCGTCTGAAACCTTAAAACCTTTATTTTTCTTTATTTTTTCCGCCTAAACCCTAATCTAAGCCCGAATTCAACAAAATCACCTTTCTTCGCCCAATCCTAAACTATCTACCCAAAAGCCAAACCCTAAACAATCATTTTCAACTCCGCCATTAACCTCACACTCTCCGACAACTACAACACTTTTCGATGAACATCATATAAGCTCTACACCTTACTGATTTGCATTTCATTTAGATCTAGGTTTTAGAACTACTTGCTACTGTTTTTAGGATTTGAAGTTTAACTCTACTTTTTATGCATGCAGGAAAATGAAGATATAAGAAGAAATGCTACCTCTCGGCAATGGTGATTAAACTCTGGCGACGATACTCCAGCGGCCGATCATCTTTCGAGCTCCTCTGGTAAGTCCTTTCATCTTTTTCTCTCTCTTTCTCTAATGCTGAGTAATTATTGCGCCATTATTAACCAATAATTTTTCTCTCTCCCCTATTTATAGCAGGTCAAAGGGGTGACGTCAGCTGATGTCAGCGAAACCATAATTCGCGTGAAATAAAAAAGGACCAATGGCAGCGTGCCACGTGGCCATTTTTGGCTAGATTTAAAAGCACAAATGGGCCTTTTGTTTTTCTTGGGGCAGATTAATATAATTTGGGCGGGAATAAACTTGTAATGGGCTTATCTTTATATTTTGGGCTTGTAAATGAAATTTAAGAATGTATTATGGACATTATAAATGGTTTTGTAGACTGTTAAAGTCATTATTTATTATTGTGTTATATCATATTATTTATTTGTTTATATTGGTTTTACTTATAGAGAATTATATATATATATATATATATAAATCTGGACAAATTAGGGTATTACAATTTGCTTTATTTTGATTTATTTATTTTAATTCAACTAGGTAATCATAAATTGTTGGACTAACCATGTGTTTGATGCTTGAGTAAGAGGGAGCCATTTTTAAACAAAACTCTTATCTTTGTCAAACTTAATTTTTAAACCTTCATTGTTATATTGAATATAAGATTACATATTTCTTTTTGATATAACAAAAAGGGGGAAATGGTTAAATTGATTTTTCAAATGAATAAGAGTGAGATTTTATCTAATTTGAATCTTTAATCTCTTATTCAAAAATTATTTTATAAAGGGGGGAATCACAAATAATTTTTCAAGTTAGTTTTATTATATCAAAAAGGGGGAGATTGTTAGGATATTTGTTTTGGTATAATAATTGAAAAATAGTTTTAGACTAAATTGAAAAAATTTCAAAAGTATTTTTAAGTCCAAACAACTTAAAAATATGTTTGATGGGTTTTTATAAGGCTTTCGAAGGATTCAGAATGTTTTAAAGTAGCCAAACTAATGTTTTCAGCAAGACCGTATCGATACAGTATACCTCGTATCGATACACCTTAAGGTTTCAGCTATAGTAACCTTCTTTATGCTAAAACTCGTATTGATACAGGTAAGTCTGTATCGATACGGTGGTAAAACGTTTCGATACGCCTACGTGTCAAACCCCCCAACATTATTTCCAAACAAGGCCGTATCAATACACTTTCATATTTCCAAGCTCAACGGCTCTTTCCCAAAGAGGCCGTATCGATACGAGTACCCCGTGTATCGATACACCCTGCACCAGATTGAGAAACTGCATGGAAATTAGCCCCAACAGCTCCAATTCAATCCCAACGGTCACCAACGGCTAGGAACTCATTTTGGAAAGTTAAAAGAACTTCAAGCACCGGGAAACAACTAATGATCCTCGAGTCAACAATCATATGATCAAGAAATGTCTTAGTGCTTAATTTGTCAAATTTCTTGTATAGACAACACTTGTGAGCTTAATTGTAAATGTATGCTCAAGTGTATTAGGATTTGGGTGAATGCTTAAGAGTGCAAACTATCGACCTTGTGAGGATTTTACAAGTTTGCTTTTATTTCTCTTGTAAAAGAGGATTTACTCAAGCTTTGAGATAGAAAGCTTTGAGTGTGTAAGGGTTGCCTCCTTAGCCTAGAAAAGGGGAAGAAATTCAAGAGTGAATTTGTTGAAATCTTTAGTGGGGAATCTAAGGTAGTGGATGTAGAGCTTGGTTAGAACTCGAACCACTCTAAATTTTTTGTGTCTCTTTTCTATCTTTTTACTTCCACCACCATCACCCAAATTACTTCTTCTCCACCACTTGGTAAGCAATTCGGTTGAAGATATTGAGCCCAACAGGCACGGATGTTGACTTTTTGCGTGATAATTGGATTAGCAAAATCGGACCATTGATAAACTATGTGCATCCTAATTTAGTTCCCTCAGTTGGCTTTGTATCTGTGGCTAGTAAGGTCGATCAAGCCGGTGAGTAGCAATAGGGTCTGTTCGGCAGCTTCCTCCCACAGTCGATCTTGTTACACATTGTTGCCGTTAAGGGTCCTTCCTCTTTGTGCTGCTCGGGTTTGGTCGATTGGTAAGGGGATCATGATTTACATTTTACTGTCAAGTCTGCTTATAGTTTGCGTACTGAGGGGTTGAGTTCGTCGTCTTATCGGGTTTGGAGCCTAATCCATAAGTCTAAAGGATTGTCGCGTGTGAAGGTTTTCTTATGGCTTGTTTGTTGGGGTTGGGTTCTGACAAATGAAGAACATGTTCACCATTATATGGCCGTTGATAGCAGTTGTGTGGTTTGTGGGGCTATGGCCAAAAGCCTTGATCATATCTTTCGCAAATGTTCACCTACCTCTCTTGTGTGGAAGGAATTGACACGACCCAATCGGCTTGTGGGATTCTTGAGCTTAGAGTTGTGTGAGTGGGTTGCGATGAATCTTGCGGATGCAATATATTTCCTATGAGTTGGTACGGATTGGGGTTGTTTGTTCAGGACCATAATTTGGAACCTATGGCTTACCCGGAATGTTGTGGTCTTTGATAACCCACTCGAGGATGGGCGTGGTGTGACTGAGAGAAGTAAGCGGCTAATGGAGATCACTGTGCAAGCATAAAAGGAGTGCCGACTGGATTGGCAGCTTATCTCGGTTGTGAGTTGCGGCCATGCGAGATGGTTCCCACCACAAGATGGATGGTTCAAAGTGAATTCCGATGGAGCTTGGCGTGAGGGATACGGGTTTGCGACATGTAGAGGGGTTGTTCGGGATAGTTCTGGGCGTTTGCGATTTGGGTATACCAAGTTTATTGGGATTTGTTCGGTAGTTGATGCGAAATTATGGGGTGCGTATATTGGTCTTTGTTTTGCATGGGATGCAAGATTTCGATATGTTATTTTAGAACTTGATAGTACTTAGGCCATTCAGATTATTCATAAGGACTATACAGGTGTTCATGGTATGTGTAGTCATTTCTTGGACATGTGGCAGCGACAATGGGTAGTTCATATTAAACATGTTCGTTGTGATGGTAACCGCGTAGCGGATGCGTGCGCTAAGTTGTCCAACTGTAGTGGGTCCGATCCCGTGTTCTTTGCTACTCCGTCTATGACGATGATTCCATTATTAAATAAGGATCATTCGGGTTCTGCTTATAGATGCTTAAGAGCTTGGTTTTGTTTTTGGATTCTTAGTTTATTTATTTTTTTGTCGATTGTTTTCTTTGTGTTATCATGAGTACTCTTTTCCTCTATCTAGGTTAGGAAGGTTTTTAATGAGGCTTGTGAAAACATCTCGTGTATGGTTTTCACATCAATGAAATCATATCATTTCACCCAAAAAAAGGTAAATAGCTTGAAATGACGTGACAAACCTACATGACCGTGCACACTGAGGGGCCATTTTGACCCAAAATAAAATGTTGAGGGTTAAATTGCTTCAAAAAATAGAGACAAAATAACTATTCATTCGAACATTATGAGCATTTTTTGACATTATACCCAAAAATTACATCTTTCTTTAAAATCTAAACTCTAAATTCCTAATTCTAAGACCCTAAATGTTAAACCTTAAATCTTAAAATCTAAATTTTCAATTCTCAACTCTACAACCTAAATCCCAAATCTTAAACTAAACTCTCAACCCCTAAATTAAATATCGTTTTGCTCCTAAATTCATATTCTGTTCCATTAAAAACGGTAACATTTTTCAATAAATTCATTTTGTTTTAATAAGCGTTTAAAAAAATAAACGTTTTTAAGCTTTTTCTTATTATAAAAGTATTAAATGTAAAAATTAAAATAGATTTGAAACGACCAAAAAACCGATTAAAGGGTATAATTATTAACTGAACCTAACATTCATATCAGAAGAAAAATAAATGATATCATTAAAATCCTATTCCAAGCTTATTCAATTCATGAGTTAAAAGTGGGATATAGAAATATACTAGTTTTAGTATATATTGATGGATGATTTTGTGCAATTTTTGCTTTGCAACCTGTTGAAAATGGAAGCTAAGAAAGAGTTGGCAAAATAATTGATATTAGTCGGACCTAATGGTAAGAAGTTGAACGTAAATAAAAATATAAATATTTCGAAGAGTATTTTATTTTATTTTATTAAATTTGATTCGACTTAATTTTAGTCCAACTTTAGTTTCCCTTGTTCAATTCTTTGTTTTATTCCCCGGATTCCTTTTTGACCTTATCTCGTGCATGCTAAGCAAAACGTTGGACGGGTAGGCGAAGCTGAAATCACGTGCTTTAACCTAACTTCACATTCAATTCATTATGAAATGTTGTGTATAAATTTCAAAGCGAAGCTTCTGATCACGGTGTGCCAATCCTCTTAGTTTCTCTGCATGTTTTGGTACTTTCAGTACTTCACCATGCCATCACTCGACACATTCTTCCTTCGAGATTTCGTAGCTGCAGCTTTTCTCTTCTTCATCACACGTTATTTCATCCATTCACTACTCGGAAAAACGAACCGAACACTTCCTCCGGGTCCGAAAGGCTGGCCTGTTGTTGGGGCGCTTCCACTCTTAGGTTCCATGCCCCATGTCACACTAGCCAAATTAGCCAAAAAATATGGACCTGTAATGTACCTCAAGATGGGCACATGCAACATGGTGGTGGCATCAACCCCTGACGCTGCTCGAGCTTTCCTTAAGACCCTCGACTTGAATTTCTCTAATCGACCACCTAATGCCGGTGCCACCCACTTAGCTTATAACTCTCAGGACATGGTGTTTGCCGAGTATGGTCCGAGGTGGAAATTGCTTCGTAAACTAAGCAATCTCCACATGCTTGGTGGTAAAGCCCTTGAGAATTGGTCACAAGTCCGGGCAGTAGAGCTAGGCCACATGGTTCAAGCGATGTACGAATCTAGCCAAAAGGGGGAGGCGGTCGTGGTGCCGGAGATGTTAACGTACGCAATGGCTAACATGATCGGGCAAGTGATACTAAGCCGACGAGTTTTCGCTACCAAAGGGTCGGAGTCGAATGAGTTCAAGGACATGGTGGTGGAGCTCATGACATCTGCTGGAATCTTCAACATTGGTGACTTTATACCTTCCATTGCATGGATGGATTTACAAGGGATCGAAGGTGAGATGAAGAAATTACACAAAAGATGGGATGTTTTGTTGACAAAGATGATGGAAGAGCATGCGGAAACGACTCATGAACGAAAGGGAAAGCCCGATTTTCTCGATATAATTATGGCTAACCGGGAGAACTCTGATGGGGAAAAGCTTAGTTTGGTTAATGTCAAGGCCCTTCTTTTGGTAAGTCCTGTTCTACAGAGTTTAGTTTTCTTTGTTTTTGTTATGAATTTTGTTTCCATTTTTTTGGCATCGGTAGAATCTATTCACAGCTGGAACAGACACATCCTCGAGCATAATCGAATGGGCGTTGGCTGAAATGATGAAGAATCCTAAAATCCTGAAAAAAGCTCATGAGGAGATGGATAAAGTGGTGGGCAGAAGCCGAAGGCTCGAAGAATCCGACATACCGAAACTTCCCTATCTTCAAGCCATTTGCAAAGAAACATTTCGTAAACATCCGTCCACTCCCTTGAACTTGCCCCGAGTTTCGACACAAGCTTGCGAGATCAATGGTTACTATATCCCCAAGGACACTAGGCTCAGTGTCAACATTTGGGCCATCGGTCGAGACGCCGACGTGTGGGACAATCCACTGGATTTCAACCCTAATAGGTTCATGACTGGGAAAAACGCCAAAATCGATCCACGAGGGAACGATTTCGAGCTGATTCCGTTCGGCGCCGGGCGAAGAATCTGTGCCGGAACCAGGATGGGGATCGTGCTGGTTGAGTACATATTAGGCACGTTGGTCCACTCGTTCGACTGGTCGGTTCCTCCGGAGGCAGGGGAATTAAACATGGACGAGGCCTTCGGCCTTGCTTTGCAAAAGGCCGTGCCTCTTTCTACCTGCCTTCGCCCACGCCTCGCACCAACTGCGTATGTTTCCTAAGCCTAGTCCATCCAGATCAATGCTCCTTTTTGTTACTTGTTTTGCTCATGTTATATGACAATATGAAGCTTTATTATGATTTATGACTTGGGAAAGGCTTGCTTCTCTTTGTACTGCATTTTATTACAATAATAACACTACTTTTGCCTTATATTCATGTATGATATTTATGTCCGCCAAATCTTTTAAAAGTTTTAAACCCGCGCACAAATCCGTGTAATATAATTAGGAAAGTAAACGAAACGAATGAACATGAATGCGTTAATTTTAACATAATAAATAAACAAACACATACAACTAAACAAACATAATTTCTTGTTCGTGTTCGTATGTAGCTTTTTCATGTCCGTTTGTTAAAATGATAAACGAACGTAAACGAACAAACATAAATTGACATATGTGAATAAATTTAAATGAATATAAAGGAACAAACATATGTGAATAAATTCAATTTTTTAAATATAATACTTTTGTTATGAAAATAATAAATATAAATAGATAATATGAATAAATTTAAACAAAAGGATTATACCAAACTTTCGCGAACGTAAATGAAAGAATGAGTCATTTATTCGTGTTCATTCATTTAGTTAAACGAATAAAAATCTTATTTATATTTATTTATTTAATAAATAATCGAATATAAGCAAATTTTTCGCCTAACGGATCGCTAAGCGTTGTGCTGGTTTACAATCCTAAACATAATTGATGCTATGTCTGCATTGGTTTAACGAGGCAATAACGTCCCTATCAATAATTCAATATATTTTTAAAAATAAAATAAAATTTTTTATTTTAACTTTTAAAAAAAATTAATTATGTTTCGACCCCACTCGGGAACTTTTTTCAGAGAATCTCCCAGAAAAGACAAAAGTTCAAACCAAGTGCTGTCCATTGAGTTAAATGTGATGTGTTTGAACTTCACTCCTTTTAAGCTCATGCAGAGGGGGATTGCCTCTTTTTATCAAAGTATGCTATTTTCTATGATTTTTTAAATATTAATCCTCACGTATTATTACATTTGTACACTAATTAAAATTATCACTAACTTCCAAATATGAGTTCTCTAATTTCAAAATGTTCATAAAATTGTTCATTCCTACCTTTGATAGCAGAGGATTAGGTAATCACTGCGATTAGAATTGATGCTATTAATTTTTATGTAAATTACAAGAATTGACATTTAATTATGGAAGATTCTAATTTGAGGCGTGACATTTAATATATTTTTATATGATTTCACTTAAAATTCTCATTACTTATATATTTTATCATTTTGATCTTAATTTAATTTAATATAATAAATTGAATTCACCAATCAAATGGTAATACATGTTATCATCTAATTGAATCAATTTTAAATAATTTTATTAATTCATATAATTTATTTTTCATACTATTCCACAGAGAGAGATGGAGAGAGAAAGAGAGAGAGAAACACCTATACCGATAGGCTAAATGGCTCACACATTTATAAGTTTTAGGCTAAACTATACTGGAAGTCACCAAAATATTGACGTTGACTCATTTATACTATTAAACTTTTAATTAGTTTAATTTTAACACTAAACTTTATTTCTATTTTATTTATTACACTTTACAGTTAACTCCTTAACGAACAATAACATAGACAACAGTGTGATGACATGCAAAATTGGACCGTTCGGATTAGATTATTTCGATTAGCATTATTTTAGGTCGTTCGCATTAGAAGTTTGATTAAATTATGATTTGCAGAATAAAGCATGTCCAAACAAAATAGATATACCAAATTTCACGTTTTCCGAAAATGTTATGGTATTTATGATAAAAAAATAAATATATACAAAATTGGTTAATTAATTATGTTAAAAATGATATTTTGACAAATAAAATTTTAAAAATTATAATGATCATTAAACTTTTAATTCAAAATCTATATAATGTTTTTTTTACCAATATTATAGATGTAACAAAATTTAGTTTAGTGTAAACATGTCTGTTTTTTAGATTTTGGTGGTCTAAAGGTGAATCTAAAAATTTGACCTCTAATAATAAATATTAGAAAAAAATTCAATTTTAAAAGTGTGCCTCTAATAATAAGTATTGGAGTGGCGGAACTCGGTATGAGGCCAACTTAATTCTTTTTTAAATTAAAAATTTAAACGGTTTAATTTGTATTTTTTTCAAAAATTCAAAGGTCTAAATGAAACTTCTAAAAATTTTGAATAGTTGATGAAAAATTTTAAAAATTATAAGAGTGATTTAATTAAAAATATTTTAAAATTTTAAATTTAATATCAATTTTTAAAAATTTTATGAGAGCTAAATTAAATATTTTAAAATTTAAATGATTAATTTCTGCATTTACAAAATTTTAAAGGGCCATGGCCCCACAAGTCTTAACAACGTTTCCCCACCGATTGGAAACTCATAATAATAACTATCCCGCAAAGGTGGTTTCGTATTAGGGCCAGACTTGTTGACAGATTTCGAAGCTCTAGGTTCTAACAACCTATCCAAAGCTATAGCAGAAAACGTTGGCATGACTCTGGATAAACAAAAACAAAACTAAAGTCAATAAACCTGGGGTTAATTCTAGAGTTTTTTTTTTATAAGAAAGAGGGAGTGTCTCAGAAATTTTCTTAAATCTAAATAGAAAAAAATACACATGATAATATTTACATAAACTAGTAATAAACAAAAACAAACGTCAAACATTTACTATATCTATAATCAAAGTTCAACCGGATTCATCAAAGCACAACATAAATAACACTTCAGCCGAAAGTTTATTGAAGATCTTTACTTCAAAACTTACTTCAAATGCTAATTTCGCTAACTGATCCGTCACCCCATTATTGCAATGCGCAACCTGAGCATATGGAATACTCCATTCCTGAGCACAAACCTCAATAACATAACTAAGAAGAGCAAGCGGGTCACCATTGTCGTTCCTTTGTTTATGTACTTTTAACGCATCGGTACTATCAGATTCAACTATTAGGCAATGAAATCTCATTGCCCAAGTAATCGCCAGACCCGTGACAATTCTTTATAGCTCCGCTTCAAGCATCGAACACCGTCCAATAAACTTGGTGAAACCTCGTAACTAAAGACCATTATGATCACGCAACACACCCCACACAAGGCCTTCTCATCTACCGTTGAACAAGCGTCATTCGTATTTAATTTGATACATTTCTCGCAAAGTGCATTCCAACGACCAACCCTCGAAACCACATTAGAATTAATTATTTTATTTTTGTTTCTTTTGATTTTTAGGTTAAGCTCTTGGGGTGTTTTTGTTTATTTTAAAAATTTTATTCATTAATATATTAGAATTAATATACGAGGTACGAGAAAGAAGTTAATGATTTGTAATTTTAATTTATAAGAAAATATTATGTGGAAAATAAAGAACATATAGTTTTATTTAATTGGGTAGGACCATGGATGATACGGTGAGAATGGTTCATAAAATAATTTCTTCTAATTTTGTTTTAAAATATATTTAATTGCATGTCGAGCTTTTGAGATTTTTAATAATTATTTAAAAATCATTAAAAATTAATGGTATTCAATGGTGTATTACGTTAGTGGTGTTCAACAGTATGTGTCGCCCGTTCTAAAATTTTCTTTCCATATTTTATTATACAATTTATCTTTAAAATAAAAATCACTAAAAATATATTATGCTTAATTTATTTCGACAGATTATCAAACATGATCTTACTCTAAGTATTAACAATTGAAAATTTGCTGGTATGTTTGAATGAGCGAATAAAAAAATAGAGATTCTTAAAATTAAAGATTTTTAAAATGTTAACATTCTAAAATACATCATTTGAAATGTTAGTATTTATGATTATTTCATGCATGAATTAAAAACATGAATAAAGAAGAAGAACGAATAAAATATATCATATGCCATTGAACTTTAGGTGGTGAATCACTCATGTCAATGAATTTTCATTTGCTTTTAAACCACTTGGTTGTTAACTCATTAACGACGTGATGGCATGACAAAAACGATACAATTTTTTTTTGTTTTCTTTTTTTATGTGTATCAATTTTGTTACTAAACTTTAAAATGCTTTTATTTTAGGCATTAGACTTTTCAGTTATCACTAAAAGTCAATAGTCGCCCGTCACTAGTCATCATTTGCGGTAATATCAGTACCAAATATTTACATTTCACTCTTCTTTTTTCTCCTCGAATTAATTTCTCACGAAATTCATTCAAAATCGACGAAAATTCATTTAATGGTTCAACTTTTTAATACTTCAATTTGGGGTTTGAAGAGTTTTCTTGGATCTTAAATGTTTTTTTAACATGGATTGTCAATATCCGCCCCTACCATCGATAGAGAAAGAATTTGGGTTGTTGACGAAGAGTTAAACGATAAATGTGAAGATTTTATTAGGAGAATGAAAGAAGGGATTCAATTTGAAGGTGGCAATTGATGGCTCAATAGTAGAATTTGACACAACATGAAGACTTTAGGCATATATCTGCTTATAGCTATAGATTACTGTTACTTGTTTCTCTTTCTTTTGCTTGTCGCTTGAAAGCTCCTAACTTCGACAATAATTTGGTTCTCCCCAGTTTATTTCCCTAGAAATTTGATTTCTGGGTTTTGGTTTGAAATTTTAGTTGCTGTAAATTAAATGATGTTTTGAAGTGATTTCTGGTGCAAATAATCATGTATTGGCATTTGCTAATAGTAATTAAACCTTGTTGTTTGAAAATATAATAAATAAATTAATATACAGGTCGTGTAAACTTTAATGTATAAGTGGCTTTTAGTTTGAGGGGTTAGAGTTTAAAGTTTAAGAGTTTAGGTTGTAAAGTTTAGAATTTAAGGTTAGTGTTTAAAATTTAGGGTATATGGTTTAAAGTTTAGGGTTTAATGTTTTAGGGTTAAGGTTAAAAATTTAAAATCTGAGTTTTATAGTAATTTTACACGACTTATATATCAAAATTTTATCCAAATATTATTACGCTGTTGTAGCTGTTAGGTTTTAAACTGTTGGTTTGGTGGCAAATATAATTTTAAAATTTGTAAACTAAAAACATAAATATTCGGAGAACTTTTGGATAAAAGAGATAGAGAAGGAGAAGTAGGGATTTCATTCAGATAAGAATCTCAGAGGGATTGAGGAAGAAGAAGAAGATAAGTATTTCATTCAAATTTTAGAGTTTATGATTTGAGATTAAAGTTAGAGTTTAGGATTAAGGTTTAAGGAATTATAGGTATGATGTATTTTTAGGGTTAGGATTTATGGTTTAGAATTTAAAAATTAGGGTTTTGACTTAAAATTTAATTTTTTGAGTGTTTGATATATAAGGATACCGGATAGGGCACAAATTTTTTGTCCAAGTTGGACGCGTAGGCGAAGCTGGAATCACGTGGTTTATCCTAACTTCTCATTCAAATGTGGTGTATAAATTTCAAAGCGAAGATTTTGTTTACAGTGTGCCAACCCTCTTAGTTTCTTTGCATGTTTTGGTATTTTCAGTATTTCACCATGCCATTGCCATCACTCGACACTTTCTTACTTCGGGATCTCATAGCTGCAGCTTTTCTCTTCTTTATCACACGTTATTTCATCCGTTCACTTCTCGGAACAACTAACCGAACACTTCCTCCGGGCCCGAAAGGCTGGCCTGTTGTTGGGGCGCTTCCACTCTTAGGTTCCATGCCCCATGTCACACTAGCCAAATTAGCCAAAAAATATGGACTTGTAATGTACCTCAAAATGGGCACATGCAACATGGTGATTGCGTCAACCCCGGACGCCGCTCGAGCTTTCCTTAAGACCCTCGACTTGAATTCCTGTAATCGATCGCCTAATGCCGGTGCCACCCACTTAGCTTATAACTCTCAAGACATGGTGTTTGCCGAGTATGGTCCGAGGTGGAAATTGCTTCGTAAACTAAGCAATCTCCACATCCTTGGCGGTAAAGCCCTTGAGAATTGATCACAAGTCCGGGCAGTTGAGCTAGGCCACATGGTTCGAGCGATGTATGAATCTAGCCAAAAGGGGGAGGCGGTCGTGGTGCCGGAGATGTTGACGTAATGGCCAACATGATCGGGCAAGTGATACTAAGTCGATGAGTTTTCGCGACCAAAGGGTCGGAGTCGAATGAGTTCAAGGACATGATGGTGGAGCTCATGACATCTGCTGGAATCTTCAATATTTGTGACTTTATACCTTCCATTGCATGGATGGATTTACAAGGGATCGAAGGTGAGATGAAGAAATTACACAAAAGATGGGATGTTTTGTTGACAAAGATGATGGAAGAGCATGCGGAAACGGCTCATGAACGAAAGTGAAAGCCCGATTTTCTCGATATAATTATGGCTAACCGAGAGAACTCTGATGGGGAAAAGCTTAGTTTGGTTAATGTCAAGGCCCTTCTTTTGGTAAGTCTTGTTCTGCAGAGTTTAGTTTTCTCTCTTTTTGGTATTAATTTCATTTCCTTTTTTGGCATTGGTAGAATCTATTCACAGCTGGGACAGACGCAGCCTCGAGCATAATCGAGTGGGCATTGGCTGAAATGATGAAGAATCTTAAAATATTGAAGAAAGCTCACGAGGAGATAGATAAAGTGGTGGGCAGAAGCCGAAGGCTCGAAGAATCCGACATACCGAAACTTCCCTATCTTCAAGCCATCTGCAAAGAAACATTTCGTAAACATCCATCCACTCCCTTGAACTTGCCTCGAGTTTCAACACAAGCTTGCGAGATCAATGGCTACTATATCCCCAAGAACACTAGGCTCAGAGTCAACATTTTGGCCATTGGTCGAGACGCCGACGTGTGGGAAAATCCACTGGATTTCAACCCTGAGCGGTTCCTGAGTGGGAAAAACGCCAAATCGATCCACGAGGGAACGATTTCGAGCTGATTCCGTTCGGTGCCGGGCGAAGAAGCTGTGCCGGAACCAGGATGGGGATCGTGCTGGTTGAGTACATATTAGGCACGTTAGTCCACTCGTTCGACTGGTCCGTTCCTCCGGGGGCAGGGGAATTAAACATGGATGAAGCCTTCGGCCTTGCTTTGCAAAAGGCCGTGCCTCTTTCTGCCTGCATTCGCCCACGCCTCACACCAACTGCGTATGTTTCCGAAGCCTAGTCCTTCCAGATCAATGCTCCTTTTTGTTACTTATTTTGCTCATGTTATTTGACTATGAATCTTTATTATGACTTGGGAAAAGCTTGCTTCTCTTTGTATTGCATTTTTTGACAATAATAAAACTAATTTTGCCTTATATTCATGTATGATATTCATGTCCGACAAATGAATATTATGGTATAATTGTAAAGATTCATGAAATACACGAAAATCTTTTAAAACTTCAAACAATAATCAAGATGGATTCATATTAATATTCGAAACTCACACTCAAATCCAAATAACATAATTGATACTTTGGCTGCATCGGTTAAATGAGACAATAAAAGTTTTGGTCCTATCAATAATTCAATTTAGTCTATTAAATAAATTTTTGGTTTAACTACCTCGTTAGTACATGAACTATACCGAATTCTCAGTTTTATACATAATGTTTTGAAATTTTCGATTTCATACATAGAATATTTCGTTGTTAACGGCTTTACCCACTTCCATTACGAAAGCTGACATATATCCTTGAACCAATCAGAAAGTGACGTGATATTTTTTAATAAAAAATCTTCATTTACTTACTGACTTCGTTAATTTTCCCTTGAACCAGTCCCTCGAGGTTTTAGGATGTTGGTAGAATAAGCATTTTGTACTAGAGAACCTAATTGAGTCCATCTTTTACGAGGGGCTAAATTATTTATTTGGGTCGAATTTAGAGGCAAAAATATCTCTTTAACTTAATTTTTTATTTTTTTCTAGCCAGTACTAACAGTTTTATTTTGTAATAGTATTTATTCTACCTAACACCCTAAACCTTAACTATAAATTGTAACACCCCGTTTGATACAACGAATGTAAAAGAGATGTGTTATATTAAATAACACTTGTGTATTAAAAAGATGGATGAAAGATGGTTGTTACCACATTATGGTGTTTGGTTGTGAAATTTGTGATAAAGTTAAAAGACAACTGTTATGCATGAATGTACCCTTCTACCCTTAAAATTGTAGCTTCATATTTTTTCTCTTGTTTTGACATTGATTATTATATTATTTTTAGGGTTTATAGTTTGGTGTCAGGGGTTAGGTGTTTAGGGTTTAGGGTTTCAAGTGTTCATGTTTTATGGTTTGTGATTTATTGTTTAGAGTTCATGGTTTAGGGTTTAAGGTTCATGGTTCATGGTTTATTATTTAGGGTTTAGAGTTTGTGGTTCAATGTTTGGTGTTAATGGTTAATGGTTTATGGATCATGAATTATGGTTTGGGGTTTGGAGTTTATGGTTCAAGGTTTGAAGGTTAGGGTTTGTTGTTTAAGGTTTAGAGTTTAGAGTTTAGAGTTTGGAGATTGATACTTGGGGTTTATGGTTTGAGGATCGTGGGTCAAGGTTTAGGGTTTAGTGTTTGTAGTTAAGGGTTTAGGTTTGTGATTTATTATTTATGGTTTAGAGTTTGTGGTGGGGTTAAGTTTTATTGTTTAGGGTTGGGTGTTGGGATCATTGTTTAGGGTTTAGGTTAGTATATTTACAACGGTGTTAAATCCATAAAAATAGTATGAGGGCATAATTGACAAAATTAGTGTAAAATTGTCGTGTTAAATACACACTACCTCTATTTCGTAATAAATATCACCTAACTTGTGTATAAAATAATATATCGTATTAAATTTCGCATAAATCAAACGCACGTATAAAAGGGTTTAAATTTGATACACATGATGTGTAAATTTTACACAGGCCTGTCTATTTCTACTGTAAATCAAAATTAAACCTAAACTCTAAAAAACCAAACCCTAAACCTTAAATTCTAAGCACTAACCTTAAATTCTAAACCCTACAACCCAAACCCCTAAACTCTAAACCCTAAACTAAACCCCTAACCCATAAAACTAAAAAGTCTGTGTAAACTAAAATTTACACAGACTGTGTATTGAAGTATTTCTCCATATAAATTTAAGTTTTGTAATAGAAACATATTAAATAATACAACACGTTAGATATAACCCAACAAAATGAAGCACAAATCTAATAATTGTGTAAAATATGTATCAAAGTTTTTTTATATATAACGAAATTTTCAGTTAACCATCCGCTTGAAAATATTTATCATTTTATAACTAAAATTAAAAAATACGTATTTTATTTATCAAACAATAATTAAAGTAAATCAAGCCAAATTTAAGTTACTCTTCTATCTCAGGCTTGATCCTATTCAAATCAAACCTATCAGGTCTAACAAATGTACAACAGATTTCTCAGATACTAAAATCAATGAAGCATCTGACTGACCTACCAGAACTAACGTACACCACACAATCCTCGAGACTACCTAACGGATCTAACAGTTAATCCCACCCTTGAATCATCTACTCTTTCATGTTCTCTTCATTACGCATGCGCAATTCAGTACCTTCGATTATTACAACTAGGGATGACGTATAATTTTATATTCAGGTACAAATTTTTATACTTACTAAAATTATATGAAAATTTGAAATTTTAAAAGTACAAGATTAAGCTGTCTCTTAACATCTCTCGATCTATTCTTAATCACAACAATCAAACGAACAGATCACGCCGCTTCTTAGGGTTGGGATCAGGGTTTCCTTTTCTCATCATTGTCACAAATTCATCATAGTTGATCCTTTCATCCTGCAAAAATTATTGTGTTGAATATCAAATCTAAATTTCTTAAGGCAGGGTCATGTAAAACATTCAATATATTTTGCCTACATTGTCGGCGTCAACTTCAGAAATGATTTTCTTTATGTCTCGGTCGTCATGCATTCCATATTCACGTAGAGCTTGATCTAGTTCTTCGGTCGTAATATACCTGAAAGTAGCCAATAAGTTTGATGTTACTTAAATAACATTTTAGTTTTGAGTTTTTTGAAAAGGTAAATTACGTTAATCATTACTGAACTTCACTATAAAATTTATTTTGGTCATTGAAATTTTAAAACGTTCAATTTACTCATTAGAGTTTACTGAACTTTTTTGTCACTCTTCCGGTGAACGAAGAATCTTCTCCAAGATTCAAATGGTGAAAAACTTAATCGACATGAGAGAAACCACATACTGATAAACGGGTTTTATCCGACGGTGGATGAGGGAGAACGACGAGAGAGAAATCATAAGGTTTTTTTTATTCGTGAACTTTGGAGTACTTTCCGACAAAATGGATGTTGAATTCAGACTCAGGGGCCTAGACGAAGTGACTAGTGAAATTTAAGACTGGACGACCATCATCTACGACCATTGGGGGTTTAAGAGTGACAAAAAACGTTCAATGTCTAAATTTTAGTGAACAAAAAGGTTCAATGTCTAAACTTTAGTGACCAGAAACGTACAATATCTGAACTTCAATAAGTCAATTAAACGTTTAAAAGTTTCGTATTCAAAATAGATTTAATATTAAAGTTTAGTAATGATTTACGTAAGTATCCTTTTTTGAAATGGAAAAAGTAGATTCTAAAAAGTTTGCAGTAGAAAAATGAAATGAAGTTGGTTAGGTTACCCGCTATTATCTTTATCAAAGTGTTGGAAGGCATGGTACAGATGATCTTCTCTATCCATTCGGTTCATATGCATCGTCGCAGTGATGAACTCGTCGTAGTCTATGGTTCCATTTCCATCTGCATCAACCTATACATACATATATATTCGAAATAAGTTTATAATCATTGACGTAAAAGAAAGACTAAATTAATATTGGTGTTAGCTAGGAGAAAGACATACGGCCTCCATTAGTTGTTGAACTTCATATTCAGACAGTTTGGTTCCTTGCTTCGCCAGGCCTTGCTTCAATTCTTCAAGTGTAATCGTCCCGCTGTTATCGGTATCCATGCCTCTGAACATCTCTTTCAATCCCATGATTTCTTCCTCGGACAAGCACCCCGCGATCACCCGCAAAGCAACTTTCTTGAACTGGTTCATTGCCTTGAACTGTTTCAGCCTGTTCAGCACTGCATTGTCAAGAGGTGTATCTGGTGCTTCACCATCCTCCTTGATCCATGGATGACCTGTTTGTTGTTGTTCATTCGCTATCAGATAACATGCATCCCGATTTTCGAAATCAAGGTGTCCATTACTGTTGATAGCAGTTACTAATCTGACCATAAAATAACTCTATTTCTATGAACGGAATCAAATCCTCGGTCACATAGATAAGGACCAAGGTGACCATATACCACACATAAAACCACAAAACATTGAGCCATATGTATACTTACTTAGAACCTGGCTTGCGGTTAACCTCATCTTGGGATCCGAATTTAGCATCCTCTTTACAACATCCTTTGCTTGACTTGAAATTTTAGGCCATGGATCACAATTGAAATCCATGTGCCCTCGTAAAATTGCATTAAATATCCCATTCTCGGATTCTAGTAATGAAAAAAATACCTTAGGTTAAAGCTTAGCGAAAACTTTATATTCGATTAACTCGTAATACCAATTTAATAAATAAAAACTATATTAATAAGAACAAATAGTTACTAACCTGCGTAGAAAGGAGGAGTACCAGCTAGAAGAATATACAATATAACTCCAATACTCCATATATCAGCTTCGGGTCCATATTTTCTTTTCAAAACTTCGGGTGCAATATAATAAGCACTTCCAACAATGTCTTTAAATTCTTCACCTGTTCAGATTTTCCAAGGCAAAATCATTTTTGTTGTCTTTCGCATAAATCACAGTTTCAAAAATCAAGAAACTATTGATGGGGTTGAGTATTAGTCGGTTCAATATAAACTATATCGATTGAACTGATTAGATTTTGATCATTTCGATCTGATATATTCAATTTTGAAAATCGATTTATTTGTTTAGTTTGATTGGTATATATAGATGTTAGGACTCGGTCATATTATGAGTGTAGAATTTAGAATTGTGAGTATGATAATTTGAAATTATATAACATTAAACCTGGCTTGTAAAACGCAGAAAGACCAAAATCTGTGGCCTTGAGTGATGAATCTTCTTCCTTGCTCAACAACAAGAAATTCTCAGGCTTGAGATCCCTATGGATGACCCCCATAGAATGGCAAGTGTGCACAATCTGAACAATTGTTCTAAGCAAAGAAGCTGCGGCTCGCTCGGTGTAATGCCCCTTGGCAATGATCCGATCGAACAGCTCGCCTCCGGCACATAACTCCATTACCAAATGAACCGAATGCTTATCTTCGTATGCTCCTTTGAGCTCCACAATGTTAGGTTGGCCCGTCAAATGGTGCATGATTTGTACTTCCCTTTTAACATCCTCGATATCCTCTTTGTGGGCCAGTTTTCTCTTTGCTATCGTCTTGCACGCTAATCGTTCCCCTGTGGTCTTGTTTGTACACAAACGTGTGACCCCGAACTGACCCCTGCCCAATTCTTTTCCGATGTTGTAGATTGATTTAATGTCTTCCATCGGTCGGCCTAAGACGGTTCCGAGAGCGGAAGGCATGGATGTTGTGATGGAGGGAACGGCTCCTGCTGCTGATGGTGAATATTGTTGTGCATCTCCCTTTACATCATCGTTAGCTTCGTCATCGGAATCGGAGCTGACACGAGAGCAACAACTCCCCATTGTTCAAGGGAGTTGGAGAGGCCGAATGATGTCCTTAAAGCAGGCGGAGAAATTTCGGAAAATTAATCTGATTGGGAGTAAAGAAAATGAAAGAAAAGGATAATTGGCAAGAAAGAGTGAGAAAAAAGATTGTGGAAAGGATAGTGTTGGAGAAATGTTGGATTTTGGTGTAGAAATTTGAGGAGATTGATAGTGAGGGATTTTAGGAGAATTGGGGTGTCTAAATTATGTTGGGTTGTGCTTCAAACGATTGGATGATGCAAATGCATGTGTTGTTTGAGACACAAAGGTATAGAGGATTTTTCGGACAAATTAAGATTGTGTAACTTCTTTTGTGTGTGTTTCTTTAGCTACTTCCATTAATGGCTGGAAAATGAACATTACAGCTACTGAATTTCAGTTGCTTTGTACTGTTTGTTGTAACCAGTTTTGTAATAACTATTAAACAAGTTTCGAGGGTTTTAATTTTCATTTCATGGATGACACACGTCGTTTTCGCGTCAAAATAATTTATTCTTCTCAAATAATAAATAAAGGAATTTAAACGTAGTAAAAGAGAAGTAAGGGTCGATCCCACAGGGACTAAGAGAACTTCCTGATTTAAGTTTGTTCAATCGGTGAGCCAAGAAGAGAGTTGAATAATATTTAAGTATGGTAGGAATTTGTGAAGTAAGTAAAAATAATAAGAGATTGTAGACAAAATTTAGGAAGTGGATTAAATATGGTAAAGATTAGCCTTGGGCTTTTGCTTTGACTCAGTTTCCTCGGATCATTGGAAAAATGATTTTTCACTTCGGGGTTCACGTCGGTTACTCGTCTTCAGGGATCAATCCTTGTGACTGTGTCTTGTATACTGAATACCCAAGTGTCATCTTTGATATCGATTTTGGAAATTGATCTAATCAACAACAATGTTGTAGATCAAAAATATTTAAGTAAAGCCGACTCGGACTATGTCGTTTCAATAATAATTGATTCCGATCTCAGTTTCCTCTTAGCAAACAATTTTGCTAAGTGTGTTCCCAGGAAGTCGAATGTACTTCAATAGTCGATCCTTCCTCCCACACATTTAACCAAAACAACATCTTGACCAACGTCAATCTTTGGTTTTGAAATCATTTTGATTTTGAAATTAAGTTTAGAAAAACTAAGAGAGATACCCGAAATTATTTAAGTGTTTTTTCAATCCTCATGTTGGAATTGAGCCATTGATTTAGCCTTTGGCTATGGAAAACTTAGCTAAGTATGATTATGGGAAAAATCATACTTAGCATTATAAAAGAAAAATAAATAAAAAAACTTAAAGCAAGAACTAAGAAAAGAAAGAATTTTATAAAACTCTAAAAGTAGAAACAAAGCTAAGAATGAGAATGATTTTTGAGTTTGCCCAAATGGGGTATTTATAGCAACCTAAAACCCTAAAAATAACCATAAAGAGATAAAAGATAAATCCTAAATTATTTAAATTAATTGCAAAAGATAATTCCAAAGTTTGAATTTAAAATCCGGCTGATAAGTTATCTGATATACGGTTGATAAGCTATCGTTGCTGCTGACGTGGTGTCTTCTAGAAGCTGCTGACATGGCGCCCAGTCAGACTTTCATGCCCACTAATCCAGCCATGAATCCAGAAAATCAAAAATTGCACAATTTCAGCAGTTTAAGCAACATTCCTGGAATCTACTATCCTGTATAGAAAACGAACAAAAATGCCCACATTAGCAACTTAAAACAACCAATCAATGAGTAATTAGAGATAGAAGAATGCATAATTTAAGCACTAATCAAATTCCCCCTCACTTATTCAATGCTTGTTCTCAAGCATTTCTCAATTATCATGCTAAAAACCTTAAGTTGCCAACTCCAATTTCATAGAATTTCCAAGATTTCTAAAGTAAACTAAATCAATTAAATGTTGAAATTCAAGATAAATCAAACATGGCATAATCAATTAAGTGTAAATCGACCAAGGCATTTCAATCGTCTACCAAATTCAAAGAATACAATACTTAGCTCCTCACATTAGTTCACTCATTTCGCTCAAGTATTTCGGGTAAGAAAATTGCTCAAGCCTAAACTAATCAACTCATTACCATAGGCTTGGAACTCGATCTAATCTCCACTACTTAATATGAAACTGATGCAAAAATCAAGAGGACTTAAAATGGGTTGTAACGGGGTTAAGGTTCGGGTAGGATAAAAGGCCGAAAATGAGGTTTAAAAAGTCAAGACAAGTAAAATTATTCCAAAGAATTTATTCGAATAGAGGATAAGAAATCAATCATTTTTTTCATTCGAACTGTCCCTTTTTCTGCTTTTTTTCACTGTTCGAACGACACAGTATATTCGAACTGCACTAGACGGTTCTACAATTTTTCTGCGCTGTATTTTCCTACACTGTTTGAACTAAACTGCACTGATTTATATTTCTACACAGTATTTTTTCTGCACTGCACTGTTTATTTTTATGCACAGTGTTTTTTTTTCGAATCTGATTTTTTTCTCTCTCTTTTTTCTTCATTTTTTTTACTTCGGATTAACCTCAACTTGTCCTGAAAAAGTGTGACAAAAAATAATTGAAGGAAAAACAAAAAGTAAAATAGGCTTGGTTTAATAATATGGTAAACAAAGAAAATGATTAAAGGCTCAAAAATGGTTCACTAAGTGGAAAATAAATAAAAAGGGTAGGCTATTTGTTCGGGAAGAAAAATTGGTTTAATCCTAATGCCTCCATCACATTAAAGCATCACAATCAAAAATGTGTAGTCTCAACAAATATCGAGTTGCAAGTTATAGAATGCAATCAATTAGTTTGGCACACTCAATTGAAACAAAGAGCAAGAATTAAAACATATGCTCATTAGGCTCAAAACTCACACGAAAGGTCTATTGAACTAAGTCATGTATCCAATTCAATCAACAAATTCATGAAACGACCAAGAAAAATTTACATAAATAGGCATGCCATGCTATCATGCATCTTAAATTCAACAAGAACAAGATTGAATTCACAAAGAAATACAACGAAATTAAATCAAACAAGAGACTAGCAACCAAGGTCATCAACAATTCTAATCAAGAAACAATTTAATTTCAATCGCAAAGCATAAGTGAGAGTCAATTTGATTTCTAATTCCACCCCCTCACTTTAATCATAATGTCCCATTATGGAAAAATAAAATGCAAGAGAGGGAATGGAATACTCCATGAGCTAATTGCGGCCACGCCCACGTCCTCGACGAGATGTGTCTGGGCGAATGAAGGATAGGATATCGGCAATATTGGTTTCAATGGAGTTCAGGCGCTCGTTAACATCCGGCTGCGGATTATTGTCCTGTGAGGTTCGAGGAACCGGCCTTCCAAGTAGCCATGTAAAACCTCCTCGGTTGGCACCGAATACTTACGGCCACGTTGATAGCATTCAGAATGCTCTTTCTGATTGGTGTGGTCATTTGAAACGGCACTGTTTCCTGAACTTGCGGGCTGTTTCGAGTGGGCTGGTCGGAATGAAGTCTATGCTCAAAGTTCGGTTGTTCCATTGACGGGTTGTTCGTGTAGAGATTAGCTCCGAGGGTGTCTGTAAATCTAAAAATCGGATGGAACATTAGTAGATGAGCAACAGAGATAAAATCAGAACTTACCTTGGGTGTTTGATACGGCAGAGACGATTGCATGGGGTGGGAAAACGCAGCATCGTCGTGTATGGAATGGAAAGATGATGACGGCATCCTTGAGGATCTGTCTTGCCGTGGCTGGTCAGCATCGGTGGCATCTGGCATCGACTATGAGGACGCGGCGGAAGGCATAGAGTGGAAGGAAGGGAACGATGGTACCGGCTGGCTACGCGGTGTCCAATGGCATGAAGACCCGGCAACCGCGCTACTACCCATCGACTGACCAGTTGAGTGATCGAGGGCTGGTTCCTGGTCGTTCGGTTGAGTGGTGGCTGCCTCCTGCTGCTTTATACGGCTTCGACGTGGGGAAGACAGCGGATAAGCGTTCTGCGAGTCTAAATCACTAGGCACGGCCACGAATTGTGGTGGTGCCATCTGACGACGGCCACCGAGAGTTATGGGTGTCGGTGTTTGAGGGAGCCGGCGTGCTTAATCCCTTGTGCACACCATTGTTGAGTGGAAAAGAAACAGATGAAGCAAGGAAATGTGGTTAAAAGTTGAGGGAACGCCTGGTTGAGGGAACGGCTGAAGAATATAGGTAATAGTTTAGGTCTGAGAAACGTAAAAATTGAATTTGGGAGGGATTGTGATATCTTATCACAAGTGGGGCCCACAAAATCTCAAAAAGCAACAAGATTGGGTCAAAATTTGACCGACTATGATAGGGAAATTTCAAAATTTAATCCTAATATTTGAACAGGAGCCAGCTATAGTGCACCAATTAAAAATGAGATGCTAACTTGCTCCATACTTGCAAAACCTGTACATAATCGATGCAAAATATAATCAGCAACAAGGGATAGCAGATGATTTAACACGAAAATAAAATAGAAAGAAAATAAATTAAGAAAAATTATAATAAAAAGAAATAAACAAAATAAATTAAAAATGGGTTACTTCTCATCCAGTGCTTATTTAACGTCGTTAGCTTGACGAACTGATTTTAAAGCGTAGGTTCTTCTAATTCGATCTCCTCAACTAATCCTACCGGGACGTTCTCATAATACGGTTTCAACCTTTGGCTGTTTACTTTAAATTGAGCTCCAGAACTGTCTTGTATCTATACTGTGCCATGAGGATAAATTTGAGTTACCGTAAATGGGACGAGTCATTTTGATCGAAGTTTGCCTGTAAAAAGTTTAAGTTTTGAATTAAACAACAAAACTTTTTGGATAATTGTAAACGATTTAAAGGATATTCTTCGATCGTGGAATTCTTTCGTCTTCCCTTTAAATATTTTAGCGCTATCGTAGGCGTTCCGTCGGATTTCCTCTAACTCTTGAATGTGTAGCTTACGCGCTTCTCTGATTGCTTCCATCTCCATGTTACATTGCTTAACTGCCCAATAGGCTCTATGCTCCAATTCAACCGACAAATGCAACAGCTTACCGAAAACGAGTCGATACGGCGACATCTCAATAGGACCTTTATAAGTCGTTTGGTATGCCCACAACGCGTCGGTCAACTTGAGACTCCAATCGTTACGATCCGGTTTTACAATCTTTTCAATAATTAATTTAATCTCGCGGGTCGACACTTCCGCTTGTCTGTTGGTCTACGGATGGTAAGCAGTGGAAATTCTTTGAGTCGCTCTGAACTTTTTCATCTTTCATCTTAATGTCTATGGTTTATTCCTCAAAAAACAAATAATGTGGACTTGTTTTCCTTTTGAAGGAAAATTTATCTGCTAGTAGTATTTGTGCAGCATCTCAAGTTACGAAATTTACTCATTGTCAATACTCTTTCAACTGTTGCTTTGCTAAATCCTGATTCGCGAATAGAACCTCTCGTCTGGTTTTGATTGGGTTCCACAAAAAAGAAAAGGGGATTTAATATAATATTTGACACAGCACGAAAGACAGGCGGATCCAGGAATTTAAACATGATAGTTTATTGATCGACAATAAAACAATTGTATGTAAATTAAAAAAAATTATATAAATTCATCAGCCTTCGAAATGTCCTGCATCGCTTTAGACCTCCACCACCTGCTAATGTCAAAGACCAAGACTACCAAATTGTTCATCATGCTGATTCTGGAGGGAGACTGGGTGATACTTCACCTGATGCAAGCTTAGTTGCTCTGGCATGCTACTGTTATAAGAGAAGTAATGTGTTAATTCAATCGATCAACTGAAAATCGTCCAGTAATCTAAGTAGTTTGGTATCACTTAAGTAGGTTTCGAGTTTGAGACGTCGTGTATGTAGAAAATTCTTGCTGAAAGACTCGCCCATCAAAGCCAGGTATGTCACGTGAGTCGGTCTGAATTAGTCAGAGTAAAGCCCTGAAAACCGGAAGGACAACAAAAAAATTTGATATGATCGATTTAAAATGGTTCAACTTCCTAATGAAGTTAATAAACACCAAGTTTAACTTTCCATCACTAACTTTAATCGAACCTTTCAAGAAAATGTTTAACCTTTACAATATTATTTTTCCAAGACTTAGATCAATTATATTTTATCTTTTATAATGGTTAAGATAAAATTATTTTAACTTTTTAATGTAAAACTAGAATTTTTCTCTTTTACACGTTTTGATTTGAGTAAACAAGAGATATCTCTAGGGGTGATTACAAATTGAAGCTCGTTAAGAATAAATATAAAAATATTCAGTGAAATTCAATACATTGCGTATAAGAGAAAAATGAAAGAATAAAGATTTAATCTTTTTTTTTTTTTTGAGTTTAAAAAGATGTATTAATCGATATCAAGTGTTCTTGTAGTGTTTATATAGTGTATCAGAGAGGCACAATAATTGTTATCTACAAAAGATTTTAACTTTTATAAATTAAGGGAACAACTTTTTATAGAAGAAATATGACCGTTTGACAGAAAAATAATTGATTCTTTCTCTCGATAAATTTTTTTATTAGGTGATCGATTTTTTTAACTTGATGGTTGAGAGTTGAACAACTATCCAAAAGGGATCCATTTTTTATCTTAAAGCCTGAAAAATATTGTCTATAATTGCAAAAATGAGCATGCTTGTTTTCAAACATGTCGATTAAGTTAGATAACACTTTTAAACGAATATTTCAAGCTTTATAAACTTTGAACTGTTTTTGAAATATTTCATTAAATCCGAAAAATAATTCTACAAATATTTGTTATATCAAAATACTTAAATTCAAACTTCAGCGCAATGAACAAAATTCAAGTAAAGATTAAAAAAATATCAAAAGAGCTACTCAAGATTAAAAAAAATATGAAGCACGGATACTTCAGACTAAAGCCGTTAAAACGTAGATGCAAAGCCATAATTACGAGATAAAGTATTCACTTGGTATATTAACAAATAATATCTCTTCTTTTCAGTTTTTTAATCGGAAAAAGCAACTGGACATCTATCCATCGAAGATGCAAATGGATGCCTTATATCACATAATATGTTGTACGTAAAACGTAAATGCAAAGCCATAAACGTAAATGCTAATTATTGTGAAAATATAACTCTATTTCATGGTGTGCAAAGCCAAAAATATGAGTAATTCCATTACAAAATCTGCAGATGTGGACTTTGGAACTCTGTTTCACCAAGGGAACAATGGGAAAGAAAATTTTACCAACAAAACATATGGCAATAATTGGAGCATTGGACATGTTAGAGAATCTCAGTAAGTCGGAACTGATGGATCGACCTCGGTTGCATACGCATGTATTCCCCCAGATACATTGAACACTTCCCTAAATCCCTGAGCCCCCCCCCCCCCACCAAAAAAAAACAAAGTAAATTTGTCAAGAATAAGCCCGCAAACATTGAACAAAAAAGCATGAAAGAAACCTAGGAAAATCTCGACTAACAAAAATGGTCTAAACATGAAAAGTTCACATCTTAACACGAGGCAGCAGAGACTAACTCGATGATTTACAGATTTAATCAGATCAAAATTTCAATGTTATACTGCAAAGTGCAAACCAAGATGTGTCCTATGCAAAGGACAATGTAAGCGTTCAATGATATTATCATAAATTAAGGCACAGCACAGCATAAGAGCAGCTAGCAGATCATTGGTTTATATAATATAAACATGAAGGGTGGAGGAATGGGGAGCTATGATTCATAATGAGACCCCTGAAACTGAATGTGAACCCCAAAAAAGCACATGCAAGAAACTGTGAAGATAAACAAGTAAAACAGAGAATGGAATGCTACTAAAATTAACCTGAGTCTGTAACCACTTGGCAACCTGTAACGATCGCCTGCCATGGTGACACTGCAGGATTCATTTTAACACAGATTAAAATGGAACAATGGAGGGTACAAAGAGAAATAGGCATAAAAAGCAAGAGAGACTATTGAATACTAAATGCTAGAAACCACTTATAATTAAACATGGTAAAAAGTTAAAATCACTTAAAAATCAGAAAAATAATAATAAACACTTAACTGAATTTGCATGAATTGGGGGTAGGAGAGTGAAAACTAAGTGATGGAAAGCAAAGGAAATCAGGAACCTTTTCCTCCTTGGGGGAAATATTTTTATTAAGGGAAGATTAGAATTCCTCACTTTCCCTCTTACAAGTTAATAGAAATTTTTTGTTGTTTCAAGGGATACAATTGAAAATTTTGATATTTATGATAAATCATTCACTTCCTTTTCACCGTTTAACCAAACAACCGTTACTAAAATTCTTTTTCTTTCCCTTTCTGCATTAATTTTAAAAATCCAAACAAGAGATGCATATATTCTTTCATTTCTTTACTTTAATGAGATGCTGTAATAGAAATCAATTATTAATCTCCCCCTGGAATATTTGATTAGCTTATTATTAGGATTATTTGATGTCTAATATAATGAACAAAAAAATCTCCTAGCTTTGCCAAAGGCTACATAATTCACCACATCTTCCGAAACCAATAGCATGAGAAAAAGTCCCTCCCATCAAGAATGTAAGAACCATAGACACTCCGACAAAAGGCTTTCCAGTAGAATCATATATTCTTGCCTTCCTTAATTTTCTTTTGCTTTTATTAATTCTTTGGCACTATTTATTATCAGATGCCATTCATTTGGTTAGCTAAATGCATGGGAAAATGGGTGAAAATCTTGGCATCAACAAGAAAATACTCACCAAGACATATGTAGCTTTCATTGGATCAAATTTGCTAGTTATTTCAGGTCCCCAACTTCCAATCTGGCATAGAGGAAGAACCTGGAATCCTGGCAAAGATGCTTGAGACCTGCCACGTGAAAACATTGAGACATGACCATCATCCTCTTCAAAGGCAGAAACAAAGTATACTGCACTAGTATAAAAGGTTCCAACTCTATAATGTCTCATGGTGATATAACTTGTTAATTGAACTATACATAAAACAGTGTATTGCTTGATTTTGCAATGCTACTAAAAGTAAACTTTGGGTAGCTAACCTCAATAACAATTATGGTTTATGAAAAGCTATAATAGAATCATGATCGTTAAACAGAAATAAAAAATAATTCCAGTTAAATAATAGTATAATTTTTAAACTGTTCAAGCAATTGCATTTTTCTTGCAGCTTGCTTCATGACCTGGCGTTTAAAAGCTTCATAGCAATGCTTTTTAACCATATCACCTACACTAAGAATTTAGAGTAGTTTTTGTTTTTTAAGCATGCTGTAATTGCTATAACTTCTATAGCTAGAGGAAAAAGTTGGTCTAGTAACTTTGCCCGGCATCTCATTCATCATTTAAAAATGTAAATTTGGAAAATTCACGTAAAAATTTTGCTTTTCCAATTAATATCACACAAAATAAAAAATATGCAAGCATACACTTCTTCAGGTTCCCGGACATCTATCAACTGAGCCTCTTCAATGAAACTAGGGTCCTGCAATTTTGCATGAAACTCCTCGGGTTCAATGTCTTTAACCAATGACTCTTCCCTGAAGCAAGCTAAATAAGAGTTAGAACCTGCTTAGCTTCATCAAGCACAGGTTTCAATTGTGCAAGTGTTCCAAGGAATACCTCTCAGATAGAACTTGTAACAAGTGCCATCCAAAATTAGTTTTGCATTTCACAACTTTGTTTAAAGGAGCATTAAATGCAGCCTCTTCAAATTCTGGCACCTAATATATTTTACCATGAAAAACAAGATCCATCAAACATGTTTTTCAATTAAATTTTCAACATAAAAAAATCTGAATAAACATAAAAAGAAAATAAGACTTCTTGGTGACCTTAAATTACTTCTCTTCTTGTCTACATTATTGTAGTTAACATAAAAAAAATCTGAATAAACATATTCATAAAACTAATAAATAAATTCCAAAAAAAATAAGAACTAAATCCATGTATCTTAAATTTTCAACGAGGATACTGATTAAACTTAAAAAAAAAACAGTAAAACAACATGTGGTAAAATGCATAGAGAACCAGCAAAGTATCATGAGGGTGACCTTAAAGCAATCAAGATATATTCTACAGAAGACTTCTTGGTTTGACATGCATAAGAAAAATCTGATGCAAAATGTGTGATATCTAACATATGAACTGTTAGATATGCTCTCACAGGAACAACACTTCAAGATAAAAAGGAACTTGGAAGCTTATGGCAACTGCAAGCAATTGGCAAAGCTCAAGAAGAACCATAAATGGGAGATACGATGTAAAAGTTTATATAAACACATCATATTTAGAACTCAAATAATAAATTATTTTTTCCACGATTTCATAAATATTCAAGCACTGTGTCATAAACTTTATGAGAATGGTTACTCCAAGTTTTTCTAAATTTTAAACTCAATTTTGGTCGACTTTTTGAATCGGTAAAATAAACTTTATGAGACCATCGTGAAATACATGAGCATAAAGGTTTGGTAAAATCTTCAAATTCAACCACCATGTCATAATTCATATAATTCAAAAATCTAAACTACGAATAGAAGTTTGAGAGTTGCTACCACAAATTTAATACCAACTAGCTAAGATTGTATCTTGCACAGGTCCGAACCCTCGAAACAGCTATCTGTTGAAAACAGGGAGTAAATCTATGTGCATCAAGACCTTTCTTATAGTGGGAGAATTGTACACTAGGTGCAACATTTTTTTAGCTTTTAACTTTTCTAATATGTTCCACATATTTGGAGTTCCGTACCTCCATATCCAAGCTTAGGGATACAGGTCTAACATGTATACTTCAAGAAAAACAAAGAGTTGAAACAACATAGATGATTCTTAGATAAAAACACACACATATATATATGTAAAGTGGAATAAACATACCATTTGTCCCTTTTTTACCCATCCAAGCATTCCCTCCTCTTCCTTGGAGGGACATATTGAGTATTCAACAACAAGATCAGCCATATCCTCCCCTTCACCAAACAAAATAACAAAAAAGAAAAACTAAGTTAAATGACTTGAGACAGTTAAATATCTCACAAGCAACATCAAAAGCGATTTGAATCTATGCTCTATTTTGTTGTTGCCTTAAGTATTTAGTTTCCTCTTTCTAAAAAGATGCTATAAAGAAAAGGCAAATGCTAGATGCTAGAAAGTTGAATTAAAATTAACAAAAACTGAACAAGTGACTAAATATAAGACCAGTTCCAAGACGATTATTTTATATAAGAATAAAATAATCTATTATTCTTAATTTATATAAAGAAAATCATGCTATA
The DNA here is from genome assembly GCA_019671005.1 of Hibiscus mutabilis. Taxonomy (NCBI): domain Eukaryota; kingdom Viridiplantae; phylum Streptophyta; class Magnoliopsida; order Malvales; family Malvaceae; genus Hibiscus; species Hibiscus mutabilis. Next base: position 2,475,140 of record CM033715.1, on the reverse strand, counting down.
AACCCCTTGAGGTAGTAATAACAAATCCCCAAAATGTGATATTTAAATAATTGAAATTCTCTAAAATCAAAATGTTCATCTAATTGAAGTTTGAAAATGAAACAAGAAAACACCTCCTGCTATTCTCTGTTCAAGCTCCACCAAGAGCTTCTGATCGTTTTCTTTTAGAAGCAAGTGCTTTACCAAAATTTCTCTGCTCACTCCATGGCTACTCTCGGTGTTAAATGAAGCTGAAAAAGAAAACAAAAACCAAGTAAGAGAAAAGAAGATAAAAAGAGGGAAAACATGAGTTTTGATGAAAATAACCAACCTGATAGTCTGAGCTGTAGATGACCCGCCAATGCCATTGGAGAGACTTGCCTGAGAGTGAGAGATGAATGATAAGGGCGTGAAGGAGTGATGAGGGCGGAGAAGAAAGAGTGAAAAGCAGAAAAGGTAGAGAATTTGTGAAGAGAAGAATGAGGAGGGAAAGAAGAGATGGTGAGGATTGGAATCAAACATTTCCTCAGAGCAACGAAAGTTGTGGGAGATGCTATCGGAGGGAAATGGGTTGCTCTGCCTCTTAACATTGCCATTCTCTTTTTTTCACGATTTGCTTCCGACTTGTTCCTGCTTCTGTTTATGTAGTACATTGTTTGTTTAAATACAAGAAGCGTAAAAGGGGTTTAGGGTTTGGGCCTTGAGGGGATAACTGAAAGAGACTGGACTTTTATGGATCTGAAACCCACTACCTGACCACACTAGCAGTTGCAGGCAACATTTAGCAATTGGGCTGACATTCATAAGGATTATTATTTGAAATATCATTGGTGAAAAAGAAAACCACAAACAGTTTTGAGACAATAACAAAAGTCTTTAAAGTATTTAATGGATTAATATTTGTCATCGTCTTACGACAGTTTGCGGAATTATTTTTTTCCACGGATAGAGTATCAAATAGTAATCCTTCTTTAAAAGAAGAATTTGGTCTTGGTTTTAACATTTAGGATGCATTGGGTACAAAAGCCTTATCTGAACAAGAGACGTCACATTCGAGAATCAGAGAGAAAACATGAACATTAAGACTTTTGTAACATTTTAGTTATTAAAAATAAGCGAGGGCTTTTACAAAATTTACACCTACAATCAAATAATTAAACCAATTTGTTTTCAACTAAAACATTCTAATCTTGCAAGGACATTTTTTCTAAAACCTTAAAAGTTTTAAGTGATTGATTATAAATTTTCAAAACAATCAATCATGGTAGGCTTAAGTCGAAAATAATACTCAGATTTTAAAATCAACGTTGAAATAGAACGAACCTTTAGTTCTTAGTGGAATCATTGTGACTCTTCTGGTGATGCAATTCCCTTGATCTCGCCTTGAACATCTTGATTAATTAGCTACATGTGAAAAATAACAAATCACTCGTTGAGCTTCGCATTCAATGGTACTATAAAACAAATAACATCTTGATCTCGCCTTGAACATCTTGATTAATATGAAATTACATTTTAAACATGTCCGTTACAACACAATTTCATAATTTCACATCATACTCAACATGGTAAAGTTTATTATCTGACATTATCACCTCACTCTATCCTTTACTAATGAGTTTGAACCTATTGAATTCACTTGTTTTACAACTCTTCATAATCACATAAATTTACAATACATTTTATGACCTTTATTTTTTTTGGAACAAACACATTAAGCATCTTAAGAAACACAATCAAAAAACATATTTGTTTCAGTATTATTTGTGAGCCCATAATAAATACCATCTAGATGGACTCAAGTACACAATCCACTAGATGGCGTAAATCCTTACTATGCACCAAAGTGTCACTATACACCGAAGTGCCCCTTGTTCAACACAATATGCACAAAGCGCCACTAAATCCATGTCGTACCAACAATATCACGATAGTCACAATGTCAAGAAACAAGATGCAGTACTGCTGATCCTAATGGCATGCCACTTACGAGACTCTAACTAGTTTACTCGGGCAGTTGTATCACTATTGTTCATTAGCTTAACTGATCATGTGCAAACATCTCAAAATCACATGATACATGCATATTTCACATGGCAACATTTGAATTGCACTTTAAAACTTATAATACATATGCTTGAGCTATAGTTTCCATATCAATGAATGTAGGCATAATTCACATTTCTCTTGATCTCATTGCATGCCCTTATGAACCTACATTACACGGTACATGATTAAATTATTTCATATCATTAAATTCTCATACACGGCAACATAAAACTCTTATAAGCCCATATATAAATTGTAAGTATAAAAAAATTCACACTTTTAGCACTTAGCATACAAGGCACATCATAATGCACTCAAGGGCATTTTGGGTCATTTTAATGCTCAAAGACATTTTGTTAATTTATCACTCAATGGCAATTTGGTAATTTAACACTCAGGAGTATTTTGGTAATTTAAGCTAACACTATTATGCAAATTGCCAAACTTAGACTTTAGGCCATTTGAGTCTCCCATAACACGTACCTTGGCACCAAATCAAGCTTAAATTCTTGCCATGGCTCTGACCAAGCCGTTTTTACACATGCATAATACTAAAGCACGATTTAAATTGCACTTACCCCAAATTTCAAGCTCAAAATTTGGTAATTTAGATCCCCGAGCCTCCTACACGTATTCCTCGCTTGATTTGATCCCTTGAAAAACAAAAATTGGGAGTTTGCGTCACGACTTAATTAACTAGGGACTCAATTAACAAGAATCAAAACTAACTGTGCTAAAATAGATATTAAAATGCAAAATTGAGCCTCCAGCGACCTGAAATACTAAAATAACCAGATTTCATCCTTTCGGTCTCCTGAACACGGATTCGAATTCTGTATAACCGAAAACATCCCAAACGTCCTAGATTTAGTTTTGAACCTTTCGTCGGCTCATTTTCCAGTCTCGAAATCCGACCTTTGGATCAGTCTGATTCCAAGATATATTCTCTCCTTCGTACTCCTCTGCATGTTGACCGATCAGATTGGCGAACTGGTGCTCCGATCGTCAGAAACTGCCAATGGGCGAAAATATGAGTTTGGTTTCTTTCTTCTTCTTCTTTTTCCGATTTCCTGATCACTAAACCCTTTATTTCTTGATTTCCAGTTGGTCCAGGTGGTTGACTGGGTTGAGGACTTTAGGCAGCAGTTCAAGTGCCATTTTACACACTGTAATGTATGGAAAGGTTTACTGAGTTTGAGGAGTTTTGTGGAGGTGGAGGAAGCTTTCTTTTCCGCCTGGTTCACTCATCGAGTTATCATCCCCATCACAGTAGAAAACTATATGAAGTTTGTGTTGTATGTGGCCCATAAATTTTCTCTAATATAATATTCCACGGTCGGACTAATTTAAACATTAAAATGGATAAGTACACAAATGGTCCCTAAGTTATTCCAAACAATATAAAATAGTTATCAAACTCTCAAAAGTTACATAATGTGCATTAAATTTCATTTTTTCTTATAAAATAGTCATTGAACCGTTCACTGTGTTAAGTGGGTGACATGAAAGTTACGATTACACATTTTTTTAATTTAATCCTAATTCAAAAATTTTAACTTTCATTATTTACATATTCTTTCAATTTGATCTTAATTTTAATTTTTAATCCACAATCAACCAGATCAGAAAACAAAGCAAGTAGCCGTAATATATTTATATTCTTGAAATTATAAAAAAATATATTATTGGATATTATTAATATATTAAATAAAATATTATAATATTATAACATAATATTAAAATAAATTATAAAAATTAGAGACAAATAAATATCAATTTCATATTAAATACAAATTTTAGGGACTAAACTAAACAAAAATAAAATTTAAGATATTAAATATATCATTTGTCTTTTTTCATTATAATGAGATAGTCAGAAGTGCAACATGACACAATTTTATTGTTTAGTGATATTTTAACAGTTTGGGTGAAATGAATAACGAAATTAAACGTTATAAAGTATAATGTCTAAGGAAACCTTTAGGAAGCAACTCAGTAAAAAAGTAAAGTTTAGGCAGCAAACAATGCATTAAACCTTTAATATTGTCTTTTAAAGTTTATGTTAACTCTATTGATCAACCGAAAATTGTCAAAAAAATGAATTGGCTTTAAAGATTTTGTGGAAGTTTGATCAAAAATTAAAATAATTTGGCACAACCGATTAAAACAGTTCAGTTTTCTCAATCAAAGTCTACATTAACTACCTTAACTTTTCACCACTAACGACTTCTCAATTTACTAACTTAATAAGCCTTTCAAGGACAAAGTTTAATCATTTTAATTTTTTTAAGGCTAAACTCTAATTACTCTTATTTACGAAGTTTGATTTGGGTAAACAAGATATACCTCCTCAAGTAAGTATTTACAAGATTTAAGCTTACAAAGAATAAATACAAAAATACTTAATGGAGTTTTATACACTATTTATGGGAGAAAAATGAAAGAATGAAGATTGAATTTTATTTTCTTGATCTTTAAGCTTGTATAGTTGTAGTGACTTTCTTCAAGTGTCGATGTAGTGTTTATATAATGTAAAATGAATTTTTAACCGTTGATGATTATTAAATTGAGTTATAACCGTTGAAGATGTCAAAAAGTTGTTACGTTCAAAGAATTTCAGCTATTATAATTCAAGCGATTGATTCTTTTACAGAAGAAAACGATTCTTTTTCAAATATACAACCTTTTGGTGAAGAGATCAATATTTTGCACTGGATGACTAAGATCCAAAAACCAATAGCTTATTGTGTCAAAAAGGAATCGATCTTTTTGTCTCAAAGCCTAAGAACATTATTTTTAAGTGCAAAAATAATTATAAAAAAATCAGTTAAGTTAGTAAATATTTTTTAGCAAAATTTTCGAATTTTGTGGACTTTTAATTATATTAAAATAAATTAAGTTAAAAATATTTTTGAAATTTTTGTTATATCAAAATACTTCAATTTAAACTGCAACAATTAACATTTATTAAATAATGTAATTATATATGATATTTAATTTCAATCAAAATACCGGTACAAGTTTATAATTTAAATGCATAATGTTAAAAATGTCCCTAACGTTTGGTTTAATTGTTACTTTAGTCTTTATTCTTTTTTGGAGCCGTTTAGCCCTTAATATTTTATTTTGGGTTAAAATAGCCCATTTACAGATAAAAATTGTTAGTCAATTAACGATAAACAACCTGAAATGACTTGGCAGAATGACACGTTAGAAGAAAAAAATATTTTATATTTTGACAATGAAACGTATTGCTTCAAAAAAAAGAATATGAGCCAAAATGACAATTCAATCATACGTTAGTAGTATTTTTGAGGGCATTATGCCTAATTTAAATTGAGCAAACATATTTGACTGGTTGGTCAAACTGCTCATATTTGTTCTCTCATATTCCCTTAGATCATGGGTTCTAGATCCACTAGGAACACACATTTCTTCCCCTAGAACCTCGTTCTCCTCTCCTATAAGTAAGATTATGACTAAAATTAAGATTTGTCAAAAAATACTATAATTTAAAGTCAACATTTAATTTTTCAGATTATCAAACACCATTGATCTTTAAAAAAATAATAACAATTTAAATATAGTCCTATAACAAGCAAACAATAACTAAATTATTTAAGGAAGAAATGTAAATATATTTATTTTAGAATTTTTTACACTATTTACTTTAATCATATTTCAGATTTTTTTAAAAAAATGTAAAAAAACATTAATACTATTTTTGAAATTCATAAGCTTTCTCTTCACTTCACATACTTGGCCCCAAACCCCATACAAAGCAACAACTTGGGTCTATATTGTATGAGTGTGGTTAGGATCTTTTCCTCATTGTATTGAGTTATTCCCATGGCCTTTAAGCTAAATATCCTTTTAATTTTAGGCATTGATTCTGTTCCATCCCCATTGCTCACGGATCCACGCCTAAACCAAACCTTCTTCATCTTCTCAACCTTTGCTTGTTTCATAGCTGAATCAACACCTGGTTTTCTGTGGGTTTCTTCATTCCCAACTTTCACAAGCCTCGCTCGCCTTGCCAAAACAACACCTTTGGGTTCCGCCACTTTTGATTGCCTTTTCTTCACATCTTCTTTGCTTTCCATCGTCTTGTTTGAGTTCGGATTTGGTAAAATGAGACCCCTTTGATTGATTCCGTGCTGGTTCGTGAGTAACAGATCATTGCTACCGCTATTTGAATCCTTGACGGCGACATAGACCGAGCTCGTCTATGGTTCTTGGCTTTTTCTTCCTTGACATTCTTCAAAGCCGCCATGAATGGATCAAAGTCATCATTCCACAAGCTCCTACGCTGAAACGAGAGTCTCAGGCCACCGCTAGACGACCTAGGGGATGATAAAATCGAGCTTTGTTTATGATGATGTTGAAGTCCGGGCGGAGGCTTCAACGGCATCACTTTCCCATCATGAAACAGGTCATCGGCAAACGCCATGGCCGGAAGTGATTCCTCCGGTTGGGACTCGGCAGCCTCACGTTCACCAACAATGAAACGACCACTGGTTTCGAACTCGAACTCATCGCCATTGGAGCTCGAGTCTTGATATGCAGACTTGAGAGTTGCTTTAGTGGGACTTGTTGGGACACTAAAGAAACACAAACCTCCCACTTCCGGGGCTGGTAGGGAAACTGTCATCTGCCATTTCCATCTTTCAAAACCCTTAGCTGCTGTAGGCTATCGATTTCAAGGATGCATGTATATATATATATATACACTAGGTCAACACCTTCCAAATTATACTTAGAGGTAGGCATTTGATCGAGTCAAAAAAATTAAGTTAGTCTACTTAGAAGAGTCATATTTTATAACTTAAACTTTATTTGAAAATTTTCCGAGTCTAGACGATACAAGTCAAGTATTTTCCATCGAATTGAGTCGAATAATTTAATTTTTTTTAGTCGAATTTTGTCCACCCTAATTATACTCGAAAGCCTAAGAGCTAGATATTAGTAAGATACTGAGGAGAAAATCCGGGTTTATGTCCCCTCCAACAATGGCTAAAGACTAGCATTCAAAAGGGCAAATATTTTGTTTATTGGGAAGATGATTTATCATTTTGTTGAAGAAATAAACATTGTAAAGGACTGCCTAAGCTTGTTGTTTTGTGAATGATACAAGGACCACATGGTATCTGTCTTGAAGCATGTACAGCAAGGATACCTATCTTTGTAACTTGTGAACAATTTGTAAAAGTTGACAAGTTTTTGTCTTGATTTGGATCAAACACTTGGGTCACGGAGTTTGATGATGTTTGATACTGGTTTGAAATCAATAAACAATAGTAAATGATATCAGTCAACCTGAAAACCTGCTCGTGACATGTTGAAAGCAAATTATGAATATAGGTATGATGCTAGAAATATATATATTATGGGTTATTACACTATACGACGACGGAAATAAAATGTTTTCATAAACATCTTAAAACTTTAAGGACTTAATATAGAATTTGGGATTTATGAGTTTAGGTTTAGAGATTTAGAATATAGAGTTTATAGGTTAAAACGTAAATCCCTAACACATTACCCTAAATCCTAAATTCTAACCACAACCCATAAAATTAAATTTTCATATAAGTGCCTTAGTTTTAGGGTTTATGAGTTTTGGTTTAAATGTTTAGAATTTAGGGGTTATGATTAGAATTTATGGTTTATTGATAGAATTTAGAGTGAAAATACATATAGTGAAAATATTACGTGCACTGACGGTGGAAAAAAAATTTCTACAAGCGCCTTAGTTTTAGTGTTTAGGGATTGAATTTAGAGTTTAGGGTTGTAGTTAGAATTAAAATTTTCACCTTCAGTGCATGATATATTTACCCATATATATATAGGCTAGAACTTTGATACACGATCTGTGTAGGCCTGTATTTTTGCCTTGCAAAATACAACCCTAGCACCCTAAACCCTAAATTATAAATACTAACCTTCAATTCTAAACCCTAAACCCCTAACATTTAATCTCTAAACTACAATCCTAACCCCTAAAATTAAAAGTATTGTATAAACTAAGGTTTACACAGTCTGTGTATTGAAGTTTTTTTCGTAAAAGCAGGAATTAGTGAACAAGTATAGGAAGTGGAAAATGAATTTATCTTCTTCCTATGGAAACAAAGTTATAAAAAGAAACCGTTGCATGAATTCAATGTCCTCCAAGCTCAAGAAGACTTGTTCAACTCTTACTCTTTCATGCTATGATCCACCCTGTAATCCATTCCATGTCCTCCTTGAACTTTTGTGCTTTTTACAATTTTGTACACAATAGTACGTCACATGCTAAAGGTGGTTTGAACAATTATTTTCCTAGACCAACTCTAATACACAGTCCATGTAGGATTTACGACTCCTCTCTAGACATATGACGGACCGGTGCAAATTCAACATGGCTATTGACCCTGACCTCTAGCCTGACTCCTCCAGTTGCTCTGCCTAGGGACTTTTTTATGCTTCTCGCCATTCACTAACCTTGGCAAATGGATATTTTCAGACTGTAGATTCAAGATAGGCTTTGGATTGCTACTTTAAATTATGGATCTTCTCATTGGCATTGGTTCAATTGGTTATTTTCTCATTGCTGCATATGGAAAGGGCCTGAGAATGAAGGCAGATCCATTGCATGTGGAAATTGGTTCCAAGAAGTTTGCACTTCTTAAAGCTGCCCCTCTTCTCAAAACAAAGCTCATCTTTGCATCTGTGCAATTTAAACTGTTAACTATCGATTAAGGCTGGTTTGTATGGTTCATGGCGCGAAAATAGAAACTAGAGACGGCACCTTGAACGTTATAGTTGGAAAGCTCTAATGTAAGCTGCCATATGAAGCAATATTTGAAATGCAAAGCATATAAGTTTTCAACACAGTTCCAGTTTCCATCCTAGTAATTAGGATACATGTGAAAGCAATTTCTGCAGGTGGATGTTGGCTTTGATGCTATTGCTCTCTCAAGTCTAAAACTGCATGATATTCAACTCCTCAAGACACTAGCAGGCATAAAAACACTCGCTGATAACATAAAATTAAATCCATTGATGTGCTGCAACTATTTCCAGCCCCAGGTTGTTAATAAGTGCATACAAAATTAAGAAAGTAGGTAACTATTATAAGTGACGAGAGAATTCGGAAGCATTAAACTTGCCTTCTAAAATCGTTTCTTGTTGAATATGAATCTTTTGGTGGCAAGAACGTTGCAAACAAGAAGGTAGTTTAAAGCATTCTTCCACCTTCATGTGCATTAGCTTCCACAATCCAAAAATATATTCAGCACCTCTTGACTCTAGCAGAGTGTGATTTCGAAGATGACTCCTTCAAGGTTTCCAACCACAGACCGTGTCCCGGCTACTTCATTTATCAGCATACCATGTCGAGTAGCTTCCGCAACAACCATCAAATCCATCCTGCATGTAATTCCAACATGATTGCACTTTAAAACTGTGTTGGATAGGAAATAAGAGCTCAGACTGCAACTGGGTGACATGAGTGATTGTAAAAAATGACACCATGCTTGCACCAACAATAAGTCAACCATCTGGCATATTGAACTATGAAAAAGGAAACAATATCCAAGAAGAGGTTTGAACCCCATTCTGTACATATACATAGTATAAATTCTAGTGGACTTTGTGTTGCGGACGCTTTTGTTGGAAAGACTTAGGTGCATCGTAGGATGCACACAAGTGGAGCAGCAACAGATGATGTTTGATGGTGTCGATTATTTTATGTTTGTTAGGATTTAGGAATCAGTTTGATTATTATTTTATTAGAGAAGTATTTGAGATTTTAATTAGAGTATTTCTTGCTTTTAGAAGTTATCCTTAGTAGGATTGCTTATCCTTTTTATTTTCTTAGTCTTTCAATTGAACTATTTAACATATATTTTAAGGGACCAATTGGGAAGTGAATAAAACATATTTAAGATTCTCTCTAACGAGTCTAAGTTCTGGAATCTAGAATTCCCTTCGACAAGATCATCATAGGTCATTTGCAAAGTAGAAATTAGGGAAAGAGCCCTGCTACGGGTTACCTGGAAATAGTCCTGTGACAAGATCCATCAGTCAGAACTGTAACTCTAAGGCTTTGTTCTAGTTATAATATGAAACACTAAAAAATGAAAAATCCACAGCTGAGAGAAAAGGGAAGAAAAGAAAGGTACAAAACAATTAAGGTAGAGTAATCAGGTTTGAATTCTATAAATCATAATTGTTGTGGTCCTTTCAACTAAGTCTGAACAGCACCGCAACCTCTAAAATGTAAAGGTTAAAAAATTTCAAAGATAGGTAGAAATCCTCGACCTTTGCTCCTGCTGGATAGAGTTAACAAGTTTATAATATGTTTGAATTCCAAGAACATCCTATTTATAGCACTTAACATCTCTTAGAGTTGAGTTATGAGGATAAGTGGTCATTTTCATAAAAAATATATTAAGTATGATTCTCGGTGAATGAATAAGGAGTGAAGCTTTAAACATGGAATATGGATCAGATGGAAATCTGTCTAAACCACATAATTACCCTAAATTTAAGAATATTGTTCAGCTCTCAATAACAAAACAAGAACCAATATATGGTAATGCTTAAAGGGTTATATGCATGAAGTGTCGCAGGAGATAGAAGTTCAAAGCATTTATTATGTTATTCTTCCATTGCGAAGATGACAGATTAATTATAGATAGGATTTAGTCACAACAGGAGGGAGGAAAAGAAACTATAAGACTTACATTTTGGCACGGGATACATATGCTAGTATGAATTTGCAATGTTCACGTCCCCTGTTCTTCAGGAGCTGTTCTACGGTATCAAAAAGCAAAGGAACACTTGACTGCTGGAAGCTTGGATAATGTCAAGGGCAATTTTTTACATTTCTAGTTGTCAAGAGCAGCTACTGGAAAAGAATGATTGAACCATGAAAGAAAGGAAATGCAGCTCTTTTACAACTATCAGGTTTGATGGCAGTTCTTCGTGTAATTATAGATAATGGTCCAATCAAGTCCAAGTCAGTACATAACCAAACAGAATCTAAACTAGAGTCCAATTTTATGCCACAAAACAGAACACACATCTGCTAAGATAGACAACATAAAATACAAACTAACTACAAATTTAAGTTATAGCAAGAAACAGGTTAAATGGAATGATAATGTTAAAATGGTGTTCAACTAAAAGTAATCAGGATATAGATATCTGCACCAAGTATCAAATCAAAACCTCCAGGATATCTGTGTAAAATCCTGTTAATTTGATCCGAGTTTCCCCACTCTAGCTTCTCAGCTTCTTGAGCTGCATGAAAGATGTGAAAAGAGGACATTAACCAACCCACAATGAGCATTCTCAATCAATCTTATTTCTCTCACCAGCACAAAAACCAGGATTTTCAGCAGATGCATTCAGCTCTATGTTTCTCCTAAGGATCTGTATATGACAAGACAATGGGAAAAATTAGAGATAAGAGCTACCAAACATATACCTAGCACTCAATTAACATCTATCTTCTTGCCTTTAACACTTCTTCATTATGATCAGTCAAAAGAATTTCCCGACAAAATCTGCTGCAGAGCATGCCAGTAATACCTATATACCAGATGACAACAATCATTCTATGTAATCAAGCTAAAACTCAGGGCCAAAAATACAAGTTGCGTGATGAATTGATGAGTGCCATGGAATCCCATTGAACATAACCAAAAAAACATAGGGAGATCTCACTAATTAATCAAGAATCATAAAACAGCTAAACTCTGAAGGCACATCCAGTAATTGTCTATCAAATTGCTTTAGATGAGTTTCCAACAAAAGTTTTGGTAGGGAAAAAAGGAAGCTGACAGCTCAATGAACAAAACTCCTTGGTCCCTTTTCTTTTCAACCAAAATACACACATGACATAAGACGTACATTCAAACTACACCATGCACATTAACATAATTGCTCCATATTAGTAAAGACTGCAAAAGTAAAAGGGATGGAACTAACAGACTACATGATATCACCTTCCATCAATCTCCTCAGGTGCAATATAAAGGTGCCCAATTCTAAAGCACCAAAAACACAGGGCGTAATTCAAAGGGATAAGCAGATATAAGCAAGGATTCAGATTCAGGTTGTTATCTAACTGTCAAATGCGAGGGCTTGAAATTGATGCATTAGTAACTTGCAAATTAAAATGGAAACAGAAAATACGACTCACCTACACCAGAGCCTAATTCAATCATGGAACATCCTTGAAGCAACTCAGCATTTTTAGAGAGGAAGTCATTCAAAAGCATTGCACCAGGCCATACCAATTGTCCCGTCAAATCAAAATCGGCTGTTGCGCAAATAGTTAGTATCTCAAGTATACAACTTCAAAACAAATACTAAACACAAAATAATTAAGAAATTATAATAATATATAACAATGCAATGCTTAGCATACATAAAATAAAACACAGCATGAGAGACCTTTAGTAGCAACTAGCCAACTACAATGTCCAAATGAAGATGCATCTAATAGCAATTGTTTTGGTTGTATGTTGATTACTAGAGTTGCAAAATAGAAGATGTGGGGGCAGTGCCATAGAATTGCTATAATGTTTTGATCAATTCTGTTGCTCTACCTTCAATCCAGCTTCATGTGTTAGGCAATGAAGACAAAAGAATAACAATTGACATCACTCAAAGACCATGTATACATGCATTTTCAGCCTTTATAATACACACACACGCACACACACATATGTAACAAAAAAATCTCGCTTGAATAGTTAGAGATAACCTGCAACAAAAACAATAAAATAAAAGAAAAGAAACCTGATAACCCATCACAGGATAAGTTGAGAAACAGAGAAATGTGTTGTGATTAACTAAAAAGGACTTACTAGAAGCTGATTGAAGACAATATAACTGGAGAACATGTGTCCCAAATGTGAAAGTGGTTAGCTGGTAACTGCAGATATTAACATACGACAGAATTAAAAAAAAAAAACAACTTTTACAGAGAGTGGAGGAAAAGGGTGGTGAAAATACTTGTCATTGATGAAGAAGGATTTGTCCAACCAAACTATATCTTCTTCTTCCTCCTCCTCTTCCTCTTCCTCTTCCTCGTGCTTCACCATTTTTATAAACCTTGCACTGGAGAAATAGAAAGTCGTTGATTTGTGCCCTCTTTCAGTCTCTGCTTGTTGCTCCTAGGCAACACAGGCCGTGAAGTGCATACTTAGGCTACCCACCATGGGCCAGGCCTTATGCATTCAGTTCTTTTTCCTTTCTTTTTAAGTACTCCCTTCTTTTAAAGAAAAAAATCGAAATCTATATTACTCATACTTCTCTTAAATTATATTAAGCGTTTAAACATATTCGATATCATATTTTCTTGTATGTTGTATCAACGATAATATTTATCGAACTATTCACTAAAAATATCTGTTTGTGATCCCTTAGTTTTGATTTACTCTGTATTTTAGTTAAATTACTCGTTTTAGACTATATTAATCGTTATGGTATACGATGGATACTTGATTATCCGAATGGCCTTCCTACTTTATGTTCTTGGGCCATTTATAAATGTGATTGCAAATTGTATTCTTAACAAAAAAAAATGGATTTTATTAAGAATAAGGAAATGTACAATAAAATGCCTCTAAAATTAAGAAAAATTTAAGGACTATGTCCATCAAGAATTCATACAAAAAATAAAATAAAATATGAAAATTCAAAGTGCACGAAGAAAAATTAAAACATTCCTTTGAATATATATATAACAATCATTTTTCATAGAATTCATCCGTCATGATCATAATTTATTTGTTTATATCCGACTAAACTCTTAAATAATAATGTAAGAGTGGTCATGGACATAATCAGTTTGTAGGCTATTTCGTTCATAGTTCTAATTATATCGGTAAATTTCCACAAAAGAGATCTATCCACACTAGACCACAAGGACGGATCTTCTTGAGGGCCCAAGGGGACCTAGGTAGGGATGGGCATGAGTCGGATTTTTTGCCGACTCGAAAATAATTACCATAAACTTGAACTTGACCCGGACATATTCTTTAAAAAACCCGACCTAGCCTGAAAATAATATACCTCAAATTGACCCCAACCTGATCTATATAAAAAATTCAATTTTAGGGACTTAATTGTAAAAAATTAATTTTAGGGACCTAATTGTAAAAAAGTAATTAATTTTAAAGAATTAATTGTAAAAAATCAATTTTAAGATCCTTATTATAATATATATGAGATATTATTGCACAATATCCTCAAAAATATAGGGAAAATTACACTATTAGTCCTGAGTCAAGTCGGTCAAATTGTGTTTACCCTAAACCCGATCTAGTATGAACTTGATTTTTTCACAAAAAAACCCGAACCGACCAGGTTCATGTTAGATAAATATGTAAATTAAAATATATAAGAGTTTATAAAATATTTAATCAAATAGGAGTTGAATTAAAGAAAGATGAGCTCATCCCTACAAATCTTTTGGTTTAAAATAATTTAGGTCCCTATAAGTTTAAATATTAGATAAATCATGCCTTGCCCCTTGAATTTTGAGTTTAAATACTTAATAAGCCTTTATAATTTTTCAATTTAAAATTTTGGTCCCTCCTAATGTTCGATCTTGAGTTTGTCCCTACTAGACCGTCAATCTTTCCTAATTAAGGACATGTGACATGATGATCGCTACACAAAAGTCAAACTATCACAAATGTAAATGAAAATGTGTCATAAAACAGACGAAAATCGTGCAACAAGGCAACGAAAAATGTGTCACGACAGACGAAACAATCACAACAAGGTGTGTGAAAAAGAAGGAATTCAAGACAAGCAATTTTTATTGAAAAAAAAATTGTCGGTGTTCGGCAATCAGCACAAGACTAATTTCGTTGTTAGTGTCGTGGAAAAGAAGAAGAAAATCTAAAGAGGGCGACAATAAAGAAAGGGAGGATGAACTGCTAGGACAAAAGTTTGTTGTTTTTGACTAAATTATAATTGTTGACCCCAAAATGTCTAATATGAGATGGGCTTGTACATATTGTCACGGCCCAAATCTTTTGGTCCGAGACAGTTGCGCAAGGATTCACCCAAGAGGTTCAAAGCGGATCATCGGACTTGCCAAGACCACCAGACTTGGCCCAACACTTGGAGAATGCTAGAGAGCCCGATCACACTTGCTCTTCGGAAATGGCAAGAGACAAGAAGTCAAACGAGGAATCTTGCCATATCGGGTGTGATCAACTAACTGAGGAAAGAAACCTACTAATTGATGTAATTAGGTAGGATTTGATATTCTTTCCTAGATTAGAGATTCTTGTAAGGATTTGGGCTAATCCTGGCCATCCATGTAAATCAATCCGGACCATTGATTGAGTGGGAGCTCAACTATAAACTGTCACGGGGCTAGACTTCTGAACCAGCCCGACTTGCGGCCTTAGTCGAGTCCTTAAGACAAACGACTAAGTAAGCCTGAACCCTCGACCCGAAAGATCGAATTTCGAAGGCAACGAAGAACGCAAGATCGTTCTTAGCAGAAGCAAACTATGAGATTGGCTACGAAGAACTCTGAAAGAACGCGAAGAACAACTCAGAGAATTTAGAGTGAATGCGCTCTCTATTACTCAAGAATAGATGAAAGAATGGATGATTACAAATGAGGTGGGGAGGCCTCTATTTATAGTTGAGTCCCCTCTAATCCGACGGTCCCTACTGATTTACATCAACGGCCTAGATACAACTCTACCAACCACAAGGCATAATGCCAAGAATATTCCTTAGCTATCTATAGAAAGAATCTCCTATGTTCACATAGGTGTGGATAGATAAGCCTTCTTGGATCTTCCCACGGATCGGGCCAGTCTGGTGGTCTCTTTAAGCCCAAAGTGTGCCTCAAAACCTCATGGACACCTTGGTGTGCACCCTGTGGTGCCAATGACTTGGGCCTTGGATCACGGCCCGTGACATTCTCCCCCACCAAACTTGGCGACGCCCTCGTCGCTGCTCCGGAATGAAGTCGGCAACGATCCTGGGACCTCCTTGGCACCTTAGCTTTCTCCCAACTCTGAATCAAGCTTGGTTGTCCCCCCATAAGGACCACTCTTCCCATAAAGAACACCTGACTCGTGCTGGGTTGTCCACCCATATGGACTCTTCGCTTCGGTTGCCGCCGCCATGTAACATAGCTCGTCGAACCACCTCGTACATCTCGACTGTAGGAACTCGTTCCTCGCAGCTGGGATTTGTCTCCACTTGGATCACCATGACCCTCGAACAAAGGTTTGGATACCGCCTTTGAACTTTTACCATCTGATGGGTTAGGTTTTCTGCTGCCTACACCCAACAAACCAGACAAATCAAAACCGAAAACACAAAGATTGTGTTCGAGATGTACCTTCTTCGGGATGAACTCCCTCGCGTTCACTCTAAAATGCATCGGCCCTTCTACATCCTTGAAGTCCGACGCCTCATTTTGCATTGCCACTTCTTTCTCCACGAAGTTCAATGCTCCCTCCACCTTGCCCAACGGTGGCTCTTCACATAACGAATCGAGCTTCAAAGCCTCGCTCTCTTCGGGCTCGTCCTGTACCTTGGACTGTTTGACTCTATGTGGGCAATCACGCCAACGATGTGGCTCCATGCAATGAGAACATTTCCATTGCACTTTCTCCTCCCTCGACTTGACTCTGTCGGGGCAATCGACCCAACTGTGTGGCCCCTTGCAACGAAGACACTTTCGCTGCACCTCCGGCTTGACCGTTGTAGACGAAACAATCATGCCAGCTCTAGCTTCCCTTTTCACAGACTCATCGTTTACCTTGATGGCTGAAAGGTCGGCTTCCTTGGAACAATCCTTTGACTCATGCTCGCCGTCACAATAGAAGCACCTCCCTGGCTTCATTTTCCATGGTCGGACTAGCATCATGGGCTTGTTCCACCTCGATGGCTTTTCCCTGCCATGCGAAGTCCCATCCATATTTGTTGAAGCCTGCACCTCGGCTTCAACCGCATCACTCTGTCCCTCCACTTTGTCCGTCATGCCTGATATGCCTTCTACTCCCCCCTCATGGTCCTTCACCTCGAGGCTCTCCTTGGCAATCACGAGGTTTTTCCTCTGGAACCTGGTGGTTTCGAACTTGGCCCATATCCTTCCACACGACGCCACAAAGTCTCTACGCCTCTGGGTCCTTCCTTCGACAGCCTGGGCCTCGTCACCCATCTGCGCTGCAGCGTTTCCTTCTTTCCTTGTCGCCATCCCCAACAATGCCTTCCACGAGCACTTGATTCACCAACCCTGGCCACGAACCGTGGCTACGAACCGTGGGCTCTGATACCAACTGTCACGGGGCTAGACTTCTGAACCAGCCCGACGTGCGGCCTTAGTCGAGTCCTTAAGACAAACGACTAAGTAAGCCTGAATCCTCGACCCGAAAGATCGAATTCCGAAGGCAACGAAGAACGCAAGATCGTTCTTAGCGGAAGCAAACTATGAGATCAGCTACAAAGAACTCTGAAAGAACGCGAAGAACAAGAGAATAACAACTCAGAGAATTTAGAGTGAATGCGCTCTCTATTACTCAAGAATAGATGAAAGAATTGATGATTACAACTGAGGTGGGGAGGCCTCTATTTATAGTTGAGTCCCCTCTAATCCGACGGTCCCTACTGATTTACATCAACGGCCTAGATACAACTCTACCAACCACAAGGCATAATGCCAAGCATATTCCTTAGCTATCTATGGAAAGAATCTCTTATGTTCACATAGGTGTGGATGGATAAGCCTTCTTGGATCTTCCCACGGATCGGGCCAGTCTGGTGGTCTCTTTAAGCCCAAAGTGTGCCTCAGAACCTCATGGACACCTTGGTGTGCACCCTGTGGTGCCAATGACTTGGGCCTTGGATCACGGCCCGTGACAATATGCAAGAGATAGTATCCCCATAATTGTCATTGCTTCGAGGACCAACCTGAAAAATGACATTTTCAATGTCTTTTTATATATATATTTCTCAGTAAAGGGTCTATTAAGTAATTGATGATTGCGTGATTTCTAATTGCAGTAACGTATTCTTAATATGTTCAACATCACCCGTGCCCGTGCCAAACATATATAGATTGTGAAAATGAAAGTTTAGTGAACGGTTACACCATGAGAATGCAACAAAATGAGGTTTTGTCTCATTAAATAATGTCATTGGAACTGCTCTGGCTTGGTTAAATCTTTGATCTTGTACGGGGAGTGTGCAGGGAAGGAGTTAGGATCAAACACTGAGAGATACAAAAGTCTATTAAACTTTTTAATCTAAAAATTGAGAGAAACAAAAAAATTTATTTTACTACTATTTAAACTAAAAGAGACCTCAAGCGCAAAGAGCAATAGGTCCTCCCGTACATAACATGGCTCCTTCTCTAAGTGTGGCTTCATAGATATAGAGTTGGTTAAACTCGAACTGCATTAAACAAAAACATTATCCTATTAAAAATAATAGACTAAATTATAAAAAAAAGTCAATTTTAGGTTAAATAAAGACTTTTAGGGATTAAAATGAACAAAAGTAAAATATGACAGACTTAACGTGTAATTTACTCCTTTTATTTAAGACAATTGATTTTTTATTAACAAAGTGACATGTGGTGCATTTTGATTGGTCCGTAAGAATTTCTTTAATGGAGCTTAACATACATGGCAAATGAAGTAACAATTTTTAGTTTAGATGACACAACGTCCCGAAAAAATCTTTAAGAGGCAACTCAGTACAAAATATATAGTTTAGAGACCAATGGTGTCATTAAGTCTAAAAAAAATAAAAATAAAAAGCCTAATAAACTGAGAAAGAAACAAGCATGCATCAAGGGGCACCAAACATGGAAGAACAATAATGTATAATTTGATCACTGAACTTTTAAAACGATCAATTTACTCATTAAATTTTTTTTGGATCTTTTTTGGTCACTCTAAATTATTTTATTAATATTTTAGTATGACTTGACATATTTTATTATTATCAAATCTAAAAATTAATTTAAAATAAAAACAAATTATATTTTATTATAATTAAATAAAAAAATAAAATAAAACCCCCAAATCCCCTAACACTCAAAACCTCAAACCACTCTCACCTTTACCAGCCACTCACCCCTTCTCCAGCGTCATATTATCCTCTTGATTGTGTCCAAAATTCTTCCCCTTCCTTATTCTTGTTAATTATAGTCCCTAATAATTTATTTAACCAAATATTATCCCATATTTCTTTTTAATTTTTATAATTTTAGTCCCTAAAAATGAAATGCATGCATGATGTCTCAAACCATGGTTGCCTGGAAAAAATTACCCAAATTCTAACCACTGCACTACACTTCTATCCTCTTAAATTTTCAACAAAATTTTATTTCTATTAGTTCTTGATTCGAATATTAATCAAACAGATTAAGACTTTACAGAAGCTTTCTCTGGCTGCTCATCCCAACCATTCCTACTACTCTTTGCCGACCCCACAAGAGCTTTGGAGACCTTTGAAATCCAGCAACAATCGTTACCATCTTCTTATTCGAATCCTCGACAGCCGGCGAAACGTTAAATGCCCCTGACAACCTCCTCCCTGGAGAAATCCCAGCAACAATCGTTTTTTTAGGATCGATTAAGAGACACTGGAGATTTAGAACCAAAGCTTAATTAGGTTTATCAATTTATTTATGTAATTCATCCTTTTGAATCTGTGAATCCATAGGGTATACTAAATACTAATTGAATTGAATTTTGGTTTTTTTGTTTCTTTTTTATGTAGTTTTAGAAGAAATTACACATAAAGTATAAGTATACTTTGATGTCCATATTGATGAAAAATCTGTTGGTATGCTTTTGTTTGATATTTTGTAGAAATTGGATTTGATTTTCTGCTGGTATACATCAAGACTAAAAGAAGTCGCTTAATTGATAGCTGAAGTTATATATTTTTAAGTTAAATATAATTTTTATGAACAATATATCATGATGTAGTGCAATGGTTATTTTCCCATCTGACCTTGGTTCCAAACCTCTTGCAACTTGCAAGCATTCTGTTTTTCCATATTTCATGAATAAGAGATAATAATAATAATATATTAAATAAAAATGTTATAAATCTATATGAGATTAAATTATAAAATTAATTGGGGTCAATTTTGAAATAATTGAAAAATTAGAGACTAAATTAAAAAAATATGGGACAATAAAATTAGAAAGAAATATGGGAAGGGTAGCGGATGGAAGTAACGATTTTTAGTTTAATGATAAAAGATATCGATTTTTTTAAGAGTAATTTGGTACAAAGTGTAGAATTTAGTTAAGTTTTTGTGTGTTCAGAACTCATTAAACTTGTTTGCTGCAAGCCTAAATTGTCAGAAAATTCTAAAATTAGGCGCCTTAAAATTAACCTAAAATTAGGCGCGTTTTTTGTAGCTACAAAATTTCTTACCATTTTAATAAGGATTTGTGTAGGATGAATAAGAAATTGTGTAACTACATAATTATTTTGTAACTACAAAATTCATTATCATTTGTGTAATTATATAATTATTATATAATTACCTAAATCATTATTAATTTTTATAAAAAAATTATATAACGCACGCCTAATTTTAACCTAATAATAAAAGTGTCTAACCCTAAAAGATGCCTAAATTGCCACCATTCATGGGTAGGGTAGTTTTCTGAAATGGGTTTGGTGTGTGGGAAAAGCCTGCCCATCATTTTCTAACACCAAAATAGTAGTCATACATTACGAACTAAAATCCAAATTATAACGCTCCATACACGTGGCATGATTTCAGGTGTGCCCTCAGATTTTTATTCCTTTAAATTCCGACCACTCCTCGAAATTTGCGCCACAGCTTCTAGAAGGAAAGCTGGAGCCACGCGGTTTAAGCCAGCCGCGGCCCACTGCCCAATTTGATTGCTGCTTTGTTTTTGCTTTTAGATTCTGTATTTTCGCGACAAATTTTAAAATTTGTCATAAAATCATAAATTATATTTCGAACTTTAATGTAAAACATCAATTTAAAATATTTTTAAAAAATATAATATTTTAAATTGTATAATAATATTTTAAGTTACGTATTTTATAATATTTTAATTGTACGTTTTTATTTTTAAAATAAGTTATTGTACTTTAAATTCATCTTAAATAAATTAAATACGAAATCAAAACATTTATATTTTTGTAGCTGCACATGTTTTGTTCTTTTGCGTTTTTACCCAAATATTTTATTTTTTATATTATTTATGTTTATGATACCAAATAAAATTATTTTTGAATTTAATACTCTTTGTAGGAACTCATCATGTTTGTATGGTAATTTTTATGAATTTTTTTAATGAAACGAGTTTCACTAGTTTTTATTTTTTTAAAAGAGTTATTTTATAGATATCTATTATCAGCTCAAATTTTAAAAAATAAATATTTATTTTTTAATGAAAGTTATCGTACCAGCCAAGTGAATTCTTACAAAAGGTGCTAGATCTAAAAATAATTTTGTTTGAATGTTAGAAATGTAAATAATATTAAAATATTAGGGTAAAATAGTCTTCTATGTTAAATAATTACTTAATTGTCCGGTAATAATAAGATAGTTGATAGTGTTAAATAATTTCTTCACAATGAATTAGTGAGATAAATCGTTAGTTGCCTTTATACAAGGTTAGTATTTTGAATTTCGATAATGTAAGTTGAATAAATTAAAAGAGTCGTCTCTTATAATTGATTATTATTGTACTCAATATAAATTAATTGTTTAATATATTAGATAATAATTATTATACCAACAATAATATTTTTTATTTTTTGTTTTTTTCGTCAAATTTTCTTATTCAAATACCTTAAAACATTAAAGCTGAAAAATAGTGGGGAAAAAAACTTGAAGACAAAAATTGGGTTGATGCGAGCTATTTTACTAAAATGGGTTTCATGTGCATCAAATCTCAATCTTGTTTTAAATAAATTTAGTTTTAACTTATTAATTAGATTTTATTTTTTGTCAAATCATTAATTTATTATAGGATGGAACTTCCATAATCTTTTTTTCGATTCCAAACAATGCCATTCAAAATTAGTGACCCCAATTAAATAATACAATGCCTAATTTAAATATTTGGAAAGGGTGGTCAATCAATCATATTTTTACCAATAAATCTAACAACCCACACATATAATAGAATATGCCCCTCACTATTGGAAAATATATCAATTTTTTTATATGCAGCAGTTATTTGATTTTTATGAAAAAAATATTTAATTAATATACTATGGAAGTAATGATTTACTTTTTAAGTAAATTATTTTATAGCTAAAATTAATTTGTTATAAGAAAAATCTATACAAAACAAGCATAAATATGGCGTAGATAAGATATGTGTAATCACTCATTTTTATCTGATATGTAAATATTGTGCTAATATATAATTAATATTACTGTTGCATGAGTGTTAGTAAGATAAAAATATATAGGTGTGATATCTGTGGGTGCATATATATATATATGTGTACGTATTAGTAATTATTTATATGTATGCTCGTATGTTACATGTTTGAATATTTGATTAATTTGCATGTATGTTATGTGTATGTATAATGTGTATATCTGCATGAGTTGGTGTGTGAGTATATATATATTGGTATACGTATGTGTTTCCGTATGTATATGTATGCATGCTTGTATGTCATTAAATGTTAGTGATTTGCATGTACACGTATTGTATGTACGTGTGTGTGTTTGTATTATTATTATTATTATTATCATTATTAATGGACTAACTTAAAATGAAACCCATAAATTATAAACCCAAAAAATAATAATTAAGGTCCAATCCTTATACAAATATAAGACCCAAGTATAATTACATAGCCCAAAATTAAGTTTACATGGCCCAACCGGCCAAACCCAAATCCTATATCTGAAGGCCCTAAATTGTCTAACCCTAATGTTTCCCTCTTGCGCAGCCAACCAGGAGCTGTTGGATCAAATTTTGATCCAACGGCCACGATCAAAGGGGGAAGTTATCCAGCTGGCCGCGTGTGTTACACGCCCAGACCGTTCGGCTGCCACGTACGCGTTTGATCCACGCGCGGACTCTTCGATCTCCCACGCGTGCGTGCATCCCACGCGCCAGAACTCCTCGGCTGCTGAGCTCCACGTGTCACGATCTGGCGCCATTCCACCTGTTCGAGATTTCATCTGAACCGTTTATTCTTCAAGTTATATCAATCGTTGGATCGAATCTGATCCAACGGTCGAGAATGCCTCTGGCCGAAGACATCTCCCCCACACTGCCACCATACCTCCACTATGCCGGCCTCCAACCACCGCGCTCAGGGTTGTCAGATGCATAAAAAAATCACCAAAAAGAGGCTATGTCAGTATCATTTCAGATATAAAAATATGTATTTTTATAGTACTTTCTACTAGACGATCAGAGTAGGATACATGTATGAAAAAGTTGTAAGAAAACTTAGTGACCAAGTTATCAAAAAAATACAAGTTTCCATTGGTAATCTCCTCTTTTTTTTTTTTGAATCTCATACATGCATGAAAAATATACAAAAAAGTAAAAATAAAAATAGAGTTTACCTAAGGAAAAATCCTTCCCCGCCGGCGATAAACTCCGAGGAGTGAGCCACAAAGAGGGGTTTTCTTTTTGTTTTCATCTCGACACATCAGGGATCTGGGCTTTGCGGAGTCGAAATAGGGGTATTTTGGTTCGGTCTTTCCAAAAGTAGAGGCTTTTTGGCTCTTGTGAGGGGTGTCTAGATTAGGTTTTTGTTGTTATGGCGTTAAAGGCGGTGGCCGGAATAGCCGGACCACCGCCGACCTCTAGAACCGCGGCAGCTGAAGGGTTTGTGGTTGGTGTTTCTGGGAAAAGAGATAGATTTCTCTCTTGAGGTAAAAAAACGAGGGAAAATTGAATAAAGGAGGCCGATTATCAATTTTATAGAGGGGAAATAAAAGAAAATGGGAAAAAAACGTTATAAATTCCCCCGCGTTCTTGAGATTTACGTTTCTGTCTCGCTGCACGGGATATTAGCAGCCCGGTCCTCAGATAAACCAAAGTTTTTTTAATGGTGAAATTACCTCCCGAGTCCTTCCGCGTTTTGAATGTTTTCATTTTGGGCTTGCCCCTTGGGTATTTTACATCATCGGTCCTTTCAAGTTTCATTCGGTTTGCAATTCGGTCCCCGTGTTGTTTTTATTATTTTTCGATTTGGGTTGTCTGTTTCTTTTCTATTATATTTCAGTCCCTCTGTCTGATTTAAATTACTATGTTTTTTTCTTTGTGAATGTACACTGCCATGTCATGTTGCATGTTTGTATATATGTTTTTCTTGTATTTTGTATATTTATGTTTTATAATACGTTCTTTTCCGTGATTTCATGCTTTTGTTTTTTATTTATTTATTTCGTTCGTATAGGTTTATCTTGTACATTGTGTTTAATTTAATTAGTATACCACGTCCGTATGTTAGTATGTTTTTATTTGTTTTGCATAGCGCGTCACATATCAATTCATGGTATGTCTAGTTTTTATATCCATATCTTTCTTTACGTTTTTATATGCGTTTTAGCCATGTTTATTCTCCTTTATGTGTACTTCATATGTTTAGCTTTGTTTGATCATGATAAAATAAGAGGTAGCTTTTTATGTTTGCCTTGTTTCCTAGGTTACATGCTAGTATGAAAATTTTGTTAACTTTGCTATGACATGTTTACATTGTGTATGCATATTTTGTGTCACATATTAAGTTTTAATTTTTATGTTTACATGTTGTTTCGTTAATTTAGTATCGTTATATGTCATGTGTATATATCATATATATTTTGCATTGGTGTTTTCTTTATGCGTAAGTATGTTAGCTTTAATTAATTTAGTTTTGGGAAGTATGTCTCTTTTTGCATGTTTATAATTGTATTTGTTGTTTTATTTTTAGGACATGTTACATTGTTTATGTTCATGCATTTTGCATTTTAACATTATTATGTTTATGTATTTTATGTTTTTTAGTTCCATGTCTTTGTAAATATTTGTTTGTAATGTTTTTGTTAAGTTTGCATAACGGAATATTAATTGTCAATGCGGTGTCCTTTTATTCGAGCGTAAACAGGGCCAGTATCAGGCATAGTGATGGTGGTTGGGCGTTTACACTCGGATAACGGGGCCTTTAAAATTTACTCGTACTTATAATAAATTTTAATTTAATCGTCACTTTAATCCGAAAAGTTTAATATTAATAAAGCGGTAATTATTAAAGTACCAATTTTGGGTGGTGTGGGGTGCTAATCCTTCCCCATCTGTAACTGACTCCCGAACCCAAAATATCTGGTTTTTATGGTGTCTGGCCTACCTAAGTGGCCAGTGGCGACTCCAATTTCTAAATAAAACTCGTTTTTCAAAACCCCACGGAATAAATATTTTAATACCTGAAAGACCAACAAACACCTCGAAAAACCACTTTTTAGCGAATCGGAGACATCGCTACAATATGATATGAAAATAATATGAATAGTTCACCGATGATACGATCCTATTCTTTGAGGTCTCGACCGACTGCGCTCAAAATGTGCATCGTCTTTTGCATTGCTTCGAAGTATGCTCAGGTTTGAAGATTAATTTTAAGAAATCATCTATGTTTGCTTTTGGTGTTGATGATGCATCTTTTAACCTGGCTGCGGAGATATTGGATTCTCAGAAGGGTGAATTGTCGTTTAAGTATCTTGGTATGCTTATGGGCGTGAACCGAAATGTAAGGCTGTTTGCGAGCCGGTTATAGCGAGTTTTTGAAGGAAATTGGCTAGGTGGAAGCGTGTGTCGCTCTCTTTTGCTGCTCGCGTTACATTGGTGAACTTAGTTTTATCTTCACTATCGGTTTAGTACATGAGGATATTTATAGTACCGAAAAGACTGATTGCTGCGATTGACAAGATTATGAGAGCTTTCTTTGGGGTGGTGTTGGATTGCAGCGTAAGATGAGTAGAGTCAGCTGGGATATGGTGTGTAGGCCACGACATCTTAGGGGCCTTGGTGTCGCAGATTTACGTGTCCACTATTTAGTGCTGCTATCTAAATGGTCTTGGTGGTATGCTACGGACACTTCGTTGCTGTGACGATCCCTAATTGTTGCAAAATATGCTACGAATGTGCAGTGGTGGCGCTTTAACACTATACATAGACGTTCAATGTCGATCGTGTGGAAGCAAATAGTAACATCAACATGTAGTGATAATGTGGAAGAACATATGGGGACATCAAATTTTGTGTGGAAGCTTGGGGATGGAGCGAGTATTCATTTTTGGTTTGACCCTTGGTGTTCCGAGCATGCCCTCAAGGATATCTTCCCACGGTTGTTTATGCTTGCGATCAATAAAATAGCATTGCGATCAATAAAATAGCAGGTTCGAATCATTTTGGTTTGAATTATTTTTTAGTTTGGATTATTTTCGGTTTAGGTTCGATTCGGTTCGGATCGAGTCTATTTCATATTTATTTCGGATCTATGTTATTTTAGTTCGGATCGGGCATTGGGTTAGATCAATATCAAATCGCTCAATTTTTTATTCGAGTCGATATCAAAACAGTTATTTTTTAGGTCAAGTCAATATTGTATCGTTCGGTTTCCGATTTGAGTCAATATATGAAAATGATCTTTTAAATGAGAAAAAATGATATTAAACCATTAAACTATTACTAAATATATTAATTAGTAATATAATACAAAAGTAAAATAAATCATACATATTTGATCAAATTAAATCCGGGTTGTTTCGTTTTAGATTGATTTTTGGTTCAATTTTGGTTACTTTTGGTTTTGGTTGATTATGGTTTGGGTTACTTACGATTTGGGTCAAATTAGGTACATGTTACTTTATGTTCAGCTAAAATTTGGGCCGGTTTTGATTTGGTTTGGTTTTTTAGGTTGAGATCAAGTTTGGACCATCATATTCGGGTCCATATCAGGTCTTGGTCTAAAAAATTAATTCGAGTCTCGAGTCAAGTTTGTCAGGTCTACGAACTAGCATGTTCAAATGGGCTTAGATCGGGCTATCTTAGGATTTGGGTTCTCTTGAGCTCAAGTTTTTCTCGAAATTGGGTCATCTTATTTCAAATTTAGATCGGTTCGGGTCAAACAAATTTAGACAGATCTTAATCCTAATCCTTCTAGAGAGGAGGGGAATGGAGGCTCTAGGGGAAGGAAGAAGGTACTCTTAATGGGTCTAGAACCCATGACCTGAAAAAATATGAAGGAACAAATATGAGCAGTTTGACCAATCGACCAAATATGCTTGTTCAGATTAGAATAATGTTTAAATTTTATAAGTTATAATATATTGTATCTATGCCATACTCAAGCATAAATTGTTCCTCTCTGTTACCATCATATTTAGTTGTTGCATTACAAGAGAGAAGGCAACTGAATCATTTATATATAATCCTTATACAAAACTCTAAAATAGTAGAAAATAAAAACCATAGAAGCAAAGAAGGAAGGAAGAGTTTTGGTTTGGTGTCATCATCGATAAAAAAAAATATGGCTGAAGCGACGTTGATATGTAGCAACGATAATTTGAGCTAAAAGAGAGGTTAAGAGAGTTCACAAGTCAATTTGATATTTTTTCTTTAATTTAATAATTGACTTTTTTACTAACATGTCACGTCAGTGCAATTAGAGTTAATGACTCAATAACCAAACTATAACAAATTGATAATGTAAGTGACTGAAACATAATTTTTTAAAATTTAATGATAAAAAATAAAATAAACAAAAACAAAAGCGACCTCTAACGCAATTTACCCAAATTTTAATTTCACAAAATATTATCAAAAGTTTGTAACTACATATATATAAATATATTAAATTATTGTAATGGCCACTTCATTTTATAGACGCTCATTTTTGCTCACCAAATTTTAAAAAGTAATGTTTCGATCACTTACGTTATCACTTTATAACGTTTTGGTCACATATGTTATTGTTATTAACGTTTTAATCACTGAGATGTTGAAGGCATGATGCAACATGCTAGTAAAAGGGGTTAATTTTTAATTTGATCCATAAACTTTAAATAAATATTAATTTTACCCTAAACTTTATATAAAGTATCAATTTAACCCGTGAACTTTAAATAAAATATCAATTTAACTCTTGGATCCGACCAAAGTCGCATGTCGCTGCTCACTTCGTTGTCACCGACAACCATTGAACCTAAAAAATTCGAGTTCACTCCTTTTGGACTTCCTGAACGCAAATACACTATTTGTTTTATTGTAAAATGCTCCAAACTCCACAAATCTACCCTAAAACCCTTCGACTTTCTTTAGAATTAAACAATAATAATAAATATATCGTTAATATTCCTTTAAAAATAAGGACATCAAAAATCTAAATCTGTGTCATAATAAAATTATAATAATATGTATGTTTTTCCCTTTAAGTTTTTCTAATGATCAAATTGGCAACAGTTATATTATTCTACCCGATATACCTTGCCTATGAAATCATGTTGGGGGTATCTTAGATCCAAATTGATTCGAGGTCTTAATTGCAATACTAGTCAAACTTCTTTTCCTTGAAATCATCATAATAAAAATTATAATATGAGCTTAAATTTATTATTATGAATAGATTATGATATAAATTTAGATTTTTTATAGGAATTTTATCATGGTTTAGATTGTTTTTAAAGGAATAATAATTATAAATTTTATTACTATTATTTAATTTTAAAGAAAGTTGAAGGGCTATACACTAGATTTGTGGAGTCGAGGCATTTTTCGATGAAATAGACATCATATTTGTGTCCAAGAGGCCAAAAATGAGTGCACTGGAAATTTTTGAGTTAAACGATAGTCGGGGACGACGACAGATGACAAGACAGAGCCATGATTAACCCATGAGGGATAAATTGCTTAACTTTGAAATGAGCATGGTCTTAAAAATTACTTAAACTATAAAATTAAGAGAGTTAGGGCTTTATTTTCCTAATTTTAAAATTAAAGGACTAAAAGAACTATTAAACTAAAAAATTGGGAGTCAATACATAACTTCATTAAATTTAAAAGTAACATGGTACTAAAAATTAATTAAACAAAAAATTTTGGGAGGGGCAAGGACTTACTTACAATAATTTTAAAATTATAAATGGCTTAAAATGTAATTAAACCACCAAAGTTTGGAGGGGTTAACACGCATCCTTCCTTAACCAACAATGACCGGCGATGGTGGTGAGCGGCGACATGTGACTTCGGTAAGATCGATGTTTTAATTAAAATTTATGGGTTAAATTGATATTTTATCTAATATTTATGGTTTAACTAGTATTTATTTAAAATTTAGGGGTCAAATTAAAAATTAACTTATTATACTAACATATCACGTCATCAAACTAACAATAATTTGCGTCTCAGTGACCAAAGTATTAAAAACGATAATAGAAGTGACCAAAATGTTATAAAATGAAAAGTGACCAAAATGTTACATTTTGAATTCGATGAGCGAAATTAAACACTTATGAAACAAAAATGACCATTGCAGTAGTTTACCCATATTAATAACATTTTGTTAATTTTCCCTTTAATTCACATTTTTCTAAAGTCCTAAAAAGATGGACAATGTGACGTAAGCAGATTACTAAAGGAAAGAAATTAATATATTAAGAAGAAAATGACCTAACTCCCAACTGAAAACTGCCTACCAACTTTCCGTTTTCCTCCCTTCTACTCCAATTTCTAGGCAAAATAATTTTACAAATATTTGCAATTATTATTTTAATAAACAATATTTATGTAAAATAAACTATTTTCAAAGGAAAAAACTTTACAATATTTTTTATAAATGCATATATATATATATATATATATATATTAAATCGGTAAACACTCTTAGTTATATTTACTCAAAAATATTAGTTATATGAATTAAAAAAAGTAATTATTCTGACAATAGAAACTTTTTTATTTCTACAAGCACTTTAGTTTTAAGGGTTAGAGATATATTTAGGGTTTAAAGTTTAATAATTTAGATGTAAAAGGTTTAAAATTATAGGTTGTAGTTAGAATTTAGGGTTCATAGGTTAAAACCTAAATAGATAACATATTATCCTAAAATCTAAAATTCTAACCCTAAACCATAAATTCTAACCACAACCACTAAATTCAAAACTCATAACCCTAAATTAAATCACTACACCCTAAAATTATAGGTTGTAGTTAGAATTTAGGGTTCATAGGTTAAAACCTAAATAGATAACATATTATCCTAAAATCTAAAATTCTAACCCTAAACCATAAATTCTAACCACAACCACTAAATTCAAAACTCATAACCCTAAATTAAATCACTACACCCTAGAACTAAGGCACTCATAGAAATAAAAAGTTTTCACCGCCAGTGCATGGAATGTTATCACTTTAAAGTTATGAAGGCATAAGGATAATTTTAGCCCTTAACGTTTACAATATTTGTCTTTTTGGCCCTCATCCTTTTTTAAGATAGATTTAGCCCTCAACCTATATCTTTTTGTCAAGTTACTCATTTTTTAACTAAAATGTTAATTAGACAGTTAAAAACTTAATGTCGATGATATGACGGTATATTTTAAATGTCATTGCATCTAATCTATCACATGTTTACATGTGGAATATAATTTTATTTTAATATAAAATATAAAAAATAATTAAAATTTAAATAAAATATTTAAAAACAATTAAAAATAAAAGCAATAAACAAACATAGGAAAGTTAAATCAATTTTACTGTTTAGGGAAAATATAATTAAGGATTTTTAAAATTATGTTCAATATTTCGAATACTTTAAATAAAAAATTCTAAACTAATTAAGGGTTTTGAAAATTATATTTGTTGTTTACTGTAAAACATATTTAATTTATTTTTATTTTAATTTCAATTGTTTTAAATATTTTATTTGATTTTTATTTGTTTTTTATATTCAATATTAAAATTGATTCCACATGTAAAAATATGATAGGTTATGTGTATGTGTCATGTCATCACTGTTAAATTCTTAACGATCTAGTAACATGATAGTTAAAATAATTTGACAAAAAAAAATACAGGTTGAGGGCTAAATTCATCTTTAACAAAAATAAAGGCCAAAATAACAAAGATTGTAAACGTTAAGGGCTGAAATTTATCCTTATGTCAAATATGAATACTTTGTATCTTTCAATATTTTACTATATAGTTTCCTTTTGCTTTTTTATGTTTTTTTTAATAAAATTCAATTGTGAATTTTTAATCCAGTTTGTTTATAAACGTGTGAACTTAAACTACTGGGTTTTTTTTTTTGCATATAAATAAGTTAACTATTAGTTTTTTTTGTTGCTAATTTCTTACATATAAATTGCTGAATTGTTGATTTCTAAGTCAACATTTTGGGTGAGATTTAATGATATTATTCAGTTGAAGTAATGTTTCAATTTTTGTAAAGCACAATGATCGATTTTTAACATATTAAAGTGACTAACTTTACAGATTTCATAAAGTGGGGGATGAAAATCCAATAATTAGATATTTTGTAATTATTTGACGCCAATGCAATATAAGTCGGTGAACTAATTGAAAAGTGTTAGTTTAGCAATAATGCAATATCTGGGTTTAATTGTTCAAATAAAAATGAATGAGTAATGCATCTTATTGTTTTATTTTTTGAATTATTATTGTTTTATGTTTTTATTAATAATAAATTTGTATTTTTTAATTAACTTTGTTTGTTTAACTTATAATATGAAACTAAATTAGAGATTTGTAAATAACTATAGTTTGATACAGGGGTGCTTAACGAGTTGAGCAGCTCGAATTCGACTCGGTCAAAACTCGGTAAACGCTAGACTTAGGTTGGCTCGACTCGATACCCTAACGAGTTGAGTCGAGCAAAGTCTAACTCGACTCGATAAGTTCGCGAGCAACTCGTTAATTTTTTAAAATATTTTTTTAGTAATTGCAAGCAACAATGAATGGAGTGAAGAGATGATGATTTCCTTATTTTCAAGATTGGTTATGTATCATTGCACTTTTTTTCAATAATGTTTTTAATATGTTAGTTTGATGTATTTGTGGATTGTTCCTTTAGTTTTAATATGTTAGTTTGGTGAACTTGCGGATTCTTACTTTATCTTTAATATGCTAGTTTGGTGTATTTGTAGATTGTTAGTTTGGAATTTAGACTTTAAAAGTGCTTTATATACTCTTTTGATATTTTTTTGGTTAAATTTATTAATTTATGTTTATATTAAGCCTCATATAGTATTATTAAAATTTACTTTTAGTTAAAAATTGAGGTAAATTTTGTAGTGAGCTTAACGAGCAACGAGTCGAGTTGAGCAACAATTTTTTAACAAGCACAAGTCGAGCATAATTTTAACGAGCTTAACGAGCAACGAGTCGAGTCGAGCAGCTGTAGCGACGTTTTTTCCTTTCTTTTTATAAAAAATATAAGCATGGTTTTCTTTTAGAAAATCTATCGATACGAATTATCCCATAAATCACTTTTGAAATCTTGGTTTAAAGGGATTTCTTTTGAAAACTCGTTTTCTTTTGAAAAATGATCGAAAACTCGGAGTCGCCATCGACCATTTGGATAAGGTAGGTCGAACACCACAAAACCAGAGATTCGTTTTGAAAGGGCTCGAGAGTTGGTTACGCGTGGGGAATGATTAACACCCCCATCACGCTCAGAAATCGGTACCAAAATATTTGTTGCTTTTAATCGAGGGAAATTGTCAGAACTTGAAAGGAATTTAATTTGGTGATCTCAATTGAAAATTAACCTTAATTGAACGGGCTTTATCAAATTGGTGGGTTCAAATTAATTGGACATTTAATTAATTAGGTTGACGATACATCGGACCATAGACTAAACCGACATCATATAAGCCTGACTGTCGTGTTAGTTTATGGTTCGAATCCCGCACGTCATCTTTATGTATGGTGCAAGCAGTTAAAGAATGATGCAATGACTTTGTCTAGTTTTAGTTCTACCTTGAGTCGGTAAGGATTAATTCAAATATTTGGTCAACATCCTTTAAGCTCGGACTGTTACGACACAAATATCAGGATTAATGAATACATCTCTTTCTATGATTTAAATTAATTAACATGTAAACCAAATAGGCGAAATGATGACAAATAAAATGGATGACAAGTAAAGGCTTAAAGCTAAACAGACAAAAGGCCCACTAAAATCCTTAACCTAAAAGGCTCAAATTATGAGAATTCAATTAATGTTCTAATTAATAACTAGGAAATCTAATATTAACCCTAAATTAATTAATCCTAAAAAGGCCAGAGAACTGTAATAAATTATGAGTTATCTTGTGATATGATAATTAATTCGATTAATTTTAAACTAGTATTCCAATAAGCCAAGAATACTATTTTAAATAAGCCAAATTAATTAATCATAGCTTTAAATTAAAATATTAGTCTAATTTCCATGTTAATTTTATCTTAAAAGATAATTAAAAAGTGTTCAACCAATTTTAATGAATTTAACATTTATCCCAATAAGTAAAAGGAAAATTTAAATTCACTAAATTGATTTGAACCTTAAAACTAACTACGGCTCTAAAACTAATCCTAAATTAATCTAATTAATTTAAAAATATGCCCCTATTAGACGAGCACACGGCTTAAATTAATTAAATTAATTCCTAAACTAATCCAAAGGCCTTAACTAACACAAAACCCATCTAAATAAGGCCCGAAAAACAAGGCCCAAATTAAATATAAGCAAGCAAACTAAGCCCAAAGCACCAAGAGGCTCAAACTTCTAAACTAAACCCAAATTAAAAACTACATGCATATACTTTTAAGAAAATATACTTTAATTATATATTATATACCATATACAAGAAAATATATTATAAAAGGGATAATATGAAACCATGATAATAAAATGCATACAAGCTAATAATAAATTATCCAACATTCAACAAGTAAAATAACATACATATCACAAGCAATAAAATAAAATAAAATAGAACACATAAAAATGACTAAAATAAATAACAAAGGTTACCAACAAAATCATACGCATTTTTATTAAACTATAAAAAGGATCATACATAAATAAAAAGAAAAGAGAAGAATGTACCCAAAACCTAAATATTTATGCTCGATCAACCAAATTCCACATGTTGTTGTTGGGGTTGAGAAGTTCGATTCAAGGGTTTAATAATGGTAGAAAATGATTTTGATTAGGGAAAGTTATAGTGGATAAGGGAATCGAATGGTCTAAAAAAAAAAAAGCAAACCGCAGGGGGTCTTTAAAACAATGGAAAAAATGGCAGGGGGTTTGTATTTTTAAGAAAGATGAAAAAAAAAAGGCAGTGAGGGACGTGATGAAAAATAGGGCAGTGGTTTTCTTTAGGATTATGAGATTTATATTTATATAGTGATAAAGGGTATTTTTGGTTTATCTCCTTAAAAGAAGGGAACCAATAAAAATTAAGACTTTAGGCACCATGTATTTTTCAACCAATGGTAGTCAAGCCTTAATGAGGAAAGAGTTAGGAATTTTATTATTTTTTGTATATACTTTTTACTATGTAAAATCATATATAATAACCCATGAAATTTTGGGCTCAGGGTATAAGGTTTTGGGTATTAAAAGGGGTAATGTGGATTTGTTTTATTTCAAGCATTTAATTTAAACCCGGACAAAATTTAATGTATACAGCAGCAAAATATTTTAACGAGCACGAGTCGAGCACTGCACAACTCGCGATCGACTCGCTCGATAAGCACCCCTAGTTTGATACATCCATTTTATTGGTGATTTTTTATAAAATTATTAATTAATATTTTAAGATTTTTTGAATATACTGGTGTGATTATAAGGTAATATTTATTTAATTTAAGATATATTTTTAAAATTTAATAATTTATGAGCAAACACATTTGGTCGGTTGGTCAAGCTGTTGGTAATATTTTTTTAATTTAAGATATATTTTTAAAAATTATTAATTAATATTTTTAAGATATGCCTCCAAGATAAATTGGTAAAGCTAGTGGTAACTTTAGTGTTACAACTGTCATTATGTAATAGGTTTACCTCTTGATATATAATCTATATTTTGTGAATATCAAGGCTTAGGGTTCTTACAATGAAATGAATTAAAAATCTCTATATTTTGTATCTACTTAGGTCGTAGGTTTTAGATTTATTATAAACATCACTTCCTTTATTTAGAGTTTCTTTTTCCCCTACAGAATTATGATTAGATTTAAAATTTATCAAATTTTTTAATAAAATTAATAGTATTTAGCTTGTGACATTAAAATTAATAATGTTTTTAACTAGTCTCGTACAATAACATTAATTAGTTGTTTTAAAATTTAATTTTTTAATACCCTCTCAATTGAATTAGCATTACTTGAATCGTGATATTAAATTCAATTAAATATTTTATATTGATAAGATAGATATTGATGCACATCATTTTACTAATTTGTAGCCAACAAAAAACTTGGGTATGTCTATTTTTTTGATAAAATTTTGATACACAAGCTGTGTAAAATTAATTTTATACAAGCATGTATTTTATCTTATAAAACACAAATTTTAAATTTCTAACCCTAATACCCCAAACCCTAAACTCTAAATTATAAACATTAACCTTAAATTCTAAACCTACAACTTAAAGCCCTTAAACTAAACTCCTAACACCTAAATTTGAAAAGTACATGTAAACGTTTGTTTAGCACGTGTAAACGTTTGTCTACACGGACTGTTTATCAAACTTTTTCTTTTTTTTACTAAATTAATTGAGGGCTCCATATAGCATAGGGCGAATAGTAAATTAATAACTCAATTATCAAAGTGAATTTTTTTTTAATTTTTACGTAAATATATAGATTTTCAAATATTAATAAATTTAAACGTTGAAAAAATATCGATTTGTTTAAAAATGTCGTGCTAAAAGAAAGTAACTGGACATTTTTAAAAAAATAAATTGATAAGTTTCCTCACAACATAATTAATCAGTAATTCATATTTTTTTATATAACTACGAAATTTAATTATTAGTTAATTAATTTAAATCTATTACTATAAATATTTATTATAGAGACAATTATTTCAACTCAATTATTACATTCATAATGTCAGCGTTTACGATTTAACTTATTCCCTTTCAAAATAAATGTATACCATAAAATAAACGATTTACTCATAATGATATTATATACAAAATTCTTAAGTGAGTTGGTGTTATGATTTAACCAAATACCAAATCAATTAAATATTTATTTGATAAATGAACATTGATTAATTTTTTATAAATAAAATATTACCACAAAATTTTATATATATATATATATATTCAGAAAATAAACGTGTGGAATTGATATTTTATAGCAACTAGCCCACAAATTTATAACAACAATAAATAATAGTTTTGAAAAGAAAATAAATGCTTTATTAAATGGGTAAAACTTTGATACACAGACTGTGTAAAATTAATTTTACAAAACCTTGTGTATTTACACTATAAAAATTATATCCTAAATTCTTAATCTTAACCCTAAAAAACTAAACCTCACACTCTAAACCTTAAATTTTAAACACTAACATTAAATTCTAAACCCTACAGCCTAAAACCCTAAACTAAAACTATAACCCTAAAGCTAAAAGGCACGTGTAAACTTTATATGGCTTGTCTATCAAAGTTTTCCGTATTAAATATGCAAAATTGTCCCACCAAACTAAAACAAGAAAACGCATTGTGAACAACACCGTCTATTTACACTATAAAAATTATATTCTAAATTCTTAATCTTAACCCTAAAAAATTAAACCTCACATTCTAAACCTTAAATTCTAAACACTAACATTAAATCCTAAACCTTGCCTAAAACCTTAAACTTTAAATCCTAAACTAAAACTATAACCCTTTAAAACTAAAAGGCACGTGTAAACTTTAAGCGATTTGTCTATCAGAGTTTTCCCTATTAAATATGCAAAATTGTCCCACCAAACTAATACAAGAAAACGCATTGTGAACAACACCGTCCTGCACGTTGCGTTACCTGCTCTTCTTCTTCTTCTTCTTCTTTTCTTTTATTTTATTTAACTCTCTTTTCCGTAAAGAAATCAAAGAAAAAAACTTCCGGATTCTTCTAAACCCCCAAATTCCAGGGTTTCTATTTCTTTTCTCCTTTATTAGAAATCCTAATTCGGTAATTCTCTTCATTCATGCTATTTTCTTCTTTCCCTTTTTCTTTTTTCGTTGATTTATTCATGAATTTGTTTCCTTACCCTGTCTGTTTGGTTTCCGAGAAATCCATAGGAAAATTAATGAGAGTTAGAATGTTGTGTATCTTTTTTTTTTTGACAAAATGTTGTGTTTCCTGTTTTGGTTGGGAGATTTGACTTTGAGAGACGAGTTCAATTTTTTTTATTGAAAATAAAAAAAATGACAACAGGAAAATGTCATAGTTTAGAGACAACCTTTTTCTTCCCTTAGAAGTTGAAACATTGGGTTTAGGATTTTGAGAGTTTTGAATTCTGGTGGCTTAATGTCTGGTTGTTCTGCTATTTGGTTGCCTAGATAATTTTAAGGAATGTGGACTGGTTAGAAGCTTCAATTCAAGTAGGATAGGTATCATTTTAAAGGACTAGAAGGGAAGAATGTAAAAGTTCAGAGTTCAATGTAGAATACATATTTATATTTTGTGTTGCACCCGGTTCAAATCATAAGAGCATAGAATAGTTTACATTTGTTGCTTGCGAATTTGAAATATCCTAATTTCGAAAATTTTTTCTTATTTCTGAGAGTAAATGCCGGCAGTTTTTACTCCAAGAGACCGATTATCTAGATTAGAGCTTTTATGTTGGCTTGTCATTAGATCAAGTATTTGATACACAATTTTAGTCATATTTCTTTGCCATATAATATGATCAGACTTGCCTTTTTTATCTGAATAAGCCAAATGCAATTTGCTTAAAGTGTGATTTATCAGCATATTTTCCTTTGCTGCTTGAAGGACAACACAAAACCCTAACTTGCTAGCAACTTATGATTCAGTTCAGGAAAAGAAATTTAGTTCACATCTGGGGTCATTACCTGTCCACTTTAAAGAGCTTATTTTTCCTTGAACGAGTCAGCTTGAAGTGCAGATTCGAAATAACTTGGATTTTGAATAAGAATGTGATTCAGAATGAACATATTTGTCTGG
Source organism: Hibiscus mutabilis (assembly GCA_019671005.1). Taxonomy (NCBI): domain Eukaryota; kingdom Viridiplantae; phylum Streptophyta; class Magnoliopsida; order Malvales; family Malvaceae; genus Hibiscus; species Hibiscus mutabilis. The sequence continues at coordinate 2,436,912 of CM033715.1, read as the reverse complement.
TACTTGGTAAGATTTGGGCCAGCTACTGCGGAAATAGCAACAAATTCGATAGAAGTAGAGGATAATAAAACAAGGGTGAGGTGCTGAAGAAATAGATGACACCAGCTCTTTTGTAGAAACTATGAAATAGATTAGAACATTATGGAGAATCAAAGTAAAGCATGGTTGCTTGGTTGAAATTGGCTCAATTGATTTATCTATAGTATAATATTAAGGATATCATCTCTCTTTTCTTGTTGTTGTCTTTTCTCATATTAACTTTTCCAATGAGGTGGATTCTTGTCTAAATATTTAACCTCATGCCGTATTTCTTTTTTCCTTTTATTTAAGAAAAACTACTGCTTCCTATTTTTTTTCTACATGCTACTATTTTTGTGCATATTTGAAGCACTTTGGTAAGACAAAAAAGTTCAAATAAAGCTGCCTTAGATTTTCGACTGTTCTGCTTGTAATCTTTTGAAAAACTGTTTAGTTTCATACCTAGTTTATCTTATAGGAATATGAAACTTTCTGTTTATTGATTATGAATAGTGGGCTTCAAAATGTCACACTTTAGCTATGCTGTCTGCTGTTATAGCAGCTTTATTAGCTTTTGTTGTTACTCCTGTTTTAAGTTATTTGTATCATCATTTTATTCAATAAATTCTCCTAACCATTTTAAATGTCTTTATCCTATATCATTACAATGGGACAAGTAACCTGTCCTCCCCCTTGCACCAACTTTCTTTTAAATATAATTTATTCTTTACATGTGGCTGGCAAAAGGGTTTAGGTAATTTCCTCTTCTTTCCTGACGATTTGACATAAGTTTAGTGAGATGTGGGAAGTGATTTGCATTTTCATGTGAATTTTATTTGACTAACATCATTATAAGTATGATGTACATTTTTGCATATGTACTTGTGTAGGGCTATCTGCTGAAATATTTTGAAGAATTGCATGTTTAAATAAATCAAATGGTCCTTATTGCTCTGCCATTGATCTTCTCTTCTTGTCAGAAGGCTTTATAACTTTTATAGTTGAGCTCTAATTTATGTTCTGGTTACTTCTCAGTATCTCCTTTTGGCTTTTGTTCACGATGTCAAGTTTGGAGGAGCCACTCGGTTTTGACAAGCTTCCTAGCATGAGTACTATTGATAGGATTCAGAGGTTCTCAGCTGGTGCATGTCGGCCCAAAGGAGATGATATGGGCATGGGAAACAGCTGGATTGATGGGAGGAGTTGCAGCACATCGAATAGCTGCAAGTAAATCAGACACTGTTATCTTTAGAACTGTTTCCTTAAGAGCACTCATCTACTCCTTTTTGTTCCACAGATGTTAACAACAAAATTGCATGTATCAGTTATTGATTTATTGAATTTATTGATGAATCCGTTTTCCAGTGAGGATCATGAAGAATACACTGCGGAGGCATTCCCATGGAGAAGACATGTGAGGGATGTGTCTGAAGGAGAAGCTTTTAACCGAAGGGCTAAAAGCTTAAGCAAGAATAGGGTGAAACTAGGACATGTTTGTAAATCAAGGAACCGGCCAGATCAGCAGTATAGCTCCAAGTGCAATGACAGAGGCATATGGGACATAACAAACAAGGTAATAAATAACCTTAATGGAATTGTATACTTTTCTTTTTGAAACTATTAGGATTTTATGTAATACTCATTTCTGGGATTTTTAAATGGTTAATAAGTTCTCTCTTTATGCGTGGAATGTGTTTTCTTTCATGTGCTTCATCATTTAATATTTCTGAAGCTCTTGCTTCATCTAAAGTCTTTTATTGATGTGAAGCAGTTTTTAAAAGGTATACCAAAGTTTGTGAAGATAGTGGAAGTTGGTCCGAGGGATGGATTACAGAATGAGAAGAATATCGTACCTACGTCTGTGAAGGTTGAATTGATTAGGAGATTGGTGTCTTCAGGGTTGCTTGTTGTTGAAGCTACAAGTTTTGTATCTCCTAAATGGGTTCCTCAGGTATCATGATTTGCTTACTTTAGATGGAGATAGTGCTTGTTTTTTTTTTCTTTCTCTTTTTGGTGGTTTCCATTTCATTTGATATGACTAGATGATTATATTTATAACCGATAGAGAAGGCATATGATGTTCACAGCCTAAAAAATTGTATGTTGTTTCAATTTGGATGCATTTTTGAGTTGGTTTTCAAAGAAAGTCATTAAAAAATTTGAGTTGACCTTATAACCACGAGCAACGAGGCAGTTATTTTTGGTATAATTCCAGATTTTCCTTGGCTTCCTGAGAGGGACTAGTGATTCTGCTCATGATTTGTGGTCCTTAATGTATGTATATATCCTTTATGAATATGTTATCAATGCATTTGTTTCTGTATTCTAATTCAGAATCTTAAATGCTTACAACTTTATTCCCTGGAAAACATTATTGTTGGATGCAAGTGAGATACTTGACATATCTCTTGCTGATATTTGAGATAACCTGCATTTGGTTCATTCTTCACCTTTCTATATCTCGTGAAAATGCATATATTTATGTATATTTATTCCATGGAATCAAGATATATGCAAGTGTATATTTATCAACGCAATTGTTTAATTTTAGATTTTTAATTCAGACCCTTACCTACTAATTATTCCTATGGAGGATAAATATTGTTGGATATGAATGAGATGCTTTATTTATCTCTTGATGATATATAGATAACCTGCTATAGATTCATTCTTTTACCTTTTTGTATAGTTAGCAGACGCAAAAGATGTAATGAAAGCAGTTTGCGGCATAGAGAACGCCAGGTTGCCTGTTCTAACTCCGAATTTGAAGGTTGGTTATTTACTTTGAAAGAGTTATCAACCTCATAGTAATGTCATATAAATTTCCTAATCTGCTGTACATATTCTTCTAGGGCTTTGAAGCTGCTGTTGCAGCAGGTGCAAAAGAAGTAGCAGTCTTTGCATCTGCTTCTGAGTCTTTTTCTAAGTCAAACATTAATTGTAGCATTGAAGAAAGCCTAGTGCGTTACCGTGTTGTTTGTCTTGCTGCTAAGCAGCATTCAGTTCCAGTACGTGGGTATGTCTTTTATAAACTTATTGTCATTATTTTCATGGTTGTTGATAGCTACTATTCCCATTCCCTGATCAACATCTTCAAGATTTTTTTTGTCATGTTATCAATTTAGTTGAAACTCGAGTGATGACATACATATATAATTATGCTTTTTGGTATCAAATAACTCGAAGTCTGGAACGAAGTACCAAATGCTTTGGCAGAAATGCTGATTTATCAGATGTACAATTTATACTTTGGAAAGTTCTTGAGTTGCATATGTAGTTATTCTTAGTATTGATCGCTGTAATGAATCATGAAAAATATAAATTTGCAAATTTTCTGTCTTCAAATCTTTATTTCTTTGCTTATCTTTTCTTACCCATTTCTAGCTGTTTCCAGGAGAAGGCTTGATACTTGTGGATTTTGAATTATACTTTGTTAATGGATTCTTGGAATTTGTTTTGTAATTAAATATATTTAATTTTCTTTTCCACCATTCTATTTCTGTAATGTTGTTCAATAACACGTTTGATGCAGTTTAACTCTTGTTGGAGTATGTTGTTTGTGCTTTGTTCATTTTGGCTGGTTCAATGTCCAAATTACACGGTGATAAAATTTTACAGGTATGTTTCATGTGTGGTTGGATGTCCAGTTGAGGGAGCAATTCATCCGTCCAAAGTGGCCTATGTGGCAAAGGAACTTTACGATATGGGTTGTTTTGAAATTTCCCTTGGTGATACAATTGGAGTTGGTACCCCTGGTAATTCTCTAGAGTCTAGATTGTCACCTTTTAGAAACGGAAGTATGTGGTTGAGTAGGAAGCAACTACTTTTTAGCTTTCTTGTTACATTTTGCTCTCTTTTTTCTAATGTTTTCCTCATTTGAAAATTTAGAATTATGCATTACTTTGGTTCCCGGGTCGGTAAAAATTAAAGGAAAAAAGAGAGTAAAGAACATAAATATTGCAATAAAAACTGAAAAAGTTTTGATAATTAAAAAGCTATTGCAATATCCCAATTATTCCATTTCAAAATAAATTAGAACAATAACAGATTTCAATTGATTGTCTCATTCTTTTTGTCCTACTCTTGATCATATGCATGCATCATATGTATCCATCCCATGAATGCATACAACCATCAATCACATTGACATGTATGCATTCATAGATCCATATGTTCAAACATACATGCCTATACGCATCAATCAATCCATGTCAGCAATGTCCTCAAATACATGCATGCTTTGCATATAATGTTAAGATTTCAATTCAACGAAAAAGAAATGTAAAAAGCAAATAGGAGTTGCTGTTTTAATTTGGGATTAGCATCACACTTGAAGAATCGATGTTTACTTGTGCAAGAAGCATGCAAAATTCTCTGAAAATCTTGTTCTTCTCTTGGATTTATATGTGAGTCAAACAATGATCCTTAGGAGTTCTTTGCCATTTCTCTTTGGCACAGGTACTGTGGTTCCCATGCTTGAAGCAGTAATGGCCGTTGTTCCTGCTGAAAAGCTTGCTGTCCACTTCCATGACACTTATGGACAATCTCTTTCAAATATTTTAATCTCTCTCCAAGTAAGCCTTAGAAAAACGCAGACAAGCCATATATCAAATCATTAAATAACAATTAGTTCCTTTACATTATGGAGTAACACAGGGTTCCTTTACATAGTTACTGTCTCACATCAAAACATGCCACTAATTTTGGACCCGAATCGCCACTGGCAAAGAAATTGGCAGTGCGGTTGGAACTCCTTCCAACTGTGCTGGGGTGGTTCGGTTCTGGCTCATGATTTGCCACTGGTTTTGGACCCAACTGCCACTGACAGAGAGATTGTTTAGTACTGTGGTCTGAACCCTTCCACCTGTGTTGGGTTTTGGCTCTGGACCTAATCCCAAATGAAAGCTTAAATACCTAAGCTGTCAAGTTGTTCAAGTAATTAGTACCAATGTAATTGCCTAGGAGTGAAAATCATTGGTTGCGAAGCATTACCAGCTACATTTTCTTTTCCCCTTAATCTTATGGATGGTTAGATTTATTGCAAGGTGAGATTGATTGTAGCATATATGTTATGTTGTATCAACAGATGGGGATTAGTGCAGTGGATTCCTCAGTAGCTGGATTGGGTGGCTGTCCGTATGCAAAGGGAGCTTCAGGGAATGTTGCCACTGAAGATGTGGTGTATATGCTTAACGGCCTCGGTGTGAAAACCAACATCGATCTGGAAAAGCTCATGTTGGCCGGTGATTTCATCAGTGAACATCTGGGCTGTCGATCTGGTTCGAAGACCGCTGTTGCACTGTGCCGGGTAACAACTGATGCTTCCAAGATATGAGAAGTAAACACATAGTTATCATTATAATTATAATTCTATTTCGGTGATGAACTTCAGAGAAAAGGGGAACATGGTCCATTTTGATGGGGGTGTTCCTTAGAATTATAATGTAAAATTGGTATACGAAGTAAAAAGAATAAACGCGGCTGTATACGTACGTGGTACAAGTAGTAGTAGTCTTTATTTTTGCAATGGGGAGATACATTATGTTTACATTATGTTTAACAGTTAAAAGTGTAAGGAAAAGCTCCCTATTGCAAGGCATTGGGACTTTTCATTGAATAAAAGATCCAGTATCTCAAAGGTACACACTAGCTGTGAATGCCTCAACCATGTAAAATATTTAGCACAATAAGTCAATAGGAGAAACCTTTACTATCACAATTACCGCAATCTCACAGAAACAGATGAAGAAAACAAGAAGATTCGATCCAGGTCTGAGATCTCCGAGCGAACCGTGTACCACCTTCAGCAGCCAAACCTGTTGTGTTTTTGAGTTGAACATGTCACCCTTTCAAGCACCAACATCAATCACCATTTCACTCCACAACCTGGTAGTGTGAGAAGTCAGCATCGACTTGTAAACTCGTACTGCACATGATTAGCAATGAAATCCAAGCAAGATGTTTTTTTTTCAGTCGCTTCGTTTCTTGTCTGACACGACCAGAAATTGTGCTTTCAGAATCATCTCTCAATTATCCTCTAAGGATTCTTGAAACGTGGATTTCACCATGGCACTTTGATCAGACAAAAGTTAGATGTTTTTATACTCCCAATTTACTAATTTAACCATCTTTAGTACTGTTCTTGCTTCCTTAAGCAAATTTCATCAGGCAATAGTTCATTTTCTTCATCGCACTTTGGACTTCCACGATTACCATCGAAGAGTCCAGTCGACACTGTGGGAGATAGAGGTGCGTGGCCACCTGCAGTTATTTAAAAAAACATGACATCGTTTTTAACCCGAAGAGGGATATAGGCTTTGGTTATATCACAGAAAATAAAACTTACACACCTCTGAAGGAAGAACCTCTATCAGAGTCTTTGGTTGAGTTTAACAGAACGGTACCACAAAGCACAGAAATGAAGCCACACAGTTCAGATATGATGCTTCCGGCATCTTGGCCGTCCCAATCCTGAAAAATGTTTATAACTTATGTGATACACACATTCTGGATTCATGATTCACCCGAAGCAGAAGACCTCAAATGAAAATATGCTTCTACAAAGGTTCAAAATGGGATATACTGTAGTAATCTGTTCTACTAAATTTGGAACAGCTTAAACATCTCTAATCTCATTTTCAAGCACAGAAGATGAGTTTTACCACTGTAGTAACCTGTCCGGCTGAGCCTCAGTTTACAGGATAAGACTCACGGGGGGAATGAAGCACCTAAAAACTATGTTAATTTTCCATCTAAGCCAGTTTGTCTAGTCCATATTCACTAAGTTATGAAGCCCAGACTTTAATCTTCCATGACGTCGAAAACTTCACAAGGCGAACGTAATAATAGATTTAGCAAGATGCTATCAGTGATTGATGAAACAATACCTTGAACATAATGACACTGGCGAGGATTGTAAGCGATGTGAACATGACATAATAAATTGGGGACACAACTGCAGTGTTGAACGTATCAAGTGCCTGAAACAACATAATATTTTTCAGTGCGGTAAGTATTTACTGGAAATTTAAAGAGTTGATGGTGTCAACTCATCCGAGGCTTATTTGAGCCAAATTTTGAACCTGAAACATCCTTTCCAGTGATAGTTTACTGTTAATATATAGGTTAAAAATTATAAGAATCGTACTCAACAAGGGAAGACTGCCATCAAAAAAAAGTTTATCATATAAAAAAAGATTTATTCTTTTTAGAGAAAGAACACGAGGGACATTTGCAAAACCAGATCATATTACCTTTCATTAACTAAACATCCTTAGAGATTATCTCCGCCGAATAAAAATGGTTCTTCTAGAGATCGATCTCTAACTTTTATAACCTTAACTTAAATGTATTTGACTGTCGAATGTAGTGGAAAGGATTCTACATAGCTTTACATAACGACTTAAAGAAGATATTTTATCAAAAACACAACCGAAATTTACCTTGTTGAGATAATTCATTTGAGTAATGACACATGTAACGACAATGAACACAAAGAACCATGTCTCCGGGTAGATTAGTTGGTTTTTCCCCTCAAAGGTTAGTTTGAGTGCAGTTCCAAGGGCTTTAACACTCATCACCTGCAAATATTACGTATTCATAAAGATCAGACAACATATAGAAAACTGTTAGGAAAAGAAAATATTATGAATTACCCAGTTCCGGTTGTTGACGAAGAAGCAGACCAGCGTATAAAAAAACTCAGAAGCTCACATTCGTTACAATGTACCATATATCCGTTGTTAAAAAAGTTTATCTCTTCTACAAAAACCTCTTCTTTTGTCATAGAAAACTGTACATTCTGGCTCTTGAAAGATCACATCACTGAGGGCTTTAATCATGAAAGAAAGATCACAGCATTCCAGAAGTGAACATTTTCAGGGAAATTCAAAATTTTAAGGCTTAAATATTTCACATCATTTAAAACTTTTAAATTCAACAATTATGATATGTAATCTATTTTAAATTTAGAGAAATCCAGAAGCTTTTAAAGTTTTAGTTGAACTCAACTCACAGTGGACTGTTTAAGGAAAAAAAGAGTAATTGATCCTCTTGATGGTAGAAAAATAGATTTTAAATAATCCATAGTTGAAACAACATACCGAGAGAGATCCCATCAATGAGCAAATGCCTGTGAAAACCAACACATTTGTATGCCCACATCTCGGTGCAAAATATAAGATCAAAAGGACGACCAATATAATAACTGAGCCCAGATACAGTAAAAAAGCTGAAATAAGAAAGAAACGTTGTCATTCGACTATTTAAATCACAGAAAAAGAGATAATAGAGAAAATCGATCGACAGTGACAAGGAACCTGGTTGTGTAGCCATAATCCATATCTCCTGAACAGAAGTGATAGGGCTCTCTTGTGGTGCATGGATAACAATTACAACTGAACCCGAGATACACATAACACAGCCTAAAACCCCTAGCTGGTGTAACTTCTCCTTCAACATGAAGTGAGCCAAGACAGCACTGATGCACACAATTCAAAGCACCGGAATTCGAGAGATGAAGAAATTACATGATGCTAGAAGTATCATATGAAGTAGCAGGAGTTATTACCTTACAATAATGCTTATAGCACCTAAAGGAGTCACAAGAATTGCTGGAGCGAATGCATAGGCGACAAAGTTTGCAACCTCTCCAACAATCACTGCATCAAAATATCAAACAACAAAAAGGGTATTCTGCAAAGAATCAGTTACAGACAAAACAATTACCCCTCAATATGCGCAAGCGTATACACATAGGTTTCTAATCATTTTATGCAACCAAAACAAGTATCTAAGGACCTACAATATCGAAGTTTAAGCAGCGCAAAGCAAAAAAATTCAACAAAGTTAAAGAATTACAAAAAATAACAACAGAAACTCATTCACCTTTGACATGAAAATTTTACATAATCAAGCAAAAAGATAGGAAATTTTGATAGCAACAAAGCTAATTTGAAAATTGAATTACATATCATACTAATCATAATTCATAAGAGGATATATATATAGAGAGAGACAAAAACAAGATCCCAACATACTTGTGAACATGCCCAACCACCACAAAGGCTCCAAAAGATATGCATATCCACCGTAACCTGCAAAACTCAAAAAAGAAGAAAAGAAAAGAAAATCAAAGGCGTACATGGAAACCCAAAATTAAAACAAACCCCAACAAGGGAGATGTGGAGAAGAAAAAGAAGAAGACGGACCAGCTCTAACACCAGAAACAGCAGCAGCTCTTCTAAGGCCTTTCTTTTTGATGATAAAACTTGCCCCAATAAACAGGCTCGACAACAATGCCAAAACAAAGCCTTTTAGATTGTCTTCATACAAACCCATCTTCTGTTCATAATCTTTGTTTTGCTACGACTTGTTTTTTTCATTGAAATCCTCCAATCATTTGCCTTTCCTTCTGTGCTTACCCGTTTTGTCTTCTGAGTTGCAAGTTGTCAGTTCTGACTTGGCGAGTTGTGACACTGTGAATTTGCTGTTCTTTTTAATATAAATTTGGGATACTTCACCAATGTAATGCATATACAGCTAATTGTTGTGTCAGTGCTTTCTAGACGTGATCTTTCCCTTTTATTTATTTATTTATTTATTTGGGTAAACTTCACCGTAGGTTTATTGTTTTTAGCGTTTGTTTTATTTTTGTCACTTAATTTAAAAATATATATATTTTTACTATTATCATTTTGATCCCCCAACTGTTAACTTTCATTCATTTTGTTATATATGATGACGTAAAACATTAATAAAAAATTAATTTTAAATTTTACTCTCACATTTTTAAAATTTTATTTTTTTTACTATCTAAAAGAAACTCTCTTTCAACATTTTCACCATCACCCCTCTTTGGATTTTACGAATCCAATCCAAAGCTCAAAGGAACGCTTACAGCAAACCCAGACCTCTCTCTATGAATCAATCAAACCTCATTCATCTAATATAATAAATTACCAGTTTTGCTTTGTTTTTCTCGATCTCTTTTCATTATTGTTGTTGTTGTTGCCTTGGGCAAACTAGAATTAATATCTCAGGGGAACAAGAATATCGATAATGGCGGTGGTGGGCGGTGTTTCTTGCGGTGGAAACATTTGTCTTCAACGCCAAAAACCCTCCCATAACCCAAATGGTCTTCCATGTTCTCTCATGGTTTCAAATCCACAATCGTCGAAACCAAGAACGTCAACCAAGATCTCCATGTCCGAGGTAAGTCTTCAACCATTGCCCAAACAACAAGATAAGAAACGGAACGAGTTGCTGCACGATAAGATCGATGAGTGTATGAGAGATTCGGTCGTGGATATCGTCAAGAAGCTGCCGGAATCGCCTCTCTTGGTCCACGTGTACTCTGACAACGAGAATTCGGACGAAAAAGACCGATGAAAGGCGAGACTCCAATGCCTGGTGGCCATGGGGTGATTTTTGTTAAGCAAATACAAGAAGAAGAAGAAGAAGAAGATGGCGAAACGAGCGATGTATGCTGCAGAGCATGAGGGATTGTTGTACAGGGACAAGGGCGTGGGCTGATTTTCGGGTGACCAAAACAGTAACAGTTGAAAATATAAATGACAAGAATAAATTTTTTTCAAGATAAGTGACTAAAATAAAACAAGCGCTAAACATAAGGAATTTGGATGAAGTTTACCCTTATTTTTTCATCGTTGTAAATTTAGGCATTTTCAATCAAATATCACCCGTAAAAAATAATTATTAAAAATATAAAATTTTTAGGACTAAAATAAATAAAAATATCACCATATTAAAAATATTGGATGAATTTATAAAAATTACAAAGAAATAGAGGTTTATTTCGAGTTAAATAAAGAGTTTTAACACTAAATTAAACAAAAATATTATCATATTTAAAATATTATACTAAATTATAAAAATTATAAAAAATAGTGGTTAATTTCGGGTTAAATATAGACTTTTAAGACTAAATTAAACAAAAATACAATTATATTTTAAATATTGGACAGAATTGTAAAATTATAAAGTAATAGGGGTTAATTTCGGGTTAAATAAGAATTTTGAGGGCTAAATTGAACAAAAATATTATCATATTAAAAATATAGGACTAATTTATAAAAATTAAAAAAAAATTGGGGTCAATTTCGGGTTAAACATATATATTTTAAGACTAAATTAAACATAAATAAAAAATTGAAAGACTTTACGTGGAATTTATCCCTTTTATTAAAGTCAACTGATTTTTTTGTTTATTAGTGACATGTGGCGTGTTTTGATTGGTCTATTATTTTTTTAACGCGAGTTAATGGTACGAGACAACTGGAGTCACAATTTAAAATTTAGGGGCAAAACGTCTCAAAATTTTTGTAGGGGCCAACTCAGTATAAAGTGTATACTTTAAGGGCCATTAATGCCTTTAACCATTTTCTATTTATTTAACTAATATTTAGAAATATATTATACAAAGTGAGTCAAGAGGCGGGTAAAGAAAAGATTAGGTGGGTCTTAAAACCCACATGGCTAGTGGACTAAAAATTAATACACAGTTTACGCAAGCTTTTTCGTTTTAGAATGATTACACTTATTGAATTATGACCAAGTTAATAGAATATAAGTTTATGGACTAAAATTGTTATTATATCGAATTTTTGTTTCATTTTTAATGATAAAATGACTTGTTTGTCACAAAAATTTAATTGATTTATTTGATCATAAATTTATAATCGAGTGATTAAATTGTTATTTTTAGAAAAAAAATAACATATTTGTTCATAAACTTATAATTGAATGATTGAATTGTTGCTTTTAAAAAAGAGTGACATCTTTATTCCTAAACCTATAATTGACTTGAGTGATTGCTTTTAAAAAAAATGACCAATTTGTAATTAAACTTATAAGTGACCTCTAGTGTAATTTATCCAAATACAAAAACCAAAGCTACAGTTAAACCCTAAAAGAAAGTTGGACACGAAGAATTGAAGCAACATATAGCCGTCCGCCCGACAGCCCTTCCCAGTCTTAGCCTCCCTTGCCTGCTGCACCTCCGCCGACCGCCGCGCCTCCCTCGCCTTGTTTACTTGTTCGGTTGCCCCACCCACAGTTGAACCGAAAGCTACTGAAATTAACCCAAAGCTAAGCCGATAACTAATGTTGTAATTCTTCTTTTGATACTAAAATCTGTTAGATTAATCTTGTAATGTAAGACAAATAATATTTAGGACATAGTGTTTCCATTCACCGGAGTCATTGCCAGAACAAATTTCCGCCAACGGGAAATAAAAGTTGGGTCCTGTTTGTACCATATGTTTGCATAAAAAATAAGCGGAGCTTATTGGGGGAAGCATTGTAGTTATTTGTAAAGCTCAATTCAATAGATAAACCTGGTGATGTTTTCTATTAAAAATATCTTGGGGAAATTGAGTTATACTAGTCTTATTGCCGACTTTGCTTCTCTGAGTATGTTACTTTGTATTGAAATTTAATTTTTTTAGGTTAAGTCAGTTAACCAACCAAACTGATCGATTAAAGCTGGTTCGGAGTTTTTCCAGGTCGGTTTGGTTTTCCTTCTCGATTTTCGAAAGTTGGTTCCCAGAGTTTTTTTAACCAAACCAATTGAATACCAAGTGTAAAAGCATATCTTCACCAATCCACTCTTCTCATGCACTTCTAGGGTTTTGAAAGTCGAAATGGAAGTAGAAAATGCGAAAGAAGTGAATCCAGGACAGAAGAAGAAGCATAAAGGTAAACATGATAAGCCAAAGCCATGGGACGAGGACCCGAACATCGATCGTTGGAAAGTTGAGAAGTTTGATCCTTCTTGGAACCCGGATGGATTGTTGGAAGTCAGCTCTTTTTCCACTATCTTCCCTCGCTACCGAGGTAATTAACTAGCTTCCTCACCATTTTTTCTATTTTTATTACCTGTTAGAAATTTTATTTATGTTTGGTACCTTTTTCCGTGTTCTTTTAAAGAAAAATACTTACAAGAAGCTTGGCCAAAGGTTAAATCAGCTTTGAAAGAACATGGTATTGCTGCTGAGCTCAACTTGGTAAGTTCAAATCATGTCAAATGTTTTAATTGACTCAATCTAGTGAACTTTTTGTATTGTAGATTTTGGGTTGGTTAAAGGTTTTTTGCCAATGGGTTGGTTAAAGTGAGCATTTTGTTTTTGGCAACCCTCTAGATCATAACAGATTGTTTGGGAGAATTGATTTATTGTTTGGATGTTCCAAAAGTGTGAGTAGAAACAAAGCGGAGGGATATTAGCAGTTATCATGTTTCCTTGAGTAGTCGAAAGAAAGGAAAGACATGATTTAGTTAATGTCTTCTACAATTGTCTGTCAGTAAAAAGGACATGCAACTATCCAAATAAGAAAAGTGGTGTAATTTTCACTCTATTAATTATTATTTGTAAAATTGGGTTTTAATTTCTTTAGAGCATACTATTTGCACTCCATCTTGTTCCGTTCAAGAAAAAAAGACTACTATTTTCACTTCATTTCATTTTCATCTCTCTGTTTTTTTCTTCTTTTTCCCCATACAAACATAATCTTCTGTCTTATGCCCCATTGATTGTTCCTTAAGAAACTGTCAGATTGATGGATCAACTTGTGTCTTCGTCATAATTAGATATAATCCCATATATATATCTGATTGCTTCATCAAAGATTGAAGGATCATCTTGCTTAAAATACTTTGTAAACGCTCTACTGCCAAAAGTCTTCTTTTCCTTGTTTCTTCTAATCTTTTACATTGATTACTGGCACTATACTATCATTGTTTCAATATTTGCATATGGTTCTTTGTCATCTGATGCTGTTAATTGCTGATCAGGTTGAAGGGTCTATGACAGTTTCTACGACAAGGAAAACTAGGGATCCATATATTATCATTAAAGCCAGGGATCTCATCAAGCTTCTATCAAGAAGTGTTCCTGCACCGCAGGTAGACTTGTGAACTATTCATGCACTTTTCATCAATCACAAACTAGTTGAATGTTTGTTTATTTCATGTGAATAGGTTTTGGTTAGTACTTAATATCATACACATAGAGGTTATTTTTCATGGTGCAGATTGCTGAGTTCTCAAGTTTAATATTTGAGTATAGTTCTTACTGTTTCTTTTACTTTTAGGCTGTCAAAATACTTGATGATGAAATGCAGTGTGACATTATAAAAATTGGAAACTTGGTCCGCAACAAGGTATGATTTTCTGAATTTCCTTTATTTATTTGTTTAAAATTTTACCCATTTTACTTGTTGAAATTGGTAAAATGGTTGCTATTGGCATACGAGCAGATGCTTTAGTAGTAGTTAGTTGAAATTTCTGTCCATCTTTATTATTTCTTCCATTTTCACTTGTAGTTGAGCCTTGGCTGATCAATGGATCTTATATCTCTGGAACGCCTGAACTTCAATTTTTTAAGCATACGCTCTTTGAGCATTTTGTAGGGCCAACTATGATGCATTGCATTGACAACGTAATGCCCCATAAAATTTGGATTATAAAATCTGAGTGCCTTAATGTCTGTTCTTGAAGCTAATTATGGACAAATATCTAGTCTGTATTTATACCATTTTAGTTTTACACGTTCTATATATCTTAATTAAATTTGATGTAAGATCTTTCTCTCTTTTTATTCATCTTTTGATGGCTGTCTGGGCAATGCAAATCAGGGTCCTCTCTGTTTTTGATATATGCAAGTATTTGTATGTAGGTAGGTATACAAGTACATATCTATGCCTTCTGTCCACATAGGATCAATTAGGTTATCTTTGATCCAGCTATTGTGAATTGTTTGTTAGCGGCATACTGAAACCCGAAACTGCTAATTATATCACATAGGCTTTATTATCTATGCATTCTGCACGTCTATTTCTCATTCAATCTGCCCTGCTCACGAAAATGCTATAGTATGCTCAAAGTGGAACATTTGTATCTGCTTATATGTTAGTGTGAACTAGTTACCAGTCATTTGTAGTCATGCTGAAAAGGCGAGTTATTTGAATTGCATTCATTTTAGTTTTTGTATTTAAATTGGTAAGTTATTTCCTACGCCAAGGAGACGGTTTTTGGTATCTTATTTTTCTATGTGTAATTTGGTTAATCTATTCTGTTTTGACAGGTGGCAAAATATTACATTGTTGTATCTAAAATTTTTCATAAAGCTGTCTAAATATTTTGTTTTTACAGGAACGATTCGTTAAAAGAAGGCAGCGCCTTGTGGGGCCAAATTCTTCGACTTTGAAGGTGTGTATGTATTCTTATTGATGTCTTAACAAGATTCTGAAATAATCCCCTGAAAAAAAAAAAAAGGCTATGTTGAGGCACTAGTATATATTATTACTATGAAGTGGTGTGCTGCAATAAACTCCTGCACTTTTATTGTCTTATCCTCCCTTCCATTACTGGATGCAGGCACTTGAAATATTGACTGGCTGCTACATTCTTGTTCAGGTAATTGCTTACTTTGCTTGTTCTTTTTTGGTTGTTGAACTGCATTTTTTACTCTATGCTGAAATGGATAGCCAGAAACTGAAAATAGTCATTTCCGACATGATGGAATAGGGAAACACTGTCGCCGCTATGGGTTCATTTAAAGGTTTAAAACAAGTCAGGAGGATTGTGGAGGACTGCATAGAGAACAAAATGCATCCTGTATACCATATCAAGGTGCCAAAAACCTGACTTTGCAATTTTGGTTTTACTGGTGTTGCTTTACATTATGTAGTATTAGATGTGTTTCATATTGTATGAACATTCAGGGGCGAATCTAGGAATTTTATATAGGGGGGCTGAGATGATTTTTTTTTTTTTTGGGGGGGGGGTGGAGAGCTAAAATTTTGTGTTAAAATGACAAATTGAATTATTGTTTTCAGAGGTGCTAAAATGCAAATTTTCCTTGGAACAAAGATGCAAAAGGGGATTAAATTAAATTATTAATTATTGAAAGGGACAAAAAGTGCTATTGGACTATTTAACCAAGCAGTGCCAAGTCTCCTGCTTGGCACCCTTGGCTTCGCCCTTCAGTACCAACTATCTCCTGTTTCCCCCGTCTTACCATATCTTTCTTTTTGCTTCCCTTTCTGTAATCCAGATTCTCATGATGAAGAAAGAACTTGAGAAGGATCCGGCACTTAAAGAAGAAAACTGGGACAGGTTTCTTCCGAAGTTCAAGAGGTAAGATATCTATTCTCTTCTTTTGCATGTTTTAACATTTTGATTTATTTTCATGCATCGTTGTGTTAGATGTCCGTTTAACCATATAACAATGTTTCCAGGAAAAATGTTCAAACAAAGAAGGTTAAGAGTAAAGAGAAGAAACCATATACACCATTCCCTCCTCCTCAGCAACCTAGTAAGGTAAGACAGTGGATCGTCTCTTGGGTTTTTCATGGTAACATGATTGCTTTTTGTCTCTCTCGTTAGATTAGGCTAGATGTTTCCTTTATTTTTTGCAATAATGTTGTCCACAACTTTGTTCTCTGGTTTAAGGTTTTATTTTTAGCATGTGCTTGTTTTAGATATATAACTGTAGTTTTATGTAGTATAATCTTCTTTGGATTAGTTGAATATATTTGGTTTAAGAAGTACAGTGGAAAATCTTAATTTTTGAGCCAAATGATCTAGTGGCTGGTGCTACCTTCACGTTCTTTAACTCTTAAGGGGTTTCTATTAAAGGCAAGTGGGGAGAATTCCAAAAGAAATTTTGTAGAAACTTCGGGTTTTGATTTCTCTTATTCTGTTTCTAAGTTATTATTTTCTCCTGTGCTCTTCCTTTCTGAATAGAAAAGGAAAGTAAGCAATTCTTTCGCTTGGGTATGTTTAACTTTTTTATACGTTCTTCCTTGTATTTGGAGCATTATATTCCCCTATGTCCGTGTTTGAATATGTCGGATACGGTCTTGGACATGGGTTGTTCCAGAAAATTAAAGAGTTGATTTGTAGAAAACAAACTTACATTGGTACATGGTGGTATGTTCCAGATTGATCAAGAGCTGGAATCTGGAGAATACTTCTTGAGTGAGAAAAAGAAATTAGCAAAGAAGTGGCAAGATAAGCAGGAGAAGCAGGCAGAGAAAACAGCTGAAAACAAAAGAAAACGAGAAGAAGCATTTGTTCCTCCCAAGGTTCTAATTTTGAAGTCTATAGTGGCTCGCACAGAAACACACAAATACCGTGTCCAACCATTTTTATCATATATTTATTTGTTTCAACAATAATATAATTTTCCTGTTGCAGGAAACCACGAAGCAAGATTCTAACAATTCGGAGAACAAGGAAGATGTCGCGTCCCTTGCTAAGTTGTTGAAGGTAATTTTATCATAAGATCTAGAATTTCTTTCAAAGATACTTTTTACAATCAGGCATAGGTCTAAGCACTAGTTCCCACTGCAGCAAAAAGCCAAGGAGTTCGGGAAGCAAAAATCTCTGCAGAATATCAATGCTGAGGAATATATTTCTGCCCCTGCTGCGGAACAGCCTTCGAAAAAGAAATCCAAGCACGCCTAGTACGCGGATGTGTGCTATCGTTGATAAAAAGGCTGATATTAGACTAGTAAAAGAACCCTCGTATATCATGTTGGAACTTGAATACAGTTGATAACCGAACTATTTTATGTCGATCATACAGCTAAACATGATATCCGAGTTTTCGGGTTTGAATCATTAAAACTGTTTTCCTATAAGAGTTTGTTTGTGACACTTTTAGCTTACAATTCTGATTCACGTTCGAGCTAAGCTCATTGATCTGTTCATCAGGTTTTGGACACGGTGAGGTATGTTGGAACTTCAATATGATAATTAATTGATTATTTCTTGTCAATTTAAGCGTTTGAGATTATTTGCATTTCAATTCAATGAATTTGGGATTGGACTTGTAACAGAATATTCATTAAACTTGCCGCCTTAGAAATTGAATCTTGCGAAAATAAGGCGTAAGGGTGCTCGAAGCTTTTGAATTTTTAATTAGCCAATTAAATTTTGGGAAAACTACATAATTAGTACCCTAGTTATGCTTTTTTGGTACCTTGACTATTATTTTTGATAAAATGGTACTTAATGTTACGTTTTTTTATTGTTTTGGTACTCGGCCGATAAAAGCTAACATAATGGTGATGTGCTTGGGTTAATAATAGTTTTAGTCCAAAAACTTCTACAATTTATTAATTTAGTTTAAAATTTTATTTATTTAAACATTATTTTAACTTTTAGATTAAAATTGTAAATTTGTCATTTTCTTTCTAGAGTTTAATGTAATTTACAATTTTATCCCAAAATTAAGGCGATGTTTTAAATTGATGGATTTTGGACTAAATTGATCATATATATAAATATTTTGGATTAAAATTGTGATTATATTAAATTATGTCATAATCTTCGTTAGTTTTTAACGATCGGGTGCCAAAATAGAACAAAAATGTAATGTTGTGTATTATTTTGCCAAAAACAATAGTTAAGGTATCAAAATAGTAACGCGGACATAGTTAGAGTACTATTTATGTAGTTTTTCCTTAAATTTTTTTACTCTAAAATTTTATCAATTCATTCATTTGACAAACATTGACCGTTAAATTTAACAGTTTTTATTTGACCACTAGTTGTAATGTACTATTTAAATATGTTCCATACTATTTAATAAATTTACACCACAAATAATTAGTCATTTAAAAATACAACAAAGATTCATATGAACAAATATTATTATCTCAAGGGTAATACGGTCCAAAGAATAAGGAATTGTGTAAATTCTAAGAAAAAAATAGGCTTAAAGTTATCATAAAACTTATTTAAAAAAATTAATTAAGCATTTGAACTTTTTTTTGTACTCAATATTTATCATCTATAATAATCTTTTTTACGAATTAAACGCCACTAAAATTTAATATTTGATGCATGATCAATGTAAGTTTTTTACATAAGCATGTCTATTTAAACTTCACAATATAAAATATAAATTCCTAACTTAACCTAATCATTAACCTCTAAACTCTAACATTAAACCTTAAACTTAAAACTCTGAAATTTAAACTAAACCTCAAAAATAAATTGAACCCGCTTGTAAAAAATAAATTGTTTAACAGCAAGTATATAAAATATTTATAATATTAGGATTTCAACTACCATCAACCATAGTAACTTTAAGTAATTGAGAGAAGTTAAGAATCCAGTTATTTACACTATTAGGGGACTTATGATTCATGTATGCAAGGTAATTATGGATTGGACTCGAATTGTTTTTACTAGAGAAATGTTATGTTATGAGATTTTACGATTATGTTTTTTTTTTCGTTTAAATGTATGATGTGTATATGCACGTGATTTCAATTCGATGCACGTACAACGATATCGACTTATATATATATATATATATATATATTCTATTTTGTTATATCGATAATGACTCATGAGCATTTAGCGTTATATATATACATATATTGGATTGAGGATATGAGAGTGAGTGTTATTTTACGATTTAGGTACGTCACAACAACGAAGGTTTGTCTCCGATTATAATTCTAGTTTGGATGATTTAATTATCCTGCACATTACTATACCTTGTTTATGATTTGTCTTCGTACTGACTTGTTTTATGTGTATTCTTTTTGGTAGTATTGGACTTTTCAAATCTCATACAATTAGTCATCCTCATAAGTCAACATGTCCGAGCTTTGTCTGGGATATCGACATTATTCTTGGGAGTTCCAACGGCATTGCTCGTAGAATATGGTACTTGAGTATTTAATGGGCATGTAGATTATAATATTGTGTTAGTATGTTTGAGTCTGAAACTCGGTTTTCACTAATTGATTTCTGAAATTGGTCAAATTGTAAACGTTTTATTAATATAAATATATTTGATTTATATTCTTTAAATCATTTAGCAAACTTTAATTTAATTGGATTTTATTTGTGAGTTGCTCTTATAACTCAATCGAGACATCTCTAGTCGAGTCGAATCGTCTATATCAAGTCTAGGGTGTTATAAGGTTGGACGTGGATCGTCACCATCCTCGCCTTTCGTTTCAAATTAACGAAGAAAACATGAGTAGATTAAAAATTAAAGATTAAAAAATACTAAAAAAGAAAAAGATTAAAGGGTTATTTAACTAAAATTTTCATTTGTTTTGAAATATGATTAATTGTACGTCGAGTTCCTACGGATTTTAATATTTATTTAAAAGTTATTAAAAAAAATTAATGGTATAGCAGGTGTTGTAGTTGTAGCCCGGGGCAGTACTTAATAATGGAGACCGGTAGGGACAACGACACTCCCTAAAATTTTAAAAATTAGAAAATTTTAAGTTAGGGTAATAGTAAAATTATATTTTACCCCTAAAACATATAATTCATACCGTTGACCCTCCTAAATTCAGTCATTTTTAAATGACCCTAACTTTGAGTTCCGCCTATTCTAGACTCATCCATTTGCATACTTATTGAAAAATTTAATTCCCCGGAAATTAATACCTATTGAATCGTGGGTCTGTCCTTTCCTAAAACTCATTCATAAAAAGTCATAGGCCCTGTTTGGCAATTAGTGGATAGCGGATTATATTAGCTGATTTGATTAGCGTATTGCATTAGTTGATTGTAAACAAGTGTGGTAAAATTAACTGATAGTTGATAGCTGTTTGATTATTTGAACAAGCAAAATGATATATAAGGACATGATTGTATTCAATAGTTGTTTGAATAATTTATTAATTATTAAATTTGTATCTTTTAATATTAATTGAATTATAAAAATTAATTTTTTTAGTATCATTACTAAGCATGAATGATGTATATATTATCTTTTATTTGTGAAATTCTTCTTTTAAGTATAATTTTAATAATTATTAAATTTAAATGTATATATTAATTTATATATTAATTTTATTTTTAATAAAATCATACTTGTCAATTAAAAAAAATTAATTTCTTAATTAAAAATTTAGTTTTTAATTTTATTAGTTATTTAAATTTATATTATTTAAAAATATAATTATCAATGACAAAATAGTCTTTACAAGTATTTTATTCAAACTTCTAACTCAAAAAGTTCCTAAAAAGAACTTTTTCAAAATGAGAGATTTTACTCTAATCCACTATTTACCAAACATATAAAGTAGTGGATTTGACTAATCAAACCTTTAAATATGCTTTAAACTTTTAATTTTTAGCTCAAAAAGCTGTTTATCATGACCAAAGAATATAATGCCCAATCTAGATAAAAATAAATGCAGAAACATGCTAGGTTTATGCTTATTCGTAGCAATTGATTTGGCAGATTGTCAGATTCCTTCAAACTAGGGATGCCAAACAAAAAACCAAAACCAGCGGGTTCTAATCTGACCTGATTCCTAGGGTCAGTTTTTTTTTTTGAATTTTTGATTTTTGGGTCGAGTCGGTTTTAAAAGAAGTTTGAATCGGGTCGGGTTGAGTTTAGGTGAAAATTGTCTGCCCCGCACGCGGTTTATTTATAAATATATATTTATATTTATTATTTTTTGTATATTATATTTATTATTTTTTGTATTTTTTCGAGTCGAGTCAAGTTATACTTTTATTATATTAGGCGGGACGGGTATATAAAACTCGGGCCAAATAGAGTCGGGTAAAAAATTTAAATTTTCGGGTCGAATTTGAGTCGGCAAAAAACCTGACCCACTCCGGCCCGTTGCCACCCCTACTTCAAACTTTTTTAACCAACGGATAATGCGTTTCAGTATTTCCAAACGGTCATGCATGCATAACAAGCATGACTTTTGTTCTGTTTTTCTTTTCTTCCACCCCGTTAAAATATTTAGACCATAAATTAGCTTTTTAATAAGATAATTATAAGTATAAATAATACATGTAGTGATTAATCATTGAAAAATAAGATCAAACTGTCAATCAAACAATATATCTAGCCTTAGAATAAATTAAATATGAAAACAAAAGAATTTAATTCGGAATAAAATTAAATTGAAAATCTACTTATAATGTTTAGATACTCAAACTTAAAAATTATATTTTTTTTGAATAGTCTTAAAGTGATTACTGTTTAAATATACTCTTAACCATTTGATAATGCATATATACTTTGTAGATAAAACGATTTGAACACAGGTCTCATAAGAAGAAATCATCAACTTTTCCATCGAGAACACTCGTTAAGTTCTAAAAACTAAAAATTTAAAAGTGAATTAGCATGCATTAGATGTGAATTGTTTTTGAAGTGTAAAATTCTATAAGATTAATAAAAGTTTCAGTGTTCAAAGAGAAAAATGTGTTTCAGTAAGATAATAGCATTAAAAAGAATATATGATATTCTGTTGTTTTTATTTTCTAGACTAAATTAATGTGAATTGATTCATGATATTAATATCAGCATTTGAAAGAAAATAAATGAAGAACCAATTTAATCCATTTCTCTATTAAAAAAATCATACTTCTGTCGTCTCAATTATTATTATTTCTCATAAACTTTATCTCATCAACATTTTATATATTGATAAAGATAATTAAAATATTTAATTCATTTTTAATGATATACCATATAAAAACAAGTAATTAATTAATTAATTACAATTTTGAGTATAAGTAGGACTAATGAATTTCCTTTTTAACATATTAATTAATAAGGAAATAATAAACTTATTTCAATCTTCATATATCTAAACCAAACATTTGATTGCAAATTTTCGATAAGAAAACTGGAGCTGAAGCCCATAAATAAATATAGGAAATAACCACAAACTTTATTTAATAATTTCTATTACATAGACTTCACATCTCTTGGATTCTCATTTCTCAATCTATCACTCATCATCTCGGCTGAGTTCCTCAAGCTTGTGGTGGAACAACGTAGCCTGAAACAAACACAATGACACAATACCTTGGTCAAAAACTAAAAATCAAATAATATCAAGGGTTTGAATTGCAGTTGAGACAATGTTTTCGGTTACAACACTTTATCACAGTTGCAGACATAACATATACAATTACTATTATTATAGACAGATGTTTTTTTACAATGACGGTTTCATACAGTGTCACTATCGCTATACAGAGAGACCACTATTTGAGTTCTTATGTATACAAAAATGGATGGATGTTGGGTTGTACTTACTTCCACATTTCATTCCGGGTTGAATAGTCAAGCCACATGACCTACCAACAAACACAACTTTTTCCATACTGATAATCTTCTCAACTTCTGGTGTAACCAAGTTGCAGATGCATGGAATATCCAGGCTTTTCACCACATCACAGCAATCCTTGGAGGGAGGGATCTCCGGCCCCGGTATTGTAACGAATTGCGAGCATTGGGAGACGAGGCTGGGAATACTGATCTCGCATTGGGCTGAAACTCCACAAACAGTTGCTACAATCACCAACGCTGCCAGGCTCAACATATGAAAGCTTGATGAAGCCATTTTGCTACTTTTTACTGCTTTCTGGATCTAAGAAAACTGTGGTGCTTCTGGGTTTCGTTTGGTTTGACACACACGGATATATATTGGGATTTCAGAGAGAAACTATGGTAACTTCTTAAATGGTTAATATTCATTTTGACCTAAAACATTTCCATAAAAGAGTGGTCATTTAAAACTTCTTGTTTCTTTTTTTTGTGTGGATGGGATCAATATAATTGGTTGTGTTCCCTTTTTTCTCCCAAGATTTGTGTACCGTATTTTTTTAAGGCTTAAATATACATTTGATACTTGAACTATACATTTTTTCTCAAGTTAGTACTTAAAGAAATTTTGCTACCAAGTTAGTACCTGAATTAAACATCTTCTCCCAAATTAGTACTTAAAAAAATTCTACTCCCAAGTTGGTACTTGAACTAGGCATCTTCTCCTAAGTTGATACCAAAACTTATGCATTCTTTCAATTTGGTCATAATTCGAAATAATTCAATAAATTTAACTCTTTATATTTAAAAATCTTATCAATTTACTATTTGTTCTGCTGTTAAATTGTTTGTCTTTCTCCTATAAAGGTTATATCACTTTCCTAGTATAAAAATTTCAATGGTACTTGATGTTATTTTATGGTAAAATGCAGTTATCTCATTGTTGTTTTGATCCGTTAGGCTTGTTTAATCTGAAAGCATAGCAAAAAATGACTAAATTGACGGTATTTTTAAATACAAATGGTTAAATTTATTGAACTATTTCAATTAGGACCAAACTAATAGAATATATAAGTTTGGAGACTAAATATATTAATAAAAGTATTGGAACAGTGGATGTAATTAAAGTTTGGGTACCAAAATGGGAGCAAAAATTCTTTAGGTGTCAACTTGGGAGAAAGTATCTAGTTCAAGTACCGACTTGGGAGTAGAGAAAGGGTATAGTTTAGGTACTAAATGCATATTTAAGCCTTTTTTAATAGTCTAAAAGTGATCACAAGATATTAGTTGTTCATAGATATTCTTAACCATTTGACAATGTACACACCTTGATGACATTTCGATTGAACCCGGGTCTCCTAAAATGAACAACATCCGCTTTAAATCTTAAACCCTAAAAATACACTCTACACATAATTCTTTAAATCCCAAACCCTAAACTATAACATTAAACTTTAATCACAAACTCTAAACCTAATTTTTTAATTGTAAGAACATACGTAAGCGCATCGAAAAGGGACAAAAGATTTCTATTCTCGACTTTCTTGGGCATAGATTCATGTCATGGGCTTGGTGCCTTTGTGGAGCACGGACTTTATTTTAGTCGTGCCTTGGGCTCACAATTCTATAGTGGGCTCTGAGCCTTTAGTTATTTGTGGTCACAGTTGGAACCGGTGGGCATGACCCATATTATATGGACATATATAACAATAGCCCCTCCTTTAGTTCGTATTTTAAGGAAGAAATGAGTGGGAATGGCTTTCTGGTTTAAATCGTAAAGATTAGAGAAATCCAATTTGTTTTCAGTATTGGGCATTAGAGAAATTTGGTAGAAAATTGATTTCTATCACTTTATAAATTTCAATATTCTATTATGTTAGGAGTAGTTTTTTGCTTAGCAGGATTGAAAGGGACAATGGATAATGCATAAAAAATCAGAAAGAAAAAAGAAATGAAAATACATAAATGTTTACGCTGTATGGACTATGTGAAGCCTAATTTGAAGATAATCAACTAAAAAATTAAGGATTATTATTTTATACACGGGCGGTGAAATTTTTTTGTTTCTACAAGCGCCTTAATTTAGGATTTATGGTTTAGAGTTTAAAGGTTTTAGTGTAGGAGTTTAAACTTTAAGGGCTATTGATAGAATTCAGGTTTAAGGTTAGAATTCAGAGTTTGAGATTAAGTGTTAAGATAATATGGTTAAGGATTTAGGTTTTAACCTATAAACCCATTTTAACCCCAAACCTGAAATTCTATCAACAGCTTTTAAAGTCAAAATTACTATACTTAAACACCTAAACTATAATCTCTAAACTAAAACCCTAAAACTACCAAAGTATTTTTATAAATAAAGTTTACGCAAACACTTGTGCATGAAATAATTACCGAAAAATTAATCATACAAGATATGTTTAAATTTTAAACTCTCAAACTCTTGGTTACAAGCACATTTCTTACGCAATGTGTCTCTCAATGAATAATTAATGTAAACTACTAAAATTACTTACAAAGCTCACTAAACACAATCCGATCCGACCAGGGCTGACCCTGGGCAGCGGTAAAAAGGACGTTCGTCTGGGTCCAATTTTTTCTTCTTCTAATATGTGATATTATTGTTCACTTTTTAATACTTATTATTATATTTTAAAATTTTATTTTTTCTATTATTTTTTATTAAAAATCTAATTTTTTTGATATTTGTTATTAAAGGTTTGATTTTTCAACACATGTTATTATGTGCTACTTTTTCGATATTTGTTATGAGGGCCTATTCTTAGAATTTATTTTTTTAATATTTGTTATTAAGAGTATAATTTTTTAAATATTTGTTATTAGGTCCCAATTTTTTCAATACTTTACTATTACGAGTTTAATTTTTTTCTAATATTTTTTATTAGGGGTCTACTCTTAAAATTTATTTTTCAATATTTATTATTAATGGTCTATTTTTCTCAATACTTGTTCTTAGAGGCATGCCGTTCAAAAAAAACTTAATACATGTTATTATAGACCCATTTTTTTCTGTTATTTAAGGGCCCATTTTTTCAATACTTGTTATCAAGAGTTCAATTTTTCCAATATTTGATATTAAGGGTCTATTCTTAAAATTAATTTTTATTATTTGTTACTGAGGGTCCCATTTTTCCTAATACTTGTTATTAGGGGCCTACTTTTTTTAATATTTGTTATTAGAGATATACACTTAAAATTTAATTTTCTTTTCAGTACTTGTTATTAGAAACGTAATTTTCTTCTAATACATGCTATTAAGAGGTATATTTTTAAAATTCAATTTTTACAATACTTGTTAATAGAAATCAAATTTTGAAGTTCGTCCCGGACCGCAAAAATCTCATGGACGAGCCTGATTTCGAAATGAATTTTTATTAAACAAATTGGGTGTACAACAATATTTCACCCAATAGATAATCCTAACAGCAAGACAGTTTTATATATGAGAGCTTTAGGTATCAATCATAATCCTTGATATATTGTATAAAAAAACTGTAATCATCGAGATAAATAAGTTCGATTTTATACATATATGGCTATAAAAGAGTCATCACAAATATTGAAACTTCATAATATTCCAACCAACCAAATCAAATTCCACAAGATAAACAATCCTTTAGAATCAAGACAATTATTCATAGTCTTCAAGCATTCCACCATTAATCTATAGGGTAAATTACGCGAATCATCATTGTATTTTACTTTCAAATCTATTTCAGTCACGAAAATTTCAAGATATTCATTTTACTCACTGAAGTTTAGACATTGAATATTTTGTGTCATTCATTTATTAACTTTTTGACGACATGAGAGAAACAACATATTGAGAAACGGATTTCATCCGACGATAGATGAGGGAGGTTGACGAGAGAGAAACTAGAAGGTTTTTGGTCGATTCGTAAATTTCGGAGCACTTTCCGACAAAATAGAGGTCAAATTCAGATCAGAAGACCAAACAGAGTGAGTGGTGAAATTTGAGACCGAATAATCGTCATCTGCGGTCGTTTAGGGGTTTAAGAGTAACAAAATACGTCTAAACTTTAGTGGGTAAATCGAACGTTGATGTAATCTATATTTCGAATCTTGGTCAAAATACGCCAACACATATGGAACAAGTTAATGAAAAAATCCATCTGCACCGTTGATCATTGGAGAGTGCTCACTGCATAGTTCATACTCTCCACTGATACCATTTTGCATTAACAACCTCTCTCAAATTTTTTGGCCAAAACATTGTGCTTTAAGAAATATGCATTGCTATTAGCTAAGGAAATTAGAGCATGAGTCCTTGATTCTCCAGCAACCTTCTTCTTTTTACTCTTTTATTGTACAATAGTTTCTACATTAGCCCTCTTTGTTCTCTTTATGTGAGCCATTGAAGCATCTGAAAGGTTTAGGAGTGGGCACTGGTTTAGAGAGCTCTAGTTCCTCTTCTCACACCTCTTCAGGGGCGGTTCAAAAATTTAGGGGTATATACAATTTACTAAAATGAGACCCTCAATTTTAAAAATATAGATGTTTGTTAATTTATTTTCTACGTGATAGATTGACTTTTAAATAAATTATGAGTATAATAGAATTCAAAATCTACAAAATACAATAATATTTTATTTTTCTTATATATTTTACTACTAGTCCATAACTAATCATTTGTTTTTTCTCGTAAATATTTAACTTTATTTATTTTGAGACCCTCATTTTTCGAGACTGTGCGATCGGTCGCACCTATTGCACACGTCCAGAACCACTTGTGCTCCTCTTCATCATCTTTTTTTTCTGAACAAAATTAGGGTTATTGTTGATTAACATTTTCACCTCTTTGTTTTGGTCTAGATGAGGAGGATTGTTGAACAATTCATTGATACTAGATGCGATAATTATGTGATGAACAAATGTTTCAGAACTATTGCCTTGAGTGGGAGTTGTGTTAGACTCTAGTCCCTATAGGATTTAGTCTTATTTTCTTTACTCTATTCCTGAATATCAAAGTGCTGAAGATGAGAAGTTTTCCCTTGGAAGAATTAGAAACTTTAATGCACACCTCTTTATAAATGAAGGATCATCCCCATGTCGTTTTGCAGAATTCGTCTCACTTTGCATCTAATTAAACAATGATGGTTATAGATTCCTCGGTTCATGGAGCGAGGATATAACTATAGGTGATGGGGCAAGTGTGAATATGGCTCTGTACCCGCCCCATCTCCTCCCGCTTTGCGTCATCCCCTCCCGCCCCAACATATTTTATAATATGTTATTATAAATATTTAGTATTAAAAATATAATTAGGTTTGAGATTGATCATATCAAATATATAAATATTTTTAAAAATTCAATATATATTTATATAATTGAGTTTACAAATGATCAAATTGAATATATAAATATTTTAAAAGATCAGTTTAAATGAAAATCAAATTTAAAACGGTTGATATTGACTTATCTCGAATTAGACCTGCTTAACCTAACATGATTTGAGTTTGTGTCCCTCAAAAGCCATAGACCAAGCTCAAGTGTACCATCACATCCTATGATGCACTTCAAAGCTTTCGTGTAATTCTGTAGGATTGGACTGGTGGAGGTGAGCATGAAGTACGACAGGTCTAAGGTGCAATTAAGAAACGATAAATTTTAAAATATATCTAAACATTTTAATTTAAAATGATGAACTTTTGATAACATTTTAAGTTGATTTTTTGTAATTTTTGCCAAGATTTAAAACTTGTTGAAAAAACCAACTTAAAATGTTATAAAAAGCCTAACATTTTAAGTTGCTTGGACAAGTTTCGAATCTTATTATCTTTAAATCTTAAATTAGGTTGTCGTTCATTAGACTCTCCTGGTCCGGTACCATACAGACTCCTATACTGAAGCTTAAATCAGGGTTGCTTCTGGTTAAGTATAGCAACTGCCATCCGGTATGTAATGAGATCAGTGGCACTCTTCTGCATCACTGCTCATATTCAAAGAAGTGTTTGTAGGAATCCTTATTGTTTTAACATTTTGCAGGCAATTTTTTTTTCACTATGCTCCTTGCATATGCGCTTCTCCCTCTGTCCTTATGTCCAATATAAACTTTTTTGTCAATTTTTTTTTTAATTTTGACTCATTATTATTTTTAATTTATTATTAATAAAATAATTATGGTCAAAGTTAATAAATTTGACTAAAAAAATTAATACTGAACATATTGAGTGAGACAATATTTTATTTAAAATTCAAAGAAGTATAAAAAGCTCTCCCACCATGTTCATCTTGAACTCTACTTGCATGGGTCAATAATAATTAAAATATTTAATACACAAATTGTGTAAAAAAATATTTACACAACCCTAATTTAACACCTTAAACTCTAAACTTTAACCTAAATTCCTAAACTCTAAAATTAAAAGGCTCGTGTTTATACTATACACAAGCTTGTACATCAAAACATTTTCCTAGTTTATACTATAAAATCTATTCAAACCTTAAACCTAACTACACATACTAAAATTCTAAAGCCTAAAAACAAGACACTTGTCTAAAACAAGTTTTCTATCACCAATGCATAAAATATATATATATATATGTAGGATCCACCTACACAAAATGTAAATCTCAGAGTTTTACACGTTTTGTGAATCGTTAGATAATTGAAATTAACTCCTTACTTTTTTCCAAGTGATAATCTTCACATAATCCACTATTAATCTCAGCCATCTATTTCATTCATCTAACGATCCAAAAAACGTGTAAAAGTTAAAAAAATTTACACTATATAAATAGATTATATCTCACATTCATATATATATATACCTTGCTCCACAAGAAACTTAACAACCTTTCATAAATGAACGTAGTGCATGCTTCAACCCATAGACTCAACATAATGCGGATCAACTAACAAACGTTGATACGAAACTTTAGATCGTTGGAAATATGTGCAGCATAACAAGTTCAGATATACTCTAAATCACCATGACACGGACATATAATAATAGAAACAAACTGAACATAAGCACACTTGAACAATAAATAAACGAATATGAACAGAGGTGTTTGTTCAAGTCTGGATCATTTACAGCCTTAATAATAATAAAGGATGAGGGCGACCTGCATGTTAAGGGCAGGCCAACCAAATCAGCTCAGGAGGAATAAATAATATCATCCAGACTGGCCTCTTCATCACCCCTCACATTTCATGCATGTCACTCTTTACAACTTTCAAAAACCAATCAATTAAGCAAAGCAATATGTTTACGGATTACTACATGCTCAAATAAACATTTGTTCTATATTTCTATTGGAAATGAATCATTCCAATGCACTGTTGAAAAATCTTCAATGATTGCAACATCAGAAAATTTACATGTAACTCTACTACAAACAAATCTAACCCCTACCACTTAATCTCAGTCTTGTTGCCCCAATTAAATGTTAGACTGAAAATCTACCCTAAGTTGTTTGTGCTCCATCATCTAACAATTCAACAGATATGCTAACTTATCTGCATGCAGCAACTCAGGAGAGGCTCCATCTGCAACTGTCTATCAAATGATTGTTGCGAAACTCCAGATCATCCAGGTACTGATTCTACTACCTTGCAACATGACTTTTTCATTAAATGTTGATGTTAGTGTATATGGTTTCAATTCAATGTTAAAAGTTTGTCATGCATCTATACTCTGCTTCGAAATTAAGTAAAGCAGTCCCATTTGGTTCGAAATTAAGTTGGGACTCTGACTTGTAACCAGGTAACTATTTTTTTCTTATGCAAGCACAACCTTAAGTTCAAAACTAAGTACTAACACCATTTTGCAATCCAGCCAATTGAGATTTATCAACTCTTTTGGCCCCCATATAAGGGCAGAGAGGAGGGGTCGTCTTACGGCAGACATGACACCTGAATCCAATAATCTTGCTTTTGTTCTCTGAATTGAGCCCATAAGCATCTCCATGAAACCATTCTGCATCAATTAATTGAAAGGAATATTACAAAACAATATAAACAAGGAAATTTTCCGACATCAGCATGGAGTGTTTATAATAATAGGCCTACAATTTGAAATGATATAAAAAACTGAAAATTAATTACCTTCACAAATTTCACATGCAATATAGGTTGAATTAGATGCATTTCCTGATTCGCTACAAAGAAGACATCTGGGTGGATCAGGGGTGACAGTCATATGCTCAGGAGGAGCAAAAACCATTTTTCTTTGAAATTGCATCACCCGTTCATCATCTGGCTTACTAGACAACCGAAGACCATTAATCCAGCAACTACGGTAAGCCATTGATCTCTTCTTCTGCCAAGAAATTTCCTTTATCTTCTTAGGTTCTTTCTTCTTTGATTTCTTTTTGCCTTTCTTGCACCTACCAGGCTTTTTCTTTTGCACAGAAATTAATTTTAGTTTCCTAGGTGAACGGCGCAATGGTACAGCAGCAGCAACCTTTTTATCCTTCTGCAACCGTTGTGACATTCGTACTGCCAGTGACTTTTCATTAGCCCTTTTACCTTTTTGTGGCTGTTTCTTTGCACTTTTTGCGCTTGTCGTCAGCCCCTTTGTGTCACCCTTTCCTCTTTTCATGACATTACCCCCTTTTTTTCCATTGACATTCAACTTGCCATCAAGGCAGCGATGGCATGTATATGTGCACTCAGCAATGATAGCTCCAGCGGATTTTCTAACATGCCTCTTGTGAAAAAATCCTGAAATTATATCAAACTAATCAGAAATGTGAAATATACGTAAAGAAAAGAGCGTATGAGTGGAAGCTCATAAAAGCAATGACATCAAGCATGCTGGACATCACTTTGTAAAACAAATCAAGCATTTAAGAACAAGCCAAATACACTTCAATATAGAAGAGCGCCACTTACCCATACAATACTGACAGCAGACAGCTTCCCTGCCAATTTGATAAAAAAATCATTGTTAGGTAAAAGAAAACAGTTCAGAAATAACAATTCATTAAGTATTAGGCTATAAACTACGAGAATGGGTATCCTTGAACATCTATTCAAACCAAAAACTAACCTCTAGTTCTGATCAAAAACTTATCCCTGAACTTTGAAATTTTGTATCATTTCTCTATGAGGGGTTTATTACTTAATAGTGCTTGAATAAGAATTGAGTAGACCAAAAAATTCTCCATCCCAAATATAGCAGGTGCCATCATCTCGTACAAGAAGAATTATTTATAAACACCAGCAAACAGTGTTAAAATGTCAATTTTGTTATTATGCTCTAGTATCCAACAGAACATATATTTTAAGTTCTTTTTTCTTTACAGTCTTAGTTTTAGCAAATTATGAAAATAAGGACGGACATCATATTTGAGACACAGAATCTTAGAAGAAAAAAAGTTCCAATACCATGAAACTAGAACTATAAGAAATGATAAAGAACTTAAAAGTAATAGAATCATTGTTTCTACCTGATGAGGACATCTTTGTTACATTGCCCACATTGATAATACTCTGACCCTTCAGCTTTAGAGAAGAGATAGGGAAAACCCTTGATCTTTGATGCCTTCTTTTCCACCGTATTGATCTCTAAAGATTTTTCAGAAATCATCTTAGTAGACATCCGGGCAATTTTTCTCTCTTCGAAACTTTTCACAAGATGCAAGGGCACATAAGATTCATTCAACCAATATTTCTTTCTTTCACTTGAAGATTCTTCAACAACAGTCCCATATCTTTTGACAATGTCAGGGATGATTCTCCTCTTCCCAAAATCAAGAAGATACTTCACCACATCACCCTCTATGGATTTTCGGCGCACAACACATTTCTTGAACAGTCTAATTGATTTCTTAAAGTCCTTATCTAATGTCGCGAGAGCATGTGTGTTTTCAATGTCATCCCACCTGATGTTTGAATCAAGTTCTCTTACCTGAAAATATAACAAAAAATAAGCCAGCATTCAAAAGAATGGTTGGTTCATGAAAACTATGATAACCTTATTAAAAACATGTAACCGAAAATGCAAATAATCAAAGCAACAAACCAAACATTTAAGGTCAATTGTAAAATATTATAAACTGCCTTCTGTGCACTTAAGACATTTATAAATAAATACATATGGCTCAATGAAGTAACCGTAGTTGACCAAAGTTAAATAATGAAACAATACCGCAGACATTAGAACTAAATAGCATTTCCTTTGCATACATATCTAACATGTGTAAGATAAGGTGGAAATACACAAGCCAGCATCTAAAAGTTGAATCCTATCGGACCCCAGGGCAAAAACCAAACTTTCTTGAACTGCCAGAACTTTCAAGCCAGTTAAATCTGGCTTCTTGTCAAACGCGTCATCTTCCTTCTAGGGAGCATTTGGCATGAACGCCATTCACAATCTCAGATTTGGTAAGGTATATTCTTGGAAATGTAGCATTCCCTTGGGCATAAAATTATCACAAATAATATGGGGAAGTTAAAAAAGCAAATTCTTCATACAAATTTGCCTCAGGACTGTTCCTCTCTTCAACCCAGCCACCTCCATATTTTCACCTCTCAACGGCCTCAAAAATCAATTGCTACATCTACTGCATCTTTACAGAAAACACCACCAGTAAACACACCATTTTTATTCGTTATTTTTTCCACTTCACTTGAAGAACTTTTTCTTTCTTCAACATACATCTAAAATGGAACATCAACCACCATTCTCTTCCCTTAAAACCTCAGTGTTAAAAAGTGCAAAGCGTACCGGGGCACAAAAGATCCCTTGAGCGTAGGCGCAAGCCTTTCGTAGGCGAGGCACACTTTTTATGCTAAAAGCTTATAAATCAAATCTAGAGTATATTTTGTACTCAAAACAACATGATAATCATATTATAGATGTAAACTTCAAAACTACTAAAAATGAATATTGTAAAATATTAATAAATTTATATTATTTGAATATACAATTTTAGTAATTTTCAAATTAGTAAATATTTAGAAATAAATCTTATTTTATTATATTAATTTACATCAAAATTAGTATTAAAATTAAACTTCTCAGTCTAGATTGAGTGTATGGTTGTTTTTATAGAAGTAATAAAAATAATAACGAAAAAATCCTAAAAATAAACCTAGTTTTTTTAACAAAGAGCTGATAATTCATTAAATAAAGCAAGGAAGAAGCAGCGGTTCAGTGAACCAAGCCATTAAACCGTGCATTAAAATGTTTTCTTGGGCCCCACAGACACAATGCTCGAGAGCCATCAGCCATGAAAGAGAAATAAATTCAAACCAAAGGAAGAAGATAAGCCGTCCTTCCTTGCTCTTCTGATTTATTGAACCAGTAAAAAAACTCTCCTTTCAGCTTCAGAAGTCGGTACATCCTTCCCCCAGACCCAAAAATGAGCTGCTGCAAAAGCTTCTCTTCTTCAACTCACCATTTCTCTTTCTCCAAGCCCATCCTTCCCAAATCCACTTCCCTCCATTTTCTTCGTTTCCTCTTCCAACCCAAAGCCCAACTTCTTTCCACATCCGATCATGGTTGCCTTGAACCTCGCCGTGACTGTGGCAGAATCAGGGGTGCCAGAAGCGTTGCACCACGCGCCTCGCTTCGCCTGGGTGGGCTGCGCCTATGCCTATGGAGGCGTTTTTTCTGGCTCCCACAAGAGCTCTACGCCTTAAGCACCGCTTTTTAAAACTAAGTCTAAGACAACCGAAAATCACCTAATCTAAAGTAATGCCCTTCCGAAAAGTGATTTTAACATGGTTATGATGAAAACAGGCAAAGAAGCCTAAGAAACTCCCCTTCTACCAAAGTTCTCTCCTAAAACCTGTTGTCTTTTAAAGGAAAATCAAGTAAGAAAACTAAAAAAGAAAAAGAATTAATACATCTTTTCTCCATTCAGGGAAAAATAATAAATTTTTAATGCATTATAATATGATAAATTAATTTTTATTTACATATTACCCATTTGAATTTTTCCAAAGTTAAAAAAAGTCTTTTTTTCATATAGTCTCGTGGGTGTATATATAGTTTTTATATATATTTTCCCCATGTAGCCTAATGAGAAAGAAATCAACATTTGAATAAAAAATTATTCAAGCCTCAGGATATTAAGCCTAGAATCAGTCCAGCTACATGGAAAAATTACGAAATAATAGTAAAACTGCGTGAAGATGGAAGTCAATAGGCTACATTTCTTTACAATTCAATCAACATACATAGCGGGAAGATGGGCATAAATATTTTCCCTCCACATTCGCGGTTACTATTTATTACAAATAAGACACGAGGGCCGTTAGGAATCATACCTGGAAAGCAAGTTGTTCAACATTAGTTGATGAGTCAACAGCAGCTCGCCATGTAACAGATTTGCTTCTCTTTGAAAAATCTGAACTCTCTGGATAGAGTATGTCTGGTATCTTTTTGCCTCCACCTGCAGAAATTAAAGTTAAAAGAAATTCAGAATCATTGTTCTTATTTTTAACAATACCAACCAGAAAACTTAGAACAAAAGGAAAAATGCAGACCTTGCCTAGCAGCCTTGGAAACCAAAGAGCGGGGTAAAACCTTCCAGTTGAACAACTGACGAGAAATCCCACCACCTCTCCACCAACAAATACTTGGTCCTACAGCAGGATTCGAAGTTCTTGCAACCCCGTGCTTGGCAGATCCACGATTTGAAGCAATCACAAAATGAGAAGATGAACCCATAGTGACGGCAGAATCCACATGTTTCGTCCAGTCTGTTGAAAGAGCAAGATGATGCAAGTTTGCCTCTAACTGCACACCAATAATGAAACTGATAATGTCAGAAACGATAGAGAATAAGCCGTAAGTAATATAACCTATATCACTGACCAATGCTATATGGTTGAAGTGGCTATAGTTGATACATAACCAGTACCTAGTTCAACTTGTTCAAAGAGCTGAGGTGGGCAAAACTAACATAACCAAAATAAACCCATCTAACCTTCTAAAAAACTTGAGTGAAGCAGGAAAGAATGCATGAAAGAAATCAAAAGGTTCTAATAAAGTCCAAAATTATTTGAACCTGCAAATATTTGCTTTTACATGATATTGTTAAAAAGATTGTGGAAACCCAAATGTCCAGCCAAGCCTAACCCAACCCACTTTAATGCTAAAATGATAATGATCTTAATGGAAAACTGTCCACAGAAGTCAAAAAGACAATGAACCTGACCCAACCATTGCTACCACTAAATAAACAAATTTCATTTCACAGCAATCAGCATTATGTGTGTTAGAGTGAAAATTTGAAAGAGAGTGCTGGACTTAGCAGTAACATATAAAACAGAAACTTCTACATTTTGCAGAAAATAACTAGAAAATACTTACGGTTAGCAATAAATGTTTAACAGATGCAATAGTAGATGACTTGAGAATGCTTTTATGCCAGATCTTCATGTATTGCGGATTCAGCCATGGACCCGAAAGAAGCCCATTCAAACGATTTTCGATGGAAAATATATGATATATGACATCTATAACATGGCCCTTTTTATTCCACCTTGACTGAAGGTCAACCATCTCAGTTTTTGAAACTTCTGGAACACGACCCAAAGTAATTTTAAACAAGCAATCTGTATCATCAACAGGATATCTACAGGGGAAGCACCACCCACAGTTTTCTTTACAAGCTTCTACATATAGATTATGAATATCCGGCCAATGAAACCTGTTGGATTTCTTCAAAATAACCTTCATCTGCATCGCAATTATCCCCTCAAGTGATTCAAGGGAATCATCATTTTTCTTTTCTGATGGCTTACGCATTAACTCTTCTACAACTAATGAGGCAGTTTGGGCAAAACTATAGCGATTCATGTAGCCATTCCCAGGCTGCAATTCTGATGTAACACCTCTTTTTGCATTTATGACGCATGGAGTTTGCTGAGATGCTAACTTTCTTTTACTTTCTTGTTTGCCATCTAAACCAGTAGATGCTAAAGAACTATCTTCAAGAGTTGAACATTTTTCTGGAATCTCAAATTGGTTTGAGACCTCAACAGATCCCTGTTTCTGAAAGTTAGGAAAGACTGAACCCATTTGCATTGTTTCAGCTGACCCTTCAGAACTCGTATATGGAATTTCTGTTCCAGCCACCAAATCCAACATGTTAGACGACCCTGCAACCTCAATATCACGATGCCCAGAATTTTCAGCAACTTCCTTCTCTTCTGGTTTTCCACCACCAGTAACCTCATTCTTTATAGTACATATTTCTGCAGAAGAAACAGTTGGCAGGGACGAGCTAACAGTAGGAATTTGCCCCTTTCTACATGTCTCTGAACAAGAAGAATTCAGAGACTCAAAGTTATTGCCAGCACCATTTGAGCCAACAGCTACATCCCACTGCTTGCAAATCACTTTTAGTATGTCACTATATTGGCATGAAGATTTTAGCACATCAAGTACAAGATTGAGGTCATATCTATGGTAGTAATTTGATGGGTATTCAGCATCAAATGAATCTAACCTGCAAAATCAAAACAATACAATGTCAGTAACAGCAGAAGCAACAACAAATTGAAAGTCATTAACCCCTGACATAAGTAATCCTTTGTGCCCATATTTTGTTAGATGACGGAAATAACTGTGTATCCTGTTTAAGAAATGGAATCTGAGATAAATAAGGATTGGGAAAATAAATGACAATACATTCAGAAATGGACACAAACACAGGCAGAAACCAAATCATTTGGAGTAATAGACCAAAGCGACTCAAATTATATCATGATGCAATAAAATACTCCTCCATTGAATTAGTTTATTAGAACGATGTATAATTCATCATGGATAACACAAAATGCTAACAACTTGTAACTGATTTTTGGACATGTGCAAAAGAATATTAAATCTAGTATTTGTTGTTCATAAATTATTTTACTGTAACAAGTCACAAACTCTTGAAGTTGCCTTCTTCTGGTTTTGTAATTCATAAAAGTTTTAAACCTAGGATTAGAAGCAAGGTTTTCCTGTTTATCTTCAGCAACCTTTCTTGTGTACATATATGTGTGTGTGCGCACACGCGCATGTATATTTTAAGCAATGGCATTATAATTTAAACAGAAATATGCAACAAAAATTTTCGGTGAAAAACTGTGCAACAATATCATTCACACAGAATGATGATTTAAAATAGAAACATGCTAACAATCAGTCAGCAGATTTTATATTGAAATCAGCAATTCCCAAAAGCAACATAACCATGTCAAATAAAATGACTCTTCAATACATCAAGGCAAAAGGTCATAAATGGAGAGGATGGCTGTTAAAGGCTGTGTCAATGATGTCACCATATCACATACCATAACTAACTAGACCCTTGCCTTGAATGGATAATGACATGAAGATTCCATGGTTGAAGGATTATATATATAATAACTCAAAACGTCATTTCCTTCTTAACACAATAGGGTTAATAATAGCTACTAATAACAAATGATAGGTCAAAAAATGAAAGACGACAAGCGATTATGATCACTCTTCATTAATAAGCCAGGGGAGAACTTCCAACTCATAATACAGACATGCATTAATAACTAATCAACAAAGTCCGTACTAGAAATCATTATTTAAAAACCTGGGTAAAACAAACTTACACTAACAAGTAACCAGAGCTGTTATAATATAACCGACCATGAGGATCAATGCCCAAAAGCTCTGCTCCTCTAAGCGATTTACGAGGTTTCACCCAAGGCTTCTCTCTTTCAATTGCACATTCAGGGCAGTACCAGTCACCTTCTGGCAAAAGAGCATTCACAACACCTACGCACTTTGAATGGTAAGCAGCAGGACAGCCATCACAGCATATTAAACTCCCATCCATCTTACAAAGGAAGCAATCATCACTATTCCAGTCAGTAGTGTCATCAATTATATCCTCAGGTAAGACAGATCCACCTGCGTCCATAGCAGCTTTTCTTTTCTTGTGAACCCCATTGTTCATATTTCGATCAAAATCCATGTCAGTCTCAGATGCCAAAGACCTTCTATTAAGCTCAGATCTTACAGCTTCCACCTCAATCAAATCATCACACAAACACCTAAGAATCTCAACCTTAACAGGTGCAGGTAGTTTACAATAGTCACTTCTGAATAGTTTGAAACTAGTAAGATCAAAACTATAATCCGATCCCGAACCATGAACGAGCAGATACTCGACCAAGAAAATGGGCCATGTAATAGAGTCCAAGAAACCCCAATTAAGACTCCTACATTGTGTGATCAACAAGAAATATTAAACAATGACAACTGGCAAACAGAAACAATGTTGAAAAGGCAAGGGCAAGAGAGGGAAATGGAAAGAACAAAAATACCTTAAACATTCAGAAGCAGATTCATAACCTTCATTAGATAGGTACTCCAAATGCCTTTTCAGAATTTGCAAAATGGAAACATGAATACTATCAAATAATGAGCTGGGAGACTGGCACTTCAGTGCAGCCACAAAATCCTCCAACTCAAAGGGACTTAAAAATAATAAAGTACTAAATGATCGCAAACATGCATAAATAGAAAAAATATCAAGTACAGAAATCCCATCTAAATTCAAATTCTTCGAAGATGGTGGTAGTTGCAGTTTTGGAGGAAGAACAACAGGCTCTTCAGACACTCTACGATCTGACCTAATCGGTTTCTCCTCTGTTACTGCACTAACTGAAGGAAATGTTGCCAAACCGGAAACAGCACATGTTGCAGGTGCCGGTGAGCTTGAAACATGATTTCTAGAAGACCCTCTACGAGAACTTCTTCTTAAGACCCTTTCTGTTGAAGAATCCAAGTCATTTCCAACCTTTATTCTCTTTCTCCGACCACTAGCTTTTTTTAACGCACTTCCGATATCAGCTTGGCACCCATCAATTACTGCAGCACCAGGCTCAGGAACACCCTCTAACCCAACTCCACCACAACCATCAGACTTTACTACATTCAGATCCACGACAGCACCCTTCTCAAGGATTCCTTCAACAGACCCAAAACCTGAATAATCTTTCTTCAATTCCATGTTAGAATCACCCTCTGCAATATCATTTTGCTCCATTATATGTGCTTCTTTAAGTATCTCAGCACAAATGGTAGATTCTCTCAGGTCCACTTGCCATCCACAGTTACCATCAACAGCATCTTTGTCAACCTCCTCATCAACCCCTAAATTCAAATCAAAACCACATTCCTTCCCCGGGATTTGGCAATTAAGATTGATATTGTCATCCAAATTGCAACTTGCGTCCAAATTCAAATCAATACATCCTCTCTTCTTCACATTATCTCTCTCACCACAAGAAATTCCAGTATGATTTAAATAGTTATTACTACAATAAGTATCATTAAGATTCAAATCAAACCCAGAAGAATTCAAGTCAAACCCATTTTTCATTTCAATATCCCCATTCCTATTTAAATTCAAATCCGCAGCAGATCCAATTCCCTTCTCATCTACTGTTTCACCCAAATTCCCATCAACATCCTCACTCTCCTTCGAATTCCCAGTAAACCCTTCATTCAGATCAACACTTGTATTCAAATTCAAACTTGTATTAACATCTAGGGTTTCTTTATTTACAGTACCTGGACAAACACGAACTTTCCTCTCAACACGCCGTCGTTTCCTGGGCCTTCCAACCCTCGGCTTCTCACGGACAACCTCAATCTCAGGGTCGGATCTCGGGTCAAAGGTCGGGTTAGAAGCATCAGCCATGACAAGAGAAGCGACTTGATGAAAATCGAGTTCCTCCGAATGGCCGTCCTCGTAAAGGATCTTGAAAAACCCAGATGAGGAATCAAAGGAATCAACAGTCCCCGAGTGAAGACCACTTCCTTTGAACTCTTTCTTCACGCATTTGCCCACG
This sequence comes from Hibiscus mutabilis, assembly GCA_019671005.1. Taxonomy (NCBI): domain Eukaryota; kingdom Viridiplantae; phylum Streptophyta; class Magnoliopsida; order Malvales; family Malvaceae; genus Hibiscus; species Hibiscus mutabilis. The sequence continues at coordinate 2,395,983 of CM033715.1, read as the reverse complement.
AACTCCATTCTCTCATCTTTGCTTCTTCCCCCTGTTTTTTTGGTATTCGAAATGATTTGAATTCAAGGGCTCAAATCAATGGCTAAGACTTGGGTTTCTTCGTTCGTAGAATATATTAGGAGGAAACGAAGAAATGGGGTCTCTTTCAGTTCAATTCAAGAGACGGAGAGAGAAAAAGTGGCGAAGTTGGGACGAAAAGAGGGATGTTAGGTGTGAGCGAATCAGATGTGGGGGAAGAAAGCGGCACAATGTGAAATCCTTTTTAATTAACAAAATAGGATTTTTGTTGAAAATTTTGTTTCTTCCGTTACAATTTGAACTCTTAATTTAGTGACCGGTCAAAAGAGGTGGGTACTATAGAGCATGGATGGTAAAATTATCTTTATGTCAGTTCAGGTTTTTTGAAAAACTTTTAACTCGAGTTTAGAGTGTAAATACTTGACCCGATTTATTTATAATTTATTTTTATACGTTATATTTAATATTTTTATTAGTTTTGTTTTGGGCGGGTTGAGTTTAATGTAATTTTTTATCAAAATTTCAAAATTGACTGTCGAAGTAAGGCTAAATTATACTATTATTATGTTGGATCGAGTCAAAAATAAAATATATTAAATTCGAGTCATATCAAAGTCAGATCAAAATTTTAAAATTTCGAGTTGAAGTCAGACAATCAAAAACCCGACTCGTTACCGTCCTATAAATAGAAGTGAAAAAGGAAACTATTCAAATTAAGTTTCATCACATATGATAATTATAACGGAAGTAAAATAAAATATTTCGATGAAAATTTAATTTAAAATTAGTTAACAATGATAGTAAGTATAGTAGAAAATTTATGGTCTAAATAACATTTTATTATTAAAGTATGCATCTTCTCTTAAATTCATAACTAGATTTTTTCATCGGAATTGTTCCTAAACATTAATTCATTACATAAATTGTTGCAAACCGTTAAACTTCGTTAAAAAATTGACAGTTAATAGAATTGTGGCATGTGGCATTTTGATCAGTAACTGGCTTAGATAAAAAGTTAAGCCTTGCAAGTTTTTTTTTCATTTTCATCCTTATAAATTTTATTTAATCTTAAATTGACATCTATTTTATAATTTAGTCAAATAGTTAAAATATTATTTATAATATAATAATTGTTATTTATTTTTATTTAATAAATTAATATCATCTAATAAGACGGTGACACGCGCCATCGTCTTATTAGTAGAAAAATAAAAATAAAAACTATGAATTGCAAATGCAAGGACAATGATCGAATATAAACCTCTTGGGAGTGGTCCAACGTCTGACCATTGAACGCAGCCAGAAATATTTATGTTAAACTATAGTTGATATTGGTTTTTATATTTTTAAATATATTAATCATAACATAAATTAAAAAATATTATCAAAATATATTTATAACTTTGATTAAAATATATTAATTACGAATTATTGTAATAATTATTTTTCATAAAATTAATATATTTAATTGATGTTATAAATATATCTTTATAATATTTTATAATTTATGTTTGTTGAGCTCGAATAGGTTAATAGAATCGTCAAAAGGAGTGAATTGACTTTGCAATAAAAATGGTGTAAGCAATAAAAATTAAAACTTTGAACACAAGAATTTTCCACAAAGAATTTTCTGACCTTACGACGAAAGTAGTGGTTCGACATAGAAATAGAAATAGCCATTATACAATTAATATAGGGCATACCGGTACGCAATACCTGAATATCGGTACGAGCCCTTACGTATTGGTACGTCATAGCCAGTAGCGGTACGAATTGGCTCACTGAAAATTGGAGGAGATCAGCGAAGCTGGGTAATACGACGGATCAGAAGAAGGGACCAGGGACAAGATTAGGGGATGAGAAAGTTCAGAGTGCAGTTCTAAGTGTTTTGGGTGTGGTGGATGAATCTGCAGTTGGAGTCTTGAGTCAGAGTGTGGTGGCTTGGTGTACGAAGTATTGCAATATTAAGGTGCTGGTAGAGGAGATGAAGGCGGCGGGGTTAAAAGGTTTTTCGGTCATACGTATTGCGGGTTTAGCTGTGCTAATTATGTTTCCACATATAGAGGATCGAAGATTATTCTTGCACGAAAGGGCGTTGCTATACAAATGGTTTAGTCGGATTAAGGAATGGTCCGTCGAAAGTTCAGGTTTTCATAGTCGGAAGGTGTGGTTATCGGTGTATGGGGTCCTAATTCATGCCTGGTCGAGGGAAACTTTTAGACGTATTGCCGCGTTATGGGGCGAGTTGATTGATGTTGATGAGGAGACGGTTACTCTTCATTCGTTTGAAAGGGCTAACTTGCTGATTAATACATGCAATATTGAGAGAATTGATGCTTTGGTTGATTTGATTGTGAGGATAAACCGTTTCAAATAAGAATTTCAGAGGCAACTACGGTGGTAGTTCCATCAAATGTATCACATGATGCTAATACGAACACTGGATCCGAATCAAGTACGGAGGACGAAGATACAGTTCGAGGGGTGTCTAATTCGAATAAAGATGGACGCATAACGGTTTAGGGGTCCAGTCGGTATCTCTTGAGTTGGATGAAGACGAGCATGCGAGGTTAGAGGCCATGGACTACAACAATTGGCACCTAAACTCTATGTGGGAGGATGTAAAGGAGGTTGGTCATGTGGTTCTGGGGATGAGCGAGGAGTTACGATGTGTTGAGCATGGTGGAGATATGTTGGGTGATTGTGAGAGGCTTGCTTGACTGTTACAGTTGGAGGGAGTTTATAGGTTCGGGCACGTCAGACATTCAAGTTGCACAATCAGGTAGTGACAAGGATTACTTAGCAACGGATCGAGATAAAGTGGTTGGTGAGGAATTTAACTTGATCTCTGCCACTGAAGAGGTCGAAGGCAATTGGGATTCTTATCTGGGCAGTGTTGAGGGTAAGTTTACTGATGGTCAGATAGTACAAACAGACGTTGTAGAGGATTCAGCCTTGGTCAAGTACGTTGTCACTGTAGAGACTCCGAAAAGAAAGAGAGGGAGGCCGCACAAATCTTTAGAGGGAGCTGGTTCGATTTCGCAGCCGAGACAAGAAGTGGTGGCAACTGAGCAGATTAATTTGGTGTCGTAGGCGAGTCACGAGGAGGTAGGGAACGAAACGGTTGACACGTTAAATATATGTAGGCTGGTGGCTGGTGGGTATTTCGACTCGAGGGAGAGAAGATGACATTATTTGGGATCTTTCTCGGGTGATTTTGGATCGTCGAAAAGCATAGTAGAAGAATGTGACTCCTCTTTTGGAACATTCGTGGGTTGGGCGGGGCAGCGAAGAAGAGGGGAGTTAGAGACGTGGTGCGAAAGCAACGCTGTGATATGATTCTTTTACAGGAAAGTAAGTTAAAGGAGTTGTCAGATTTTATTATTGCTCGGGTGTGGCCGTCTGATAATTTTGGGTTCGTTTACTCGCCTTCTATTGGGGCTTCAGGCGGAATTGTGATTATTTGGGAGCAATCTCGGTTTGGTCTTGTCTCTTCGATTGTGTCTCGACATTATGTTTTGATAAAAGGCAGGATGGTTCGGGAAGGTTGTGATTGTTGTACAGTGGCTGTGTATGCCCCGTGCGAGGTGCAAAGTCAGGCGCAGTTATGGGAAGAGATCGCAGGGTGTGCGAGATGTGCAGGTTCCATGTTGTGTAGGGGCAGTTTTAACGTCGTTCTTTAGTTTCCGAGCGGTCAGGGTGTAGCTTTATGCCTGCGGGGATGGAAGCTTTTGCTGATTTTCTTGAGGAAACATGTCTGATAGATTTGCCGCTGCGTGGGTTACAACAGTTGACTGAGCCTAGGTTGGTTTCAGATCATAGCCCGTTGTGTTAGCGTACGATGACCGGGATTGGGCACCACGGCCGTTTAGGTTCTTGAATTGCTGGCTTAATAGTCGTGCTGGGATCAATCAAATTGTTGGTGGATGGTTGAGATTGACAAGCTTGGGAGTTGGGTCTAATAATATTATGGTAAAGCTGAGACATTTAAAACAATTTTTACGCGAGTAGAATCGAGTTGAATTTGGTGATGTAGAGAAAGATATTGAGTCATTACAAAAGTCTATTGATGAATTGGATAGTGAAGTGGCCGAGGGAGAGGTGGGCAACGAGTTGCTGGAGCAAAGGCTAAGTGGTTTGTAGCTTTGTGGTAGGCAATTAGGCGCAATGAGTCGCTTTGGCGCCAAAAGTCCAGGGTCACTTGGCTTCGTTTGGGTGATAGGAACAATTCGTTATTTCATCGATCAGCAAGAATTCGTGGTATGCGAAATACTATTGGTGGTTTGCAAGTGAATGGGAGATGGGAAACTAATCTGAGCAGATTGCGTAAGTTTGTAGTACGCGAGTTCCGTTCGCACTTTGCAAAAAGACAGCAGCTCGGTTCCTGGGAGATTGTTGCTGAGTTTAAGCAATTGGAGGAGGCCAACAATGAATTTTTGATTGCACCATTCACGGAGGAGGAGGTGAGGGTTGTTGTGTGAAGTGCGATGGTACCAAAGCACCCGGGCCCGATGGTTACAGCTTAGAATTTTACAAGAAAAGTTGGGATTTCGTGAGGCATGATGTGTTGAGTTTTTTCAGGCATTTCTTTGAGCATGACAAGTTGCCAAGTGGGGCGAACTCTTCTTTTTTGGTTTTGTTGCCGAAGTCGGATACGCTGATGTCTTTCAACGAGTATAGGCCAATTAGTTTGATTAATTCGGCGGACAATATATTGGCTAAGGTCTTGGCATGTCGATTGCAACATGTGTTAGATCATGTGATAAGTGATGTTCAGTTGGCATTTGTGCGAGGGCGAAAGATTGTGGATGGCATTTTGCTCGCGAATGAGGTAATTCACTCTTTTAAGAACGGTAGCGGTAGAGGTTTTATTTCGAAATTAGATTTTGCTAAAGCATATGATTGCGTATGCTGGGCGTTCTTGGTTAATGTCATGGCTCGAATGGGTTTTTGTAGTAAATGGCGTAGTTGGATATGGGAATGTATAAGTACAGTTCGTTTGTCTGTGCTGTTGAATAGAAGCGCGACAAAAGAATTTGGTGAGGGTCGTGGCCTTCGCCAAGGTGACCCCTTGTCGCCCCCTGCTTTTTGTGATTGTGGCCGAGGCGTTGCATCAGTTATTTGAAAATGCTAAGGATGCTGGTTTGGTGAGGGGGTGGAAGTGGCCGACGGTTTATTTATTTCTCATCTGCAATATGCAGATGACACTATCCTTTCTTTCGAACCATCGGTAGAGTGTGCGAGGCAGGTTAAAAGGATTTTGGATGGCTTCCAGGCTTGTTCGGGGTTACAAATTAATTTTCAAAAGTCTTCGATTTATACTGTTGGAGCGCATGATGATGTTTTTCTAGAGGCATCCCGGATTTTAGATTGTCAACGTGGACAATTGTCGTTTAAGTATTTAGGGATTCCTTTGGGAATTAATCGGCGTCGCAAAGAAACGTAGGATCCTATCATTAGTAGGTTTCATACTAAGTTAGCTGGTTGGAAGCGGACTTCGATGACTTTCGCTGCATGGGTTGTTCTGGTTAACTCAGTCCTATCTTCGTTACCGATGTACTACATAGGGTTGTTTGTGGTTCCAAATGGAGTAATTGCAAAGATAGATAAAATAAGACGAGCTTTTTTGCGAGGAGGAGTGGAGTTGAATCGGAAATTGTGTAGGGTGAGTTGGGCAAAAGTGTGTCGTCTGAGACATTTGGGAGGGTTAGGGGTGGTAGATTTACGAGTTTGGAATTTGGCTATGCTGTCGAAGTAGGCATGGCGTTTCCTAATCGAGACATTTTCTTTGTGGAGGTCTTTGATAGTGGAAAAGTATGGTGAGGCGTTGCCTTGGTGGCAATTAAATGCAAATCGATTGAATTCTATGTCTGTGATTTAGAAACAAATTATTGTTTCGTCGACGAGTGCGGAGGTTTGTAATTATATGGGTAGGTCGAATTTCATATGGAAGGTGGGTGATGGTCAAAAAGTGCTCTTCTAGTGGGATCCTTAGTGTATTGAGGAGCCGCTGAAGGATCGTGTTTCCCCGTTTGTTCTCGATAGTGTCGGACAAGTTGGCTTTAGTTTCGGCATATGCAATTGATGGTTATTATTTACATTCTTGCTGATGTCTTTCTTCAAACGAGAGCTTCGGGTATTTGAGGTTGGTTTGTTGTGGGACTAGCGGTTGTTAGTAGATTCTTTAGTGTTACGTCGAGGGGTGTTCGATGTGTTGATTTGGAAGCCGGATGCACAAGGTTGTTTATTTGTCAAGGCTTTGACTCAAGCTCTAATGGCGGATTGAGCCAGTGTTGACGATACCAGAGTGTGTTTTGTTTGGTGGGTTATGGTTCCACCGAAAGTTTAATCATTTCTTTAGTTTGTTTGGTTAGATCGTTTGCCGGCAATTCAGTTTTTGAGGCAGCGTGGTAAACCTATGAGTGTCGCACAAGGCAATTGCATTTGGTGCGAGCATGGGGTTGATGAGTCGGATCATATATCGTACTCTTGTCCGGTGGTTCAAACTTTGTGGATTTTCTTGTTGCGTTGGTGGAATGTAAACTTGCCCTGCCATCGTCTTTGAAGGAGTTGTTACTTTCTGGTTTTCATTGCTCTTTCATGGGTGTTCTTAGGCAATGGTGGGTTTCTTGCATGTCGGCGTTGTTATGGTCGTTGTGGCGTGCGCGGAATGAGGCTATTTTTAATACTAGGAGGCTGTCTATTACGGAGGTGTTCTTCTTGTTGCAACTGCAAGCGTTTCATTGGGTTAGAACGTTGTCTGATGATGTGAATATCAATGAGGCGCAATGGTGGTGGTGTCCATGGTTATGTTGTTTACCTGCGAGTACTTCAGTGTCGCGGATAGGGGTTGTTTGGGTCCCTCCTCCTAGGTCAACTTTGAAGTTTAATGTGGATGGTGCGGTAAAAGATAAGCCGGGTCCTGTCGGTTTTGGGGGAGTGTTGCGCGATAGCGAGGAATGGATTTTGGGTGTCTTTTTTGATCCGTTAGGTGTTATGGACTCGAATGAGGCGGAGGTAAGGGCATTGGCGTATGCCTTGTCTTTGATGTTGCGTTCACAATGGCATCATGGTGGAAGTTTAATTCTGGAGTCGGGTTCTTGTGTGGCTATTAGTTGGGTTTTAAATAAGGAGCGTCGACTTTGGCGACTTTGGAATATGTTTAAGGAGATTGATTTGGCTTGTATGGATATGTTGTGTGTGTGTTTTTCCCATGTATATGGGGAAGCTAATGGACTTGCGGACATATTAGCTAAGGGTGGCATCGATAGGCCCTCAGTTTTTGTTGATGGTTTTGTGTAGGATTCGGCTGGGTCTTGGTGGACTTGTAGGGGTTCGGATTGGTCGATGATTATGTTTGAGGTCGGAGGGTTCGTGTGGATGGGGCTGGGGAGTGTCGTTTTTGTTTGCTGCGTGTCGAGGTCTTGTTGTTTTGTTTGATGATGCCTCGGTCGTGCTTGGTTCTGCGTCCAGGGTGTGGCTCTTCTTGTGTTATGATTGTTGGCATGTTTGGGCGAGGCTGATGGTCGGGTGTGGTCTAGAATAGGTGTTGGGGTTGATGTTGAATCTTGTTCTCGATTGTTTGTCCGAGCTTGCTTGTAGGCATTTTGTTCGATAAGCGTCTTATTATGATCATATAGTACTGTTTTCTTCCATTTAACTGTAAAGAAGTTTTTAAAGAGGCTTATGACCATGTTTGAACTTATATGATTTCCCTTAATAAAATTATACTTATTGCTGATAAAAAAAAGAATCAATTTATTGTAACCGACCTTTTAATCTGATACATCAATTCAAGTAACCGAATGAATATAGTAAATGATGATTAAGTTTGTATCGGATATAGTAAATGATGAAAAACAATGAACTGGAGCTTGACCTACAAAATAATACCCACAAAGTTCGGAGACTGTATCGAATATAGTAGATTTCAACTAGCAAATCTAAATTCTCATTTCCTGTCTCCAAAATTCAATGCTACAATGGCTACTACCACCACTTCAAGCTCATAACAATCCAATGTAATAAGATTCCACAACTAAAACTGATCAACTAGCTTAACAATGGAATCAAAACTGGGGAGGACGAACATGAGAACACCGCCATCAAAGATTCAAACAACCATCGGTCATCATTGAGCTTCAGAGGATTTCATTAATTTACTTCATCTTGCATGTTAAATGTAATTGCAGTTTAAGTCCGCCAATGAGATGCAAATTGAGTGTTATAGCAAGACTACAACAAGACAAGCTGCTGAGACTAGGAATTGAACATGGGACACCGGAAGCCTTGTACTCCCTCTAGAACTTATACGACCGAATGCTGCAGGGGGCAAAGCCCCTCTACCCGTGCTCGAATTAGTACTGTTCCAAGGGGGAAAAAAGGTTACGGTCCTAACTAAAATCACTGTTAATACAAATCACACAGTAAAAGATTTGAAACCTCACCTTCCTGTAAATATACATGTCCCATAACCTGCACAAGTTATCCACAAATACAGTAATTAGCCATTTGAATTGATTAAACTGGATATCGAGGCAAAAAGTCAAAAATAAAGGAAGAATTCATAACAATTACATAATAAGATAGAAAAGAATTAGAGCATATTTTTCAGATAAAGAACACTTGATAGAAAACGATCTTGGTCTATGTTACTTGAGCTCAGGTGTGAGTCTAGGCTGTGTCTAAATGGTCAGAGCAACATATATCTTTCATAGAGAAAAATACTCAAAAGACAATCAGCACACAAGAAACATGTCGATAACTACTCACTGACACATGCATTCAGTTCTAACTATAATTTCCCCTACAACGCAATTTATCTATCAAATGAAACAAAATGAATATCGGGTAGGATAACGCACAGGCAATGTACATCCATGGATCTGAAATTAGTCTTGATAAAATTGTTACATGCCAATTGCAACAAAAGCAAATGGCTGATGTCCACGAGCAAATCGGCTAACTTGGTAGAAAGTTAAGCTGCAGTCTATGATACTGTCCCATAAAACAATAGAAGAAAAACAGTAGAACAGAGAATTCTTGCTCAAAAGCATGCTCCTTTTTTCCATTAAGGATGCAAAGTATTATTTTGATCAACTTTAGAATCTCGGTAGTCTATACTGTTTAATAAAGAAAAGATGGTACAATGTAATAATAAGTAACAAACTCGAGAAAAAAGCCATGTAGACAATGATTGTAATTTTTAACAAACTGCAGTTGTTTGTTTATATCAGCAATCCCTCTATTAATAAAATCTAGAAAGCTAAAACCTCAAAATGATCAAAATAGTGTGATACATCATCTACTGAAAGTTTGTCTGAACATTAAAAAACTAAATAAAAAAATCATCTGGCCTAAAGATACAAGGATTAAGAAAAAGAGGGACGGTGGAGTAGGTGATAAAGAAATCCAGTGAGATCACAACAAAAAAACCAATACAACAAGTGGTGTTATCCCATATTAGCTAATATTAGGTTCTATTATCACGTTAGATTCAAGTTGAACTTCACCAGCTATTGCCATCGGTTTTAGGGTGAATGACCAACCTCGGGGTTTCCAGAATTTTCTCAATAATCTTGTAGGAGCCTGAGTGTGATTGTGTGAAGCTTTGAACACAAGTGTCATCAGAAAAACAAGACAAAAATATATTGTTTGCCATACTTGTCACTGGATTACAATTAGAAATGCTAACAAGAAGATCTACAATTTAACAACTAGAAATATAGTTCATACAATCACCCACCATTGTACTGAATCCTTCTTTTTTAATAGAAATATCAAGATTATGAAAGCTTCACTTTGTAGCTCCAAAAAAGTATGCTTCTTTCCTATACAAAAGCTTAGATTGAATGGGAAACTATTATGAAACCATCAACTTCTGTTTGAAGAAAACCCCGATTTTGAAATTGCATCACATAAGCCTGCTAGAGAAAATTTCTTACTGGACCGAAACTTAAACTTCTACTTAAGTATTTTAAAAATAAATATTGCAGATAAAATTAATAAGATCAACATGGTGAGAAAACTTATGCAAACTTACTTGGATCATTATTAGTGGTTGTTGCTGTCCCATCAAAATCACATGTCCCACCAAAAGTATGCATTTTTTGATAATAATCATTGTAAGCATAAGATGCATGGCTCTTGATGTTATTCGGGAGATGGCACAGCTGCCCTGATTGTATGGCACTGCAATTGGCCTTGCCCTGCCCACATGCCCAGTTAAGCCCATCTCGTAACTTATCTTCACTAGCATCATCTTTTGCCACACAGAAAACTGTAGTAGAATTTCCAGTGATCTGACTCGAACCACTTAAACTTAGAGGAAAAACAGCACTTCCATTCGTATACAGCAACCCCCAGTTCTTCTCAGAGACAGGCCCCGGTCTCTTGTCTTCATTAAACAACTCGTAAATGTATGTGTTGATGGGAATAGTTGGTTGACTAGGTGGGCCTGAATTATTGGAAACTCGTCTGATCAAATTATTAATGAAGGTCTCAGCGTTTTCCACAGTGGCATCAGGTTCGTTGGATCCACCTTGCCAAGGCCACCCTGTTTCTGTGACAACAATAGGGATGGCAGAAAAATTGAGAGCATCCATAGAATAATAGGTTGCATCAACCATTGCATCAAACATACTGTTATAGTGGAACAAAGTGTTTGGGTCAACAATTTGTTTGACAGAGGGGAGAGGTTTGAAAAGAGCATAATCAATCGGAAAAATGCCATTTCCATCAGTGTAACCATAATACGGATAGGCATTTAACATGTAATAGGAGTCGGTGTTCTTCAAAAACTGAAAAAGTTGGTATACTGTAGAGTTCCATGAGGAATTAAAGGTAGCAGTAGATGGGGGGAAAGGCTTGGGGATGATGTCCATGGATTGTGGGGTTGAAACTTTGACCTGAAAATTGAGATTAGCAGCCACAAGAGCCCTGTGCAGGTTATTCATAGCTGTAACTAACACTGGGGCAGCATGAGGAATTGAGGAAAGAACCTCGCTCCCAACAGCAATGGCAGTAATGTTGGTGGAAGGCACGTGAGCCGCAACATTTTTGTTGATCCATGCTGCTGCTGCTGATGCAGATTCTCCAATTCCTAGGACTTCCTCATTTGTCACACCAACTGTAACTTCAATCCCACTACCAGCAAGGGCTTTCAGCATGTGAGAGTCGGCATCATAAAGCCGTATATGAGTAATTTGATGGGCTTTGACAATAGAAACCACATCTGAGGCTGATGGCATGCTGGAAACATCAGTACCTATGTTTACCCCAACAAATGCACCTACGATGAAGAATCTCGTCAGAAAAAAAATCTACGAGAAACGCTATTACAAGCACCTACTAATTCATAACCCATAAAAAGCTCAAAGTAAGTTGAGGACAAAATAATAAAAGAAAATAAAAAAAATGGAGCACTAGAAAAAAGGAAAAGGAAAAAAAACACTTAGTTCTCAATGATATCTAGATCTTTGAGGGCATGTCTGAAAGGTACCTTTTAAATACTAGGGCAAGAAAATTGAAACATAAACCAATTTAAAGTACTTATACCAGGAACCGCGATTATGATTCCAATTTACAATGACTTTCAGTTGCAGTAAAGTAAAATCAGAGCAGAATCTCGTTAACAAGAAATATCAATTATAATGATTATCATTTTTACAGCTGATTCTTCAACCTGCAAGATTCAACATTCCAAACAGGAACTGACCAAAAAAATAAACCCTAGATAATTTTGCTAAATTACCTAGCACATTGGAAGACATGCCAATTAGAACCAGAAGCATGCTTCCAAGACATTTTTCAAGACTCATCTGGTCCTGCAGTTTGCTCTAAATGTTCTGCAAACAAAAGCAGAGTCAGATAGTTTAATTCAGCTAATGCTGAAAATTTATTTGGGGGAAGACAAAATAAACAGCTCATAAAAGTCCTAGAAACTCTAACTGCATAGTAAAACTCTGTTCAAAATAATGGCCTCAGGCTTCAAAAACTAAAACAAAAAATGTGCTACTTTGGAGCAAGTTTAATGCTAACTTAGTAGGTTAGGCAAAGTAAAATTCTGTATTCATCTACGTGAGGATAATGTTCACAGACTAACCAGGTAGATCACACCAAATTCATCTACACAAGGATAACGTTGCATGCGACCTTTTAAAGCACTTTACAACAAATCCACATTCATGTATTACTGTACAGAAAAGTCGATGTGAAACTCTTTTGACTCCTTTCAAGTAAATGGTTAAACTACTTGATGGATCTCTATCATATAGGCTGAAGAGCAAATTAGTCCTTTACTGTAAAAGTTTGCAATTACTCTCTTACATTTAACTTTGACGATAAGAGCTAAAATTTCAAAAAGCAGTGAACTTGAACCTCAAAAAGTGCTAACTTGAAGTGTTTTAAACTGACGTGGCCCGAAAAAAAAAACCAAAGTTCAATACTGTTTAAAACACAATAATGGCTTAATTGCACTTTCTAATATCACTTTCAAGCACCACAAGTCAGCATTTTTTTACAGTTTTACTGAAATGTGCAAGGTCTATATTGTTCACTTTTACAGCAGAGAGATTAGTTTGCTCCTAAGCTTATAAAACAAGACTCACTCGACAGTTTAACCCACATAAATAAACATGGCATTGCATAACATTCATCAAATGAATTAACTCTTAGATGAAGAAGCAGTTGACACTATGTCAAGCAGAAATCTCAAGTAGTAGCAAGATTTATTGTATCCAAAGCAGTTTAAAACCTGGTGTTCATGTAATTTTGCACAAAAAGGATAGTACTCTACAGGGACGGACGCATGATTTTATGCAAGGGATGTGAACTATTAGGAAGACATATTAGAAACCTAGGATGTGCAAAATTACAAAATTTCAGGGTGCAGAATTAGATTGTCAATAGAAAAACAATAGACTTAAATCAAAGAAACTAATGAAAATACAAAGAACCTGATAGATATCTCTAATTCAAAGCACATGAATGAAAATACAGCAGTGCAGGAAAACACTAACCCCATATAGCAAAAATCGCATTTTTAAAACTACCGAGAAGCAAGCTGCAAATAGTAATGAAAAACAAGGTAACCAAGAAGAAGAAATCAAGAGAAGGAAGTTATGAAGTACCTGATCCAGGTTGCAAAGGTGCAGAAAAAAAGGATTCTGCAAAAGAAAAACAAAACCCCCATGGTAACTTTCTGTACAAAACAAATAATCCAGTGCTTAAATCAGAAGAACTAAAAGAATTTTAAAAGCCCCACAGTAACCTCCTGTACATAAATGTGGAAGCCAGAAGAACAGCCGGGAAAGAGAACACAGTTGAAGAGCTTCACTAAATAAAATCACTGCTTGAGATTAAATTAAAGGAGCGGTATTATTAGAGTTAAAAAGACTAGTCGGTGTGTTATTTTTTTGTTTTAGGGTAAACTACACCTTAATCACTTAACTTTAGATGTTTTTTCGTTTTGATCACCTAGTTAGAAAATGTTTCAATTATAACACTAAATTTTCCGAATTCATTTTTTAGTCATTGAGCTATTAAATTTGAAATGGTCGGATGACAAGGCTTTTTCTGCTAATGTGTGCTGATGTGAAAGGTGAAAAAATATTTTTTATATCTTTTTCAAATATGCCATACTTTCTCCACATCTTCTTCATTAAAGTTAGGATTTTTTCATTTTCAACCCCCGCTAAAAATTTTATGTTTTCCGATGTTTTTGGCGGCCACTTTAGATACCGTCAAACTTGTTTTATCGTCCCATGTCACTTTACTATTTTTTATTTTTCCAAAAACTCACAAAATTCAACACAAAAACCATTGTTTTGAAGGAATTGAGGGGTTTAGTGTCTATCCAAAAATTTGTATAGTGGAAAAAATTATTTTAAGAAGACGAACAATATATCTCGAAACTAGCCTCATCAAATAATCATCAACGAAGACCGTAGCATTAGAAGGTCGAAATTTTGTATGAAATTTTGTCAATTTTGAATGGGTTTTAAGTCAAATCAATTCACATAGAAAAAAGATGAGAGAAATGCAAACATTTTAATACCATTTTTATCGTGAATAATAATCGAAATGAGTGACCATCATGGAAGGAGATTATGGTTTTTTTTCTAAAAAATGGTTAAGATAAAATGCCCCAACGACTAAAAAAAGCAGATTTGAACAGGTCTAGTGTTTTTTTATACTATAGTGACCAAAATGAAAATAGAATCAAAGCACGGTGACTAATGGTGTAATTTATACTATTTTTTAACTTTCAAAATATCAACTTTAAAAGAAATTTTAAATATCATATGCGGTGACCGTGGCTAGTTTGTTCGAATCGGGTTCGAGTTAGGTCACTTCGGGTCGAGTTAATTTTTAATTCGGGTTGTTTTTTATTTAGGTTCGATTTAGATTTGATCGGATTTGGTTCGGATTTAGTTCGGGTCTATGTTATTTCGGATCGGGTTGGGTATCGGGTCAGGTTAACATCAAATTGGTTGATTTTTGGGTCGTCACAATATCGGATCGGTTGACTTTTTGGATCCGGTAAATATCAGATCGATTGACTTTTCGGGTTGGATTACTGTCGAATCGGTTGCTTTCGGCTCGGGTCAATATCGGACCGGTCGACTTTTAATTTGAGTCAATATATGAATATGATATTTTAAAGGAGAAAAAAATGATATTAAACTATTACAAAAAGTAGTTGTTAATTAGTAATATAACACAAAATAAGAATAAAACATACATATTTGAGAAAATAAATTCGGGTTGCTTTCGGTTCGGGTTAATTTTCGGTTTAGGTTACTTTCGGTTCGGTTGATTTTTTGTTCGAGTTTCTTTCGGTTCGGGTTGATTTTCGGTTTTGGTTGCTTTTGGTTCGAGTATTTTTCAGTTTTGGTTATTTTCGGCTTTGGTTAATTTCGGTTTGAGTTTATTTTCGGTTTAACTAAATTCTGGTCAGTTTTGGTTCGGATTCGGGTCAAATTTAGACTATCATGTTTGGGTCTATATCGAGTCTCGGGTCGAATAAATCGGTTCGGGTCTCGATTTCCGGGTCAAGTTTACTAGGTCTAGACTAGTTTGTCTTAAATAATAATTTAGCAGTAATAAAATAAAGAAAGCAGCTACTATATTATAACGTGATTTATATTTGGAAAATTATTCGATACACATTAGGTTAAGTTTTTTTGTTTTAAGAATTAAAGATTTAGTTAGGGTTTAAAGGTTTAATTTGTAGTGTTTATGATTATAATTTAAAATTTAGTGATCAATTTTTATACACAAGCATGCAAATATATCTTCTCCTTGAAAAATAAAATCTAAATCCCTAATTCAAACCCTAAACTCTAAATTCTAACCACGTACTATGTATTTTAAACCAAGCAAACTAACCCCTAAACACCAACACCTAAATTAAAAATTTGACTCCTAAAATAGACTACACAACATAGGAGTGACCATTCGATTGAGTCGAGTCAAAATATTTTGAGTTAATCGAGTTGACGAATTCTATTTTATGACTTAAATTTTATTTGAACTGTTTTCAATTCGAGTCAAGTTGTCGAGTTTTGTACAAGTTTAATTACAATTGTTTATAATGTTATAGTACTGATTGATTCCAATTAAACGGCTTCATTTTTTCTCACATGTGTGAGTGACATTTTTAATGTTATTTAATAAAACAAATACCATCTAAATTTCTAAAATATATTTATAATATTATTTTTAAAGAAGAAAATTTTTAAGACGAAGTATTGATGTGAGTATAAATGAGTCAATGAATTGGTGGAAATAAAGAATTTATACAAAAAATACAATTGAAAGATCAAATTGAATAAAATGCAAAGTTAAGAGACTAAATTGCAAAAGGAATAACTTTTTTGTGAAAAATATGAATTTAAATTACATAGATATTATACGGTGGTAGTGGAGCATGTGGTTTAAATTTGGTCAAAATAGACTTGAAACAAAAGAGGAATTGAAGAAATGAGAAAGTTGAGGGACTAAATTACAAAAAGAAAGAAATTGTTTTAAAATATAAATTTAAGCTAATTATGTATTATATAATAGTAATAGAGCATGTGGTTCAAAATTGGTCAAAAAAGAACGAGAAATTAAAAGGGGAAATGAAACCAATGATTAAACCGCAAAATAATCAAATTTGAGTTATTTAAGTTAGCAAAATTGAACTGAACTTGGACTCGAATAACTCAAAATTAAAAAATAAAATCAATTTTTTTTTTCTAATTGAGTCAAGTTTTGCTCACTCCTACACAAAATGTATATTTAATAATTTTCCATTAATAAATTACTTATTGATTTTAAAATGTATTAAAAATAAATATGATTATTATATTCTTTTAATAATTCTCGTGGTTCATTGTGAATGCATAAACCTTAAACTATAAAAATACACCTTACATCCAATATTCTAAACCCTAATCCTAAGCACTAACCTCAAACTCTAATTCTAGATTTTAAATTAAATTTTAATTGTTGAGACATAAATAAGTGCACTAAAGAGGACATAAAATTTTTACTCGATTTATACGCCTTATGACCATCATAATCAAATTCAAAACATTCAAAAGCATGAAGTAAATGTTGCATCGTCTTTGCTTCTCTTAATCTCGTGGTGAAAAATTATTAGATAAATTCAATTTATTACGTCTTTTACAGTCTCAAACAATAAAATTTATTCATCTAATAAATTTTTCTCGTGGTGATCGCTTTAAAAATCAGCCGATTTTGTTAAAGCATATCGTCAAAAACATATTCGAGTTTCCGGTCAGGGACGAAGCTACTATTATAACAGGAGGGGATGGGATCCCTATCCATTTCTTTTTACCTTCCACTCATACAATAAATTAAGAAAATTTATGAGATAATTATAAAAACCCTCTCTACTTTTTTTTTTTAAATATACTTTCTTTTTCGAATCAAAATCCTGACTTCATCTCTGTTACTTGCATACAAAAGTACGGCTTTATTGAGACAATAGCATATTTTAATATGTTGTTACATGAGTCTAGATTAGATAGGATCAGTCTGGAAAGAACAATTATCTGGATCTAACTTATAAGATCCTGCACACCACAATAGTATCGTCTTTCTCTGTTATCATCGCTGCTTCTGGTAACTGGTAAGGCATATTTTACTTTCGGTGATAAAATTTAAATTTAAACATTAAAGACGATATTATCGAAAAGAATAATCATAAATATCGAATATATTTTATAAAATAGACATAAAAGAAAAAAAATCAAACTCACAAATAAAAAAATCGTCAGCATGCCTCGGGCTTTCTTGTTTTCTGTTGAAAATAGTTTGGCATTTCAAACATGTAAGCCTATCATAAAATAAAATGGGAATACAGTTTCAAACTAATAGGAATGCAACTCAATTTCAAAGCCTCAAAGATAAGTCAACGTGATTATACTCCTCCTCAACGTTCCCCATTCTGTCTTCGATGGAAACGTACTTCATGTCTCTTCTTCCGTAGCTCATTTCTCCATCAAATCTACCGGCTCGACCTCGTTGTTCAAACGGAACCGGCGGTGACTGTAGATGTTGACCATGGCTAGAACTGCTGATAACTGAGCTTGCCTCTCTGCTTTTCCTGGCAAGAGTCCGTTCTAGTTTGTGTGCATTTTGGTGGCCTCCAAGTGCTTGTGAACTATAAAACTTTCTCCTGCAATAGTTACATGAGAAAACTCGGGGTTCAGATGGATTGCGGGGCGAAGATGGGGACGACGATGGCTCAAGGACAAGCTCTAGGTTGAGTTGATTGTTTGGTAGGCTTAAACCAAGAGATGTGTTAGGCTGATACTCCATTGCGTAGCAGAGGAAATTGCAGGTTCTCAAGCTATGATTAACGGAATTAAGTCGACCGGTTTAATTATGTGATCGAAACAATGGCAACGATGATCGATGTAAGGTAGGCGAGAGATCGAAAGAAGGAAGAGAATGGAACAGCTTACAGGCAAATGAGAGTAGTCATTGGAAGATTGTGCAAATAAAGGGTATGGAGAGCATTATATTATAAGGTGCAAAGGTTCACTGTTCCTGCAACCACAAATAGTATTGAGTAAACAAAGAGATAGCATATGGAGAGGAGAGAGGCAGACAGTTATGTGCAAAGATCACTGGGGAATCGAGGGCTTGTCGCCTCCATTAGTGGCAATATTCTAATCCTGTGTCTGTCAAGCAAATGAATTTCAGGGCAGTTAAATTTAAATTAATCATATATATTGTTGAAAGTTTTCTTTATATCTTTGTTTAGTTTGTGATTCGAATTATATATTCTAGATAGGGGCGGATCTTGACAACCTAATTTGAAAGGGTTTAACTAAAATTTTAAAAAAAATTGAGACTTATCAAAATTTTTAAAAAATTTAAGAGAGAATTTAATTAAAATTACTATTTTTTTAAAAAAAACTAAATACGAAATTTTCAAATTTTAAGGGCCGCCGACTTTAATGAGAATCCACCTCTTACTCTAGATGCAGGACGGAGTCCACATGATACAAAGCATGTCATGTCTTGAGTTAGAACATGACTATATTTTTTAGGTTAGACTTTGGTTCAAGTAAAAAAACTGAATGTAGTTTGAGTAGATTTCTTACTGGTTTAGGGTTTTTTTTTTTTAAGTAAACGGAACAAATTGTAAACACTTTAGTTGCATAGATTAATTCTCTCGTGATTTTTCGATATTATAGTGTTTTTTTTTTCTGTTGTCTGTGATTTTTTTATCAAAAGTTTTTTCAATTAAAATTTTAATACTTTTTTATTATATGGTCATTATATTTATTATTATCTTGTAGTAATATTGAATTATACTCTTTCCTTCATTTAGAAATCAGATTTTGAATGATACACTAACGTTGGCGAAGCCGGCTGGTGCAATAGGGTATCAATCGACACTCCAAATTTTTTTAAAAATTATATATATTAACGAAAATATATAAAAAAGGGAAATTGACACAATTTTTAAAAAAAATTAACAGTAACTTAAAAATAATTGAAATTTTTAAAGTGAAATAATACAATTTTTTGTTGACACTGTAACATTACTTTTTTAACTCCGTCCATATAGGCATATACACTAATGAGCTTTCCGAGAAAGGTATTAGTTATAAACAAGACAAACTGCCTTGAATACACTAAACATGCAACATGATAATTAACATACCAGTTTGAAATTTTGCCCAAAGATTATCATATGATGCAATGAACAACCGTACAAGATTAGACATGTTCCTCCATGTAGAACATGTTTTAATGTTCCTCTCATATCACTTCTTACACGAATTATCAAAATCTCTCTCTAACTCTCGTTAATCTTTTATAAAGTTGTTTTAAATATTTTTGAGGTTTTAAGCGAAAATTTAAAAATATATCCTCATAGAATGAAAGTATTACATTACTTTGAACAATTAGTTTAATATTTATTAATAAATTATAGAAATATGATTAGATTTTGTCAAATCTATTATTTTTTACTGTTATGCTAAGAAAACACCTTAAATACAACTAAAATAATAAGAGGTAGCCATTAACTTATAAATTTGTCACTTAAGAAATTATTAAAATTACGTAAAAATAAAAAAATAAGGTCTTAAACAAAAGCTTATGTTGCTCTCTCTTCTAGACGACATGGTCTTTTACATAACTTAAACCGAGACGAGCACATGGGGTATGGATTTCCACTGTGTTGTCTCAAACAGGTAAGATTTTAAAATAAATATCCTAATAAAAACACACACATTGTCTAAAATTATTTTATGACCATATTGTTTGTTAGGCCATGATTGTGGGATCATAATCTAGCAGGTCGGCTATGATTGCGCTGAGCCTTGTCCGTTCAACAAAGACCCAAACCCAAACGAAGAAGACTGCATACTCTTCTCACTAGGGATGTATAGAGCTAGTGTTAGGGACAATAACACTCTATAAAAATTTTAAATTTTATATTAATTATTTAAGTTCGTACTCTAAAAAAAATTTATATTCTTATATATTTTTATTAAATATAAAATTTTATATTTTTAACATAAAATTCTGCGCCGGTCCATACTTCTTACTAATATCATTAGTCGAGTCCCAAGCTCTACAAACATTAATTCCCTTGTAGAAAACATACCATTATCAATTATTATGAAATGAATCAGCAGCTAATTAAATATTTTGGTGTAGTACTATTCAAAAATATATATTTTGGTGTAGTAATGACTGTTCCTGGTACTTTCTCTTGGTCAGTTAATTGGACCTGACTTGCTTTTTGATAGGATTTAATTAAGATAATGACATTATTTTATTTACTAAATAATTAGTAGACCACGGATCATTTGACAAGAATGGGGAGATGCAGAGATGAATCGAGAGGTGCTGAAAGAACTATAAGTGTTAAATAATACTTAACTTGAATTATTTTATTTGTAGATTCAATTAAAGATTATTGGATATTTGTAATAAAAATATCTGAATTTTAGGACCGTGTACTCGACTCGTGATTCTTCCTGGTAGTCAAGCCGAGTTAGACCGATAACTTTTTTGTAGTCGGGTACTCAACTCTGTTTCTTTTAATATATATATATATAATTTTAAATTCTATTTTTATTTTAGGTTTCTTACAATTTTTATCCTAAGACTAAATTTAAATCTTTATAGTTTTTTATGCTTATATTATGTACTATTCAGTTTTATTTTTTAAAAATATTTATATTAATATGTCAATATGAGATTCGAAGGAAAAATCACGATCGATATTAATATTTTTAATACATTCTTTTGTTGATAAACTTTAATATATATTCAAATATTTCTCCATTAAAATTAATTTCAAATCATTAATTTTTGTGTTTGAATTATGTATTATGAAATTTTAAATTTTATGTGAGTCCTATGTGATTTTTAAAAAAATGGATTTTAAATATATATATATATAAAGTGAACCAGGTATCCGATACTTATGGTCACGGGTCACGAGTTGAGTTTTTGGTACCCGAAATTTCCGGATATGAACACCCCTAGGAGGGAGCAATCACAACTCCTAAAAATTTTAATTTTTTTTTACATAGTTTACATATTTCATTTGTATTTTTTATTGAGAATCTAATTTTGTACCCTTAAAATTTTATTTTTATACTACTTACGTTTCTAATAGTGGGGCGTTTTAACCTTATAGTTCGAGGGGGTTTAATTAAATTTTTTTAAAACTTTAGTGGCTTATCTAAAATTTTTAAAAATTTTGAGAGATTTAATAAGATATTTATTTTTTAAATGTGAGGGTCTAATTAAATTTTTTAATTTTTTGGAAAGCTTCATGAAACTTTTAAAAATTTAATGGGAAAATTAAAAATATAAAAAATAAAATTTTTATAAATTTTGAGGAGGCCTAATTAAAATTTTAAAAATATTTTAAGGGTATAATACAATTTTCTTCAAAATTTTGGGTGCCAAAACCCCTTTTGACTCTATTGACCATTCGCCTCTTATTTCTAATAATTTATATCTTATTACATAAAATCATGTGTCTGTCTCGGAGGGACTGAATTTATATCGGTATCCTTGCATTGATTAATTGATTAACCTAAAGAAAACAAACATAATAGGGTTTGCACATTTGAAGCAAAACCTTGTAGCAAAGGAGAGAGAAAGAGAGAGTCACATGGGAAAATGCGAGGTTTTAGGTTAGAGCAGCGATGAAAGAAAAAGAGGAGGGAGCCCCTGGTTTTGCCTGCACACAAGTATGTGTATATATGTAGATTAATGGGAAATGATCCTGTGTAGAAGCCGAGATAGAAATGATCATGACGGAAATGTGTGCGAATAGAGTCTTAGATCGGGTAAATCAATTTCAATTCAAATTAAACTAATAAATCATTTTTTTATTGGAACATCGAATGTATTGAACTATGTTTTCAGGGCAGATGACATTTTTTTGTTTAATCACCGATATTCAACTTATTGGTTGATTTATCCAGATCAAGTACTACAAATGCTCATTGTGAGAGGCAACTCTCCTAATTTAATTTTTTTATTCACAACGCCAGAACGTAAACCTCTAAACTTATTTAAAGGATCTAATGTCTCATCCCTTGATCCGGTGAATGACACTTACTTTAGATTCAAGATAGGGTGAGTATTACCCCAAAAAAGGTTGGGGCTATGCCCATGCTCATGCTCATGCAATTGCGAATCCACCTAATTACCAAAACATGACTAAATTCAACTATGTAGCGTTGGCCAAGAAAAATTGTGTAGCCAACGTTAGGCCTAAATCCACCTCCCCAACATTTTATTCCTTATTTGACCGACTCTCTCTCTCTCTCTCACGCACACACGTGTGTATAGTACATTGTTTTGCCTTTCATGACTGTTGATAATTTATGAAAAAGAAACTAGAGATAATTTTGCAATTTGCACCACATATTTTAAAATTATATAATATTTTTTATCCAACTAAATAAAAGAATAATCGAGATATAATAATACTGTCATTTTTATACAATACTTAAATTATTCATGACTCTTAAATCGGAAAATAATAAATGTTTAAATAACGTTTGAACTTACGGATTTTTGAATGTTGTAATTATATATGTAATTTTTTTAACAAGAAAAATAGATTTTATCAAAATAAATAAAGGTACAACAAAACACACTCAAAATATGAAGAGAAATTTAACGACTATGTTCGTCAAATTTTATATAAAAAGAAGAGATAAAACATGAAAACTTAAAGGGAGTTAAAAAGGAAAGAAAATCAAAACTTTCCTTTGACTGTGTATTTCATCGTCCATAAAAATTTAGCAAACAAATCTATGTCTCTATTTGACTAGATGTTTAAGAAGTGATGTAAGAGACCTAATCAAAAAAATCAATTTGACTAGACGTAATCAACAAAATCAATCTTCACTATTGTGAATAATTATGGCATCCAAGTGTAATCTATATGGTTATTGATGGTTTATATACGGACAGCAATGGTCTTCTTGCTATTCTTAAGAAATCAGTGGGCAAACAATATAGAAAAAAGCACTAAATCTAGATTTGTATTGGGCAATGTTCAAAGTAGTGGATTATTCCTAAAAGTCTCTAGTGGGTTTGAATTGAACAGTTTACATTCATCTCCTTACGTTCCTAAAATCACACCAAGTGCACAATATCCATGCCTTTCATGCCCTGCTCCTCAATATATTCAAGCCCCATCACGTTCTTACAACCTTAAAAGGATGAAAAGTCAAGTTGTTTGTCCAAATAGCACCATACTTTCAACATGTCCCATGCGTTGAATCCGAGGAAACGTATTGAGTTCCCCATTCATAAAGTACCCAACTCCCTAACATCACATTAACTAATAACAATGAAGCCTTCATCACAAGGGAAACGACTCATCCTTTCATCTCTCACCTGCATCTTCTTCCTCTTTGCATTAGCTTCCATCAACGACTTCAGATTCTACGGCTTGTCGTGGTTCGGAAGGTGTGCTCTTTCCGATGCCGTCCCTCCCGATCCATCCCTAGTATTGAATTCCTCGACTGATGACCTTCGGATTTTGATAGGGATCCTGACGCTTCCCGATCAATACCATCGCCGCCACTTCCTTCGTCTCGTATACGGTACGCAGTCTCCGGTGGGGGCGCAAGTGGATGTGAAGTTCGTTTTCTGCAACCTCACAAAGGAAGACCAAAAGGTGTTGGTTGCACTCGAGATAATGCGGTACGATGATATTATAATCCTCAACTGCAAGGAGAACATGAACAAGGGGAAGACTTACACTTTCTTTTCTAGCTTACCGGAGATATTTGATTCCTCGGACCGACCGTACCCTCCGTACCATTACGTGATGAAAGGAGACGACGATATGTACTTGAGGTTGGCGAACTTGGTGGAGTCATTAAGGCCATTGCCAAGAGAAGACTTGTACTACGGCTATGTGATTCCATGCCCTAGCATGGACCCTTTTGTTCATTACATGTCTGGCATGGGGTATTTGGTGTCTTGGGACATTGCCGAGTGGGTTAGAGAATCGGACATTCCTAAGAACCATTTGGAAGGGCCGGAGGACAAGGTGTTCGGAGAGTGGCTCCGAGACGGGCGTAGGGGTAAAAACAGGTTCAATGCGAAGTGGTCGATGTACAATTATCCGGAGCCGCCGACGAGGTGTACGCATGAGCTCTGGCCGGACACCATCGCCGTGCATTTGTTGAAGGATCAGGAGAAGTGGATTCACACCTTGAAGTATTTCAATGTTACCAGCAATTTGAAACCATCCAAATTATATCACATACCCTAGTTACCTACATTAATCTATACTTTCTTCTTTTTGTTATTGTTTTGGTTTGTCCACGCACAGGTTTTGAATTTTTTTTCTTTTGATTTCCTCCCAGTTTTCCAGGATTTTATCCTGACTAATTCGGCCCGACCCGTATCGTACGTTTAACTTTAATGGTTGAGTCTCAACAATATTTTTTGCATAGACAAGGCTTCGAACTCGATACCTACTTAAGCTCTAATTTTTATTTACTCATTCTTTTAGTTTAAATTAAGAAAATCGAGCTTTGATTCGACTAGTGTCGTTTATGTCAAATTAATAGGTAAATATATATTTTGATACTTCAACTTTATTTCAAGGTTCGATTTTATATCTAAGTATTTTTTCTAATAGGCGCATGAACGTGGCCTCAATATTTAATTTGGTACATAAAATTTATTTTTATCCAATTAAGTACATGAACTTAACTTGTTAATTTAAATTAACACCTAAACTTTTTTTTGTCCAAATTTACTGTAAATGACTTATTTAAACTAATTTCAATATTTATAATATAAATTATATATTTCAACAAAGTAATGATTTAATATTTAATGTTTTCAAAAAAATATTTAATATTTAAACTTAAAATTAAATCAAACCCGAATAATTTACAAATATAGACGTCTCATTCACACCCTAATTTCCACGGTCAGGCAGGCTCGTTATTTTGCAGAATATAATTTTTGGGTAAATTACAAATTTCATCATTCAACCTTTTTTCACTCCTATTTTGTTTACTCAAGTTTAAAATTTTCAAATTAATCACTAATTTTTTAATTTGTTCCTATTTTGGTCACTCGGATATTAAATAAAAACGAAAATGTGACATGGCAGTCAAGTATGCTGATGCAATGCTTTTTTCTGATATGGCTTCCACATGCCAACCACGTCATTTCTCCCATTTTTTCTTTTTTGATTTTATCTTCTTTCCCCAAAGATGAAAGTTTTACAATTTCACACAGCTATCACACATGCGCTGAAATAATCATTTTTCGGCATTTTCTTCGACCATACAAGACACTAACAAACTCGTATCATCGTCTCTTACCACTCTATCAACTTAGATTTTCCCAAAATCACTTTAAAACTCATAAATTCAACCCAAAACTTAAAATAAGCAAAACTCCAAACTATTTTGATCTAAAATATCTAACGTTCGGTCAACGTGGAATCAAGATATGCTGCTCTTTTCCCCTTCTCTACCTCGCGACCGTTGGGATTTGGAGATGATGCTCCATTGTTGAGAAATCAAAGGAAATAAAAAACTAGGGAATTTTGCACAAAAATAAAAAAAAAGTTTTGGAGTTATTTTGTAGTTTTTAAAAGATAGATGTCCAGTCGTAACGTTGTTAAGTATTTAACGGTAGAGTGACAAAAATAGGAACAAATCGAAACTTCAGTGATTGAATTGAAAATTTTAAATTTTAGTGACCAAAATAGGAGTGAGAATAAAGTGGAGTGATGAATTTTGTAGTTTACCCAAGTTTTTATATACTGGCTATTAATCTCACAATACGGTGACAAAAGCATTATAAACATGTTAGCCTGGGAAGGCCAATCAAATCAAATAAGCATCACACTTTAAGAACTAACCTAAAACCCTGGCCGTCTATTGGGAGCTGAGAGTCTGCACGCTTTTGACCTTTCGGTTTCCAAATTACTTTCTTCACAGCAATTCAAGAAACTAATAGCTTCCTATGAACCGGTGTTGGTGGCAGCCGCTGCTCGGTTTCATCGTCGATCACCTCCTCTCAATCTTCGTTGTAAGCTCTTTTTTCCTTTCCGATTATTGAAGTTGTTGTTTTTATGATACAGTGATGAAGTTTTGAACTGAATCTAGGTCAAATGTTAATCGAAATCTTATCTTCTTACGATGTGATTTTTGCATCTTTTATTCGTATAAGCCGTGGTCTCTCTTCTGTTTATTTGGAACTTTTAGATTTCTTGCTTTCATTATTTATTTTTAGAGCATTTCGGCGCTAAATGAATGATACAAAAATCTTCGCACTTTCACGGATGGTAAACATGTTCGGTTTTTCTTAACACGTGAAATGAATTTCGAACTAGGAAATGTTTTATCAACTTCCCATTTGCATTTCCTCTGCGATTTATTCACCCATTTTTCTTTTCCTCTTAAGTAGAAGTTTTCCTCTGCTGAAGTGATGATGTTACCTTAATGTTATTTACAGGCTTTGGTTGATTGTCCTTCTATCAAGATGGGTGGACCAGCACCATTTGTAGATATGGGCAAAAGAGCCAAAGGTATCTGTTGCATTAACCTTTACTTTTTCCTGCCGGTAATGTGTGTTTAGATATTGTTTGATATGCTTGCACTTGTCATGGTCTTACTACAAATTACTGTTTATTGTCAACTCAAACTGACAAACAGCTTTTTAAAGGCATGGTGAGGGTTGGGTAGAGGAACTGGAAAGATCGCTGCAGTTAGATTTTTCAAAAACACTCAATAAACCAAAGAAAATGCTTATATTTATGTGATAGATAACCAAAACAAGTAGTTAGTAATATACTAGTACATCGAGGATTAACAGTACATTTATTACCAGGACTTTTTTCTCGCTATTTGTAAGTTGTAACTTTTAATGACTATTAATCAGCACCTACTGCAGTTGTTCGTTAGCCTGTCATGTTACAAAACAGGGACTTCTAAGCCTGTTTTTATTTGCTTTTGGCTCTCCTAGATTCTAATCGTTTCTAATTATGTTTATGCAGACCTCCTGACAAAAGATTACAACTTTGACCAGAAGTTTACTCTTTCAATGCTGAGCTCCACTGGAATGGTAGTGTTTCCCCCATAGAACTTTGACCCTTTTTATTGAGCTGCTTGATTGTAATATTTGGACATCGCTTGATTAATGTACTTGAGAACTTAAACTCTACTTTGCCATAATTTTATATGCCATTGATGCTATTGGTCTGAGAATAGTTTGTTAAGTATTAGTTCCTTTCTCTTAAGTAATCTTCTGCAACAAATTACTGGCAGAAACTGTTGGTGCACTGCTATCTTTGAGATGTAGGAAAAAAACTACTTACTATCAGCAAGAATTTCATGCACATTGAATAGTCTGTTGAGTGATGTTACTTTTCGCTCCCATATCAGCTGAATTAGTCGTATATCTCTTCCTTGTGTTACATATCTAACCTTCATTTTCCCTTTAGTACTTACCAGTGTCAAAAGGCTGGACTGGACTGGACTGGCTGGTTACACTGGCCAACTGGGAACCAGTGGTCTGTTCAGTCTGGTACGTATAAGAAATCTGAGCCTTTAGTGAACTAGTAGAAAATCAGTTTAACTGGTAAAGAATTAGCAAAAACAGGATTATGCCGCAGACCATACCACTAAACCAAATGCACATTTTTATTTTCTAATTACCTTATTTAATTCTTATCTTACATCAAAATGTTATACCTAATATTTACTATATTATTTAATTTAACAATCCCGTTGAACCGGTGACTCTGAAGGCTCATCAGTTTGACATCTGGTCCCCTTTTCTATTCATTGGTATTCATTTCCATCACATATTTGACAGATACAGGTATGGTTTTCTGCCTCCTAATGGTAGGATAAAGTTTAGAAAAAAATGTGTTGGACATATTATTAAGCTTAGAATAAAACAAAGCTGAAGAACCAGGGAGGGCAGGAGACATGGATGGTCGAGAGAGTTAAATTGTGAGGCCTAAAGGAACTAAATACCTATTTATTTTATTGATTGTATTTTATAAATAGCCTAAGAGCACTTGAAAATGGCCAAAAAATATTTACTTCCAAGATTTGATATGTTATTCACTTTTACCATCAATAGATTCGAACACTTTGTCAAAAAATGTACTGCTGATAACTTCCCTTAAAAATGAAAACAGCTCTTATCAATTTTTTTTAAATACTATATTGAACTGTATTCCAAGTTGATTTTTTTGTCATTGTAGCGAAGGTCTCGCTAAATAAAAACGATAATATTTTTTGAAATGTTTTTTTTCAAAAGTGTTTGTGATATTTAAAAATATTTATTCCGCAGGGTTTACAAAAAAACCTCATAAAAATGGAGTCGCCACCGGCCACTTAGGTAGGCCGGACACCACAAAACCAGAGATTCAAAAAGACAGGGTTCGGGAGTCGGTTACGGATGGGGAAGGATTAGCACCCCCACACCGCCCAAAAAAATTGGTACTTTAATAATTACCGCTTTATGAATATTGGATTTTCCGGATTAAAGTGACGATAATTTTAAATTTCGGTCATAATTGTGAATATATTTTAAGGGTCCCGTTATCCGAGAATAAACGCCAACCACCACTATCACTACGCTTTGATACCGCCCCGTTTACGCTGGATAAAAGGACACCGCATTAACAATTTATATATCATATGCAATCTTAGTGGCAAAATATAAAAACATGGTGAAATATTTAAGTGTAGTAAATATTGTCATAATGAATATTAATCTAACATAGATGATATTCTAGATTAAAACATGCATATACATATTATTCTAAATAATAGATAAAAACAACTATCATATGTCAAAATAATAAGGCAGAATAAATATATATATACGAACAAATATTTCAAAAAGACATGTATACTGATAATAAAACATATTTCAACATATACGGTCAACATATCGTAAAAAAGGTAAATATACTAACATGTAGCCCTAAAAAAATAAGAAAGCTCACACACATATAAAATACGAAATACGCTATGTACGAATCAATTAAAACATAATATGCTTGATATGAATAACTGATAAAAACGAATATCATACTTGACACATATATATACATATAAACATAAAATGAGTCATATACGGAAACATAAAATGAAATAATATCCACATATACGATTATAATTCGAACAATAATATTTACAAAGAAAATAGGATCAAATGAAAGGAAAATGAAAATCAAGTGAAAATTAAAGAGCAATAACATGTAATTTAGGGACGAAATCGAAAAACAAATAAAACCTACAAAGACCAGAGTTGTAATTATACCAAGGGGCGGACTCAAAATGAAAATTTCAAAAACGCGGGTGATTAAGGGCGTAATTTTACCATTCGTAAGTGATCGTGTAATTTAGTGACTAAATTGTGACTTTCTGAAACTCGGGGGACTGGGATCGTGATTATACCATGCGGCAAGACAAAAATGAAAATATTGAAAACGCGTGGGATTAAGTGTGTAATTTACCCATTTAGTAAAATAATAACACCTATATAACGGCTATTTTCAAAGCCGAACCAAATTTTCCCCATTTTTCATTTCATTCTTCGTTTTCAAATATCCCACGCTCATCTTTTTCTCTCAAGTGTTCTTGAGAAACCCGTAATCCGCGGCCGGCCGTATTCTCCGCCACGCCGCCGCTAACCGGCCGCGCGTGGACTCCCAAATACACCAAAACCTTCCTCTTGTCGTCCTCAACATGAATCCATGGTTGGATTCAGAGGATCCCCTTTATTTACCCTAGATCTAAGAAATACGAACCCAAAAATATATTTTCTTTAGGTCAAAACGAGACCACAAGGGGGTCTTCCCTCCCTTTGTTCACCAGATCGGCTTGTAGAAGCCGAAAAGGCTTGTCACAGAGGAAGGGAAAACCCACGGACAAAGCCTGTAAGACTTCTTTACTTGTTTTCTTTTATTTTCTTTTTGTACTTCAGATATGCATGCAAGGGAAAACAGTAAGAAAAAAAAAAGGCAAAAAATTACCACCGGATCGCTTTCCGATTTCTTGACTGGTTACAAGTTTGGTTTTTACAAAACTTTCTGCTTTTTTGTGTTACTACTCTCTCGCTTTTTTGCCTGCCTCTCTAAAAATCCCGTTACAACAGCCCTATTTCATATATACCACTATCTCTCGTATTTTGGTTGCAACTTGTATCTTCTTTTCCAGATCCGACATTTGCTTGTTATCTTTGGCATAATCAACGCGGGGACCAATATCGGGCGCGGTGGTGGTGGTCATCATTTCGCGAGGCCGACGATTTTTCGGCCGTTAGATCGATCCGATCTAACGGTCGAGATGGCTTGAAGAACGATCGGCCCGGATGAAGCCTCGATCCGATGAAACGGCTTCGATTTCGCCACGTGAGCACCGCCGCAATGAGGAGTCGAACGCGTGGATCTTACGCGCGCGTGGGATAATAAAGCGTCCGCGCGTGGACCACACGCGCGGCACTCGAACGGTCCATACGTGTGAGTACGCTACCGACGATATTTTTAACCTTCATTGCATCGTGGCCGTTGGATCGATCTTGATCCAACGCCCATAGTTACCGCACATTGTAATTAGATAGGATTCGAGTTGGGCCAAATGGGCTTTGTAATTGGATTTTTGTAATTGACTCGGACTTTTACTTGGGCTTAATATATATATTTAATTTTACATTTAGTCAGCCCACTAATAATAATAATTATTATAACAACTGTACATGTACATACGAAAATATATATTTCATATTATACGGTCATTAATTAATAATATTCTAGTATCCATATGTATAATTAATATGACATCTACATACGCTTATACCCTAGATACATACGTGACATACATACAACCCTAATACGTACACGTAGCTTATACATGTACACACCTTATATTAGTAACATTCACATAATAAACATACATGCAATAGTAATACATTTAAGTAAAAATGAGTGATTATAGTTTGCCCTCTTTGCTTGTTCTCATGAAATGGGAAACAATGCAAAGATTCATAAGCACTCATTTTATCAAACTTCCTGTTTGTAGCCTCGAAAACGAATTCTTTTGGACATTTCCGCTCTTCCTTGGCGAATCTTCAGGCTCGTAAGTTCTTCCTATATAGAACTTCGTCACCTTCCGATCTTGGAGCTACAGGCTCTTTCGACATTGAACCCTTCGCTCTGATTTTTATCAGACTTCCCTGTTTGTAGCTTTGGAAAAACGAATTCTTTTGGACATTTCCGCTCTTCCTTGGCCGAATCTTCAGGCTCGTAAGCTCTTCCTATATAGAACTTCGTCACCTTCCGATCCTCGAGCTACGTGCTCTTTTCGACATTGAACCATTCGCTCGATTTTTAGCTTTGGAAAAACGAATTCTTTTGGACATTTCCGCTCTTCCTTGGCCGAATCTTCAGGCTTGTAAGTTCTTCCTATATAGAACTTCGTCACCTTCCGATCCTGGAGCTACAAGCTCTTTCGACATTGAACCCTTCGCTCTGATTTTTAGCTTTGGAAAAACGAATTCTTTTGGACATTTCCACTCTTCCTTGGCGAATCTTCAGGCTTGTAAGTTCTTCCTATATAGAACTTCGTCACCTTCCGATCTTGGAGCTACAGGGCTCTTTCGACATTGAACCCTTCGCTCTAAGACAATGAAGCTCGGAGTCTTTCCTATATAAGACTCTTTGCTTTTGACACAACAGTTTCCTATATAACCCCGTGTCATAGGTGAATTACTTTGACCGAGTTCTTCCTATACTAGAATCTGAGTCTTCACCTTGGAGCCATCGGTTCCTCCTATATAGAACTTTTTATGCCTGGAATCTCGTGAGCCACGTGTTCTTTTTCGACACGTAACCCTTCGCCTAAGACGATGGAGCTCGAGTCTTTCCTATATAAGACTCTTTGCCTTTGACATAGCAGATCTCCTATATAATCTTGCGTGTCATGGGTGAATTTCTTTGACTGGGAGTTCTTCCTATATAGAACTGCGAGTCTTCACCCTAGAGCTGTTAGTCCTTCCTATATAGAACTTTCAGCTTCTAAAGCCTCGGAGATGAGAGTTCTTCCTATATAGAACCTCTCTCCAGAGCTTGAAAACATGTGCCTTTATGTCAAAACATTGTCTCCTCATTTGGGACTCACATCATGATGACCCTTGATGTCTCTTTGGATCTGCAAATACCTGAGATGAAAACAAAATGCTATGACAAATGAATGAATTGACATGCTCCTAATCCTAGTGATGTTTGACTATTCATGATGCATGAGCTTTAATATCATGGTGGGTTTGTTTTGGTCCTTTTGCCGCTTGCTTTCTCCTTTGTTACGGGCATCGATACCTTCTTCACCGCCAAGTTCAACCGCCTCGATCTTTCTCTTTTCAATTCGACTTGAATTTTAAAGCGCCTTTCGGGTTTTCACTTTAGAGAGATTTTTTTAAAGTGCCCTTCTCGGTTTTCCCCTGAGATTTCTTTTGTTATCTCGTATGCTTTTCTTGAATAGATAGGACATGTGCCATCGGTTACCCTATCAGGTTGTTTGAAGCTTCCCGCCTTCCCGATCGACACCATTTAGGGAACTTAAAGGACGGAGTTAACCGCTTTTCTTTGATTACCCGCAATTTTCAAGGTAAAATCATAGTAATGCTTCAAATCTCTTGTTTCATTATAAGCCTATGTTATCCTATCCGATCAAATTGACAAGGAGGCTAGGAATGGATGCTCAAAACATGGTTTTATTAGGATTAAGGGCTTTGAGATATCTTAGAAAGAAAGGTATGACACGTATAAGTTAAATACAAGATCTCTCATTATCTTCGATATGAATGACACATGATCCTCGCTAACTGGTGTTGAATTTTTGCCTGAAGCTTCCTCTTCATGATGCTCATGGGGATACTCTTCTTTCTTGATATTTAACTTACCCGAGCCGCCTTGCGGGTTTTCAACTCGAGTCCTTCCTTTGCTTCAAGACGCCTGTTTTGAGTTTTCATCCCGAGCTCTCCATTTTTTTAGAGATAGTATTTCTTGACGGCATCGTAATTTACGGGATTTTTCAGCTCGTCCCCGTCCATTTCTGTTAGGATTAGGCTCCTCCCGAGAAGGCCTTCTTTACGACGTATGGTCCTTCCCAATTGGGCATCCATTTTCCTCGAGAATCTTTCTGATTGGGAGGATTCTCTTGAGTACCAGATCCCCTTCTTTGAATTCTCTTGGGCGCACCTTTTTGTTGTAAGCTCTTGAACCATCCGCTTTTGGTACATCCGACCATGACAAATGGCTTTTAGTCTTTTTCACAAATGAGATTTAGCTGGTCGATTCTCGCCTCGCACCCATTCAGCTTCTTCCGCTTTACTTCGTTTAAGACTCGGAGGGACGGAATCTCTACCTCAATTGGGAGTACTGCTTGTACGTACACCAAGGAGTAGGTGTTGCCCCTGCTGATGTGCGAATGGACGTCCTATAGGCGAAAAGGGCGAAAGGTAACTTCTCATGCCAATCCTTGTAGGTATCCGTAGTTTTTGCTATGATCTTCTTTATATTTTTGTTTGCCGCTTCCACCGCTCCATTCATTTTAGGACGATAGACTGTGGAATTATGGTGTGTTATTTTGAATTGAGTGCACACGCCCTTTATCATTTTGTTGTTCGATTGGAAGCATTATCGGTGATGATCCTCTCTCGCAATCCGTACGACAAATAATTTCCTTCCTTAAGAACTTACAAACTGTAGTCCTGGTGATATTGGCGTAAGACGCTGCCTCTACCCATTTGGTGAAGTAGTCTATGGCGACCAAAATGAAACGGTGCCCATTGAGGCCTTCGGATGGATCTGCCGATAACGCCCATGCCCCATGCCGCGAAAGGCCACGGAGAATTCATGGTGTGTAGAGGCGATGGGGGTGCATGAATTTTGTCGGATAAATTTGGCATTTGTGGCATTTCTGGCGAATCGATGCAATCTCCCTCCATGGTCAACCGTAAATAACCGTATCTCATAATTTTTCGGCTATAGACAACCCGTTGGCGTCGTTCCACGTATCCCGTCATGTACTTCGCTAAGATTTCTTCGCCTCCGGGCATCCACACATCTCAGCAATGTTTGATCATGACTTTTCCTATACAGATCTCTCCCCATCTAGGACATATTTCGCTGCCATTTTTTTTCGAGCGTTTTTCATCATTGTCGTTTGCCCTTCTCGATACTTTTTCGGAGCTTGACATATTGCGGATATCATAGTACCATGGATTTCCGTCAATCTCTTCCTCAGATATTACAACAATGAGCAGGCTTTTCAAATGTCTCGCATCTCAATGGGTCTCATTTCCGCCTGTGTGTTTGTTTTAAACATGGATGCCAAGGTTGCCAACGATCCGCCATCCGATTTTCTTCTCGGGGTAGGTAATTGAAGTCGACCTTTTCGAACTCTTTGAAGAGCTCTTGGATTAATTTGTGATATTTGACCAACTTCGGGTCTCTCGTTTCCCACTCCCCGCGAATTGGTAAATGACTAGGGACGAATCTCCAACACTGGTTCCTTAACCTTTCTCTCGATGGCTGAGTTTAATCCCATGATGCAAGCTTCAGATTCAGCTATATTGTTTGTGCAGAAGAATTCCAATCTGCTGGTGAAAGGATAATATACGCCCTCGTGTGAGATTAGCACCGCCTATCCCATGTCCGAGGGCGTTGGAGGCTCCGGCGAAGTAAAGTTTCCATGACACATCATCTCAAATCTCTTCTTCGGTTGTAATGCACATCAAGTCTTCGTCTGGGAAACTAAAGTTCAATGCCTCATAGTCATCCGGCACGACTTGCCAGAAATCAGCTACGGCACTCCCTTTTACGGCTTTTTTTGATTGACATATACGATGTCGAATTCGGATAAGAGCATCCGCCATCGAGCCATCCTTCCCGTTAGTGCTGGCGCTTCCATTAGGAACTTTAATGGGTCTAGCTTGGATATCAACCGTAGTATGGTACAACAGTGTACGCCCGAGTCGCTTGGTAGCCCAAACTAGAGCGCAAATACGCTCGTGACCGGGCGGGTATCGTGTTTCGCAATCGTTGAATTTCCCGCTTAGGTAATAGATGGCCTGCTCCTTCTTTCTTGACTCATCGTGTTGCCCTAGTACGCATCCCATTGAATTCTCAAGACCGTTAGGTAGAGAATTAGTGGTCGACCGGGTATCGGTGCGACTAAAATTGGAGCATTTGTCGTGTACTTTTTGATCTTTTCTAGGGCCTTTTGACATTCTTCATCCCACACGCCGTAATTATTCTTTCTAAGAAGTCCAAGACCGGGTCGCATTGATTGGTTAATTGGGAAATGAAGCGAGAGATATAATTCAGCTCCCCTAGGAAACCGCGAACTTCCTTTTTTATGCGGGGTGGTGAAAGGTCCTGGATGGCTTTCACTTTATCGGGATCAATCTCAATCCTCTTCTTCTTACTACGAACCCTAGGAGTTTTCCGTAAGTAACGGCGAAGGTACATTTGGCGGATTTGAGCCTTAGTTGGTACTTCCGTAGTCTTTGGAATAGTTTCTTTAAGTTCTGTAGGTGCTCTTCCTCTGCTCGAGATTTGGCAATCATATCATCGACGATACTTCTATTTCTTTGTGCATCATGTCATGGAAAAGAGTCACCATTGCTCTTTGGTACGTTGCCCTGCATTCTTTAGCCCAAATGGCATTACTTGGTAACAAAAAGTGCCACACATGGTTATGAATGTGGTTTTCTCCATGTCGTTAGGATCCATCTTTATCCGGTTGTATCCTCGAGAAGCCATCCATAAAGGAAAACCATGAATGTCCCGCGTGTTGTCAACCAACGTGTCAATATGTGGCGAGAGGAAGTTGTCTTTTTGGGCTAGCTCGATTCGATCCCTATAATCTACACACATACGAACTTTCCGCCTTTCTTTGGTACTCGGTACAATGTTTGCAACCCACTCGGGGTATTTGGCTACTTCCAAGAATCCAAAGATCAAATTGCTTTTTCACTTCTTCTCGGATCTTTAACAAAGATATCCGGCCTCATTCTCCGAAGTTTTTGTCAGATCGGGTTTGCACTCCGACTTTGTTGGCAATTTGTGCACCACTATGTCGGTATTTAATCCCGCATATCTTGATAAGTCCAGCGAAGACATCCTTGAATTCTTGAAGCAGGGCTATCAGTTCATGCTTGGTTTTTGAGGAAATCGTCGTTCCTATTTTTATTTCTCTTCTCGTTTCTTCAGTCCCTGTTGACAATTTCGCTTTTCTTCTTGGTGGGGCATAATCGCCTTTCTTCGTCGTCCCACCATTCTCTTTAATTCTTCTCGACCTCAATTTCTATTTCATCATATCCTCCTCCGCTTTCCTCCGAGACCTCGGGCTTTCAAACTTACTCCAGATTGGATCCAAAGATCATTCATATCGTCGATCATGAGCGACCCGCATTAAATGAGAATGAATTGTATTGGGAAAGAGACGGCTTTACATGAAGGGAATGAATATGAAGAATGTATGAATGGAATAAATGAGACTTTGGCCCTTTTTTTTTTTAAGAAAGGGGGATTTTCATTTCAATCAAAAAGTTAACATAGGTGCCCCATACAAGAGATCCCCATTGTCTATGGGCAAAAACAAAAGGTTGATTCGAGCATTACTCGATCTATTCCTAAAAACTACAGTAAATCAATGCAGCTCCAGCTTATTGAGTGTCTCCCGGGATGGCAAGGGCGGATGTTGGTCAACATTTTGCTACCTCGGTCCTCTTCACTATCATGTTGATGCACATCCCTTCAAATGCTTTATCGATCATTTCCTCCCGCCAAGTTCATCATTTTTCTTCATTGTCTCTTCAATATCTTGACTGGCGGTAGAATCCTCCGAGATGAAAGTGGCTTTTAAACTAGGAAAGGACATCGACCTCCACACGGAATGTCTTCTCCTTTAGATCTAGCTTTCCTTTGTTCCTCTTTTCTCTTATATTCTTCTTTCTTCTCGTTGGACACTTGGTTGGTAACCCACCAAAACGATCCTTCTTGGTAATGATATTCTTGGGTCTCGTGTTTCCTTGTAATTTCTTCCCAACCCTTTTCCTAATTTGGCTCTCGGCCCAGAGTTTCATGCGATGGTCATCTTGGTACAATTAGATAACCTAGGGTAGGGGATCCGGTTTCTCCTCAAACGAATGTGGCATTTACTAGTTCTAATGCTCTAACGAGCATTCTGCAGCCTTCTTCATCATTTTGAATGTAGGGGTGTCTAATGTCACGGAAGCAACAAATTCATGCTCGCCCTCTACTCGTGACCAATTTGCCCTCAACTACAAATTTTAATTTTTGATGCAATGATGATGGGACAACTCTCGCGAGTGGATCCACGGTCTTCCCAACAAGCAAATGTAAGATGGTTTTATGTCCATTACCACAAAATCGATCACATATTCAGTTGGTCCGATCAATAGGGGTATCTCAATTTTCCCCATTGTTCCTTTTTTGCGTACCATCAAGGCCCTTACCGAGTTGTAGCAAGGCTTTAGGTGCGAACTATCTATTGGTAATTTTTGCAGGTTACCATAGGCAAGACATTCAATGCTGACCCGTTGTGTCGATTAGTACGCCTGTAATACATACCCTTTGCAAAGGGGTAGTGATGTTAAGGGCTTTAGTGGACCCCTTCCTTCTTCCGGATCTCATCATCACCGAACGTGATATGATTATATAGGTGAATATGCCCCACTATCATGTCCAGATTTGTTACGGAAATGTCCTGGGGCACAAAAGTTTGATTCAAAGACTTTTAATAGTGTCTCCCGATGCTTCTCTCAACTCAAGAGTAATTCCAAAGACTGTGATCCTCGGCCGGTTGCTTCCGTAGTTGTTCCACTACGCTGTACTCGCTATGTCTCAAGAACTTTAGAAATTCTTTGGCCCGGGCCTCGCCACCGCTTTCATTTATCCTTTGGGAGGTTCTTCTCCAAATATCTGTAGGCTAATCACTGTATTCTTTCCCTATCTTTTTTCAAATGCTTCTCAAAGCTTCGAGGAATAACATCGGCCGCTCCCGGTGAAATGGCCTGCCTCACCAACGCTCACATTATTTTGGCTTTGTTGGTCTTCCAAATAAGCAGCTCTTTTACCGCCGTGTTTTGATTTTTCTGTCATGGTCACATTCGCGCATAATTCCAGGGAATTTGTCGCATGTCTTTGAATGGGAATGGAGATGGTGCTGAAATGACGATCTTCGGATTTATCCCGCTGGTTTCTCCTTGGGAGACACATGCATTCCCTACCCCGGGAGAGATGATGAAAGGCCTATCCTTCCCATATCTAGTTTTGGGGTATCTGTCATGTGTACGCCTCGATCCCTTCCCCATGGGTTCCTCAAGAATTCAATTTGTTTTCCATCTATCAACTTCGCACCAATTTCTTGAACTCATCACATTCTTGGATATCGTGCCATTCACCGATGGAATTCGCAATACTTTCCACATTCTTTCGCTTTATTATCATGCCTTTATTGATCATACGAGCCATGCATAATCATTGAAATACCCACCGTAAAGAGACTTGACTTCGACACGTCATCCTTTATTCTCCGGTAAAACCTTCTTCTATAGCATTTACCCTCTCTGCTTCCCATGATTAGGCAATGGGTTGTTGGCTACGCTTAGGTTCTTCAAACTTCAATATCCCTAATCAATTAAGTTCTGCAAGCTTTTTTGAAGGCAAGGCGCTTCTCGCAAGGGTGTCCAGGATACCGCCGTGATAGTCGCAATGTACGCTTGGATTATACCAAGGCGGGAAGGGTGGATTGACAGATTAACGATGTATGGTCGGACCAAGTCCGCTTCATACAACCGGGAATAAAGTTCGAGTATGAAACCGGTAGGGAGTGAAAGTTCTCCTCTCTTTATCCTTTCTGGTGACTCTTTCATCTCTTTGATTCGAATTTTGCGTTTTTCCCACAGGTGCTTGGGGCTGTGAGACTGTGAAGTTCTTCGAGGCGGTATAGGTACTGGTGGTGTTTACTTCACTTCTCTTGTTGTACTTTCGAGACCCTTCCCCACCATCAATTCTGCCGCTCTTGATTGCTAGTTCGAGAGACTCTCCAGTCCGATCAAGTCGGCGAAACACTGTGTTGTGTTATTGATGAGGCGATCAAGAGTGCCCTTTCAAAGTATTGACAAATAATGGCGTGATTTCATGCTCCGGATAGGTGGCTGGATTTGGGCGGCCACTTTCCACCTTTGGGCATATTGTCGCAAGCTTTCATTGACTTCGCCCCATATTTTCTAGCATAATTCTGCTAGGGATCATGTCTGTTACATGTTTGTATTGCTCGGAAAATGCTTTAGACAAATCTTTCCATGTCTTGACATTTGCTTTGCTTAACTGAGTATACCAACGTAATGCTGCTCCAGTTAGACTATCCTGAAACAGTGGATCAATAGCTTTTCATCTTTATGGTAAGCCGCCATTTTTCTGCAATACATCGTTATGTGTGCAGAAGGACATGTGGTTCCGTCATATTTATCAAACTCCGGGGTTTTAATTTTTGTGGCAAGACAAAATCCGACACTAGACTTAGATCACCAGCGGTGGTTTCCTGATTCTTCATTTGATTGTAACGCTTTAAATTTTTCTTCCATGAGGCGAAATCTTTCTTCCCACTTTCTTTCTACCTCATTCCCGATCTTTTCGACCATGTTTAGGTCCGCACTTCTTCTTCATACAAGATTTCGTATCAAGGGGTGAGTCTCGTGTGCCCCTACTTGAAAGCTGGAAGACATTCCCGTAGGGTCAATATACATCTTCCTAGCCTGGTTTGGTGCAGTTGGTTGAACCTTGAAGTGAGCCGGGTACCTTCCGCTCTGAATATTTTTCTCCTTCTACTGCTTTCCGAGACTTTTCGCCAAAGAATGCCGCGTATGTCGATACTATTGAAGTTTGTGACTGTGCAATCTGATCACTAAGGCTTCTCCGGCCTCTTCAAGCCTTGACTCGAGCTCTCTCCTCGCCTCTTTCTAGATTGATTATTCTTTCTTCCATGAGCTTTCTTTGTAGCCGGGTAAAGTATATGTGATGAATGATTACGGGTTAACACACTGGAAT
Source organism: Hibiscus mutabilis (assembly GCA_019671005.1). Classification (NCBI taxonomy): domain Eukaryota; kingdom Viridiplantae; phylum Streptophyta; class Magnoliopsida; order Malvales; family Malvaceae; genus Hibiscus; species Hibiscus mutabilis. Next base: position 2,355,812 of record CM033715.1, on the reverse strand, counting down.
GCCACAATATTCATACTGTTAATATGGTTGTAAAAATAAATGCATGTACAATGATGCAAATGTTATGATGCAAATGCAAGAATGCATGCAGACAAGGTACTGGTTCCGCTGGTAATCACCCTTTTGAATTACTTTTACGGGAATTAAAGGGTCTTGATTACAACAAAATTCATGTTACAAAGTAAAGATCCCTAGTACAAAAGATCTAATTATAACACAGAGTCCTATAGATAGACTCTAGCTCTATCCCCTAACTTTCCAATTGCCTTGAGCAGCTTGAGGAACCTAGAGCTTCTTCCATTCCCGGCTATAAAAGGTCGGAGTGTCTCAGCCTCGACGGCTAAATCATTTACGTGTCCGGCGACTCAGTATGTCCACCATTAGATTTGCATAGTACTCGGTCTCTCGTCTTGTACCATTCGAGCAAATCGCGTAAATCTCTTTTGCCAATAGGTGTCCCCCCTGCTGCAGCTTCCTCGAACACATTAATTCTTTCCTTGTAATCCTCCACAACTGCTTCGAGGGATCCGATTCGTGCTCGTAATACACCCACTTCGCGCTTTCTTTCTCGCAGCTCCGCAAATTATTCCTACGGCAAAGACATTTGAAGTGAGTGTTCGACTTCCGCCATCTTTTCTTTTAATCCGTCATTTTGACTTTGGCTTTGCCCAAACTTTGAAGAGTGTCATCGTGACAGCTTTCTGATCTCTAACAAATTGCTTTGCTATTCATGGATTTTCTTTTCCATACGGCGACACTTTCTCTCTCATGATGAATAAACTTGTTTTCCTTTGTTGACTTCTTGTCCGAATCTTTCTCTCTCTTGATCAATGGCCTTCTTGGCGGACCGCTTTTTCTTCCTCCATAGCCAAACGACAGCTTTTCTATCTCTCTCGATCGCTCTTTTGTTAATTTCTCGTTCTTCTTCCAACAAACGGATGCCGCTCATTCTTTCTTTTTCCACAAATATGAACCGACTCGCCGCCTTTTGTATTTTTGCCTCAGAAATGGAGGGCATCTTTTTGGTAAAGAGTATTCTTGTCATTCAAATCTGCATTTAATTTCTTCATTTGTTTAATGATCCCCTCCCGCCGCCGACTTCTAGGCTTGCCTTATAGAGTTCGCCGCGTGTTGGGTCCGTTGAATGTCCATTTTCTTTTAACTTCCTCGAGCTCACTCCTTAAGATATCGGCTTGACGGTACCACCCTTTGTCAGCTCCTCGAGTGACACCGTTGGTCCTTGATTAGATTCGGGAATCACATTATTAACCTCAAACGCCTCCAAAGATCGTAATCTGGGTAGTCATGTGCTCGGTGTCTCCTTCCACCCCGATCCGATAACAATGATCCTGTGCCCTCATGATGGTCTGAATTTTTCCTTTGAACTCTCCTTTGAAAAGAAATTCAGTTTGGCTTAATCCGCGGTATTGGGAATGAATCGCCGTGATCCGAATCAAGCCGAGACACTAAAAGTGGAGCACAAGCGATCCTCCATGTAATCCTAACATCATCACCAATCAAGTCACCACAATCAGATAGAAAATAATTGACTTTACCGAGCCATGGGACCTCCATGCTATGTCTTCATCTTGAATGTTCCTCAAGAAACTGGTCCACATTTTTGTTTTCAAATCTTCGCCATTCCTTTGCTAAGTATTCTCGTAAAGGCGAAAAACCTTGGAAAGATATCCCCGCAGACCCAAGGCTTGTCTTCCACATGTGACTGATCCATACTTGTAATAGCTGTGCGCATCCTCGAAAACGCCCTTCTTCATGTTTCCGCCAGCGCTCAAGGAAATGAAAGTCTCGACCAAAATTGCTGGTACCGGGTTTGCTTTCCGCTTTACCCGCTCAAACAAATCCGTAATGGCTATGTCAATGTTCCCGAGTACTGGGAAGATCACCAAGCCATATATTCCTAAAGCGAATAAGTCCATTTTCTTTGCCTCGTCTGATGTGTCAATATGATGTCCCGAATACTCTCCCATGCAAAGATCAGATTATCTCCTCGGATTTGAAGGAGGCCACTAACCCAATCATCACTCATTCCCCGCAAAGGCTTTGAGTTTCGCAGTTGTAATTATGATTCCTTGAGGCTTCGCGAGATCCAATCTTCCCCAATATTTTTCTGGTTAAGTAAAGCAGTGTACTTTTCTACCGTAGGCATCATGTCTTGCCCATTGAAGGTGAAGAAGCAAAAACCGGATTCCAAAATCGACTATAGCTCGGAGTAGGGGCTGGTTAATCCGAACATATAATAGCCGCGCGATGTCGCCATAACTATCGCTAAATAAGTCTTGTAGCCTTCGGTCCCATCTTTCCCAAATGCTTTGAAGATCCCACAAGTCGCTCGCTGGAGACTCACATAGGTGTATCCAGCTATTACGCGTCAAGTTAGGCGCATCGTCCCCTTGGATTTTCTCGTTGACCTCACCAATGTCCGATCGACAAATTAAGCTCTTTCTTTCCTAAGACACCTTTTTTCCATAGTGAAAGACTTTCCGATCAGGCAAACCACTTGATCCAAGACTTTATGCGATGCAAATGCAATGATGTATGAGAAAAAGAACAAAAAGCGAAAAGAAAACAAGTCACATTTTATAAAGTAAATAAAATGACAAAATAAATAGAAATAAACACACAAAATAAATTTATCCCGCCTAAAACCTAAGGTTATCCGCATGGCTCTAACAGGTGGGGTTTCTATGTTCTCTACATGCAGTGTTGGTGCTAGAGGTACCCGAATTGTCCTTGCTGTCCCCTACTAAGGGTAGCAAGGCCCCGATCATCACCCATTATAGGCTCCTTTCAACCGGGTTCAATCTGGGGGACCCATTCGCTTATGCCCGCACGAAGGAACGATATCCTTACGAAAAGCATAAGGTACTCGAGCCCAAGGTACTTGCTAGGCCCATACGGAGAACGATATCTCCACGAAAGCATTAGCGCTTTCCCCCACTTAAAAAGACGGGTTTATATGCCATATTTTAAATGAAAGCTTGACTTTTTTTTTTGAAAACAAAATGTCCCCAAATGTTTTTTCTTTCAAAAGTTTTTTTTGAAATGTTTTTTTTTCAAAAGTGTTTGTGATATTTAAAAATATTTATTCCGCAGGGTTTACAAAAACCTTATAAAAATGGAGTCGCCACCGCCACTTAGGTAGGCCGACACCACAAAACCGTAGATTCAAAAGACAGGGTTCGGGAGTCGGTTACGGATGGGGAAGGATTAGCACCCCCACACCGCCCAAAAAATTGGTACTTTAATAATTACCGCTTTATTAATATTGGATTTTCCGATTAAAGTGACGATTATTTTAAATTTCGGTCATAATTGTGAATATATTTTAGGGTCCTGTTATCCGAGAATAAACGCCAACCACTATCACTACGCTTGATACCGCCCCGCTTACGCTTCTGGATAAAAGGACACCGCATTAACAATTTATATATCATATGCAATCTTAGTGGCAAAATATAAAACATGGTGAAAATATTTAAGTGTAGTAAATATTGTCATAATGAATATTAATCTAACATAGATGATATTCTAGATTAAAACATGCATATACATATTATTCTAAATAATAGATAAAAACAACTATCATATGTCAAAATAATAAGGCAGAATAAATATATATATACGAACAAATATTTCAAAAAGACATGTATACTGATAATAAAACATATTTCAACATATACGGTCAACATATCGTAAAAAAGGGTAAATATACTAACATGTAGCCCTAAAAAATAAGAAAGCTCACACACATATAAAATACAAAATACGCTATGTACGAATCAATTAAAACATAATATGCTTGATATGAATAACTGATAAAAAAACGAATATCATACTTGACACATATATATACATATAAACATAAAATGAGTCATATACGGAAACATAAAATGAAATAATATCCACATATACGATTATAATTCAACAATAATATTTACAAAGAAAATAGGATCAAAATGAAAGGAAAATGAAAATCAAAGGAATGTAAATTAAAGAGCAATAACATGTAATTTAGGGACGAAATCAAAAACAAATAAAACCTACAAAGACCAGAGTTGTAATTATACCAAGGGGGAGACTAAAATGAAAATTTCAAAAACGCTGGGTGATTAAGGGCGAATTTTACCATTCGTAAACCGATCGTGTAATTTAGTGACTAAATTGTGACTTTTTGAAAACTCGTGGGGACTGGATCGTGATTATACCATGCGGCAAGACAAAAATGAAAATATTGAAAACGCGTGGGATTAAGTGTGTAATTTACCCATTTAGTAAAATAATAACACCTATATAACGGCTATTTTCAAAGCCGAAACCAAATTTTCCCCATTTTTCATTTCATTCTTCGCCAAATATCCCACGCCATCTTTTTCTCTCAAGTGTTCTTGAGAAACCTGTAATCCGGCGGCGGGCCGTCAGATTTTCTCGCCGCCGCCGCCGCTAAACCGGCGCCGGTGGGACTCCCAAATACACACAAAACCTTCCTCTTGTCGTTCTCAACATGAATCCATGGTTGATTCAGAGGATCCCCTTTATTTACCCTAGATCTAAGAAATACGAACCCAAAATATATTTTTTCTTTAGGTCAAAACGAGACCACAAGGGGTCTTCCTCCCTTTGTTCACTGGGATCTGCTTGTAGAAGCCGAAAGGCTTGTCACAGAGGAAGGGAAGACCCACGGACAAAGCCGAAGACTTCTTTACTTGTTTTCTTTTTTTTCTTTTGTACTTCAGATATGCATGCAAGGGAAACAGTAAGAAAAAAAAAGGCAAAAATTACCACCGGATCGCTTTTCCGATTTCTTGACTGTTACAAGTTTGGTTTTTACAAAACTTTCGCTTTTTGTGTTACTACTCTTCTCTTTTTTTTTTTGCCTGCCTTCTAAAAAATCCCAAATAAAATGCCCCATTTCATATATACCACTATCTCTCGTATTTTGGTGCAACTTGTATCTTCTTTTCCAGATCCGACATTTGCTTGTTATCTTTGGCATAATCAACGCTGGGATCAATATCGGCGCGGTGGTGGCGGTGGGTCATTTTCGCCAGAGGCCGACGATTTTCGGCCGTTAGATCGATCCGATCTAACGGCCGAGATGGCTTGAAGAACGATCGGCCCGATGAAGCCTCGATCCGATGAAACGGCTTCGATTTCGCCACGCGGAGCACCGCAATGAGGAGTCGTAACGCGCGGATCTTACGCGCGCGCGGGGGATAATAAAGCGCCCGCTGGACCACACGACCACACGCGCGGCACTCGAACGGTCCATACGCGCGAGTACGCGCCGCGCGATATATTTTTAACCTTCATTGCATCGTGGCCGCTGGATCGATCTTGATCCAACGCCCATAGTTACCGCACATTGTAATTAGATAGATTCGTAGTCAGGCCAAACGGGCTTTGTAATTGGATTTTTGTAATTGACTCGACTTTTTACTTGGGCTTAATATATATTTAATTTTACATTTAGTCAGCCCACTAATAATAATAATAATTATAACAAATCGTATATGTACATACGAAAAATATATATTTCATATTATACGGTCATTAATTAATAATATTCTAGTATCCATATGTATAATTAATATGACATCTACATACGCTTATACCCTAGATACATACGTGACATACATACAACCCTAATACGTATAAACGTAGCTTATACATGTACACACCTTATATTAGTAACATTCACATAATAAACATACATGCAATAGTAATACATTTAAGTAAAATGAGTGATTACAGCTTGCCTCTTTGCTTGTTCTCATGAAATGGGAAACAATGCAAAGATTCATAAGCACTCATTTTATCGACTTCCTCGCTTGTAGCCTCGAAAAACGAATTCTTTTGACATTTCCGCTTTTCTTGGTCAATCTTCAGCTCGTAAGTTCTTCCTATATAGAACTTCGTCACCTTCCGATCTTGGAGCTACAGTGCTCTTTCGACATTGAACCCTTCGCTCTGATTTTTATCGACTTCCCGCTTGTAGCTTTGGAAAACGAATTTTTTGGACATTTCCGCTTTTCCTGGTCAATCTTCAGGCTCGTAAGCTTCCTATATAGAACTTCGTCACCTTCCGATCCTCGAGCTACAGTGCTCTTTCGACATTGAACCTTCGCTAAAACGAATTCTTTGGACATTTCCGCTTCTTCCTTGGCCGAATCTTCGTGCTTGTAAGTTCTTCCTATATAGAACTTCGTTACCTTCCGATCTTGGAGCTACAACTTCTTTCGACATTGAACCTTCGCGATTTTTAGCTTTGGAAAACGAATTTTTTTGGACATTTCCGCTTTCCCTGGCCGAATCTTCAAACCTATATAGAACTTCGTCACCTTCCGATCCTGAGCTTGAACGACATTGAACCTTCGCTCGAATTCTTTTGACATTTCCACTTTTCCTTGGTTTCAGGCTTGTAAGTTCTTCCTATATAGAACTTCGTCACCTTCCGATCCTGAGCTACAGCTCTTTCGACATTGAACCCTTCGCCTTTTTTAGCTTTGGAAAACGAATTCTTTTGGACATTTCCGCTTTTCCTTGGCCGAATCTTCAGGCTTGTAAGTTCTTCCTATATAGAACTTCGTCACCTTCCGATCTTGGAGCTACATGCTCTTTCGACATTGAACCCTTCGCTTAAAGACAATGAAGCTCTGAGTCTTTCCTATATAAGACTTTTTGCTTTTGACACAACAGTTTCCTATATAACCCCGTGTCATAGGTGAATTGCTTTGACCGAGTTCTTCCTATATAGAATCATGAGTCTTCACCTTGGAGCCACTCGCCTCCTCCTATATAGAACTTTTTATGCCTGAATCTCGTGAGCCACAGTGTTCTTTTTTTCGACACGTAACCCTTCGCCCTAAGACGATGGAGCTCGTAGTCTTTCCTATATAAGACTCTTTGCCTTTGACATAGCAGATCTCCTATATAATCTTGCGTGTCATGGGTGAATTTCTTTGACCGGGAGTTCTTCCTATATAGAATCATGAGTCTTCACCCTAGAGTCTGTTAGTCCTTCCTATATAGAACTTTCAGCTTCTTCTCAAGCCTCTGAGAGAGAGTTCTTCCTATATAGAACCTTCTCCGTAGCTTGAAAACATGTGCCTTTATGTCAAAACATTGTCTCCTCATTTGGGACTCACATCATGATGACCCTTGATGTCTCTTTTTGATCTGCAAATACCTGAGATGAAAACAAAATGCTATGACAAATGAATGAATTGACATGCTCCTAATCCTAGTGATGTTTGACTATTCATGATGCATGAGCTTTAATATCATGGTGGGTTTGTTTTGGTCCTTTTGCCGCTTGCTTTCTCCTTTGTTACGGCATCGATACCCTTCTTTCACCGCCAAGTTCAACCGCCTCGATCTTTCTCTTTTTCAATTCTGACTTGAATTTTAAAGCGCCTTTTCGGTTTTCACTTTAGAGAGATTTTTTTTTTTTTTTAAAAGTGCCCTTCTGGTTTTCCCCCCGAGATTTCTTTGTTATCTCGTATGCTTTTCTTGAATAGATAGGACATGTGCCATCGGTTACCCTATCAGGTTGTTTGAAGCTTCCCGCCTTCCCGATCGATACCATTTAGGGAACTTAAAGGACGGAGTTAACTGCTTTTTTGATTACCTGCAATTTTCAAGGTAAAATCATAGTAATGCTTCAAATCTCTTGTTTCATTATAAGCCTATGTTATCCTATCCGACTGAAAATTGACAAGGAGGCTAGGAATGGATGCTCAAAACATGGTTTTATTAGGATTAAGGGCTTTGAGATATCTTAGAAAGAAAGGTATGACACGTATAAGTTAAATACAAGATCTCTCATTATCTTCGATATGAATGACACATGATCCTGTAACTGGTGTAGAATTTTTGCCTCAAGCTTCCTCTTCATGATGCTCATGGGGATACTCTTCTCTTCGGATTATTTAACTTACCCGAGCCGCCTTTTGCGGGTTTTCAACTCGAGTCCTTCCTTTGCTTCAAGACGCCTGGTTTTGAGTTTTCATCCCGAGCTCTCCATTTTTTTAGAGATAGTATTTCTTGACGGCATCAGAATTTACGGGATTTTTCAGCTCGCCCCCGCCCATTTCTCAAGGATTAGGCTCCTCCCGAGAAGGCCTTCTTTACGACGTATGGTCCTTCCCAATTGGGCATCCATTTTCCTCGAGAATCTTTCTCGATTGGGAGGATTCTCTTGAGTACCAGATCCCTTTCTTTGAATTCTCTTGGGCACACTTTTGTTGTAAGCCCGAACCATCCGCTTTTGGTACATCCGACCATGACAAATGGCTTTTAGTCTTTTTCACAATGAGATTTAGCTGGTCGATTCGCCTCGCACCCATTCAGCTTTCTTCCAGCTTTACTTTGTTTAAGACTCGAGGGGACGGAATCTCTACCTCAATTGGGAGTACCGCTTTGCACCGCACACCAAGGAGTAGGGTGTTGCCCCGCTGATGTGCGAATGGACGCCCTATAGGCGGTAAGGGCGAAAGGTAACTTCTCATGCCAATCCTTGTAGGTATCCGTAGTTTTTGCTATGATCTTCTTTATATTTTTGTTTGCCGCCTAACGCTCCCATTCATTTTAGGACGATAGACTCGTGGAATTATGGTGTGTTATTTTGAATTGAGTGCACACGCCCTTTATCATTTTGTTGTTCGGGATTGGAAGCATTATCGGTGATGATCCTCTCTCGCAATCCGTGACGACAAATAATTTCCTTCCTTAAGAACTTACAAACTGTAGTCCTGTGATATTGGCGTAAGACGCTGCTCTACCCATTTGGTGAAGTAGTCTATGGCGACCAAAATGAAACGGTGCCCATTGAGGCCTTCGATGGATCTCGCCTGATAACGCCCATGCCCCATGCCGCGAAAGGCCACGAGAATTCATGGTGTGTAGAGGCGATGGGGTGCATGAATTTTGTCAAAGATAAATTTGGCATTTGTGGCATTTCCCGCGAATCGATGCAATCTCCTCCATGGTCAACCGTAAATAACCAGATCTCATAATTTTTCGGCTATAGACAACCCGCTGGCGTGCGCTCCACGTATCCCGCCATGTACTTCGCTAAGATTTCTTCGCCTCCCGGGGCATCCACACATCTCAAAGAATGTTTGATCATGACTTTTCCTATACAGATCTCCCCATCTAGGACATATTTCGCTGCCATTTTTCTCGAGCGCTTTTCTCATTATTGTCGCTTGCCCTTCGATACTTTCGAGCTTGACATATTGCAGATATCATAGTACCATGGATTTCCGCAATCTCTTCCTCAGTATATTACAACAATGAGCAGGCTTTTCAAATGTCTCGATCTCAATGGGTCTCATTTCCGCCTGTGTGTTTGTTTTAAACATGGATGCCAAGGTTGCCAACGATCCGCCATCCGATTTTCTTCTCTCGGGGTAGGTAATTGAAGTTGACCTTTTCGAACTCTTTGACGAGCTCTTGGATTAATTTGTGATATTTGACCAACTTCGGTCTCTCGGTTTCCTACTCCCGCAAATTGGTAAATGACTAGGACGAATCTCCAACACTCAAGTTCCTTAACCTTTCTCTCGATGGCTGAGTTTAATCCCATGATGCAAGCTTCAGATTCAGCTATATTGTTTGTGCGTAAGAATTCCAATCTGCTGGTGAAAGGATAATATACGCCCTCGTGAGAGATTAGCACGCCCCTATCCCATGTCCGAGGGCGTGGAGGCTCTGGCCAAGTAAAGTTTCCATGACACATCATCTCAAATCTCTTCTTCTGTTGTAATGCACATCAAGTCTTCGTCTGGGAAACTAAAGTTCAATGCCTCATAGTCATCCGGCACGACTTGCCAGAAATCAGCTACGCACTTTTTACGGCTTTTTGATTGACATATACGATGTCGAATTCGATAAGAGCATCCGCCATCGAGCCATCCTTCCCGCTAGTGCCGGGCGCCCATTAGAACTTTAATGGGTCTAGCTTGGATATCAACCGTAGTATGGTACAACAGTAACGCCTGAGTCGCTTGGTAGCCCAAACTAGAGCGCAAATACGCTTCGACCGGGCGGGTACCGTGTTTCGCAATCGCTGAATTTCCGCTTAGGTAATAGATGGCCGCTTCCTTCTTTCTTGACTCATCGTGTTGCCCTAGTACGCATCCCATTGAATTCTCAAGACCGTTAGGTAGAGAATTAGTGGTCGACCGGGTACCGGCGCGACTAAAATTGGAGCATTTGTCGTGTACTTTTGATCTTTTCTAGGGCCTTTTGACATTCTTCATCCCACACGCTGTAATTATTCTTTCTAAGAAGTCCAAGACCGGGTCGCATTGATTGGTTAATTGGGAAATGAAACGAGAGATATAATTCAGCCTCCCTAGGAAACCGCGAACTTCCTTTTATGCGGGGGTGGTGAAAGGTCCTGATGGCTTTCACTTTATCGGGATCAATCTCAATCCTCTTCTCGCTTACTACGAACCCTAGGAGTTTTCCGTAAGTAACGGCGAAGGTACATTTGGCAGATTGAGCCTTAGTTGGTACTTCCGTAGTCTTTGGAATAGTTTCTTTAAGTTCTCAGAGGTGCTCTTCCTCCGCTCGAGATTTGGCAATCATATCATCGACGATACTTCTATTTCTTTGTGCATCATGTCATGGAAAAGAGTCACCATTGCTCTTTGGTACGCTGCCCTCGCATTCTTTAGCCCAAATGGCATTACTTGGTAACAAAAAGTGCCCCACATGGTTATGAATGTGGTTTTCCATGTCGTTAGGATCCATCTTTATCTGGTTGTATCCTCGAGAAGCCATCCATAAAGGAAAACCATGAATGTCCCGCGTGTTGTCAACCAACGGTCAATATGTGGCAGAGGGAAGTTGTCTTTTTGGGCTAGCTCGATTCAGATCCCTATAATCTACACACATACGAACTTTCCCGCCTTTCTTTGGTACTGGTACAATGTTTGCAACCCACTGGGTATTTGGCTACTTCCAAGAATCCAAAGATCAAATTGCTTTTTCACTTTTCTCGGATCTTTAACAAAGATATCCGCCTCATTCTCCGGTTTTTGTCAGATCGGGTTTGCACTCCGACTTTGTTGGCAATTTGTGCACCACTATGTCGGTATTTAATCCCGGCATATCTTGATAAGTCCAGCGAAGACATCCTTGAATTCTTGAAGCAGGCTATCAGTTCATGCTTGGTTTTTGAGGAAATCGCTGCTCCTATTTTTATTTCTCTTCTCGCTTCTTCAGTCCCTAAGTTGACAATTTCGCTTTCTTCTTGGGGGGCATAATCGCCTTTCTTCGTCCGCCCACCATTCTCTTTAATTCTTCCGGGACCTCAATTTCTATTTCATCATATCCTCCTCCGCTTCCTCCGAGACCTCGTGGCTTTCAAACTTACTCCAGTGATTGGATCCAAAGATTATTCATATCGCCGATCATGAGCGACCTGCATTAAATGAGAATGAATTGTATTGGGAAAGAGACGGCTTTACATGAAGGGAATGAATATGAAGAATGTATGAATGGAATAAATGAGACTTTGGCCTTTTTTTTTTTTAAGAAAGTGGGGATATTTCATTTCAATCAAAAAGTTAACATAGGTGCCCCATACAAGAGATCCCCATTGTCTATGGGCAAAAACAAAAGGTTGATTCGAGCATTACTCGATCTATTCCTAAAAACTACAGGTAAATCAATGCAGCTCCAGCTATTGAGTGTCTCCCCGGATGGCAAGGGCGGATGTTGGTCAACATTTTGCTACCTCGGTCCTCTTCAAATATCATGTTGATGCACATCCCTTCAAATGCTTTACTGATCATTTCCTCCTCGCCAAGTTCATCATTTTTCTTCATTGTCTCTCCAATATCTTGACCTGGCCGGTAGAAATCCTCCGAGATGAAAGTGGCTTTTAAACTAGGAAAGGACATCGACCTCCACGGAATGTCTTCTCCTTTAGATCTAGCTTTCCTTTGTTCCTCTTTTCTCTTATATTCTTCTTTCTTCTGTTGGACACTTGGTTGGTAACCCAGCCCAAACGATCCTTCTTGGTAATGATATTCTTGGGTCTCGTGTTTCTTGTAATTTCTTCCCAACCCTTTTTCCTAATTTGGCCTCGCCCAGAGTTTCGCGATGGTCATCTTGGTACAATTAGATAACCTAGGGTAGGGGATCCGGTTTCTCCTCAAACGAATGTGGCATTTACTAGTTCTAATGCTCTAACGAGCATTCTGCAGCTTCTTCATCATTTTGAATGTAGGGGGTGTCTGATGTCACTAAGCAACAAATTCATGCTCGCTTCTCACGTGACCAATTTGCCTCAACTACAAATTTTAATTTCGATGCAATGATGATGGGACAACTCCCGCGAGAGGGATCCACGGTCTTCCCAACAAGCAAATGTAAGATGGTTTTATGTCCATTACCACAAAATCGATCACATATTCAGCTTGGTCCGATCAATAGGGGTATCTCAATTTTCCCCATTGTTCCTTTTTGCGTACTCATCAAGGCCCTTACCGAGTTGTAGCAAGGCTTTAGGTGCGAACTATCTATTGGTAATTTTTGCAGGTTACCATAGGCAAGACATTCAATGCTGACCCGTTGTCGATTAGTACGCCTGTAATACATACCTTTTGCAAAGGGTAGTGATGTTAAGGGCTTTAGTGGACCCCTTCCTTCTTCCGGGATCTCATCATCACCGAACGTGATATGATTATAGGCGAATATGCCCCACTATCATGTCCAGATTTGTTACGTAAAATGTCCTGGGGCACAAAAGTTTGATTCAAAGACTTTTAATAGTGTCTCCCGATGCTTCTCTCAACTCAAGAGTAATTCCAAAGACTCGATCCTGGCCGGTTGCTTCCGTAGTTGTTCCACTACGCTGCACTCGCTATGTCTCAAGAACTTTAGAAATTCTTTTGGCCCGGGCCTCGCCACCGCTTTCATTTATCCTTTGGGGAGGTTCTTCTCCAAATATCTGTGGCAGGCTAATCACTGTATTCTTTCCCTATCTTTTTCAATGCTTCTCAAAGCTTCGAGGAATAACATCGGCCGCTTCCCGTGAAATGGCCTCGCCTCACCAACGCTCACATTATTTTGGCTTTGTTGGTCTTCCAAATAGCTCTTTTACCTGCTCGTGTTTTGATTTTTCTCATGGTCACATTCGCGCATAATTCCAGGAATTTGTCGCATGTCTTTGAAACGGGAATGGAGATGGTGCTGAAATGACGATCTTCGGATTTATCCTTGCTGGTTTCTCCTTGGGAGACACCTGCATTCCCTACCCCGAGAGATGATGAAAGGCCTATCCTTCCCATATCTAGTTTTGGGGGTATCTCGCCATGTGTACGCCTGATCCCTTCCCCATGGGTTCCTCAAGAATTCAATTTGTTTTCCATCTATCAACTTCTCGCACCAATTTCTTGAACTCATCACATTCTTGGATATCGTGCCTTTCAAATTCGATGGAATTCGCAATACTTTCCACATTCTTTTTCTCGCTTTATTATCATGCCTTTATTGATCATACGAGCCATGCATAATCATGAAATACCCACCGTAAAGAGACTTGACTTCGACACGCCATCCTCCTTATTCTCCTCGGTAAAACCTTCTTCTATAGCATTTACCCTCTCGCTCCCATGATTAGGCAAATGGGTTGTTGGCTACGCTAGGTTCTTCAAACTTCAATATCCCGAATCAATTAAGTTCTCGCATGCTTTTGAAGGCAAGGCGCTTCTCGGGGGGTGTCCAGGATACCGCCGTGATAGTCGCAATGTGCGCTTGGATTATACCAAGGCGGGAAGGGTGGATTGACAGATTAACGATGTATGGTCGGACCAAGTCCGCTTCATACAACCGGGAATAAAGTTCTGAGTATGAAACCGCAGGGAGTGAAAGTTCTCCTCTCTTTATCCTTTCTCGTGACTCTTTCATCTCTTTGATTCGAATTTTGCGTTTTTCCCACAGTGCTTGGGGCTGTGAGACTGTGAAGTTCTTCGAGGCGGTATAGGTACTGGTGGTGTTTACTTCACTTCTCTTGTTGTACTTTCGAGACCCTTCCCCACCATCAATTCTCGCGCGCTCTTGATTGCTAGTTCGAGAGACTCTCCACCCCGATCAAGTCGGCGAAACACTGTGTTGTGTTATTGATGAGGCGATCAAGAGTGCCCTTTCAAAGTATTGACAAATAATGGCGTGATTTCATGCTCCGGGATAGGTGGCTGGATTTGGGCGGCCACTTTCCACACCTTTGGGCATATTGTCGCAAGCTTTCATTGACTTCGCCCCATATTTTCTAGCATAATTCTCGCTAGGGATCATGTCTGTTACATGTTTGTATTGCTCGGAAAATGCTTTAGACAAATCTTTCCATGTCTTGACATTTGCTTTGCTTAACCGAGTATACCAACGTAATGCTGCTCCAGCTTAGACTATCCCGAAACAAAGGGATCAAGAGCTTTTCATCTTTATGGTAAGTCGCCATTTTTCTCGCAATACATCGTTATGTGTGCGTATGACATGTGGTTCCGCCATATTTATCAAACTCCGCGTTTTGAATTTTGGTGGCAAGACAAGATCGTACACTAGACTTAGATCACTAGCGTTGTTTCGATTTTTCATTTGATTGTAACGCTTTAAATTTTTCTTCCATGAGGCGAAATCTTTCTTCCCACTTTCTTTCTACCTCATTCCCGATCTTTTCGACCATGTTTAGGTCCGCACTTCTTCTTCATACAAAGATTTCGGTATCAAGGGGTTGAGTCTCGTGTGCCCCTACTTGAAAGCCGGAAGACATTCCCGTAGGGTCAATATACATCTTCCTAGCCTGGGTTTGGTGCAGTTGGTTGAACCTTGAAGTGAGCCGGGGTACCTTCCGCTCGAATATTTTCTCCTTCTACTGCTTTTCCGAGACTTTTCGCCAAAGAATGCCAAGTATGTCGATACTATTGAAGTTTGTGATCAGGCAACTGATCACTAAGGCTTCTCTCGGGCCTCTTCAAGCCTTGACTCGAGCCTCTCGCCGCCTCTTTCTAGATTGATTATTCTTTCTTCCATGAGCTTTCTTTGTAGCCGGGTAAAGTATATGTGATGAATGATTACGGGTTAACACACCGAATGCCACAATATTCATACTGTTAATATGGTTGTAAAAATAAATGCATGTACAATGATGCAAATGTTATGATGCAAATGCAAGAATGCATGCAGACAAGGTATCGTTCCACTGGTAATCACCCTTTGAATTACTTTTACGGAATTAAAGGGTCTTGATTACAACAAAATTCATGTTACAAAGTAAAGATCCCTAGTACAAAAGATCTAATTATAACACGTAGTCCTATAGATAGACTCTAGCTCTATCCCCTAACTTTCCAATTGCCTTGAGCAGCTTGAGGAACCTAGGAGCTTCTTCCATTCCCGGGCTATAAAAGGTCGGAGTGTCTCACCTCGACGGCTAAATCATTTACGTGTCCGCGACTCGCTGTATGTCCACCATTAGATTTGCATAGTACTCGGTCTCCTCGTCTTGTACCATTCGAGCAGCGTCGCGTAATCTCTTTTGCCAATAGGTGTCCCCCCTACCTGCAGCTTCTCCTCGAACACATTAATTCTTTCCTTGTAATCCTCCACAACCGCTTCGAGGGATCCGATTCGTGCTCGTAATACACCCACTTCACGCTTTCTTTTCTCGCAGCTCCGCGAAAATTATTCCTACGGGCAAGACATTTGAAGTGAGTGTTCGACTTCCGCCATCTTTTTTCTTTTAATCCGTCATTTTGACTTTGGCTTTGCCCCAAACTTTGAAGAGTGTCATCGCATGCTTTTAGATCTCTAACAAATTGCTTTTGCTATTCATGGATTTTCTTTTCCATACGGCGACACTTTCTCTCTCATGATGAACAGCTTGTTTTTCCTTTGTTGACTTCTTGTGTCCGAATCTTTCTCTCTGATCAATGGCCTTCTTGGCGGACCGCTTTTTCTTCCTCCATAGCCAAACGACAGCTTTTCTATCTCTCTCTCGATCGCTTTTTTGTTAATTTCTCGCTCTTCTTCCAACAAACGGATGCCGCTTCATTCTTTCTTTTTCCACAAATATGAACCGACTCGCCGCCTTTTGTATTTTTGCCAGTAATGAGGGCATCTTTTTGGTAAAGAGTATTCTTGTCATTCAAATCTGCATTTAATTTCTTCATTGCCTAATGATCCCCCCCGCTCGTCGACTTCTAGGCTTGCCTTATAGAGTTCGCCGCGTGTTGGGTCCGTTGAATGTCCATTTTCTTTTAACTTCCTCGAGCTCACTCCTTAAGATATCGGCTTGACGGTACCACCCTTTGTCACCTCGAGTGACACCGTTGGTCCTTGATTAGATTCGGGAATCACATTATTAACCTCAAACGCCTCCAAAGATCGTAATCTGGGGTAGTCATGTGCTCGTGTCTCCTTCCACCCCGATCCGATAACAATGATCCTGTGCCCTCATGATGGTCTGAATTTTTCCTTTGAACTCTCATTTGAAAAGAAATTCAGTTTGGCTTAATCCGCGGTATTGGGAATGAACTGCCGTGATCCGAATCACCGAGACACTAAAAGTGGAGCACAAGCGATCCTCCATGTAATCCTAACATCATCACCAATCAAGTCACCACAATCAGATAGAAAATAATTGACTTTACCGAGCCATGGGACCTCCATGCTATGTCTTCATCTTGAATGTTCCTCAAGAAATCGTCCACATTTTTGTTTTCAAATCTTCTCGCCATTCCTTTGCTAAGTATTCTCGTAAAGGCGAAAAACCTTGGAAAGATATCCCGCAGACCCGCGGCTTGTCTTCCACATGTGACTGATCCATACTTGTAATAGCCAGCGCATCCTCGAAAACGCCCTTCTTCATGTTTCCGCTAGCGCTCAAGGAAATGAAAGTCTCGACCAAAATTGCTGGTACCGGGTTTGCTTTCCGCTTTACCCGCTCGAACAAATCCGTAATGGCTATGTCAATGTTCCCGAGTACTGGGAAGATCACCAAGCCATATATTCCTAAAGCGAATAAGTCCATTTTCTTTGCCTCGTCTGGATGTGTCAATATGATGTCCCGAATACTCTCCCATGCAAAGACTCAGATTATCTCCTCGGATTTGAAGGAGGCCACTAACCCAATCATCACTCATTCCCGCAAAGGCTTTGAGTTTCGCAGTTGTAATTATGATTCCTGAGGCTTCGCGTAGATCCAATCTTCCCGAATATTTTTCTGGTTAAGTAAAGCAAAGTGTACTCTTCTACCGTAGGCATCATGTCTTGCCCATTGAAGGTGAAGAAGCAAAAACGGATTCCAAAACGACTATAGCTCGGAGTAGGGGCTGGTTAATCCGAACATATAATAGCCGCGCGATGTCGCCATAACTATCGCTAAATAAGTCTTGTAGCCTTCGGTCCCATCTTTCCCAAATGCTTTGAAGATCCCACAAGTCGCTCGTTGAGACTCACATAGGTGTATCCAGCTATTACGCGTTCGTTAGCGCATCGTCCCCTTGGATTTTCTCGGTTGACCTCACCAAATGTCCGATCGACAAATTAAGCTCTTCTTTCCTAAGACACCTTTTTTCCATAGTGAAAGACTTTCCGATCAGGCAAACCACTTGATCCAAGACTTTATGCGATGCAAATGCAATGATGTATGAGAAAAAGAACAAAAAGCGAAAAGAAAAAACAAGTCAAGATTTATAAAGTAAATAAAATGACAAAAAAAAATAGAAATAAACACACAAAAACAAATTTATTTATCCCGCCTAAAACCTAAGGTTATCCGCATGGCTCTAACAGGTGGGTTTCTATGTTCTCTACATGCAGTGTTGGTGCTAGAGGTACCCGAATTGTCCTTGCTGTCCCCTACTAAGGGTAGCAAGGCCCCGATCATCACCCATTATAGGCTCCTTTCAACCGGGTTCAATTCGGGGGACCCATTCGCTTATGCCCGCATTTAAGGAACGATATCCTTACGAAAAGCATAAGGTACTGAGCCCCGAGGTACTTGCTAGGCCCATACGGAGAACGATATCTCCACGAAAGCATTAGCGTTTTCCCCACTTAAAAAAAAAACGGGTTTATATGCCATATTTTAAATGCGTTAAAATAAACGCGCAATTATGACCGAATGTTAATTTAATAGTTACTTTAATCCGGAATTTCCAATATTAGTAAAGCGGTAATTATTTTAAAAGCTTGACTCTCATTTGTTTTTGAAAAACAAAAATGTCCCAAATGAGTCGCCATCTCAGAGCGAAAGGTCTTGCTAAATAAAAACGATAATATTTTTTGAAATGTTTTTTTCAAAAGTGTTTGTGATATTTAAAAATATTTATTCCGCATGGTTTACAAAAACCTCATAAAAATGGAGTCGCCACCGGCCACTTAGGTAGGCCGGACACCACAAAACCAGAGATTCAAAAGACAGGTTCGGGAGTCGGTTACGGATGGGGAAGGATTAGCACCCCACACCGCCCAAAAAAAATTGGTACTTTAATAATTACCGCTTTATGAATATTGGATTTTCCGGATTAAAGTGACGATTATTTTAAATTTCGGTCATAATTGTGAATATATTTTAGTGGTCCTGTTATCCGAGAATAAACGCCAACCACTATCACTACGCTTGATACCGCCCCGCTTTACGCTGGATAAAAGGACACCGCATTAACAATTTATATATCATATGCAATCTTAGTGGCAAAAATATAAAACATGGTGAAATATTTAAGTGTAGTAAATATTGTCATAACAGAATATTAATCTAACATAGATGATATTCTAGATTAAAACATGCATATACATATTATTCTAAATAATAGATAAAAACAACTATCATATGTCAAAATAATAAGGCAGGAATAAATATATATATACGAACAAATATTTCAAAAAGACATGTATACTGATAATAAAACATATTTCAACATATACGGGTCAACATATCGTAAAAAAAGGTAAATATACTAACATGTAGCCCTAAAAAATAAGAAAGCTCACACACATATAAAATATGTAAATACGCTATGTACGAATCAATTAAAACATAATATGCTTGATATGAATAACCAGATAAAAAACGAATATCATACTTGACACATATATATACATATAAACATAAAATGAGTCATATACGGGAAACATAAAATGAAATAATATCCACATATACGATTATAATTCGAACAATAATATTTACAAAGAAAATAGGACTGAAATGAAAGGAAAATGAAAATCAAAGTGATGTAAATTAAAGAGCAATAACATGTAATTTAGGGACGAAATCGAAAAACAAATAAAACCTACAAAGACCAGAGTTGTAATTATACCAAGGGGCAGACTCAAAATGAAAATTTCAAAAACGCGGGGGGTGATTAAGGGCGTAATTTTACCATTCGTGTGCTGATCGTGTAATTTAGTGACTAAATTGTGACTTTTGAAACTCGTGGGGACTGGGATCGTGATTATACCATGCGGCAAGACAAAAATGAAAATATTGAAAACGCTGTGGGATTAAGTGTGTAATTTACCCATTTAGTAAAATAATAACACCTATATAACGGCTATTTTCAGTGCCGAAACCAAATTTTCCCATTTTTCATTTCATTCTTCGCCAAATATCCCACGCTCATCTTTTTCTCTCAAGTGTTCTTGAGAAACCTGTAATCCGGCGGCCGGCGTCAGATTCTTCCACGCCGCCGCCGCCGCTAACCGCGCGGGGACTCTCAAATACACCAAAACCTTCCTCTTGTCGTCCTCAACATGAATCCATGGTTGGATTCAGAGGATCCCCTTTTATTTACCCTAGATCTAAGAAATACGAACCCAAAAATATATTTTCTTTAGGTCAAAACGAGACCACAAGGGGTCTTCCTCCCTTTGTTCACCGATCTGCTTGTAGAAGCCGAAAGGCTTGTCACAGAGGAAGGGAAGACCCACGGACAAAGCCGTAAGACTTCTTTACTTGTTTTCTTTTATTTTCTTTTGTACTTCGATATATGCATGCAAGGGAAACAGTAAGAAAAAAAAAAGGCAAAAATTACCACCGGATCGCTTTTCCGATTTCTTGACTGTTACAAGTTTGGTTTTACAAAACTTTCTGCTTTTTTGTGTTACTACTCTCTCTTTTTTTTTTTTTTCCTCCTCTCTAAAAATCCCCTGCTACAACAGCCCCATTTCATATATACCACTATCTCTCGTATTTTGGTTGCAACTTGTATCTTCTTTTCCAGATCCGACATTTGCTTGTTATCTTTGGCATAATCAACGCGGGGATCAATATCGGCGCGGTGGCGGTGTGGTCATTTCGCTAGAGGCCGACGCGATTTCGGGCGTTAGATCGATCCGATCTAACGGTCGAGATGGCTTGAAGAACGATCGGCCCGGATGAAGCCTCGATCCGATGAAACGGCTTCGATTTCGCCACGTGGAGCATCGCAATGAGGAGTCGAACGCTGTGGATCTTACGCGCGTGGGATAATAAAGCGTCCGCTCGTGGGGACCACACGCGCGCGTGGGATAATAAAGCGTCCGCACGTGGACCACACGCCCGCGCGTGGCACGAACGGTCCATACGCGTGAGTACGCGCCGGCGTATATTTTTAACCTTCATTGCATCGTGGCCGTTGGATCGATCTTGATCCAACGCCCATAGTTACCGCACATTGTAATTAGATAGGATTCGTAGTTGGGCCAAATGGGCTTTGTAATTGGATTTTTGTAATTGACTCTCGACTTTTACTTGGGCTTAATATATATATTTAATTTTACATTTAGTCACCCCTAATAATAATAATAATTATAATAACAATGTACATGTACATACGAAAATATATATTTTCATATTATACGGTCATTAATTAATAATATTCTAGTATCCATATGTATAATTAATATGACATCTACATACGCTTATACCCTAGATACATACGTGACATACATACAACCCTAATACGTACACGTAGCTTATACATGTACACACCTTATATTAGTAACATTCACATAATAAACATACATGCAATAGTAATACATTTAAGTAAAAATGAGTGATTACAGTCATCTAATGTAATTCTTAAAATGTTCACAGGGACTTACAGCCACAGGGCTCAAGAAGGACCAGAATTTTTTTGGAGACATAAATACTGTGTATAAGAGTGGCCGTACTACTGTGGATATGAAAGTTGATACCTATTCTAATGTACAGAAGATTTCTCCTTTCCAATTTTTTTGTTTGTGACTTCTCCATATTTGTGATTCAGTTTGCTGTATCACCTGCTTGTAGTTGGTGGTTGTTAAACCCTGATTATGTAATCTCAATAACTTTGTCCCTTTTCCTCTTTATTTTTTATTTGCTTTTCTGCAGGTGTCCACAAAAGTGACTGTCAATGATGCCTGGCCATGTTCCAAAGCTGCTATAAGTTTCAGGATACCTGATCACAAGTCTGGCAAGGTTAGTGCATGAATGTTAACAGTATACATTGTAAAATGACAGTCTTAATTTCACATAGTAACTAAGGTATTCCCCGTATTATTATTATTATTGTTGTTGTTAATTTTCTGGCCATGCACTTTTCATGTGGTGGGGATTGTGTTAATGCTGACTGTTGGTCATTCCTATTCTATTGCTTACTACATATTTACCAAGGCTGTAGTTGATATGGTTGTTGTTTTATTAAGCCTTCTTTTCATGCATGGTATCTCGTTCTACTTTCTGGGTATCATTTTATCTGGAAAAATGTTAATTTTTTAAAGTAAATCTGTTTGGTGGAAAATTATGCTCCAATTCTCTTGTTGACTCAAAAGAAAGATCATTGACAGTTACTTTTGTAGGAAATTATATTACCAAACACTTCAACCAACTGATTAAAGGCAGTAAACTAGCAATTTCTTGAGGTGTTGGTAATATAATTTTATGTTTGAGGAACTGAATCTGACTCTATATGCTTCATATCTCAGCTGGATGTCCAATATCTTCATCCTCATGCTGCTGTAGCTTTCAGCAACAATTGGCAGCAATGAGCTTTATTTGGGTGGTGAAGTTGGATTTGATACAGCTTCAGCTTCTTTTACCAAGTACACTGCTGGGATAAACTTGAACAAGCCAGATTTCTCTGCTGCTCTTTTGCTGTAAGTGTTTCAAGATCATCTACGTTAGGAGATATTTATTTCTTTTAGGTGTACGTCTAGCTGTATCTTTTTTATGCCAATACCTTCAGGCTTAAGTTGGGTTGGCAAGTGCTGCATCATGATCAGTTTATAACATCTTGTTAGCATTTTGGAAAATCTTAAGTGGGATTCAGATGATCCTAAATGTTGTTTGCACGTATTATGGTTGTCCTAGCCATTAATAAAGGTCTAAGGTAAGCCTCAAATACTTTAGATTTGAGCAGTTTACCGATAGTCATTGGGCTTTTCAAAAATTATTCTTGATCTCTAAACTTCGATTTCTACCAACCGGCTCTACGAACCTTATATGTAATAAAATGCAGTACTTCCACCTTATGTTTCAGTAAAGACCGACAGTTAATTTGTTCGTCACATAATTCCTTTTGGAGAAATTTTGTTTCTTGGCTGAATCTGAAATGGCCCACCCTTCTTTTAGTTTCTGCTCACTTTGGTCAAATTAAATGTGATTAAGTCTGCTAGCTAAGTTTGTGTGACCCGTATAGATTTGGGGGTGGTAGAGAGAAATTAAGGGGGAGCAGTTAGTGAAGGGTCTGCTGTAGTTGGGGACATTGATTAGTAAGAAAGAAGAAGGGTGATCTTATTTCCAATATGTTTTGACTTCTTAAAATCAAATGACAATTATCACGAGTTTGCGTGTAGGATCCACATGCAAGTAACTGGCACTAATTTTCATGGAAGAATAGCGAGGAAAAAATAGGAAAAGAAAGAATGTCCTACTATTCATTGGCATTGAGTTGAATGCCGATGTGCCTGTCATATCAGCACTGTGTTTTCCTTTGTAATGCCAGAGTGACGCCATTCCTTGCATTTTCTGTGACCTAATATTTATAAATTGAAGCTTAATGATTCAGATGGAACTTTGAAACTTAGTGAGTACCAGAACCCCCTTTTAGATGCTTTTGAAGTCGATCTTTCGTGTTATTGTTTTATTTTCTGCATCATGGAGAAAGTTTAAGAACTCCATTTCCTTGGACTTTGGTGAACGTTGTGCCTGTAAGAATGATGAAAAGCGTTTGTCACTGTAGGTTAAACTCAGATGATGTGTTAGCCGACGTCATATGGCTTATTTATTAGTTGTCAACATTTATGCTCCTTTTCTTGTTATTTTATGTTCTTTTTTCTCTCTGTCATGAAGTCCTAGCTTTAAATGTTTTAATGCATATATTCTCTATTTAGGACTGACAAAGGACAGTCATTGAAGGCATCATATATCCATTCTGTCAACCCCTTCACATCTGTTGCTGCTGAAATGGCTCATAGATTTTCCAACCTATGAAAACACTTTCACCATTGGAAGTGCTCATGCCGTGGATCCTTTTACCCTTGTAAAAACGAGGTTCTCCGACAATGGGAAGGTTGCAATGCTGCGCCAACGTGAATGGAGGCCCAAGTCGCTCGTAACTTTTTTGGCAGAGTATGGCCACGAATGCATCCCCTAAGATGGGGCTTGCTCTTGCTCTCAAGCCTTGACCGTGAAGGTGTCATTTTGGATTTTTCCCATATTTTAAATTTTGGTATGGTTTTTCCCGGGACCCTAGTGGGAGTTGTCAGATTATTTTGTATCGAAAGATGATAAAAGCGAGCAAATTGTTCAGATAAGGAGTTGATGAATGTTTTCACATTCCCAAATTTTATAATGATAACAGCACAGCAGTTTTTTTCTTGCCGAATGCTTATAATTGCCAAGTTGTATGATAGGATCATGTGTAGCGTTTCTTCATCTTCATCTGTGAACAATGCCTTTGACTTCGCCTTCGCCTTCGCCTTTTGATCAACTTATACGGCAACTTCAGTATCCACAGTTGCAACATCAGTTTTAACAGATTCTATAACAGTCTATTGTTGTTTTGGTTAATTGACTTTTTGACTTAATAATGATCCGTTTTATGATAAACTTGATGTTCCGGACAAGATAATGCAGCAAATTTAAAACTTTTATCATTAAAAAAAGGTAAAATACTAAAATGGTATCCGAACTTTGTTAAAAAAATATAATTAGACTTTTAAATGTTATAAAATAACAATTAAATTGTATGTTTTATAACAAAATGATAACTGGAGCGTTAAACCCAAGAACAAAGATTTTCTGCCCTTAAGCGCATGCCCCCTATTTATGTCTTATGTTAAAAAAATATTTAAAAATTAAATTATGAATCATAACCCTAAATTTTAAATCCTAAACTCTACACCCTAAAATATACACCTTACCCTAAATTCCATATACCTTAACCCATAACCCTAAATCTTAATCCATAAACACTAATTTTAATGTGAGAACATAAATGGAGGCACGGTAAGAGAGTAGACAATTTTCATCCATTAGCCTCTTAACGGAAAACTTCCAAAGTACCCTCAATTTTTACACATGATTATAATTTAATCGTAATTCTAAAAAAATAATCCTTGATATTTTAAAATTACTTCGGTTTAGTCCTTCACTATCATCATCTCCTTCACCATCCTCCTCCTTTGAGGATACCAAATCTTCTTGACATGTAATCCCACCTTCTAACACCCCATTATCTAAAGCACAACAGTCTGAATCTGATCTCACCGAGTTGATTTCAGCCGCCAATTCTCCGATTATGGACTTGGATTTCTCGCTCGATCAAGTGGAGTTAGATCCAAATTTCCCATTTGACACTACGGAATTTTCTCCTAACTCTTTTTTGCCATCAAATAAGAGTACTGGTAGATGTTGAATTTAGGTTTTGCTAACCAGAGTAGGTAGTTGCATCTGTTCATGGTAAGCTCTGTGTTTCGCCAAGAACTATTGTAGAATACATAGCTCACTTTCAATTCAATGTTGGTTGCAAGTTTTGACATTGTTTAGATTTTAACCAAAATGATATAACTTGAAAAACGTTTTTGGACTTAAATAAATTTGTAAAAATAATTTAATGTCCAACAAACTTGAAAAATATGTTTCAAAATTTTAAAACTTTAAAATTATGTGTTATTAATTGTTTTATATTTATAAAATATTTTTGAGTTGATTACAATTTTCTTAAAAAGTGTTTAAAAATAATTTTAAAGCTTTTAAAACATGAAAAACACTATTTGGAACTGTTCATGAATAGAGTGCACAGGTACACACTGTTCACGTACCGATACAACACACTGTTCACGTACCGGTATCGAGCTATCAAAATTTTATAAATTTAAGCTTGTAGTGGCTATATTTTGAAAGAGTATCGATACCCACTTTTGAGTACTGATACTCACTGGACGTAATTACTTTCTAGGAAGGAAAAACACCATCTAACGTCTCCAAACCATCCCCAACGATTATAAACGGCTAGTAGCTCATTTCACACTATAAAAGAAATATTGATACTGAGCTGCCAAAATTTTAAATTTAAGCTTGTAGCGGCTATATTTTGAAGGGGTATCGATACCCACTTTTGTATACTGATACCCACTAGACATAATTGCTTTCTATGAAGAAAAAACACCCTCCAACGGCTACAAACCATCCCCAACGATTATAAATGGCTAGTAGCTCATTTCACACTATAAAAGAAGGCTTGAGACACTCGAAGAGATTATATGTGTTTCTTTTACATATTTTAAATTTCCAATGTTTTTATATAACAAATATATATTTAATAAAATATAAAATAACAACTAAACCGGGTCATTAGGTACCCAATTATAGGTGTTTCTGTGGCCTTAGCTCGACTCGAGAATATGAGAATTTTAGCGGACCGAGTATCCATCCCGGGAAAAAAAAAGTTATGGGTAAATACTCAATTTTTTACTTTCTGGTAGTCGGGTCGAGTCAGTCGGGTCATGTATTTTTGAACAACCTTAGTTTAAACTGATATATATTGTATATAATAATATTAACAAATTTAAATATAATTCAAATTAACTTTACAATATAATGTCTAAAGTGAACATTTTATCTTTTAAAAACACTTTTTGATAACAATTTGAAACAGTTAAATCTCAAAAGTACTCTTCCACAATACTTTTCAAAAACAATATCAAACTGGACATAAGTCCTAATTTAAATGTTTTGAAAGACGAAACCTAGAAGTATAAACTTGGTAGTTCACAAACTGTATAATAATATAAAATCAACTTAAACCGATTTAATAATGTATTGATAAAAAGCAATTGTTGCGCAAGCAATTATGATTTATAGTCAGAGACGTGTTGACGTTGTAGAATCAACCTATACTGGTGTAAATATATTTGAGAGATTAAAACTATTTTACGCCAATATAATTGTGTTTTAGAAGGTAGAAAAACTTACTCTTGTAAAATTAAGTATTGATAAGTGAAAATTGTTATTGTTAAGAAATTGTATGCAAAAAAATAACCAAAACGATAACAACATAAAATAAGACTTGTACAAGATACGAGATTTAACGTGGTTCAACTTTGTCTACCTCTACAGATAAGAAAAACGAACAATTCACTATTAACGTAGAAAACGCGAAGAGTACAAATACATGATATCTCATGTATCCTAAAACCCGATATATATCCTAGAATCTCTAGAATAATTCTAAAAGTTTACATCTAGGATAATTTTCTCCCACAATCTCTCATAATTCTAAAAGTTAAACCTAGTCTATATTTATAGACCCAAATATTTCGTCACCAAAAACATTATTCAATAAGATCTTTTACCTGATATAAATATGAGTAAAATACTTAAATCATCCCTCAACTTTGTTCTACGACCTATTTTGGTCATTAAACTTTAAAAACGACCAATTTACTCATTAAACTTTATACAATGACCTATTTTGGTCACTCCTTAGTGACATGAATTATTTTATTATAAGATGTTATTTTTATTAAGGGTAAAATACAAAGACGATCACTCAACTATCCTCTCACTCTTATTTTACTCACTCAACTATTAAATTTTTTAATTTAATAACTAAATTTTTAAATTGCTCCAATTTTAGTCACTCTAAATTATTTTATTAATATTTTCATATGACATGGCACATTTTATTATTAAAATGTAAAATAATTTAAAATAAAACTATTTATTATTATTATAAAATAAAATATAATTATTTTTTATACCCAAATCCACCTAACCCTAAACTTCTAATTACAACCTCACATCTTCCTTCCCTGTCGATCCCTATCCCCAAAACAACCTTGATGTTTAGGATGAATTTAATTGACCTCTGTTTTGACAAATATTCTCATTTAATTTTCCAGCTGCTCAGTGGCAGCCCCCAACTTCCCAATAAACACACTGCTTTCAAATACCCCTCTCAATCTCATTATGGAATCCATCACTTTCACCTTCCACTTTGTTATTTCATGGATTCTAATCCCTTAACTTTTCAATCTTTCATGTAAAAACCTATTTTTAATCCCAACCCAATCCAGAATTAAAATTAATTAAACAATTTTTTTATTAGTATTACATTAACCCATAGCCCATTTACAATTAATACCCAATAACCCAATCCAGCCCACAACCTAAACTCACCTAACCCTAACCCTAGTCGCCGCCACCTCCATCACCCTAGCCGTCGCCAACCACTCCTACACCAGCCGCCGCTCGACGTTAAACTACCAGCCGTCATCGACAGTTATCCCCGTTACCGTCGAACTCTAAATTAAACCCTATAAAATAAAATAAACCATAATCTAAAAAATCAACCTTATCCCACCGCCCAAAACATCAAATCTCTGCCACCCCGCCTTATCCCTGCTGCCACCGCCCAAACATGCCTAATCACCCCTAACGTGGCAGCTTCAAACCGATTCCTCTCCCCTATATATTTCGACCACCTGCAAAAACGAGGAGGGATTTTAGAGATTGAGAGATTAAAAAAGAGAGGGGGAACAAAGGCTATTCAAATTCGAAAATAAAAAAGGGGTAAGAAAAGTTCAAAGAAACCTTTTAGTTTCTGCAAGATCTAGGGAAATCAAGAGGCTTTTAGAAAAAACTAAGATGAAGATCGAGTTTAGGAGACTTACCCGAATCAAATGAGTCGATTGCATGTCTCCGGCAGCCGGAGGCGGCATTTCTGTCGCCGATGAACGGCGGCTCGCGGTGGCGGCGCGGGGGCTTGTAGCACTCCGATGACCGTTGTTTGGATAGAGTCTGGTGTATTTTTTTTTTTGAAATATTAAGATCCAAATGAATTTTAGGGCAAAAAATAGATATTTATGCTCCATTCAAACGACGTCGTTTTAGTAATGTTTCCGGAGAAAAAATTAAATTTTTTGTTGATTGTAGTTTTTTTCAGACTTCCGAGAAAAGTATGAAAAAAAAGTTCGAATGGTACGATTTATCCGTCATCTTAGAATGAAAAGGGCGTTTTCGTAGTTTTTGGTCTGTGAAGATACGTTGTTACGTGCTCCATTATATTTTTTCATTGAGGTCGAACCTAAACATGTGCTCGAGAGATAGCTGTCTATTCACTGATAAGGAATGTATGGATTATCAAAAAGATAGAAGCCGTGGTGGTCTTCCCGGACCGCCCAGATCCCATGACCCGCGCATCGACCCGACCCGAATATAAAAACTGCGCGTTTTTTAAATGAAATGAGAAAATTACAGATTTAGCCCATCC
Source organism: Hibiscus mutabilis (assembly GCA_019671005.1). Classification (NCBI taxonomy): domain Eukaryota; kingdom Viridiplantae; phylum Streptophyta; class Magnoliopsida; order Malvales; family Malvaceae; genus Hibiscus; species Hibiscus mutabilis. The sequence goes on along the minus strand of CM033715.1, from coordinate 2,327,037 downwards.
GCCTTTGTATCCTTCATTTTTGCATTTTAACTTTCATTTTTTTTTATTTTTTTCCCTTTTTACAGTTTTTTATTTCCGTTATTTATAATTATGCTATTTAATTTTCCTTTTTATTCATTCTAGTCACTGTTATACCATTTATTATAGCATTTATTCTAGTCACAATTATGCTATATATATATTTGATCAAAAAAATTATGTTATATATATATATGTGATACACGTCTACATATATATAAAGATTTTTTTTCTTTTTAATATAATATTTAATAGCATGTGTATATTTATGAAAAGTTATCTAATATATATAATATAATATACATGTAAAATAAATAGTTTGCATTTGTACGTGTATATATATGTAAAGTATATATATATATATATATATATATAATATCATAATAAGTATGTAAAGTATTTGTCATTTATTCTTATATATATATTTATATAAAGTTTCCTAGTAATATATATATATATATATAATGTACGTATGTGTTTATATATGTCCTTTTTCATATTAAAGTATTTTAAAATAAATATATAAATTTTATTTTTATATATCATACACATTTATATTTAGTTTTCATAAATAAATACTTAATAAACGAGGTAATATTTTTATTGGGAATTCTCGTGAAAAACGTACCTCGAATGTAAGAGGTGCTGCTTCCCGTTAATCCCTAATACAAAAAAATATAATTTTTAATTTTAAATTAAAATTTTCAAAATAAATTTCCTTCATGGGGGAATCTAACGGAAATTATGACCCGGGTGTAGGGTGTAAGTTCCTTTCATACACAGAAATATTCTTTTAAATATATTAAGGGATTACAAATTTTAAACTAAATTCGAATTCTTGATTTTCATTATTTAAACAATACGTAATCAACCAGGTGCCGATTTTGAGCGTTGTGGGGTGCTCACTTTTTCCTACACGTAATTGACTCTCGAATCTATTTTTCTTGTTTCGCAGACCAAAACTCGTTCTTTTAATAAAATGACACATAAACATGTTTTATTAAAATAATCGAATTTTTAAGTCATTTAATCTCACCTAAATTAAAAAGACTAGTGGCAACTTTATCCCAAATATATTGTAAAAATATATCAGGCACCACCGCAAGCGGGACCGTTATTACATTTCAGATTCCATTAGCTCTATAGCCAACAAAGTTTCCCATTTTTTTGTTTTCCTGTAGACAGAAGAAAGAAACCAGCAAAATCAATGGAGGAGAGACATGTTTTGTTTGGGAAATACAAGATAGGGCTGCTGTTAGCGAAAGGGACTTTGACAAAAGTCTATTATGGAAAAAAACTAACGTCGGGCAAAAGCGTGGCCATTAAAATCGTCGGCAAAGATCTGGTGAAGAAGAAAAGGATGATGGATCAAATTCAGCGGGAAATCTCGGTCATGAGTCTCGTCCGACATCCGAATGTGGCGGAACTGAAAGAAGTTATGGCAACAAAGGCAAAGATTTTTGTAATTTGAGGTTTAAGGTTTGGGTGAATTTGGGTATAAAATATGAAAATATTAATAAAATAATTTAGAGTGATTAAAGTTCGAACAATTCAAAAGTTTAGTTATTAAATTAAAAATTTTAAAAGTTGAGTGAGCAAAATAGGAGTGAGAAGATAGTTGAGTGATCATCTGTATATTTTACCCTTAATAAAAATGACATGTCATAATAAAATAATAATAAAATAATCTATGTCATTAAGGAGTGACCAAAATAGATCGATGCATAAAGTTTAGTGAATAAATTAGTATTTTTTAAAATTTAGTGACCAAAATAGATTATAAAACAAAGTTGAGTTGTAATTTAAGTATTTTACCCTATAAATATTTACTCATTAAAATAAACCCGCTACAAATTAGACCATTCCCTGAAATCTAATGCTTGTTTTGGAAAAGTCAAAACGAGCCCGCTTTCAATGACCTATCACAGTTTGTAGAGACCATCTACACAAAGCCCTCACATGGAACCATGGGCGAAGCCACTTAAACAATTAAAAATAACACATCTTTATAAATAATTAATTTCTCTCGAAAATTGTTCAAAAAAATAACACCCTTAAATAAATTTTTCCGGCTCTACGTGTAGCCTCCACTACAATGGTTGCATCACCCAGAATTCATCTCCGACAAACTCTGTGCCTTAATGTTGACGCGACAGTTTCACCAATAACTTGTCCTCGTACAATCTGATAGCATGAAAGCAGTTAAACTCCTACAAGATTTGAAAGCTGGTGAAAGCTCATTCTCCCTTGTCCGAACGATTGATACACTCCGCAAGAAGGATGGGCAACTAATATTATATGGACTCCACGCGAAAACAACACGCTTGCTGATATGCTGGCCAAGAATGTCGATCCCCTCCAACATAACCTTGTTGCACCTCTTTTAGATAGAGATGTCATGTTTTCATCTTTGTAAGGACACAATTAGTTTTTGTCACCTCTTTGTAATCTTTGACCACTGGATTATAATAATATCTAACTTAATTATCAATTAGAATTTGAGTTAAAATATAACAGTTGTGCAAGTAAGCATGAGTTTTATATTTCAAAATTGTTTTGAAATTTTAAGATTTTTTAAAGAAATTATTTTTTTGAAAGGTAAATGGGTCTCATTAAAAACACTCTTCCTAGTGAAGAGGGAAAAGAGTACCCAACTAAAATTTTATTAGAATTGAAACCTGCAGTTTATACATAATAAGAACAAAAACTGGTTGTTTAGAGCCATAAAATCAAACTGACTGAAAAACAGCAAAACCCGAAAGAAAGTTAAATCCCAAGCTTTTAACCTATACCCCTTTTAGCAAGGCCGCCTCCTTCAATATTGCAAACACAAGAGATCCTTCGTTTCAAAGAGATTATAAAATCAAAATCGTTTTAGATTTCAAGTAAAACCCTTTTCATCAAAATAAAAATAATGTTTTTCGACGTAAACATGCTTATTTGAGAAATAATTTTTTTACTACTTTTAATTTTAATTGTAATCTTTTTAAAAAATTAATTAAAATTTTAGTTAAATTATTTGACATGAGTATCAATGTATTTAATCAAATATTTTTATGCAACTAATAAATCTACTTAAAATAGTTATAGAATAATAATTTAAATGATTGCTTTTTTATAAAAAAGAGAGAATACTACCATGCGCCTCATTAAAAAAACTCTAATCCAGTTTAAATGCTTGTTTTTGACCAAACATAGTTTGCAAAAAAAAATTTAGGATTGATTTTCCATTTAAGTTAAAAAAAAAACTTCATTTTTAAGGTAAACTATCTATTGGTACTCTACATATTCCCGTGTTTCTATTTTGGTCACTCAACTATTATTTTTGAAAAAATCGTACCTAACATTATGCTTCTTTTCTATTTTGGTATGTTGATGTCAAGTTTGACTGTTGACTTAAAGGAACCCATATACAACTTCAAACGAAGTATACACTTTAGGTCAACATATATGTATGTCTGCTCAGAAAGCACGAAAAATAATAGATCACGACGTTCTTACGAAGAAACACTTATGATACTAGAACTCATGCCTTATCGAGCATCTTATCCCATTTTAAAATTGGTTTATTCTGCAGTAGCAAATGCTTGCACAATAGAGGTTTCAATGAAGCGAGCTTATTCATTAGTCAAGTCGCAATAAATGAGGATGGTTCACGAAGTATGTGTCCGGATAGTCTAAAGTCTCGATAGTTAGCTCTCGATCTTTCGGTCGAAAAGCAACGTCGACGAAGACGTGTGGATGCACTATTTCGCGGTGAGGATTGTAACTTTTCATGAATTTTTCATTTCTCACTCAACGACGGAACTTTGCTTATTTTCTTTTTTGAGGATCGACGAATCAAATGATATTTTTGTTCCAATTTTTGCCTCTTCTTCTCCCTATGAATTAAACTTTTCTTGGGCATAATGGTTCAGTTTCTATTATTATCAATGATACAAGTCGGATCCTAGATGTAGAAATATAAGGGGGCATAACCCCCTTCTCCATCGAAAGAGTTGATAAATTTATATATAAATAATATATTTATATATATTGAATTGAATATATATTTAATAGATTCTGTATGAAATTATGTTTATGAAATGATTTTTTTTTTTATTTTTCAAACTCTGACGTGTCAATAAATCAATACAACCGTGTCAACAAATCCATACAATTAAGGCGCTCTTAGATCCCTACGATTCAATAATAGATTCAATTTGAGTTGAATTAGTTTGGTTTTTTAACCACCAAGTTCGGGACGGATTGGTGTTGTTCCTCTACGTCTAGGACACCAGAATATCGAACCATGAACGAAGAAAGGCGTGCGAGTAAAGAAAAAGTATATTGGCTAGTGATTATGAGGCCCTAATTCTTGACTGGAAGGGATACCAAAGGCCTCCGCCCTTCCATCCCATGGATAGATAGACAGAGAGATAGGGCAGAGCTTTTGGTTTTTTCATGTTGTCAAAGAGTTGAACAATTGATTTTTCGTGTTGTCAAAGAGTTGAACAATGACAATAGATGGCGAGTGCGTGATCGAATTGATCGGGTCATGTAGAAACAAGGTTCAAGTCTACCAGCCTGTTAGGATGCCTCAACTGCATACATCACTGCACTTCCACTTGACACCTATCATAATGATAAACCGCTCGTCTCGCTGTGATCTTCTCTTGAATTCTCAAAAATTCTGTCACTCAATCCCCGTAAGGACAGAGAACCCCTTGCCGTCTCGACTGTGCTACTGGAGGCTCTGGGAAAATCGAAATAGGAGAGCACTCATCTTGGGGTCTTCGATATTGACCAATTACCAATTAATAGAAAAAAATTAAAGTTTGCGTAGGTAAATAAAACGGTTTTTTAGACTTCTTATTTTGATATATTTTTCATGTATAAATTCGAAATGGAGATGGATAAATTCTAAACGTAGGAAGACGAAAAAATAGGCTGAGTATAGAAAAAAGACCATTTTTACGTTTTTTTTATTTCATCAATTTTTTGTATATATCATAATAGATATAGATCTTAATCTGTGTCCTAATTCGAAATAATTCTTCCACAACATTTAAAAATCCTATCGATTTGTTTCTCATTTTAATTTGAAATAATTTATTAATTTAATGTAATAATTATTTTAAATTAAAACGTTATTAATTTGATATGGTTTTTACATATTGAGGATTTATTGATTTTTTTTCGAATTATAACCAATTTGATAGAATGCATAAGTTTTAGAGATTAAAATTATTATTATACCATGTCAATTCACAGTTTCTATTAAGTTAACAGTCAAACTTAACAGTGGGGTACTAAAATAAAAAAAAAACCTAACATTAGATACTATTTTGACAAAAATAATAACTAATGATCAAAACAAAAAATTATGAATATATGAGGTACTAAATAGGTAGTTTATCCTTTTTATTGATAGGTCAAAGGACCTAGGAGGCATATATAAACGTCGGAAGAGGTTTAGACTTTTATTTGGAGAAGGGGAGATTGCAAAATCTCTGCAATTTTAGGAAGTGACGGCATTGTTTGGTTTTATGTGGGCATTATCATCATTATTATTCCACCGTCCCTTTAAAATTCTATTAACTCTGAATCTATTAAATGTTCTAGTAAAAAATTAGATGATGTTCAAATTAAAAAATATAAGTTTAAATTATTTTATTTATAAGATGTAATACATTATTAAAGAATTAAGTTATTTTATAATTATTTTTAAACTATTTAAAAAAATATCTATCAACTCCGACTCTTAAGTCTTGACCCTTTACCCTTCGCCCCACTGACATTCTGTATCTGCACAGCAACACTGCAACATGAATGTGATTCTGAACGGCCATTTTGAATTCTAACACACAAAACGAGCTGATGGAGACCAGGCGAGTGAGATAGAAAAGAAAACAAAGAGAATTTGCTTCTTTGCTTTGCTTACCGGTGGTGAGCTTTACTTCAGTTGCAGTGACTACTGAGAGCATGGGAGAAATTATTAGATGAATTTGACTCATCACGTAATTTATAGTTTATTTAATAATATTAATTTATTTTAGTGTAATTTTTAGGTAATTAAATATTCGCTCTTTAGTTATATGTAAAAAACATGTAAAGATTTATCTTAAAAAAATAACATAAAAAATATTATTGGTTGAGACTATAAATAATATAATGAGTTATACCCATCTAATAATTTTCGAAAAAGGAGGCTTGGATATTGACATTAATACTGCATGCTGCCACTAAATCATGCAAAGCATCACATAAACAAATAAACAAATCCAAAAATGGATTTTTTTTTGTTGCTGACTAATTCAAATGAATATGCGTCGTACGTTTAATTTTGATGAATTTTATACACAAAATTTTGAGCTCGAGATCTACTTAAACAATATTAATTTACTCACTATTTGAATCAATTTCGGATGGTAAAAATAATTCTCTTTCGATAAAAAAAACAATGCGAACGTTGTCGCTGCTCCAAGTCCAAATCCAAATCCAAACCCAATCAATAGATACAAAGCTATCTGATCATGGACAAACGCATGATTTTTATGTAAATGGTGCAAACTATTAGGAAGTTATATTAAAAATGTAGGAGTTGCGAAATTACAAAAAATATAGTAATACAAAGAAAACATTTAAACTATAGGAGAATTTAAATTTTTTAGGAGGTGCGACTGCCCCCTCCAGCACCCCTTAGTAAGGGTGGGCATTCGATCAAGTCGAGTCAAGTCAAAAATTTTGAGTTAGTCGAGTTGAAAAGTTATATTTTATAACTCAAACTTTATTTAATTTTTTTAGACGAGTTTATGAAATTTGAGTCGAATCAAGTTGAGTTGTTCGAGTTTCTGTTCCAATTTAATTAGTATTTATAATGTTATAATACTAATTTGTTCTAATTTAAACGGTTTTCTTTAACCATATATAATACACGCATATATTTCTTTCAATATTTTTTCATATGTGATATATATATACACACGTGAAAATTGATCCACTAATTATTAAAAATTTCGAGTTATTCAAATTTTTATTTTAATTTTTTTAACTTTATTTGAAATTTTTTCTAGTTAAATCGAGTTGAGTCAAGTATTTTTATGTCAAATCAATTTGAATAATTTAATTTTTTTCGAGCCAAATTTTACACACTTCTACCCTCAGTCCATCCCTGTACCCAGTGATCGGAACCTCGGCCATTATTCATTTAATAATTTTTCGGAGAAGAGGGTTTGCATCTCGACATTAATGCTGCATGCTGCCGGTAAATCATGCAAAGCATCACATAAACAAACAAACAATCTTAAAAATAGACTTTTTTTTTGTTGTGATAACTAATTCGAACTAATTTGTATTGCACATTTAATTTTAGTAGATTTTTTGTATACACAAAATTTCGAACTCGAAATATGCTTAAATGATAATAAACTATTTACTACTTTGACCAACTATCGCGGATAAAAAAAATTCTCTTTTGATAAGAAAACAATGCCACTTTAAGAACGTTGTCATAGCTCCAAGTCTAAACCCAATCCACAAATGCAAAGCTATCCGATCAAGGACAAACGCATAAAGTTTTGTAAATGGTGCAAATTATTAAGAAACTATATTAGAAATGTATGAGTTAAGAAATTACAAAATTTATAATACAAAGGAAACATTCAAACTATAGGAGAATTTAAAATTTTTAGGAGGTGCGACTGCCCCCTCCAGCACCGCTCGGTAAGGGTAAGTATTCGATCGAGTCGAGTCAAAGAATTTCGAGTTAGTCAAGTTGAAGAGTTATATTTTATAACTCAAATTTTATTTGAAATTTTTTTGAGTCGAGTCAAGTCAAGTTGTTTGACTTTTTGTTCAAATTTAATTGTAAACATTTATAATGTTATGATACTATTTAATTCCAATCTAAATGATTTTCTTTAATTATATACAATATACACATATATTTCTTCATGTATTTTTTCATATATATTAAGCATAATTGAAAGACTCAATTCAAACATAAAAATTAATCCACTAATTATTAAAAATTTTGAGTTATTTAAATTTTCATTTTATAATTTTTTCAAACTTTATTAGAAATTTTTTTAGGTCAAGTCAAATCATATTCACATTAAATTAAGTCATATCTTTTGATTTTTTCGAACCACGTTTTATACACTTCCTACCCCTCGGTCCATATGGGTGGCTCCCATTTTTATTTACTTGGTTCTCCCCCCAAAAAAAAAAAAATTGTAATATTTATATATCCATCACACACATATATATGTGTGTGTGTGTGGGTGGCTCAAAGTGCTAATCAGTTTTCCTGCAAAGAGACTGGAATCATTAAGACAGTAAATTGATTAAGGTGGTCCTAATTTCCTATCTCATATTTTAATCTAGCTGTTCTGAAACAATATCATGTCCTTATCTTGTCGTCTGGGTCTGTACGAGAGATTAAATGTAAAACTCTGTGCACATGAAAAAAAATGAAAAAAATGGATTGGTATTGGATAGAAATAGAATATTGAAGAGAACAAGTGATGTATGAGTCTATTTTAAAAGGACGAACTCAGGAATTAAAATATAAGAGAGGTTGAAAATAAAAAAATAGAATATTAAAAAAACATCACTAATAAAATTTGATCTATTTACTTCAATTAAACAAACTTAATTTTTTATACACTTCTGTATTAAGATAAAGACTGTTTTATGATATTAAAAAAATAAAATAAATTAAAATTTAAAATTATGCATGTGCCAAAAAAAACATACCATAGGGGTGGACCGCAGGGGCCAGGCCCCTACCTGCCCCTTGTAGCTTCGCCTATGCTACCATGTGTTTCTTGTAGCACATATATATAGAGCTAAGATCTACTTACACAATGTAAAAGATTTTAAGTTTTATACGTTTTTCGAACCGTTGAATAAGTGAAATCAATAGCTGAAATCAACTCCTTACTTTTTTTTCTCCAAGTGATAATCTTCACATATTCTACTGTTAAACTCAGACATCCGTTTCATCCATCCAATGATCCAAAAAAGTGTAGAACTTAAAAACTTTTGCACTATGTAAATGGATCATATCCTATATATATTCCGTAAAGTAAATAAACATAAAGCCAAAAAATTTAAAAATCAATAATTCTCTTTAAAGTTATGAGAATAATTAGAAGACGACTTATTCACTTTAAGGGTTATAAAGAAATCAACAAAGTTCAAATGAGTTGGACCAACATTTTCACAAACAAAATTTACTACTATTTTCTTTCCTTTGTCATACAATAATTGTTGACAAAGGTCTACAAGACGGTGATACATTTTTTGATAAAATATCTCATGTAATACTTGTATCTTTAAATTTCTAGTGTGATACTCTTTTATGAGCAATTTTTACCTAAAGAGAGAGGAAAGCAAAAATTTTATTGAGTCTAGAATTTACAATTTCGAAAAAAAATAATATTAACTGAAAGCTTTTAATCCCTTACTTAGAAGTTGTTGACTCTAATGCGATATTTGTGTTTTGTCGAAATGTCAAATATTGTATTTAAACTATCATTTATTATATTATTATAATAAATCGGTTAATATTGTTAGTGTCTGCCTAAACTATCATTTAATGTGTTATTAGAATTAACACTATTAGCGAGTAATAATCATTTAATAAAAGTTCACAAATATTAACAATATGCAAAATGATTGTTTAAGTACCAGAAAACTATAATGATTTACACAAGACAGTTAACACGCAAAATAACCGACATTTGTTAATTCTCATATTTAGTAAACAACTTTTTAAATTAGAGTTAGAGGTTTGAAATATTTTTAGAAGTTCGACCAGTCAAATTTATTAATTTAGATGTTTAAATAAAACACTTGTAAAGACTCTTTGTCCTTGATAATTATAATTTTTTTTCTAAATAACATAAATTTTATTAACTAATAAAATTTAAAAAATAATTTAAAAAATAAGAAATTAACAAAATGTTAATAACTAATAAATTATTCAAACAAATATCAATTATAATCATGTCCTTATATGTTATTTTACTTGTTCAAATAATCAAACAGCTATAGGCTATTGGTTAATTTTACCAAACACTTTTATACAATCAGCTAATATAATCCGCTAGTAAAATCAGCTAATACTATCATCTATCCGCTATCAGCTAATGTAATTTGCTATCTGGTATCAGATATCTGCTAATTGCTAAACAGGCCATTAAATTTTTAATACAATAGAGCAGTATTTATATACGTAATGTAAATATCAATATTCGAACTCATAAAAGGTGAAAAGTTGATAAACATTATTGACCACTCTATCGGTTATCATTTAAAACAAATGTTCAAGAGTTTATGGGGTTTAAATATTAGTATATAGGGTTTAAGACGTATAACAATATTTACATGTTGTTTGTGTAAGGATCTCTTGTACCTTAACCAGTTGTTGAGGGTTCGACTTTTACACTGAATATGAAATAATTTTAAAATTTATGAACAATGTCTACTCGATATAGGCCAATAAAACGTGAAAAATTAGTCATTAAACTCGCTCTAATAAGTACATTGAGAAATAATTTTTCCATATACCAAATAATAATTTTTATTTTATTAGTTATCTGCTAGAAGCAGTAAATCTTAATTCGCCTGCGTTGAAATATCATCCTTTGTCTCATTTTTACGATCCATACCCATCCGAAGCAAAGACTACTTCTTAAATCTTAATTCAAATTCTTCATGATGGTGAAGTAAAGAAAGAGACAAAAACAAGTCACCCAAAAGTCCCGGAGGCCAACTGAAGGAAAGACCATAATTTCATCTGGTCTCTATTCAGAAACTCCAAACATCATCTATACCTTTCTCTTCCTCCCATTATTATTGTTTTATTTTTGGTTTAATCATTTAAATTTGACTTATAATTAAATTTTACAAAAATTTTATTGATGTCTAGACGAACATACACCAAACATGAGGCGGAGAGAATGACGAAAATGGTTGGTAATGATTGCAGGCGATTTACTTTTGTTAACTTGAGGCAGAAAATCGCGATTAATACGCTTGTCCCTCTCTCTTCAATGACATAGGCATTTATAACCCAAATACTGTAGTCGATAATATCTAGCATGGCCGGTAAAATTAAGTTCAACTCTTAATCCATAGGCTTTCTAATCTAGTTATGGGTGAAACGTTGTAGCTCATTACAGTGTCTATTTTAAAAATTATGTAGACCATCGATTTACTTATCTCCGGTGGTGTTGGGGGTCATTTTTAAATGCAGAGAGATATCAGGTACAACAAATGTAAAATTTTAAAATTTTCATTTATTGTATTAAAATTTAAACTGTAGTATTACTTAATGGAGCGTTTCACCCGTTAAAAGCAACCGGCTGTTAGTGTTACTGTTTTGCTTTTCACCTGTATATGTATCCCAAGCCATCCGTTCTCTTCCCATCTACAAATTTTTCAGATTCACTAGTTTCTCCCTCTACATCCACAAAACACACAGAATGAAAGAGTATTGGACTTCTTTGGCTTCACTACTAGGGGTTTTGGCCTTCTGCCAAAGCCTCCTGCAACTCGTTTTCCCACCCCAACTCCGCTTCCTCTCTCTCAAATTCCTCCACCGTATCTTCCACCTCTTCTCTTCCTACTGCTACTTCGACATCACCGAGATCGACGGCGTGAACACCAACGAACTCTACAACGCTGTCCAACTCTATCTCAGTTCCTTCGTCTCCATCAACGGCAGCCGCTTGAGCCTCACCCGTGCTCTCAACTCAAGCGCCATTACATTCGGTCTCTCCAACAACGACTGCATCGTCGACACGTTCGCCGGCGTCACCGTGCTTTGGGAACACGTCGTGATTCAAAGGCAACCCCAGACTTTTACTTGGCGACCATTGCCCGACGAGAAACGAGGGTTCACTCTCCGTATGAAGAAGAAAGACAAGTCTTTGATTCTCCATTCCTACCTGGATTACATAATGGAAAAGTCCAACGAAATCCGCAGGAACAATCAAGACCGGCTTTTGTACACGAATTCCCGCGGCGGGTCTTTGGATTCCCGGGGACATCCTTGGGAATCCGTCCCGTTTAAACATCCGAGCACGTTCGACACTTTGGCCATGCATCCGGTGAAGAAGCAAGAGATCATGCATGATCTCAAGGACTTCGCCAATGGTCAGTCGTTTTACCACAAGACCGGTAGAGCCTGGAAAAGAGGCTACTTGCTGTACGGTCCACCGGGGACAGGGAAATCCAGCATGATCGCGGCCATGGCGAATTACTTAAGCTATGACATCTACGATCTCGAATTGACTGAAGTCCATAACAATTCTGAACTGAGGAAGCTGCTGATGAAAACAAGTTCCAAATCGATCATCGTGATTGAAGATATTGATTGTTCGGTTAATTTGACTAACAGGAAGAAGAACAGCAAAAGCAGCTACTGTGATCCTCAAGATGGCGGGAACTCCATTACTCTTTCAGGGCTGTTAAATTTCACCGATGGGTTATGGTCTTGCTGTGGGAGTGAAAGGATCTTTGTGTTCACGACAAACCACGTTGAGAAACTCGACCCTGCATTGCTCAGGAGTGGGAGGATGGACATGCATATTTACATGAGCTATTGTTCTTATCCTGCGTTGAAGATACTGTTGAAGAACTATTTGGGGTACGAGGAAAGTGATTTGGAGTTGGACTGCGATGTTTCCAAGGAACTGGCGGAAGTGGTTGACACGGTGGAGATGACCCCTGCTGATATCAGTGAGATTCTGATCAAGAACCGGAGCGACAAGCAAAAGGCCGTCGGTGAATTGTTGGAGACGATGAAGATGAAGGTGGAGGGTAACTTGAAAGGTGGGAGTTTGAGAGAGAAAATCTCAGATGTTATGGAAGATGAAGAGCAGGAGAAAAGGGCTTTGGAGAGTCCTAAAGAAGGGTCTGAACTTGAACAGCCATGCAAGAAAGAAGAAGAGAATGTGGAGAAGATGAAATGATAATCCCCCAAACTTATTGCTTTTATTTTTCTACAAGAGAAAGAACGTGTTGTTCTGTGGAGTTCTAGCAATAATGTAGTAATGAATATTCTATCTGAAGCCAGCAGCCGCTCTCTCTTTAGGGTTTTATCCATTCTCTCCCAACTCTTTTTTTTCCCTTCCTTTCATTGCTTAGCTAGCCGACGGCAGTGTGAACCTTCCTCCTGATTGTCGACCGTCTTTATTTTATCTCATTGTTTTCTTATATTCAATTCTTATCTTTGTATGTTTTAATTTTTTTTCTAGTTTGTATTTATTTTCGTGGTACGTTATTTTAATTTTAAATTATGAATTCTAAAAAATACACATTATACTTAAATTTTTAAACTTTAACCTTAAATTATAATCTTAAATCTTAACTTTAATTTTTTTTAACGGGGCATAAGAAGAAGAAAATAATCTTTATTCCTGAATGATATGCAAAATGCCCTTTAATCAAACACTACAACTTGTTGGTGTGTGTATACAATTAGAGTGCACGTATGCCATAGAGGAACTGTTCATAGTTTGGGCACTATGGCCATGGTTAGTTGGTCAGACATTCATCTATTGAACGCTGCGGATGTTTATTCAAACTGATTGAGCGAAATGAACCCACTATTCGTGTTTGATGTGAAATCTCGAGGATGTTGTTTTAAAGTCTGTGAATCATAATTAAAATTTGCATGATCATACCAAAGAATGATTTTCATTTATGTCGAGGCTTTTTTCATACTTCACATTGGTGGTAAACAAAAAGCAATTTCTTTTTTTACTTTTTATCAATATTTGTGTATTATCTATCAGTTAATTAGTTTGAATTGAATATTGTAGAGAATAATTATGAGATAATTTTTTTACTTTAATTTTTTTATTCACAATATAAATATTCAAGTTTTTAACCTTATTTAAGAGATTTAATGTCACGTTCTATCGAAACAAAAATGAGTAATTAGTGCCTTTTGATTGATCTTTAGAGGCTTCTTTCTTTCATAATAGAAAAGCAATTATCTCAATGTCATTTCAAATTTGCCATAGTTGTTGAGGACAAATATAGGTATGAGACATTTGATGTCCCGTCTTGATTCATCAAGAATCAACTGAGACGGAAATGAAAAAGTTTTCATGCCACTGCTCGAGTTGATTCACGAAATTAGTTAAACTTATCAACTTGATATTTTGTCTTTGAACAAAAATTTTCTATCCTTAAATATATCATTTTATATGTTCCGTATTAAAAATATTAAAAAATAAATTAAAAATCTTAATTTTAAATTTTATATTTTAAATCTTAAATTTTATACTTTAAAAATTATATCCTCTTCCTAAACTTTAAATTTATTTTTTAAAATAAAAAATAAACATAATTAAGTAACATACGATTTTCATTCTTTTGTCGTGGATTGGCAGCTTACCTGCTCGAAACTGACGTGGGTAGTGGATAGGGATCATTAGTCTGTATAGGGATAATTTGGGCAAAACACATGGTGAAAGAAAGAAGGACCAGATTTTGTGTTGGGAAAAAGCAGGATTTTGAGTGACAAAAGGCTAACAAGAAGGTCATGTCGGATAATGAGCATAAGTTGACCATTTGCTTGTAGTTAAATTCGAGAGTGAGTTGTAAAGGGCATTGGATTTTGGGAGGTCAAGCACTGAAGCCGCTATAGATTTCGACTGTGTCGTGTATTGACAGCTGACAAAAACCACTCGAACTCGACCTGGAAGAACCTAATGTCACAATCTATTTTGTTGTCGTGTGAAATAATCATGTCCTCTACTCATAGGTAGGGTAACTTTTTTTATCAATCTAATTTGTAAAATTAAAATATTAAATTATTTTTAGAGGTTGGATCATTTAAATCAATTTTTTTCATTAAGCTGTGCTGTTGCCCCCATAGTTTTCTGGTTATAGTCTCTTGCTTTTGTTGTAACTCTGTTGGAATTTGATGCCCATTGTTCTGGGCTTGAACCAAGAATACTAAAACTTAAAGTGTTGGGGCATTCCAGAATCGAACTTGGAACCTTTCTTACCCAAAGCAAAATTCATACCACTAGACCAAATGCCCAACCTTGATTTGAAATGCTTCACTATTGTTGTTATTATAAAATCTCTAATTTTGTTAAGCTAAGCTTAAATTGGCCTTTGGTTGAAGGCTTGTTGGTGCAAGAGAAGAGGCTGGGGGAGGGGAAGGAAATGTCATGTTTCTCAGCCTTCCACCTCAAATTTGTTAGACTTACTTCCATTAAGTCTCTTAATTTTTTAAAAAATTTTAATTACACCCTCATTCGTGAAAAGAAAATTCTCATAAAATCCTCAAAAAAAAATTTATATTAAACCTCCAATTTTTTTTTAAAAATATTGATTAATCACCCCAAACTATCACAATCCGCCCCTGGGCATGCAACCTAATGTTTATATTTAGCAATATATCAAGCTGTTAGGTTGACTTAATGGCCGATTCTGTGATAATATATTTGATATTAAAAGAAAAGTTAAAGAGGGGCATTTCAAGAATTGAACTTGTTAAACTTATGCTGATTTTAATATAACTAAAATTGTTTTAAATGATCAAATTGTAAAAATTTGTAAAGTTATAAAATCAATTTAATTTGTCAAAAAATATGTTCTAAGCTTACGAAAACGTTTTCATTCAAATATAGCTTGAACCAAATGTTTCTAATATCTTTTAAAGTCAAAATTCAATTTGTACAGAGTGAAGCTTCAAAGAGGTTTTAAAGGTTCGAAACCTTTTCTTGATGAATTTGAGCTCAGTTTTTCAGTAAGTTTATGGTTTCGAAACCTTCCCCTTGTGATTTCAAAGCCACGCTTCTAACGGTTATATTTTGTACGAAATTTCAGTTGATGGTTTCAAAACATTTCGAAAGGTTTCGAAATTTCTATGTAGGTGAGCAATAACTGCTCATTTTTAATGGCTTCCAACGGCTCCAAACACCCTCCAAATCATTACAATGGTTAAAAAAGCTAAATGACATATAAAAGGACCTCCAAATAGTAATGAAGCATCAAGAAAGTCAATTCAAAAATTCAAGAGATCAAATTCTAAATTGTACTCAATTTTTCATTTTTCTTGTGAACACTAGCTTTGCTCTTTGATTGTTATTCATTTTCTAGTGTTTTTGGGCATGTGAGAGCTTAAAATTTGAAAACATATCTCTCGTGAGGGTTTTCTAAGTTTGTTTCTTTTGTACTTAAATTTGGGAAATAATTCAATAAACTTTGGAGTGTAAGTCTATTGAATTGTGTAAGGTTACTTCTTTTTCTAAAAAAAAGACAAATTAGTAGATTTGTGGAAAATACTTAGTGTCGTAACTAAAGTAGCGGATGTAGACTCCATTGAGGGAGTTGAACCACTCTAAATCTCCATGTAAATTTCTTTCTTTGCAATTAGTTTTCATCATTCATTAAAATTTCAATTCACTCCTCTTAACTATATTCGATTGATTGCTACACTCAGCAGAACTCAAGGCCTTTCACACCGCACTTTAAACGAGAATCATACCATTAGACCAAATGCCCAATTTTATTCATGTACCATGGTTCAAAAATGAACTTTTTTTTTTCAAATTGAATGGGCTAATAATACCTTTTCTTTCACAGTTTATGGTAGATTCAATTATGCCTGATGCCTACACAGATTAGCTTACACAACATGCAAATAACACATTGGTTAGAGGTGGTAATCGAGTGAGAATAACCAAAAATTGTAGAGATACAAACTGACGGGATGAAGAATAACTAAAATCTTTACTTACATAGACGAGTATAATAAAAATTTTATCATCAAAGCAAGAGACTAAAACCACTTTTACAAATAAACAATGGCCAGTTTTAAGAAGGGGGACTGGTGGATACACAGATATGTATCGGGTTGTCAAATCTCACAGGGTCTGTATAGACACAATGTTAATGATTGCTATTGTATGAAAGTAAGATTAATAGTTTTGTGCTTTCGTGACAAAGTATAAAAGTAAACAAACAACGAGATAACAATGATAAGTGGACAAGGGAGTCCTTGTAGTTCAAGAGCAACCATAAAACTATGATCTTAACAGATTAAATCATCTAATGCACTTAGCAACTATCAACATAAATATTCATGGTAGCGATAAGTTGAAGAGAGATGTTCTCTCGAGTCACTCTCACTAATCTTATCTGATTTATATATGTATCTCTCAAGGTAAAATTAACATATCAAGTGTTGTAACATCTAACTTGGCTAGATCTCCCTCAATTGGAGAGTAGCTCTCACTATTCTTGGTGCTCTCTAAAGTCACTCAACATCTCTCTCTCCGGTATGCTAAATGCAACAATCTTATATCTCTATAGTGATTGCGATAAAAACAAGCCATAAACATAACATGTCGGAACAAGGTAACTTGCGTTAAACAAAGTATAAGTACTCGGTACATCATAAATGTAAAATAACTTCAAGAATAAACCAATTGTAACACCTACCACCCGGTCTGGAAGAATTAGACCCGAGTGATAGATGTTACATTGACTCGTCAAAGTGAATTCGATCCGAACATACAAAATTACGAGTATTTTCAATATTTTTCGCGTTCTAAATGCTTTATACAGTCATATGTGTTTTAGTTAGGTTACGGTTCAAATTTCATGTCAAACGGATTTCAATTAGACATTCCATTATGCTTATTAAGAATTTAGGGACTAAAATATAAAACTGTAAAAACACAGAGACTAACTCATTTCTAAAAACATCATACTGCAATTAAACATAGTATAAGCATGCTTGTAAAATTTTAGGTCAAACGAGCATCATTTAACAATTCAATTGATACATTAACATGCGATGATCAAAATGTAAAAAATTTAAACTTAGAGAAGCCAAATACTGGATTAACTACCTCGTACCATATATGGGCTCCAAACCAAAATCCATAAGCTCGATTTGGTACCGGTACCGGTACCGTATCAATAGCCTAAGTAGGGTGTACCGGTACGCCCAGACTCAAATAGATTTTAATGAATTTAATTTTAATATAGATATTAATTACATATTTAACATTGAAAAATAATTATAAATATTTGTACATTTATAAATTTGCGTTTCAGTTTAATTAATAATTTTAAATGAAATACTCTAATATTAATAACGAGGGTATACAAGTGATTTAAAAAAAATAGCTAAATCGATATATTTCTTAAATAAAAAGGTTTAAATTTATTAAATTAATTTAAATTTTGTACTAAATTAATAGAATGTAAAATTTTTAAGGACTAAAACTGTTATTATAATAGTTAATTGACAATATAGTGACTTAAATATAATTATAATATTAATTAAGTGACACAAATATATTTTTTAATAATTAAATCATCGAAATATAATATTAGTACTTTATCCTTCTTCAAACCCGAGAATGGTTCCCTCCTGCCCGAGCCCTAATTGCCCTCCATGCCTTCCGCCAAACCCGTTTTGCCTTCTCCAAACAATCCCCTTCCTCCGAACCTAATGCTGCCAGTGAATCCATCGGCGACGACCCCCTCTCCGCCTCCAGTGGCCAACTAATCGTCGGTGTTGAGAGTAAGTACCGCGTTGTTTACCGCCTCGTTAACTCCATCTACGTCCTCGGGATCACTACCGCCGATCACGACAATTCGATCAACGTATTTGAGTGCATCAACATCGTTAACCAAGCCGTTTGTGTCGTCGTAACAGCCTGCCGAGGCGTCGATGTCACTCCTGAAAAACTCGCCCGGAAATACGCCGAGGTTTACATGGCTCTCGACATCGTCCTTCGTGGAGTCAGCAACATCCGTCTCGCTGCCATGCTTTTCTATATGCACGGCGACGGGATCGCCAAGATGGTCCATTCCGGACTCGACACTGAAGCCAAGATCCGTGGTGCTGACGCATAGCCTGCCGTCGAGCTCCATTCCGCCGAACACCAATCCAACATTGAATCCTTTTCGAATGCGAATTTCGAATTGCCTCCAGAAACTCTTGCAGTAGGCGATCAGAAAGCTACAACGCTTGTACCTCAAAGTACACTGAAGCAAGACGAGAAAGTGATTAAAGCAGAGGAACCAGAAGCAGAAAAAGATCCTTTTGCTGCGAGTGAGGCCATAAATAAGCAAGAAGATTTAGTTGAAGGGTTCAAGAAAGCGAAGGATTCATCGGCTAACGATTTAACATTGGCATTGGCAGGGTTAGAGGTAGTACACTGCCTCCTGCTGAAGCAACCCAATCTACGGATATCACCGTTGGGAAATATAGGGGAAATATGGAGGAATCGAGTTCGGCGGTGAACAAGCTACACTTGGAGAGGCTTTTGAAGGGTTTAGTGATGCTTGGGGTGGAGGCTTGGATGCTTCTGAGTATTTAGAAAATAAAAAGGTTAAGAAACAGGAAGGGCTTAGTGGACATGAACTTTTGTAAACTGGGGATAGTGCTGCCCCTCCAACTGCTGCCAGTGCTGATGGAGGGAAGGGAAGTCTCTTGAGAATCTTTTGGTGAAGACGACTGAGATGAAAGGTCCCTAAATGTATATTTCGGAGGAGATCAGTGCCAAATTTAGGGAATCATTGCTCGCTAGAGTTGGATTAATTGGTGTGGTTTACTTGAGAACGATGCCTCCCAATGTTTCTGGTGATAAAGATACTGAATTTTCATTTCGTGTTAAAGGAACAAGTTCGGTTAGGAGGTTTGTTATACAGAGTTCTCGGATTAGTAGCCTAGGCGATGGAATGTTTCATGTTAGAACTGCCCAATCTGAGGAGTCTATACCAATTTTTAAGTATAGTTTGCTACCTAGGTTGACACAGATTCCTTTGCGAGTTAGATTGATTAAGCGTCTTAGTGGGACATTACTTTCGATGATGATTCAGTATGTTTCAAATCCTGAGTTGCTGGCACCATTGACTGATGTAGCTTTTGTCCTGAAATTGCCGGTTGATCCAACATTGTTAAAGGTTTCACCTAGAGCTGTGTTGAACAGATCCGAGAGAGAACTGAAATGGCATGTGCCGGAAATTCTTCTAAAGGGTACTCCCGGCAAGTTGAGGGCAAGGATGCCTTTGGATTCCAGTGACATTGATGAGGAACTAGAAATTGTTGGTCACGTAAAATTTTCGGTCCAAGGAACTACTTCATTGTCTGGGATCTGTCTGAAGCCTGCTTCTGAGGGTAAGACAGATTTTTACGAATCATCGGTATCAGAGTGGGGTTTATATTTGCAATTGAACTCTGATAAGATTGCTATTTCCATACAAATTTGTTGTTTTCTTTTAATATTCCTTTTTCCCTTGAGGTAATATGTGATTTGGATAATGTGCATGTAATCTAGAACTTCTGTTTCTTGTTGTTGACCATTGGTTTCCCCTGGCAGCTTGTGAAATAATTATGGTGTCAATTTGCAGTTTGAATTCTCTCATTCTCAGCTTTTACTTTCAAATAATTTTGGGAAATAGGCTTTTGTTCATGTTGGCAGATGATATACAACACTGTACTTGCCTTAGATCTCTGTTATGTTAGTTTGTTCTTGAGTTTTTGCATATTTTCGATTGGTTTGTTATTAAATAGTTTCAGTTCCATTAAATATGCTTTCCTGCGGATTTAGTCCATGTATTGTAATTTGGTCATTTTCAGGGTTAAATTAGGGGGAAATACCATTTTTTAGAAAAAAAAGTTTGTAAAATGGTGCATTTGAAAATTTATTTAGGGAAATGGTTGAAATCTACGGTATCAAAGGGGAGTCGACACTAGCTGTTGTCGACTTCCATGGGGTGGTAGTTGCTAGCGACTTTGATACAATTTTTTTTGCAATTTGGACTAAAATGTAAAAATATGAAATTACATTGACTAAAATGAAAGTTTTATAAACTTGGAGGCAAATAAATTAAGGGTTATATTTTGATACACAAGCCGTGTAAAACAAAATTACATAACCTTTCATATTTAAGCTATGAAATCTAAAAACTAAATTCTTAGCAGTAACACCCTAAAATCTAAATTCTAACAATAAACCTTAAATTTTACAAACTAACTCCTAAACTCTAAACCCTAAAATTAAAAGAATCGTGTATTAAAATATTTTCATAAATTAAATCGTTTAAACTTTCAACTATAAGGGTGAGTCCAAAATTTTTCAAAAGGTATAATGCTCCAATATTCGACTGAGGTGATTTTTTGTTTTGTAAACGTCGTTTTAGGGTATAACTCACCATTTTTTATGTTGAAAAATCATTTAGGCCTTCAATTTTGATTAGTTTTTTAGAGAAAATTTTAAATCTTTCACTTTGATCTTTTATAACATGTCAAACTTAAATTTTTTTTCTATACAAAATATATCATTATTCACAAGAAAATAGGTATAAGTTCACTGCATTTTGAAAATTTTCATTTTTGTCCCTATTCATGCGGTAACATTACAGGGATCCAACTTAAAGGCAAATAAACTTACAAGAGCAAAATTGAAAGGTAATTACTTTTGTAGGGACCAAATTATGAATTTGTCAATTTGGATTCAACATTAAACAATGCGTTTTCCCTATTTTTTTTTTTTTACATTTTAGCCCAAAGTGCCAAAAAAAAGCGCTATCGGTGACTCCCACACCTACCCCAACACCATATGATGATTTCCACAAAATCAGTAGCAGTCGTTGACGGCTCCCCCTTACTACAGTAGAAAACGATAGTTTTCCTAATTTTTTAATGACCTATTTGTCTAGTTATTTTTCATTTTTACCTTTTTCTCTAATTAAGCCTATTTTTAATCATTGTACTTTTAAAATTTTAAAACATTAATTTTGATCTAAACGTTGTCTCAAACGTTGATGTCGGTGTGTTCTTTGCGGGCTGTTGCTCCCTGTTGAATGGTGTGGGATTTGGAGGTACCCCTAAAATTCAATATTTCATATTGCGTGTTCTTATGAAGCGAATGCCAACAATGTGTTTCTTACAAGACAAGTGAATATCAATTGATGAGCAACAATTGGTGTGTGTATGGTGCTCGGATTGTCTAGATGAGATTGATCATATATTTTTTTGTGAGGCGGTTCGGAGGGTTTGGTACTAGTTTTTGAGGTGGTGGGATGTAAACTTGGCGTTGCCGAAGTCCTTGGATGATTTTCTTGTTCAAAGATTGCATAGTCCGTTCGTTGGCACTGTTCGACAGTAGTGGATATCATGTTGTGCAACAGTGGTTTAGACCTTGTAGTAAGCTAGAAGTGAATTTTTTTTTTGACAAGAAGCGATTGCCGATTGAGGAGATTTTCTTCCTAATAAAGTTGTGCTTGGCTTCGAACTCAGCTCCGTTGATTTGGAGACACAATGGTGGGATCACCCTTGAGGATGCCATAGTCGTATGGTGAAGGGTAGCCCTCGTTCTAGGGTCACTACAAGAAAAATGCATTTTTAGTGATATTCAAAATAGTCGTTGAAAACATGAAATTGAATCACTAAAGTCAATTACGACTATTTTTCAAGTCGTCACTTGTCGTCACAAATAATTCTGTCACTATTTCTTTTGTGATCATAGCAAATTTTGTCACTTTTTAGTTCTACAAAACTTGTGTCTAAAATGAAAGGTCACTATCATTATTTCTTTAGTGACCAACATATTCTCACTAAAATTTATTGATAAATTAGTGTTAAAAAAGGTTGTCACAATTTCTTTCTAATAAAAGGGTAAATAATTTTCTAATATCAAATCCTTTTAAAATCTCTTATTTCAATTGGCATGCATTTCTCGTCACATGATAAATAAGTATGTAAAAAGCTTTAAATTATAATAGAGAAAATAAATATATAAATAAAATACAATAATTATCAACAATATTTTTATTAAGATATAAAAAATTACAAGAGTAAATTTTATAAGATCGTTGCATAGTATACTAATTTCGAATCCATCACCATAAAAATAATTATAAAACAAAAATGCTCAGCTAAACATCCACTGTTTTATCAAGAGGTCCACTTGTGTTTCTCCTACACAAAATAGAAACAAGAAATTAAGATCCACTGTTAATCAAGAAGTCCACTTGCATTTTCCTACACAAAATAGAAACAAGAGAAAAAAAAAACTAAGATCTAGAAGGTATGGTATACAAAAAAAAAAAAGAGATTTAAAATAATGATTAAAAAAATAAAATAATGATTGCAATTACAACACTTAACAATCAATCTCTATATCCCCTTCCTTCATAGGCACATTTTGAGACCACAACCAATATTATTTAGGAATTTTGTTAATTTAAGCACAAGCAATTGCTTTTGAAAGTACCAAAAACACGTGCCTAAAAATACAATAGCATAAACAAGAAAAAAACTAAAGCTAGAAATCTAAATAGAATATGGCATAAAAGATTAATCGTATGTGAAGATAGAGAAAAGAAAAAGAAAAAACAAAAACAATTAAAATGCATCATGCTAACCTGATAGAAAATAAAATCGGTGCTAATGGTTTGAGAAGTTGCTTCATTTCCATATGCATCTCGATTAAGCTTCAAAAACACATACAACACCATAAAATTAGATTACATTTTAAGGCATTAATTGAAACCCAAAATCGAAATAAATAATTAAGGAAAAAACTTTGATACACAGGCCGTGTAAATTTTAGTTTACACGTGCCTTTTAGTTTTAGGAGTTAGGGTTTATGTTGTAGGGTTTAGAATTTAAAGTTAGGGTTTAGGATTTAAAGGGTGGGGTTTAGTTTTTAGGGTTAGGATTAGAAATTTAAAAATTGGGTTTTACCCAATAATTAATTAGTTTTAACTAGAGAAAAGAAGAGTTGACAGATACCATCTCTCGAACGACACTTTTCGCGAATACCCACCTCCAGCGAGATCATACTTGATCTCCTCTTTTTCATTACATCAGGCTCCGACACACCTCCACGAGTTCCGTTTAGGGAGGCCAAAAGCTTCTGGTCGTCATCGGCAAATACAATGGAAAGGTGGTGCGATGTAGATGAAGTTTAGGGGGAATAGAACAGTTACAAGTAGTAAAGAATAGAAAAGAAGAATTTTACGCTTTTTAGGTCGAATTTACCTTAGGTATTAACACATTCAAAACCACGTTGTTTTGTTGTAAATATATACGGCATTTTAATTTAAAATTTATATCTTATATATTTAATATTTATAAAATAAAAATGAACTTGTGTCTTATTCACAAGAATTTTATAGATCTTTTATCTAATTATTTACTTCCTTTATATAATCTTTTATTTACTTAGTTTCTATTTATTTATTTGTTTATTCATCTTATATTATTTAATTTTATTATATTCAAAGTTATTTTTATGGTTATGAATTTATATTGTTATAATACCAACTATCAATCAGTCTAGTAAGATGAGGTGTTAGATCTCTTTAACAAGGTCAAATATTTGAATCATGATGTTGAGAATAGAGCAAACTGAATTGGGAGTATTACTCCTATAATGACCCTTTATAGTACTCGATTCAAATTGGTTGGCCAATGAGTGATATACAAGTGATTATAAAAAATAATTATATCACTATAATATTAATGATAAATTTGTAATATAAACATTTCAAAAATAAATGTTTAAAATTTACAAACGATTTTTTTGAATTTTTGTTAATTTGTAACAAATATGACAAATTTGCTTATGGTGACCAGTTTTAAATTAGTGACATTTTCAGTAATCACAAAGATTCAAAAAAGCACTGTCGTGATATTGATTTTATATTAATTCAAACATATTTATAGGTGACTGTAGACACTAATTTTATTCGGGTTAAATTAAATGCTCGAAATAAAATAAATCCACATTACCTTATAACTTATACCCAAAAACCTTACCTTAATTTTCATTCGTTCTTATCTTAAGGGGATAAACCAAAAATACCCTTCACCACATATCTACATACATATATATATATATATATATATATATATATATTCTACCCTAAAAAGAGGAACAACTAACCTATTTCTTTGGATATCATTCGGCAGCCATCAAAACCCCCTTTTGCCGTCTTCTTCATTTTAAAGCCCCCACTATCGTTTATTTTTTTTAGACCATTCGATTCTCTTATCCACTATAATTTTCCCTAATCGAAATCATTTTCTACCATTATTAAACCCTTGAATCGAACTTCTCAACCCCAACAACAATACGTGGAATTTGGTTGATCGAACATAAATATTTGGGTTTTGGATACATTCTTTCCTTTTCTTTTTATTTATGTATAATCTTTTTTTATAGTTCAATGAAAATGTTGATGATTTTATTGGTAACCTTTGTTGTTTATTTTAGTCTCTTTTTTATGTGTTTTATTTTATTTTTTTTGCTTGTGATATATATGTTATTTCACTTGTTGAATGTTGTTTAATTTATTATTAGCTTGTTTACTTTATCATCATGATTTCATATTATCCATTTTATAATATATTTTTTTGTATATGGTATATAATAGATAATTAAAATATTTTCTTAAAAGTATACTTGTGGTCTTTCATTTGGGTTTAGTTTAGTGGTTTAGGCTTTTTTATGTTTTGGGCTTAGTGGTTTGGGCGTGGTTTGGGCCTTCTTGTGTTTAGGGCTTGCTTAAATTAGAAGGGTTTTGAATTTGATAGATTAATTCTTGATTATAATTATGTGAAATTAATTTTATTAATTTAAAATCGTGTGCTCGTCTCATAGGGGCACGATCTTTAAATTAATTAGATTAATTTAGGCTTAGCTTAGAGCCTTAGATAGATTAAGGTTCAAATTGGTTTAGTGAATTTAAATTTACCCTTGGCTTATTGGGATAAATGTTAAGTTCATCAAACTAGTTGGACATTTCTTAATTACTTTTAAGATAATATTAACATGGAGATTAAATGGACATTTAAATTAAAACCATAATTAATTAATTCGATTTACTTTAAATAGTATTCTTGGCTTATTGGAATACTAGTTTATGATCGATCGAGTTAATTGTCATGTTACAAGATAAATCATAATTTATTAGGGTTCTCTAGCCTTTTGGGATTAATTGATTTAAGGTTAATACTAGAAGCACCTAATTAGTAACTATATCACTAATTAAAATTCCATAATGAGGGCCTTTTAGGTTAGGACTTTTAGTGGACCTTTGTATGTTTAATTTTCAAGCTTTTTTGTGACATCCATCTTTTATTTGTTATCATTTGGCCCATTTGATTTACATGTTAATTAATTTAAATCATAAAAGGTGAGATATTCATTAATTCCGATGTTTGTGTCGCAACAGTCTGAGCTTAAAGGATATTGACCAAATATTTTAATTAATCCTTACCGACTCAAGGTAAAATTAAAACTTAACCAAATCATTACATCGTATTTTAAAATGCTTGCATCATGCATAAAGGTGATGTGCGAGATTTGAACCATAAATTAACACGGCAGTCGGGCTTATTCAATGTCGGTTTAATCTATGGTTTGATGTATCTTCAACCTTATTAATTAAATGTTTAATTAATTTGAATTTGCCAGTTTTATAAAGCCTGTTCAATTAAGGTTAATTTCCAATTAAGGTCAGCAAATTAAATTCCTTTCAAATTCTGACAATTTCCTTCGATTAAAAGCAACAAATATTTTGGTACCGATTTTCGGGCGTGATGGGGGTGTTAATCCTTCCCCACACGTAACCAACTCCCGAGCCCTTTCAAAATGAATCTCTAGTTTTGTGGTCTCTGGCCTACCTTATCCAAGTGGCCAGTGGCGACTCCCAATTTTCAATCAGTTTTCAAAAGAAAAAGAATTTTCAAAAGAAATCCCTTTAAAGCAAGATTACAAATAAATGATTTTGGGGATAACCCGTAACGCCGAACATATAATTTTTCTAAAGGTTTTCCAAAAAATGTCTCTACAGCATGGCGACTCCGCTGGGGACCAATTTTGTTTTTAAAACAAAATGAGAGTTAGGCCAATAAAATATTTGTTGTTTTTAATGATGGAAAATTGTCGGAATTTCAATCGATTCTAGTGAGGTTGACCCTTTCTTGAAAATGTGACTACAATTGTACAGGCTTTGATAATTGTTGGTCTTCGAATTAATTTTTCATTGAATTTCTAAGGAATCATCGACATGTGTTGCATCATGATCATCAAGCTCTATACCCGAGCTTCATCCCTTAAGTGGGAGTGAAACGCCACATACCTACATGAGTAGCCCTCCACGAGTCGGTAATTCACTTCTGGAATCCACTCCTTTTGACACGCGAGCAGCCCTCCACGTCACTAGGTCATGCTTTCCCTCGAACTGAAACCAATTCGCAAGCTTGTAATAGGCTAGAATTAGGGTTCTTGTTGCCTTAGTAGGTAATAGGATAGGTTCGGGTAACCCAATTAGAACTGAACCCATGTGTGTGAATTTAAGAAGCCTACCCCCATTAGAGCCATGCAGATAATCTTAGTGAACTAGAATTTATGCGATTAGGGTTCTTCCTTTATGTAATTGCCTTTCGTTTATTTTCCTCGTATTTATCTCTTCTTTTTTTTGAATTCATTATCCATAAGTTGACTAACCATTTTCATTGTCTTCTCTCTTTCTCTTTGTACCTTTTTGTTTTTCATACTTTGTCATATCATAAAGAGCACATTGAGTCAAAAATAGTCTGAAATTAAAGACTATATTAATGAGAGGTTTGGCTCGAAACAATGATGAAAATAATCACGACGTACAAATATGGTCAGAAGGGGAGCATTTACATGACGCGAGCAATATTTCAGCCAAAGGTTCAAGTCAACAGTGTCAGCCAAAACCTTTATGAGCACAAAAGTTAATGATGTGTTCAAGTGGAAGTTAGTGTGGAATAATTGGGATTCTGAGGCAAGAAGTGCTTTCAAAGATGAGTATAGCGACATCTCATATTCACTTGATGTTCCGATCGACCAACCGCCACTTCAAGTAGTGGTAGAGTTTTGGAACTACCGCCTATGGTTGTTTCATGATTAACGAATTTGATTTGACCCTGATAATTGAAGAGTCTCAAACCCTTGCAAGAAGATCAACGAGAACCGCATCTACTCAAAGAACAAAGCTTTCCGGGGCAAGCTCGAAGGTTTCCCGGACACTTTGCCATCTTGGGCCGACAATCAAGTTTCGACTTAGAACGAGAAAGAATATTTCGGGTAGGAAGGAATTCTGGCCTTAGCTTCAGCACACCTCGAGGGTCGAGTTCAGCGGAACCCTTTTCGAAGAACAAGTCAAGTGTACCAAATGCCGATATTGGAGCGACTATAATTCGCTCCTACACCACTTGGGGGCAAGAACAAGAATTGGCACATTTGTTAACTCCGATACAAGAGGCCACCCAAAAGTCACAAATCCTAAACCACTTTCACCATCACCGGCATCACCCACCAATTCGTCAGCGTCAGCGTCGGTTTTACCCACCCATTCGCCGGTATCACCCTTACCAGCGTTAGCCACCCCTTCAATCTCCCAGTACAGTAGTCATCTGCGAATCTCTTGGACCACCACATGTATAAGGTTCCCTCTGTTTGCAGTAACCTTCGATTCTATCTTTACATGTTCTTACACAGTCGTATAATTCACAAATATCAGCCAAACATATTCAAATTCATCACACACACTTAAACTATTAAAAAAAGAGATTCTTAACTCGAATCTTAGCTGTTGAATAAAACAAAACATTGAAATCAACAGAAGTAATTCCACGATTAGCAAACGAGAAAATGGCAACGCTGTCGAGGAGGTCGAGCAACGATGCTAAATCTCCAACATTCCAATTTCCATCAACATCCTATGAATAAAGTGAAAGCAATTGTCATGAATTTAATGGAAACAAAGAAAACCCAGGATTCTTGTTGGATTGAGAATGAAATTTTCTTACCGAAACACCATCTGGAACGACGAAATCAAATTGTATAAATTCCTTTTCAGCATGGACGATGCGAAGTCCTTCAAGGACTCTGGTATCCAATCCATGGCCTTTTTTACCTCATAGAACATCATGAAGCCATGTTAGTGATGTCCGCAAGGAATCAGATTCTATTTCTACGAATGTTAAGAATGAAGGGGACGAACTCGAGTTGATCGGAGGCGACGACAGTAGTACCGGCACTAGTGTTACATATTAAGAGAAGAGATAATTTTTTGTTTTCGTAGGGGTGGCTGACGCCGATAAGGGTGACGCCGACATCGACACCGGCGAATGGGTGGGTGATGCCGGTAAGAGAGAAAAGTGATTTAGGGATTTGAGTGTTTGGGGTTTTATTTTAAATTATTTTTTATTTAATAATAATAAAATATATTTTGTTTTATTTTAAATTATTTTTTATATTTAATAATAATAAAATACTCTAAGTCATACTCAAATATTAATAAAATAATTCTAAGTGACCAAAATAGGTCAAAAAGTAAAATTTAATGAGTAAATTGATCGTTTTTAAAGTTTAGTAATCAAAATATGTCTGGGAGCAAAGTTGAGTGATGATTTAGATATTTTACCCATTCTTTTGATGTAAACTCTTTTATTATACTCATCTAATAGAGTCTACAGTTAGACGTGATAGAAAAGTTTTCAACCTAGACACAAGTAATATTTCCTTTAAATATTACGAGATCTGTTATTTGGCCTAGTAGTTAAGGACAAAAATTTTCTGTTCTTTTCTATGATCAACATTTAAAAAATTAACTTTTAAGATCTAACCTTAAATTTTAAATCTTAAATCATAAACTTTAAACCATATAAAATACACCATACCCATAATACTTTAAACTCTAACCATAAAATCTTAATCCTAATTTTTTAGTGTTGAAACATAAACATGAGCCCCGAAAAGGGACAGAGAATTTCTATTCAATTAAGAATGTTCATATTATCCTATCTTGCCTAAGTTTATGTATATTGTATTGAACAAAAATCATCTTACTCCTAATTATGTCCCCTTCTATACTCCACACTAAAAAATATTAAAAAATCAAATTCTAAACCCTAACCCTAAATTTCACATTCTAAACCATAAACTCTACACCCTAAAATACATAATATCCTTAATTCTCTAACCCATTAACCCTAAACCACATACCCACTTTTTTAAAGTGAGGGCACCAAAAGTGACATAGTTTGAAGGCAGACTATTTCTACTGTATTGTGTTACCTTTAAAATGTAAAATCTCTATTTAATCAAAAGAATAATTCCTTTCCTTTCAAAGTTTTTTGGCAAAAATTATAACATATGTGCCACCCCCAACACTTTATACACAAAGAAAGGGAGTTGAATTACTCTTTTCCTTCCATTATAATTGTGGGCATTATCATTGTGAACAACATAAGTATATGGAGCACTACTACGTACTTAAACCTACTTTGCTTCATGCATCAACTAAATTCATCTTTATTCCCCTTTGAGATGAAGCCAAGTTCAAGCTTCCATGATTGCACATCAAGTTGTTTCCACTCTTAACTCGGTTTTACACAAAAATTAATATTATATGAATTCGAGTTTAACTCAATTAATCACATTTATGATTTGCCTTCTGGTAAGTAAGAGTTTGAACTACATTTGCTTGTTTTTAATTATGATCTCTTTTGTAAAAGAAATAATAAGTCGTATATATTTTTTAACCGTCGAGTCTGATTATAAAATAATATTTGTCCATTAATTTTAGACATTTATTAACGTGCACACACTGTGTCGACAAACTGTTTAAATCGAGTCACTTATTTATCACGAGTCAATTATCTCTTCCCAAAAGTCATGTTTGATAGGATGTATAACGACACCACATTTATATCACAAGACCCCTTTTTTCTTTTTGATGTAGAATTAAGATCTCTCGTCTCTTTAGGACGTGACATTCTCCTCCACACAACTTCGTGATGTCCTCGTCACAAGTAATCTATCCTCGTGGTGAGTCATTGTCACGTTTATCCACCATGCCTACCCACTCTAGGGGTGGTCGACGTGAAGTCGAATAATCAAAAGATCATTATGACACCACTTTACAAAACCATTATCCTTTTTTCAAAAAACAATATTTTATTTTCCACCGAGATCACTTGGTAGATTACACAATATCATGTACATTATTTAAATAAAATACAAATGAAATGAAATGAAATAGCAGCTTAGCTAAAACAATGGCAAAAACCTTAGATTACTGTCATTATCACATGTATGTTGCACCTAGTCCCTTAGTCATCTCCTTCTCCTAGCTACTTAATTTCATTCTTTTCCCAATAGCCAACTCATTTTCAGCACTTGCCCACTTAATTAGTATCATCGGCACATGTATCTTGTATCTTATTGCTTTGTTGAAAATGCATCCATACAGAGAGACCTGATCTAATTAAAATTTGTCATCAAAGAAATTGATAAAGTAATGATCGTGATAATTTTTTAATATGGAGACAATAATTAATTTAACATGTTTTATAATTATTTTTATCATTTAATATTTAACAATAGTTGTTTACTTAATGATGTTCTCTCTATCTTATTTTCTTTCTCCCATCACTCTTCTTTCGAATTTTTGTGTCCGACTCACTATTTTTTTCACCCCCACGCATTATTCATGTCTTATATTCTGCATTTTTCTTACAGATGTAGAATTTTATTTATTTATTTAATAAGTCTTCTCCTATGCTTACGAAAATATAGAAATATTTATTTTATATCGTACAAGTTTTTGTCTTGTCACGTACAAGTTCGGTTTTTTTCTTTTCTTTTAAGTTTGGTTAATTTTATCGTTGCTCGTCCAGTCGATGGATGCATGATTCTTTTCCAACATCTCTATTTTTCCTGGAACTATTGAGATATTTATAAGAAAATTCATTGTCTTGCGAGGGTAGTAATATGCTTTAATTAAGAAGTTATTTCTCATTATATTTTGGTTGTTATTAACAACAACAATCACTTGGGTAATTTCGATTCTTTGCAAGAACTTAAGTTTGGGTGTATTGAGAGTAGCACTCTTTTGATTATTATACTATTAATTTTTAATGAATGGAGTTCTAAATTAAAAAAAAAGTACACCGATGTTACATGTAATTTTTTTAGCATATGACGTGATTTCAAGATAATATCTGTTAATTTTTTTAGTTATTTAATAATATACTTAACAGATAAATAATTTAAACTCAAGTCTCTTGAGAATAACAACATTATCTTTTTCACCGAAAAAGTTGATATGGTACATATAGTTACAACGTATTTTTATAATTATTAAATTCTGCGTGCATTATCATCCCAATAAACCATGAAATAAAAGGATTAAATAAATAAAAAACAATGAAAATGTAAAATCAAATTACTTTTTTATAATAATTTATGTCATATAATAATTCTTTACGAAAGAAATATACATTATGAACTACAACCTTGCTCAGAATTAAAGCAAAATACATAAGTATAGTGATATTGTCGAAAGCTTGATTATAATATTACACCAGAAAGAACAAGAATGAAATCAAAATAAAATACTACTTAATAAGAATGGACCGATCCTCCTCCCATTTATGAAAACTTGTAATAATCCCTTTCATACTTTACGAAATGCCCTTGCCGGAGCTCCACCGGCGAAAACGAACGTTCAAGAAAACGGCAAAAACTAAAACTAGGCTTGAGGCATCCACAACGACGTGGCGACCGCAACGCTACTATGATCTCTGCAACTCAACGCTTTTAACAAACTCCAAGAAGAGCCCTTGCCGGAGCTCCGGTTCCCAGAAAGTCTCTTCCCGTAATCTTCCACCCTTGGAAACATAACCGACGGATTCCGACGGAACTGCCGGCTTTTGATGTCTTTAAGCTCCATTTCCGGTGGAAACTTAACCATTCCAAGCATGAAAACATACCACCTTCGCTTATTAACTTTTATCGCCGCCGAGACTTCGGGTTTTCTAGTGCTTCTTGTTAAAGGATTCCTCTCCATGTCATAACGGCGAAGCTTTTTATAATCCAAGGAACGACTGTTTCTGAGACGTTGTTTAGTGTACTCTTTGGTGCTGTCGGAGCGAGTTATAGATAACTCGGAGAATGACTCGGATCGTTTGCGTAGGACCCGGTTGTTCCTGTCTTCTTCCAAAGAGTAATCTTTCGGTGTTTGAAAGGGAATGTGTTGTTCGTTCAAAGGGATGAGTTTGCCGCAGAAGATTATGTCGTCGGCCGGGCACATATCGTAGCTAAGATCGCTGAGAAACTCGAAGAATTCAGGGTCAGCCTCCGATGATGATCTTCGAGTTCGGCCCAGGCCAGGCACTTTTACAAACTCATCATCATCTTCTTCTTCTTCTTCTTCTTCTTCTTCTTCTTCTTCTTCTTCTTCTTCTTCTTCTTCTACTGCTGCATGGTTTTGATGAAGATTAGCAATGTTTTCTGCCATGTTTCTGTGTGTTGGAGACAGGGAATGAGAGGAAATAGGAAGTTTTAAGAGAGAAGAAAATGAATGTAATGGTCTATTTTAGTTGATTTTGTTGTGAGAAACTAAGACATGTATATATTATGCGCATGGAAGTGGATGGTGATGTCTTGTGTTTTTGGGGTGGGGGTGATGATTCTCACATTTCAACTTCATCATTAATGGCATCAAAGATTACCATTGCTTGTCTATTAAGTTTGTTTGCCATACACTAGATTTTATATACGTAATAATCATTAACTATAACAAGGAAGAAAAAGTTACAGTAAAAAATATAATATTGGGAATTTTTAGTACTGGTTAGTGCTGTAATTCAATTTGTTGGTGCCAAAATAATGAAATACGGAATAAAGAATGTATAGGGACGGCGAATTAAAATGGTTGTTGTAGATTCAGACGATTCACCTTTTATAAGCTTGGGGCGAAACACCAGTATTAAATCTATTCAAAATTTAAAAGAATTAAATCAAATGAGTAGTCTAAGTGAAAAGAAATATGATGTTTATCTAGTAAATTTGAGTTCGATTAACTTTGTCTGCAAAGTATGTATCTTATCAGAGGGTTAAAAAAAGTATAAACAAATTACACCTTAAAATCACCTTAATACTATTAACAAAATTTTAAAAGAAATAGAACATTGACATTCTTTAATAAATATTTTTTTGAGCTAAAATTTAAGGTTGGACTATTTTTAAAAGTTTGACCAGTTAAATCTGTTAATTTAGATGTTTAGTAAATAGATGATTGAAATAATGGATTATGGTGAAATTTCTCAATTTGAAAGAGCTCCTTTTAGGAGCTTTTTGAGTTGAAGATTTGGATTAAAGAATTGTTTTGTGCTTGACAATTACAAAAATTCTCTAAACAACATAAATTTGAATAATTAATAAAATTTAAAAAAATAATTTTATAAATAAAATATTAATATATAAATTAATATATACATCTAATTATATAATTAATAAATTTATATTCCACACATAAATTCATAAATAAAAAACTAATATACACATCTGAATTTAATCATTATTAAATTTATATTAAAAATAATTTTACAAATAAAAATTTAATATATACAATCAATTAATATAATTTACTAATAAAATCAGCTAATATAATCTATTATTCATAATAAGCTATCTATTAATTTTCAAACAACTCGTAATTAAATTTTGTTATTATAGAAATTATATTGAACTGCCGATCACTTCCGATGTCCTCGTGATCCCTTTTTAGCACCCCCACTATATAATAATAATAATAATAATAATAATAATACAATAACATAAATTAGAGGTGTTCATACTTTATAGTGAGATATCTGAAAATTTCGAATACTAAAATTTTGGCCTGTTACTTGGCCCATAAAAACCGGTGCCCGCAAATCGGGTTATCGTAAAATTTGGATACCCGTTAATCCGGGTAATAAGGTACCCAATTTCATTTCACATTTCTCCAATGACCTTCCTCATTGTTGCTGGATCGATTGCTGATAATAGCTAAGTGGGCCCCTAACACCCCCAAAATTTGAAATAATTCATATTTGGCCCTTCAAATTAAAAAAATTAATTTAGCTCCTTCAAAAAAATTAAAATTCTTATTAAGGTTTTATTTCTTTAGATGTTTTTAATTAATTCCCCTGTTAAATTTTTGAAAATTTCTCATTCAGTTTCAATATTTAAAAAATTTAGTTTAGACTTCTAAAACTTTTGGAAATTTTGAGTCAGGCCCTCAATTTATTTGACCAAGATCAGCGCTGATCAATTGGGAGCTCTCCAACGAAACCACTGGTATTTTCCCATTTACTTAAATTAATTTGCCTCGCCAGAGTCATTTCTACCGTGTCTAAGAGAGATTGCCAAGTGATTTTTCGATTGGCTTGGAAAAAAAGAAGGCAACAAGGTTGCCAATGGCTTAGCTAAGATGGGAATTGCTCTACCTAGTGACTCGTTGGTTTTGTCTGATGCACATGCACCAGAGGACTATCACCATTTAATCCTGCATGATTTAGAACGGCCATTACTCTACCTGGTTTGCAATCAAATTGGAGGCATTTACTTATAAATCAAGAAACCCATTTTTCAAAGGCCAAATTTGTTGTTAAATTACAACAATTGCATAGTCCACTTTAGTGGTATCTTGTAGTTGGGTACCCGAATAAGGGACATTTTGTGCCAAGAGCCCGACCTAAATACCCGAAAAATAATAGGTCAGTTATCCCGTTTAAAAATTAGAATATTTTCATTAACAAAGAGTACCTGACAATTTATAATCAAATATACAG
This sequence comes from Hibiscus mutabilis, assembly GCA_019671005.1. Taxonomy (NCBI): domain Eukaryota; kingdom Viridiplantae; phylum Streptophyta; class Magnoliopsida; order Malvales; family Malvaceae; genus Hibiscus; species Hibiscus mutabilis. Next base: position 2,291,372 of record CM033715.1, on the reverse strand, counting down.
ATCGACGGGTCAAATATTTTTAAACACCGCAGAAACCATATTACAAGGCACGATCATTATTTAGTTCATCTTAATATTTGTGGGGCACGACCAATTCAGCACTGGGTGTAGTAGTAAGGAATAGAGAGGCTAACCAGAGAAATTAAATATAGTAGATTCATTAGAGCTTCTTTTCTGACAGTCGTACGCTTTAATCCAAAAGCACAACAGTCTAGCACTCTAGAAAAGCCAGAACTTGTTCTCACTTCTATAATTAATGGCAATGTGTCAGAAACTAAAGAATATTAAGTATAACAAACTTCGAACATTGAAAAAACTCTCTCTATTCGGACTGTCTTCGAACTTACGAAAATTGGACACTTCATCCGAAATCATTTAAGAAAAAAAGGAACAAAAGCCATAACTACAACACTCTTTAAGGCAAAAGAAATCCATTCAAGATAAAAGAAACAGGACAGAACATTTCAAAACCCCACTGGAAATGGGCTTAAATTTGCTTCTTGGTTTTTCTTTATATTTTCAAATGTATAAGTCCATCCATGACCATGATGAGAAAGAGAAATATTGATAATTAAAATATGATAAATTACATCAGATATCACTTAACTTCAAGTATATAATATTAATTATATCACTAAATTAAAAATCGATATAAACCAATATCATTTTAGTACTGAATTTTAGTATAAATTTAAATCATATAATTGAGTCATTAAAATCGATGATATCTACGGATATTAACTGTCCGCTTAAGATGATGTGGAGGTATTTTAAGGCTCAATAGGATAATGAAAGTCTAAACTAAAATTCATTTGTAAGATAATATCGATTTTTAGTTTAGTGATATAACCTTTACATACCCAAAAGTTTGATGATATTTGGTGTAGTTTATCCGGTCTAAGTCCCTCCTCTTCCTTTCCTTGTGTTCCCCTTGGCCGGCAGTATCCGAATCCTCTTAGCCACACGTACAAAATCCCTGTTCATTTCCACACATATGTACAACACAAGAACCTTTAAAGCCTCAGTGTCAAAATAAAAGTGGGGAAAAAGAAACAAGTCTGGTTTGGAAACGTACGTCCAATTAAGGTCTCCAGCCAGAAGAAGATCGTTTTCCATGTCTTCATAGGCAATGAGGTGGCCGGGAACAGCATTGGAAAGATCGAGATCATTGTCGGAGGTGACCCCATCGTCGTTCCCGTCCACAAACATTTGCCTGAGAGCCTTTGCGAGGCTCTGGTAGCTTGCATGCTTGTGGAGGCTGATGCGCTGACAGATGGAACGGCCTTCCAGCACCACCGTCACGAGGGGGACGACGGTGGAAACAAGATCATCGTCATCGAGACAAGGGAAACGCCTAGGGTTAGAAGAAGAAGAGAGGAATCTTGAGTTTTGCCATCTCCTTTTCAAGGAGTGTTGGTGTGTTTGAGATTCAAAGTTGTTCATCTTTCTGCTTGTGTGAGGTCTGAGGGGAGAGGGAGCAGTAAAAGTGGTTAGGGTTGGGACCGGTGGCTGGCTTTGTAGTTGATAAGTAAAGGGAGAATTATGAATTCAGTTGTACTTGCCTCGGAAGGAGACACAGCTAAGAAGCTCAAAAGGTTTTGGTCTACACTGTGCAAAATGGATTTATGTTGGGACAGAAAGAAATTATGTTTTTTAAAATAGAAATCATCTCCCTTATATTTTTTATAATTTATGATTTAAAATTTAAAATTAAAATTTAAAATTTATTTTTTTAATATTAAGACACTGAAAAAGGAATATAAATTTCTATTATGTCTCTCGTAAGTAAAATGTAATTAGATTTTACCACAAGCAGTTCAAAGTTGTAGCGGTCATGCGTAATTTATTAAGATGAAACTATTAAATAATAAAAAAAAAAGGTGTTTGTTGATTTGTTTTTCTCATTTATTTTACCAATAGTCTATAATAAATTTTATATTTTTTTATAAGCATTTAATTTAAATCATTTTGAGTTTTTCTTTTTTGAGATCACGTGGGACTGTTCCTATTACAGACCGAAATTTTACCATCAAATATTTAAATCAACTGTTTTGATTGTTTTAGTTTAATTAAAGCTTTAACAATTGAATAATATTATATGTTTTATGATGAGATTAGTTTTTGTTTAATTTTTATTATTTTTTATGACAAAATTAGCCTTTGCTTAAAATTTTAAAGTAATACACAGGAACATCAAGAAGGAAAGGGTTGGAGTTTTGGTACAGTTAATTTGAGTTTTGACGTGAGAGTGAATTAGAACCGGGGGGGGGGGGATTAGGTTTAGCCTAGCTTGTGTTTCCCTAATGTGTATGAAACTATTAAAATAAATGTGAAAAATAAAAAATGTTTTAATACAATATATATAATCATTGAATTAAGATATTCAATAAAAATTAAATTATTAATTAAATTTAGAATTCGATTCAATATTATGTATATAAAATTATTAAAATAAATGTAAAAAAGAAAAAAATATTTAATTTAGTTTAAAATTATAAATTTTTTTATTTTAAATCATTCTTTAACTTACTTTAAATATATTGAAAAAATATTTTTATCTTTAGTTTCATGATTGGAATTGATTCACTGGTTTGTGTATTTTTACACATTTTAAGTGGCTTAGGTTTGAGTCACTTCTCAATCATTTTTATTTATTTTCTTCTAATATTTACGGCATTTTAAGGTATATATAAAAGTGTGCAATTTATATTAATAAGAAAAGTTTGATGAATTGGTAAAAGCTTTGGTTTTTACCCTTGAGGTCTCAATTCAAGCCAAAGCCATTTTTTCTCTCTAATTTTCTTTTAATCAAGTGGTGACACGTGTCACCACCTGAGTAGAGAGAAATAAATATATTAAATAAAATAAATTAAAGATTAGATTCATCCAATCGAATGATGACACGCGTCGTCATCCGATTGGCAAATTAACTTTGTTGAATTAAATTAAAATTATGACTAAATTAATATAATAAGTACTAACATAGACCAAATGTGCTATACAAATTTTCGTTAAATGCCACCTCACTTCTTTTATTAAATTATAACGGCTGGTGATTAAAATAGTATTATTTTAAAAGTTTAACAGTGATATTATCAATTTTTTAATTTAATGATTAAAATAAAACATACCACATAATTAGGTGGTCACACAGTTATTTTACCCTAAAAAATAATAATAGTGAATAGTAATATTTATGGGGAAGGTGATAAGTACGTGAAGTTAAAGCAAGCTGGTGAAGGTTTTTTTGGTAAATAAAATAAAGATTTGAAAATCAATGCACCACTCTCCTCATAAAAATTATAACAATTCTTGTAACTCGAAACGCATGGGCCACAGACACGACCGCGCTACGGTCGGCGAACGGCTCGCCTCTTTGACTCCCGTGACGGTCGGGAACTTTACGTCACTTTGCATTTTCTATAGAAAAAATATAAATTCAAAATCAATTTATAATTCTTTTTTTTAAAACAACAACAACGGCGTCCATTATAAATGAAATAATTTAATTACAAGAAGTAATTCTGTATGTTCAATAAAATTAGTTTCGTCCTTGCAAGGAGAATGGCCTCGACTAAAATGGCATAAAACAAAAGCTATTTTTAACTCATTTTAGTTTATTTAATGAGCAAAAATCAAAATTACTTAAAATGGGTTTCAAATTTGTACAAAATATTGAACTATTGAATGAAATTGAAATGTGTATATTAACTTGGTATAGAAGAGTACATTCATATATAATTTGGCTTCCCCATATGCATTGAGGATGGTATCCACATGTTTTTAACACAAAACAAGACAAGCCATAAGGGGCGGAGCTCCCTTTGGGCTTAAGGTGTTCTGGACCGTGTTATAAAATTTAAATATTTAATAAATATTAATTTAATAATAATTTAATTAATGTAAAAAAATAATTATTCATATTAAAAAATACAAGAGTTTATTAAATATATAATCAAGTATGTATTGAACTAAAGAAGAATGAGCTTTTGTAGTAAGCAGCTTGATATTGCTTAAGCATGTTTCGAGTTCGCAGCCTTATGTATACAAAAAAAAATTGCTAGGAGATTCACCCACCAAAATCAGGTGTGCAACGCAGTCGGCCCGAATTAGTTAGGGTACGTGTTCAAATTTTTTTGTAAAATAACTATTTAAGTCCTTATAAGTTTAAATATTAGACAAATTAGACCTTACCTCATAAACTTTGAATTTAAATACTTAATAAACCTTTATATTTTTAAAATTTAATATTTTAACCTCTGTTAATGTTCGATTATGGCTGAGCCTAGTAAGCCATGCACATTATCAACTTCATATATAATATATTCATAAAGGTTTGCGATTTCTAGGGGATAGCTTTGGCCTAAAAGGTTTTGTATGGACCATGTGAATGTGATAGATAATGCTCTTTTGTTATATATTTCTCCTTGCCCGGAGAGTCTCGTTAGGGGTGAGTCCTTAATAAAGTCTGGTAGAGTAAAAACAATTGAGTTAGTCGAGTTTATGAGTCTTATTTTATAATTTAGATTTTATTTGAAAATTTTTGAAGTTGAGTTTATAAAATTTGAGTCGAGTTGAGTTGTTCAAATTTAATTGTAAATATTTATAATGTTATGGTACTAATTAGTTTAAATTTAAACGGCTTTCTATAGCCATATATGATATATATATATATATATAATTTTCGTATGTGATATACATATATTAAACAAAGTTAAGGGACTTGACTCGACTTGAAAACTAATCTACTAATTACTAATAAATTCGAGTTATTCAAAATTTTATTTTACAACTTAAACTTTATTTGAATTTTTTTTCGAGTCGAGTAGAGTTTATAAAATTAAAATTTTATTCAAACCAAGTTGAATATTTTCGTGTCGATTCAACCACTAGTTGATACAATTAGATCGAAAGACCCCGCCCAGCGTAATTCTTGTCATCTGTATCTGCACGTTCGACACAAAAAGAACTTAATCTCTAATACCTTGTCAAACCAATTGGCCACTTGTATCTATGGCATGTTTTAACTTTATTGCTTATTTGATTTTGAACCAAAAAAATTGTCAAACACAGTGTCAATAAGTTTTTCAAGAAAAATAGCTTCAATAAAGTTCAAGTCTTGGAAATTTTCTATGAAGTTTTTTCAATGCTCTTAAATAGTTTTTCAAGGCCTTATAAAGCAAAACTTTGATTAAGCATTGTTATGCCCTTTATTCTTCGCCATTCAAATCTCACCAATAAAGATTCTTCAATCAGTCTTCTTCGAATAACGTGCTTCGGAGCTCTTTTAGAGTGTTCGTGAAAGATCATCCGAAAACCACTCAACTACCTTCCATGGTCCTTCACTATTCAAATAAGTCCAACATCAAGTCTATCCACCTCATTCGTCAAGTCTATCTCATGACGCACAGTCGAGCCAACAAGACTAACACATCATTAGCCGTCAACCAGTTATGTCTAGGCTCGACACTTGTTGACCATGGTGTCAGATCCCCTCCTTAAATACTCTATTTCGAGACCAATAGAAGGCATGTCGAACCTGACCAACACCTTCCCCCGCATACTTCTCCACCCAAGGGCCCTCCGTCCTTTCTCCTCCATTTCCCCTCAACTTTTTTCCATCCACCATCCTCAGCGGCTCTCCACCCAAATTGAATGGGGTGAACCGCCCAAAACAACCTCCGCCCACGACCTTGTTTTACGCCAACAAATTTTTGGCCTCAACAATTAGTGTTGTGAATGTAGACTACTTTCGACCAAAATGCAATTAATAATGATGATCTTGCCCAAAGCAAGCATCCCAAAGTGAAAAGCAGAGACGGAGCTAAGATTTAAGGTTAGGGGGCGCACAACATAAATGTTTGAAAGTATGAGAACAATTTAAATAGGGGGACAATTCAAAAATAAATCAATTTTTAGAACAATTTAAATAGGAGAACAAAAATGAAAAAAAAATCGGGGTAGGGGGCAATTGCACCGCCTCACCCCTTATTAGCTTCATCCCTGATAAAAAAATCAAGTAGCTCGATATAGGCTGGCGAGAGACCATGGTCACCAATGACGCAGCCTAGCTCGTGGTGACCCGTTCAATGAAATACTTTGCCAGACGCTAAAGGTGCCAAGACCTCTCTTTTATGCACAATAAAAGAAGGGGCAGTGATCGTCGCAATACGAGACGAGACAAAATACTTTGGCAAACGATTCGGAGGACGTCGACGCGGCTGCAACGAGATGAAAATACCTTCTCAAAAGTCTCATTAGCTCATTCCAAAATAAACCAGTGAAGACTTTTATCTCTATCTGAGATAGCAAATTTAGGACTATGTAGTTTATAGACATTTTCTAAATAGGACCTGCCAACTTCAATGGTTGTATAAGGATGAGTGAGTGGTAGAAAGTGACAATATTTAGTGTATTTTTCAAAAATAACTAATACACAGTCATACTTCATGAATAAGGATGAGTTAGTGAAAACTCCTTTGCTGGATATAATGTGTCCAAGATGCTCCACTTGCTCATGTTCAAAAAAATATTTATTATCCTTGACAAATAGTTAGTCAGTCTTTAATAATTGTAAATCTAACTTAAGATGTGTAAGATATTTATCAAAACTATTAATGTAAATCATCAAAAAAAATATGACAAACCTTTTTAAATTAGGACCAAAAAGCTCATTCATTAGGAATTGAAATGTTGCAAGAACATTAGTCAATCTAAAGGGCATCACTTTAAACTCATGTCCATAGTAAGTCCTGAAAGCTATTCTTGAGATGTCCCCAACTTTAATTTTTATTTTTTCGTACCCAGATCTCAAATTTATGTTTGAAAAATATTTTGCTCCTTTTAACTCATTCGGTAGATTTCCAACCGCGAGAATAATAAATTTATTCTTCTTAGTTAGGTCACTGAGTTGCCTATAATCAACCCACAATCTCCAAGTCCCATATTTTTTTTCTTAACCAACAAGCAAGGTGAGACAAATGGAGTTTGGCTAGTTTTAATTATAGAAGATGTCAATACTTATGTAATCTGTTTATTCACTTCATTCTTCTGGTGGTTAGGGTTGTAAACTGAATGAGGGTATGTTTATTTCGTTCGTTTAATTTTAACCGAATAAATGAACGAATACGAGCAACTAAACGAACATAATTTCTTGTTCGTTTGTTAAAATAATAAACGAGCACAAATGAACGCAAACGAACATTACATATTGTTTAATTTTTTTTCTTAAGAAGTCTCGTAGACTATTGTTTAATTTTTTTCTTTTTATTTCACATTTTTAATATATATTTTAAAATTTTTAAATATAGTAATATTTTTGTTATGAAAAATAATAAATAAAAATGGACATATGTGAATAAATTTAAACGAACAGATTATCGAACGTTCACGAACATAGATGAACAAACAATCCCTTTGTTCGTGTTCTTTTATTTAATTAAATGAACAAAAAATCTTGTTCATATTCGTTCGTTTAAAAATAAACGAATATAAACAACTTTCCCGCCGAACGGTTCGTTGAACGTTTGGTTCGTTCGCATCCCTAGTAGTGATGAGGGAATCTATAAGGTTTTAGATTCACTGACAGTGCTCATTCCTTCAAAACAATGGCATGATCGTGACTTCTTTCTATGGGCATACCTTGAGGCTCCATAAAAATATATTCATTTCAAATCTTCAGGGATCTCTTCTTCCATTTTTCTGTACTCTGACAAATAAATTTCTTCTAGCAACTCGGTAACTTTCTCTGTCACCTTTTGGAGTTTCTCTACTATTAGCATCTTAATGTTAGTATTTTTCCTGCCTCCATGAAGAATTATTAAGAACGGCAACATGGCGGCTTTTTGGCCGCCCCGACAACTCACGTTGATTTGTATCTTCTGATTTCAAATTTAATGGACAACTCATGTTGTTTGACTTGCCTGTAAGTTGTTGCTAAGGTCAGAGGTTGAACCTCACTTTCATATCATTTCTTTGCTTCTCCCACTATTTGAAGTAGCATTTTCATCATCCATTTGATTTGATTTGTTCTGCAACTCATCTAGCTGCACTTGCATTGCTACAAGGTTTTGATTTTCGGTCATTTATTGATTTTGTTTTACTTTTTCATATTTACAGGGATAAAGGACCAGACTCTGATGCCAATTTTGTCGCAGCTCAACAAATAAGAAGCTTAAACTCAAGAAAGAGTTTCAGAGGGAGAAGAAGAAAGGGGATTGAAGGAAATTCAGAATTTTCATTAACCAGGATAATATTACAATTATTTTTAGACAAGTGTCAGAATACTATTCCTCTTGCAACCGTTATATCATCTCCTGTAATATTACTCGAATCTGGGCTTGTTTTCTGTAGAACACATTAGACCCGGTGTTCATTTTCGGATATCGGATCCTATCTGGAATTTCGAATAAAATAGTGATCCGTATTTGATTCGAAAAAATCGAATATTTGATTATTTAAATATATAATTTGGTTTAAATATTTTTTCGGATTTGACGATTGTATTTATAATAATTTTAAATTTTCAAAAATAACAAGCAACAAATTACTAAATGTATCATGTAGGAATGAACCCTGCTAGCACTAGGAGTCAAGAATTTAAATAGCAGTTCGTTATCGCAGTAAAAGCCTTTAGATAAAAGTAGCGACACTGCTCGAAATTGTTACTATAAAAAATAGTGGTTCATAATGACTACAATATATCCGTTATTGTTCGCTATCGCGATAAATATCATAACCGAAAACGCGACCGCAACCTCAATTTAAATCCCAGCCAGCAGCTGCAACAAATGAAGATTCGATTGAGTTCCTTCCAAGCTCCATCTCAGTCCCCAACAGGCCATGTGTTGCAATATTTTGTTTTCTTGTGATGTTCATTTCAAGTGACCCTCACCCACCCACCCACCGTGCCGGCCTTGATCAATTATTAAGCACAAACATGTGATTGAAATTATGTAGGCAAAGGATAACTCGATTTGTAGATACCAAACCCAATTCAATGTAGTTATTACTTATTTTTCTTATACCAGCCTTTCAGTTTATTACATTGATCAATAGCTCCACAATGAATAAATCCAACCTTCCTCGTCAATCATGTCACCTGCATCTTTAATTATCTAAAACAGTAATTGTTAAGTAGAGGAACATAAAAGCATCAACTTTTTTACACATAAAACAGACAATTTTATTGATAAACAAACATAAAACCAAAATATAACTAATAAAAGTATTAAAACATCCAAAAAACAATAAAAATAGTAAATATAAAAAAATATAAGCGTTGCATCAATCAGATCAAACGCTTCTTCTTTACACAAAAAAAAAAATTGCGGTCCATTATAAGGAGAGGGACTAAAATTTTATAAGATGATGAAAGTAACGTCTAACATAAATCATGAATTAATCTTACAAAAATTCATCAATATATATATATATATGAAACTTTTAACCATTAGATTATTCAAAATATAAAAAAAAAAATAGTTTGACTCGATCAAAGTTTGATTAACATAACTCGAGCTCAAACTCACATCGAGTTTTTAACGAGTCGAATCAAACTCAGCACTATTTAGACTTGACTCGAGACATTTACACCCCATACTCACATGTCAAATTTATTATTTTAATTTAAAATTAACAAAGGATTAACTATCCGAGTCAAGTTGTGGGCAAGTCAGGTCCAAAACGGTACCCCTTCCCGAGGGCTGGGTGACGTGCAACACAAATAGTTCCCATCGAAAAACAACAGGAGGAGCTACCTGTGGAAGTGTTTTTCGTAATCATGAAAGAGACTGAATTATTGGTTTCGCAAAGAATATAGGGTTGTGTTCAACGATTAAAGCCGAGCTATGAGGTATATATGAAGGATTGCGTCTAGCGTAGGAACTTGGCATCGGCAGATTACGGCTAGAATCGGATTGTAGCCATATATTCAGTCTATACTTGATCGCAGTCATGCAAATTGCCAAATTTCGATAATTCAACACATTTGAGATTTATTGGATAGATGTTGGAAGGTTCATTTGGTGACTATAAGATGGGAACGTAACATAGTGGCAGATGCACTTGCTCAACTTGCTTAGAATCTTCCTTTTGGGGTACATGAATTTGTTGAGCCGCCGAGGGACGGAATTGACATGACAAATTTGAATCCACCGAGTTAACTTTTGTTTTAGTTTAGGTTGAGTTTTTTCTGGCCTGCATTGTAAGCATCACCGAAAGCACTTTTTTTTCTTAGAAAGATTTTTAAGGAGGTCCAAAGAATATTTCCATTTTTCAATTAAAAAAATTAAATAAAATATATTATAAATAATATTAAAACAGGACCGACTTGCAAACTAAAGATCTTTGTGAATATTCGACCCGAACCGAGTCACTTTTTGTTAACCCCATCTCAGGGTCCAGTTAAATGGCCCTACTCTCTTGAAACCCGAGAAAAGGAAAGAAAGTAGGAAATCCAGTTTCAAGTAATTCAATTTTCAAATTTGTGCACCGCTTTAAACACTTTCTCCAGTTTTTAGATTCTAAAGATTAGATCTATCTGTCTCTCAATCTCTCTCTCGGAATGACGGCAACTGTTGCAGACATGGATCTCCCCGTAAGATTATATTTTCTGAATCTCTTTCTTTTTTGTTTCTAGCTTTAACTCTTTTCTTCTTCTTCTTCTTCTTCTTCTTCTTCTTCTTCACAGCCGCCTTCTCAATCCGCCTTCCATATCGGGTCAGTTCAGATTTCTGCCAAAACTTCTTTCTGTCTACAGATTTTTCTTCATTTTATAAATAATATGTTTCTTTTTGTGCTTTCGTGTTTCAGAGAGTATACGTTTGCGGATGCCGGAAACTTGGACCACTGTACCAAGTACTTGAACCAGACACTCGTTACCTTTGGCTTTCCCGCTTCTCTCGATCTCTTTGCCAATGATCCAGTGTGTTCCTCTTTTTCTTTTCCTAAATTGACGTTTTTAAAAAATAATGATCGAAAATTAAGGATTTTGTGTCTTTTTGGTAATTGATAGGTTTCGGTCGCGAGGACTTGCAATTGCATATATTCATTGCTGCAACAGAGGCAGCGCGACATTGATTTTAGAGAATCTGCTAATGAGCAAAGGCAACGGTAATTTTTTGTTTTTATTTTTAATTCCGATGAATGTTACAGTTTTTCGAATTTGGTGATTACTTTCTGCCTTTAATTTGTTTGCTCTTTATTTATGATACTCAACTTCTTTTTATGAACTGAAATCTTGTGAATTTTGGTGTGCATTTATTTACTTTGAGATTTAAGTTGGTGCATTTTCCCCTTGATCCTGGTTTATTTTATGGTAACCGTGTATTCTTTATGAATTTTGGTATGCCTTTATTTACTTTGAGATTTATGTTCTGGTTTTGTGTAAGTCTGTGCAGAATTTAATGATTTCTTTTAGGTTGTATTTGGGAACTCACTTTCAAAAGATAGATTTCGATTTCAAAGTAGTATAAGTTATGTGGTAAAATACCTTTAAATATAACATTAATGATTATTTCTTTTTGTAAATGTATGGATTTGTTAGATGTTTATTAGGGGTGAATTTGAAATGGCTGTGTGTGTGAGAGAGAGAATTTGAAATTCATGTTTTTTTATACATTTCAAAGATATAATCGTATTAAATCTTAACTAATTTATATATAATGTAATAATGTATGCATTTCATTTTCACAATTTATATAGTAAATGAAATCCAATTCTTAATTTTCAAGTTCATGTTCCCAAATATAGCATTAGCTTATTAACCGTTGTTTTCCCTTTTTCCTTTTCGTGTAGATTATTATCGGACATCTCAAGATTAGAGGCAAAAGTTGAGAGGCTTGAGGCACAGTTGCAAGTGAAAGATAGAGAGATAGCAACAATTACTAGAACGGTTTGAAACTTTTCATTTATATTCTTTTTTGTTATTTTTTATTTATGGTAATGCTATAAGATTTAGGATGCCAAATTGAGTTAATTTTAATTCATATTTAAACTAAATAACCAACGAGTGTTGGGTGCAATTGGAAGCCACATTACACTTCCAAGGAGAGAACCCAGTTTCAACCTTGGAGATGACAGTATTGGGAGGGGCAGCCACGCACCCCAAAATGAACCATACCAATATATATATATATTATTTAAATTAAGTGATTTATGATATTGCTTTATGATTTAGGAAGCCAAAAATTCAGCAGCTTTTAAGGCACAGATTGAGAAGCTACAACAAGAACGAGATGAATTTCAGAGGATGGTGATTGGAAATCAGGTTAGGCATATTCCACTTGTTTGGAGCGTTCTGTATTTTTTACAATGTAGAAACGATACTCATGTTTTTACTTGATACTACAAAAGCAAGTGAGAACTCAACAGATACATGAAATGAAGAAGAAGGAAAAGGAGTACATAAAGTTGCAGGTAGGATCTTATTTAGTTATTTATTTATTGCTCATTTGAGGAGAAAATAGTAAACATAAGCAGGAAATATACTTATATTTTCTGTTGCAGGAGAGACTAAACCAAGTCTTAATGGAAAAAAAGAAGGAATCAAAATCAGGAATGGAAATAATGAATTTGCTTCAGGTACTAATTGTGCTGGTTCCAATTGTACCTCTAAGCGAATCTAAATTTAATGCTTTAACAAATTTTATGATACTTGCAAACAGAAAGAAGGGCGGCAACGTGGGACATGGAATGGGAAGAAGGCAGACAATGATTTCTATAAAAAGATTGTATGCAGGGTTATTTTCTATCATGTCTCCATGTCTTCCAGTGGATTATGTTTAACATTGTGCCATCTCCCAGGTGGATGCTTATGAGGCAAAAAATCAAGAATTGAAAGCAGAAAATGCCGATTTAAGAGCATTACTGCGATCAATGCAGGTATATGCTCATACATTCAATTCCCTTGTCATGGTTGCTCTATTTTATCCTTTATTGCATTCAGCAAATCTGGCTTGGCTGCAGAGCAAAGTGGTATTATGCTGGAAAGTAACCTTGTTTTTCCCCGTGTGTTAATAAAACCCTTTTTTTTGTAGCATGGAATGATTAAATTTGTTTAAGGTTTGATTCAAAGCCTAGAAATATGAAACTGAATTCACTTTTTTTTTTTTTTTCAGTTTTTTGCTCCACTGATTGCAAATGATGCGAAATCATTTTAGATGTCTTTCTGCAACATTTTTGCTCTATACAGCCGCTAACATCTGTTTAGGTGTAATAATGCAATCATACAAATATGTGCTTTGTTATCATAATAGTTTGGTGCTGCTGTCAGCTTACTGGCGGAAGTTCCGGCTCCTTTTCCTGTTTTTGTTGAAAGCGTTGAGCTCATTGTCATTTTTCCTGGAATTATTATACATATCCTTTCTCTAATATTGCGTAATCTTTTGTGTGGTATTTGAATTAACTTTAAATATTGTTTCTGGCTCTTGGTACCCAGTTTTCCTCATTTAGTTTGTACGCATGAATTCTGACAGCAGCTTGATTACAGGTAGATATGCGTGATTTCTTCAACGCTCCTAATGGGATGCCAAAGCAATCTTTGCCTGTTAGCGTAAGACATGAAAATGATCCGTCACAATCTCCATTGGGCGGGCGGACGGTACGACTTAAATGATGCAAAATGGTTGTTTTCCAGTGCATCAAGAACTGCTTCTAAGCTGTTTAGGTTATTGTTTGCAGGATGTCTTTGACCTTCCTTTTCACATGGCTAGGGACCAAATAGAAGAAAGCCTTCGCAATAAGATGGCTTCTGTAAAAGTATTCTCTCTGTTAAATTGAGTTACACAGTTATTAACTCGTATAAAAAGATAGATGTGTTGACAATTTTTCTTTTTTCATTTTTTTCCCTAGGAGAGAATGGTTCAATTACAGGATGCGCAAAAAGGCGCAGAAGTCACTTCTGAAGCAACAGAGAGGGAGCTTGAGCTTGAAGCTCAACTTGTTGAAGCGAGGAGCATAATCCAGGAGCAGGTAGCCAAGTTTTGCGAATAAGAAAACACATACTGTGTTAACGAGTTAATTTTCATATTAGATGCATAATGTGATCATATTTTCCTAGATGAACAATCAAGCATTCTGCATTTGTCGTCCTACATATCTAAGTAAACATGTGATAGAATTTGCAAGGATCTCAGTTCAGCAATTGTTCTTGCCCTTACATACAAATCGAGTCGAGCTAGGGGTTTTAATTTTGATGTATGGCAACATAATTGTCATCCCCTTGGTGTTATAGTTGTGCATATCAATTTTCTCTAGACTTCATTTTGGTCCAAATGATATATATGACTAAACATGATATCTATTTGATGGCCAAGCATTCTGAGTATATAGTGTGCTAATGGATTCCTTTTTCCCCTTTAATGTTAAAACTTAAAAGAGATTTTAGAACTTAGATATCCATTTTTTCATGTTAATTCATTGAAATATAATTCTTCTTATGTATAATATAATTATTCACTTTTTTGTTGTTATAATTGTTAGACATAGACATAAATATATGACATGGGGTCTTATTGCAGGCGTCCATTATGTCCAAACATCTTGCTAAGGCAGACAGACCAAGGTAGTAATCTTCTTCTTGTCTTGTGGAATAACAATAAGTTTTTAATTGTTTCTGTAATGATGGAAGGAACTAAGATCACCGTTTAAATTTGAACAGGGAATCTATTATTCCATCACCAGCTGAGGTATGCTATATTGACAATTTGACATCTGAATTACCGAGTCTACATTCAAACTTTTTCCTTTTTGTTTTAACTTTTAAGGCTAAAGCTTTGAAGAATCGAAATCCTAAATCAAATAAAATATATTTTAGGACAACTATCTTTGATGATTTTCAAGAAATCGTGAAATAAAAAGTTAATCTTGCAGCAAAAAGAAGTGTTTGATGCTGTATCTTTGTTCCACCTCAACAAATCATTCTGTAATCCATACCCTCTCCTTGTTGTACATGGCTGAAACGAATCCAATGCTTCTTATTTGACACGAATTCCCACTTGTTCATTTATTGCTCTGTTTTACAAAAAGTTTTACCCTGAGAAGTATCATAGGAGATAGGTACTTGATTAAATTCCATGTTCTTAATTATTAGGTTTCATGCTGTTTGTAGTTTCTTGTCATTCTGATTGTTTTGATTTTCAGGGGGTATAACACAGGAAGCCTAAGCGCCATGTCTTTATTTTCGGATCAAGATCAACTGAGGTTGGTTCTTTTGAAAAGGTGTGCGGCGGTTAGCTAGCTAGTAAATTAAGGATTTATTTTGAAGCCTGTAGTATTAAACTAATTAGTTTTAGGAATCTTCACTTGTATTTGTAAATTTATGCTTACCTAGAATCCTTTATCTATTTGGATCACATTATTGCTTTAAGCAAAAGAATACTGCCTATTGTGTATTAATAGATTGGTGCCATAATTAAGTCTTTGAAAGTAAGTTTAGCGTTTTAGTCTAGATGTCATAATTGCATGAACGGTTGCTTGTTATATACCGAGTGCATTTGGTGCAACAATTGGTATGGTATAGTATGGTGCTTTTTTCTTTTGGTTGGTCAAATAAAATCCTTTTTTTGGTATCACCCCCGGTCTCCGGCTTATTGGCCTATTAATCCAGACTGGGTTTTGTAGAAGCCACCATGAGGGTGATTTTTCTAATCCAGTTTTTTTTTTTCATTTACAGGGCCAGGTTAAATAAAATCTTTTAGTAGTCAGTGTTGCTTGCATGAATGTTGAATGTGAAGGTAGGGTGCTAAAGCCTTGTCACTTTAATTTGAAATTAATGTAGTAGATAAAGCAATCTTCAAATCAATACTAATAAAAAAATATGGATGGGCTAATTCTATCCTACATTTCCATATGCATGGTTTCTTTTTGCTACGCATTACTAGTGATAGAGGGGACTTGGTAATCGTAGTTTGTAAGGGATTTGTTGTGGTTGGGGGGCCAAAATGATAGACTTTGTAATTGCGGGGTTAAATTTGTTGAATTATTTAGAATTAGGATTAATATGATAGAATGTATAAATATTGAGAGGTAAATGTATTATTATATCAAGTAAAACAGAGTTTACATCATCATTCGGTTACAACATTAATCGCGGGTGATTAAAAAATAAATTTTCAAAAGCATCAGTGACCCAAAATAGACACTCTTAAAATTGAGTGACCGCCCATGTACTTTATCCTTTAAAGTCCCCATATCAAGTAAAGGAGGCTAGTCGCCATATATTTAGTTTAATATAGTGTTAATAGATGTTAATTGGTTTTTTTTATTTCTCTAAAATTTAAAAAAACTCAATTGAATGTTTTTTATGAAAAAAAAGGGCATCTAATTTTGTCATTATGAATTAGAAAATAAAATGGTTCCTTTTATTAATAAAAACTGTTATTGATTGGTTTATGTTAATGGGTGACAACAGAAAAGATAATTCTTATAAGAGTTCGATTTTTAGCCTATAAAGACTCAACTGATTTTGGTATTTAATTTTCATGAATATTTAGTTTTTTATTATCTTTTAGCTTATTTTTATAGACTTTGTCTAGCCTAACCTATGCCCTAAGACATACGATCAGTAAGTAACCTAAGATCAAATAAAAAATCTTTTGAAAATAACATATCATTTAATGAGGTATAAAAACTTTTTATCATCAATTTCCTCCTTTAATACTTTTATTCTCGCCAAACTTTAAATCATAAATCTTAAAAAAACTAAATAAAAAACTAAAACACAAAACCCTAAACCATAGATTCTAAAATTTAACCCTAAACCCTAGTCTATAAATTCTAATTCATAAGCTAATATATGATCCTTAATTCTTAATCCTAAAACACTAACCAACCCTAAACTCAAATGAAGAAATCTTTTATTTTTGTTTAATATGATTAATATTAAATTCACTGCAATAATTGATAACTGAATTAAATGCTACACTATTAAATGATATGTTATTTTCAAAAGGATTTTTGATTTAGTCTAAGTTGTTTTATGATCCTTAACCTATGTCTCAAGGCATAGGTTAAACAAAGCCTTACACGAAAATAGAAATAAATTGAATTTATATTTTGGGCATGTATAGCATTAATTTTGTGCTGAAAATCAATGAGCGGGAAATAGGCTTAGGGTTGGAGGGATGAAAATGTAAACTTTTAGTAAAATGGAATGAAGACTAGAAATTAAATTAAGATGTAAATGATATGTCCCGACAGAAATATTAGACTTGACCATTAATATTATGTGTTTAAACTACAATAAATAAATTAAAATTTTAATTTAATTATCACCATTAAAATTATTATTTTTTAAAATATTGTCAAAAACCATTAGTATATAAGATCCATCAGGGGCGGAGCTACATTGCCCCACTTCAAGATTTTTTTTTCACTTTTAGTCTCTTATATAAATTTTTTAAAAATTTAATATATTTATAAATTTATCCCACTTTCAAATATTTATGTTTTATTCTCCAACCCTAAATTATGGCTTCGTCCCTGAAATCCATATTGACAATAAAAAATAATATGATATAATAGATATATTTATATATTGTTGATATAAACATATACAAAAAGAAAATATTATCATGTCAATATAACTCTAATTGTAGTGACATTTATTTATAGTGCTAGGCCCAAAGTAATAAATGTTGTAATGTTATATAAAAAGTAATCACCAATAAATAGAGTAATGTTTACTTCTATTATGTTGAAGGGATTTAAGATTGATTAAAGAAATCATTCAAGACCTAGCTGCTCTCTATTTTTTTCTCTAATATAACTTTCTTCATTTATCGAGCGTTGCAAATTTTACTTTTTTATTTTATTTAGTCGGCAGCGACACTGGTTTTGATATTAGCTGTTGATCGTCTTATCTGTTTATCTTTATTTTTTTAGTTTTTTAATAAAAATAATTATGCATTTGGTACGTTTTTCTCAGCCTTTGTAGCACGTTTATCTATGTTTTTTGACACGTTTTTACTTCTTCCTTGGTTATTTAGCCGTTCTTTTATTTTATGTTTTTCTCAGGGTTGGATTTGAAGACGCCACGACTGATCAAGATGATGCTTATTTGTAATCTTGTTGATCTTCCCTGATCTGGACTCTCGAATTGAATTTGGATACGTGGTTTGCGCTCGTTGATAGTTTCTCACGATGCTCGGCTCTGATTTACGGTTCTCGGTGGTCTTTTAATAGCTTAATCTCCTTTTTTTTTGTTTGTTTGCTGATGCAGTCAGATTTGTTTGTGTCTATTTTTTGTTCAAGTCTTTTAGATGGGTTTTTAACCTTTTTCGTGTATGGTCATTCTATGATCTAAAGTGGCTAGTTTTAAGAAAATATCCAAATTATATATTTAGTTTACGATGATAATTATAAACCCTTATTATAATTTTAAGTATTTTTTCATTTAATAAAACTAACGGCTTCTATTAAAAATGTTTATTTATATTATACGTAGTACACTTTTTCTAAAGGTTAGTAGAAATAATTTTGAAAAATAAATTGTGAGAAAAGGAATAAACTCAAAGTATGGTTTATGATCAAGTAATGAAAGGGATAATGAGCAAGTGTATCATCAATTGTACAAGGCAAAAAAAAAAAAAAGCTTCGAGTGTAAAAGTATATAAACAAAAACATTTCCATTGACATAAAAGCCTAATTAATAATTCCTTTTTGTAGTAAAAGTAATTAGTAATCAAGTGAGCAAACAGGTTTTTCTCTTAAGTTTTAAACAGGTTTTTCTCTGATTTTTTTTTGCCAGCGCCGCATCTTTTTCAATATTTTTATTTTGTCGATGGCCGACAACCAGTTTTAATATCGGTTGTCGATTACACTAGGATTTATTATTTTATGTTATTTTTTATTTTTTATATTTTTAATAAAGAATTCTGTCTTTGTAGTACGTATTTTCTATGTCTTTGTAGTATGTATTTTATTTTTATTTCTGTAGTTCGTTTTATTTGGCATGATTTCAGCATACCTTAGCGGTCGTTTAGTGCTCGTACAGAGAATTTCAGGGCGCTAGTTTCTGATTTTAATTTTATCGATAGTCATAGAAAGATAGATCCTCACTCAGTTGATGGTTGTTTGCCGATGTTATCATACCTGAGTAGCGAAACAATTTGCCTGATAGTTTGATTCGCTCGCCACTCTTTTTTCAGTCGGTAAAACGTCTTGTTTGGATATAGACAAGGAGATTCAAGAAGACTTCTGAATTTTGAAGGTATGCTAATATTTATGGAAGTATTTATTTTTCTTTGCACTTGTAGGTTTTGAATGAGATTTTGGTGGATTAGACTCTCATTATTCTCCCTTTTAGATGTGTTGTATTTGAGTTATTTTCTATAGTTATTAACAAAATCCTGTTGTCATTGTAAAAAAAAGTAATCAAGTGAGCAATCATATTTGGCCGGTTGTCAAGCTGCTCATCTTTGTTTTTTCACATCCCCTAGGCCATGGGTTCTAGACCCTATAAGAACACCCATTTTTTCTCTTAGAATTTTCTCTTTTCTTCTCCTCTAAGTAAGATTAAGAATATGATTAGAATTTGTCAAAAATAAGCAATCAAGTAAAAAGAAAAGAAAGTCCTAGTTATTTTTTATTACATTACCAAAAGAATTTGTATTTATTAAAGAACACAATTACATTTACACGCTAATCTAGAAATATTTTGAGGGAAAAAACAAAAGTTTCCTTTTAAAAGGATATTAATTTCTATGTTTTGAAATTAATTATCAATCAGAGATTATTTCAAGGTCATTTACAGATTTGAAAATATTTTTCGGGAATAAAATTCTCATTTCATTTCTCCAAAATCACTAAATATCACAGATTTCACTACTTTCCAATTATATCATTTAAAATCTATAAATTGAAAAGTGTATACATAAACACGTTAGAGAGAAAAAAAATAAACAAACAATGGATTGTGAAAAAATCATTGTCGAAGAAATTCCGAATTCTTTATGCGAGGTTGATCAGGTTGATACCACATTTTTGAAGAAAATTCGTGCAAGAACGTCAGTTAAGGAGCAATCTCCCTTGGACACTGAAAATGTTGTGTCCATTCCTTTTTTTTGGGAAAAGAGTCCCGGAACTCCCCGTCATCCTCAATCCGAGACCCGTCCACCGTCGATCAAGCCATCCCCGGCGTTGCAGAGCCAAACATTGGTGATTCCTGCCTTTGCTTCCAACCACACGACAGTCACGTCTTGCTTTTGGATTAAATCTTGGAGTAAACATCGTCAAGGTAAGAAGATCATTAAGGCTAATTCCAAAGGTCGTCGAGAGCGTTCTCATGAGGGTAATGATGTTATCGTAGTCGATGGGCAAGGTAATCATACCTCGGAAAGTGTCGAGTTTTCTGATGTTAATGTCGATTTCATGTCGTGGTCGGATCACTCGAGGTCTTGCTCATCATCATCTGTGTCCACCTCTTCTTCTTTCAATAGTAGTAGTGGTTCATCTAATGCATCAAGTTTACGTAAGTTTGCTAAGGGCTTGATCAAATGATCTTTCTAGTTAGTTTTGAGTTATGTTATATTGTATTTATAGGCTTTGTTTATTTTTAATATCTAGTTTTAATGTTTAACTGTTTAACACAAGGTTTCTGTATTAAAAAGAATCCCTTGAATAAAATAAAACTACATTTTAAATTTTAAATGTAAATTTTTTAAGAGTCATTTTAAATTAAACTACAGTTTAGAAAGGAAAAAAAGGTTGAATTTTTTTTGTTGAAAAGACAGTTGACTATTTTTTAGGAATGTGTTTGTTTTTGCTTAAATTGGATGTTGTTTCCTTTTATTTCTTTCCTAAAATTATGCTCAAGTTATTATGTATATGGTAATTAATTTTGTATTCCTATAAAACCGAATATTACGCTTTATGTGTTTGTCTATTTTCATAAATTTAGCCATTTTTTAAATGGAAAAAACTTTGATGCACAAGCCGTGTAAACTTTAATTTACACGTGCCTTTTAATTTTAGGGGTTAAGGTTTTAGTATAGGGTTTTAGATTTAGGGGTTAGGTTGTAGGGTTTAGAATTTAAGGTTAGTGTTTAGAATTAGTGTATATAGTTTAAGGTTTAGGGTTTAATTTTTTAGGGTTAATGTTAGAAATTTAGGATTTTGGTTCTTATAGTGTAAATACACAAACTTGTATAAAATTAATTTTACACAGCCTGTGTATTAAAGTTTTACCCTTTTTAAATTAACAGTGACTTTCTAAAACTCCCTTTAGAACAGGACTTATCAAAATAAAATTTAGACAAAGGCAGGAAGAAAACAATACATCAAAATAATAGTTATCATGAAGAAAGATATAACACAGTTTTGAGTTTTTTTTTACAAAAAACCGTGCCTCGTTAAAACCTCCTTAATCGATTTACGGGAGGTGACTCGTTCTTGATCAGCAGAAAGGGAAGATGATGTTAATGTGAATGTTGAGTTACAATGTTTGGAACTCGAAGTTAAATACAACAAAAAAAGATATTACATGTTTTGAATTAAAATGACTATAATTTATATTACATGGTACACGTTCTCAAATTTAAATAGAGTAATACCACCCTAAATATTCCCCCCAAAAAATCATACTCGGGCAAGGAGGAAAATGATTACATTGGCGGATCTCGGCAATCTAATTTAAGGGGAATTATTTGAAATTTTAAAAATTATAAAAGCTTAAAAAACTTTCCAAGATTTTTAAGATTTTAATTTAAAATTTTCATAAAAAATTAGGAATTTAACTACAATTTACAAAGCAATTAAAACTTATCAAGAAATTTTAAAAATTTTACGATGATATTTAATTAAAATCATTTTTTAAATTTTAAAATATAATAAAAATATTTTAAGTAAAATGAGCTTGTCCAAAGGAAAAGCAAAATTGGATAAAAAAATTTAGTTCTTTTCAAGGCTCATTTCTATGCTTTACCATTAAAAATTTAATTTTAAGCATTAATCTTAAATTTTAAATCGTGTTATGAATATCTTTATTTATGGTGGATATCCATATATTAAATGAGACTTTAATATACTTTATTATTAGGGCTTAATACCCATTGAAATTAGGGTTTCCATCTTATGCCTATAAATATAGAGTTTGGATAAAGTATTGTATACAACCTTACTTTGAGAATATAATACAAGTCTCTCTCTTTGTCTCTCATCTTATTCTTGTTCATCTATTTTGTTTTTGTTCTTTACTTTATTCACAACACGTTATTAGCACGATCTCGCTCAATAACCGTGGTTCTTGTCGGCAATTCTCGAAAAAGATTTCAACAAGATATTAGTGATTACATCTACTATATATTCAACTTAGCTTGGAAATTCTGATATGTTTTGTCTATTAGTATATCGATATAAAGATTGATTAACCACTCTTATATTGAGGTCAGTGTATTTTGATATATTGTTCGATTATTATTTCGTTCCAATATTTTGAATATTTGATCAATCACCCTTAATTATCTGTCACTTTCTCTAGAATTTATTTTTCTCTCATATTGTTTTTTCTCTCATAGCAGCAACGTCTATAAATAATATAGACTTCGCTATGTTCCGGTTCGCAATAGTAATGCAAAGGAAATAAGAATTTTTTGAGTATTTTACCAGAAGAAGAAAAACAAAATTTTGGTTCTTACATTGCAAAGGGTTGTGTGACATTATGGGGATAAGGCTTCCCTTGCTCTCAACTCTGGACCAATGCTTCTCGAAGTAGAAGGCTTTAATTATAGGGTAAGAAAACTATTTCGTATACTTATTAATATATCTTCGTAATTAAAGATCAATATTTATTTATGTTATTTTATTGATTAAAGTTGGTATTTTAACCATAATTTGAGTTTTACATGATATCTTTAAATAGCTTGGAAAAAGATATAACATAAAGAGATTATGAGGCTATCTTGGTAATTTATATCTCCATTGTCCTCAAGAGGAAAACCAATATCAGTAAACTCTATTTTATTTTTATTCTTTAAATTACGATTTTAAATTGCAACAAATTATGGTGATTTATGATTTACAAGAAGATTGTTATAAATTATGGTGATTTATGTTCTTTGTTCTGTTGGTTTAATCTAAGTATATTGGCTGGACACCTTGTTTTGCGAGGCTATTGTAGACACTAAATGTTGTTCGGGTTAAATTAAATGCTCGAAATAAGATAAATCCATATTACCTATTTTTTATACTCCAAAATCTTACCTTATACCCTAAGCCCAAAATTTCATGGCTCATTATATATTATTCTATATAGTAGAAAAATATATACAAAAAATAATAAAAATCCTAACTCCTTACTCACTAAGGCTTGGTTCTCATTGGATGAACCAATGCCTCATTCTCATTGGGTAAAAAAACTACTTGTGACCAAGCTCTTGATTTTTATTGGTTCTCATTTTTAAGGGGATAAACCATACCATTTTTTTCACACATCATTCGGCAAACCCCCTGCCTTTTTTATTTTTCTTAAAATCACTAAACACCCATTCGAACTATTTTCACCCCTTACTTACACCCATTCAAACCACAAGGAAAAACCCTTGAATCGAGTTTCTCAACCCCGACAACAACATGTAGATTTTGGTGGATCGAGTATAAGATTTGGGTTTTTTGGTATTCTCTTTCCTTATTCTATTCATTTATATTTTTTTAGTTCAATGAAAATGTGGATGATTTTATTGGTAACCTTTGTTATGGAATGGTTATTTGCTTTGTTTTTTTTAGTATTTAGTTCCTATGTAATGTTTATGATATGTGTGTTTTAATGCATATAATATATAGTTTCCCTTCTAAAAAAGTATGATATATAATATATATAGCTTTTAAATATATGTAGGTTAAAAAGTATTTCTATAATTTGTATGATGTATATTTTCTTTAAACATATATAATTAGGTTTTTAAAACTATATAATATATTCTTATAATATACATGTTTATATATATGTTCTGGGCCTTTTTTCCTTTTGGGTTTAGTTTGGCTAATTAAGATAGTTTGGGCTTAGTTTAGATGGGCTTTTGGTTAATTAAGGTTTTAGATTAGATTAGGCAAATTAATTTGGCTAATTTGGATCGTGTGCTCGTCTTATAGGGACACAATCACTAAATTAATCAAATTAATTGTGTGTTTTAGTTTCTTAGAGCCTTAGTTAGATTAGGCCTTCTTAGGATACATTAGTTAATTTAATTTAATTAATTTAAATTGTGTGTTCGGCTTATAGGGGCATAGGTTTTTAAATTAATTAAATTAGATTTAGGGTTAGTTTTTGAAACCATAGATAGATTAAGGTTTAAACTAGTTTAATTAATTTAAGTTTATCCTTGGCTTATTGAGATAAATGTTAAATTCATTAAATTAGTTAAACACTCCTTAATTACCCTTTTAGAATAAAATTGACAATTAGGTTTAGATGGACATTTAATTTAAAGTTATGATTAATTAACTTGATTCATTTTAAAAGGTATCCTTTGCTCATTTGGATGCTAGTTTAAAATTGATCGAATTAATTATCATCAAGATAATCCATAATTTATTAGGACTTTCTAGCTTTTCAGGTTTAATTAATTTAGGGTTAATATTAAATTCACTTAATTAATAATTAGATCACTAATTAAATTTTCATATTTTGAGCCTTTTAGGTTAGGGCTTTAGGGGTCTCTTTCTGTGTTTAATTTTCAAGCCTTTTTGTGACATTCATTTTTAATTGTGATTCACGTGACCCATTTATTTTGAATTAATTAATTTAAACCATAAAAAGAGAGATATTCATTAATTTCGATATTTGTGTCGTAACAGTCCGAGCTTAAATGATGTTGACTAAATATTTGAATTAATCCATACCGACTCAAGGTAGAATTAAAACATGATAAAATCATTACATCATTCTTTAACTGCTTGCACCATGCATAAAGGTGACGTGCGGGATTCGAACTATAAACTAACACGACAGTCAGGCTTATATGATGTTGGTTTAGTCTATGGTCTGATGTATCGTCAACCTTATTAATTAAATGTCCAATTAATTTGAACCCACCAATTTGATAAAGCCCGCTCAATTAAGGTTAATTTTCAATTAAGGTCACCAAATTAAATTCCTTTCAAATTTCGACAATTTCCTTCGATTAAAAGCAACAAATATTTTGGTACCGATTTCTGGGTGTGATGGGGGTGCTAATCCTTCCCCACACGTAACCAACTCTCAAACCCTTTCAAAATGAATCTCTGGTTTTGTGGTATCCGGCCTACCTTATCCAAGTGGCCAGTGGCGACTCAAAGTTTTTATCGATTTTCAAAAGAAAAAGAATTTCTAAAAGAAATCCCTTTAAGCCAAGATTACAAAGAAATAATTTTGGGGATAACCTGTAGCGCCAAAATATAAATTTTCAGAGTTTTTTAAAAAAACGTCGCTACATTAGAGCAGTGTAGTTATATATATATATATATATATATACACAATGACAAATCTGATGATACATTTAGGCTGTGTTCAGCACAGCTTATTTAACGTTCGTTGGAGTGCTACACAAAGCAATATTGAACAGGATATCTGTGTGCGTTCAGTACAGCTTATCCAAGTGGCCAGTGGCGACTCAAAGTTTTTATCGATTTTCAAAAGAAAAAGAATTTCCATAAGAAATCCCTTTAAGCCAAGATTACAAAGAAATAATTTTGGGGATAACCTGTAGCGCCAAACTTATAATTTTTTAGAGTTTTTTAAAAAACGACGCTACAACTATTGGTCTCAAAGAAGGTTTCTAAAGGACCTTATGAACTGGTTTAATAATGCCGCGTACGAGGACTAAATGTTTGGAATAATCTGCTCAAAATAAGGCTAGAGCCATTATACTTCTTCGCCGTCACCTCCATGAGGGGTTGAAATCTGAATATTTAATGGTGAAAGATCCTCTTATTCCTTGGAATAATCTAAAAGAACGATATGACCATCAGGAAACTATTATTCTACCTAAAGCTCAATATGGTTGGTTGCATCTGAGATTGTAAGATTTTAAATCAGTAAGCGAGTATGACTCTATTATGTTTCAAATTACTTCACAATTGAAGTTATGTGGTCAAAATATTACTGATGAGGATATGTTAGAAAAAAAAAACATACGCCACTTTTTATGCAAATAATGTTGTCCTCGGACACAATATCATGAAAAATGTTTTAAAGGCCCACTGGCTCCACTCCATTTCCTGAAGTGAATATGAGATTTTATAATAGAAAAAAATAAATGCCACATTAGTAGTTGTGGTCATGGTCAAGGCGATAGACATAAACATTATGATCATTTTGAGAATAATTATACCCATCACAAGTGGAACAATAAAGATGACAATAGTGCAAAATATCATTCCAAGAAAGAGGAATCTATGTGTCATAGATGTGGAAACTTAAATCATTGGCTTTGTATTTGCCGAACGCCGAAGCATTATGGACTTTTATCCACAATCATGAATGATAAAGGAAATAAAATATAAACAAATTTTATTTATGGCAAAAATAATTATGGCGTTTTTGGTCCAACTCAATTAGATGTTGTTGATTTCCTCATAACCCTTGAAGGGAATAATTCGTCATTTATTTTATTTCCCTTATAACCTCTAAAGGGAATAATGGATCCTTTATTTATTTTTTATATTAATTTGTTTTATTTATAATTTATTTATGTTAATTTATTTATGTTAATTTGTTTTACATATTATTTATTTACGATTTATGTTAATTTATCCTTTGAAGAATATGATTACTTTCGGAATAAAATATGCAATGAATTGTGGCGATTTATGCTTAGCAGACAGTGCAAGTACTCATACTATACTTAAGCATAAAAACTATTTTTTCCATTTAAATGCAAGTGGGAAAATGTGAGTACTATATCTCAAAATACTAAAATATCATAGAATGCTCCGGAAGAGCAAATATGTTATTGCCAAATGGAACTCAATTCCATATTCACAATGCGTTACTCGCCAAAATCGCAAAGTGGCTTATTGAATTTTAAAGATATTCACAGAAATGAATATCATATCGTGACTATTAGTCAAGGGGATGCCGACTATCTCTATATTATGAGTATAAACCAAGGCAATAAGAAAATCTTGACAAAATTACAATTTCTGTCATCCGGATTGTACTACACAAGAATTAGTACAAATTGAAGCTCATGCTATTGTAAACTAAAAGTTTACTGATAACTTTATTATTTGGCATGACCGGTTAGGCCATCCCGGTTTGATTATGGTGCGAAAAGCTTTTGATACTTAATGTGGTTATTCATTGAAGAACTGATAAATTCTTCAAAGTAATGTTTTTCATGTGATGCTTGCTCTTAAGGCAAATTGATTATTCAACCATCACCAGCTAAGATAGATTATGAATCTATTAATTTTCTGGAACATATACAAGGTGATATATGTGAGCCCATACACCTTTCTTATAGATTATCTAGATATTTTACGGTTTTAATCGATGCATCGACTAGATGATCATATGTATCCTTGTTATCAACCTGCAACTTGGCGTTTGCGAGGTTACTTGCTCAGTTGATAAAATTACAAGCACATTTTTCAGATTACATTGTACAGACAATTCGTCTTGATAATGTTGGTGACATGTCATTTTACATGCAACATCATTAATTTGCATCAAACCAATAAATTATCATAAGCTATCTTTATTACAAATGGTTTTTGGCCAGGAACCAAATATTTCCCATCTTAGAATTTTTGGGTGTGCAATATATGTTATAATTGCTCCACCACAACGCACAAAGATGAGTCCTCAAAAGAGGTTGGGAATATATGTTAGATTCGAATTTCCCTTGACAATTAAATATTTCGAGCTTCTTATAGGGAATTTATTTACAGTTCAATTTGCTGACTGTAATTTTAATAAGTCAGTTTTCTCAATATTAGGGGGAGAAAATTAATAGCTGGAAAAAGAAATAAGTTGGAATGAATTATCATTATCTTAGTTTGATCCACGTACTCAACAATGTGAACTATAAGTTCAAAGGATAATTCATTTAGAAAATCAATTGCCAGATGATTTTGCTGACCCTAAAAGAGTGACTAAGTCACATATACCAGCTATGAATGTTCCGATTAAATTACGCCTGTAGCATGGTAGAAAAGTATGTTCCAAAGATAAAATTCCTTGAAAACGAAAAGGAGTTATATCTTGTGATGGTCCGATTGAAGAATCAACGAATTATAAAATATCTATATAAGAGATTAGAAGGTCTCCAGGAGAGATAATAGACATGACTCAGGTACCTGATAATGATGAGATCTCAATAAACTACGTAATGTCTGGTAACAAGTGGAACCGAAATCAAATCAACGTCGATAATACATTTGCATGCAATATAGCACTAGAAATTTTGATGTGGATCATGAATCATTGTCAATTGGACATGTAAACAAAGAAATGATTGGCCAAAATAGAAAAAAGGCAATTGGGGCGAAACTAAAATCTCTTTCATGAGAGAAATATTTGTGAGATATAAATGAGTTTTTGTGAGAAAGAGAAATAAAAGGGAAAATCACGATATATAAGCTCGTTTGGTTGCACAAGGATTCTCACAAAGACATGAAATCAATTATGAGGAAACATATTCCTTGGTGGTGGATGCAACTACTTTTAGATTTTGATCAGTCTGGCAATAAATGAAATGACTTAGTTTTTCCTAATAAATGTTGTTACATCATATTTGTATGAGCCTCTTGATAATAACATTTACATGAAACTTCTGGAAGGATTTAGACTGCAGAAGTAGTTAATTCAAGTTCTCGAGAACACCATTCAATCAAATTAAACTTATCTATTTATAGATTAAACAAATTGGGCGCATATTGTATAATCGCCTCAATGAATACTTATTAGCAGAAGGCTATAAGAATGATTCAATTTCCCCGGGCATTTTATTAAGAGGTTTAGCTCTGATTTGTCATTGTTTTTGTTGTGTATGTTGATGATTTGAATATCGTTGAGACTCGTGAAGAGATCTCCTTAACAATGGAATCCTTGTACATCAATCGACATACGCAGAAAAATGTTTAAAGAGACTTTACATGCATAACGCATATTCCTTGATCACCCTTATGGTTGTTAGGTCTCTTAATGTAAACAAAGATCCATTCTGCCCTCGAGAAAAGGATGATGATATTCTTGGTCCAAAAACACCATATATATATTAATTAATTTGGAAGCATCATATCTTAGGTTGTCCAAAAATACTATCAAAGTGCTACGAGACCATTACTTTTAGATCTTTCAAAACTCGATGCCTCTCCAGATCATGTAAATAATTGCTATGCACGAGGCAAAGTCAAAATATGTGTTTGGCTAAACATATCCAGAAGATATGTGAATTGCTTTAACAAGATAAGATACAAGTTATCTTGTGTAGAGATAATGCAAAATTTATATCTCAAGGTTGATACATCAAATGTGACAAAACGAAATATACTTTTTCAAAGTTTTATCCCTCATGATCTTCAGAAAAATAGTATTCGATGAATCCTTTCAAGTAGTAATTTGAAAGAGCTATTCACTAGTGCATAGTCTACTTCAACATTTGAAGATTATATTGAAGATTGAATTATAAAGATTGAAAGATCTTATGTGATATTTTCATGAGGGGAGTAGATACGCGTTGCACTCTTTTTCCTTTAACCGAGGTTTTGTCCCAATGGGTTTTCCTAGTAAGGTTTTTAATGAGGCAACATGTTATACATATCAAAGATGTGTGTACTCTTTTTCCTTCACTAAGAAATTTTTTTCCACGAGGTTTTTACCTTAGTAAGGTTTTAACGAGGCACATTATCTTCATGGATATTCAAGGGGGGAGTGTTATGAATATCGTTATTTATGATGGATATCCATATATTAAATAAGACTTTAATGTATTTTATTATTAGAGCTTAATATCCATTGAAATTAGGGTTTCCATCTTATGCCTATAAATATAGAGTTTGGAGAAAGCACTGTATACAACCTTACTTTGAGAATATAATACAAGTCTTTCTCTTTGTCCCTTATCTTGTTCTTGTTCATCTATTTTGTTCTTGTTCTTTACTTTATTCACAACAAATCATAAATAATAAACTTTAAAAATATGCTATATCGTTTATTCTCTAAACTCCAATTCTAAACTTTACACTTATTTATTAATGTAGAGCATAAAAAGAGGCCCTGAAAAGTTGCAGAAGATTAACAAAGTAACGGGAACAAACTAGGGAAAATAAAAACTAACATAAAACGCAGTATATAAAAGCAAAGTAAATCATTAAATATTCTCCGTAAATTTATTCAGGGTAATTATAAATTTCATCCCTCAACATTTTTTTCACTTCTATTTTAGTTATTTAAGTTTAGATTTCAATTGAATCATTGTACTTTCAATTTACTTACTTAATTTTTATTTTTTATTTTAAAAAACTCTATTATTTTAAATTTCTTTCGATTTCTTAACGATAGAACATCTTCTTTTAAATCTCAACAATAGAAAGATGGATGAAGAGAGTAGTATATTATGATTCTACATTGATCAAACTATAGATATTGTAAATAGAGTATTTTGGTGTTGTATGCATTTTAAGTTTTGAGTCGAATTTTGTGAAGTTTAAAGTGATTTTGAAAAAATTCAAACTCATAGAGTGATATGATACGAGTTTGTTGGTGTTTTGAGTGGTGAAAAAAAATATCAGAGAAAAAAAGATAAAATTAAGAGAGAAAAAAATGACATGAATAACATGCGATTTCTATACCAACAAAATTCAAATATTCAACCCAAATCATACTTTTATGTCACCTTTTATTTTTGATTTAATCTTTTAAGGTGAAATTATCCAAATATTGTTGTCCGGTTTTTCTTAACAATATGATACTCTCCACTTTATTTCCAACAATATTATAGTTTACTGTAGCAGCTAGAAGTCGGTCTGCTTTCACCCCGTTTTGGAATAATATTTTACCTGAAAATTTTAAAAATATGAGGTTGCAATCGTTCTTCATTAATCCATGCACGTAATGTATAAAAACACTGTTTGAAGTTAGACTGCAATCTATCAGACTTTATTATTTTAATATTATTATAAAAATCATCATTTGAAGTCTAATTCTAATCTACCGGACTTTTAGTTTTAAAGAGTAATGTACCTGGAAAAAATTAAAAGAATAATATTTGGGTAATAACTCCGTCTTTTAATGACCAAAATAAAAATAAATAAATAATTTAATGATTAAAAAATGATATAAGGGAAGAAGGGAGACCGCCCAACGATCCCATTAAATGCTTCCATATGGGGATGCAAAGTCTATCTCTATCTAGACCTGACAAATTTGACACGGACTCGAAAATTAAACCGATTTATTTAAATTAAGACTCGAAATTGACATGAATACGATGGCCTGAATTTGATCCAAAACCCGAAATAAACCGAATCGAAATTTAGTTGACCCAAAAATTGACCTGAACCGATTTTTAACCGAACCGAATAGACTCGAAACGATTTTCAACCGAACTGAATGGAACCAAACCGATTTCACCCGAACCGAAGGCAACCTAAAATTAAGAAAATATATTAAAATAAATAAATAAAGATGAGATGTGAACTATCGTACAACTTGCCAAAAAGTCAAATATACATGCTATATAAAGTCATATATAGGGTGGAAAAACCTAACTCGGCCTAAAAACCCGACTAAAGCCGATCGATCTCCTATTAACCCGATCCAAAATCAACCGATCGGAAAATAACCGACCCGAAATCAAACGAATCGAAAGTCAACCGAACCGAAAATCAACCAACTCAACGTCTTGACCCGATACCCGAACTGAAATCACCATAAAGTCCGAACTGAACTGAATTTAAACCGAATAAAGTCAGAACCGAAATGACCCGAACCGAATGACGGTGTGCAACATCTATCTCTATCCATCTGCCTCTTTTTCTTTCCGTTAAATATTCATTTAAAATCACACACCTCGATGCTCGTGCATGCCATCTTTTCTCTCTCTTAACATTCATCTTCCCTTCCTTTTAGCTTCATGACTGTTTGAGTTTGATTCATCCATTTTCATGGTTGCAGCTGCTGCTTGTTTGTTCCACTATTTCCAAAGACAAAAAACACCCACTCCTCCTTATGGATTCTTCCTCCACCCGCCACCACCAGAATCATCTCACCCAGCTCCTCTCCTCGCCTTCTAACCACCGTCTCTTTCATTTCACCACCGCCGCCGCAACAACTTCACCACCACCCACCAATTCGTTATCAGGTCTTCACTGTCAAAGCTCTTTCCAACTACTACTTCCTTGTTGTTTATTAATTGTTTCAAAATACTAATTACTGAAGTAATCATGCCGTGGACAAAGCAGCAGAGAAAGATGCAGGCGGTGAAGGTCCAGGTGGTGCAACACACTCATCTATGTTTAACGACGGCGGCCCAAAACTTGAGGATTTTCTTGGCGGTTCTTCCATTGCAGCCGTGACCGTGTCTGACAACGACATATATGACTCTGAGCTCAAAACCATTTCTGCTAGCTTTCATGGGGGATTAGTTCCTACAGCTGAGCCTGCACCCAGAAGAGCTGTCGAAACTTTTGGCCAACGCACCTCCGTCTACCGGGGTGTCACCAGGTCAATAAATGACAAAGATTAGTTCCTGTTCCTAGTAAAAGAACATACCACTTTTAAAACTAAAGCTTGTTCTTTTGGTTTGGTTTAGGCATAGATGGACCGGAAGGTATGAAGCTCACTTGTGGGACAATAGTTGCAGAAGACAAGGCCAAAGTAGGAAAGGAAGGCAAGGTAATTCCAACATCTTTTTGCCATTTATTCATCTTAAGATACTTTTGATGACATTTTAATTGTAAATCGATCCATTGAGGCCCAGGTGGTATCTGAAATGTTTAAATGAATGGTCCTATCGGTTAGGAACGGACCAGGATTTTTTTTATCCCTATTAGGGCCCTATATTAAAAATTTAGGGCTGAAAATTATAATCGATAAAAAATATAAAAGAAATATATAAATCATATGATAATTTAAAATTTCTAGTAGTCTGACTACCCTAAGCAGGTGCTCGGTTCATAGTAGAAATGGATTGTCCCTATTTATGCTCATCATTAAAAAGATAGGGTAGGGTTCGGGAGTATTTTTGTCCCTCATGCTTCATTATTAGTATTAGCATTAGTATTGCAAATGGTGAGGATTCTAATATGCTTTTGTTGGCACTTTATTTGGCATGTACGTGATGATGAATGATCATTGCCATGGATGCTCAAACTCTTCATCATTGTCTTTTCAGTTTATTTGGGTGAGTTTCGATTTTTCTTGATCATCAACATCAATAACTACTTCTGCTTGGAATACCGTTGATAGATATCGGTCACCATAACAGTAGATTCTTCTCCTTCGCTTGAATATGTCATCATCGACTTCAGCCGATTGTGGTTCACTTTCATTTTTTTCTTCTTCAAATTAGGTGGCTATGACAAGGAAGATAAAGCCGCAAGAACTTACGATCTTGCAGCCCTCAAGTTCTGGGGTCCGACCACTACTACAAATTTTCCCGTAAGTACCATTTATCCGATTCCGGCTTTGCACGTTATTCTTCTTCAATTCCATCTTATTGTTGTTTTCTCATATTTAGATTTCTAACTATGAGAAGGAGCTAGAAGAGATGAAGAACATGACTAGGCAAGAGTTGGTCGCTTCTCTCCGGAGGTAAATTTTTAATTGAACGACTAAAATATATTCAATGTAGCTTAGATGTTGGTCTACTTTGCTATAGTCTTTTCGTGCCAAGATTAAGCTTTCTTCTTGATCAATTCTGTGTTTCAGGAGAAGTAGTGGATTTTCTAGGGGTGCTTCAATTTACAGAGGTGTCACAAGGTTCGGTGTGTGTGTATAGGAATAGGATCTCCATTATATTGGTAGTATGTCCTGAGCTAACGTATTCTGTGTCGTTGTTTAACTCGATATCTTAGACATCATCAACATGGTAGATGGCAAGCAAGAATTGGAAGAGTTGCAGGCAACAGGGATCTCTATCTTGGCACATTTAGTGAGTTCTTTGTTTTCTTTTTTCAATTTATTTTTATGTTTTAAAATGAAAGAAATCCGTAAAATGGAACATATTTGTTTTGCAGGCACCCAAGAAGAAGCAGCCGAAGCCTATGATATTGCAGCAATCAAGTTTAGAGGCCTAAACGCGGTTACAAATTTCGACATGAGTCGCTACGACGTAAAAAGCATTGCGAACAGCAATCTTCCCATAGGAGGACTGAGCAACAAATCCAAACACTGCTCTGATTCAGCTTCCGATAGTAAGAGCACCGACGAGGACCGAGATCACTCGATATCATCATCAAGCATTGCAATTCCCATCAAGCAAGACCCATCAACAAATTACTGGTCCAACGTTTTCAGATTCAGTAACATTGTTACTTCCTTAAGCACTGCCAAGAACTCTAGTGTTGATCCTAGTATGCTTCATCAACCATCAAACATTGGTGGATACGGTTCGACTTATGGAGGAAATTCTACCGTCAGCGGTGTACTCAACGTTGGTGGTGATGTGGAGCAGCAGCAGCAGCAACAAGAGAGTGTTGTTAGTACTAATTCCCTCCCACTTGCAACGCCGGTTGTCTCAAGTAACAGCGGTAACAACAACGACGTCGAGAACTCGTCTTCCGGGTATGGTAACTCACATACACAAGAAAAGTGTTGATCAAACATTTTGTTTTCGAATAGGTGAGACTGGAATGAACAAAGAAGAACACAAAGAAGAAGAAGAGGTGAGATTGGAATGACTGTTGTCTCATCGGAGCAGACAGGACCAGCTCAAGTTCTTTCCTTAATTAAGGACCTTTGGGTCCCTTTCTCTATTTTAGTAAACAAGAGATTTATTGCCAAGTTTTATTTAAACTAGTGTTTTTTATTTATTTTTAATTATCAACATTACAAACAAAAATATGAATAATCATATAATATGTATGTATATACAAACTAAAATAATTTTATTTATTTAGAGCAGTATATATATATATACAATGACAAATCTGATGATACATTTAGGCTGTGTTCAGCACAGCTTATTTAACGTTCGTTGGACTGCTACACAAAGCAATATTGAACAGGATATCTGTGTGCGTTCAATACAGCTTATCTAACGTTCAGTAAAAATCTTTT
Organism: Hibiscus mutabilis; assembly: GCA_019671005.1. Lineage (NCBI taxonomy): Eukaryota > Viridiplantae > Streptophyta > Magnoliopsida > Malvales > Malvaceae > Hibiscus > Hibiscus mutabilis. Next base: position 2,256,172 of record CM033715.1, on the reverse strand, counting down.
TTTTTTTTTTGTCCTTTTTATGTCTCAATATTAAAAACACTAAAAAAATTAAATTACATGTCTTAACCTTAAATTTTAAATTTTAAACTTTATATCTTAAAAAATACACCTTATCCTAAATTCCTTAAATATTAAACTTAATTTTTAGTGTAAAAATATACATAGAAACACCGAAAAAGGGCAAAAAATTTATATTCCGTTATCAATGTTTAATCGAGAAAATGAAGGCCAGGCTTTCTTGATAGGCGGTAAAGACCTTATTGCTTGCTGGCTAAATCAGCTAACCACTGGAAATCTTAAAAAAAAAACCATCAAAATTTTGCTCAAACAGGGTTCATTCAGGGATATTTTACCCATACAATGACGTTGGAATAAAAATTTTACAATATGAGAAGAATTTATTTTTATTTCGTGAAATAGAGATGACACAAAAATCATCTATACTTCTTGCCGATTTCAATGTATTTTTAATTTGTTTCTTTGTTTAAAGTCGTCAGTACTTATCCAAAGAAAAAAAAAATTCTTTTCATATCTCTATGTATACTTCAACATTAAAAGATTAGATTTAAAGTTTAGAGTTCAAAATTTGGGATATATTCTTGAGTTTTTGGAGTTTAAAATTAGAGTGTATGGTTTAATTTTTTTAGTTTTGAATATACACAAAGACACAAAAATGGACATAGATTTCTTGTTTCGAAAGGGTTAGAATAATTAACACATGAGGACATTTCTCGACAACACGGAGTAAAGGCTGAGAAAACAGTGGAACATGATCTTTAGCTGTAAATATTCATAATCATGGAGATGTTTTATTGATCAGGGAAATGTTTAAGATACAGCAAGCATTACATGACAGTAATTTTAGGTTTAATGGGTTTGCTTGTAATTTTAATTTTAATAAGGCTAGTTATTTCGGTTATAGCTATTGATAAGATTAACCAAGAATGAAATGTTGAGAGTTAATGTGCTTTAATAAAATAATAACCAAAATAACTGTTTAGTCAAACTATGGCACATGCACACAGGAGGTGCACCTTTGGACTCTCAAATTTTAAATGATCAAAAGGGATTAACCTTTAATTTGACACTTGAACTTTAGATAAAATATTAATTTGACTCTTAGACTTTATGTTGTTTAAAATTTTCGAAAATACACCCAAAAATTTCCTCAAGAATGTCATTCTAATTATTATTTCAAAATTGTTTCATTACCAAACTCTTTTATACCAACAATCTAAGCTAGTAGTTTACTCAATGAAAAATGGTCTTTCCTCAAAAAAATAGACTTGATTGCATTAGACAATAAAGAAAAAATAGAACAAAAGGTTCCATATGAGTCGCTTAAAGGTGATTGGATCACACAACCACAATGTGTAGCACTAGAAATCATCATATTAAAAATATCCTGCAATAGACCAAGTACATTGGTTTATACAGACTCCTAGGCCGCACAGGACTAATAGAAAATTTTACACTATAATAGAAATTCTACCGTCATCAACGATAGATGTCCAACATGAGCGACTCAGGAAATACGGTAAATCAAAACTACTTCATATGCATTCAATATACCAAATAACACGATATATCCTCTGAAAATAAAAATAAAAAACAACCAATAGGTGTAAGCACTTTGAGAAACCACAAAGTTAGAAGGCTAATATGTTGCTTGTATGTTCTCCTCTACTATTCAATGGTGTTGGTGTGAAGTGGAAAATTTTAGGTTGCTGTTCAAAGACTAGCATGTTTATGTTCTCATGGAGAAACTGCCCACATAAATTTGGGAAATGAAAAGCAAACTTAGATTTCGATCCTAATTCACATTATCATTGCTAAACTCAAGTTACAAGAAAGCCTAAGATATTAAGCTCATTTCCTCTGTGGTCAATGAAAAGTATGGAACTGAAACACCAGGGTAAACCCAACATACAATAAGCCATTTATAAGCTCACAGAGACGATGACTATTCAAGAAGGAACAAAGTATTTTATATTGTAATGTAGTTATATATTATGTGTTATTGTATCTTTTTGTTTGTTTAACCACTGGTATCCGACTCATTGATTGACTAATTCGGATCGGGTTTTGCAAAGGCCTAATATGGGCAACCCTCCTAACCAAGTTTTCTCCATGCACAATGCCAGGATTCAAACCCTTGACCAGCGCCTCATCCCACTAGACCAACTGGTTGTTGGTTATGTGTTATTGTATCTTTTTTATTATTATAAAGGAATTAGGATATTCTAGATTACTTAGGCAACATGATTTAAGGCAACTTCCGGTCTAAGTTCTTGAAAAAAACAAAAGGAAATCAAATTAAAAATAGAAATAGGCTACAAAGACAGCTACCAACATCCATTGCTAAGGAAACTGAGTTCCAAAAAATATTCCCTTCATTATATCTTAAAAGGTATACTTTAGCATAGTGCATCAAAGAAGTCAAGCACATCCACTGCTTAAACCTTCTAAATAACTCGCCGAGCTTTAGCATCTTCAAAGAGGAATGTTGTTTGAGGTCTCTGGTATCAAATATCATTAAAAAGGCGTTGTGTTTCATACCAGCAGCACTCAAAATGGACGACCAAACCCAGGGCTAGGAAGACGACTACCCTGTATTCAAGAGCAACTTGGGATAGGCAGTTTGAAAAAATAACATATACCCAAACACACAAAGTCGTAGTAGGGGCACTGAGCTTCTAAATCCTAAATTATGCTAAAACCAATAGAAATTCTTATTCAGTAGAGAAACAACTTAGGTTTCACAGTAACTCTAATGGAACTAAAATACTAGATGCCAGTTCGCGGAACATCCTGAATTTTCTTAGAGCTAGTTAGATTCAACAATAGTATTCCATATAGTAAGACTGGTAGTAATTAAAAATCGAACAACATTAACCTGAATAATTCAGAGCTCAATAAACCAACAAGCATTCACTTACAATAACATGAAAACAATAAAACCCACGAAAGGGAAAATCATGAAAACCAAATTAGCAGTCACAATAGCAAAAGCCCTAACCTTGAAAATGCTTTCATCCACTAATCAATTCTAGCGGTTGCGCTCGGCAGGCAACGGACGATTAAACCCGCCTCTTCGATTCATATACTGCCTGGGCTGCCGCTTAGTCACAGCCCTAACTCCACTGATATCAGCTCCAGGTACATGTTTCCCTTTGGTGGAATCAAAACCAACTGGAATCCCTAACTTCTTCATCATCTCCATCTCATCCTCCTGTCCTGCATCATTATCCCCATTGTCATTCCCACTATTAATGTTTCCTTTCTTTTGCTGCTGCTCTTTAGCTATCTCGTCCACAAAATCCGACGCGGCCCTTTCCCTATCCTTCTCCCTTTCCTCGCTTTCGTGGCGGTGACGTTTCCTAGGGGGCTCAGCCGATGGTGTTCGGTGCCGGTTCCGGGGATGACGGTGGGGGGAGCGCGTATGGGAACGGGAGCGTGAACGGTACCGTTCACGGTCAGGGGAATGCGTAGTAGAGCGTGTGTGACGAGATCGGGTGCGCTCCGGAGTGCGAGATCTCTTGCTGCGCGTCCGTTCCCTGTCTCTATCTCGCTCTCTGTCGCGGTCGCGAATATCTCTGTCGCGTCTGCGTTCTCTGTCGCGGTCACGTTGGCGTTCTCGGTCTCTCTCGCGTCGGTCTGACATTGCAGAGGATAGCGGTGGTTGACGGAAAGGATGGCGCGCAGTAAGCGGGGGGAATTAGAAAAACGGGAAAACCCTGTGATTTTTTAAGTTGAACAAAATAACTTGAAGTAGGGTTGAGTGGTGTTGGGTTTATTCGTTTTAAGCATGGCTGTTTGCTTTTCATTGTAAATCTAATTGGGTTTATCGATTCTAAAATTCAGGATTGGGTGAACAAGGCATTATTAGTCTTCATCCTTAAGAATACCAATTCTTCTAAAATTTTTCAATTTCGTCCCTTCAATTTGTACAATAATATATAAAGTTATCACAAAACTAATGGTAGATCGCCTCAAACCTTACTTTCCTGATTGGATTTCTTAGAACCAAGCAAGCTTAGTTCCGGGGAGATAAATAACGGATAACATAATTCTGGCCCAAAAGGTTATCCACCCCATGTTTGGTCCTTACTGGAATGCCAAACTAATTCGTCTCTCTTATTATGGGTTGTGTACGCACAGTAAAAACTCGACTTCTTTGGAATCGAGATCCCTATATCTGTTTGTTCTCTGTATGAAAAAATTATCTCAATCCATTAATCATAGTGTTACTTCTGGCAGTTGGAAACAAATAAAGTTGTCACGACAAGGTCCTGGCATCTCACATCTATTCTTTGCCATGACCTTGTACTTTTCTTGGAAGCCTCAACGGATCAGATGTGTGTTTTTAATGCCATACTAGGGAACTTTTTGCGCAGAGTCCGGCTATCGTGTGAGTAAAGCTAGAACTCAAGTTTATTTTTCTGTTAATGTCTCGCCTTAGTTAAGAAATTCTATTTTTTGTGGATTGGGTTTTGAGGAAGTCTTGAATCTCGGGAAATATTTGGGTGTACTGCTGTTTCATTCAAGAGTGTCTAAGGCTACTTTTGCCTACATTTTAGACAGTATGGAACTTCGTTTATCTGGTTGGGTTGCTCCGACTTTGTCTTTGGCTCGGAGAATAACTCTTGCGAAATCAGTGCTTTAGGCGATACCTATATATGTTATGCAATCCACTTGGCTCCCCACCGGGTTTTGTGATGCAATGGAAAAGTTAATTCGGCGTTTCGTTTGGGGTAATGGTTCCGGTTCTAATGGTATTTCTTTGGTGAGGTGGTCCACGATGCAAGAACCTATTGCAGACGAGGGCCTTGGTTTTAACGTCAGAATAAAACTTTCATGATGAAGCTTAGGTTTCAAATGATCATTGGAGAAGACAAACTGTGGATACGGGTTTTAAAACATAAGTATGGTTGGAGAGAGTCTGTTCCAATTGTTTTGAGGCGAAATGCATGCTCTAGACTTTGGCTTGAGAAGTTTTGCGTGCTAGCATCTGCTGGAATGTGAGAGATGGGATGTTCATGGACTTTTGGTACGACACTTGGTTAAATAGTGATGGTCCACTAGCTCGGTTTTGTTTAACCACGGCAAATCCAAGGCCTGTGCCAGTGGCTTCTTTTACAACTGATGCTGGAAGTTGGAATTGGGAGGTTCTAGATCAAATTTTGCTGAGACATATATTGAGTCACATTGCTGCTGTTTTCCCACCAACTGCATCGTTTGGGGCGGACTCGCCAAGTTGGAGATGGGAAGATAGTCGGGTTTTCAACACAAAATCGGCTTATGTTGCCCTAGATCCAAATTTGAGTACATCGAATGATTCATGTTAGAAAATTGTGTGGTCTTAGGATGTTCCCTAACGGATCCGAGTTTTCTTTTGGCTCGCTGTAAGCGAAAGTTTGCTAACAAATGTAGAGCGACATCGTCGCTATATGTCCTCGGTTAGTCTATGTCAGTTGTGCCGTGGCGATGATGAGGATGTGGACCATATTTTACGTCGATGTCCTAGAGCTTTCTCAGTATGGTCTCGATTAATTTCCCCGGCTCATTTCAATGATTTCCTGGCGACTAATTTGCAGGACTGGATTGTTGCGAATCAGCGGTCGGGTGCAGTGTTTGGTGGTGGGGATGATCGGTGGCCTGGTAGATTTGTTGTCCTGTGTTGGCAGTTGTGGAAACGACAGTGCAATCTTCTTTGAAATGAGGCTTTATTCTTGTTTTTTTTTTTTTTTTGTTAGGAATTTTCTTGTTAAAACCCTATGAATCAATTGAAACTTCATATTTATACCAGAATTGCGATGATTCAATAAAATCTTTAAATTAAGCCTAAAGATTCTTTGAATAAGAACCAATAGATCATCACTTATTCAATGATATAGAATAAATAAAAATACAAAAAAAATTATTTTTTATCAAAAAAAAGTATAAACTAAATGGGAGTTTGAAAGAATAAAAAAACTTTCAATTTATAAATAATACACCCCTTTCTTTTTTTTGAATTTTTTTTTTGAGTCCAGCTGCGAGGTTTGAATATTAAGTATGAATAGAAAGAGAGGACTTTGTAGCCTTATGCTTCCGACTAGCCGATGAGTATGCTGAGTTCTCAGAGAGGAGCCAAAACCCGTCCCTAAATGTGAGAGGTGTCTCTGCTTCGTGGTTACCACCGGCGACAGGATGAATTAAGATTAATGATGATGGGGTTGTCGGGCCAGAGAATGGGGCGGCAACAGCAGGTGGTGTCCTGCGTGACTGGATTCTAGGGTTCTCGCGAAGGTTAGGGTCATGCACAGTTTTGTCTGCGGAACTCTGGGCCCTCCATGATACCTTACACCATGCTTGGAGACTTGGTTTTCGAAGGGTTGAAGTGGAGACGGATAATCTTGAGGCATCTCGGATCTTACAAGGCTCTTCTAGAGTACTAGAGAAAAACGCACTGGTGATTCCGATTTGAAAGCTGATTGGGTTGAACTGAGAGGTCGTAAGTCGGCATGTCTAACGGGAACAAAACACTATTGCCGATGGTCTGGCTCGGTTGGGTCGTGGAGCTCTTGTTTGTGTATGTACGTTCTCGGAACCCCCTGCTGAAGTGGCTCCTGCAGTCCTCAAGGATCTCCATAGTTTACCTTTTGTGTTTCAGTTTTATCAAAAAATTTATTTTTAAATAATTTAGAGTAGTTCAACTCGCGACCAGTTAATTTATTATCTTAGTTCTCTCAGCTAAGCAATCCACTAGTATTAACTAATAAAAACATACTTGTGAAAAACTTTAGAAACATTTTTGTCTCTTTGTTTTACTTCAAAATATTTAAATTTCACAAATTTTACAAATAATTATTATCTCAAAATCAATTAAGCATAGACTAATCCAAAATAAGTGGAGATTTGTATAGAGTATAGAAAAGCAAAATTAAATGTATATTTTCTTTCGGGAATTATCTAGAAAAATAACCTCTAATTAAGATTATGTAGAAAAATATATCTTTTAACCCACGTAAGACAAAACTCGCATTTAGTCAAAAATAAATTTTAAACTCCCTTTTAAGTAAAAGCGAGTTCCGTGTTGAGTGGGTAGATAAGAAATAAAAAATTTAATTTGCCAAGATTTTTTTTGTGTGCATAGAACTCGCTTTAGTTAAACGTGAGTTTGAAACTCGCGTTGAAACTCGCTTTAGTTAAACACGAGTTTAAAACTCGCTTGCCTTATGTGGGCTAAAAGGGGTATTTTTTTACATAATCTTTGATGGGGGTGTTTTTTTTAGATAATTCTCGAAAAGATAATATTCATTTAATTTTTTTTATTAAATAGAGATTACGTTCTCATACCAAGATTCAAACTCATACAAGATGAGACGATATGAGCATCCTTAACTACCAGGCTAACCAGTTAATCTCATATTCATTTAATTTTACCTTATAGAAAATCGACCAAATCAAAACACATTGATTAAATCTATAAAGTGTACATAGTACATGGACTAATGATAAAATTTATCTAATTATATAAAATGGTTAAATTACCAAATAATCAAATTAGTTGCTTTTCGTTACACCCATTTTAGAGAAAGGACATAGTCATTTCGTTAGGGTTTCTTTTCTAGTTATTTGTTAGAACAATTAATCTACACACATATATATATATAATATTATCGTTCTTTTGCAGACAAAAAATTGTACATACATCTAATTAATCCTTCTCCCATTGTTCGCGAATCTTCTTATTCTTCTTATTTCTTTTGTAAGAAATAGGAAGAAGAAGAAGTATGGGAACATGGGTATCTCTTAAAATGGTTTACGGGACACTCAATGACCAAACCAGAATTGGCCTCGCAAAAGTCAATAGTAATTTCAAGGTATTTTACTTGATCTTAGAGTTGTTTTGGGTTTACATTAATTGTTTTAAATCATTTTGTTTAAGGGAAAATATTTAATCCGGATGTGGAAAACTTGTTTTCTGCAAATGGATCTAATTTAAGGTTTAGGGCTTTAGGTTGTATGGTTTAAATTATAGGGTTTAGGGTTTAAGATCAGTCATGCTTGTAGAAAAAAAAGTTTTGTGTCTGAGTCAAATATTAACCCTTTGTTTAATTGCAGGAATTAGACATTGCCATTGTAAAGGCCAGAAAACATGTTGAATGTCCTCAGAAAGAACGTCATGTCCGAAGTTAGTTCCCATTAATTATAAGAGTTCATGTTGTTGTCTTAAAATTATATTCTTCTTATATACTTGTATGCATGTTCATGTTTTTGCTTTTCATTTCGAATGTTTGAAGGAACATTTGCAGCAACATCAGCATCACGACCATAAGCAGACATAGCATATTGCATTCGAGCTTTAGCAAAGAGATTGTCCAAAACTCGAAGCTGGATTGTAACATATTATTCCTTAATTTCCTCTCTCTTATGTTCTTAATTGCATTCCTTTGTTTTGTTTTGGTTTGGTTTTCATACACTTTATCAAATGAAAGCAGGTTGCTACAAAGATATTGATACTGATTCATAGAACATTAAGAGAAGGAGATTCTGCCTTCAGAGATGAGCTTCTAAACTGCATTCACAGAGGAAGTTTTCTCCGGTTATCTGACTTCAAATATGGTTCGAGCCGTCTCGGTATGTTTACATTTTTAACGACGGATAAATATCAAAACTATACACGAACTTTGGATCAATGTATATGATAATAATATATTCATCAACTTTAACTTGGTCTGGTTGCATTCATATTGGTTTTGGCTCAATTTTCACAAACCTAACACCATTATGAGGGACGGAGTCAAGATTAAACTATAAGAGAGGCAAGTAGAATAATTTTGAAATTGAAAGGAAATAAGTTTTAGTTGCACTAATTTTAAAATTGAAAGGTCTTAAAAAGTAATTAGACCGGAAAATGAAGAGTCTATGCTTAATTTCATTAATTTTAACTGAGTCTTAAAAATAATAAATTGAAAAAAATTTGGGAGAGATAATAATTTAATTGTAATAATTTTAAAACTACTAGCGCCTAAAAATAATTAAACTATTCAAAGTTGAGTAACGTTTGCCCCTCCTATCCTCCAAGTGACTATGTCCTTGACCATCGATGTTGTGACAGTTCGTGTTTGCTTATTGTATATGCAAATAATTATATTAATACAACATGAAAATAACTCAATATATTTTATAAAATATATACTATTGAATAAAAACTGACGTCTATGTGTAAAATTGAATTAAAACTAAAATTTATTATAAAATCGCACGGAATGACAATTTTTTTTACTGTCGCATATTATCAATATAATCTCGTTTATAGAATTTTTTTTTTTTACTGTGAATGCATAAAATTTTAATTTTTTTTAAAATTATTTTTCCTATACAGCACGGGATTGTTCTGCATGGGTTAGGACGTATGCCCTTTTCTTAGATGAAAGACTTCAATGTTTCAGAGTCTTACAATAGGATATTGAAGCAGAAAGCTTGATAAAATCAGCTTCCGTTAGCCCAAGCAAGGTTTTCATTTTAGATTATATATATTTTAGGCTTAAGGGTGTAAAAAGTTATTAAACTTTTAAAAATTAATTAAGTCTCTAAATTATTTTTTACATTCAATTAAACACTTGAACTAATAAAATTGAATAAAATAAGTATTTTTGACTAATTTTAATAATTAAATTTTGACAATTTTTTTAAATATTACTAACACATGATATACTGCAGTTTTATCCTATTATATTTACAGGTTTTTTATAAATTTCATAAAATTTTTAAAATTTTTAGCACTTTGAATTTTTTTTTAAATAAATAAAAAATTCTGAATAAGTCAAGCAAAGAATTAATAGAGAAATTGTCAGCATTACAGAAACTTCTTTCTTGTCTTATCAGCTGCCGGGTATTTATTTAAGGGATAACTACATTTTTGGTACCTCACCTTTACTTATTTTCCTATTTTGGTACTTTACTTATTTTTTTGGCAAAATGGTACTTAACGTTACATTTTATTTCTATTTTGGTACCCGTCGTTAAAAAATTAGCAGAAGGCTGACTAGGAGAGAGAAAATCACACGTGGCATGTTGCCACTTCATTTTCCATCTCCTAGTCAGCATGCCACGTCAACTAAAATCATGAAAAAAGCACACGTGACATGCTGACTAGGAGAGAGAAAATGACATGTCAGCACCATTTTGCCAAAAAAAATAGGTAAGGTATCAAAATAGAAAAACAGATAAAGGTGGGTACTAAAAATATAGTTATTCCTTTATTTAAATATATATATTATTTACAATTTCATTTTTTATCATTTTCTTTAAATAATCCTTATACCTTTTGTATTCCCAAATAAACCCTTAACTTTTTTACTTGTATCTTAATAACCTCTTAGTCTTTAACTTATACCTAAATAAGCTCCAAACCTTTTGTTTATAATATAAATAAACGCTTAACACAATGAATTGTTTTATAATTACAATAAGGAGTTTATTATTTTAGAGTTATTTTATGATTTTAGTAACTTTCTTATAATTTTCACGTGGTAGAACCTCAAAGTGCTACATAATAGTAATATCTTGTTAAAATTTAATAGTCAAAAGTTGTCAAAGAATTTATTTGATTTAATTTCTCAGTTCGAAGAAGCAATTGTTTTAATTTATTGATTTGAGGATTCAAGTGGTACAAAAAATATTCAGGGACTTAATTAACTTTATTCAAAATTCTGAGGGCTTCGTGCACCGTTAAACATTCTTTTATTTTACTATGATAATCTCTTCAAAACTAACTATTTGATAGTTTATTTTCCAATGCATTCACACACACATAAATAATAATCCAATTTTTTTCTTGCATTCATGAAGAAACAAAATCAGCAATTCGAGATTTAAGTGAACAATGGGAATTGGCACTTTTTACAACACCGAGGAACAACACAACTCATGTGGTAGAAAGCACAATGGTTAGTTTCCTTTACTCTAGTAGTATGGAGATGTGTCAATTGTTTTGCTTCTTTGAAGTTGTTTAAATTGCATATCTGCGTGAACAAAATGTTTTCTAATTTGGTAAATTTATTACAAAGAGTAACACCAAAGGAATTGTATTAATAATTCAATGACAACATTTATATTTTTTTAATCAAATGTCATAAAAAAATGTACCCACTATAATGATGTTATTTTTATTGGGTAAATTACGTAAATCATCACTGAACTTTACTCTCAAACCTATTTTAATCATTGAAGTTTCAAAATTGTTCAATTTACGCACTAAAATTTAGACATTGAACGTTTTTTGTCACTCCTCCGTTAATTTTTTGACAATGTCCATTTACCGGCGAATGGAAGAACTTCTCCAAGGTCTAATTGGTGAAAAAATTTATCGGCACGAGAGAAGAAACATACTGAGAAACAGGCTCCATTCGACGACGGATGAGGGGGATTGGTGAGAGAAAAGCCACAAAATTTTTGGTTGATCTGTGAACTTCGGAGCACTTTCCAACAAATGGAGGTCGAATTCAAACTCAAGGGGCCGAGACGAAGTGACTGGTGAAATTCCGGACCGAATGACCACCATCTATGACCGTTTGGGGTTTAAAAGTGACAAAAGGCGTTTAATGTCTAGACTTAGTGACAAAACATGTTCAATGTCTGAACTTCAGTGAGTAAATTAAATGTTTTAAAACTTAAGTGATTAGAATATGTTTAAAAGTAAAGTTTAGTGATGATTTACATAATGTAACTTTTTTTCATTTAGTGCTAATTGTGGTGAATTTTTCTTTTGGCAGGAAAATGGATTTGACAAGCTATTGTTAGATAGTTTATATGAAGAAGAATCTACTAGAAAACAGAAACAAGTAACAAATGTAGGATATGGTTATGAAGGGGTGGCTATTGTTCAAAATCCATTGCCTCAACAAATAATGTTACAACAACGAAATATGATATTACAACAACAACAATCAATGTTGGTGATGATGGTACCTTACCATAACCCTCAACAGCTACAAATTCAACACATGGGTTATTTTAGTCCATTTGGAAATCCTTCTTTCAATATCCCACCAAATTTAATATCACCACAAGAAAATCATATGTTACATTAAGTGTTGTTTTTAATTTAATAATGTATATGTTTTGTTAACTAGAAACTTAACTTGGTTTGGACCATTAATAAATGACATCCTAAATAATTTATACCACCAAATAAGTAATTTTTCAAATTTAAGGAAGGCGTGGCCCCCAGAGGTCTACATTATGTTCTGCCTCCGTTTAAGTATCTATTCGAACTTTGTTATCATGTCTAAGAACATAAAATAAGTTGAAAAGATTGACATCTCTTGCAATACTCTGAATTTTCGACGATCATAATACACAGATTTTTTACTAGGGTCAACTCTCGAGAATTGAGTATCGAGGGTGCATGAATATCAAATTATGCTCAGGGCTCATGATTGTGTGAAATAGGTTGAACATTAGAGTTTAATTGTTTTAAATTGAACTTTTGGGGAATAAATTTTGAAGGAGAATAAGTTTAAAGGACCAAAATGTGAAGTCAAGCCTGAAGTATCAATACTTAGAGACAAGTATTGATATTTTTTAGGAGGATGCAATTTTGGTCGTTGATTTGAGTAAATTTTGAAGTTGAAAATCGATATGGTCCGTTGGATCAGTTTAAGTGGGTGTAGTATAATAATGAGTAAGCAAAATTCGACTAGAAAAAATTAAATTTTTCGACTTGACTCAAAAGAAATAAATAAAGTTTGAGTTATAAAATAAAACTTCGAACAACTTGAAATTTTTAGTAATTAATGGATCGATTTTCAAGTTTGAGTTGAGTCTTTCAACTTTGTGTAATATATGTCTATCGCATGTGAAAAAAATATAAAGAAAAATATGTGTATATTGTATAAGATTATAGAAAGTTGTTTAAATTGGAACCAACTAGTACCGTAATATTATAAATGTTTTCAATTAGATTTGAGTAGAAATTCGAACAACTCATCTCTACTTGATTTGACTCGAATTTCATAAACTCGACTATAAAAAATATTCAAATAAAGTTTGAGTTATAAAATAGGACTTGACAAACTCAAAAAACTGACTCGACCCGATCAAATGCTCACCCATAATAATAATAAGGGTTCAACCCTTATTTTCTTCCTCATTTCCCCCTCTACTGCCGAACCCTCTCTTATTCATTTTTCTCTTCCATGAAAGCTCTTTGGAGCTTCAAAGGCCCCCTCATATCTTGAGTTTTCCCCTCTTTCCAAGGAACATTTTGCAACATTAATAAATCTTATAAAGATTTATCAAGTATTTCAAAATTCATAAAAGATAGGGATTTTTGTTATGGAAAAACTTCGATATACAGATTGCGTAAACTTTAGTTTACACGGTTCTTTTAGTTTTAGAGGTTAGGGTTTTAGTTTAGGGGTTTAGGTTGTATGGTTTAGAATTTAAGGTTAGTGTTTAGAATTTAGGGTGTAGGATGTAGAGTTTAGGGTTTAGTTTTTTAAGGTTAGGTTAGGAATTTAGAATTTGCATTTTTATAGTATAAATATACATACTTGTGTAAAATTAATTTTACACAAGTTATGTATTAAAGTTTTACCCTTTTGTTAAATTCATAAATTTTGTTAAATTTATATGGAAAGATGGTAAAATCTTGTTTGAAAGATGGTATAGAAGAAAGAAAATCAAGTTTTTGTAAATCAAGTTTTTGTAATACCACTACCCGACCTTAAGGTTACTCCGGTAGAAGACGTCACATTCAAAGGTCGAAGTGAAAACATAACTAAATTAAACTTTTTTAATACATTAATTATAAATTCAAACAATCAATGACTAAATTGTGAAACATGCAACTTAATAATTATTTAAAAATTTTAGGGTGTGAAAAGTCCTTGAAGTTTTGAAGAAAAAAATAAATTAAATTCTTAAACATTTTCATCTAATTAAGCCCTTAAACTAATAAATTAAATCAATTAAGTTATTTTGACCAACACTAATTATTAAATCTACTAAGGTTTTTATTAGTTGGTGTAGTGCGTCATGTCACAACGTTGTCGTTGAACAAAGTTTACCTGACACTTGTATTATGTGCTTTTCCTAAGCTCATGGCCTCGTGCAACTATAATAATAGTAGTGTCACTAGGGATAGATTGAAGGATGCTGAAAGAGACAGGTACACCTCTTAAAATTTTTTAATTCTCTTATGATTTAATATTTACTTTATATTTACTATTGATTATCTAATTTCGCATCTCTTAATATTTTAATAATTTTACAATCTTACATTTTTAATAGAATTTTGTAATAATTCATATTTTTTTTTACATAAAATTTTACGTCCGTTTTAAACATCAAAGTCCAAAAATTATGACCCCTAATATATGGATCCAGTTCATAGTTGAGTCGAAACTTAACTACCAACATCTACTCATCTATGGTTAGCTGATCTCCACCGACGTGTAAAATCAAAATGGTGGCCACAAATGTCGGAGAGCTTGAGACCATGAAGAAGGTGTTCGACAAAATGTGCGAAAAACAATGATAATGTAAAATATTATAGGTTTAATAGGTAAATAGGTGCCTAAACTATATCATTTTCCTAGTTAGGTGTTTAACTAATTTTTTGAGTCAAATATGTGTCTAACGTTTTATTCCATGAGTCATTTAAGGTTTTTCGTTAATTCTCACCGTTAAAGGACACGTGTGATCTCCTAAAAATTTCAAAATTATATTAAAAATAAATAAAAATAATAAAATAAAAATAAAAATAAAAATATATTTTGAACTTTTTAAATAGTCCTCAAATCTCTAAACCCTCAAATTCGATCATTTACGTTGGCGTTGGCCGCGTTGCCAGCAACAAAATGAAGCGTCCTCCCTTCGCTGAACAACTCACACGTCGTTCATCTTCGTCCTGCCGCCGTTCGTCGTTCGAAGGAACCATTCGACAATTTAAATGATTCGCACGACATCGATCATTTTTCGGCGATGGGATGATGAGGGAAATGGTCGTGATGGTCCGACGATCGGTGTGGCAATCGGCGGCGGAATAGGCCCAAATTAGAATTTAGGTTTTGGGGAGTTAGGGATTTTGAAATTTGGGGTTGTTTTGTGAAATCTGAAAATTTTAGAGTTTTTTTGAGAAATAACTGAAAATTTTAGAGTTTTTTTGAGAATTAAGTAATTTTATTTATTTATAGTATAATTTTAAAATTTTCAAGAGAAGACACATGTCCTTTAATATAATTTGTTGATGTGGCGTCACTAATTATCATATGGACATATTATGTCATCGTTACAGCTAATGTGTATATGTTTAATCAACAAAATTATTAATCATTAATCAACTAATTGTTTCTGTTCAATAAAGAGTCCTCTTACGCAAAAATAAAATGATTAGGTCAAGTTTCGTGTCGAGTAGACTTCATATCAGATTAATACAATATTAGATATTTTTGTTGTTTGAGTCAAACAGGTTCTTGTTTGGGTTTAGATTATAGACATTTTATGTCGTCTAGTTATTTAAATTTGAGGATTCGATTATCAACATTTCATGTGGTTATTAAAAATTAACTAAGGAATGAATTATTTCTAGTCGGATATTATTAAATTCAAAGTTAGCTGTAATTTTTATCATATATTTCAAGTTATTACAAATTACAATCAAATCATATTCTTTTTATACGTATGATTTAACATGTAAATAAATATTTTACAGGAAATCATCAATCTCAGTACAATATAATAGTGAAAAATCAATTACAAATGATTTAAGTTTAACCAAATGAATTGAAATAATCCGATCAAAATCATTTTGATTAACTCAGTTCCAATCATTGGTTAATTTGATTAAACCTGTAACCTTAAATCCTAATGTTCATATACTTAGTTACCATTTTGCTCTACTCTTAGAAAATGTTCAAATTGAAAATACTTGTTCTATGCTAATATAAAAACGTTAATTACAATTCACAAGTTATAAATTCAGTTATATTTTAATTTTGAATTCGAATCATTTCGAGTCACTTCAGGTTCGAGTTAGGCAGGTTCAGGTTGTTGACTTTTCATGATCAAATCGGATCAGTTTCTTGTTAATCAGATCAAAGTTCTAAACAAATCAAATTTATTTCGCATTAATAAACCAATGTAAATACAAAAAGTGTATACAGATTTCATAAGTAGAACAAATCTCACATCTCTGATAAAAGGTTGCTGATCTTCCGAAGCTCTTTGAGAGCTGCCATGGCTGTAACTTGTCCTTTGCCAACTATATTGTTTTTAGACAAGTTGTCCAACGATCCCACCTGAACTCGATCCTGCTGGAAAACAGACTCGAGAACCTGCAAACGAAAACAAGGTGATTTAAAGATGTCCGAGGGAGTAAATCAACAATCACTTCAACAACAAAAGTGTTTTATTCATCAAGTTAAAAGCTCAGCACCCAAAATATTACCTGAATGTGTTCGAGCATCGACTGCCCCAGATTCTTCAGCGACCCCATTACCTTCTGGTCCACTACATTTGTTTGGCTGGTGGGAGATGAATTACCGGCAGTAGAGGAGTCTGCTGTATTGCTCTTGCTCTCACGGTTTGCAGATTTTGCAGTTTCATCGATAACTCCTTTATCAGATGTCAGGACAGATGCCTCCTGCCGGACATTGTTCCATCCAAACTTCAAAAGCCATTGAAATCTACCTGAGAGATGCCTTCTTTCATTTGAGGTTGAGTCCATCTTCCCTGAAGATTCATTATCTTGCGGATAACTTAAAAGACCATCTTCAGGAGGAGAGGAAACCGGCAGGGGCGAATCTTCTAGGTTACTTTGGTGGTGATCATCGTTATCATCTGAAGATAAATTCGATGCAACACTACTTTTTTCTGTGTCATTTTCGTGGTCATTGGTGCTACTACCAGAACTTGCAGGATCAGAAAAAATAGAGTTTTCTTCACTGACAGAAGCTCCACTTCCACTCTCACATCTTTCCTCGGCTGTGCAAATAGAGTCTATGCTAGTATCATTTCGCCCCTCCACCCGACCTTCTACAGAATGACGATCCTCTAAGTTGGAAGCATCAAAACAGTCTCCCGTTTCAGTATCATCCTCCAAGCCAAGTTGCTGAGACAAATCTTCAAGCAAACTACGCCTAACGGATGACCTACGACCCTTTTTGTATTTTTCTGCTCTTGCTGGTGATGGGTCAGATTCAGTTCTAGATAGCACCAGCTTTACTTTTTCAGACCATCTCCGTTTCCCGCTTGGAGCTAGTTTGTCTAAACTATCTTGCCTTAGTTCCTCTGCCTTATGCAGTACTCTCCACTTTTCTTCCCAGTAGCTGTCAGGCACCAGAGATAGAGGGGTTTTTGGAGAAACTGGACCAGATGAAAGATTGCGGCCACTCCCAGCAGATTTGCTACGGTTATAAGCCACGTCAAATGTAGATAATGAGGATGAGATTTTAGAATCCAGTGCAAGAATTTGCAGTGACTTCGCCTTTGCTATAAGTTTTTTCAGATTTATATTCTCTGGAAAATTCAAGAGTCTCTGAAGACAAGTTGTAGCATTTTCAGTGGCAAGCAGCGAAGATCTCACATAAAGTATCATAGAGACTGCCATGGCAGCGATTAATGCTCCCCGATGTGAATTGAGTATTTTAAAATCAGAAATCTCTTCATTTCCAGAAACTTTATCAAGTGAGCTATTATCTGCTGTTAAGATCTCATCCCATACAACTAAGAGATCATGAAGTGAAAACTCCCGTCCAAATAAAACCCGCAACCAGCGAAGTGCAAAATACTGGGGTTCGACACCAAGCTCAACAAGATGGCTATGCAGAGAAGAATCAACTATGGACAGTAAATGGTATAATGCAGCTGAGGCTTCAATGACAGGGGGCAAGCCACTTTGAGACTCGGCAGCAGGAAAGGGATCAAAAAAATCTGCCATAGCAACTGATCCACGTGACCCACTCATCAGAGCCTCAAACATACAGTAGGCATCATGTTCCATAAATTTCTCGGACAAAACAATACCAAGTTCACCTTCAGCTCCATAAGCATCTGTTAGCAATTTGATGGTCTGTATCTCAGGATCAAGCTCATCCAGACTCCTAACTTTCTTTGAATTACCTTGAGATCCAACCTCATCTTCCACGGAATCTAAAAACTTCTTAAAATCAAAATTGTATGCGACATCATTTTCTTCAAATGACAATCCATCAAATTTGTCAATGAAATGGTCTTCGTGTATCTTTCGCACTTCTGAAAGACGCTCAACATCAACATGAAGAACATACAGCAAAGGTGCCAGGAGTTCATGCATTCCTACAAATAAGCAGGAAAGAGAAACAGATAAAGAGCCAGCTCGATGCCTCGCACAATAAAATAGCAAGAATTACTAGCTAGTTGACTTGAGATATTGAGAGCCAATTTCCAATGGCTTTTTCATTGCATACTACAGAATGAAATTTACATTATCAGGTGCAAATAGCTTTCACCTAATGCTGCGAGTTAAAATTCTTGAAAACATTCAATAATTAGGGATGCAAAACATTGCTGATTTGATTTTCCAAAATCTACAATGCGATAGATAGAATGGAAACTAATAAATAAGCATGCATAGTGATTAAGAAAAAAACCTTGTCTATAACCACACTCTGGATGTCTAAGGCACCACAGCAACAATATCCGTCTCAACATTCCCTGGCAACCAAGAGCCTGGAAGTAGCTTCCATGTTCCGGATATAATCGTGATAAATCCTGGTCAACCATTTTTTCCAGTTCAGCATTCCGAAAGAATCGACCCCAGGTGCTGTCTGCATGAAGAATGAGATAAAGTTTCAAAAAAAAAATATTACAAAAAGAAAGTGCCATAAAATATGGTTACAAGTCTTGGCATCAAAACCAACCAACCGGGATGGGGTGGAAAAGAAGGCAAACAGATTTGCTTCCGCACAATTCAACACGAATCACATAAGATAGCAAGGTAAATAGAGTAGTACTAATTGAAACAAAATCAGATGAATAAACAATGCAATTTATTCAACCAATATAGAAAAGAAAACCAACAAGAAACATTGGGAATTACCTGGGTTTTGTGAGAGTGGATTGTCCATGACAATATCAGGGGAATTACTTCCTCCATCCTTGGGAACATGCGGATCCACTAGCAGCCGCCGCCTCAACCCAGCATATCTAGATTACAATAAAATCAGAGATTTGAACGCATAACTATTAGTTAATCGTGGAGAAAGAGGAAGAAACAATCAATTGCAATTTAATGAACAAATTTCAGAACTGGACAATAAAAACAAAAGTTTCCTATTCATATAATTCTGAAAACCCAAAGACACGGTTATAACCTAGAATCAGCTGCAGTGTTATTATAAATCAAATATTAGAACTGAAGGAGACGAAATCATTACCTTCGGCGAGAATCAGCCGTTTCCCGGCGAAGATCATCAACTGAAAGAGAAGGAGATAAAACACCCAGATTAACACGCCATCGGACGCTTCTCAGAGCACCGAGGCTACGATTCTCCGCCGAAACGACAAAGGTCAACGGCGGCGCTTCTTCCTTTACAATTTCTTCACTCATTTTTTATTTTGCAAGAAACCCAAATTTTCCAAATACAAGACTTCAAAAAGGACTTTTCTTTTCTGTTCCTTGAAAGCAAACAATCTAATAAAAATACCCAAAGCGATTAAAACAAAAACAAAGAGTTACGTTTGGGGAATCGATTTGGAGACCAAAATATTATTGCCACAAGCAAGCGAGAGAGAAGTATGGAGTTGTTATCTTTCTACCAAACTTCCTACTCTTTTCCTTTTGTTTTTCTCTCTCCATCGAACAACAAAAGGGGAAAAGAATCTTTGAGAAACAAGAGAATAACAAGTTCGTTTCTACTACTTTTCTACTTTGTTAGCAAACACAAAAACAAAAACAAAACAAAAATCTCTTATTAAACCAAATTAAGTATTAACTTAATTACTGGATACTACAGGTTGATCTGTCCTTTTCCATTTGTAGTATTTAATTTATTTTTGTTGGTATAATTATTTGTATTTAAACCGTTAAGCGATTAATTTAGATCGGATACTACGGATAAAAATAAAGGTATTTTAAAGAGTGCGATTATAAACGGTAAATTTAAAAATTTGTTCAAAATATTAGATTTTGAGATAATATTTTAGATTATTTTCTCGTAATTTTTGATAAATATCGATAATTTACTTAAGAACTTAAATTGTTATAAAAAATAAGTATCAAAATTTGTTAAAAATTATGAAAAAAATCAACTTAAAATATTATCTAGAAATCTAACATTTTAAGTTTTTTTTGACAAATTTCAACACCTTAAACTTGTTGCACAGCAGACTTTGTCCCTAAATGTTGTTTGACTACAAAGTCAAATTTAGTTTTTTTTTTTATCTATTTAGATCTCTAATTTTATTAATCTATTATCTTTTATGGATAATTATACTTTGGGCTTTAATCTTATTCGTTAGCTCCGATGTTTTGAAGGCATGAATATTAACTCAATTTATTTTATTCATAACGTAAGTATTTAAAACCTTATTTAAAAGTATTTCTTTTACTAGACAAACTAGTTATTGGTATAATATTTAATTTATGTTAATATATTTAAAGTGTTTAAATTTAAAAATTAAAAGTTTCCCATAATTTCTTTGATATCGATTCTAAAAATTTGTAAAATAAACCTTACAAAATATATGGATATAGAAACCAACGGGATTTGGTCCAAATGATAAGTAAATTGATATCGCTTAAGCAAGTCTCGAGTTCGAGATTTTATATATACAGAAAATTTTTTACAAAAAGACTCGCCCACCAAAATTAAATGAGTGACATGAATCGATCTGAATTAGTTATAACAAAGACCTGATAAACTAAAAGGACAACAAAAAAATATACGGATATAAACATTTTGAAGTATGAAAAAGTAAAACTTAAATTGAATTTAATCTTCAAAGTCACGTAGGTGTGCGTGTGCATATATCATCCAAATTTCACAATTCATTCATACTAACTTGTTTTACAAGTTGATTTACAACAAAATCATAAATTTTATTGTGTATTTTTAATTATTTCGTGTAATTCTATCCAATTTAATTTCATACTTTACCTTCTCTGTTTCTCTTTTTGGTTTCCTTTGCCTGACGACAGTCGAACCCATCTCCTCAGTTCTAATTTAACTGTTGTTGGCAATTTAGTTATATTAATTTTCTATTAAAAATAGCTTTTATTACTATTAAAAAGTAGCTTTCGTTAGATTTTTGCTTAGAACAATCGAAGAGTAAGCAAGTTAATGCTAGAGAATATGTTTTTAAAATTATACGATATATATTTAGTATGTGGCATTTTATCATTACCAATAAAATATGTCTTATTAAAATTATTTCTTATTATTTTTTTATCATTTTTTTTACTTTATCTTTTTATTAAAAAAAATTACTTTACTTTAATTTTATTGGGCTTAGGTTTGTAACTCTAATAGCGCGGCACAACCATATTTCTCTGTTTATAAAATCTCTTTCTTTAGCCGGCGATACATTTATTTTAATATTAGTCGTTAATGGTTGATTGTTAGTTTTCTTATTTATTTATTTTTTAATTTTTTAAAATAATAATTTCATCTTTGTAGCATTTTTTATGTCTTTATGACATGTTTATATTTGTTTTTTAGTATATTTTTCGTCTTCTTTCTCGATTATTTGGTCGTTGTTTTTAATTTTATGTTTTTTTAGAGTTGAATTTGACGACGTCACAATTGATCAAGATGTCGCTTATTTGTAATATTGTTGATTCCCATGTTTTGGACCCTCGAATTGAAGGATACGCGGTTTGCGTTCGTGAATAGTTTATTACGACATTTGGCTCTGATTTGCGATTTTCAATGATCTTTCAATAGATTAATCTTTTTTTTGTGGTTTGTTCGTCGATGCAATCAGGCTTGTTCGCCGATGCAATCAAGCTTGTTCGTATCTATTTTCGTTCGAGTTTTTTGTTAGATTTTTAATATTTTCCATGTATGGTCCTTGCATGACCTAAAGTGACTAGTGTTAATATAAGAAAATGTCCAAATTATACAATGAAATTGACGAACAAGGAATACATATATTAGTGTTTAGTAGTTTCAAATAGAAATCTATTTGGGGCGTGGCCAAGTGGTACGACAACGGGTTTTGATCCTCTATACGGAGGTTTAAATAGTTATAAACGTTATTGTAATCTGGGATATATTTAAAAAAAATTCTTGAGGTTCCTAAATATATTTTTCTATAAAACTTAAGTATTTAAAATAATTATTATCATAGTCGACAAAAATTTGATAAGAGACCATTTTAATAAAACGAAAAATAATACTTTATTATCAAAAGTAGGTTTTAAAGAGATTTTGTTAAGATTTAATTTAAGGTTAGGTTTCTTAATTATTTTATTTTTGTTGACTAAACATTAATGTAGTTCCAAATAATTATTGATTCCAATCAATTCCATTAAAATCGTGTGACCCCACACCTTTTACAATGACTCCTTACAATATTTAATTTAAATTAATTAACAAATTTATTGGATGAATTCGTTGTTCTGATAAAACTTTTTCGGTTAATTTGTAGTCTATTATATATATTTTTACAATATTGTACACAAATAATAAATATTTATGTAATACCCTGAAAACTTCGATGTAAGAATACAAGAGGGGAAAAACAATTTTCCAGCGTTTCTTACAAAATAGTTAATCATTAGTAGTCATTGTGATAATAACATTTATTGTTCACGGATTTAAATGTGTTATCAATTTTTTTTCTAATGTATCCACTTAAACGATTGTAATATTGATTTTTTAGTATTTTATCGGTTCATGTAGAGATAAACCGTTAACAATAAATTTAATATTGTCCGGTGATTAATTCTTTCGAACTCGGAACAAAGATCGAGAACAACTGTTATCAAATTATTTTTAAGGTTTAACCGTCAAATAAGTGCTTAAATTATGCATCTTTTTTAGTTTAATATACAAACTATTTTTCGGGTCAAATTGGGACTTAAAGTTTCATTACGTGATCCATTTAAGGTTCGCATTTAATTTTAACCGTTAAATGTCACGTGTCACATCCAGAAAAATTCAAAAATATATTAAAATAAATAAAATTAAATATTTTTTAAAAAATCCCTAAATTTTTTAGATTTTACAAAACAACTCCCAAATTTCAAAATCCATAAACCCCAAAACATAAATCCCAATTTGGGTCAATTTTGCCGTCGATTGCCATGTTGCCGCCCACTACATCGTTCGCCGAACCACCACGATCATTTTTCTCACCATCCCATCGCCGAAAATCGACGGGCTTCGTGCGAATCGACAAAATTGTCGAATAGTTCTTTCGAACGATTCATGACGAACGGCGGTAGGAGGAGCGACAAACAGTGTGTGGGTTGTTCGACGAGGGGAGGGCGCTTCATTATGTTGCCGGCAACGCGGCCACCACCAGTGAAAGTGGTCGGATTTGGGGGTTTAGGGATTTGGGGACTATTTTGAAATATTTGAAAGTTTCAAGATATATATTTTTTTTTGTTTTATTAATTTTATTTATTTATAATATAATTTTTGAAATTTTCAGGAGATTGTATGTGCCTTTTAACAAAAAAATTAACAGCGAACCTTAAATGAGTCACGGAATGAAATTTAGGTCTCAATTTAACCCGAAAAATAATTTAAGCACCTAACTGAAAAAAATTAACATAACTTAAGTATTTATTTGTCTATTAAGCTTATTTTTAATAACCTCAACTTGTCCGGTAAAATGTCTAGGAATAACTTTGGGATATAATTAATATGTCGTACAGTAAAAGAGATTTTCATTTATTATTGTATCGTGTTATTACGGGTTTGCCTGCAATGCTAACGTCCGAGAGTATTATTGTTGCTGTTAAGAGGAATATTCGTGTATTATGGTTCTCGTTTCCACATATCCTTTCTCGAGTTTTTTTTTTGGAAAAAAATTAATTAAGTCTTTATAAATTACTTTCAACGGAATTATATTTTTAGCAAAACAAACAATTAATCTCTTTAATCAACTATTTTTATTAGTTTTGATTATTAATTAATAAACAGACTAATAAATTAGTGACACGTGACTCTGAAAATGTTATTTCATCAAATAATAAAAATCATTGAAAGTCATATAAATATAAAATTTCTTATACAAATATAAAAGTAATAAGAAATTATCAAAAAAATAATTAGAAATTAGGCAATTGGTATAAAAAAAATAGCACCTCCACAAACTTACCCCTCCCACACTCCCAATGTTGGTCCACAAAATCCAATAGAAGTTCCCACCACAGATCGCCAATTGAAAGAAATTCTATATCCCACACCGGAACAAATACAAACTCATATTTATGGCATGGTGTAAATTAAAAGAAAATTCAATTTGAATATGTTCTAACAGGGCGTGTTTAACATACGACAATGTAAGGTGTTGTTATTGTGTGACATCAACTGAAAATGTTATAATTTTTGAAATATGAAACTGAAAATGTTACACTGTTTGATAATATTTTCGATTGGTGGTAAGTACCGAAACTTAACTTCGAGTATGAATATTTTTATCGTTTTTGATAACATTTTAAGTTTTTAAAAGTATCAAAAATATTACAAAAATGTAATATTTTTAGTTTCGTATTTTGGAGTTTGTAACATTTTAAGTTGGTGTTGCACCGTAATTATACCGTAAAGCGTGTAACTTTAACGGGCCATACATGTTGGTGACTTATTGATCAGATTTATATCGAAAATCAATAGCTTTGACAAAATGATTATCATTGGTTTCTGATTCGTCGCCGAATTCATCATTATCCATCTCGGAATGTCTTTTTTTACTCTGATTGTGTTATTTCTTTTATAATTACTCTTGTCTTACTCATTTGTTCGATTAATCTAAGTTGATATTGCGAAGGTTTATTATGAAAAACCTTTACAATCGAGTTTTCTCCAGTTATAATGTTAGTATTCGAACTTCTAGCATTGCTTAAGGGATCGAGTCACATCCTATTAGGTACATATAACACCAAATAACGTTGTTTTAAAAAAATCTAATTGACACCAAAACAATATCGTTTTAGATCCTTATAAATTATTTTTTATTTTTCCTCTCATTTTCTTTTAAATTATGTAATTACGATCACTACTTGTCGCGATCATTTACCATACCGACCATCACCGACTGTTGTCGACAATAACCAATGGCTTACAAACTTGTTCACCATTCATTTTCCTATCCTGAACGTAAATTTAATATTTGTTTAATCGAAACACAATACAATTTCCATGAATTCGATGAGCCCCTCGTATGATTGGACCTAAACCTACAACTATTTTGAAACCCGATGGGCAAGTTCCGACCTTCTCTTTAAAGAAGAAGAAAAAAATCGGGCTCTTCTTTGAAGAGAAAAGGAAAATCACAACAAAGATAAAAAGGTATGTTTTAATGCATGCATGAATATTATAAGATAATATTATATTAAATTATAAAAAAATTAGTAAACATAAGTAAATTTCGGATTAAATAAAGTTTTAGTTTAATGGTTAATTTTGCCCTTATAATAATTTCAAACCAATAATTTTGTTCTTCTTTTAAATATCATCAATTTAGTCATCGTAATCTTCTAAAATCAGTAATGTTGCCTCTCATTTTTAATCTTATCAATTTAGCACTTCAACTTCTGAATTAAATCAATCTCACCCTTTAACTAATAGAGCTGTTATTTTTTGTGCATGTAATCGATATCTGCTTCTACATCAACCGTTATTGTTAATTGTCTTGCTATGTCGATGATAACATATTAGTTTGGATGATGTGGCAGTACGAATGGGAGATTTTTAGAACTAATTATTTATGTTAACATTACATATACTTTTAAAACAACCACACCAACTATAATGTCACGTCATCAAAACTACCATACCATAATTTCTTTGGAGAACATTATTTTTTAAAAAAATTGACACGTGGACATGCTAACTCAAACATTGTTAATTATTTAACGACGAAGTGTTTGACATAGTGAAGAGCGAATGGTGATAACAACTCTATTAGTCAATGATGGTCAAAATGTGAGATTGATGCAATTCAGGGAGTTCGATGGCTAAATTGATGAGACTATAAATGAGGGATAACATTGTTGACTTTGGACAAATACAAGGGATACAGCGATAAAATTAAAAATGAGGGGCAAACTTGTTTATTTAAGATTACTACATGGACAAATTACCTCTTAAGCCTAATATTTTTTAGGGAATAAATTGAATATAAAATAAAATTTGAGAGACTTAATATGTTTTTTTATTATCTTTTTTAAAGTTAGCCTAATTTCTTTGGTCAAAAGTGTCACGTGGTGTGTTTTGGTTAATTTTTTTTACGAGCATTAAAATGGGATAACTCAAATAACATTTTAAAGTTAAATGGAAACACGTCTCAAAAAAATTTAAGAGGCAACTCAATAAAAAGTTATTTAAGGGGCAAACAATGCTTTAAGAAAAAAATATAAATTTGAAAATGTTTGTTAGATGACAAAAAATTACTCATAGTTGGGTGACTATGGGTGTAGTTTAACATATTATTTTTGTGTAAAATACACTCAAAGTCACTCAATTATGTGTTTGATAATAAACAATAAATAGTTTTTCAAAAGTCACAAAAACATATCAACTCAAAAATTGTTACAACATGTCATTTATTGTTAAAATTGAAACAAACAACTAATGTTTATTATAATATCAATTTTAGTTCTTAAAAATTTTATAAAATATCAATTTGATTTTAATTATTCAATAAGTTTAATCCTTTTTAATTAAAAATTCTATCAATTTAGTCATTTTTACGATACTGTCAAACCAAACGAGTACGTCATATCAAAACAACAGTTAGATAACCAGATTATGCCATAAAACAAGTTATTGTTAAACTGTTATTATACCAGAAAACAACATGAATGTAATATATAATATTTTTAGGAGAAAAACGAAGGCTAAATGGATATATTTTTTAAATGTAAAATATTAGATTTATTGAATTATTTTGAATTAAGACAAAATCGATCGAATGTATAGATTTCTGGAGACTAAAACTATTAGTCAAAGGTTTGTTTGTAACAATATTTTAATTAAATGATTTGTTTGTAATAATATTTTAATTAAATGATTTGTTTGTAACTTTTTAAAAAATGACATGTTCGTTATGAAATACATAATTGAGTGGCCGTATTTTACCAAATAATTTTAGACAATAAAGGGTAAAATATATCGTTCATCACTCAACTATCTTCTCACTCTTATTTTAGTCAATTTAATTTTAAAAATTTTAATTTAATAACTAAACTTTTTAATTGCTCTTATTTTAGTCGCTATGCATTATCTTATTAGTATTTTTTGTGTTTATTATTATTATTTTAGATAAAATAATTTAAAATGAAAAATTATAAATTAAATCCAATCCACCGTTCGCCATCGTTGGACGTCATTGTCGACGACCGTAGATGGGGGTCGTTCTGTTCCAAATTTCACCAGTCACTTTGTCTCGGCCCATGAATTCGAATCCGACCTTAATTTTATTGGAAAATGCTTCAAAATCCATGTATAGAAGATCAAAAGCAAGGAAACCGAAACGTTTTAGTCGAAATTCGCAGGTTTTGAGACATTTTTCGGTGAAACAACCACTAGATTCGAACTCAATGTCTTAAGACGAGTCTCCTGATACAATCTGGATCAAACATCCGTCGATTTCAAAGGCTGATGGTGGTCGACGGTGACGACAAGCAGCGACACTTTTTTATATTTTTAAATTTAATAATAAAGAATATGTTATTCTTATCTATTTTAAATTATTTTTATATTTAATAATATTTAAAAAATAAAAAATAGTAATAAAATAATCTATATTCCATAGTGACAAAAATTTTAATGAATAAAGTTTCGTTATTAAATTGAAAAATTTTAAAGTTGAATGACCAAAATAGGAGAGAGAAGATTGTTTAGTGATATCTGTGAATTTACTCACAAAAATATTATCCGGTGATCAGAGTTTTCTTTCTTCTTAGTTTCTTACTCCCCGTCCTTTTCAGTATTTTTTCGATTCATCCGAGAGTTTATTTTCTCTGTTCATTTTTTTCTGGTAATTCTCTCTCTATAATGTAATGCTCGGCCCTTTTCTAACTTAATTATTATTATTTCCCTAATTTTGCAATCTTTTAGATCTCTTATTGTTCTTTTTCTCAGTTTATTAATTCAGTGCTGGAGTTTTTCTAAAATAATTCAAATTTTCTATAACACTCGGGTCTGATAACTGCAGTTGCTGAACTTAAGAATGGATTCGTCGGCATCTCTGCTAAACAAGCTCAAGGTGAAGATTCCCACTTTATATACATATTTTCTTTTATAGCCTGAACTTGTTGTTTCTATTCAATAATTATATGGAGAAATGTTGAATCTCAGGGTGCTGAGCCATTTTTCTTGTTAGCGGGTCCCAATGTGATTGAATCTGAAGATCACATTCTAAGGATGGCTTGCCACATCAAGACTATCACTACCAAGCATGAATTTCCATTCTTTTCTTTTTATTATTTGAATCATTGTGCAAAAATGCTTGAGATTGATTATTGTAGAACATATACAAAGCTATGATCTTTTTTTAAAGTCTGAGTTAAATCTGCGTTTTTTGTAGACTTGGGTTGCCTTTGGTTTTCAAATCAAGCTTTGATAAAGCTAATCGAACATCCTCCAAATCATTTCGGGGTCCCGGAATGG
The DNA here is from genome assembly GCA_019671005.1 of Hibiscus mutabilis. Lineage (NCBI taxonomy): Eukaryota > Viridiplantae > Streptophyta > Magnoliopsida > Malvales > Malvaceae > Hibiscus > Hibiscus mutabilis. The sequence continues at coordinate 2,227,352 of CM033715.1, read as the reverse complement.
CTGAAGGCTTGAAGGTTCTTTTCTTTTGTTTCTTTGCTTTCTTACTATGCCATGGCTGTTTTCCTTACATTGCATGATAGATGGTTTCTTTCTTTGTATTATTTTAGTGACTCTATGCACTGCTGCTACATCCATCTATGATCTCATAGTTTGATTTTTTTTAAGTTTGTTATTGCGCTTGGGATGTATTTCTACATATGGTAGAGTTTCGGTTTTCCTGTTATCACGTGTTAGAATTCTGGAACTGCAAGTACAATGTCTGAAGTGAGTTTAAAATTTGTGTAACTTTATCTTAGATACATTTGCTTACATTAAAATCTCTATTTCTTTTTTGGGTTACAGATCCTTGAGAAAGTTAAAGTAGCATACGACATTCCCATTGTAACTGATGTCCATGAAACTATTCAGGTATGAGGAAACCTTGGAGGTCATCTATCTATATCCAAACTTTATCATTTATTTTCAATATATGTTCATATCTTCGTTTTGGATGCATAGAAAGTGTGATTTCTTTGGATTGTGATTTCAAAATATATTCTGTTTCGGTAATCATCTATACCTTTTCCTATCTACCGATTATATTACCATGCATTGCTTGTTCAGATGATGAGAAGTGATGCGGCCAATGTACTATCGTACTCTCTTTATAGGAAATCATAGTTTCAGATTTAACGAACAAGCACTTATATGAATCATATATTGTTTAAAATATTTTTTTGGCGAAATCAATATTTCCATATCGGATTTCATTACTAACAAGGCTTTTTAATGCTTTTGGCAAATGCTTTTTCATACTGTTAGTCTAGGCATGAACAAAATATGACACGTCAGATTGGAAGTAAGTATATCATGCACCTGCACGCCTTTTGCTGGGCAGAAGTTAGATATTTTATTCCTTCCGTTTAATATATTGCTTGCATAACTATCAAATACCTGTTTCCTTTCAGTGTGAAGCAGTTGGAAAAGTTGCTGATGTGATTCAGATTCCTGCATTTCTTTGTCGTCAGGTTAAGCTGATATTTATTATTAACAACACCCTTCCATGTTTAAGGGAAAAAAGTTAATGTTTATATTGGTCTTTGGTTGACAATATTTTGTCAATGTTTGTTTGATAGACGGATCTTCTAGTTGCAGCAGCCAAGACTGGAAGAATTATCAATATAAAAAAAGGCCAGTTCTGTGCTCCTACTGTGAGTGTTCTGCTTTTCATATTTCCAAAAATTTCAAAACTCTACTCTTTTTTGTCATCATACATGGATGTTATTTGTGATTATGCATATTTGTAGGTTATGGTAAATTCTGCTGAGAAGATTAGATTGGCTGGGAATCCGAATGTGATGGTTTGTGAAAGAGGCACCATGTTTGGCTATAGTAAGTTTTTCTAGACTTTCTGGCACAAAAGAAAGAAATCATTTTGGATCTATATTTGGGTTCTTTAGGAAGGTATTTTTGGTTCACAACATAATGGAAATGGCTGTTGGTTTTCAGAGCTTTCTGTTAATTTCCGGAGACATTCTTCAAGACTTATTTAGGAAACAATAGTTCGCAGATCCTTTGATTTATTGAATGATGTTAAACCATTCAAACTAAAGTTAACTGGTCATAGGTGGTAGACTGGTGTTCAACTTGAATGTAGAACCACAACAAACTCTAGGCTAAATTTTGTATACCCTTGCTTAGGTATGACATGACAAGATAAGGAAAATGTATGTCTGGGTTGGCGATTCTACTTTTGAGAGGCTGTATGTAATCTTAGCGCAGAAATACAATTTGTGAATTCTTATTTTAGGTTCTTTATTCGCATTCCCATGCATAGACCTTAGGTGGGGGTATGGTGGGTTATGTGTTCTACATTGTCCTGTGGAATTATACTTTAGGAGAAATCTTCATGGTCTTCCCATGTTTTTTTAAAGAAAGTCTCATGTGAATTTCTAAATAAGTCAGGTGCTGCTGGTCAAAGGCCATATCATAACTAATTTTTAATGGTGTTAAAACTGGGCACCATAATGATAAATGATTAATACACAATATTGAACCTTTTAAAAGTAGAAGTACCACATTGTTTCAGGAGCTATTTATGATATCAACCCTTAATATTATAAAGCAACATGATTTTGGGAACATTATGGGAAAAGTGCAATCTCCCCTGCCTTATCTCGAGCATGTTAAGTTTTGGAACTTGTAATGTATAGGTACTCCTGGATTTATATTTCTTCAACAATAAAGTACTCATCTATTTTTCAGTATTAATGCTTAAAATATTTATTTAGCTTTTGTGTTCTAATTAATCAACCCTTCTTTCACTGTAGCAGAATTCTACTATAATTCAAGCATAACATCACCTTTACTGAATATCCAAATTGAACTTTTTCGATGCATTGTTATTCTTGTTTACCCTTTTTTATTGATCTTACTGCATTTATTTTGATTTACAGATGATTTGATTGTTGATCCACGTAATTTGGAGTGGATGAGGGAAGCGAATTGTCCTGTCGTAAGCATATAGTTTATGTTATGCAATTCTTGTTTCTTTCCTCCTGAAAATATTTGAATCATGCATTCAGATTCTCAGGGCTGGTCCGGTTAACTATAGTCTATGATTGCTTCAGCTTTTGTTTGGTGTCTTCCAAGATATTTCCATAAAGGGAACAAATATTTGCTAATTATACCGGATAACCTTGATATTTATATATATACATATATATTTCATATGCGCTTATTTGCAGCTTATTTGCAGCATGTCACTTCCTATGTTTGTGTTGAAGATATATTGCAAATGTAAAGTAGTTATATCATGCCGTTAACTGTTGGACTTAATATAATCTGATTCATGTATTTCACTCCAGGTTGCAGATATCACACATTCATTGCAACAGCCAGCTGGAAGAAAGGTTGGGATAATTATGCATATGACTTTTTGTTTCCAAAACTAAAATGCTCTGTTGGTATGGCTATGGATGATGTTACTTGTTAACTTATATTTTGATGTTGTATACGACTATATGTTCTTAATCTGGTTTGTTCAAGAAATTCGACAGAATGTGTAACTGATTTTGAATTGGGATAGTTGACCATTATTTATTTTTCTTGGTATCTTTTACTGTAAGGATAATCATTTCAGGATAGGATAAGCGAGATATAATTTTAACCAAAATGGTTTTTGATATTAAATCTGCTTGTTTCATATTCATTTCATCTTTATTTTCTGGTGGGGGGTTGATGGTTATAGTTGGAACTCTCACTTTTGAATGTTGATACGCCTAGAGCTGTCAAGGTCCAGCATATTTCTTACGATCAATAATTTTCCTATGAAATGGATAATATTGATGATAAGCTTCCTTACCTGCCATTTCCTTTATGCCTATTATTCTTTTGCCCTTTTACTTGAGGAAAAGAAAGGCCAATGCTAATTCAAACCCACTAAATTGTCAGTGGAGAAAGCTCCAAAAATTGCATTAAATCTTCCTATATATTTTGCATCGTTTGTTGCAATTCTGTCATTTAATATTGTGTGGCCAAAGCACTGAAATATTTGTAATATTTTAGGCTGAGGATTGATATTCTATGGTAACTTTTCTTTCTGTGAGAAAGGGGCCATGGTGGCCGAAGAAGATGAAAGCCGGTGAACAATGAACAATAAAATATAAAAAGCTACAGTTTAACGATAGAACAAAAATAATATTTTCAACAGAGAACAATGTGTTTCTCTGTATTTTCTCGTATTCTTCTTTTTCAAATGTGTATAAGGTGAGCCTTTAAATAGGCAATTACAGAGTTTTAATATAACTAAAATTATACTTTTATCTATAATTTAAATAATATTTATCCATAATTTAAATAAGACTTCTAATAAATCTAAACTACTGACTTAGAAATAAACTCTAATTACATACTAAATTAAACTCTAACACTTCTCGTCAACTTACATTCCCCCTCAAGCTCTAACACTTCTTGGATAACTTACACTTTCTTTGTCTTGTGTTCTGCTAAATACGTTTGCTTGCTATAGTTGGTGTTCTTTATGATATAGGTTTCTTGATCCTCATTTGTCTCCCTTTTAGTTTATCAATTCATATGGCTTCTGAGTTTCATTTTTTACCATGGTTAAATTTTTGCTTTCGTATATAGTTGGATGGAGGAGGTGTAGCCAGTGGAGGTCTCCGTGAACTCATACCATGCATTGCAAGGACTGCAGTTGCTGTTGGAGTGGATGGAATTTTCATGGAGGTATGTTTTCCTTGACTGCCTTATGGAAAGCTGTAATATAGAGTAATTGAGAGGTTATAGCTGGAGTATTGGGTTGGCTTTTACTCAAATTACAATTTGCAGGCATTGCCTTTTACTTTGATTCTTGAAATATCACATGTGATAAAAGTACCTTCTCGTTTAGTTTCATGGAGATTGATTTTTGTTTTGGCATCTAAAAGTTTCTCTTCGACATGTAGGTGCATGATAATCCTTTGAATGCACCGGTTGATGGTCCAACTCAATGGGTGAGTTAAATTTATAATTTGCACTTGCTCAAATGCTAGAACAGGGTGCCTTTAGGTTAATTCATGTAGGGAAGTTATATTATTAGACCTTATTATCAAGCTGAAATCTTACTAGAATATGTTTTGCTTGTTATGGGAGATAGCCACTGCGCCATTTGGAGGAACTGCTGGAAGAGCTAATTGCAATAGCTGTAAGTTCTTTTCCTATCATTGATGTGATTGGATATGTCATAGTGTTCCCAACATTTGCATGGTAAATTTTTCACTTGAAGGGACTGAGATTAAGATAGAACAGCTATGGATATAAGCTCCGGTTGGGATGTCTTTCTCGCACTGGTTAATAGGAACTTCCCTCCTAATCCAATCGTCTCAAAGGCGATAGAAGAAAACTCATCATCTTAATTAACAATTTTATTTACAACGTTACCCCTAACCTAATGGGTTCACTCCATTTTCCATCCTTATACCAAACGCATTGAGGAAAAAATACTTTCCTTCCACTTGTTTTCTTTCCCCGCCTTTTCCCCTTCCCTCCATTTTCCTTTCTACCAACCATAGTGTGAGGCCTGCCATTTTTGTTCTTTTCTTCTCCTTTCAACCTTTGCATTGAGGTTTGAGTTACAATACAATAAAATGGTGATATTTATCATTTCTTCAATTGATGTTTTCCAGAGGGTAAGCAAAGGGAAGCAACGCTTCAACATTGATCTCACACCGTATTCAGATTAGGAAGATTTCAAGAGTTGTCCAAGTGGGTAAGCAGGTAGTTATTTTTCCATTCATAGCATTACTAGTGTTGAACTAGCAGTTATGTCATCAGAAAGGACAAAGCAGATGCTTTTAGAAACTCCATATAAATAATATTCTGTTGTTTGATAATATCATTTTGCTAAAGTCAAAGACGAGGACTCTGACCAATATTCAATTCTTGTACACAAGTACTTGACATCCCCTTTTGGCATGAGTAATCATGCATTATAATTTTCATTCAATCGCTAACTTAATAATCGTAATTAAACAGAAATGAAGAAGAATAAACGCTGTTCTTTCTTGCTCTCTATCTTATTTAGGCATGTAAGGAGCTTCTTATTTTGCACAATTCCCTGCATAAAAGCAATAGAAACTGTGTATGTTCGGTGTTTACTCATAATTTAGAAGTTCCTTGTGCACACAAAGAGAAGGGGTTCCTTAAGCAAGGATAGGGGGTTCGAATCTTAGTGTTGTGGATGTAGCAAACTGGGTTGGGAGGGTCTTCCCTTAGGGGTCCTCTGCAGTACCCTATCCGGATTAGTCAGCCAATGTGTCGGATACCGGTTGTTATACCAAAAAAGAGAAGGGAAAAAGGTCTGAAAAGGAATCAGAAGTACAATCTCCTATTTTTAACCAAGATCAGAAGGCCCCTCTCATTTTCTTTTTCTATTTTGGTTTTTCTTTGTTGTTGAGTCTCTCTTTCCTGCATCACTTCACTTTGCATGGCCAATCTATGGAAAGTGAATTCATATTTTTCTTTTGTTCACTTCAGTTTTACACACATTATCTTATGTGCAATTGACTGCTGCTGTTTCCAAGCCTTAATTATCTGCTTGCTATGTTCAAACCAATTAATGTGATACTCCTAAGAATGCTTCGTCGTATTAGTATCGTTGCCGCCACTATTCTCTAATTATGTACTGCTCATGTTCAAAGTTGGTTTCGGATTTTTCAGGTGATTGTTTTCAGTTCAAGCATGTTTAACAAGAAACAGGATTGATACTCAGAATTATGTGCCATTGTTATTTGGTGATATCTAGGATTTAGCCCCCAATTGCATGGAACATTCAATTGTCATACTTTTCTACTCTATTTATCTGGAGGAGGAGCCTTGTGAGTTGTTACTGCAGGTTTTCTTCTGTTGTTTGTATGACTTAAGTACCATTTTCTAAAAGATTGTGATTAGTAAGTAAATCCTGTTTTGTAGTGTCTTTTTCCTAAAAGTTTTAAAATTTTTGGTGATTCTAAAAATACTAGCATAGTAGCATTTCAAAATGTTAGTATTTATAATGGTATTTATAATTATTTCGTTTGGACAAAATTGTTTTAGAAAAATTTAGGCTAAAACATATGGCTTAAATATGAAATAAGTGTCTCAAGTAACCTATTTTTTTCGTTTAAACGCTTAAATTATTTTTTGGATAAAATAAGTGTCTAAAGTTTATTTGCGTGGATATCTTGTTTTGTTTTAGGGTTTAAAATTATATTTTAAAGTTTTTTTTGACAATAAATTTTAAAGTTGAAATAGACAATTGTGTGTAAAATTTTATCATAAAAAACACAATTTTAGGATCAAATCTACTACTCCATATTCAGCGATCATATTTATAAGAAACAATATAAAATTTTAATATGATTTATGTCATCAATGGTGTCTCATGTATTTTTAATATTAAAAGAATCAAATGCCTCTTCCTCCTCGTCTTCCTTACTCTCATGTGATTCACAAAGAATGAAGTGGTAAATACTCTTTCAAACGTTATTTGGACTCAAACTACAGTCCTACATTGATACATTTTTTACGCGAGCGTAAACCTTAAACCCTAAAATAAAAACCAAGTTTAAGAAAAGCGTGTTTTGGTATTGACATTATACGACTAACTAGGGTTGCTTATTCGAGCGAGTCGATCACGAGTTGAACAATGCTTAACTTGATTGTTCGACTCGTGCTCGACTTGACTCAATACTCAATAAGTTTGATAAATTAACAAAAAATATGATCATAATGTTTTGTGAAGAAATTTCAAAATCTAATCAAAATCTTATAAAAAATAACAAGTTGTTCGCAAATTTATCGAGTCAAGTTGGACCTTACTTGGCTCAACTCGTTAAAGTCTCAAATTCAACTTGAGTTTGAATCGAGTTAACTTGAGTCGAACATTGACAGAGATGAGCTTGAGCTGCTCGCGAGTTACTCAACTCAATTAGCACCCCTACAACCAACAATTGAGTAACAAAGAAAAACAAATTTCAAAAATTGGGTGATAAAATCGAAAAAAACTCTAATCTTTCATTATGCTGATACCATGCTCCTATCAATTATTAAATCAAATTGTTTTATAAGATAGTATCCGTACAGATAAAAGAAAGACTTGATACATTAATGGAAAATATTTTATGTATCGGCGGTAAAAACGAAAAGTTTTTATTAGTGTGTTAAATTTAGGGTTTAAGTGTATGGGTCCAGATTTAAGGTAATATGGTTGAAGATTTAAGTTTTAATCTATAAACTTTAAATTTTAATCTTAAATTCTAAATTTTATTTACAATCACTAAATTCTAAACTACTAAACATAAACCCCTAAATTTTAAAGCTTAAATTGAATTTCTAAACTTTAAACTAAAACGCTTGTAAAAAATTTAATTTCAACCTCCAATATATTAAATAATTATCCATTGAATATTAATATAATTATAATTGTTTTAAAGTTTACGGCTTACCCTGCTATCACATCCTGACGTTGCCTGCTCATTTTGAAAACTTCAATTTTCACCACTACAAGTCACGTCCTGGCTTAATTAAGACTGCATTTAGACGTTGATTGCTGATTTGGTCTTTAAATCTTGTCCTTCAAAAGTCAATCCTATATGCATTCAAATAAGTATAGTTATTAGTCTAATCTAACGCTAAACTGATAGTAATTTCAATTAACAACAAGCTCAAACCAATGTGGAGAATGACTCAAACATCCGATTTATAGAGAAGCTGAATTTTTTAGCCGTAACGGAACGTCTTTTTAGAAGTTAAATTCAGTAAAAAAAAAAAAGGGAAAAAGTCTATTTATCGTGCACTGCATACTTGTTCGGCATTGTTTCTTTGTTTGATGCTTCAACTCATGATGAAGATAGGGGCATATCTTCACAAAAACAAGTTGAGGGGCCTATTTAAAAATTTTCAAAATTTTAGAAGTGTAAACTAAAATTTTAATTTTTTTTAAAAGATTTGATTTAGAATTTTGAAATAATAATTTTTTTAATTGGTACTTGATGAGACATTTAAAAAAAGTTAAAAATATTTAGTTAAAATATTTTTTTTAAAAAATTTAAGAGAATTTTTAAAAAGATGGAAATAGTCTTGGAATGCAGCAGGAGGCTAATCGTGCGATGATATACGAGCATGCAACAATAGCGGATTTAAAAATTTAAGAATGAAAAAAAAATGTAAAAACACTTTTATAATCATGAGTAATACTAAACAAACAAATTTATGGAAAAAATGTGTTTGAAAATTACATTTCAACTTAAACGTAAAATGTGATTTTTAACTTTTGTGTGTTGAAAAAGTTTTTTTTGGAGTCAAATTATAGTTTTAACCTTAATTTATTATGCTATAATGAGTATACTTTATAATTTATAAACTTATATTTTCTTTGCCAAGATATAATTATCTGATTAATAAACTATTTATTAATTTAAAATTTTATATATTTTTAGATAAAAATTATTTAAAAATTTAAATATTTTTACAAAAATTGTTAAAAAATATTTATTTATTAGTACAAAATATAAAATGTTTTATTTTAGTTTAAGTTGATATATTTTATGTATTATAATATTAAAGAATTTGAATATAATTTAAATATATTTTTTTAACTTATAACATCATATTTAAAATAATTTTCTATCTTTTTAAATCACTTTTTAACAGTGATACTAAGCACTTAAATCTTAAATAAAATAATTTAAAATTACTTTTCAAAAATATTTTTAAGAGCACTTTTTCACCGTATTTTTTTTAAATAATGTTAAACTGGCCCGAATGGATACCAATAATATTAATGCTAACGAAGATGAAACGACTGATGTTCGAAATAATAACAGAAGTTAGAATGATGGATGCTTGTGTCTTGAGTTCATGTCAGTCCATCAAAATGAATGCCAGAGATTACATGCAAAATCATTGTAGTAGACTTAATTGTTTCTAGGTTCCTTCTACAACAGAATTTGGCGAAAGAGTTTGTGAAGTCAATTTAAATTTTAAAAAATATTTAAGGTTTTAAACAATTGAAGGGATCAATTTTTATTTTTCAAAAAAATGGGTTCTAATTAAAACTTTTGAAATTTTAAGAGACTTAATGAGAAGTTTTAAAAATTATGGAATGAATTTAATTAGAAATGTTTTAAAAAATATAACTTAGATTTTTTTTTTAAAAAAAGGAACAAATTAATTTTTTATAAAAAAAATAATTATTACTATGTGTCTCGTTAAAAATTATGTAAAAAATTTATTTTAAAAAAATTAAGAATTTAAAACTTTAATTTTTAAAATTATTTAGGGCCGTGACCCTCACTTATCCCTCTTGTGTTCCGCCCCTGAATTTTATAGCTTTTCTTCATCTCCACCTTCTTGGTTTCGAGTTACCGGCTAAAGTCACCAGGTCTTTAACGTAGGGAATTGGATTAAGTACAACGGCGAGTATGGTAAATCAAGTACTAGTGTTTTTATTTTGAACATTTAGTATACAATATCTAACCTAGAGTCATCACTTCTCATAAACCGGAGAATATTGAATTTTTAAATATATTTGATTTTATGTACTCTTTTATATTGTATCAAATATTATATTTAATCGACAAATCAAACACTAATTAATTTGTGCAATTTATCGGTAAATATTTAAATTTATATCATTTCAATGTATATAAAATGGTTTACTATTACACTTTTATGTTTTTTAAATTATTTTCATTTAACCATTATCATTTATCTTATTTGATTTACCATTAAATCGTTAAATGATTTAATACCAAACCATGTTCTACTAATTTTTTTTCCATAATACAAACTTGGGAACACGTGAACAAACTAAAAGAATATTTCTTTAAATATAAAGAGTAAACGCATTTAGTCGGTTGATCAAATTGTTTATTTATATTTTTTCGTATTTTCTTAGAATATAAGTTTCTAAATCCACTAATAACATTTTTTTAATTCTTATTTTTTTCATGTCATTTTCCCTCATCGTAAATAATCTATATGTAATTTTGCAATATTTTTTTTCCGGACCAATAAGATTTATTTGATCAACTAAAAGGAGCGGCGGTATTCTCTAAAATTGATTTTCTGTCTAGTTATTATTAACTGAAAGTCAAATAGGAAGATATTCCAGAGATAGCATTCCGATCGAGGTACATGCATTATGAATTTGTAGTGATGCCATTTGGCCTTACAAATGCTCCAGCAACATTTATGGATTTGATGACCGAGTATTTCAACCGTATCTCGATCGGTTTGTCGTAGTTTTCATTGATGATATATTAGTCCCAAGACCACTTACATTGGGTTGCAATGCTTAACCGACAAGCCAAGTTTGAACCTACGTAAAATTTAACTCGAATTATATTTAAGTTAATCTTTAACATAATATTATTTATATAATATTTATGTTAAAATAAAAAATATTATCTTATACAGTTACGGTTTAGTTATCCCACGATTCGAATATAATAATTCTGGGTGAAGATTTTAATTATTCCCATCTCATTGGTTCAAATCTCACGATTTTCGGATATTTCTCCATTTGTTTCCACTCCTACTTATGTCAATAGAATACGAAAGATTAATTATTGGACTCCTGGGGATGAATACATTCAAAATGAAAAACATTCAAGTTAGATGAGAGGTTGTTTTTTTTTCATTTGTGAATATATTAAGTTAGGGATTCACAAAACAAATGCTACCAAATTTGTTTTTGGTTTTCTCTCGCGCCCTCTGTATAAAACTCCAAAAAATCATTGTACTATTTCATCGAAATCAAAGCCCTTTCCCTCGTTTCCATCTTTGCGCTGAAAACATCTCCGCCTCTGCAGCAGATCACGACTCTCTCCGCTCTTTCCATCGCTTCTCTCCGTTCCTCAAATGGTACGAACTCTTGCCTTTCACGCTTATTCATTTGCAAAACTCTAAATGTTCTTAAACCATCACCATTTCAGAAGAAAAAACAAGGAATAGAAAACCCTGTTTTATTATCTGATTATTGATTATGCATGATTCGTCGCCCCTGTTTTCCTTGCCTGAAATCGGGCTTTGGATGCCGGAAGTTGTTTTCCGGCGATCCTCGACATGATTAATCTATTTGATTTAAAATACATATTATTAAGTTAATTGCTTCAATTTGAAGAAAGTATAACATTAGCAGAGGAATTGATTAGAAAAATAAAAAAGGTGTAGGACATTTCTTTTCTTCTGTTTTTTCTTTTTGGTTTGGTGTTTGATCCGGTTTGTGAATGGTTTCCAAATGGCTCGTTGTTTGGTTGGGAATCCATAAACCGTCTGCACTGCAATCCACTATCGGCATTCGTCAACTTTCCATTTACTTTACTCCTTTTTTTAGTATTTCTTATATTTGTAGAGTTGGTAAAATTGGACAAATGCAAGTACATTTGGATTCATCATCTTTAATTCCGATTATATTAGGATTCGTTTTTAAGTTGGAGTTAATATATATATTTGGCAGAATTATTTTTTCCTTCTCAACTTTACTAATTTAGTTTTTTTAAAGATAAAATTTTAATTTATTTGATCTTGAATTTTTATTTTTTATCAAATTAATATGATCATAACACATGAGTAATATTATTTTTATTTATTGAAATTTTGAAGTCTGTTATTTTCTGCAATGTCGTCGTTAAAATTTAAATAGTATTAAAATTTTGAAGAAAAAAAAAAGTTAATACCATCATCTTAGTAAGAATAAAGTAGCTAGTATTTTTTTCATTTTTTTTAAAATTTGACCATGTGGCAGAAAATGAAAAATAGAGAAAATATAATTCTGCCTATTTGAATTCCGATAATATTATTAAAGCATATTTTGATACACAAAGATTGTGTAAAAATTATTAAAGTATGTATATTTACTCTTTGAAAATAAAATTTAAACCACTAATCTTAAAACCGAAACTTTAAACTATAACTATAAATCATAAACTCTAAATCCAATATGCATGCTAAAGTTTTTCTAAAAAGATATATAGATTGGTTGATAAATCTATTTTTTATTTTTATTTTTTATGACTACGGTTTTCTCTACATCAATCTCAAGTAGTACATATATGCCGTAACTGGTTAATTATTAAAAAGAATTTTTTTGAATATTATTAAAAAGAATTTATTGAATGTTGCAAATTGGTACAAGTCAAATAGAAATAATATTTTTTGTGTGTGTGTGATGAAAGTGAAATGATTTAATAATTGTTGAGGGGAGCAGGTAACAAGAAGTGCGGATGAAACAAAAGTAATACTATCGAGGCCACTCTCAATATATGGGGATTCAGAGCAGGATTCCACTTACAAGGCTCCTAAGCCAATCCAAAGGATTTTAAGCCTCTTCAAGGACATTGGACCCGGTTTTGATCTCACCTACTTCAAGGCAACTTTACTTCCTGCCTTTCCCTTGCATTATTTAGTGTTACTTTCACGAGCGAGTTTGTTGTGCCTCAGCTTAAAAAATCGTTAAAAATGATTAATTTAAAATGATTCTAATTGTAACTTAAAACATACAACTTAAAATATTATTTCACGCACAATTTAAAATGTTATAAATTTTAATAATATTTTCAATTACGTGTTTTTTATTTGTTTTTTAGGCTGCCGTTCTTTAGATTCTCTATACTTTCATCCTGAATTAATAGAGATATCGGTTTGGGTGATTTTGTTTGTTCAGCTGCCACCTCTATTCAACTTCCCCAAGTCTCATCTTCAATGCTATGGGGAAACAGTGTATTGCATTGGCACAGACATGCTAAGCAGATGCAACCAGGCAGACAGCCCTGTCGACCGGTTTGCGTCGGTTGTGCGTTGGAGCATTTCGACGCTGCGGCCTCCACTATTTGGGTTAGCCCCTTACAACCCTGTCCTTGGTGAGACTCATCATGTGTCAAGGGCATCTCTCAATGTCCTACTCGAGCAGGTATTGTGTTTTCTTTTCATTTCATTTATTGCTTCAAATTACTAACTTCAATACTCATTATGTTATTTTTCTTGCAGATTTCTCACCACCCGCAAGTTTCTGCTCTCCATGCAACTGATGAGAAACAAAATATTGAACTCATCTGGTGTCAGCAAAGTGTTCCTAAGTTCAATGGTTCGTACCTCATTTTCAAGCAGATTTACCTGAATTACAGCCTATGGCAGCATTGTTTAACACTGAAGTCATCAGTAATGTTCGATACTTGCTTACTCTTACACTCTTAATTGAAACGCAAATGCTTTAGGCGTCGCGGTGGTAAACGAGGTGCGAGGGAAGAGGCAACTCAAGCTCCTGAATCGAGGCGAGACATACGAAATGAACTCTCCAGACCTATTGATAAGATTTCTCCCGATTCCTGGTATCGATTGGGATGGAGATGTTAGGATCAGGTGCCCCGAGAATGGCCTTGAAGCCGAGTTACGCTTTGGACAGAAGTCTTTCCTTGGCCTTAGAGGAAGTCATAGATCAGTCAAGGGAAAGATCTACCAAACATCAACTAAGAAGACTCTTTTCCAAATCAATGGCAATTGGGACAGGTGTTCAATTTTCGTGCTCAAAATCTGAAAATCTTTTTATGTAGTTCGTAACGACATGAACAGTTTATGCTTTCGTGCAGAACTGTTACAATGAAGGACAATACTAGTGGAAAACAGATTGTTATATACAATGCAGAAGAAGTTTATTCCGGGTTGAAGGCTCCCATTGTTCATGATTTACAGGTAATTGTTTAGTTTTTCACCTTGTGGGACAAAATTATGAAAAGTTCAGAAAATATCTCAGGTTGAATGTGAGTCTGTGCACGCATTTGAATCACCTGTCATTCATATTTCATGCTCAATAACGTTCAGGTTCACGTTCATGTGCATCCACCTGAGCAAGTTCAATCTCGATCTTTCTCTCTTTGCGCTTTCAGGGAGTACGATCGACTGAATCGGCCGCAGTGTGGAGTAAGTTAAGCGAGGCGATAATGAGCCACGATTGGGAGAAAGCGAAAGATGCGAAGAATGCGGTAGAGCAGAAGCAGAGGGAACTCTTGAGGGAAAGAGAGTCCAGAGGGGAAACTTGGGTTCCCCAACATTTCACGGTGACTCACACCAAAGATGGTGGATGGGACTGTTTTCCAACACAACAATGGGTTCCACCTGCTCCAATTGTGGTTCCTCTTTCGTAAGCTAATCAAGATCAACAAACAGTTAGCAGCTCATATTTGAATGAATCCCTCTTCAATTGTTAAAAGACATAGCAAGTCAAGAATTTCAATACAAGGGACGGTAGGACCACGGCTCTGGTAGGTAATAGTCAGTTTCCAAACTTGAGCTAAGCCATTCATTCCAAATGCCAGCCACAGATGCCATTAATTTCTCTGTTTTTTTGAAAATGTCATGCAAGATACTTGAGCATCTTTATAATACAGCAAATATGGAACTTGTTTTCCGCAAAACTACCAAATAGATGTTGCAATCAAGTATCGTAGTCATTCCTACCCTCATAGATCAAGTATCGAAACCAGAATAGATGCCACTGTCCCGGAGCAACCGCTTCTCTTCTTCGACATAATTCTTCCCCCTGCTAGCCTGACCAAGTTCTCTTTTCCGCTTCTCCTTCTGTGAAAATGAAACATTCTGCTTCTCCTTCCGAGTTTGTACATTAGCCAGCTCCTCCGCGTCCAATATTGCGGCTCTTGTTTTCTGTCTGTCCTCGAAAGATTCTTTAACCTCCCTGGTTTCACTGCTTTCTCTGCCAGTTGACCAAGACCAGTCCGGTTTCTCTTTTGGAGGAGGCACATTCAGGACAGATAATCCTCCCTTATAGCCATGTCGCTTCAAAGCTTCAAAATCCAACGCATTTCCTTTTTGTTTCCCGGACTTTGCTGCACATATGCAGCTAAAGAAGGTAAACAAGGTACTCCACTACTCCTTTTTCTTTTAGCCAGATATTCAAAGAAATATATTTTAACAGCAAAGGAGAGAATAGTAACGAAAAATCTGCAGTCTCTAACCATATTTCAGTTGATATAACTCAAACCTCATCAGCACAATGTTCATGCCAATATTTAGAAAAACAAAACGTTATAACGCTTGGGTGTGGATGCGTATCGGAACATTCAGTTTCAGTAAGATTGTTTATTTTATATTTTCATGAAGCACCAGAGAGCATGCCAAGTAAACTTGCAAAGCCTTCAAATTTCATTATCATGCTTATAAAGATGATAAATAAGGTTAGACATTGCTTCGTCCCTTGTTTGCACAAAGTGCCACAAACTATTAACCCAAACGGCAGCATCACACACCCAGCAAGAAAAACTATGATTCTGCTATTAACAATAACCATAGTTTCAATACTAGCAAGGTACATGGATTCAGTCATATATATACATACATAAATTCAGGGACAGAACTACAGCGCCATTGGGAGGGGCAGTGACCCCCCCCCCATTTTTTTACTTTTAATTTATATATAAATTTGAAAAAAAAATCATGGGATAATTGTAATTTGCCCCCCTCGACCTGAAATCCTGGCTCCGCCCCGGCATACATTCATACACACACATTCATGTAGGAATGTATGCCCATAGAGAGAGATAGGTCATGATCTAATTACACAGTATAAAACTTCGAAAAGTTTTACAAGTTTTTTGAATCCTCGGATTAACTGATTTTAATGGCTGAGATTAAAACTTTTAAATCAAGTATAACCCACTTATTTATCTTACTGTACCTATTAAAACTTTTTAACTATGTCAACAGATCCTAATCATATATATATATTATATATATATATATATATTGAGCATTTTTATGCACATATATATAATGAAATCATTCTTCAACATCATGATGCCACTACTAATAAACACAAGCGTTCTACTTCATATCCTATTTTACATACAAAAGAATCAAAATCAAGGAAGATATCAATTCCAATCAATTCGGTAAAATGATTATAAGATAGCAAAAAAGAAGGAAAAGCATAAAATACGAAGACTGAAAAAGAATGTAATACCTTTGGATAATTTCTTAAGCTTGGTGTTGGGAGGTCCATCTTCAGCTTCAGCTTCAGAGTTCGAATTTGAAGACGAAGATTCATCGGAAGATGATGAATCGTTTGTCTCGTTACCATCCCATGGCACTGCCCTCTTCATCGCATCAGATTTGAAACTAAAAAAACCAAAAGAAGAATTTGTTAAATCAGAACGTAATAGTCGAAATAAACAAACAAAACTACCAAAAAGAAATCGCAATTAGCAGTAAAGATAATTAAAGGAAAAGAAGGGGGGATCGAGAATTAGCAGAACCTGGAAATTTATGATTGGGATTCGACGGTTTAGGGTTTGGAAAGGAAGAGGATAATAGAAAATACAGAAATCGTTTTCCGCCGGAGGGGAAGAGACTTTTGGTAAACAAACGGCGTCGGTTATAATTGCAAATATGTAAAAAATAAGGGTTTTTCTTTTTAGTCTATTCTATTTTCGTCACTGATTTTGAAAAGGTTTAACTTTGGTTATTTATGTTATCTTTTCATTCTATTTTGATTTTTAGGCCGTTAAGTACGATGACATAACACGTTAATGAAAATATTTAATTTTTTATTTGACCTTTTAATTTTAGGCAGAATAATAATTTGACCTCAAATTTTATATAATAATATTTTACTTCTAAATTTTAAATAAAATATCAATTTTGACCTTTAAATCGACCAAAATCTCGCGCCGTCGGTTATCGCTCACCACTGACATACAAAGATTACGTTACTTTTAAGAATGTATGATAAGATTCAAGAAGCAAGTGTTCTTTTCAATTTTGTTGCACCAGTCATTATTAGAATTTTACAAATCCAACTAAAAGTGAGCACAAAAAATAAACATTTATATCGCACCATACTCATACAGCCTAAAATACTCTGAACCTTTTGATTCTTATCTTGCATCCCTGAAAGTAATTTAATCTTTCTATGTCAATGTTACGGCAGTGGGAGACTTTGGTCGGATCAAGATATTAAATTGATATTATTTTAAAATTTAAGAATGAAATTATTATTTTATCTAAAATTTAGAGTCAAATTAATATTTTATTTAAAATTTAAAGGTTAAATTAAAAATTAAATACTTTTATTAACGTGCTGCATCATCAGATTAGACTTAATTACTCAAGCACTTAAATAGAATAAATCAATAACATAAATAACAACAACTAAACTTTTAAAATTTTAATAATTAAAATAGAATAGACCGAAAACAAAAGTAATTCACAGCTGTAGTTTACAAAAAAAAAACAATGCTAATACTATTTCCCACAATTTTACTCGAATTAAAAGCATACAAAGTCTAAACTTAACATTACACAAATTTTATATTGAAATAATGGATTATATTCAACGTGAAAAGATTACAAAGGAATCACGCCTCAAAACATTGAAAAATCAATGCGTAAAAATAAAACAATAAAATTCTAAGAGGCGTAAAAAATATTAAAATACAAAACCAATCATGTTTAGAAGAACTTGAACAATTTTCTAAAAGAAATCTAATGAACAAATTACTTTAACCAGAAGTGCTCTAAGAAGAAAGCAAATTCTTGTCATAACGGCACAGCCACAAAAGTGGATCATAATCATATACATACCGGCCTTTTTCGTTGATAAACATTCGTTGATACTCGTCATCCGAATGCAAAACTATCAAAAGATAGACAATTGTCATGAAGACAGGCTACAACTGCTATAAAAGTAGATGAAAAAACTGCCATAAAAGTAGACGAAAGAACTGCCAAAAAGCAAATGTGAGATGAATTTGACAAAGTAAATAAACAAAAAAACTAAAAAAGTATAACATTCATCAATAGAAGATGAATTTTATTTATCTACAAAATCAGCAAAACGGTCAAAAACCGTTGCTAGTAAAAAAAACTCAATAAAAAAACTTTAAAAAACTCATTTTAAACGCCTCAGAGCAAATAAAAGAAGTGAATAGATATAACATTACACAAATCTTAATCTTACACCATTTGAGATGCTAAATAATAACAATCATAAAAAACATTTTCCCCATCATTTTCCCCAATAAAAATATCTAAAATCTAAACTTAATTGCACAAATCTGGCAAAATTGGTGGGATATTATATCCAAGAAAAATATTTTAAAAACTACCGTATAGTTGAAATTATTTCGAAACTATGGTGTTTTCAACAGTGAGGTCGGATTGCTTTCTAACCGACCTCATACCATTAAAAAATTAAAAAAACATGAAGACCGCTTGAAAGCAATCTGACCTCATGTGTAAAAAAAATCGATGTCCCCTTGAAAGCAATCCGACCTTATGAGGTTAAAAAAATATAATAAAAAAATGTTGAGGTCGGTGGGATTACCATCCAGCCTCATGCTGGAAAAATAAAAAAATTAAGAGGGCGGTGGGATTACCATCCGACCTCATGTAAGGCGTGGCAGGGCGCGACAGCAGGTCACAGGTCATCGGGCAGGGCGCAGCAGCAGAGGTCACGGGTCTGTGCAGGGTGGATGGGAAAAATGCATGCAATTTTCAAACCTAAATGCAGACCTATAGTCACGAGAAAGGGTATATGAAATCTGAAAAGCATATTTAAATTTTTGGAGAATGGGGTGGTGAGTTGAGTGATTAAGGTATGGATTTTTAGTTGTTAAATAGGGGTTGAAAGTTAAAAAATTTAGAAGAAAAGTTGTGAAGAAACTCAGTGGAGAAGTAGAAGAAAGAAGAAGAGTTGAAGAAAATATTGTAAGTTTTTAAGTTTATATATTTTGTTTTTAAATTTAGTTCGAATATTTTTCTGTCAAATTGTAAACAAGATTTGAAGAAATTTGAAGAAGATTTGAAGAAATTTTAGTTCAAATATTTTCGTGTCAAATTATAAACAAGTAAGTTGGCTTGTTTTTTATCAAAAAATTATATTTATTAATATTTTAAAGTAGTAGTTACGATTAAATTTGGTGATATTTGTTTTTACTAATATTTTCTTACTTGTCCTCTATGTAGCTTTGTTAGAAGCTGACTCAAATCCTACGTTGAGATTAGAAAATCGACACGTCTCTAGTGTTGCGGTTGATGATATGGTAAATTTTTTTAAAAAGTTAATTTGAGATTAGTATTATTTTATTTATTATTATTAAGATTTTTTTAATTTAATGCAGACAATCGAGGAAACCTTCAAACACCATCTGAGCATGGGGAGTAATGAATCACACCCCGATATGACTGAATGGTTGCAAGAAGCGGGATTATATCATGCCACATTTATTCGTGGCTACAAGCTGATTCTCGGTTTAATTACTGCACTAATTGAGCGCTGGAGACCGGATACTCATACGTTTCACATGCCATGTGGAGAATGTACCATTACGATTGAAGACATAGTGATACTAATCGGGGTCTCCGTAAACGGGAGTCCATTAGTTAAGGAGACGGAGAATTCAGCTGAAAGGCTTTGCTATGATTACCTCAATAAGGTTCCAACTGGAACCGATATTAGAGGATCTCATATTAAATTGAGCTGGTTGCAGAGAGAATTCAAGCTCGGGCGCAATAACACACCGCAAGAAATTAGTTGTGCGAGTTGAGCCTATATTTTACAGCTTATTGGGGGAATACTGATGCCGGATAAATCTGGCAACCTTGTTCACACACGGTATCTACCATATCTGTCATCGCCTTCAGAAGTTGCTAATTATAGTTGGGGATCAACAATATTAGCGTTCTTGCATCGTGAGTTGTGCAAGGCCGCTCTATTAGACAGTAATTGTGTAAAGGCAAGGGGTATTGGTGAATGTATGTTGCTATTGCAAGCTTGGGCATGGAAACGTCTTCCATTTTTTACACCGACTACTCGAAGTTCGAGAAATTTTCCTCTTGTCAGTAGGTAATTTCTTTACTTTGATTTGGAAGTTTAAGTTTACAAGGTTTTAAAATTATTTTTTATCTACAAAATAATCAAACGAGTGTTATTTGGATGCGTATGCAGATAGAATGCGAAAAAAGCTCACACAAGGTTAGCACACAACAACGTGAGAGTGTTAGAGCTTGTATTGATTTATCTTGCAAAAATGAGGTATCAGAGTTAAGTTACTTTCACACGTTATATTTTTAATGTAAATAATTAATTTATTTTTAAAGTTAAATTTATTGTTTTTTACAGTTTATTTAGAGGCCATACGCTGGCAGACGCATAACCGTACCAGATGTAATGATGATTGATTCCTATCTCTGGTGTGCGGTTACACCGATGATCCATTTTGCTTTTGTGGAATACCAGTTCGGGGATAGAGTCCTAAGACAGTTTGGCTTCCACCAGCCTATTCCGAGAGATCCGCTGAATCATGACAGCAATCATGATAACCTACACCTTGTGGACTTTCGCGGTAAGGGGCATCATACATGGGAAATAAAGCATCAGAAGTATGTTGAAAATGTGGAACAACATACGTGAACGGTTGTCACCTCGCTCTAGAATGCAAGCTGATGATTTGGAGTAGGATAATTCAAAGAACATGATATTTTATTGAAACAATAAAAAGCCGTATTTAACTACTGTGGACGAACGACAACAATAACGAGTATTTATAAATAAATTTGGCGGCCGTAGTCAATCATCTAAGAGTTCTGCGGGGCGAAGTCAAGAGGATAAATCTTACAGTGAATCTGGTACACTAGATATGTATGCCAGTACTCATTCAACCACGGGTGAGAATCCAACAATGGTGGGGAGTTCGTTTGCCAATCAGGTGGATGACAGCTTCTATCATCCGCAGCCACCCAGTTATCATCCAACAATAGGGGGAGCTCGTTTGCGAATATGGTAGATGACAACTTTTATCATTCGCAGCCATACATTTATCTTCCAACAATGGGCGGGAGCTCATTTGCGAATTCGGTAGATGACAGCTTTTATCATTCGCAACCACCTATTTATCATCCAACAATGGATGGGAGCTCGAGTGTGAATGTTTCTGAAGCATACGTTTCATATTTTTATCATTCACAGTCACTCATTTATCATCCATCAATGGGCGAGAGTTCGGGTATGAATGTTTCTGGAGCATACATACCAGATTTTAATCATTCACGGACACCTATGTACCCGAGCTTTGGTGGAAACATAGTCTATCAAGAGATCACAAATTTTATAGCGATTACGTCGATTAGCAGTCCCACGTTTTCACCACATAGTAGTGACTATGTGTTTACAACGCCACCTCCTATGCCTCGGGTGATTGATAATGATGAATAAGAAAAAGAAGAAGATGATGATGATGATGATTCATTTCGAAGACCGCAACGAGATCGACGACCACCACGTTGTTACGATTCGACCACATCCCTATATAGACAAAAATTATATCGAAAATGACTTATTGTACTCTAAATTTTGTCCAAAAATATTTTACAATACTTGAATTTAGTCTTAAAATAATTTGCAATACTTGAATTTAGTCCAAAAACATTTCATTACCAAATTAAACACCGAACATGCATATTAACTACTACGAATAATTCATTATGAAAATAAACATCTCACCAAATGTTCATTCCAATACAAATATTAAAAAGGAAACTAGTTATACCACGAATAGTGAATGAAATCACCGAGGCTTTGCCATGTAATTCAGTCGATTTGGACATTTTTTTGGAATGTCCTGTACCCCTACATTCTGTACATCTCTTTGGTTCCCATGCCTCCCTGTAATGAAGATCCATACTAGTATGGATGCGAGTAGATGGAGAACGACCTTTTGGTTCTCTACGGAGTGCCGAATTCGATAACCATTCGTCATGTTGTAGTGGTGGCCAATATTGTGAATTCACGATCGGTGGAAACTCACATCTGTAAATATTTATTATCCCGTACAAGTTAAAGCATTCATCCACAAAGCTGTACTGGTCAACCCCTTTAGACATACATACATCGGTTGCATGCCTACATGGATATCATCATGCCTGGAACTCACCACAGTCACACCATCTTTGACTAAAATTCATTCAAAATGTTTGGCGGTGCCCTCATTCGTTGTTGCTCAGGGAATCAACAACATCAAAAATCTGTCCATTTAGGTCGAACCCGTGAACAACCATCGATTTTACTGGTTCCACGTTCTTTTGCATTTTTGTCACAAGATCATGAGACCAGACTTGTCCCCTATTTATCATAGCTTGAATTTATGACCTTTATCGGACCATACTTTAGCCAACCTATAGTACGTCTCTCTCACCAAGCTAGCTATTGGGAGGTGACATGTTACTTTTAATACATCATTTATGCACTCTACAAGGTTGGTTGTCATTTGCCCGTATCGTTGACCTTCATTATACGACTGGGTCTATCTATCCCTCTCTATACTGTTGGCCCACGCCCAAACATCTTCGTCGTACTCCATGTGTAAATTTGCCAACTTTCACTCAAAATTTGGTTTTAGTAGTTCGTATCCTGTTCCGTAATATATTGTTAGGCAAGAACGCAGTAGCATTGACAAAATTCATAACACATAAATAATCGAGTCTGAAAAAATGAAAATTACTTACCCATGCCTAAAATTGCACTGCGAATGTGGGGTTTTTTTCCACCTTTCAATTGTGTTCTTGTCAATATGGCGTACATAGTACGCGAGATACGTATGCGAAAGTGTCCACCGACTATTTTCTCAGTGAATTGTTGCTAAGATGCTTGTTGCTCTATATGAAATCAAGCAAACTCCATCTTTTCGAACAACATGTTCACGTAAATTACTTAAAAAAATTCCAAGAGTCTGTCGACTCTGTATCAACAATTGTGAAGGCAATCGGAAATATATTTTGATTATCATCTTGTGTAACGACAATCAACAGAACATGTTTGTATCTTCCGTACAACCATGTACCATCAACTTGGACCATTTGTTTGCAAAATAGAAAGCCTTCGATACATGGCTTGAATGCCCAAAATAATTGGTGGATTTTTTCTTCCCTGGAAGAAGCTGACCTTCTCGGTTGCATGCATTCTTGTTTTTATACCTGACTACAGCTCCCGGAATAAAATATACAATTGCTTGTAATAGTGCTGGCAGCTCATTGTATGACTTCTCGTAATTACCATACACCTTTTTCAGTGCCTTGTCCCTTGCATACCAACCCTTTCCATATTCTATTTGGTATTCAAATTGTTGCTTCACATATGCCATAATCGTTGAAACAGTAACCCTAGAATTTGCTTCAACCAACATCTTTATGTGGCGACTTATTATATTGGAGTCCAACTTACGGTGATCTTGGTTGATTGAATTTCGTAAACAAGTGTGTCCACCGTTGTACTTTGTAATCTCCCAAGCAGTTATCCTCTAAAGTTTATACACTCGAATCTTCCAATTACAATCTTCTCCATATTTAATACATTTTGCAAACATTGTTCTCGGAGTAGATTCTTTAAAAGTAAAGTCTACATGCTTTCTGATAGAATACTCTTTAATTGCCACTGTGGCTTCTTCATTGTTTTTAAACTGCATCCCAACCGATAACCCATCAGAGGAACCCAAACATAATTGTGGCATCACCGGATATTCAGGTGCCCTCATTGCATCATAATCTATTAAGTTCATGTGAGCAAGAGGTTTGTACCATGTAACCTCATCCTCACCCGACACGAACTCACCACCACCAAAAACAAGCTCATCACCACTCAAATCGGGATCTCCGGTTTCTTCATCTTCATTTTCAGTAGAATCAACAAACGTTTCTCCCCATTGGCCTTGGAGATTTTCAACGTTAATGTCAACACTTGGATCAACTATCGGCTCAACCGTTGGGAACGTCGAAGGTCCGGCATATGGATGAAATGCATCTGGTGTCCCACTTTCCAACAGAGCAACAAAACTATCTCCAAACCTATATGACTGGTCTCAACCGTACTACCGAAACCTATTTGAGAAGAACTTCCAAATACATTTCTGGATGGGCCCGAGTCGTCATGTCTCCCACACAACTTAGCATGTAACTTAACACTTCGAATACGTACTGAATCATGCTCTGCAGAATATCTGACTGGATCATCACATATCTTCCATAGCGCAAACGGACAATCTCGGCTCCTATTTTTCTTTCTATGTCATGCTTCAGCTATCGAAGAGAAATATTCTTTGAAAACCTCATATTTGTAGTATTTTCCGAGTCAAATACGACACCGATATCAGTTTTTACAATTTCTCCATCGTAATGGATAACGGCCGTAAACACGTTACTCATTGTCTCTGCACGTTCAGAACTATATATATATTTTAATCAAAATACATAAATCAAAATTATCATAACATTATATTGTTACGAATTTTTTACCTAAACAACAAAATAAAAATAAACAAAGAATATACATATTCAAAATAAAATGTACAAATCAACTTACTAAAAATTTCTTCAAAACTTCTTCCACCACTTTCTTCGTCTCCTTCTTCACTCAGTTTTTTTCCACTTTCTTCAACTTTTACCTTTCACGTCACTTATTTAACACAAAACACAATATTTTTTGAAAAATATACAGAAAAATTTTCGAACAAAATTTAAAAGCAAAATATGTAAACTTCAAAACTTACAATATTTTCTTCAACTCCTCTTCTTTCTTTTACTTCTTCACCCAACTTCTTCAAAAATTTTGTTCTAAAATTCTCAACCCTTTCCACCCCTATTTAACAACTAAAAATTTATACCTGAATCACTCAACCCACCTCCCCATTCCCGAAAAAATTAAACATATTTTTCAGATTTCTGATACACCTATCACATCCTATCTTTTGTTTTTTTTTCACTTTATTACCTGTGACCACACGCTGCACCCTCTAGGACTGGCATGAGGTCGTCGGATGGTAATCCCACCGTCCTCTTAAATTTTTTTATTATTCCAGTATGAGGTTGGATGGTAATCTCACCGACCTCAACATTTTTTATTATATTTTTTTAACCCGTGAGGTCGGATTGCTTTCAAGGGGACATCAATTTTTTTTTACACATGAAGTCGGATTGCTTTCCAGGGATCTTCATGTTTTTTTTTTTAATTTTTTTAATGGTATGAGGTCGGTTAGAAAATAATCCAACCTCACTATTGAAAATATCATATTTTTCGAAATAATTTCAATTATACGATAATTTTTAAAATATTTTTTTTTTGATATAATACCCAACCAATTTTGCCGCACAAATCTTATTTTTTTCACTTGGACTACCCTTGTTCTCTCAGCTGTCCCCTTCTTCCACTCCTTTTCTTTCTCTCACCAGCCATTGCCTGATCTCACTTTAAGCTTTCTCCCTTTTCCACCTTCCTTCCCTTTAAAATGCCAATCAACAGAGACCCTTCGACTCCCCCGCCCGTGATCGGCAAGATCGGCCCCTACACCGTCTTCGTTACCCCACCTTCTACACCTACCCCAACTGACCCACCTCCTTTTCACTCTCCCAAGAAGGCCGTGGCGCCTCCTCCGGTCCAGCCGCCGCCCCAACAGTTTCTTGATTATCCCGTTGCTTCCGATTCTGATGCCTCCATCCTGGGTTTCTTTAAAAATGCTGCATTTAAGGTCCAAAGTGGTATCTGCTTTTCCTCTCCACCTTTTATTTTCTTCAAAGTTTTGGGGTTATTCACAATGCTTGCGTTTTTTTAGTCCAAAAATGAAATGGGTTTTTCCTATCTATCTAAGCTTTCAGTTAGCATGGCGAATTAGGTACCATTTAATTATTATTTTCATATTTTTTTAGTTTTGTTGATGTCTTGATGATAAGCAGAAACAAAAGTCATTAACATTTAGCATATGTTCTTGTTGATGTTTTGCAGCTCATTCAAGCTTGGATGACCATTTAGCTCGCTGGTTTGGCTTAAATCAGTCCAAGTATCAGTGGGCACTAGACGATTATTATGAGAACAAGGGATTGGCAAGTGTAAATAAATTGCTTTAAATGCTACACTTCCAAGAGAAAATAGAACACTGTTTGCTTCTTTAGTTTTTGGTGAAAACAAAGTATTGCTGAAGTTACTCGTGAAGTAGGTTATAAGCAATTACTTCTTTTTTTGGTAAACAATAGCCCCTAAAAAATTTGGTCTCCTTTATGCTTCAATTCTCGTGGTGTCTCTAAATATAGTCTAAAGTTGTTTCTTTGATCATAGTTAAGGGCGCTTGCTGTTTTATTTTGATTCCTCTCTTGGATTATACCATACATATGAGATTGCCTGTGGCTTTTAGCATTTCGGAAATGATTTTATATGGAGTGGAAATGTGGTAAATGGGTACATTGTTCTATATGGATTGGAGATGTCAAATGCTCATCTTATGCATCTAAAATCTTCCAAGTAGTTTTGTATGCCTAACATCTGAGTCATAGATCTAGTTCTGTCATTCTTGTAGCCGTTAGTGATTAGCTTTGAAACACTAGATTCCTAGAATATTGGTAAAATGAAAGCTTTTTGACACGCCATGATACTCCACAAATGCAGTATAGATTATAAAATCTAGTCAGTTTATTTGTTGAGTTAAAATTTAATAACATTCATCGAGAACCCCTTATAGTTTTTATTTAACTTGCAAGGGAGACTTACATGTAACATGATGCAGTAGTTAAAGCCATGTGGTTGGAATTACTTTATGAAGGCTAGCATTGATGCATGAATTTTTGTGAATGTCAGGGATTACACTCTAAATTTGAATCAAAGTGATTTAATTACTTATCCCCAAATCAAACATTAAGGATTCATCCTCTTTGAAATCCATGCCATTGGACAAAGGAAAAAATCAGAGAAAATACCCATTCTGATATTTTCCTTCTTTGAGTAGTATGTATAGAGCTTTTGTATCTTGCTCCTGTAGGATTTTTATGTTCCGACTGTATTTCTGTCTTCAATTCATTTTTTACTTGACACCTGAGGCAAAGTTTCTAATTCTCCTTTCCAATTATCGCCTGGAAGGTTATCTTGAGCTAACCCCAAGATGTATCACCTTTTGCTGAAGTTCTTAATCACTTTAGTTTAAAAGTCACGTAGGCTGTAGGTTATTCGCCACTCTTGTTTTTTTCTTCCAAATCCGACTCATATGTTTGACACATGTATGATCCTCCAAATATATGTAAAATCTAAGAAAAAACTGAGCATACTTGAGTCAGGGCTTCATTACTGAATCCTGTATTAACCATTGTTTCATTTTCACTCTGAATCTTATTAAAAAGAACAGCTAAGCAGATTATTGATGTTCAGAAGATGTCTTATTGGATTCCCAGTTTTTACCAAATTCTGTCATGTCAAGGGAGCCTCTATAACTTTTAGATCAGCTTCAGTTAAGTGATACTCAATCTTATTAAAAAGGAGAATGTGCTTGGAACTCTATGTACAAATCTCTAGGCTTGTCTTGCTGTATCCACAACTTTTATATCCACATTTTTCTCTGGGGTAATGTACAAAAATTCGAATCTGATCTATGGTTTATGTATTTTATCTTATTTTGAGGAAGTTTTTTAGTTATCTTAAAGACTCACACCATGGAAATAACAGTTCCAATCCTATGGTGTTTTCGCAAATATGGTTGTTTCACTCTGTTAAGCTTATTTTTCATTTTGACATGATAGACTTGAACATTTTAATTTATTTTTTATGGCAGGAAAAGGAAGGTGTAAAAGTGAAAGAAATATCAAGCGAAATACAAAGCCTGTAGCATACTGCTTGAGCTGGTAATGATGAGTTATTTGAAGTCCCACTTTCCCTTTTCCAATGTTATTATTATTATAAATATAATAAGGATGTTTTAATCACAGTGGATGGTGCTGTTCTGCGGAACTGGAAGCGAGAATGCTTGTTGTGTATCCTTTTTGTATTATATCCATACGCTTAATGTATGGAATGGCCGAAAGACCTTTGGATTCTCGAAGTGATCTTTGTTGGCATCATGGCAGCTAACCGAGCTTCTTTGTTTACTAGGCTAGGAGTTATGTAATCGCGTTGAGATTACTATTAACTGCTGAGGACATACTCCTATATGATTGTGTTCTTATTTATCAAAAGCAGTATCCTATTTTTGCAACATTAGATTCTCACATTCATGGATTCCCCCCCCCCCCCATCATGCATGCATTTGCATACCTGGTAAATGAGATGTTAACGGGTACCGTCAACTGTTGGGGTGATACGTCGCATTGGAGCGACTATGGTGCTTGCTCAGTTTCTTGGTTTGCTGGGTTTGGATGTTTTTATGTAAAAGGCTGCATGTTGTGCATGAGCATGTCAATTACGGGACCATACATGAGTTGCTGTTCAATTTATTTAGACCAGAAATAAAGAAAGAAATCCAGCGAGCTACCATACAAAGATTCAATGAAGGGAAAAAGAAAAGTAAAAAAATAGTTTTGTTTTGAGTCGGTTTGTCATTTCCGTAAGGGATAATTGACACATCGAGGTTGTATATTATCTTTTCCCACACACTGTTTATATATCATTAATTTTAAAGGTTCGACATGTAATTATCATATTTTAAAATAAAATAAGAAGTTATTTCATGAATTATCGTCACTAACTTGTTTATATTCCTATCTAATTAAATAAAATTGTCATCTTTATTTTCATATTTTTCATATGATATTTTTATAAATTATCGTCTTCCTCCTCATTTCTCATGTATTAGTTCTAATATGTTAATGAATAAAATTTTTAAAATAAAATAAAAATACACCAAAAAGCTTAACTCACCAATTAAAAGAGACAACAATAAAATAATTAATTCTAATATGTTAAAAACCTTAGGATTAACCGGTTTAGTTAAAAGAGAGTTTTGTCTTAGTAGGCTGAAAGAGTTATTTATCTAAATAATCTTGGATGTGGTTATTTATCTAAATAATTATTTAAAAAGGGTTATTTAAATAAATTAACTGTTTTTTGAACATGTGTAATAAGAGTGACCGCACATAGTTTTAGAGAAAATTTTCAAAATTAGTTATAGTCAAATGTGTACAAGAAAAACAAAGTAAAAGAATAATTATAGACTAATAGTAAAATACTCAGAAAAATAAAATATTATTGTACTTTATAAATTTTAAGTCTGATTATATTTATTTTTATTAAAAAATTAACAATATAACGTATACTTCAAATTAACAAATATTTATTTTTTTAAATATTAATTTTAATAAATTATACAGATCTTTGAATTTCACTCCACAGAGGCCTAAACAAGCCACATCTTGCATAGAAATAATATCTCATTGGCATCCATGGAAAGCAGCAACTTCATGTCTTGTGTGGGCTGCATGTCATGTATTGTTGTCCACACAAAGTGGGCCAATCTGTCTGCCACTCGGTTAGCCTCACGTTTCACTTGCTTCAGAGCCAGCCATATTTATCTTCCTCACCAGCCTCGTGTGTCCACTCAAATTAAATTGGAGACATAAAAAATATCAGTTTCTTTGTTTTGTTTGATTGCTTTTGTTACAGAATATGTATCCAAATCCCATCAGCACTGGTTACTGTGACTGATATCACCCATTATCACTCTCCAATTTTTTATCTGCATAATTAAGGATGAGCGTTCGATTGAGACTAGACGAGTCGAGTTAAAAAATTTAGAGTTATTAGAGTTGACACGTCATATTTTACAACTCAAACTTTATTTGATTTTTTTAATTCGAGTCGAGTTTTCAAGTTCCTATATAAATTGAATTGTAAGTATTTATCATGTTATTGTATGATTTGATTTCAATTTAAACAATTTTCTCTAATCATATAAGATATACATATATATATATATTTCTTTATATTTGTTCATATGTGACATATATTTCTTCATATTATTTTATATCGGTATATATATATATATTAGGAAAAATTAAGAGACTCGACTCAAACTTAAAAATAAATCCACTAATTACTAAAAAAAATTTGAATTATACGAGTTTTCATTTTACAACTCAAACTTTATTTAAAATTTTTCTAATCGAGTCGAATTTATAAAATTTTAAGTCGAGTTTTACTCACCCCTATGCTTAACCTTAAACTGCCAAGTATTCACTAGCTATAATTAATTTAGGGACTTAAGTAGTATTTAAACCAACAAATTTTGAAAGAATCAGTAGGAGTCGAGTTTTACATCCAGTGACGTATCTCAAAGGAAAGCGATACGAGCGTACGCTCATGGACTTACTTTTACTTTAATTGATTTTTCGAGTGATTATTTAATAAATTAATGGCTACTCGTTACTATTTTAATTGTATTTAAAATGTTTTTTTAACAAAATAATAAAATGATATATTTGATAATTTTTTATTATAATTTTATAATTTATTAATAAAATATTAAATTAATTGTTTAAGATAATAAAACATATTTTTACACTATAAAATTTTTATTTATAAGTTTTTATTAAGGTCTCGAAAATTTTCATTTCATTTCCTTCATATGACAGCTTCTATCCTTGAAATGCATATTATAGCAGTCGTTATAATTGTCAATAATGAGCTTTGCATTATTGGGCATTTTGGCGTTTAGGTCTTTAGTTGACTCAGTAACATTTTTATTATTTTATTAATGACCATTTCTCTATTGTTGCTTTTTTTTTTCTTTTTACTGTTTTTACTATAAAATAAAGTACAATAAAAAAAAGTTAAAATGTTTATTTTAGATATAATATTAAATAACAAAAAATATTATAAATTGTTTACAGAGACATAAACAAAGGTACAATTTCATCTTTCAACTTAAGTAACTTCTTCAAGCATCAGCTAACATTAGTTTTACATACCATGTATTAACCATAAGAAAATATTTTGATACACGAGTTTGTGTAAACAAACATTTTAATTTTAGGGTTTAAGAGTTTATGTTAGGGTTTATGAGTTTAAGTTGTAGGGGTAGAATTTAAGATTTTTTATTAAAATTTAGAATTTAGGGTTAAGAATTTAAGTTTTTAGGACGTTAGTCCTAGAAATTTAAGTATTAAACTTTATAACTTAAATATGAAAGGTTGTGTAAAAAAATTTTTTTTACACAGTTTGTTTATGAGAATAACCCTTAAAACATATGTGTTTCTCTATGCAACCCATAAAAAGCCTTTCACTACCAAAATAATTTTCATCAATTGAAAAGTGCAAGCTTTATTCCAACATTGAACATCTTTCGAATCAAGGCCCCATTCTGACTTCAAAGAACATGTTTATTTTCAACTTTCCTTTTATCTAGCAGAAGTATAATCTTTATCCTTTCAAAAAATTAACGATCAGTTCTCTTAATTACAACTTTGGGAAGAACAAATTGACTACACCAAAAATACTTATACTAAGCAAGAGTGTTCGAATAAGTTGTAGTCTTCCAGCATATTTTAAGTGTTTACTTGACAAGTCTTGTTTGGATCTTTTCTAAAATAAGACAATCTTTTTCATTCAATTTTCTTGTAACAAATACAACGACCATGTAACACCCTGATCCGATCACACCTAGTCGAAGGATGTTAAATGCTACATTGGGTCACTAAGGTAATCCGCTACAATTAAAAGTTATAATTTAGCCAATTAAATAAAACCCTTTCCGTGATAAGCATCGTCATATATAAAATTATTAACCGAGTATTAAAAATAGTTTACAAAATAAGGAGCTCCAATTTTAGACCATCATACTACAAAATACTATTGATGATAAAAGAGTTATAGACTTAACCAAACATAAGGTCCTATAAATACGTTAACTGTCAACGTTAGTTAAATAGTTAAATTGATGCAATTCGTGAATTTGAGAACTTAATTGGGTCATTTTTCACAGAGAGGCTAAATTGATTATTTGGTATGAACTCATGTGTAAAAATACTCCTTAAGCCTGGAAGAAAATGATAACTATAGAATATAAAACATACTAATATTCAGAATATATCTACATTGAGGTATGATCTATTGACACGTTTACATGTTTTTTAGTCATTGGATGAGTAAACTGGATGATTGAGATTAATAGTAAGATGTGATGAGTTTTTTACTGAAAAAAATAAGTGGAGTATCCTTAATTTACACTTTTTAATATCAACCATCAAATTCAGTTAATCTAACGATCCAAAAAATATGTAAAACTTTTAAATTTCACATTGTGTTAGTAGATCCTAGTCCGTCTAAATTAAGTACATACATATTTTCAATCAAAATAAAATTGAAATTGAAAATCCACCCATAATATTTAAACAAAGTGAAATAATTAAGGGTAAACTATCTCAAAATATTCATTTTGGTCATCCAACTTTCAAATGCTACAATATGGTCACTAAAATTTGTTTCTTGTTACAAATTGTCATTGGATTGTATTTATACACATTTATATATTCAATAAATTTAACCCTCATTATTTACACATTCTATCAATTTGGTCTTCCATATTCATACAATCAATCAACCTAATCGTAATTCAAAAAATTAAATAAATTTAACCTGCATTATTTACACACTCTATTAATTTAGTCCTATTTTTAATTAGAAGTAATTTAATATTTCTCCTCCTAACTAACCATTGGACCAAATGTGATTTAACATTATTTAATATATTTAAACTATATATATCTTACGTTTAATCACAATTTAACATATATTAGCATTGGTTTAATAATATTTGGCCCAATGGTTAGTTAGAGAAAATGTTATTAAATTATTTCTAATTAAAGATATGATTAAATTGATAATATGCGCAAATAATGATGTTAAATTTATTAAATTCTTTTATTATGACTAAATTAATTGAATGTATAAACATGCATGATTAAATGTGTTATTATATAAAAGAATTTAATTATTATGTCACTCTCTAACAACACTTAATGGTTTAGTCGCCATTTTTAAGACAAAAATTAAAATTTAATGTTTATTTTATAACACGTAAATTTTAAATGACCAAAATTACTATTTTGAGATAATATAATAACCCTTTATGAACTTCACCTAATAATTAAAAAGGAAGAAGAAATTAGTTACAAACATAAATCTATATGATAAAAGAAAAGGTAGGGACATAGATTACTTATTCAAACTTTGATTAAAAAAATTACTTATTCAAACAAAAAAATCAAACTTTTTTTATTAGCAACAAAAAATCAAACTATAAAAAAGTAAATGTACAGCCAAAATTTTTTGTTTACTATTAAATTCAAACTTCGGTTTACGTAATCTATTCTCTTTCCTCGTTTTCTCTCTCTTCCCTCCCCACTCTTTGTCCTAACTAATCTATAATTATATATCTCTACCTTTTCTTTATCTTGTGAATATATACATTTATGTTTGTAACTAATCTCATTTTTGGGGTTTAATCACCGGTGATTTTCTTAACTCAATTTTCTTTATTTATGATGTCAAGATTTGAATCTTCGACATTGTTTAAGGGATATGACATTTGATCTCGCATGACCAACTAGTTGTTAGTTTTCATTTTTTTAATTACTCACATTACATAAAGATCATGGGTGTGTTTGGAAAATTTACAGCGATATTGCTGTGGGGAATTTTTTTCTCAAACTATTGTGGTAGCTTGATTATTTTCAGAAATATTGTAGTTGGAATAGTAAATTGAAGTCGGATTATGATGGAGCCGAACCCCAAAAAGAATCCCTAAAGGCATATTCATCTGGATCCGACTTTGGGGGAAAATCCCTAAAGTCTCCCTCAGCTAAATCTGACTTTGGCTTGAAGTCTCCCTCAGCTAAATCCGCTTTGGCTTGAAGTCTCTCTCAGCTGAATCCGACTTTGGCTGCACGAGACAGACTGCATGCATGCAAAATCTGAATCTGCCATGGACAAAAATTGAGAAAGGTAAATAGGGTGTAATTGGTATTGGTTGAATGAATGGTGGTGCTTAATTGGGTAGGTGGTATGAGTGGTTGAGATTTAATTTTTGTGAGGTTAAATAGGGGTGGGTTGAAGGTAGATAGTGTAGAGGGATGGAAAATATTTTGAAGAAGGATAAGAAGATTTGGTGATTTAAAGAATTTTATTAGAGTAAGTATTTTATTTTTGTAACTTATCATTATTATTTTGAATAATTATAGGTAGTAAGTAGCATTTTTTGTAATTTATTTATCTTGGTATATTTTATTTTATAGTAATTACGAAAATCAATTTTTTGTGTTTTGAAGTTAAAATTTGTGATTTTTTTGTGTTAAATAGGTGGTTGAAGAGAAGAAGGAATTTTGAAGAGAATATAGTAAGTTAAGTTATTTGTTTGATTAATTTTGAAGTTGTTGTTTGAATATTTTGTGTTAACTATGAGGGGATTTGAGAAGAAAATATAGTAATACTTTGTTGTATTTTATTGTTTAATTTAAGTAGGAGAAAAAATATTTTGAAGAAGAAGAAGAATATTTGGAGATTTGGAAAATTTTATTAGACTAAGTATTTTATTTTTGTAATTTATTTATCATTATTATTTTGAATAATTATAGGTAGCAAGTAGTATTTTTTGTAATTTATTTATTTTTTATATTTTATTTTATAGTAATTATGAAAATTAATTTTTTGTGTTAAATAGGTGGATGAAGAGAAGAAGGAACTTTAAAGAGAATATAGTAAGTTAAGTTCTTTGTTTGATTAGTTTTGAAGTTGTTGTTTGAATATTTTGTGTTAAATAGGAGGGGATTTGAGAAGAAAATATAGTAATACATTGTTGTATTTTATTGTTTAATTTAGGTTGGAGAGAAAATATTTTGAAGAAGATTTATGGATTTGTTGAATTTTATTAGAGTACGTATTTATTTTGAATAATTATAGGTAGTAAGTAGTCTTTTTTGTAATTTATTTATTTTTGTATATTTAATTTTATAGTAATTATGAAAATCAAAATTTTGTGTTTTTAAGTTAAAATTTGTGATTTTTTGTGTTAAATAGGTGGAGAGATTTTGAGAATATGGAAAAATTGTTTGAATATAAGAGAAAAACGTTTAATTTGATTTATGTCTGAAGAAGATATTTGAAAAGAAAATATAGTAAGTTGATCTGATTTGTATTTTATTATTTTATTTAAGTTCGTTAATTTATTTATTTATAGGTGGTTGAATAAAAAACGACGACATTAATGATTTAATAGAAAACAATAAAATATGTAATTAAATTTCAAGTATTGAAATATTTTCCCTTTGATATGGTAGTTTAAAGTAAGATTATCCGGGGTATTTTTTTATTTTATTATAATTGTTATTTTTTAACATGGTAGATTTAGTCTCGGTTTACTAATATTTTCTTACTTATCATGTAAGATGGCTCAGCAAGCCCTATTGTTGCATTTACAGAATTGACACATTACTAGCCTTGGAGTTGACGAGCTGGTATAATTTTTTAAAATTATTTCATTACGAAATATGTCACTTATATGTTTTTTTGTTAATAATTATGTTTAAATAATGTGTTATTTTCAGGATGCAGAGGAAACATTAAAACATCATTTGTCATGGTAGACAAACCCCTAGACCATAGAATCGAGAATTGCTTAGATATGACAAGGTTTTATCATGCCACGTTCATCAGTGGGTACAAGTTGGTGCCCGTATTGAATACTGCTCTAATTGAGCGTTGGAGACCTGAAACGCATACCTTCCATATGCCTTGCGGAGAATGCACGATCACCTTTGAGGACGTGGTTTATCTTATTGGGGTCCCAATAAACGAGAAGCCAGTGGTCGAGCGTACCGAGGGCTCAACGGCTGGAATTTTTGAAATATACCTTGGGAAGGTACCCTATGGAAGTAACGTGAGAGGGTCTCATGTGAAAATGAGTTGGCTAGAGAGTGAATTTCAACTCGCTGAGTATAATTCAGTTGATGAAATTTATATGGTTAGTCGAGCATATATCCTACAGATGATTGAAGAGATACTGATACCGGATAAATTTGGAAATATGGCCAGTGTAAGGTATCTTCATTTTTTGGATACTCTTTGGAAACCTAGTTGTCAATATAGTTGGGGATCAATTATATTAGCGCGCTTGTATCGCGATTTGTGCAAGGGTGCTTTACTGCAAAAGGGTAAGAGGGTAGGCGGTATTGGTGGTTGCCTGTTATTGTTGCAAGCGTGAGCTTGGCAACGACTTCCCTTTTTTACACCGCTTACTCGGACACATGTGTAGTTTCCTCTCGTTGCAAGGTAAATATATATCTTTATTCTTAGTTGAATCTTTAAATTAATTAAATTAACTTATTCATTAAATATATTGTGATTTGTATGTAGATGGTGCGAGGAGAAGCATGAAACGGGGTTGGTGCACAACAACGTCAGAGTTTATAGATCTCTTATTGATTCTTATTGTCAGGAACAATTATATGAATGGAAAATATTTTTTGATGTTAAATGTGTTTTTGACATCTTAGTTAGTTAGATGTATTATTTTAAACCATTATTTTTTTGCAGTTTATTTGGAAGGCCTATGATGATGACCAAATATTTCTACTGGGATATTTGATGAAGGATTCACTTTTATGGTGTAGTGTTACACCGTTGATCTATTTCTCTACTGTCGAGTTCCACTTTGTGGATAGAGTATTGAGGCAATTTGGCTTCCACGAGCCTATTCCGCGTATTCCACGCGACCATTACCATCTTCATGGCTATGATGGACGTGGCAGGCCAGATACTGATTGGGAAGTCGAACATAGAGACTATATTGCTTTATGGAATGATAAAGGTTCATTGGTGCCGGAACTTCATCCAATGGAAGCTGCTGATTTTGATTTCGAGAGTTTAGAGTATATGATCTACTATCGTAGTCATGGAATACCATACTTAACAGATCAGCCTGAATGGGAGAAATGTGAAAGGTTCCAAAAAAATATAGAGGCAAAAGTAAACCATCGAAGGCTGCAGCGAGCTCATCACAGGGGCAACAGATTTATAGTAGAGACCCTACGGGTTGACCAACGACATGAGAGCCAGATATGAGCAGAGTAACGCCAATGGCTATATCGGAAAAAGAACTAGCTTCTACTTATGTACAATCGGAAGTGGCCCTGAGATCTTCGGATCATATAGGGCTTTTTCAGCCTGCTACATTTGTATATTCACCAGTTGGCTCGCTATTAAGGTAATATGAGAGGGAGCTCTCCAGGTAATGTAGGGTTTGATGATCCTAATTTATACATACCCGAGTTTATTTCACCACAGACACCCAATTACTCAAACTTGGGCCATAACATGAATTTTTTTATGCCTCTTGCGGCCAACTCCTATAGTGCATTTTCGTCGATGATGACTGCATCGTCGAGTGTTCCTCAAGGATCGATCCCTCTATATCTGTATCAACACGATTTTGGGACCCCCTATGTTCAGCAAACACCACCATAGTCCTTGTTCTTCATAGGTTGGCCAAATGGAATGAGTGGTACTGCTGTAGATGGAACTGAGAATGAGGACGATGATGATGGCAATGAAGAGCATCAACTTCAGCCCCGTAGTAGACGCAATCCCGATCGGTCTCGTCATCCACCGGGGTGTGGTACCGGTGGACATAAGCATCATTAGCTTTTTTATTTTAAGTACTTAATAACTTTAGTGGACTATGTTAAAATGCAATGTTTGAATAAATTTTTTATTTTTATTTTGTCTCTAACATTGCAAGCAAATCAGAGGACCAAAAAAGAAAGTTGTTTAGTTTCTTCTATCCTTCATTTTTATTATAGTCAATCGATTATCCAAATTAATTGGTACAATATAAGATCGAGAACTGAATAATCTAAATTTAGCAATTGTTAAACTAATCGATTATAACAATTTAAAAGAAAATTGTTTTTTGACTTAATCGATTATATTAGATCTTTCAAAAATAATTTAAAGTCCAAACAAACTTGAACAACATAACATAACATTAATAATATTTCCAAATACAAATATTGGAAATCACATAGGCATTGACACGAACTTTGGTTCATTTGGATAGTTTTATCTGGAATGTCCTTCAGCCCTACATATGGTACATCTCTTTCGTAGTCCATTCTCTCTATCATGAAGATCCATACTGGTATAGATGTGAGTCGATCTAGGTCGGCCATTTGGAGATCTATGGAGTGTAGGACCAGGTAACCATTTTTCATGCTCTACCGATGGCCAATAAATTGAATTTGCAATCGATGGGAACTCACTTCTGTAAATATTGATAATCCTGTAGAGATCGAAGCATTCATCAACAAAAGTACACGGGTCAATCCCTACATTCATACACGCTGCAACTGCGTGAATACATGGATATCGCCATGCCTGGAATGCTCCACAATCACACCACCTATGTCTGAAATCGACTCGAAATACATTTGAGTGCGCTGCTTCGTTGTTGCGTATGGCACCAACAACATCAAATTTCTGATTAGTTCGGTCGAAGCTATGAACCTTTAGCGACGTTGCTTCCGTCATGTTCTCTTTCATTTTCGTCACAAGATTTGGAGCCCAACTTTGCCCCCTATTTAAAAAGGCCTCAATTTCTTTCCCTTTAACTACCCAAACTTTCGCCAACCTATAGTACGTCTCTTTCACTAGGCTTGCTATCGGTAGTTGACACGATCTTTTTAGTACTCCATTTATGCACTCCACAAGGTTGGTAATCATTTGCCCGTTTTGTCTACCACCTTCATCATATGATTAGGCCCATCTTTCCCTCTCGATTTCGTTTGCCCAACTCCAAACCTGCTCGATGTACTTCATTAAATTCGCCATCTTCCTCTCAAATGTGG
Source organism: Hibiscus mutabilis (assembly GCA_019671005.1). Lineage (NCBI taxonomy): Eukaryota > Viridiplantae > Streptophyta > Magnoliopsida > Malvales > Malvaceae > Hibiscus > Hibiscus mutabilis. The sequence continues at coordinate 2,188,187 of CM033715.1, read as the reverse complement.
TTGCGTTAGTAGATATCACGTGTCATAATATTATTAGTATCGACACAAATAAAAAAAACATAAATAAATAAATAAATAAATGTATATGCAAATTATGGAAAATTTAGTTTGAAAAGAATGTTTACCCATGCTTACAATCTCACTGCGAAGATATTTATTTTTAAACCGTTCATAGCTGTTCTTACCAATATGACGATTATAGTATGCAGGGTATGCGTACGACGGTGTCCAATGACTTCTGTCTCGATTAATTTCTACTTTGATACCTGTCCCTCGATCAGATATAATACATAACTCATATTCTTGGACGACATACTCATGTAAATTCGTCAAAAAGAAATTCCAAGCGTTCGTCGTCTCCTACTCAACAATTGCGAATGCAATCGGGAAGACGTTGTTGTCACCATCTTGCGCAACAACAACCAACAGTATATGAGAGTATCTCCCGTACAACCATGTACATCGACTTGGATCATACGTTTGCAATAGGGAAAGCCTTCGATGGCAAGCTTGAACGCCCAGAAAAGTCGATGAAAAAATTTATAGCCTTCAACAATTTGTCATTCTCGGTCGTACGCATCCTTGGTTTGATACCTCACTATGGTGCCCAGGATAAAGTGTGTCAGTCTTACTAATAAAGCCAGTAGCTCGTTGTACGAATCATCGTAATCACCGTACACCAAGTCCATTGCCTTATCCCTTGCATGCTACGCCTTCTTGTATTTTATTTGGTATTCAAATTGTTACACAATACTTGCTTGAATCGTTGAAACTGGAACCCGTGGATTTGCTTCAACCAACTTCATTATGTGATGGCTTATTACACTAGAGTCTAATTTTCGATGGTCTTGGTCGATTGAAGTTCGTAAGCATGTGTGAACACCATTATACTTTGTGACCTTCCAACAATTTGACCTCTACCGCTTCGTCAATCGGATCTTCCAATTGCACATTTGTCTGTATTTCACACATTTGGCAAAGAAAGTCCTCTGGCTGGATTCTGCGACAATGTAGTCCACGTGGTTCTTGATGTTGTACTCTTTCACTACCAATATAGCTTCATTATTGTCATCAATTTGAAGCTTAACATATAATTCACCGTGCTTACTCGAGGTTAATCAGGGCAAATCCGGGAATTCAGGCGCCTTCATTGCATCGAAATCCACTGAACTCATGTGAGAAAGAGGTCCATAGAATGTAATATCGCCCCCGGTCGAAACGAATTCTCCAACACCAAAACCAGGGGCTGCACTAACGTCATCAGGGAACAAATCGTGATCCTCAATATCTTCATCTTCGCTAGAATCGTCAAGTGTTTCTCCTCATCGACCGTGTAAGAGTTCCACATCAGTTTCAATAGTATGATCAACACACAACCCGTGAGATGAAGCATATGTTGAAGGCCCAGCTTGATGAAATGCATTTGATGTCCCACTTGCCAACATTGTAATAAAACTGCCTCCGGGCATATCAATCTCATCACCAAAATTCAATTGAGCTAATTCTCCAACTACGTTTCTAGATGGGTCGGGAACATCACGCACCTCGGCAAATAACTCGATATATCGAATCCCCATAGAATCATGCTCTGCGATCATCATTGCAACATCGTCATCATCTTGGAGAGTGATTGCACAATATCTGACTGGATTGTCAAATGTCATCCATCGGTAACGTAAACCATGAATCTATTTTCTATTTTTTTGTGATATTTCCCCCTTCATTTTTCGAAGCCTGATTTCCTTCTCGAATCTTATCTTTGTACTTCTTTCAGAATCAAATACAACACCGACATCAGTTTTCACCATTTGTCCATTGTAATGAACAATCGCCATAAATTTGTTGTTGCTCATTTTCTCAGCATGATCGAAATAAACATACTAAATTAAAATGCTCATAATAAAATAAAAAATAACTTCGGTTACTAACATCATGGACTAGTTTTTTTTTAATATACATCTTTTAATAAATATATTATATTAATTTTCTAAAATATATAGTTTGAATATATTTTCTAATAATATACTTATCCTATCAAAATGAACATAATAGCTTTTTCTAACATAGTAAATCAACTTTACAAATAAATTTTAAAAATATCCAAATCCAATCCAAATTCAAACTATCTCAAATTATAAACTACATGAAAAAAATTAAAAATATATGAAACATACAAAATAACAAAATAAAATTACGAAACTAAAAAAATTACCAAACTCAAAAAAATTCGAATATACTTACAAAATAATAACAAACTAAAATTATCAAACTAAAAAAAACTAAACTCTAAAAAAATTCGAATCTACTTACAATCTTTTCTCCACTATTTTCTTTATCTTATTCTTCTTCTATTTCTTCAATCTTAACTTCCTTTCAACCTTAACTTAACTATTTAACAAAAAAATTAATTTTTTATCCCTTATACTACCCCAATCTCTGCCTAACTAACGACTATAAATTTTTAACCTCTACCCCTATACATCTTAAAATACCATAAACCCATCACCATTCAAAAATCACATCCATCACTCCCAAAAATTGAATCTGCTACCAACTCTTCTCCAAAAATAAATTGTTAACCCATCTTAAATCTATGTTCGAATCATAACCTATTTTTTATGCATAAACCTATACATATATTCGAATCAGAACATATGCATAACCCGTTTTTATGGATATTTTAAATAAAAATGAGCATTCTTATTATATTTACTTTTTAATATTTGATTTGAAAAGTAAATAATTTGTCTATTAATTTAATTTTAATGTTTCATCAAAATAACCATAAAAACAATAATAGCATCCGAATAATATATATATATATATATTAAAACCAATATTATGACTTGTGAAGGAATTATTATTACGAAATATTTAAATATTAAGATTTAAAATCTGAACTACCCTATATATATATATATATATATATTATCCAATACCTAAATATATATTATACTTATTTTTATAAACAAAATTATCAAGTCATATGTTTTACTTTTAATAATTTTAAATTTATAAAAGTAAAAATAATTCAAAATAATTTATTTTACTTAGATGGAAATCCCATGCATTTGGCCCAGAAAGTAAACTAGAGATTTAATAATGAAAACCCAAAATACATGTGATAGAGAAAAAAAAGTCCTATTTTTTTGTTGGTATGAAAATGACTCGACGACCTTATAGAAAAAAAAGAAAAAAAATTGAGAACAACTTGATAATCATCTAAACTATACCAATAAAAAATCTTTTCACTAATTATCAGTCGATCTAACGAAATGAATAACAAAATTCTTTAAAGTCAGAAGATTAAATTTTAGATCTGAAATATAACCGAGACAACTGATTAATTTTGCTCTAATTTTTTTAAAAGCTTAAAATTTTAACTTTGTAAAATATATATTTTAAAATCTGTTGAAAAATATTTTTAATATAAAAAATTAGTTGTTCTGAATTACTTTTGATCATAAAATATTTTCAAAACCACAAAACAAAACCTTAATGATCAATTGATTGGAGATTAACAATTATAAAAAAATCCAAAATATATGGAGAAAAGGAAAGTCATAAATTTGTGTTGCTAAGAAAAAGACTTTGGTAACCTTTGAAGAAAAAAGAAAATGCAAAATGAAAAGGACTTGATTAGCATCCAAATCCCATCAATCAAAATTCAAAATAAATAAATCCTTCCTATCTGCATTTACAACTTCTAATCGATACCATCCACCGGATCGGTGCCACGTAGCAATGGCCAAACATATTTTTTACGTTTCGTTTTCTCCTTTACATTGGTTCATGATTGCCCAACGTTTCTCACGCGCCCTTTCGTGGCACGTTAAATGATTTCATGACTAAACTTTTTCGCAACTGACAAAACCCTCATGTGACGCAGCCGTCCACCTGTCCTCTTAACCCTAATTATTTTATTCTTTTAGGATAAATTACTTCACAAGTCATTGAATTATAGGTTTAGTAACAACCATGCTAATATTCTTTTAAAAGTAATAATTCAGTCACTCAACTATATGTTTAAGAACAAACCTGTTTTTTTTATTATTTTAAAAGTAATAATTCAGTCACTCAGTTATAAGTTTGGGAACAAGTAAAACACTCAATTAAAATTTTATGACAAATAAGCTACTCTATCATTTAAATTGAAACAAACACTTGATAGAATAGCAATTTTAGTCTCTAAAACTTTCCACAGTTCAAAATGATTCAATAAAACTAACCCTTTATATTTAAAAATTTCATTAATAAAGCGATTGTCTACTAGCAAACAAGAGTCAACTTCATTAGTCTGTCAACTATTTAGTAGTGAAGTGACTATGTCTGTCAAACTATCACATATGTTGATTATCAGACTGATGAAAAATAACATAGAATCTGGTAAGTGTTGCAGGGCGTGACAAGATGGTGCAATTTATTGAATTATTTCGAATTAAGGCCAAATTAATAAAATGCATATTTTTTGAGACTAAAATTATTATTATACCAATATTTTATTTCAAATTTATTTACAAAATAACATTTTTGTCACAAAAATTTTAATTGAGTGACATATTTGCTCTCAAACTTATAATTAACTGGATGAATTTTTATTGTTAAAGGAAGAGTGACTTGTTTGTTACTAAACCTGTAACAAAGTGACTTGTGATGTAATTTACCCTAATATATATATATATATATATTTTGCATTTTATTACGTTGTCAACAGAGGATGCGCAAAGATAAATACCCCTTGATGTTGGAGTAGAAAAGAAGAACAAACAGTGGTGGTGGCGTGCATCTTCGTCTCAACTAAGGAGGAAGAAGAAGAAGAAGAAGAAGAAGTTTGATTTTGGAGGCTTACTTTCCATATATCAGAACTGGCAAACGAGAATTCGACGGACAAGTTAGATCTTCTTCCATCACTCTTTTCATTTCGATTTATGTTCAATTGTTTGCTCGCATTTTATAACCACTTGATTTCTTCAACTGTTGTTTTTAGATGGATTATGAAACGGCTGGTGTATATACTCTGGATGAAGCCCTCGAAACTGTGGGGTTCGGCAGATTCCAAGCCTTTGTGCTCGGATACGCTGGGCTAGGATGGTTTGCTGAAGCAATGGAGATTATGATTCTTTCCTTCATAGGACAAGCTGTTAAGTCCGAGTGGCAACTTTCCTCTACTCAGGAGAGTTTATTAAGCACCATCGTGTTCACCGGAATGCTCGTCGGAGCCTATACCTGGGGTATTTTGTCGGATAACTACGGCAGGAGGTATGCTCGTTACTTCCCTTTCATTTATAGTATAATTAATAGTCTGTTCCGATCAGGGATGGACCGAGGAGTTGTTGAGAAGGGCTGTTGTGATATAGTTTAGATATTTTTTTTTTGTATTTTCTATTGATGATCTAATTTCAGTCACACCTTCTATATTTTTATTTTAGTTTTCTAATAATTTAGACCCTGAATAAAATCTTGAGTTGGTCCTTATTTCGATCAGGGATGGACCGATGAGATGCTATGGGGATAGTCCCATCCTAAAAATTTTAAATTTTCATTTTTTTTTTTGATAATTTGATTTTGCACTTTTAAAATTTTGATAATTTGATGTCGACATCAAATCCTGCTTCCATCCTTGATTTCAATTGTGAACCATTGGTGCTGTTTGACTTTTGATTTGGTTGTTTTTTTTTTTTTTTTGCTTCTATCAGGAAAGGGTTTCTTGTTATATCTATGGTGACCTTTGGAGCTGGATTCTTGAGCACCTTCTCTCCAAACTATTTATCACTTGTTGCTCTTCGGGGTTTGGTTGGTTTTGGCCTTGGTGGTTCATCTGTGTTCTTATCCTGGTTTCTGGAGTTTGTCCCTGCTTCTAATAGAGGCATGTGGATGGTTGTGTTTTCGACTTTCTGGACATTTGGATCCATTTTTGAGGCTACTCTGGCATGGGTATGTATATTCCCTATAACCCCATTTATGGTTATCTTTATCATATTTACAAACTGATGGCTTAGAGCTTGAATCTCACATATTTATGAACTGAAACAAGAACAAGAAAAGGGACATGGAAGTATAGGCCTCGGATGTTAAGTTCTTAACATAAGCTACCCTTTTGGTTCTTTAGTTTTTGACTTGTTTGTGTCCTGTACATAACCAGAAAAATAAATAAAATAAAAGGACAATTCAGCTCTACTTACAAGCCGGGGAAAGAAAATTAAATTATACAGTCCATTAGCAACTTCTTTGTTGAAGAGATTGAAGGTAAGTTGGACTTTTTTTGATGATATCATGCTAAATTATAGTTGTCGGGATGCATTTTGCAGTACAATGAAGCAAACATCTTGTATGAGTTTAACTAACTACTAAGTTGCGATTGCGGTGGCATGTGCCATCTGTAGCCATTATCGTTTAATGACGAAAACAGAGTACGGGTATAACCGGATGATGCCCAAGGCAAATGAGCTTGTCTCTGTGTAAGAGAGCTCTTAAAATGGATTCTCTTGTCATAATGAAATAAGTTCTTTGTCATTAAAAGGGTTGTGTCTTGGCAAAGATTACATTCTTTACCTTGTCATCTCTTTAGATTTTGCAGACAAAGGCTTCTTAACTGAAAGTAAGAGGCACCATCAATATGATTAATTTGGTAAATTCCTCTCCTCTTTGCAACTTGGTGCAGTACTTTTTGATGCTAGAGTGTTATTCGCTATTAAAATACCTCATCAGCTCTATAAACGTAGAAACATAACCGAGAATCGGAAATTTCTTGGATATTGAACTTAAGTATTGCTGGCTAGCCGCTCAAACTTTAAATGTCTATGGATGTTTGAAATATATGGATTTCGAATATGGAACTTATCTGAGAATTGTAAATTTTCTTGAATATTGAATTTAAGTGTAGCTAGCTAGCTAGCTGCTCAAACTTCACCTGTTAAGTTTGAGTTTATGTTCAAGGAGCTATGGGCGTTTGAAAAAAAAAATGTGGATTTCATATTAATGGAACGATATGAATTGTTTGACACAAATTTTATCTTCAAGTGTCAGAATGATTTCATGTCCTTTCTATTGCAGATTGTCATGCCCAGATTAGACTGGAGGTGGGTACTTGCGTTTTCATCTGTGCCATCTTTTGCCCTGCTGATTTTGTTTGGTGTTGCACCCGAGTCTCCGAGATACCTATGCATGAAAGGTAAAACAAGTGATGCACTTCGAATTCTGGAGAAGGTAGCTTCAGTGAACCAAACAAAACTTCCTCCTGGTGTCCTAGTTTCCGGTAAATCAAGAGACAAGGATGAAGAGTCTGCTCCAGCTCCATCAGAGACGACTCCGTTACTTCCCTCACTGAGTGAAAATTCCAAGCAATCGATATCAGGCTTCTCATCGTTTTTTATGCTCTTCTCATCGAAACTAATTAAAACGACGCTGCTCCTGTGGGTATTATTCTTCGGAGACTCATTTTCATATTATGGTATCATACTGCTTACTTCAAAGCTAAGTAGCAATCAAAGCGGATGTTTCCAATCTCTTCAAAGCACTAGAAATCTCCAGGGTGCTGACCTCTATGCAAATGCATTCATCACCAGTATGGCAGGTATTATGTCTCATTCCTCATTTGCTTCTTTACACCCTCTTTTTTGAAACAAAATCTGACGTCAGTTTATGTTGCAGAGCTTCCGGGGCTTTTCTTGTCAGCAATATTGGTCGATAGGGTTGGGCGCAAGCAGTCCATGGCATTTATGTTTGGCTTAGCATTCATTTTCCTTCTTCCACTGCTAACCCATCAGCCTTCCATTTTAACCACTTGCTTACTATTTGGAGCTCGAATGAATGCAATGGGAACCTTTACGGTTGCATCTATATATTCCCCTGAGGTAAGCCATTTCAGTGACTGATTGTAGGAGCTGATTGCCAATGTCTTTTTCACATCACTAAAGCTGCTGTTTTTTTCTTTCTTTCTGTAGTTATATCCAACCTCGGTGCGGACAACGGGCGCGGGTGTTGCAAGTGCAGTAGGAAGAATTGGTGGCATGGTATGTCCTCTTGTTGCGGTCGGATTGGTGAATGCATGCCATCAAACGGCCGCCGTCGCTCTGTTTTTGGTTGCCATAGTTGTTTCGGTGGTTTGCATCCAACTCTTCCCCTACGATACCAAGGGAAGGGAACTTAGTGATGATACCAGTTGATATGAAGTAAATTGGTTTCTTAAGACAAATACTGTGATGTCCATAATTTAAGGGAAATAAGTTGTGTTCTCTAGTCTCCACCTGTATTGATATTTGTAATTTACAATTATATAATTAAATATATGAAATGTTATGCTTTTGTGTAATGAACATGATTGCTTCAAAATTTTGGATGATTTATGAGAACAGATTTGATTAGTAATGAAAAGTTTGAAATGTTTTATGACTTTTTTGGTTGGATTGAAATATTTTGATTGAGTTTCTTACGAGAGTTTAAGAGAAAGTATAAAGGAAATTTTGTAAAAAAAAATTATAACAATCAAATAAGTTAAATGATGATGAATTGATAAAAGAATAAATCGAAATTGATAATCATAGATGCTTTTGGATTTCACATATAACACTCGTTACCTAGATTTGTTACTGTCCTGAGTAATGAGCGTTAGATTTAGTGATATCAAAACGTAAATCGATTTTATGATCAGATCGAAAGAAACATAATAAAAGACGAATGCTCATATCATTTCAAAAAATAAAAACGAGAATCGACACTAATATAAAACCACTTTATGAACGAGATTAGATCGAAAAATGTGTGATACTCTCATTGAAATGTAGAAAAGAAAGATATATAACTAAAATTAGCTGATATATTATGAAATTAGTGGTTATAGTCTTATAGAGATAAATATGTGTACCAATTTTGAGTTGTCATAGAATTGAAGAGTAGTGTTCTCAATACCGAAAAATTATCAAAGAAGTCCTTTTAGTGAACGTTAAAAGGCACGTCTGTTTGATTTTCTTAGTCATCGAAAAACAAAAAGCGTCCATAAAAAAGGTAGAATCGAAGGGTTGTTTCGTGCTTTTGGTTCGATTTTAAGGGACGATAAGGGCAATTCGGGATTTTTTTGTCACCAACAGACAGTGGCGGGCATATATGTGCACTGGCCGACATGACAAGAAACCTCTCAGGTTTAGGTTATAGAATGAGTCTAGTAGAGGGAAAAAGAAAGTTTTTTATTTTTTTCGAAATGTTATAAATGAATATCTTGATTGAAGTATCGGGTTTGTATCCTCAAGGATCAAACTTGGGTCACCCCGTGACAGGCAAGAATACTCACCACAATACTACAACGACCTTGTTGTTGTTTGGCTTCTTGGTTTCATATATAGATATCTACTAATACTTGCAGGGTACCACTCACTATTTCAAGTGGTTTTTTTAATAAATTACATGCTCATTTTATGGTTCATGTTTGGAATTCACGGCTCTCCCTCCTACAATATCTTTTCTAATATTCTAAATTAATAAGGGTTTAATTTATTGTTCCTTTTGAGTTATGACTAAATTATTTGAATGTGTAAACGTGGAAGACTAAATGTGCTATTATACAAAATATTGTAACAGTCACGTCACCCTTTTAACAATTGTTAACGGGTCAGTGGCCAAATTGAAACAAAACTAAAAGTTTAATGGTAGCATTGAAACAATTGGAAGTTTGGTTATCAAATTGAATAATTGATCAAAGTTTAGTAACCATTTGTGAACCTTACCCATAAATTAAAGTGAATGTATGAATTATTATAGTAATAAAAGTTTAATAATTTTTTGATTAATAAATAAAAGAAAATCTGAAAAAATAATATAAAAATTATTTTTTAAGATTTTATTCTAAAATGTGTTTCAATCCTTAAGATTTCAAAACTAATTAAAACAGATAATGAAATATTGCGGTACATATAAATAGTGGTACATTACGGTACATGCCATTGTAGAATTATCTATAAAATAAATACTATTTTAGGTCCTTTACTACACTGAAATTTTAGATTTAATATTTTATTTTCATTTACCTTCATTTGGCGCTCTAATTTGACAATGTTATTAATAATTTCACATTTATAATAATTTTAGATTTAATAACTTCTTTTAAGAGCATTCATGGGCATTATGTTGATATGCAAATTTATTATGGTTTGAATATAGTTAATAATAATAATAATAATAATAATAATAATAATAAATGTGTACATGATCATTTTAACCACAGTAATTAAGTTTAAGGGGTAAGTTTGTCTTTGAAGTAAACCCAAATTAATAATATTATCCCTACTTTTTAATTGCATTAATTGTAAACTTGAAGTAATTTAAATGCATAAATTTTGTCTTCAGAGTAAACTTAAATCACTAAAATTAAATGATCTCAAGAGAAAAAATAATTTAATTAAACGACTTCGAGGGTAAAATTGATGCAATTAAAAATGAGGGATAAAATTACTGATTTGGGTTTACTTTAGGGCAAACTCACCCCATAAGCCCAATAATTATCAATATCAATTTTGACCTACTCTTAACATTGTAAAAATAGAAGATTAGGTTATATCAAATTAAAGTAAAGAATTTAAACTATGAAATTTCATGTAATAAGAGGACTAAAGCTATAATTGGGCATGAATAAATTATTTTGGTTTAATACACATTTTACCCCTTGAACTATACCGTTTTTCCTACTTTGCACTTCAATTTTTTTTTCTTACTTCCTCTATCATAGGTTTTTAACCAAAAGTTTTTCAAAAAGTTACAACCAATGAAAACACGCCACGTGGAGCTTCTTTACGAAATATATATACATATGTTTGAGATTTATGTAGGAAATCTCATAGACCTACTTGTACCGCAACCTATGTGAGCAACAGATCTTTTGTCACCATGATCAGCAATCAGTATGCAAAATGCATATGTGTGAAATTTAATGGTTTTGTTACTGTACACCATAAGGCAATTTGATGGGCCACAGTGTATATCTTTCTCTGAAAATTATGACCTACCTCACTAGTAGAAGCCATGAAACTCATCAGACAAGAAATTGATCCTTTATGATCCCCTGTGTATCTTCTTACAAGCTGCCAGAAACAAAATGAATTCCATAAAAAGAAGAATGACAATTTCATAATAAAAATCTACTAGAAAATAAACAAGAAACGGTTAAGTGGTTGATTAGTAGCGAATGTGACAAAAAAGAAAGAAAAAAAAAAACAAACCTTCCATGTCATCATTGAAAGAACCCTAAAAACACCATCGGATCCACCAAAAGCAACAAGAGGACTGTCACAGAAAAAAGGATACCAGCTAACTAATCAGAGTGTAATGGTATATTGTGATTTGTAAAAGAAATTTAACATTAACAAGATCATACGTATAGTTTGCAATCTATGCCTAACAATAAAAGCAGATACAAAAGCTACTTAAAAAGCCTTAATAATTTGATGATAAAAGAATGGAAGTAATCAGAAGTTGAAGAAAGGCAGTAACAGAACCAAAAAATGGGAACACAGGGTTGGCAGACAAATGAAATCAAAATGCTTTGCAGGTGAGCTTAGAATATATAAAATTAAATTATTAGTAAGTAAATTCAGTACCACAAGATGTCAAGGTGTAGTTGGTTATCACGTCAGTGTATGACACTGAATGTCTCCGGTTCAAGTCCGGGCGATGCCATTTCTTTTGTTTTTTTGTTCTTTTTCCATCTGGGAAGGAAAAGATTAAAACTGCGCCGTTGCCGGGGATCGAACCCGGGTCACCCGCGTGACAGGCGGGAATACTCACCACTATACTACAACGACCACGTTGATGCTTGGCTTATTGGTTTTAGATATAAAGATTAATTAATACCTGCAGACATGTTTTGGTGGTTATGATTTCTAGCAAATTAGATTAATTAACTTAGTTTAATTATTGTTTAACTATTATCTTCAAACTAAAATTACTTACGTGTAAAATGAAAATGGTAAATTACTCATTTCTCACGGCTACTTTATTTTATTCACTAACATTTTTATTAGCGTAAACTACATGGTTGGACACTTTTGTTTTTTTTTTTTAACCAAACACTAGATTATATTAAAATAATAAGAAGAAATACACATACAAGCATACCTTAAAATACAAAAATAAACGTAAAAAAACAAAGAGTACGCAACCGTGAATAGCAAACTCAAATCTTCTCATAAAATCTTCATTAGTTAGTACTCTTTAAATCTAACACCATAGCCAAAATTTGGAGTGCTCATTGGAAGAGTACAGATTATTGAATTACTCCAACCAACAAAAAGAAGAAGAAAACGTCTTGGTTAACTCCAATAATAACCACCCCACGCAATATTGTGCAGCAAAATTAAACTGTTACATGCACCAGGTTGTAAACGTCTTCAATATCAGCATACCATAGAGGCATACAAAGAGCGTGTCATAACGGCAGACGAAGAACAGACAAAAAATAGCCGACAAAAACCGAAAAGTTAAAACAAAAAAAGAAATAAAAGTAAGAAACAAAGAAATAAAAAGCAATAATCGCCGGTAGAAGGCCAAAACTGCCACCATTGGCTTGAATGCACTAAAAAATTACTTAGAAACTCCCAACCAAATATGATAACAGATGCAGAAAAAAAATGTGAGAGTGAATTTTTTTTAAAACATAAACTTTTTTTTGAACTGGTTGGACACTTATGTTTTATAAGTGTATTTTTGTTACTAAATTTAAAAAAATAATGTTGATATACACCATTACTATGGATCAAACCCAGGTCACCAACACGATAAATGAGAATACTAACCACTATACTACAATAACCATGTTGATATTTTGCTTATTGGTTTTATATATATTAATAATTAATAATATTGGATAAAGCCTAAGGGTCCCTAGAGTCATGGTAACAACTAACATGATATAGCAAATCATCACTGAACTAAAACAAACACGTCTATATCAACCCTGGCCTTAGGTGAACCATACACAATCACATTTCCCTCTGGATCGGAGTATCAGCACAAACAAGCTGTTTAGAAGGGAAGGAATATTTTGCACATATCATCAACGTTTCAATCCTTCCTTTTTTTTCCATATACTAATTACTCTTAGGATTTTGCTATTTAAAACAAATTTAGATTATCAAATTGTTTGTTTGGTGTATATATATTATGATGTAAATATGAAATATGGCAGGTTTAAATATGAAGGTGTTGTGGTGTAGTTGGTTATCATGTCAATTTAACACATTGAAGGTCTATGGTTTGAGTTTGGGCGACCTCATTTATTTTGTTTTTTGTTCTTTTTCCTTCTCTACAAGGAGTGAGGGAAGAAAAAAATTAAGAAAAAAATTAACTTTGTTTATAAACAGCCACATCACCCTTTTAACAATTGTTAACGGGTTAATGACCAAATTGAAACAAAACAAAAAATTTAATGGTAATATCAAAGCAATTGGAAGTTTGATTACTAAATTGAATAATTGATCAAAGTTGAGTGACTATTTGTGAATTTTACCCATAAATTAAAGTGAACGTAGAATTATTATAGTAATAAAAGTTTAATAATTTTTTTAATTAAAAAATAAAAGAAAATATGAAAAATTAATATAAAAATTAGTTTTTAAGAATTTATTCTAAAATGAGATAATAACACTTTTAGTCCTTAGGATTTTAAAACTAATTAAAACAGTTAATGGTACATTGCGGTACATATGAGTAGTGATACATTACGGTACATGTCATTTACTGTAAAATTATCCTTATTTTTTTGAATGAAAAGGGGAGGTGTGAGCTATTACATTAAGACCTGACTAAACGAATATAAAGAGGACCAACAGAATCCCTATATAATAAATTTAGAAGACCTGGGGAGGCACCTCAAGGACCCAAATGGAACCGTTGGGATCTGGATTGGACTTGGCCATAAAGTCGGCAACCATATTTGCCTCGCGAAATATCTGTGTGAATTCAACCATCCAAGTATTATTAAGAAGGGAAAAAAATAGATCTAACCAAGGCGTGGGGATTGTCGGAGGATCTTTGATTCAATAAGTCAAAGGCGTCGGCACTATCGGTTTGAACCACAACACTCTCAAAATCATAATTCCGTGCTAGCTTTAAACCTTCAAATATTCCCAAAAGCTCTGCTTGGAGAACATCCGTTCGTCCAATATGTTTGGAGAAGCAACCAAGGAAATCACCGGCCTCGTTACGGAAAGCGCCTCTAATAGAACTAGCTCCCGAGATAGAAGAGACCGAAGTGTCAGTATTGCGGCAGATCCAACCGGGCGGCAGAGGTTTCCATTGGACGTGATCAGGCAGTACTAGATGGTCAGTAGACTGTGTCGAGGAAGGGGACTTATACAACTTCTCCCAGTGAACACTAACATAGAGTAGCGAAGAGGCATCTATAAGCATACCCTGAAAAATCGCGGCATTGCGTCGCTTCCAACTTGTTAGAAGAGAAACTCGATTTTAACTTCCTAATTGTCTTAACAATTAAGTAATGGAAAAAGGCGGCAAAGTTGGTAGAATGCTTGGAAGCTACATGAAAAGATTAGTGGCATGGTTATGAAAACAAAGCAAAACCTCGCAGCAAATAAAGTTTGGTGGCACATTGAAGTATGAAATTTAAAACAAATTTAGATTATCAAATTGTTTGTTTGGTGTATATATATGTTTTATGATGTAAATATGAAATATGGCAGGTTTAGACATGAAGTTGTTGTGGTGCAGTTGATTATCATTTCAATTTAACAAATTGAAGGTCTTTGGTTTCTGTCCGGGCGACTTCATTTTTTTTGTTTTTTGTTTTTTTTTTCTTCTCTACAAGAGGAGCGAGAGGGAAGAAGAAAAATTAATTATCCCATTGCTGGGGTTTGAACCCAGATTATTCGTGTGACAGGGAAGAATACTCAACACTATACCACAATAACTTTATTTTTGAATAATTTATTGGTATTTTATATATAGATATTTAACGCTACCTGCAATTTACGTTATTTAATATTTATTGATTATGATTTCCTGCAATTAGATTAATGATATAAATAAATAATTGCGCATGAAAGTAGTTTAACTTTATTTAACTATAAATTACACACCTGAAAAATGAAAATAGTAAATTACTTATTTCTCACAACTTTCAAATTTGTTTTATTTTCTTTACTAACATTTTTATTATTATCCCCCACTACTATTATTTTTTCTAATCAAATTACTATCTTTTTTTTTAACAAAAAAATTATTATCTTTTGTATATACATATAAACATTAAAACTACATGTAAACTTTGACCAAATTTATAATGTGATACGGTGCTCCTGCAACTTTTAATTCGATTTAATTTTAGAGTAAAACTTTGATATATAATCTGTGTGAAACTAATTTTACACAAGTTTGTGTTTTTACCTTATAAAACACAATTTTTAAATTCTTAACCCTAATACCCTAAACCCTAAATTCTAAACACTAACCTTAAATTCTAAACCCCTAAACTTTTAACCCTAAACTAAACTCTTAACCCTAAATTTGAAAAGCACGTGTAAACGTTTGTTTACACGGACTGTGTATCAAACTTTTTCTCTTAATTTTATGCATAAAACTTTTATTTTTGTTCAATTGCATATATGAAAATTTGATTTTTAATTCAATTATATACGATTTAAAAAAATAAATACATCCATTTATTTTTTGTATTGAATAAAATTTAAATATTTTTGTATGCAATGTGTAAATTAAAATGGTTCTAAAGCGATAAATATTTTTGTTCAATTGCATATATGAAAATTTGATTTTTAATTTAATTATATACGATTTGAAAAAAAATAAGCACATCCATTTATTTTTCGAATTGAATAAATTTAAATATTTTTATATGCAATGTGTAAACTAAAATAGTTCTAAACCGATAACAATTTTAGTGATTCGTGAAATTTGAATCAAATCAAATTTCATGTATAAAATTTCACAAAACTAAAGTTCCATGTATAACATTCCACATATTACTAAAGTTCACAGGTAGTTCTGATAAATTTCCCTTTTTATCCCTATAAACATTTTCTTGTCATTAATGTTCATTTTACAATTCATATTTAGGGTTTGAAATTACATTTTTCAATAATGTTTAGTCTATTTTCAACGTAATTAGTTTAAGTGGTGAGCAGCTTAGTTTAATGTTTTGCGTATGTAAAAAATTTATACTAAAAGACTCACTCACCAAATTAAGTGTGCGACACGGATTGATTTAAATTAATCATGATAAAATCTTAAGAAACTAAGAGAATAATAAAAGTAATATTTAATCTATTTATAGAGTTTGTGATTGCCCCTCTCAAAAATATCATAAGAATGAACAAATAAAAGTGTAATCTATAAATAGTAATCACTCAATTATGGACAGTCATCCAATTATTAAAAATCAACGCTTAACGATCGAGTGATCCAATTGTAATTTTATTCATAATTGAGTAACCACCGTTGTAGTTTAACCTTTTATTTGTTCGTTCCTGCTCTTTATCCCTGTTCTTATCCAAATCTCCCTCCCTCGCTCGTTTTGCTTTGCTTTCTCAGTACAGAGAGCAGGTATGACAGTATTGTTCATCAGTTTAATAATAAGCGAATTATAATTATGGATACGTTTTTGCTGATTTTTCATTTTGTTTGTTGAAAATTGAAAATGCAGACAATCAGGAATCTGGAATGGGTATGGCAATTACAGCAACGGCCATGACTACGAAATTGCAGCTTAATGCTGCTCTCAATCATAATCAGACTTGGTTTTTGGGAATTCCCTTGAGGCTGTCAATGCCAAATCCTCGCCCATCTTTACCCGCTCGTTTCCTCACTGTTGAAGCCAAAGCTCGCACCAGAACTGAAGATCGCCATGCCCGCCATTCTCGAATCAGAAAGAAGGTTAAGCTAATCCCATTTCTTAGAACAATTATCAACTACTGTTTGCCTTTCGAATTTACTCATTTATTGATGATGGTATTTCCCTTTTAGCTTTGGAAACAACCGGGGTTTGATAATTTTATCCATACCAAGGATAAATTGGATTAAGGAGCCCTATTAACTTAAGCTGTGGTGGAACTTCATAAGAGCACGTATGTAAGAAATGATTAGGGTTATGAGTTGTTATTATGTCACGGTTCAAAGATTTAAGTGGTCACCCGCAATTTATTAAAACAAAGCTCTCGATTTAAAAAAAAGTTAAATACTCGTTGACTTGTTGTGTACATAATCATTTTGCTCTCTCATGTGTTTTATACTAATCTCATGTGCTTTATACTAATCTAGTCTAGAACCAATCTTTTGTTTTTCATCACAAGCATTTCCTTAACTCATTTTAGGGCCCTTCTTTTGTTGGGAGTATGTGCGGTCGTTCCTATTGCATGTCCAAATCCATCCTGATGTTACTATAGTGAAATTTACTAGCTTTGGTTCCTAGGGATTTAAGTCCTCAACCGTACAATGTGTCCCCTGTCTTACTACAAAGTGTTTCTTGCTTTTGTAGGTTGAAGGAACACCAGATAGACCGAGACTGTGTGTCTTCCGCTCAACAAGCATCTCTATGTCCAAGTCATTGATGACTCGAAGATGCACACACTTGCTTCTGCTTCAACAATGCAGAAACCAATTTCGGAGGAATTCAACTACTCGTCTGGTCCCACCATTGTGAGTTCATAGATACAAATTATAGTCAGCTGTATCAGTTTGTAGTTTTCCTACCCGGCTTTCGTGCGTTGCTCTGGTTCTGAATGATAGCTAAAGGGGTTTTGATTGGACTTGTTTCTTTTACTTATACAATTCAATTGGTTTCTATAAGCTGTTATGAATGCTCCTTGTTGAGTCTGTAGGAGTATATGTTTCTCCATTCCACATGATCATATACATATGGAATCGTAGGCAAGCTGTGCTAGTAGTTGATTTTTCATCTATCCTTTTGTATTCATTTATTTCTATTCAACCACACTTCATTCTGTTTCTGCGTGGACCTTGACTTATTAGTTGCCCTATTTCCGTTGTTCATGGTTTGAACCACTTCCTCATGTTTGATAAAAGTGGCTAAAAGTTTCAGTATTCTGGTTTCAGGAAGTGGCGAAGAAGGTAGGTGAATCCATCGCAAAATCTTGTTTGGAAAAAGGGATCACAAAGGTGGCCTTTGACAGAGGCGGATATCCGTACCATGGACGCGTACAAGCCCTTGCTGATTCTGCTAGGGAGAATGGCCTTCAATTTTAAACCCGGAGCAGTTAGTCTCCTTGTGAACTTCTTTTTATTGCTTTCGCTTATCGTTTAACGAAACTGCATGAAGAACGCTCTATTTCATCATCATTGTTAGAAATGTAATTTGGTTACTATTTTGCTTCTCTCATCCATTGTTGGTAATGTGATTAAACTTGGGTTAAAAGATCTGAATAGAGAGAAGAGAGACCAAAGAGAATGAGCACGCTCCATCGATAACTAAGAAGCGACAATGTCGTATGATAATTTCGACAAGTTCCGACAGACAATCCCTCTGCCTAAACTTCCTTCTAATACCATTTGAGCTGCAGCACTATATTCTTGACCAACATGATGTAGAGACCCATTAAGGGAACTGCTTCAGGTGGATTTGCATTCCCCCATGAGAGCCTATTCTATAGGTGATAAATTTCTGAGCTCATTTGGTTGTTTTTGAATGTAAATATCTCCTCGTTCATATCAATTCCCTTTTTGGCAAAATCGATTCTTTTCTTTTCTTTGAAAAATAAGAGTTAATTGTATCATCCCAAATTATGATTCTTATTCTAAATTGGATCCTCAAACTATGATCCTCATTCTAAATTGGATCCTCAAACTATGACCTTCATTCTAATTGGTCCCCAAACTTTTGAACATTCTAGTTTCATCCTCAAACTTCACTCTCATTCTAAATTGGTCC
The DNA here is from genome assembly GCA_019671005.1 of Hibiscus mutabilis. Taxonomy (NCBI): domain Eukaryota; kingdom Viridiplantae; phylum Streptophyta; class Magnoliopsida; order Malvales; family Malvaceae; genus Hibiscus; species Hibiscus mutabilis. The sequence goes on along the minus strand of CM033715.1, from coordinate 2,169,286 downwards.
TCAAACTTTTCGAACATTCTAATTTTATCTCTAAATTATCAATATATGGTATTTATAACTTACGTCAATAAAACAGTTGTAAAAATTGTTAATTTTTATGAAACACTGATGTGCATCATGTAATAATATAATTTGATATAAATTATAATTTGATGATGAAATTGAAACATTAAAAAAGTATGAGGATTAATTTAAAATGAGGGTCATAGTTTGAGGATGAAATTGAAACGTTTAAAAGTGTAGGGACCAATTTAGTGTAAAACTTGATTAGAAATGAAGCTACCTTCCTGCAATTCCACTGACAAACCATTTCTTCTGCATAGTTGCATATGATATATATATTTTTTGTAAAATTTGTAATATAAACTCTCTTGGACAAAAGAACTGTTTTATTGGTAAAAACAAGATCTGGTTGCTAGTTAACTCCATTCTGAATCAAAAACTGCAACATGAAGCATATTTCCACAGTAGCAGTAGCATTAACCATTATTAACCATTACAAATGGAGCAGGACTCCTTAAATCCAACTGTGATGTAAAGATGAATCGAGAAGAACACAATTCAGATCACTAGACTATTGCATTAGGATCAGGTTTTGTAGTCAATGTGGGGACGACTCTCCCAACACAATTTTTTCTATTCATGACGTCTATATTCGAACTCCTAGCATTACTTAAGGAATACCTCATCCTGCTAGACCAACCGATTGTTGGTGGTTTTTTAAATTTGTTTTGATATTAAACGGAATTGAAATTAACGACAAAGCTATATTTTTAGATAGTCCTAAATGTGATTAGGATGTAGTATATGTTCATACATTTTCTTTAACCCTTTGATAATGTCAAAAAATTCTCATAATATTTAACTAAACAGTCACTTGAGACCCCTATTATTTTGTTGAAGCACTTTAACCTTCAAAGCTTCATTTTAAGTCAAAATAATCAATAGTAGATAACAACTATTAATCAACACCTTGAGAAAACTTGACAGAATAGCATGTCAACAAAAAATAATTTTATATAATTTTAGGCACATAAAATTAAGAGAATCTATAGTTTAGACATTTATTTTTATATTTTTTATCAACAAATATGATTTTATTAATAGGTGTTTGAAAAAAAATTATTTTTATATTAAGTCTAATAAAAATATTTAAAAAAATTTAAATATGCAATTTATAAAATTTAATTATTTAAAATAAATACAATTACTAGGATCAAAATTTAAAAATTAGAAAAAGAAACTTATTCATTCGAAATTAATCCATTATCTATGGGGTGATTCGAGTTTTACCATCTGTATAAAAGATACGAATAGCCAGCTTGGTCTGTACGGTCCTTTTGCTAGTTTTATTTAGAAAAAAAAAAGAAAAAAAAGGAGAAAAGTTGAAAAACCGTGAGGGAAGGGGGCTGGCAAATTGGAAACCAGCCCGGATCTGAAATTCTGCGTGAAACTCGAAATTGGTGTAGAGATTCCAGATTTGTCGGTCGCATTTGCAAGTTAACAGTAAAGTAGTTGTTTATAACCAGATTAGATTAGATCACATCAGATCGAGGAGAAAAATGCTACGGCTCAGGGCATTTCGAGCCACCCATGAGAAAATTGTGAAGATAGCGGTGCATCCGACACATCCATGGTTGGTGACCGCCGATGCCTCTGATCACGTCTCCGTTTGGAACTGGGAGCATCGCCAGGTCATATACGAGCTCAAAGCCGGTGGGATCGACCAGAGACGTCTTGTTGGTGTAAAATTGGAGAAGCTTGCTGAGGGCGAATCTGGTTTGCTATCTATTTCTTTTTATTTTTTAATCGTCTTTTGTTTTGGGTTTTTTATATGATTTTACGAATTCGCAGATTCCAGAGGGAAACCTACCGAGGCCATCCGCGGAGGGAGGTGATTAGTAACTAGTGGAACCCTCTTTTTCCTTTCTTCAAATACAATTTAACTGTAAAATTGAAATCTTGACCTTTTTCGTTTGATGAATGTTAATAGTGTTAAGCAAGTGAGCTTTTTTGATGATGACGTGCGGTTTTGGCAACTTTGGCGCAATCGTTCTGCAGCTGCCGAGGCTCCTACTGCTGTCAATCATGTTACTTCGGCTTTTGCCTCTCCGGCTCCATCAACTAAAGGACGGCATTTTCTTGTCATCTGCTGTGAAAACAAAGCCATATTTTTGGACTTGGTTACGATGCGCAGCCGTGATGTACCCAAACAAGAGCTTGACAACAAGTCTCTTCTCTGGTGAGTTATCTTTCACTTGGCTCATTTTTGAATCACCTCCATTGCCATATTTTATTTACTTCATATATATTATAGGGAAATGAACTTACTTCTACTTTATGCCACATTCGTTTTCTGACCAGAAATTCTAGAATTGAAGCTTCTTATTCTTTGTTGTATGCTACCTTTAACTGCCAATGCTTTCATCTTTCATATCCTCAGCTCACCTGCAAAGCATTTTGATTTCATTTGTCTGTCAACCCTCTTTCCCATTTTTGGTGCTGTTACTGCCTTTCTTCAACTTCTGATTACTCCCATTCTTTTATCATCAAATTATTAAGCCTTCTTAAGTAGCTTTTGTAGTATCTATAATCCTATTCCATCTGCTTTTATTATTAGGCATAGGTTGCAAACTATACATATGATCTTGTTAATGTTAAATTTCTTCTACCGTCCTTCAACTCATTCTCACAATATACCATTACACTCTGATTAGTTAGCTGGTATCCTTTTTTTCTATTTTTTTCTGTGACAGTATGGAGTTCCTTTCTAGATCGTCTGTCGGTGACAGTCCTCTTGTTGCTTTTGGTGGATCAGATGGTATTATTAGGGTTCTTTCAATGATGACATGGAAGGTTTGTTTTTCTTTTTTGTCACATTCGCTACTAATCAACCACTTAACCGTTTCTTGTTTATTTTCTAGTAGATTTTTATTATGAAATTGTCATTCTTCTTTTTATGGAATTCATTTTATTTCTGGAAGCTGGTAAGAAGATACACAGGGGGTCATAAAGGATCAATTTCTTGTTTGATGAGTTTCATGGCTTCTACTGGTGAGGTAGGTCATAATTTTCAGAGAAAAATCTATGCAATGTCTTCTGGCAATTCTCATTCTTAAAGAATAACAATTTTACCCCACCATGAGCAATGCATGTGAGTCCATTGTGTGTTTATGATGATGTTTACATTTCTGGTCATAGGGTTAATGCCATCTCCGGCCTTGATGTTATTAACTTTTTAATTGAGATCTACAATGTGGCCCATCAAATTTCCTTATGGTGTATAGTAACAAAACCATTAAATTCTGTTAGTTTTACTGGAAATTGTTGCTACTCACGAACAACTTTAAGGTTTCTTTTGTGTACAAAAGTTCATCTTCTATGTTCTTCCTATATTTGATCTTTCACATCAATATTGAGGTTTGTCCTTTCTCGGACATGCACATTTAATACAAGAATGCTCTGTCAGATACATAATGGCAATTGACTGCACGTATAAAATGCAACTGTTGATTTAAACAATCTTGATAGCAGTTGTATTTTCGACGAGATCTTGATAGTAGCCTCGTCTCACATCCCAAAATGAAGTGCCAAGTCCCTAATAGTTCTCTCCAACTTAAGAATGAAAGCAAGGGTAGTTGCATTGCATCATTGGCAATAACTGTCAATGACTTTGCCTCTAGGAATATTTGGATTGATTGTTTCTATATTGTTTTGCCTCTAGTTTCATGTAACTCGGATGTATTTAGGAAAACATATAGTTGTTTGGGCTTTCCAAGTTAAATTTCTAACTCCGATACTTGATTCCATTTTTTTTGCAAAATACTTTTACATAATAGCTAGGACGTATTTGAATACACGCTTGCTCGTATCTTGAAGCTTGGCCTCTTATGATTTTTGATTATTGTAATTCTTTTTCATTGTTTGTTTTATATTTCATTTGCAGGCACTTCTTGTTTCAGGTGCCAATGACGGTCTGCTTATTCTCTGGAGTGCAGACCATGGTCAAGATTCAAGAGAACTTGTACCCAAGCTAAGCTTGAAGGTGCTTATATCTTTAATTCTGGAGAATTTTTCTCCTACATAAAGGCTTATAATCAACACAGTAAACAGTTAATTGATTAATCTCAATTTCAGAATTCGAAAGATTATATTAAAGATAAGCTAAAATGTTAAGAGTGCTATATTTTTACTGAGCAACTTCAATTGCCCACCAATAATAGAAAATAATAAGGTGCTTTCGAGATTGGATCACTTAATATTTTTGTCTACTCTTGTGAAGTATTGCAATGTTTCATGAGTGTGTTGATGTGATTTAAACGGTTCTCTCTTTTATTAAAATTTATTGATATATTTCTTTTTTCATTGTAACCACTTAGCCTTTTAGAACATATTTTGTGCTTTCTTGATGCACCTTCTTTGGGAAATTTTACATCTTGATGGTATCAACTATCAAATAGGCACATGATGGTGGAGTTGTTGCTGTTGAGCTTTCTAGAGTTATTGGGGGCGCCCCCCAGCTAATTACAATTGGAGCAGATAAGACACTGGCTATATGGGACACGGTCTCTTTTAAGGTTTTCAGCTGCCTGTTGTTAAGTTTTAGCAATTATGAATATCTCTTGGTATGACTTTCGAAACAAGGAGTTGGCATATTTTCTCTTTTGATCTTGTTAAGTTCTTTGCTACAGGAATTGAGGCGAATTAAGCCTGTTCCTAAACTTGCATGTCATAGTGTGGCATCTTGGTGTCATCCTCGAGCACCTAACCTTGATATTTTGACTTGCGTCAAAGATTCCTATATATGGTATACTAATTTCTTGGTTCTCGCTCCCAGTAAATACATTTTTATTTTTTATTAGAAAATATTTATAGTTTTTAATACTATTGCTCTTGTTATAGGATATTAATCGAAGGCTATGTGCATTAAATAATGATAATGTAAGGCAGTATTGTTTATTTATTATTGCTAGGATATCACAGTTACTGTTTTTTCGCAGGGCTATTGAGCATCCAACTTATTCAGCGCTTACAAGAGCATTGTGTGATCTGTCTTCTCTTGTTCCTCCTCAAGCAGTTGCGCCAAACAAGAAACTTAGGGTATTTAGCTGTTTTTGTTGTTGTGATGCCACAATGAACTGTTTCACTTTTTTTTTTCCATAAAAATTAATTATTAGTGTTTTTACCCTAGAACCTTATTAAGCTTCATGCTCGTAATGTCTTATTCAGTATCAATATTGCTGAAGCCTAATTTGATTAGTTATAGACGAAAAAGATTTACATTGATAACAAAATGTCCTGGCTCTTTTGAGTAATTTCTAATTCTCTGTATGAGAGCTGAACTGAGGATGTAGAAGCTAAAGCGCTAAAACATAATATCAACTATATTTTTGTAATAAAGAAATATAAATCTTCACCATGAATTTGATTTTTTTTTCCTGAATGAATTTGACATATTATTGTAATTCTTTTAATACAGCTGGATGTTTCTTTCTTTTCTTCCCACCGCCCGATCTCTTCCATATTATTGTAATTCTTTTTTCTTTTTTGACTCTTGCAATTTTCTACTGCAGGTTTATTGCATGGTTGCACATCCTTTACAGCCTCATCTTGTTGCTACTGGGACCAATATTGGTATCATTGTCAGTGAATTTGATGCTAAATCACTTCCTCCTGTAGTTCCTCTCCCAACACCAGCTGGAAGTCGAGAACATTCTGCTATCTACATTGTTGAAAGAGAACTGAAGCTGTTAAGCTTTCAGTTGTCTAATACAGCAAAACCTTCCCTTGGAAATAATGGCTCCTTATCTGAAGCAGGAAAGATGGGGGGAGATTCACTTGAACCGTTGCATGTGAAGCAGATTAAAAAGCACATCAGTACACCTGTTCCACATGATTCGTATTCCGTTCTTTCTGTAAGCAGTTCTGGAAAGTAAGTAATCTCTGACTTTTTCTATTGGACAAAAAGGAAAAAAAGTGGCTTTTGCTTCAACATGTCTATTTAAGTTCATGTTTAAACAAATTGTAGTAGATATTCATGGATGCATGGTTGATTTACATGTTTGATGACCAGTTTGGACTCTTAGTACCTCTTGTTATGTCCTCTCATTCTAGGAAAGGGAAAAAAGAACCATCTATGCTGATATGCTCCTGTACAAGTCAGTTATACATGCATCCTACTTTGCTACATCCATGCTCACATGTTATATGATTTGATGGAGAAACTTCAGTTGGAATGCTTTTATAGTGTAGCATCAATTCTTAGTGTGAACTTATGTGCAGGTATCTTGCAATTGTGTGGCCTGATATTCCTTATTTTTCAATCTACAAAGTTAGCGATTGGTCCATTGTTGATTCTGGAAGTGCAAGGCTTCTAGCTTGGGATATATGTTCCGACAGATTTGCTATATTAGAGTCTGCATTACCTCCTAGAATGCCCATTGTCCCCAAGGGCAGTTCATCAAGAAAAGCTAAAGAAGCTGCTGCAGCTCAGGCTGCTGCAGCAGCTGCTACTGCTGCTTCTGCTAATGTTCAAGTTCGTATTTTGCTGGACGATGGAACGTCAAACATATTAATGAGGTCCATTGGTAGCCGAAGTGAACCGGTATTTTGATCTCCTCTGTGTTTACTGTTTTATCATTTCAATAGAGCTAGGCTCATTCTTCATGCATTTGTTCTTTGATTATGAAGAAAGATGGTTTCTTAGTTGTATGTAACAATCTTTCCCATAATTTGCGTTGTCCTTAACAAATTGTTTTATTTCCTATTAAGTAGATAAATATTATACATCATGTTAGGCATGTTCTTTATTCTCAATGAAAAATAAATGGTCTATGATATTTTAGGCTGTTGTCAACTATCGTTAGGATTTTCAGTCTTGCTGGTAGAGTAACACTTCCAGTCTTAAATAGTGCTTATAAGATTTCGTACTATTAAACATGCATTTGTTTCAGTTCTCTACTTCCTCGATTGCTGCATTCTACATGGTTAGTTTCCTATCTTAACATGAAAATTTCTCTACTTAGGTCATTGGCCTCCATGGAGGGGCACTTCTTGGTGTTGCCTATCGAACACCTCGTAAGATTAGTCCTGGTGCTGCGATGGCTATATCAACAATTCAGTCTATGCCGTTGTCTGGATTTGGAAGTAGTGGTTCTTTTGCTACTTTTGATGACGGATTCTCTTCTCAGAGATCTCCTGCTGAGGCACTGCCTCAAAACTTTCAGCTTTTCAGGTGAAAAAAAATATTGCCATGCATGTCTTTAACATGATTTTGTTTTTGGGTATAATTGTACTGCTTTTATTTGGGCTTCCGGACACCGTGTTGTTGCCGAAATATCTCCACTTATGTTATTGGCCTGCTTTTATTTGGATTCTCCTATAAGTATAAGGTTTGCATAAGGTTGAAAAGTTGAAATGGTAATTATGTATTTAGCCTATGATTATCAGGAACTCAAAACACACTGGTCCGTTGTACAAGGAAAAGACATGTTATTTGATAAATTTATGGTGCAAGGGGCATAGGCTTAATTAGTCTGCTACTATGGATAATGGGTATGCTTTAAATCAATTGGTTTGCAAATAAATTTCATTTCATCTATTTAGTTTTCTTGTATTGGAGTCTTGTCCTATCCCTATGGATAACACTGGTCAAGTTTTAAGATTCTTGCACTCAGTTTGCAAATAAATTTCATTTCATCTATTTAGTTTTCTGAAGATTCTATCAGTTTGGTATCTAAGCCCACAAAAGATCCAATATTGGTCACTTCTCCCTCATTTTCCACCAAAGAGGTTCCGTTTCCACCCCCACCCTCTCCACCATGGACCCATTCCGCTACACCAACAAAATTATCCCCTAATGATGCTATCCTTTAGCACTTGACCTTCATTGCCTCAAAGCCGTGGATGCTGCTATAAAAGCACAATATGCTGCTGAATTATTGGGAGCTACTCATGGCCCAACTAATGTGAAAGGCCCAGAACCAAGCATTGGGCCATGGATCGCCGCACGATCATCTTGGGTAGATAATGACCATGTAGGGATGTATCTACTATGGTCGGTTAAAACCCCCGTTGTAGCCCTCATGTTAAGATTGAATTCCTTAGGTTTTGATGGGGCGATCTGCATGGTTGGATCATAAAGGCCGAACAATATTTCCGGTACTATTAGACTTCAATGAGCTTAAGGTTGTCGTTGCTGCTATGTATTTAGAAGGTGATGCTCTTGATCTTTTGCTTGGATCAGCAACTTATTCTTTTGTAATGGGAAGAGTTTGTCAAAGCATCCTAGGAAAATTATGGTTCCACAGAGTTCCTAAACCTAGATGAACATCTTTGATGGGCTCATGGAAGGCCTTAAGGCTGTTGTGAGGATTCGCAAACCCAGGTTTGTTTTCAAGGCAATTAGTTCAGCTCTAGAATTTGTGCAAAAAAGGGGCTTTTATCATGGGCCAAGTTTTTTGTAGCCCAATTCAACTAAAACTAGTCCGGCCTTGGCTGATTTTTCACATAAACTTGAACATGTCAGCCACTCAAATCTGCCCAAGTCCACCACCACACCTTGACATTGTCAGCCTTTCAAACTACCCGTTGGGATGTTGACTGACGGAACTGTATAACCAACGGGGTTTTGCTTTCAGTGCCATGGAAGTGCCATTTATCTTTTTAAACGAAGATATGTATATGTATCATCTATCTTTGTGTAAGAACATATGTGAGTTACAGATGACAGTGCTATTTATCTATGGATGAGGTGTGTTTTGACGTTTTTGGTGATTTTTCTTACAATCTCCGACTCCTGAACCTGAAACCGTGAGCTCCTCCTTAAATTTAACACCTGGACTTGCCTATGTGTGTGTATTACTTAAGCGTATAGAAATTGTACCAGTCTTTCCAATTCCTGTAAAGTTTTTGTTTGCTTAGTCCTGAAATAAGTGCTTTGCAAACTTTGTGTTGTCTAATATCTATTGCATTTTATATGTATTTTGTTTTACCATAGAATGACAGATACTGTGCTATTTCCTTTACTGTAATAATTGATTGAAGTAAAATTGTACAGTTGGGAAACTTTCCAACCAGTTGGTGGTCTTCTGCCTCTGCCAGAGTGGACTGCATGGGACCAAACCGTTGAGTATTGTGCTTTTGGTTATCAGCATTATATTGTCATCTCTTCATTGCGCCCTCAGTATAGATACCTTGGAGATGTTGCAATAGCCCATGCCACTGGAGCTGTTTGGCAACGGAGACAATTGTTTGTGGCAACACCAACTACAATTGAGTATGATATATTTACCTCTTCATATATTTTGTTTACATTAGGTTGTTTTACTTAGTTTTCTCCACTCTCTTGATTATCAACGTATCTTCTGTATTTTATGAAACTATTATTAACTCTAATTAGAACCCTCGGAATAAATATGATCAATAGGACAATTGAGTTCATTAAAAGTTGCTTATTCCAGTTGATATATGCATTGCTTTGCAAAATGAATTATAAAATATGGACTTACTTATACTTGATGCAGGCAGTGTAATACCCTAATTCTTCACACTTTTTGTTTTGGATTTAAATATAGAATTTCATATAATGGTTTGTAGCATGTGCAGTACTGTAATGTAAACCCCTAGATCTGAGGGTTAATTTTGATGGATTGAGGCTATAAACGATGTTTCTAGGAGGACAAGTTTGCTTTCTTGAAGTCTTAATTGTATTTTACTTGTTTATTGGGCAGTTTCCAATTAAGAACCTAGTTTGAGTTGGTTGGATGATAGTAAATACCTGGGATGTCTTAATATTTCAGTAAGTATTAACTAATGCATTTTTGAGTATTTTGGTTTGTTGGGCTGATGCCTAGAAAATCTTGTACGTGCACATATTTTCTCTTTATAACTACTTTAATATCTGGTTATTGTTCATGACACAAGAATAGAATCACAAGTTTTATCCTGGTTTTTCTGGTGCTCAGCAATCCCAGCTTCTTCTTTTTTTCTAGTCTGGCTAGAGGATCAAAGCTTTTCTAACTCATATAATCTGTAATCCCTAAAATTTCTAATTTTTCTAACCCAATACTTTCATAACCCATAAGTTGTGTCCTAGACCAATGTTTCATGTCAAGCTACTGTTTCTAACTTGCTTTGAAGGGTCTCAAAACAACGAAAACTATCCTTGAAAAACGTCTTTGTAGTTGTGCTATATGATTGTCCTTGTTATTTCTAATATACATTGAACACGCTAAATTAATATTTTTTGTTCGGTTCTGACAAGATTGTAGCATTAGTTATTCGGAATGGATTGGTTGAAATGTTGAGAATGGATAACAGTTGTCACATCATGATACTATTTAATTCATTTTGGAATTTTTATGGCATCATTCATTCAGATATTGCCTGGGATAATCGGGTTTTCTTACGAATCTCTCTTTTTATGTGTAATATATTTTTTTGAATGATATTTCTTTTTTTTTTTCGTTTTTAATGGGTAATATTTTTCTCTTTTCTGTTTCTTTTTTTATGTGTAATATTTCTAAATGAATTTTAGTTGGAATTGATTTCTTGATTGATGGCTATCAAAGGGTAATCTTATTAAATGCAAAAAGCTTAATTGCCAAATCTGTTAACTTTTCCCGCTTTTCCTTCTACGAGCACTATAATGGAATCAAGAATAGTTTAAAGCCTTAGTTCCTTTAAGCCATTGAAATCTGTTCACAAAGGGCCTTGTTTGCCGGTTAATGCTCCTATTCCTCTAACCTTTTATTTTGTTTTATTTTATTGAAGTTCATATAATATGTTTATGGAATGTTAATGGTATCGACAGGCAGAGTGTAGTAACTGTGCAACTTGTATCTTTTGTGCTAAAATTTTCAGATGTGTTTTTGTTGATGCTGGAGTTGCACCCATTGACATTGAAACAAGAAAGATGAAAGAAGAAATAAAATTAAAAGAGGCCCAGGCAAGAGCAGTTGCTGAGCATGGAGAGCTGGCTCTAATCAGTGTGGACAGTCCTCAAACTGCTACACAAGAAAGAATAGCATTGAGACCACCTATGTTACAGGTTAGAATTCTAATATTATTCTTATATTGTTATCATTTTTCTGGTGGTTGTCACTAATATTGGTAGTGTTTTGCGCCTTCCCTTAACCCTTTGTGTCAGTGTTTTCTTGATCTCAGTTCAATGTATTATTTCTTAGTAATTAAATGGACATATCTTGAATTTATTTTCCAAAACTTCTTGTCTGCATGATATGAAAGCCTATTTTAAGAAAAGTGATAAGTTCATGAAATTAATGTTAAAAAATTTCCAAAATTGTGGATGTATCCTATGAGACATGATCTAAACGAATTATGATACTTCATATTAATTGTACAAGCTATAACATTCTAATTCATTGTGCCTTCTTTCATATCTGAAGTTTCATATTCATGTGGTTTGAAGTTCCATTTATGCAATTTATGATTGGTAGATATATGTTTCCTTCAAGATCCCTTGCTCAAATTAACTACAAATAAAGTCGCTTGTGTAGAAAATAAAGAGGAGTATTTTTGGCAGTGATCAATTAGATTCACTGTTTTTCTTGATTTAAAATAACACGGATACAAGGCCTTTTATAGGCTAGTTACAAAGAGTTATGTTACAAATACACTACTCTAAATTGAAATTAAATTCAACCTATGAGATAAGATAAGAGATAAAATCCTAGGAGATAAATAATTCAAATTTTATAGTTTATCCATACTACTTTAGTTTATCTACAGTAAATAAATAAACTTATCTACAACTAACACTCCCCCTCAAGCTGGTGAGTATACGTTGTATAGTCCCAGCTTGGATGTGAATCCATCAAAGGTTGCTTTTGGTAGAGCCTTGGTGAGCACATCTGCTAGCTGTCCTTCAGCGGGTACATAAGATAAATCTGCTATTCCACCATTGACCTTTTCTGAGATGAAATGTCGGTCAATCTCCACATGTTTCGTTCTATCATGGTGGACTGGATTCTTAGCAATCCTGATGGCAGATGCATTATCACATAAAATCTCGAATTTTTCACTTTGGTTCATCTCCAATTCTTTCATCAATCTCTGCTGCCAAATGCCTTCACAGATTCCTAGTGCTAAAGCTCTGTATTCGGCTTCAGCACTACTTCTAGAAACAACAGATTGTTTCTTGCTTCTCCAGGTCACCAAGTTTCCCCAAACGAATGTGCAATAGCCACTAGTCGACCTCTTTTTTTGTTAACTCTCCACCAAAATGGAATCGGTGAAGACTTTCACGCATTACTTCGATTTTCTTAAAGAATAAACCATGCCTGAGTCCTTTTTAAGTATCTTAATATTCTCAGATGCGACCTTAAGATGTTCTTCTCTAGGATCTGCCATATGTTGGCTTACAATATTAATGAAAAACCAATATCCGGTCTTGTCGAGAGATAGGTATATAAGTTTTCCAACCAGTCTTTGATACTCGCTCTTTATCTACTCGAGCTCCTTCTTTCTTGACTTCAAGTTTGTCTCTATTGGAGTGTCTCGCAGTTTGCACCCCAACATTCCAGTCTCGGATAGGAGATCTAGAATGTACTTCCTTTGATTAATAACCAAACCTTTGCTTGATCTTGCCACTTCCATTCCCAGGAAATACCTCAAGCTTCCCAAGTCCTTTATCTCAAACTCTCTACTCAAGAGATTCTTCAAATTTCTAATCTCACCGAGATCATCTCCAAAGTGATTATTATGTCATCAACATAAACAATCAAGATTACCTTTTTTTTCGCTAGGTGTCATCTTGATGAAGAGTGTATGATCAGCTTGACTTTGCTTAAACCCACTTCTCAAAATAACTTTAGTAAATCTCTCAAACCAGGCCCTGGTGATTGCTTTAGGCCATACAGGGGATTTTTCCAAATTGCACACTCTTTGATCTCCCATTTCCTTCTTCACTCTGGAGGAATACTCATGTAGACTTCTTCTTCTAGCCTTCCATTAAGGAAAGCGTTTTCACATCTAACTGGTGAAGTCCCCATCCTTCATTGATCGCCAAACTAAGTAGAACTCTAACTGTGTTTGAGTTTGGCCACAGGAGCAACGGTCTCCTTGTAATCAATGCCATATGTCTGTGTGAAGCCCTTGGCCACAAGTCTCGCCTTGTATCTATCAATGCTGCCATCAGAGTTGTATTTCACTGCAAATACCCATTTGTAGCCCACAAGCTTCTTTCCTTGTGGCAAATCAACCATGGTCCAAGTCCTATTCTTTTCCAAGGCTTCAATCTCTTCTTCTACTGCTTTCTTCCACCTAGGATCCTTGAGAGCCTCTTCTACAGTTGTTGGAATTTGTATCTCATTTAAGCTGGCTGTAAAGGCTTTAAAAGAAGACATTAAATTCCCATAAGAAACAAATCTCTGAATAGGATATTTTGTACATTGTTTGACACCCTTCCTCTTAGCAATAGGTAACTCATCATAATCCATATTCGAAGTAGAAACTTGGGATAATTCATTACCTTCATCACCTCCATTGCCTTCCACATTTTCGAGAGGCAATTGGACTCGATTGCAATTCTCGGCAAATGTCGATCCGTAAGATGGCCTCTGGAATAGATTTACGCCTCCTTTTGTAGACACTCGGCTCTTTACTCGGGAGTTGTGGAGTTTGGGTTCTTTGAGGGGCGTAGGAGTAGATTTGGGACTTTACGGAGGTGTAGTACTCATTGGATGAATAGGTCGAGGACCGGTAGAATTTAATTGGTGTTGATGATGGCAAAAGGTTGTAGGAAGAGTAGAGGGAACTGTCTTTGGAACAAGTTGGTTTTGCTATGGCAAAAGATTTAAAGGCTGAAATTCATCAAAGTTCTCCCCCTGAATTGAAGACTTGGTAAAATATGAAACGTGTTCACAAAATGTAACATCTAGAGAAATATAAAACTTACGAGTATGAGGAGAGTAACACTTGTAGCCCTTCTTTAGTGAAGAATACCCTAAAAAGAGGCACTTAATAGATCTAGGATCAAGTTTAGACCTAGAGGGACTAGTATTATGGACATAGGCAGTGCACCCAAAAACTCTCAAAGGAAGGGTAGATGACATAGGTGTAAAAGTAGGATAACTGTCCAGAAACACTGACCTTGGAGTTTGAAATTTTAGGACTTTACTAGGCATCCTATTAATCAGGTAGGTTGCTGTCAATAGAGCCTCACCCCAATATTTAGTAGGTACATTGTGAGAGAAGAGTAAGGACCTAGTGACCTCTAAAAGATGTCTGTTTTTCCTCTCTGCGATCCCATTTTGCTGCGGACTATCGACACAAGAACTAATCTGGACAATCCCCTTCTCTCGAAAGAAAGAACCCAATGTTTTCGTAAAATACTCTCCCCCGTTATCAGAGTGCAAAATTTGAATGTGACTGTTAAATTGAGTCACTACCATAGTATAAAACCTTTTAAATATTTGTTCTACCTCAGATTTTTCTTTCATCAAAAAATTCCATTTAATACGAGAATGGTCATCAATAAAGGATACGAACCCTCGACACCCATTTATATTCTTCACCTTAGAAGAGCCCCAAACATCACTGTGGACAAAAGAAAAAGGTTTAGAAGGTTTATAAACAGATGGCAGATATGAATTTTTAGTGTGCTTAGCAAGAGAACAAATGTCACAATGAAAGAATTGTGGTTTTTGATTGAAAAACAAAGTTGGAAATAACTTTGCTAAATAATAAAAACTGGGATGACCTAGCCTGAAATGCCAGAGCATAACATCATTGGATTTTTCAGAAGTTGAAACTAAAGAAGAGAAAGACAAACTCTTGAAATTTTTATGAGAAGAGAGAAGCGGTTCCCCATGAAGCACATAGAGCCCACCAAACAGCCTAGCATTACCAAGTATCTGCCCCGAGCCCATTGCCTGCAATTCACAAGTTTGGAGAGTGAATTTAGTCACACATTTCAAATCAGTAGTCAGCTTACTAACAGAAAGAAGATTGCATTTCAAAGCTGGTACATAAAAGACATCTTTTAACAGTATATTCTTATTGACAACAACAGAGCCACTCCCTGCAATAGGCGATAAAGAACCATCTGTTGTTCTTATAGAGGAGCGAGGAGATGTGGTCTGAAATGTGTTGAACAGCCCTTTGTCCCCAGTCATATGATCAGAGGCTCCGGAATCAATTATCCATCCCGGTGCAGCCACGCCAGTGTCAAAAAACTGGCACCCTTTTGTACCTTCATGAGCTGTAAGGGCAAGATTCAAGTCACTGGTTTTACCAGGACCAGTAAATCTCCGATTGGTAACCGGAACCAAAAAAACATCTGGGATATTGACCATGGTTGCGGCGGCTAAAGCTTGTGATAAGGATCTATTAGCCTAAACTGATACAATGTAGAAAATAAAGAGGAGTATTTTTGGCAGTGATCAATTAGATTCACTGTTTTTCTTGATTTAAATAACACGGATACAAGGCCTTTTATAGGCTAGTTACAAAGAGTTACGTTACAAATACACTACTCTAAATTGAAATTAAATTCAACCTATGAGATAAGATGAGAGATAAAATCCTAGGATAAGGGATAAATAATTCAAACTTTATAGTTTATCCATACTACTTTAGTTTATCTACAGTAAATAAATAAACTTATCTACAACTAACATCTTGTGTCTCTAACTGTTTGCTTTTCTTGAAGTACCCATAACTGACACATATCTGGAATATGCAATGGGGATATGATCCTTTGTGGGCTCTCCAAATGCATGGAAATCTTGAAAAAAATAAACATACCATGTCATACACATACCTACATCTAACACTGACAACCAAGTTCGAGTAACATAGGGTAAAATTTAGGTTTAAATATGTTAGGGGTTCTTGTATGATTTCAACATTTAAAATTTAGTCCCTATAATTTATTTTTGCGAGGTTGAGTTCTACTATTTTTTATTTGAATATATTGGTTCCTCCTTAACTCCTGTTCGGTTTTATTGTTAATTGCTGAGCTGACAGCTATAGTAAAAAAACACTTAACTTTGTTAGTCCTCTACGTTTACAGTTTTTATCAATTTGACCTATCTACGTTTACAGCTTTTTAAGGGTCAAATTGATAAAAATTGTAAACGCAGAGGACTCAAAATTATTTTGCCTTTTTCTAATAGCTTCCAGGTCAACATTTGACGGTAAAATTGAACGAAAGTTGGGGGAGGGACCAAGATTTTCAAATGAAAAATAGTACATGGACAATTTCACAAAAAAAGTATATGGACTAAATTTTAAATGTGGAAAAGGAATAGGGACCTTTGGCATATTTAAACCTAAAATTTATAATTATGTTTAATATTATCTAATATCCCCCACCAACCCATCCTCTTCATTGCAACAAAAGAACAAAAAAGAAATGAATTTATTGGTGACATTAACAAATCCAAGTATTGGATGCGAGGTGCTTTAAGGCTCTTCTTTCTTAGTATGAAGGATGGAAAATAGTGAGGATGGAAACTCTATTAATCTAATGGTTAAGCTACAAAGTAAGAAAGTGGTTATGAATCTTAACCATTTGATTAACAAATTTTCCTTCATACCAAGCAAAACCTAAATGTTTTCAATATCATGTTTCCTTGATAGAAAAAGCCAACCTTGGAATTACTTTAAGATTTGCATTATGTTAACTATTCATTACTTGAATAGCTGATATATTTTGGTGTTGGTGCTCATTGTGTTCAAGTTATTGTACAACTAGTTGAAAAACATAATAAACATATTGCATTCCAATTGCTTGCAACAATTGACTTCTTTCTGTACAGTTAGTTATCTCTCTTGCATACAAGAGTTAAGTGGATAATTCAGTATGTTATGCCTTAATGATTTTATGCTACTTCTAATCTGATTAAGGGTTCCTTTTTTTTCTTTTCAATGTGGTTTGCTCTCAGGTGGTTCGATTAGCTTCTTTCCAGCATGCTCCTTCCGTGCCACCTTTCTTGTCATTGCCTAAACAGTATAAAGTTGACGGGGATGATGTAACGATGCTAAAAGAGATGGAAGAAAGAAAGGTTAATGAAATTGCTGTTGGTGGTGGTGGGGTCTCAGTAGCAGTTACACGTTTTCCAACTGAGCAGAAACGACCCGTGGGGCCACTTATTGTGGTTGGTGTAAGAGATGGCGTTCTTTGGCTTATTGATAGGTACCTTGGCCTGCACTCAGAAATTCAATGGCTTGCCAATGAATTTCATCTCTGATGAATTTGGCACAGTGCATAGTTGAAAACCCCTTCCTGTTTTAATTTAGTCCATTACTTGCTTTTAGAATTCAGAATTGTTGCATTTTACTGATGTACCTCTGATTATTGCTGGATTTTATTATTAGTAGGCATGTTTGCTTGGCGGCAGTGTGCCATCATATGTAATTCTTCCACTAGTTTGCTTGTGTTGCTTTGAAACTATGATCCATTGATATATATCCCTTTTCTTTTATGCTTTTATGGTAGTGCTTTTCCAGCATTCATCTCCTTCCGTTACTTTCTCGTGATGTATATACCTAGCAAGCCTGTAACTCGTGTTGCATGATTATATAAATGATTCATATAAGAAAATGATTTTTGGGGGTGGTTCCTCGATTAGAAATACTCAATCCTTTCATGTCATGTATTATATTCATGTAGAGCTCAGCTGAATTCATGCAGAATGGTAAAATAAATTATCAAATATTGATTTCTGTTGCAATTACCATTTGTAGGTACATGACCGCACATGCCTTGTCTCTGAGTCATCCTGGCATTCGGTGTCGGTGTCTTGCTGCTTATGGAGATTCTGTTAGTGCAGTGAAATGGTATAAAAATATATATTTTCTATTTCTAACGGTACCAATTTTTTTTGTAATCTTATATTATTTTAATCTCCAGGGCAAGTCGGCTTGGCAGAGAACATCATGATGATTTAGCACAATTTCTGCTTGGAATGGGCTATGCTACTGAAGCACTTCATTTACCCGGCATATCTAAGAGGTTTCCCTTGCCTTTTTTTGTTTATGATTTCTGCTACGTTTATGGTGCCTATGGCTGGTGTTTTACAGTTTCAGCTTCGAAATGAACTACTAGTTCTTTCATCAAATTTTCTACATTAGGTTTATCCCTCTCTTATATGAACACTTGCATTTACATCTTGCTTACTTTCCATTTGCTTACATTTGTGGATGGCTACTTTCACAAGAGGGTTTAGAAGTCTATGCATTGTATGTAAGCATGCATTTTCTGCATTGTTGCTTCTGCTGTTTACTTTAGAAAGTAGTGGAAGAAATTCATGGTTGAAGTGCTGTGATTGTTTTTCCATTGAAGAAAGCATTCTCCGGGAGTCTCTATTTTTCTGGTTTTCATGTTTATGACAATTAGACTGCAGTAACACTCCTCTGTTATTCTTAGATTGCATTATTATCCATGATCTCTTCAATTACATTGCTACCCTATATTTACAGGTTGGAGTTTGATTTAGCCATGAAGAGTAATGATTTGAAAAGAGCTCTGCAGTGTCTTCTTACAATGAGTAACAGCAGGGACATTGGGCAGGATAATCTGGGTCTTGATTTGAATGATATACTTAATTTAACTGCTAAGAAGGAAAATATGGTCGAGGCTGTTCAAGGAATAGTAAAATTCGCGAAGGAGTTTTTGGACCTTATTGATGCTGCTGATGCTACTGCCCAGGCTGACATTGCTCGTGAAGCTCTTAAAAGGTTAGCTACTGCTGGTTCAGTGAAAGGAGCTTTACAGGGTCACGAGTTGAGAGGGCTTGCTCTTCGCTTTGCAAATCATGGCGAGTTTATACGACTCGGTGTAAGTTGCAATCTTCATATCCTCTTTTCTTAAATGGTTATTTGAGCTAAGAAAGGATCGAATGAAACGATTACACCATGTCAGCATATGTCACTTTCATTCAAATCATGCCTCGGAATCACATATGTAGAAGTCAAGTATTCATTAATTTAATCATTAATGAAATGCTGAAATAATATTTTATTATTTAATTATCACATGTAATGGATAATGAATGGTTGACTTTTACTACATATATGATTACATGGCATTATTTGAATGGAAGTGACATATGCAGATGTGGCTTAACCATTTCATTCAATCCTTTCTCTTCTTGAGCTGTGTGATAGTTAATTGATTTTCTGAACTCTGTTCTTCATAAATGCTTGATTACAATTGCCCTATTTTAGTATTAAAACTTTGTATTGCATACCTTGATTTTACACTCCCAAACTTACTTAAATATGTCTTCCTAAATTTGTACGTGTATATATTTAATACTATATATATTTTGCCAACCCTTATTTTTGTAGTTAGTTGGAGCTAATTCTTGTTTTCTTATATATATCTCAGTGTCCTCATTGTAAGGCAATTACCTTGTTTAAGGAAATTGAAAAGCTACCATCTCTAATAAAATTAGTAATACTGTTTTAGTACCAATTTTTTTTTATCTGTTTTAAGTATTAAAAAATACTATAATATATTTCCAACCCTTATTTTTGCATGCAGTTGGAGTTAATTATAATCTTCTTATATATGATGATATATGCGGTGTCAATGTAAGGGAATTAAAAAGCTATCATCTCTGTCGACCAAGCTTGTGGTGTATGGCAAGGGACATCACTTTGGACCTGGTTGACATTAGGTCCTGGGTTCAATCCTGGGCAACCCTTCCCCCTTCTATTAAAAAAGCTATCATCTCTAGTTATTAGTTGTACTGTTTTAGTACTAGGTTTTTGCTACTTATCTGTTTTATGTAATAAAAAAATACTGATCATCCAACTCTCTCTCCCCCCCTTTTTGCTATGTAATTTTTATCTAATGCTACAGGGAAAAATCATGAACCGCCATTAGTATTTTATTAGGGGAAAGCTCCTTGGAAGTTCTTTGACATTTTGTCACTGAATGCGACTTTAATTACATTCTAAAACTTTGAGTCTCATGAGTGTACTAAATTTTATTTTTAATTTTGGAATTATTTATTACTGAAAGGGACATTTTTGCGTTGCTAGAGTTATTGTCATGGCAGATATATAGTTTAACTCGTGTGATTAAAGAAAGTCTGCATGATTGCAGGGTTTAGCGAATAACTTGATCTCCCTTGGATTGGGACGTGAAGCTGCATTTTCAGCTGCGATTTTGGGAGACAATGCTCTAATGGAGAAGGCTTGGCAGGATACTGGGATGCTTGCAGAGGCTGTGCTCCACGCACACGTATGATTTAGTTGATTTAGAGAATTTATTCTTGATCCAAAGTTCTTTTCATGCATTCTGACCAATCTAAAAATTGTTCCAGGCTCATGGGCGACCTACGCTGAAGAACTTGGTTGAGGCGTGGAACAGAGTGTTACAGAAAGAGGTGGAGCACACTCCATCAGGGAAAACAGATGCTACAGCTGCATTTTTGGCTTCTCTTGAGGAGCCCAAACTTACAAGCTTGTCAGAGGCAGGGAAGAAACCACCGATTGAAATCCTTCCTCCGGGAATGTCAGCACTCTCAGCTTCAATTACAATTAAAAAGAAACCTGCGCCGGTGACACAGACTTCACAGCAACAAAGCAAACCATTGGCATTAGAAGCACCTCCTCCAAGTGGACCGGCTGAAACACCTATTGGTGCACCACCTGCTGATGCATCAGCTGCAGTACCAGGCACATCAATAGGAGCACCACCTTCTGATGCACCGGCTGCAATGCCAGGCACTCCAATTGGAGAAGCAGTTCCTGTTGCACCAGCTGCAACAGCAGCAGGTGAACCACCCGTATCAGAAGCAAGTGAACCTCCTCTAGAAGAAAAAGCTCCTCTTAATTCATCTGGTAGCAATCCAGACATGATTGCTTATGCAGAAACTAATCCAGCAACATCTGCAACTGGCACACCTGTGCCGGATATAACTGTGGCAGACAAACCATTGGCAGAGGTGCCACCACCTGTGACACCAGAAAACCAGGAAACAAGTGTTTTAGCTACATTAACAAGCGAACCATTTGCTTGAGTCTAATGGGACTAGCACATACTGGCTTATAGTGATTCTTTTGAGTCTAGGGAATTGTAGCTCAATTTCATTTGTCACGTGAACTGTTGTGCTTGTGAATTTGATTGCGAAAGGCATTGGTGTGAATATCTGTACTCTGGGGCAAGGAGGAGGAGAAATACCTTTCAGATACTGGAGATTATTTTCATTCGTGGTTGGGTTGGGTTTTACGACCCTGGCACTTGCATGCCATGCATTTGAGAAGCGAAACACTATTTCCGTGCTAGCGGAATGCTCGGGAGCTGCCAATCTTATTCGTTTTTGCAGTAGGACTAGACCTTGTTTGGATTATGTTGTAGAATGATTGTACCATAAGTGAGGCTGAATATTTGATTGAACTGACCATGCCTGTTCTTTTGACTTTTTGTTTTGAATATATGAAGCTTTTTGGAATGTTTTCTACTGTTCCCCGACTTGCGCTTTGAATTTGTTTGGTAGACTGGAAAGATGGTCAAGCTTCATAGTTAAATGAAAAAGAAAAGGATGATGGTGAATGGAAATTTTAATCTTTTTTGTGTCTCTATTTATGTTCTTACAGCAAAAAAAAAATAAGTTTAAGGTTTAAAGTTAAGATTTATGATTAGAGTTTAGAGAATGAGATATGTCATATTTTTAAGGTTTAAGATTAAAAATTTAAGGTTATAATTTAAAATTTAATTTTTAATATTTAAAATTAAAAATTTAAAGTTAGAATTTAAAATTTAATTTTTAATATTAGAGCGTAGACCGTGACGATTTTTGTTCGATGATTGTAGTAACAGACCCGTGACGATTTTTGTTCGATGATTGTAGTAACAGACGATTTGCAAGTAATTTGAGTACTAGTTAAGGCCGAGATTGCTTGCTTTTGAGTGGTGTGATTTATGAAGAGCGATGGTTAATTGCATGAAGGGAAAAGGGAAATGGACTCCCAGTTGCATCAACATGTTTAATTTTGTTTTGTAATATTAGATAAATTGATGATCGGTATGTTTAGCAATCACCTAACCTAATAGGTTAACATGGAGTCTAACTGAACCATTTTTAATTAGGCTTAAATGTAATTCTTGGTATTTGAATTAGGCATTTTATTTCAAGACAGTACTTACAGAATTTTTGTTTTAATTTAGTACTTGAATTGGTTTATTAAATTGTTTTGAATTATGATTAGATTGATAAAATAAATAAATTTTATGATTAAAATTGTTAAAAAGTATCAAAATAATGAATAAAATTAATATTCGGGTATCAATTTGGGGGGAGCAAAAAATTTCTAGGTACCAAATTTAGAGAATGTGTCAAGTTCAAGTATCAACTTAGCAACAAAAATTTTTATGTATCAATTTCGGGGCAAAAATTATTTAAATACTAACTTGGGATAAGATATATAGTTTAAATACCGAGTGTATGTTTAAACATTCTAATTAATTATTTCTTTAGTGTACTTAAGTTGTAGTAACATTGAACCATATTTTTCGTACAATATAAGCAAATTAATTAGACATCGGAAAATATTGTTAAAACAAGAGTAAAATGTGAATTTTGGTATGGATTAAGCTGTAAAAAAGACTATAGTTGAGGGACTAGATGTGCGGATAAAGTCGGTAATTAATGGGCTTGTGGGAGGATTCTTATTGTATTTTTTAATATTTGAATTATATGATAGTATCTGTTATTTACTTTTTATGTTTTAAAAATGTACACACACCATGCAAATTATATTACTTAAACATAGGTCATCTAAAAGAAAAATTATTAGATGAGTTTGGCACATCATGTCATCCATGGTCTCATCCAATAACGTTTTCCTATGTCATTTTTTCAAGGTGAATCTTCACATCTTTCCTACATGTAAAAAAAAAGTGGGTAGTTATTTAGAGTTAAATTAATATTATTATTAATTTATTATTATTTAAAAAATATAATTGATTCTTGTTTACTTGTTAATTTGTTGTTGTTGTTAGTGTCATTGTTATTAAAAGAAAAAATACCTTTTATTAAAGCAAGGTTACAAATTTACAATTTATAAATTATAAAAATATATAATATTTTTTTCTATTAATGACTTATTTAAAATTATTGAATACTAAAATTTAGTAAATTGTTAATTTATTATTACCATTGCTACTCTGAGAACAAATAATTATTAATAATTTCTAATACGATTTTAATTATTTACCAGAATTAACCCAAGTCGAGTTATACCTGTACAAACTTTAGGTCAAATCTGTTAGTTCAAATAAACAACTCTATTTACGATTTATAACCCTATTAATAGTCAATCATGCAATTAGTGAAAACCCTAAAACAATACATATGTTGTAAATTGCAATATAATAACTTAAAATGGAGTAACAAATAATAATTAAATGTTGAACCGATAAAAATAAAAGTCAAGCATGAAAAAGAAACACCGGTACTACAAGGTTGTCTATCGTGAAAGTGGAACCACCACTTCGTAAGATAAACTTGATCATGACCCGAACTTCATCGGAATTAATATTATCCGAATTAAATCTCACATGAAATTGATTCGTCTCGACCTAAACTTAATCTGATACTTAAAATAATTCGACTTGAAGTCTATTTAAACACAGTTAAGACCCGACCCAAAGTCCATCTGAACCCGAATAAACATGATAATTAATTGATTCAGACTCGAATTTAATATTAACCCAACCGAATATGAATTGAGTCTGAATTGAAATCAACTTGACATTGACCGAAGCCTAAATTGAATTGAACATAATCAACTCAAATTAAATTATTGACTTGATCAGACATATCAAATTTGGTCTAACCTAATATAACTTAATCCAACCTGAAACCTATCAAAATATTCGATTTTACTTCTCCAATTACGGCTATGGTTTAAGTAGGGGAAAAAAAAACAACAAAAAAAAAAGTGAGATGCAGAAGAATATTATGATAAACAATAAACATGTAATGATTGTTGAGTGATTCCACGTGCATGAACACAAAGCAGGTAATTAAAATCTATGATATAAGTCACATTTAATACTTGAATTCCCCTATTTTCTTATATTGATATTCGAACTGTTTTAATTTACATTGGTATATATATATATATTTATTTTGTTTATATTAGTAACATTTCTTTATTTACATTATAATTGAATTTATCTACTTTTTCTCACATTGATACTATTTTTTTATAATTTTCGACAAATTTTTATTATCTTTTGTGATGTAACTTTCTCTCGAGCAAAATTTGTTATCTTTTTTTTGTGCTGCAAAATCATTGATGAGGCATATAAAGAGACATAAAAGAAAATGTAGGCGACTCCTATTTCTCTTTATGACTGCCAATCGTCAACAAACAACTCGGTCAGAGATTTAAATATTGACGTTGTGAATAGAGCAATTAGATTAGAATAGTCGCCTCATAATGTGACTCTACAGTACCTGATATGGTTAGTGAATCTATGGATTGGATACATGTGATTAAAAAAGATTGATACACTGCGGTAGAAATTTTTAATTTTTACAAGTGACTTAGTTTTAAGGTTTAGGGACTCTGTTTAGGGCGTATGGTTTAGTTTAGAGTTTAGCGATTGTGAATAAAATTTAAGGTTTAAGGTTAGAATTTAAGCTTTATATGTTAAACCTTAAATATTCAACATATTACTCTAAAACTTAAACCATAACCTCTAAACCCTAAATCATAATCCTAAACCCTTAAATTATAACCATTACACCTGAATTTTAGACCCCTATATCTAAACCTTAAATTTTACATCTTAAATTGAATCCATAAACTCTAAAATTAAAATAATTATAATAATATTTTTCATCTCCAGTTTATTAAATATAAATCTTATAAAAACAAAGAAGTGAGTCGTTTGTAAATTCCATTCCTCACAGTTCTGACTCTCTCGGACACAATTCCCAACTAAACTAACGACATCAAGTCCCTGTCAAACCAGAGTAGTTTTGTAGTATCGTAGGCGCAGCTACCCCCGGCCCCCACCTCTTTTTCTTTCGTGTTCTTTGGTTATCGTGCTTGTCTAGACATCTTTCACCTCCCCTGGTTTTGTTTTCTCTTTATCATCTGCTTTCCTTTCCTTTGCTTTTTCTCTCTTCCTTTCCGTTTCCCTCCTTCTATTGTCTTGCTTTATTCCTTCTGTGTCTGTCGTGTTCTTTTGCTTTTTACACGACGGAGTTATGGAAGCTTAGATTCTTCAACCTCTTCTTCATTCAAATTTCCATGGCTTTCTGAGTTCAAGCTTGTCGCTTTCCAGTTTCCTCTGCTGATTACAGTGGCCGAGAACATGGGGTGTATTAAAGTGAATATTGGGATTGTATGTTTGTTTACGATGTTGTGGTGTGGGAACGGGATCGGTGTGAACTGGGGAACACAGGCATCCCACCCGCTTCCGCCGGCGACCGTAGTAAGGATGCTGATGGAGAATGGGATTCAGAAAGTGAAGCTTTTCGACGCCGATGACAGTATACTCAAGGCTCTAGGCAAGACAGGGATTGAGGTCATGGTCGGAATCCCAAACGACATGCTTGCTTCTGTGGGTGGCAGCTTGAAGGCTGCTGAGAAATGGGTTGCCAAGAATGTCTCCCAACATATCACCTCCAATAATGTCAACATCAGGTCCGTTTTCTTAACAATTGGCTCTGTCTTAAGTTTGTTCCTGAGCTGGAAGTAATTGATTAATGAATTAACCAAAAAGTATGGTCATAACCAAAACATCCTTAAAAGACATGTTTAATATGTGATTTCAGTTCCTGTTCTTGTTTATTCGAATGCGTCGATTTTTTCATCTCGCTCAGTTATAAAGTTCTAAGCTTGTTATGCGTTGATCGCTTCGATCACTCTGCATATGTGCCTGCAACCTTCATATTTGCTTGTCCATGTTTTGGTCTTAAAACTGATCTTTAGCCTTATTGTATGTGTTGCAATCACCTCTAGGCATGACTAGTTAGTGAGGACATGTTTAATATGTGATTTCAGTAATGGTTGTTGTTTATTCGGATGCATCGATCTTTTTTTCTCGTGCGGTTATAAAGTTTTAAGCTCGTTATGCGACTATTGCTGCGATCACTCCGCATATGTGCCTGCAACCTTCGTATTTGCTTGTCGACGTTTCGGTCTTAAAACTCTTTAGCCATATTGCATATGGTTTGGATGTTGCACGTATAATGATTATTCTCAAATTTTCATTACATTCTTTACAGATATGTTGCTGTCGGTAATGAACCTTTCTTGGAGACATAATGGAAGCTATCTTCAGATAACCCTCCCTGCTCTTAACAATATCCAGTCTGCCCTGATCAAAGCTGGGATTGGCAGCCAAGTAAAGGTTACGGTTCCTCTCAATGCCGATGTTTACGCAAGTTCAAATAATTATCCATCTGGCGGCGACTTCCGTACCGATATCTCGGACCCCATGCTTAAAATTGTCAAGTTCTTGAATGACATTAACTCTCCTCTCACAGTGAACATCTATCCTTTCATAAGCCTCTATATCGATTCCAATTTCCCGGTCGAGTATGCATTCTTCGACGGCAATGCATCGCCACTAAACGATGGTGGTACGTTATATTACAACATGTTTGATGCTAATCTCGACACCCTTACACATGCATTACGGAAGAATGGATTCGGAAATTTACCCATTATAGTTGGGGAGATCGGGTGGCCGACCGATGGAGACCGAAATGCTAACATAGAGTATGCTCGACGTTTCAACCAAGGTTTAATGACTCATATTTCAGGTGGGAAAGGGACACCATTGAGACCGGGGCCAATAGATGCGTACTTATTCAGCTTGATCGACGAGGATGAAAAGAGCATCGATCCGGGGAACTTCGAACGCCACTGGGGGATCTTTTACTATGACGGACAAATTAAATACCTTCTCAACCTTGGCACTACAAATAATGGAGCATTAGTTCCTGCAAAAGATGTGCATTACTTGGGAAAGAAGTGGTGTGTGATGAAGCCTACGGCCCGACTCGATGACCCGCAAGTGCAACCGAGCGTGAGCTATGCATGTGGGCTTGCTGACTGCACCAGCCTCGGTTATGGGACATCCTGTGGAAATCTAGATGCTAGGGGGAACATTTCTTATGCCTTTAACAGTTATTTTCAGAAGAATAACCAGCTTGAAGTGGCCCGCAAATTCCCAAATGTTTCGATGATTACGGAAACGGATCCGACACCGGCGGTGGGGAATTGCAAGTTTCCTATAATGATACAGCCCTATTATGAATCCGCAGGTTGGAGGTTTTGGTGTGGCCAGAAGCCATTGGGTTTGGTTTATGCTCTTGTTCTTATTTTGTTAACCATTCTATGAAGTGGCCTGCAAATCCCAAATGTTTCGATACAAACTATCACATGGACAAATACGGTTGGAAATTATGAAGGTGTAATTCAAAATTACTTTATCTGATCAACTTTAATAACAATAATAACGAAAAACTTTGATACACAGGCTATGTAAAATTAATTTTACACAAGCATGTGTATTTACACTATAAAAACTTAAATTCTAAATTCTTAACCCTAACCTTAAAAAATTAAACCCACACCGTAAACCCTAATCTCTAAATTCTAAACACTAATATTAAATTCTAAACCCTACAACCTAAACCCTTAAACCTTAAACTCTAAACCAAAACCCAAACCCATAAAACTAAAAGGCACGTGTAAACTAAAGTTTACACGGCATGTATATCAAAGTTTTTTCCAAACTTTAATACTCAGTCCATGTAAACTTTAGTTTACACGAGCCTTTTTAATTTTAGGGCATAGTGTTGTAGTTTAGGAGTTTATATTGTAGGGTTTATAATTTAAGGTCAATGTTTAGAGTTTAGGGTTTAAGGTGTTAGAGTTAGGAATTTAGAATTTGTGTTTTATAAGGTAAAAACACAAGCTTATATAAAATTAGTTTTACACAGCCCGTATATTAAAGTTTTACCCTAATAATAATAAGGCTTAACAGTCAAATAAATACACAGACTATATCGTTTTTCAGATAGGTGCATGAACTATATTTTAGGCAGTCAATTAAAACATAACACGTAGCCTATTTTCTAATATTTTTAATTTGTGAATTTTTAAAAATCTAAATTTATTTAAAACCTCCAAGTTTTAATTTCTTGTAGTCAAACCCCCAAATCACATCTTCTTCACCATTCAATATCCACAGAAGTCGGCAGTTCACCGTTCACCACCTAGAGTGTCGTGAACCTCACTGTTTAACATCCACCATCCTCTACTCGTTGGTGAGAACCTAATTAACCTTTTTTTTCTTCATTGTTGGGTGTTAATCGACAGTACAATTGGCAGCTTTTGACAACGAAATGATATAGTTTTCAATAGAGGGGGTCCGATGAAGACACATGTTATTGGTGGTGGTTGAATTGGTGGTTAGAGTGAAAAAATTTAAAAATTTGAAGTTAGGGTCGGAGGTTTTAGAAAAATTAAAAATTGTGGGTTAATTAATACGGAGTATATCTTTATTTTTTTCTTACTTTTGAATTTTAATTTTAAAAAATAATCAACAATGTCACGTTAAGCCCATTATATTTTCTTTGTCAGTTCAAACTAGTAAAAACTAAAATTTTAAACTTTAAAATGAATCCGCTGATATAAAATAAATTCTCCACCGCATGAAATATTTTATCTTCTTTATGTATATCACGTTTCAACGTGCCAATACATATGAATTAAAAGTCAAATCATAAATTAATTCTAGAGAATAAATGCCACACAATTAAAGTGTGAGGATCAAATTATCAATTCTAAAAATCCTTGAGGGACTTGTGACGTATTTAAACCAATATTTTTAATCTAATAATAAAAAAATATAATGTCAAAAAATGTCCTTAATATTTGATTTAATTATTATTTTAACCTATATATTTTTTAAAATAAGTTAACACTCAACGGATGAAATTTATTAATTAACTGACGAAACAATTTAAAATTATTTAATAGAATTGATATGTCAAAGAAAAAATATTTTATATTTTATATAGTTTTTTAAATTTTTTTAACTCAAGTGTTTTTCTGTAAAGTTATTATATTTATTTATATGATATTGTTATCATAGTGTGTAATGTTACGTAGGTTTAAAAAGATTATTTTAACTTAAAAATAAAACATTAATAATTTAATTATTTTTAAAAAATAATAAATATTAGAGATATTTTTTGGCATACCAATAAAAAAATACAATATGTAATATAGAGAGTTATAGTTGAGACAAATCCGGTGAAAGAAAAAGAATCAAAAAACAAAAAAGGAGAAGGGGAAAGGAGACACGAACCCGGAATTAAAGAAAGCCAAAAGTAAACCGAAGGTAAAAGATTCGATCTACCATGTACACTTACCAATTCCCACATCTTTCAATTTCATCGCCTAAGGATTGCAGTCCTCAAGCTCAATTAGATTTTCTAGATTTTAACTAGAATTCTTATGAATTGGCTTTTGGAATTTGCGTAGGATTCAAATTTAAGTATTGTTTTTAAAAAATCTAGCTTTAATTCCTGTTTTCTTCATATTTCTGATTTGTTCGTTTTTGCATGTTTCTAAATTTTAGTAATATGTAAGACCAGTGGCACAGAAAATAAGAAATTTGTGTATTTTCCAAGTTTCAGATTCTCTTTGAATTTATATGATTGTTTTTTATTCATATGAATTTTCGTGTAAAGTTAGTCTGAAAGGTCTGGTAAAATTTCCTTTATTGTAAATCTTCTTCTTCTTATTGTTACGTTGTTATTGCTCTGTTTTAGGTTTCGTGTCTCCTGTAATTGAGTTTTGAAGAGAGAAGGGCAATGGAATACGAGAGTCAGAGTTGGATTTGGGATGGGTTGTATTACTGTCCACGTCTGTTTGGTGGTCTGATGCTAACGGTTGCCTTGCTTGGTTTGTCCACCACTTATTTCGGTGGAATTGGACTTTTCCCATTGCCATATGTTTGGTTAGATTCAGGAGTCTTCCAGAAGAAGAAGTCTGAGAAGAAGCGCATTCGGGTTTACATGGATGGGTGCTTTGATCTCATGCATTATGGCCATGCCAATGCGTTGAGGCAAGCTAAGGTTTTGGGAGATGAGTTGGTGGTAGGTGTTGTAAGTGATGAGGAGATTATTGCTAATAAAGGCCCTCCTGTTCTGCCCATGGAAGAGAGGTACTAATGCAACTCTGTTTTTTCATTTGGTATTTTGATTTGATTATCTGTTGTTCATTTATGCCTTGCTCTATTTCTGTTCTATCCATGTAGCCACAGCTCTGTTTTGAATCTTCTTGAACTGTGTTTAAGTTCAATCACATGGAAAGCATTCACAATATCTTGGCTTATTACTAGAAGTCCTGAAGACAAATACAGCTCAGAAGTCTGTGATGTCCTCGTATGTGAAAGAATATATTAATTGAAAGAAAACAGTGAGGAAAATGATTATATTGTGAGAAAGGGGCCATGGTGGCCGGAGAAGATGAACGCCGGTGAACAATGAACAATAAAATATGAAAAGCTACAGTTTAACGATAGAACAAAGATAATATTTTCAACAGAGAACAATGTGTTTCTCTGTATTTTCTCTTATTCTTCTTGTTCAAATGTGTATAAGCTGAGCCTTTAAATAGGCAATTACAGAGTTTTAATATAACTAAAATTATACTTTTATCTATAATTTAAATAATATTTATCTATAATTTAAATAAGACATCTAATAAATCTAAACTACTGACTTAGAAATAAACTCTAATTACATACTAAATTAAACTCTAACACTTCTCGTCAACTTACATTCCCCCTCAAGCTCTAACACTTCTTGGATAACTTACACTCCCCCTCAAGCTGGTGAGCAAACGTAGTAGAGCACCAGCTTGGATCTTGGATGTGACGCCCTACTCATATTTCATATTTCTTCTGCTGTTCTTAGAGAAAGAATCTCCCCTTTTTTGGGAGCCATTGTGTTAAACAACTAGGACATAATCATGTTGTTCTTTGAACAACCATTGTTGAAAATTTGCAAACGATGTTACTGGTTTCTGCATCATTCTTGAGATGTCTACCAACTTTATTTTGTGTTATTGGTTTTTGCACCCTCCGTAGATGTCTTCCACTTTTCTCTCACTGATGATGATCTTTTTCGATTTTTGCATCTTTTGAGATGTCTTCCACTTTTTCTCATCATTCACGGACTAAGTAGCTGCTTCCATTCAACAATGATCACAGGAATCTACACTCCCTTCAAGCTGGTAGTTGCACAAACTAGAATTCCAGTTTAGATCTTTGATGTAGAATTCCTTAAAAAATATTATCTAGTTTTTAAGGCTAAACTAGAACCTCTTCTCCTATCTTTTATAATTGATGGTGAGAGATAGAACTGGATAGTTTTTAAGGCTAAACTATAACCTTTCCTTATCTTTTACAATGGATGGCTAAGATAGAACCAAATAGTTTTTAAGGCTAAACTATAACCTTTTCATATATCTTTTTGATTGGCTAAGATAGAACCATTAAATAGAGAACAAAATAGCAAAATTAAAAGAGTAGAAATTTCACCATAGATGTAAGATTCCAACGAGAGAGAAGCCAAGGAACGAGTGTGGCCTAATGATAGCAGCAAAAAAGAAAAACGACGTGCATCTGAAAAATTAGATCGTCGATCTGTTTCAGATTAGAGATGACATCAGGGTGACGATATCAAGATCGTTGTTGGCTCTGATACCATGTGAGAAAGGGGCCATGGTGGCCGAAGAAGATGAACGCCGGTGAACAATGAACAATAAAATATGAAAAGCTACAGTTTAACGATAGAACAAAGATAATATTTTCAACAGAGAACAATGTGTTTCTCTGTATTTTCTCTTATTCTTCTTGTTCAAATGTGTATAAGCTGAGCCTTTAAATAGGCAATTACAGAGTTTTAATATAACTAAAATTATACTTTTATCTATAATTTAAATAATATTTATCCATAATTTAAATAAGACATCTAATAAATCTAAACTACTGACTTAGAACTCTAATTACATACTAAATTAAACTCTAACACTTCTCGTCAACTTACATTCCCCCTCAAGCTCTAACACTTCTTGGATAACTTACATATATATATAAATGTGTGCGTGTGTACATGTATTAACGTACATATGCATGCATGTGTCTATTCATCTAACTCTGAAAGTATGAGAATTAAGAAGCCAAATAAATAGTGACAGATATATATCTTTTAGAATTGAACTTTGTTATTCATGTTACATTAGTTAATGAACAACATGGACTGCAGAGGCTGCTAGTTATCTGGTACAGCCATTTCATTTTCAGAGCATGTAGGTTAGATGGCTGTATACACGATACCATGAAGTATTATCTTTTCGTCTAACTATTTAGCTGTATTGAAATTAGTATATATTGTGAGATAAAATTCTTCGCTTTCTACTTAATTCATCTTTGTTCTGGTCTTCCCCTTGATGGTTTGCTTGTCAACTCGCTCCTGTCAGTGGGCTTTTTTGTTATTTTTAGTTTTTGGTTCTGTGGGTCTCATTGAAGTTCTCTCCAGGCTGGCACTTGTTAGTGGATTAAAGTGGGTGGATCAAGTAATAGCAAATGCTCCTTATGCAATTACTGAGCAATTCATGAACAGTCTGTTCAATGAGCATGAGATTGACTATATAATACATGGTGATGATCCTTGCCTCCTCCCTGATGGATCTGACGCTTATGCCTTGGCAAAGAAAGCTGGCCGCTACAAGCAGATTAAGCGCACTGAAGGCGTCTCCAGCACGGATATTGTTGGTAATAAAAATTCTCTTGAGATGTGTTTAAGATTCCTGTTGTTGGAACCCCTCTCATTTACAGCTTCTGTAAATTTCAATAATTTCTAATCATTTCACTAATTATATGTACGTAGGGAGAATACTTTCTTCTCTAAAGGATACTGAAGGGGGTGGAGATAATACTAGCACACTTTCAAATGAAGATTTAGGTGAAAAACATCAGTCTCAAAGGGGTCAAATTTCCCAATTCCTGCCAACATCTCAGCGGATTGTGCAATTTTCAAATGGCAAGGTACTATTTGGTTTCTCTAGTTGTCAGCCTGAAAAAGAGAAAGAATGAAAGATTTCTACAATTTGAAAATGTCGAGTGGTGTGTGTTTCCAATACATGCAGTTTTTCCGATGTTTATAATTATACACTTGGTGAAAGAATGATCAATGCATTGTGAAAATTTCAATTCGGCTATCTTTTGGTGGAATATAAAAGAAGAGAAACTAAGTTTCGTATTAAGGATCCTCCTGAAGTTTCTTCAAGAGTTGCTCATTGATATAGATCTTGATTTGAAATTATAATTTTAGGTAGTGTGAACACTGAATAAAGAGTGCAATATTTAAAATTTGTTAGCAAGAAAGAGTTATAGCCTCAAAATGCTTGGCGATCCTATTACAAAAATTATACAAGGCTTGCCAAGTTATACTAGATTTTCCAAGTTAACTTGGTAACGGCATATGAAGTGCTTATTCTTTCTTTCCTTTGGAAGCTGGCAATAATATTAAATGATGATCTTTTATCATCTTTCTTCATATGAGGCTGGCTGAACTACCCATTGACCATATTGTCTTCTTATGACCAAACTGGTTCACTGCCCCTTTGGCTTATAATCCCCTTGCATTAGTTTCATTGAAATTTGTTCTGTAGTATCATGAATGTAAAAGTCCGGATAAAATTATATCTTTTGCATGAAAGATAATTTTGGGAAGTTGATCTAACAAAATCCGTTGGAGAAACTTTGAAGTATAATATGGATCGACGATCTGGTGCATTTTCTCTCTTTTTTTGTTCTTTTTCATTTCACTGATAATATTGTTTCAAATGGCCTAAAATCCTGTGTTAAGTGAATTCCCTAGCACAATGGCAACCTACAACAATTCCTTGTAAAAAGTTCAAGATCTATTTTCTTCTTTATCTGATGTGGAGAGGAGGGGGGGGGGGGGGATGTTATGGATGGAGGTGGAGCGTTCACGTTCATTTGCTTTCTTTCTCCCTTTATCTGTAGTGTTTGTTTGTGCGGAATATGTGGCTATCTTTGCATGTCAGTCTCATCCAGTTTTTCCTCAGGGACCTGCACCAAATGCTCGCGTTGTATACATTGATGGGGCATTTGATCTCTTTCATGCTGGGCATGTCGAGGTATTCCCTTTGATACTTCTGATTTTATTCTTTTTTATGTTATTTTGATAGTATAAATTTAGTGATTGCACTCAACTAGATCCACATTTTGTATATGCATTGTTGCAAATTTTGAGCATTGCTTATTCTTATCTGGCTTGGCTACCAATGTCTGCATATATGAACTGAGAAGCTAGCCGGTGTTATTGCACTACGGTGACTATTTAATAACCCAACTGAAACTTTAATCTTGATGATAATTAATCTGTAAGATGCCTATCCTGTAATGAGGATCCTTTTTTCTATCAGAATTTGAACTAGAGTGCCAAGCAAAGTACTGTTCAGCAGCTGGGTGATAATGCAGAACCTATTTAATAATTTAGGTTAGCACTTTTGAGATATTCAAATGAATATTTAAGTTGGAGGGACCCATGGAGGAGATAATTACCAATTAAAATGCCAGATGTTCTAAATTATTTCATTAAGTATACAATTTTACAAATTCAAAAAAAGTATACAATTTTACATCAGATATAGAAGATCTTGCTTCTGCTAAATTCTGTTCTTCATTCTTTTGATTTAGAGGTCCACCAACATCGAGTGAAATAGTATTACATATATAAGATCTAAGTTGGGTACAATTGGAAAAGCAATGTTAACCCATACCGTCAAATGGCAGATTACTTATGAAAGCCCGTTTACTTTGTTGAAATGCAGTATTCTTCATCAAATCTATCAAGCAACTGATTAGTCCAAATAGTTTAACGTCTGATGTGTATTGTTGTAACATTGAATTACACGTTGTATTGAGAATCTTTTCCTAAATCTATAACATGCTAATCTGGATGGAGACATCTTCTGACTGATTCTTCAGCGAAAAGGTTAATGATTCTCATTTGTAAATACTGTTGCCCTGAATAGGAAAGTGATTTAGTGCTTCCTCCTCAATTAGCTGATATTTAAATTCAGAATCAGGATCAGAAAATGTGCTCATATACTCGTCGGTTAATTAATACCGGCGTTTAGTGTTTAAGAAATGTTATGAACTTAAACTACCGGCATTGGCCACATCCTATATAGGTGATGGGCCATCTATCGTGGAAAGTCCTATGAAGCATTGTGATTCTCTTGAGGATCAACAAAGAAAATAGAAACTGGAACAAAATCTTGGATGTAACTGCTAGAAATATGCAGTTAATCTTTGGAAATGGAAAAAAAAGTTCGGAGTAAGGAACGAGGACTAAAATGCTGAGAATGAGATGTTCCTGCGGCTACTGAATAAGCCCGAAGAAATTAAAAATATTAACTTCTGGGGTTATGATTTCTGATTGTTAGGAGAAGAGGAGAAACACCCCTTTTTTATTGTTTTTTTCTTTCTTTTTTTAGGTGAGGGGGCTGGGTGAGGGTTTGTGTGAAAGAGATGAGAGACGGTATATACCATCATAAACATGAAGAACTGAAAAGAATCAATTATAACCACTGATCTATGCTCCATGGTATTTGTTTATCTGGAACAATGAAACTTTTGCAACTCATTCAGTGTTGTCCACCCCCCTAAGCCATATCTTATGTTTACTTAGATCCTCAAGAAGGCAAAGCAGCTTGGAGACTTTTTGCTAGTTGGTATCCATACTGACCATATTGTGAGGTACTTTATTTATGTTATGCTTGACTTATCTTTTGTCTTTTTTAATGCCTTTTAAGTTTTGTTGGAACATTTGAGTTTAGAAGGTTGAGAGTTAACATTAGATACACTCTTGTACATTTACCTACTTTAGTAAAGTGTTTATAAGAAATAACTTATGAGTCTACTTTGCATGCAGAGAGCACAGGGGGATGCCCTACCCAGTTATGCACGTTCATGAGCGTAGTCTTAGTGTGTTAGCTTGCCGTTTTGTTGATGAAGTTATCATTGGTGCCCCTTGGGAAATTACGAAGGATATGGTGTGATTTTCTTTTAAATTTTATATTGCTATGCCTATAAGTATATATGGATTAATCTGTGCATAAGAGTGTATTTCCCTTTGATTATGTATCTGTTTCTTTGTAATAATATCAGTTTAGCTTAATTATTACCTTGGTGGTGGCACAAAAATACGCAACAAGCTTATAGTCTCTTGGTGGTGAGTTTTTACATGATTTACTCACGCCACGGTGATGGGCATCCATTTTTATTTTAGGCATTTGAGGCGAGTAAAAGTGAAGGGTGTTGGTTTAATTAGGAGGGGGGGGTATAATTTTTAGTTTCATGTATTCCTAATTATCATGACCCTTTCTATCAAATTTTGTACAAAAAAATGCTTCTAGAAACAATAATGTAAAATTGAGTGAGTTCTTATTCCTTTTAAGAATAAATACAACTTCTTATAGTCAAAGCATGCCCATCCACTAAATACTTGCATCATACCACTTAACGATTTAAGTGTTGCTAGTTTCGGTAGTGATTTAGGGGTTTGGATACCATTAAAGCTTGTCTATCCATTAAATATTTACAATGCTGTTCTTTTTTAAGGATCATTTTTTTTCTGTTTGTTGTGAACTTATTGTGCTTTTTTGTAATGCAATTGGCGATTTGCGTTATTGCTACTACTGCTGGTGCTATTTGGTTTTTGACTCTTTAAAATTGGATATCTGTCAGGACTTATGAGGCTATTTCTTTAATTGAACAGATTACAACCTTCAACATTTCTATTGTTGTGCACGGGACAGTTGCTGAGAGCAACACTTTGTTGCCTGTAAGTTTACAGACCTCCCTTGGATTTATTTCATTGTCATGGCCCCTTGTGTCTATGGATTTAGGGGAATTGCTGATTTTTGCTTCATACAGGGGGAAACCGATCCTTATGCAGTCCCGAAGAGAATGGGGATTTTCCGTTTTCTTGAAAGCCCTAAAAGTTTAACCACAAGTTCTGTAGCTCAAAGGATCGTTGCCAATCATGAGGCTTACATGGTACTACTTGCACTGACTGCATAAACTTTCTTGAAGTTCACATTTATTGTTAAATTTGTTCTCTTACATAACCAGAAATGCAAGTTGATTGTCTGATACATAAGCAGAAGTGCAAATTGATTGGCAGTTGTTCATATTCTTTCAGAACAAAATTACTTACTCGACACTTGCATTATAGGTTTTAGAATATTGTTGAAACTTTTTGCATAAGGCGTGCATTGAAAGGAGTGTTCGTGTAACATTAATCGCATTCTGTTGATAATTTTCAATTAGAAGAGATCACTAATATTGTTGTTGCTTTTGTGTTTTTCTCAACAT
Source organism: Hibiscus mutabilis (assembly GCA_019671005.1). Classification (NCBI taxonomy): domain Eukaryota; kingdom Viridiplantae; phylum Streptophyta; class Magnoliopsida; order Malvales; family Malvaceae; genus Hibiscus; species Hibiscus mutabilis. Next base: position 2,131,848 of record CM033715.1, on the reverse strand, counting down.
TTACTGGTTTCTTAGTTTCAACCCCAGCATGTTATCTAATTTGTCGGTACAATTCCAGGCGTTTTAACATTTATGATGCATTGTATGGATGAGTGTGTGTATCCATACATGCATATATCAAGTTTTATCTATCCTCTAATCTTGATGCTCAATTTCAATGTAGAAACGCAATGCCAAGAAAACAGAGAGTGAAAAGAAATACTACGAAGAGAAGACTTACGTCGCAGGCGAGTAGGCACGTAACGTTTAGCAGGCTTGGTACAGCTCTTGATGCTGCCTTAACAAGTTCATTCCTGTTGAAGACGGGGTATTTTCATTGGAAGATGGGAAGAGTACAAGATCTTACCCTCAATACCACAATCTTCCAACCCTTCGCTGTATTTTATATTTTCTTTTTCCAGTTTAATGAGATTTGGAAGAAACTTTTGATATTGGTTACTAAGATGCTTGTAAGAGTTTAGAAGGTTGAAAGGACTGAAATGTTTTAAATTTCACATTTTTCTTTCGAGCACGTTATATTCCGAGTTATGACAATATTTATAAATTTTGAGATCCACTAATTGACCTAGTGGCTAAGGATGCTAATTTTACCTCATATTATATGAGTTCACGGAATGTAATATCTTACTATTTAATCAAAAAATATTTATAAATTTTGAATATAACTCAAAATGTTTGTAACCTTAAAATTATAAACGCTTACTATTAGATTTGAACAGAAACTCGAACAACTTGAAGTGATTAAAGAAATTTAAATAAAATATGAGTTATAAAATAAGACTTGTAAATTTGACTAACTCAAAATATTTTAATTCGATTAGATTAAATGTTCACACCTACAATAACTCAAAATATTTTAATTTGATTCAATCAAATGCGCACACCTACACATCACAGTAACTCAAACAACCCCAATTATCTCTCCCGTTACCCCACAGCTCGCCTGAGCCCCCTCCATTGAGTTTCAGTCACCATTTTGTGATGTTACACCTTCGAAATCAGACACACTTGTCCTGTGTCAGTATTTTAATTAAGCTGTTAATGATTAAACGATAACAAAATAATGAAAAAATTATTAATCGTGAAAAAATATTTAAGCAAGTCTAATTTAAAGTTTGAGAGTTTAGTTTAGAATTTATGGTTAGAATTTAAGTTTTTATAGTTAGAGTTAAGATTTAAGATTTTAGGATTAAGATTTAAGATTTTAGTTTTTAAAGTGAATTAGTCATGCTTGTGGGAAATGGAATAATAATCGAAAAAAACTTTAATACACAAACCGTGTAAAACTTTAGTTTACACGTGCCTTTTAGTTTTAGGGGTTAAGGCTTTAGTTTAGGGCTTAAGGTTTAGGGGTTTAGGTTGTAGGGTTTAGAATTCAAGGTTAGTGTTTAGAATTTAGTGTATGAGTTTAAGGTTAAGGGTTTAGTTTTTTAGGGTTAGGAATTTAGGATTTGAGTTTTTATAGTGTAAATACACAAGCTTGTGTAAAATTAATTTTACATACCCTGTGTATCAAAGTTTTACCTATAATAATCTAGGTAATTTATTTTTTCGTTTTTAAAAAAATAAAAGGTAAATTACAAATTTCACAACTCAATTTACTTCTCACTATTATTTGATTAATAAAGTTTAAATTTTTTTAATTTAATCATTAAACTTTTGATTTTCTCTTATTTTAGTCACTCTACTATTAAATACTTAACAATGTTATGACTGAACATCTATCTTTTTTTAAAAAAAATATGCACTGATCCCAAAAATTTATTCATTTTTGTGAAAAAAACCCTAGTCTCGAATTACTTTTAATTTCTCGATGATAGATAATCTTTTTCTAATTCTCATCGGTGAGGAAGTGAAGAAAGTATAAGTGAGATGTATATTTTAATTTCACACTAATTGGACGGTACATATTATAAGTTAAAGTGATTTGAGGTTTTGAGAGTTTTAAATTTTTTGTTGAATTTCATCAAATTTAAACTGATTTTGAGAAAATTTAAACTAATAGAATGGTAGAAGACGATGAAGTGAGTTCTTCGAAAAAGACATCTAAAATAATAGTTTTAATGTCAGCGTAAAAAGGGATGAAAGTGTAAGATTTTCATCTTTAGAAAAAGAATATAAAATAAAAAAACGTGGATGACATGTTATATCAATAAAAAGTAGTTTACATCAGCACACATGATAATCATATCGTCCTTTCATTTCTAATTTAACGCTTGAATGATCATAATAGGAACGAATTAAAAATTCAATAATTAAATTATTTTTTAATTTTAATAATTAAAATAAGAATAAGAAGAAAATTGAGCAGTGAAATTTTATAATTTACCCAAAATAAAATAAAATAAAATAAATAACAGTACAATTTTCTTGGAATAATCGAAATATTGGCGGGGAGTATAGCAGCGGTATCGTTTGCTTATAGCGACAGATTCTTCTTACTTCTTGGCATTGTGTTGCTATAGATGGCGTACGTAGACCATGCCTTCTCGATTTCAGACGAGGACATCATGTTGGAGACGCCTTACGCTCTCAACAACCGCCCTCCCTTCAAGGAGATCGGCCTCGCCCTGGCTCTTCTCGTCTTCGGCACGCTCGGGATCATCTCCGGTATCTTCATGGCCTACAACAGAGTCGGCGGTGACCGAGCCCATGGTATATTCTTTTTCTTTTCTCTCTATTTAGAAAAAAAAGGGGGCAAAGACAAATTCAATTATGACTGATTTGTGGGTTTATTTATGATTGTTTGTTTTAGGGCTTTTCTTTGCGTTACTGGGGTGCGTATTGTTCATTCCCGGATTCTATTATACAAGGATTGCGTATTATGCATATAAGGGGTACAAAGGCTTCTCCTTCTCCAACATTCCCCCGGTCTAGGGCTATTGCTCTACTCCTCTCCACCCCTATGTACATCTCTTTTTCATTTAGTATCTTGTTTCTTCCCAGTGTTTTGTGTTCTGCTGCTTCCCTCTTCTTGTTTGTGTATGCTGAATAACTCGAGTTTTGTATGTTATTTGTTCATATTAGAACTGTAAACTAGTCTTGTTCCAACTTCTTCATTCTTGGTTGGTGGCTGTTTTATGACGGGATATGTTAATCTTACAATTTGCAGTTTCTTAGTACAGCTCCTTGTATTCTGAATGTTCTTATTGGTTATGATAACTGTTCGATTCGGTTCATTCATACTTTGCAATTGCTGTTAGCTAAGCTATGAGGTTATCATTGTTTGAAAGAATAGAGGAAATATGTTGGAGGGTTTTCTTCTAAAGGCTCAAGGTGCCCTGTTTTATTGTCAGTCTTGTGATTTGTGATGCGTAGTGATGAGTAAAATATGTTCATGCAGTAGACTGGATTACTTTGACATTTGATGTTTTGCTGTGAATTTTGGTTCATGATTCAAGTGTTTTGCGTGTGTTATTGTCAAAAAGTATTTTTGAAAAGATAAATGAACATTTTAGACAAGATTTTTGTAAAGTAAAACTGAATCTGACCCAATCTCATCCTAAAAAATCCCCAACCTGAACTCGATTTTTTTAAATATAACCCGACCCTATAGGGTTGGTTCGGAACCTGTTAGGTATGGATCAAATGGTCATCTCTAGATATGATATGCCATTTTTTCTTGGAGGTAAGGAAGAATTGGATGGACTTGCCTCTTTCAGAGTTGAATTCCCTCTTCTGCAAAGGTGTATAATCGTTCAAAAGTTTGAAAGCAACTAAAAAGAAGGGAAGAGATTGAACTTAGAGAAAAAATGCTTGAAAGTTATTGTTGATAAAGAAGATGGTAAGTCCAAATTAGCTGGAATCTCATTACTATATGCTCCTCAAAAGCTACACACTAGATGAATTTATTGCATACATTTGTGAAATAAATTGTACATTATGCAGCTTTAGGCTAAAACCCATGATCACTAGGCCAAGGGATTTCATAATCCCATTTGCGATCAATCTCATCGTATGCATACAATCCGTATGTCCCAACTGCCCAATTGCACCATTTATAGCACTCACGCGTCCTAACATCAATGCTAGAATCATACAAAAGGAAATGCCCTCTCCTCCTCGTCCCTCCGTCCTCGAACTCCATGTCGCATTCAATGTTCACATGCTGGAAAGAAAATAGGTCCGTGAAAGCCGATTTAAGCTCTTCATTGTACTTCAGATTCCGTGTTCCCATGTCTTCACTGTTCTGCCAGCAACGGATCGTCAATGTCTCATGGTTTTTGAGCTTGTTTACGATGTTTACATGTCTTCGGCCGATGTAAAGCCCCGAGGATGGTTCAAACCTAGCCAGCAATGCAACGAGGAAGATCGCGAGGATTTTAAGGCTCGACTTGAAAGAAGTCATCACCTGGTGTTTCTCCAATAAAAATGAAAAAGAAAAATGTTAGATATTTAAAACAAGAGATAACCGAAGCCTAAGTTTAGAGATTTAAAAAGGAAGAATTAATTGAAAAGGAAAACGTTTAGTTAGAATATGACAACAACCTTGTTGATGTATACTATTAAGGTTATAACTTGATGATACTGTTTCACTTAATTTTCCCAAATCCCCAATATAACAAAAATCTTAAATTTGAACTCCTTTATGTGAGGAGAATCGTTCATTGTTCATTCCTCTGTCGTTTATATATTCTTTCACTCTCATGCTCCTATGAAAAGATAAAGCAGTAATATTTCTCTTACTAAGCCTCCAAAGCACCCCTACCCAGATATTCAAATAGTGGTTCGCAATAAATCTGTTATTGTAAAAAATAGCAGTTTGCAATAAATCTGTTATTGTCCACAACCGCGATAAAACATTGCGACAAAAAATGCGGCCGCAACTACAATTTAAATCTCTGTCCCTACCATTAATTAATAAACCAATAATTTCATCAAAGTCCATTACTGGAGTTGTAAAGCAAACATGATTACCATCTGAAACTCTGAACTACATTAATTCTCAACAAGTAAGCAGACTTATTTCAGAAACAGAATTAAACCCTCTCAAAGAAGTTGATTACTGAAGTCTAAACTATTCAGAAATCATGGGCCACTGGGATTCCTCCACTTGGGGTTCAATCATGATTTCTTCTATGGTTTAATACTTTGAAGCAGCAGCGGTATATGAAGGAATTTCTGCCTAGTTGTGCAGTGAAGTTGGAGGTTGAGGAAATAGTAGGGATTAGGAAGGAATGCTTTGCATATATCTTCAACGTTCCAATCCTTCCTTTTCCATATACTAATTACTGTTAGTATTGAGCTATTTTCAACAGATTTAGATTAATAAATTGTTTTGTAGGTACTTTATTCTATGTTTTTTAATTAAAATACGATGATTATAAGCAAAAAGGTGCCGTGGTGTAGTTTGTTATCACGTCACTTTAACACGCTGAAGGTCTTCGGTTACACGCTGAAGGTCTTCAGTTTGAGTACGGGCGACGCCACTTCTTTTCCAAATGCAGGCAGCAACAAATCTCAACTCTTTCTTTCAGCCATATTTACACTAAACTTCAAATTCTTCAACTTTCATACTTCAAAGTTGAACTCCTACCATAGTGCATTTGCATTTTAACTGCCATACATGATAAATGTTGAAAGACATGTGCAGTGAAGAATCATACAGAATGCAACTCAGACCATAGCATTTCAAAAATACATGTGCAGTGGAATTGAATAGGAAAACTTGTGTAGAGTTAGATAATGCCACGGTTCACAGCCAAGACATTTCTGAATTTGATATAGAAATGGTTTAATACTTTGAAGCAGCAGCAGTATAGGACTAAAAGGCGATGAGGAATTTCTGCTCAGTTGTGCAGTGAAGTTGGAAGTTGAGCTAACAGTAGGGATTAGGGAAGGAATTTCTGCTTAGTTGTGCTGTGAGTTTCCCGGTATAGGACTGTTAGGATTGAGCTATTTAAAACAAATTTAGATTGAAAAATTGCTTCGTAGCTATCTCTATTCTACAATAGAAAATATTGCAAGGTGTTGTGGTGTAGTTGGTTATCACGTCAGTCTAACACACTGAAGATTTCCGGTTTGAGTCCGGGCGACACCAATTTAATCTTTTTAGCTCTTTTTCATTCTATAGAAAGAAAGGATGAAAAAAATGAGATTGCGCCGTTGCCAGAGATCAAACTAGAATCACCAGCGCGATAGGTGGGAATACTCATCACTATACTACAACGACCTTGTTATTGTTTGGCTTCTTGGTTCCTATATAGATATCTACTAATACTTGCAGGCTACCACTCACATGTTCAAGTGGTTTTTTTAAATAAAGTACATGCTCATTTTATGGTTCATGTTCGGAATTCGCGGCTCTCCCTCCTACAATATCTTTTCTAATATTCAAATCCAAGTTCTCTTAATAAGAGGACAATATATATTGCGATTGCACCTAACACTTGTTGGTATGTTTTAGTGGTTATGATTTCTAGCAATTACATTAATATTATACATAAAATGAAATGTCGCATGAACGTCGATTAATAATTCTTTAAGTATTATTTGAAACTAAAAATTACTCCAGTGAAAAACGAAAAAATATTAAATTATTTATTTCTCACAACATTCGCAACTACATTATTTTCTTCACTCACATTTTTATTATTATCTCTCACTACTATCAACTTTTCTAATCAAACTATTACTTCTTTTTATATACATATAAGTATCAAAACTACTCAAACTTTCATCAAATTTATGTACATCAAATTTAGTGGTAATCTTGTCTCATTTATGTACATCTATCACACATAGATTCATCTTTCTTGGAATGATATTTTGCACTATTGTCATCTTTATTGTTCCACTTGTGGTGGGTATAATTATTCTCAAAATGACCATAATGTCTATGTCCATAGCCTTGACCATGACCACAATTACTAATGTGGCATTTATTTGTTTATTATAAAATCTCACATTCACTTAAGGGAATGGAGTGGAGCCAGTGGGTCTTTAAAACATTTTTCACGATATTGTGTCTGAGGATAAAATTATTTGTATAAAAAGTGGAGTATGTTTTTTTCTAACATATCCTCATCAGTAATATTTTGACCACATAACTTCAATCGTGAAGTAATTCGAAACATAGCAGAGTTATAATCGCTTACTGATTTAAAATCTTGCAATCTCAGATACAACCAACCATATCGAGCTTTAGGTAGAATAACTGTTTTCTGATGGTCATATCGTTCCTTTAAATTATTCCAAGGAATAAGAGGATCTTTCACTGTTAAATATTTAGATTTCAACCCCTCATGGAGGTGACATCGAAAAAGTATAATAGTTCTGACCTTATTTTGAGCAGATTATTCCAAATATTTAATCCTCGTACGCGACATTGTTAAACCAGTTCACAAGGTCCTTTAGAAACCTTCTTTGAGACCAATAGCCTCGCAGAACGGGATGTCCAGCCAATATACTTGGATTAAACCAACAGAACAGAGAACATAACTCACCATAACTTAAAACAGTCTTCTTGTAGATCATAAATCACCATAATTTATTGCACTTTAAAATTATAATTTAAAGAATAAAAAAATAGAGTTCACCGATATTGATTTTCCTCTCGAGGACAATGGAGACATAGCAATTAACCAAGACAATTTCTCATAATCTCTTTATGTCATGTCTCTTTTCAAGCCATTTAAACACATATCAAACTCAAAACATTTAAAAACATTAATTTCCATCAATAAAATAACATAAACAATGGCTAAAGAACAAAAGGGAATCTCAATATATTTAAAATCTCATCTTTTGATTCATAAGGTTTGTGGAATATTTAATCGGGAGATGAAAAGAATCCATAATCGAATATAATAAATTCAAAAACAAAAACAAAAGGCAGAAAAATACCCATAAAATTAGTTTATGACCTAAGATTGGATTATAAGAAAAACCTAAAATCAGTAAGGGAATAATATCTCTAACATCGATCCATGTGAAATTTTCATAAATAAATTAAATTGATTTTTCTTACCGTCTCAAGAACACAATAAGCATACCAGACTTTTCAGGCTGAGTTGAATATATAGTAGATGTGATCAACAATATTAAATTGAAATTTTTCCCGAGAATCATCAACAAGAACCTTGGTAATGGAGCGAGATCATGCTGATAACGTGTTGTGCGTAAAGTAAAGAGCAAGAATAAAATAGATGAACAAAAACAAGATAAAAGAAGGAGACTTGTATTATATTCTCAAAATAGGGTTGTGTACAATGCTTTCTCCAAACTCTATATTTATAGGCATAAGATAGAAACCCGAATTTCAATGGGTATTAAGCCATAATAATAAAGTACATTAAAGTCTCATTTAATATATAGATATCCACCATAAATAAAGATATTCATAACAATGAGCAATTCCATAACAATGAGAAAAATAACATCGATTGCTTCTGTTTGTGTCGTTTTTACACAGTTGTCTTCTTTGGTTGCTCGAAGAGTAGAGTAAGAAAGCGAGTTTGAGAGAATCTGACAGAAAAATAACCTTGGGGACGGACGTGAAGGTCACACACCGTCCCCAAAACGTCCTCGAAGAAGTATCAGCCGTACTCCGTCGACGTGGAACGTCCCGATCGTACCCCCGGTGTCCCGACACATACCCGTCGTCGGGGCGTACGAGTACTTGAAACGGCATAGGGTTGTCGTCCCCGTGCTTCATAGACACCAGCATCCAGTCATGTTCAAGGCACAGTGCATTACATCGCGAGACTAGCGGCGCAAAGTTTAACGGTGAAAGACTTGGATTTTTGACCCAATTGACAGCCAACAAACTATCCGATTCAATGATCAATTTGTGTGACTTTACCCAGCTCGATTGTAAAGCTTTTACTTATATTCAAACTATTTACTTAACTTTGTTTCGTTTCAAAAAATCTACTGGGTAATAGTTTTAATTTTAATTTTTGGGTGTGAACAATTATGCTAGAAAATTTTAATTTTTTTTGTTTGCAGTTTAGCTTTACAAAGTTAAGTAAATAGTTTGAATATAAGTAAAAGCTTTACAATCGAGCTGGGTAAAGTCACACAAATTGATCATTGAATCGGATAGTTTGTTGGCTGTCAATTGGGTCAAAAATTCAAGTCTTTCACCGATAAACTTTGTGCCACTAGCTCGCGATGTAATGCACTGTGCCTTGAACATGACTGGATGCTGGTGTCTATGAAGCACGGGGACGACAACCCTATGTCGTTTCAAGTACCTGGTACGTCCCCGGGACGGGTACAGGTCGGGGACGGCTGGGGTATGTACCGGGGATGTTTCACGTCGACGGAGTACGGCTAATACTTCTCCAAGGACGTTTTGGGGACGGTGTGTGACCTTTACGTTCGTCCCCAAGGTTATTTTTCTATCAGATTCTCTCAAACTCGCTTTCTTACTCTACTCTTCGAGCAACCAAAGAAGACAACTGTGTAAAAACGACACAAACAGAAGCAACCGATGTTATTTTTTTCATTGTTATGAAATTGCTCATTGTTACGAATATCTTTATTTATGGTGGATATCCATATATTAAATGAGCTTTAATGTACTTTGTTATTAGGGCTTAATACCCATTGAAATTCAGGTTTCCATCTTATGCCTATAAATATAGAGTTTGGAGAAAGCATTGTACACAACCCTACTTTGAGAATATAATACAAGTCTCTTTATCTTTCTATTATCTTGTTTTTGTTCATCTATTTTATCCTTGCTCTTTACTTTATTCACAACACGTTATCAGCATGATCTCGCTCCATTACCAAGGTTCTTGTTGATGATTCTCGGGAAAAATTTCAATTTAATATTGTTGATCACATCTATTATATATTCAACGCAGCCAGAAAAGTCTGGTATGCTTATTGTGTTCTTGAGACGGTAAGAAAAATCAATTTAATTTATTTATGAAAATTTCCCATGGATCGATGTTAGAGATATTTTTCCCTTACTGATTTTAGGTTTTTCTTATAATCCAATCGTAGGTCATAAACTAATTTTAGGGATATTTTTCTGCCTTTTGGTTTTGTTTTTGAATTTATTATATTCGATTATAGATTCTTTTCATCTCCCGATTAAATATTCCACGAACCTTATGAAAGATGAGATTTTAAATATATTGAGATTTCCTTTTGTTCTTTAGCCTTTGTTTATGTTATTTTATTGATGGAAATTAATGTTTTTAACCATGTTTTGAGTTTGATATATGTTTAAATGGCTTGAAAAGAGACATGGCATAAAGAGATTATGAGAAACTGTCTTGGTCAATTGCTATGTATCCATTATCCTCGAGAGGAAAATCAATATCGATGAACTCTATTTTTTTATTCTTTAAATTACGATTTTAAAGTGTAATAAATTGTGGTGATTTATGATCTACAAGAAGAATGTTTTAAGTTATGTTGAGTTATGTTCTCTGTTTTGTTGGTTTAATCCAAGTATATTGGCTGGACATCCCGTTCTGCAAGGCTATTGGTCTCAAAGAAGGTTTCTAAAGGACATTGTGAACTGGTTTAACAATGTCGCGTACGATGATTAAATATTTGGAATAATCTGCTCAAAATAAGGTCAGAACTATTATACTTCTTCGATGTCACCTCTATGAGGGGTTGAAATCTAAATATTTAACAGTGAAAGATCCTCTTATTCCTTGGAATAATTTAAAGGAACGATATGACCATCAGAAAACCGTTATTCTACCTAAAGCTCGATATGGTTGGTTGCATCTGAGATTGCAAGATTTTAAATGAGTAAGCGAGTATAACTCTGCTATGTTTCGAATTACTTCATGATTGAAGTTATGTGGTCAAAATATTACTGATAAGGATGTGTTAGAAAAAAAAACATACTCCACTTTTTATGCAAATAATTTTATCCTCAGACACAATATCGTGAAAAATGTTTTAAAGGTCCACTGGCTCCACTCCATTCCCTGAAATGAATGTGAGATTTTATAATAAATAAATAAATGCCACATTAGTAATTGTGGTTATGGTCAAGGCTATGAACATAGAAATTATGGACATTTTGAGAATAATTATACCCACCACAAGTGGAACAATAAAGATGACAATAGTACAAAATATCATTCCAAGAAAGATGAATCTATGTGTGATAGATGTACATAAATGAGACAAGATTACCACTAAATTTGATGTACATAAATTTGATGAAAGTTTGAGTAGTTTTGATACTTATATGTATATAAAAAGAAGTAATAGTTTGATTAGAAAAGTTGATAGTAGTGAGAGATAATAATAAAAATGCGAGTGAAGAAAATAATGTAGTTGCGAATGTTGTGAGAAATAAATAATTTAATATTTTTTCGTTTTTCACTGGAGTAATTTTTAGTTTCAAATAATACTTAAAGAATTATTAATCTACGTTCATGCGACCTTTCATTTTATGTATAATATTAATCTAATTGCTAGAAATCATAACCACTAAAACATACCAACAAGTGTTAGGTGCAATCGCAATATATATTGTCCTCTTATTAAAAGAACTTGGATTTGAATATTAGAAAAGATATTGTAGGAGGGAGAGCCGCGAATTCCAAACATAAACCATAAAATGAGCATGTATTTTATAAAAAAAACACTTGAATATGTGAGTGGTAGCGTGCAAGTATTAGAAAATATCTATATATGAACCAAGAAGTCTAACAACAACCAGGTTGTTGTAGTATAGTGGTGAGTATTCTTGCCTGTCATGCGGATGATTTGGGTTTGATCTATGGCAACGGTGCAAACTCATTTTTTTCATCCTTTCTTTGAGCTAAAAAGGGTTCGATCTCTGGCAACGGTGCAAACTCATTTTTTTTATCCTTTCTTTGAGCTAAAAAGGAATATATTAGCGTCGCCCAAACTCAAACCAAAGACTTTCAGTGTGTTAGACTAACGTGATAACCAACTACACCACAACACCTTGCAATAATTTCTATTGTAGAATAAAGATAGCTACGAAACAATTTATCAATCTAAATTTGTTTTAAATAGCACAATCCTAACAGTCCTATACCGGGAAACTCACAGCACAACTAAGCTGAAATTCCTTCCCTAATCCCTACTGTTAGCTAAACTTCCAACTTCACTGCACAACTGAGCAGAAATTCCTCATCGCCTTTCAGTCCTATACTGCTGCTGCTTCAAAGTATTAAACCATTTCTATATCAAATTCAGAAATGTCTTGGTTGTGAACCGTGGCATTATCTAACTCTATACAAGTTTTCCTATTCAATTCCACTGCACATGTATTTTTGAAATGCTATGGTCTGAGTTGTATTCTGTATGATTCTTCACTGCACATGTCTTTCAACATTTATCATGTATGACAGTTAAAATGCAAATGCACTATGGTAGGAGTTCAACTTTGAAGTATGAAAGTTGAAGAATTTGAAGTTTAGTGTAAATATGGCTTAAAGAAAGAGTTGAGATTTGTTGCTGCCTGCATTTGGAATTTGGGTTTAAATTGTTATTAGATTTTTTGTTTTCTTCTATGTTTAAATACAGATAAAACCAAAGAAACAAAGTTGATATTTGTAGATGTTCCAAATCCATGGAGGACTGTTGTTGGCGAAATTTGGAGAAGAGAAAGAGAAGGTTCACGGAGGATGGTTTAATCAACTAAATGTGGGACCCAAAGTATATTATTTTATTGAAGAAAATGAAACTAACGGACCACGTCATCATTTTCTAAAGGAAGATAACGGGAGGGACCAAAATGAAAGTGAAATATAAGTTGAGTGACCCAATGAAAGTTTTAAAAGTTTGGTGACCAAAATCAAAGTGTCCTAAAAGTTTGGTGATTATTGGTGTACTTTACCCTTAAATTAATAGTATAAATAAAATGAAATTGCTCATTGTTTTGAATATCTTTATTTATGGTGAATATCCATATATTAAATGAGACTTCAATGTACTTTATTATTAGGGCTTAATACCCATTGAAATTAGGGTTTCCATCTTATGCCTATAAATATAGAGTTTGGAGAAAGCATTGTACACAACCCTACTTTGAGAATATAATACAAGTCTCCCTCTCTTTCTCTTATCTTGTTCTTGTTCATCTTGCTCTTTACTTTATTCACAACACGTTATCAGCACGATCTCGCTCCATTACCAAGGTTCTTGTTGATGATTCTTGGGAAAATTCCAATTTGATATTGGTGATCACATCTATTACATATTCAACTCAGCCTGAAAAGTCTGGTATGCTTATTGTGTTCTTGAGATGGTAAGAAAAATCAATTTAATTTATTTATGAAAATTTCCCATGGATCGATGTTAGAGATATTATTCCCTTACTGATTTTAGGTTTTTCTCATAATCCAATCGTAGGTCATAAACTAATTTTAGGGATATTTTTTTGCCTTTTGTTTTTGTTTTTGAATTTATTATATTCGATTATGGATTCTTTTCATCTCCCGATTAAATATTCCACGAACCTTATGAATCAAAAGATGGGATTTTATATATATTGAGATTCCCTTTTGTTCTTTAGCCTTTGTTTATGTTATTTTATTGATGGAAATTAATGTTTTTAACCATGTTTTGAGTTTTATATGTGTTTAAATGGCTTGAAAAGAGACATGACATAAAGAGATAATGAGAAACTGTCTTGGTCGATTGCTATGTCTCCATTGTCCTCGAGAGGAAAATCAATATTGGTAAACTCTATTTTTTTATTCTTTAAATTACAATTTTAAAGTGCAATAAATTATGGTAATTTCTGATCTACAAGAAGACTGTTATAAATTATGATGATTTATGTTCTCTGTTTTGTTGGTTTAATCCAAGTATATTGGCTGGACATCGCGTTCTGCGAGGTTATTGGTCTGAAAGAAGGTTTCTAAAGGACCTTGTGAACTTGTTTAACAATGACGGGTACGAGAATTAAATATTTGGAATAATCTGCTCAAAATAAGGCCATAACTATTATACTTCTTCGTTGTCACCTCCATGAGGAGTTGAAATCTGAATATTTAATGGTGAAAGATCCTTTTATTCCTTGGAATAATCTAAAGGAACGATATGACCATTAGAAAACCGTTATTCTACCTAAAGCTCAATATGGTTGGTTGCAAATGAGATTGCAAGATTTTAAATCAGTAAGCGAGTATAACTCTGCTATGTTTCGAATTACTTCACGATTGAAGTTATGTGGTGATATGTTAGAAAAAAACATACTCCACTTTTTATGAAAATAATGTTGTCCTCAGACACAATATCGTGAAAAATGTTTTAAAGGCCCACTGGCTCCACTCCATTCCATTCCCTGAAGTGAATGTGAGATTTTATAATAAATAAATAAATGTCAAATTAGTAGTTGTGGTCATGGTCAAGGCTATGGACATATACATTATGGTCATTTAGAGAATAATTATACCCACCACAAGTGGAACAATAAAGATGACAATAGTGCAAAATATCATTCCAAGAAAGATGAATCTATGTGTCATAGATGTGGCAACTTAAATCATTGGCTTTGTATTTGCCGAACGCCGAAGCAATATGGACTTTTATCCATAATCATGAATGATAAAGGAAAGAAAATATAAACAAATTTTGTTTATGGCGTTTTTGGCTCAATTCAATTAGATATTGTTGATTTCCTCATAACCCTTGAAGGGAATAATTCGCCATTTATTTTATTTCCCTTATAACCTCTAAAGGGAATAATTGATCCTTTATTTATTTTGTTTTATGTTAATTTGTTTTATTTATTATTTATTTATATTAATTTACTTTATGTTAATTTCTTTTTACATATTATTTATTTACGCTTTATGTTTATTTATCCTTTGAAGAATATGATTACTTCCGAAATAAAATATGTAATGAATTGTGGCGATTTATGCTTAGCAGACAGTGCAAGTACTCATACTATACTTAAGCATAATAACTATTTTTCTATTTAAATGCAAGGGGAAAATGTGAGTACTATATCTCAAAGTACTATAATATCAATGCTCCGGAAGAGTAATAAGTTCTTGTGACATTATCTTTGATAGATAATTGATTTGATATGTGCTATATTTAATATTTTTCATTCCCTAAAGTAAATGGTATAAAACACATATTTTTCATTCCCCGAAGTGAATGGAACAAAACACATATTGGAAGGTACATAATTATACATATTTTCCCATTTAAAATGCAAAGGAATAATGCGAGTACTATATCTGAAAGTACTAATAGGCTCCAGAAGAGCAAATATGTTATTGCCAAATGGAACTCTATTCCATATTCACAATGCGATATACTTGCCAAAATCGAAAAGAGACTTATTGAATTTTAAAGCATATTCACATAAATGAATATCATATTGTGACTATTAGTCAAGAGGATGCTGACTATCTCCATATTACGAGTATAAACCAAGGCAATAAGAAAATCTTGACAAAATTACATGCACTGTCATCCAGATTGTACTACACAAGAATTAGTACAAAATTGAAGCTCATGCTATTGTAAACTAGAAGTTTACTGATAACTTTATTATTTGACATGATCGGTTAGGCCATCCCGGTTCAATTATGATGCGAAAATTTATTGACACTTTATGTGGTCATTGATTGAAGAACTGACAGATTCTTCGAAATAATGTTTCTTTTATGTGATGCTTTCTCTCAAGGCAAACTAATTATTCGACCATCACCGGTTAAGATAGATTGTGAATCTGTTAATTTTCTAGAGCGGATACAGGGTGATAAATGTGTGGGCCCATACACCTTTCTTACAGATCATCTAGATATTTTACGGTTTTAATCGATGCATCGACTAGATGGTCATATGTATCCTTGTTATCAACCAGTAACTTGGCGTTTGCGAGGTTACTTGCTCAGTTGATAAAGTTATGAGCACATTTTTCAGATTACCCTATAAAGACAATTCGTCCTGATAATGCTGGTGACATGCCATTTTATATGCAACATCATTAATTCACATCAAGCGAACAAATTATCATAAGTTCTCCCCATTACACATGGTTTTTAGTCAGGAACCAAATAGTTCTCATCTTAGTATTTTTGGGTGTGTGGTATATGTTCTAATTGCTCCACCACAACGCACAAAGATGAGTCCTCAAAGGAGGTTGGGAATATATTTCGAATTTGAATCCCATTCGTTAATTAAATATCTTGAGCTTCATATGAGGAATTTATTTATAGCTCGATTTGCTTACTATCATTTTAATGAGTCAGTTTTCCCAACATTAGGGGGAGAAAATAAATAGCTGGAAAAAGAAATATATTGGAATGAATTATCATTATCTTATTTTGATCCACGTACTCAACAATGTCAATGTGAACTGGAAGTTCAAAGGATAATTCATGTACAAAACTTAGTAAATCAATTGCTAGATGGATTTGCTGACCCTAAAAGAGTGGCTAAGTCACATATACCAGCTATGACTGCTCCGATTAAATTCGATGTCCCAGAAGGACAAACTCTAGTTGCTAATGAGTCTAACTTACGCCTATAGCGTGATAGACAAGTAGGTTCCAAAGATAAAAATCCTCGAAAAAAATAAAAGGAGTTATATTTTATGATGGTCTGATTGAGGAATCAACGTATTATGAAAATCTCTAGAAGAGATTAAAAGGTCTCCAATAGAGACATTGACATGACTCAGGTACCTGATAATAAAGAAATCTTAATAGATTATGTCATGTCTGGTATAAGTGGAACCAAAATCAAATCGACGTCGATAATACATTTGCATGCAATATAGCACTAGAGATTTTGATGTGGATCATGAACCATTGTCAATTGAACAATGTAAAAAAAGAAATCATTGGCCAAAAATGGAAAAGGACAATTGAGGCGAAACTAAAATCTCTTTTGAAAAGAGAAGTATTTGGGCTTATAGTCCATACATCAGAATGTGTAAATCTCATGGATATAAATGAGTCTTTGTGAGAAATATAAATAAAAAGGGGAAATCGCGAGATATAAAGCTCGTTTGGTTGCACAAGGATTCACACAAAGACATGAAATCAATTATGAGGAAACATATTCCTCGGTGGTGGATGCAACTGCTTTTAGATTTTTTATTAGTCTGGCAATAAAAGAAAGACTTAGTTTCCGCCTAATGGATGTTGTTACATCCTATGTGTATGAGCCTCTTGATAATAACATTTACATGAAACTTTCGGAAGGATTTAGACTGCCAGAAGCAGTTAATTCAAGTTCTCGAGAATATTATTCAATCAAATTGAACGTCTATTTATGGATTAAACAAATTGGGCGCATGTTGGATAATCGCCTCAGTGAATACTTATTAGCGAAAGGCTATAAGAATGATTCAATTTTCCTGAGCATTTTTATTAAGAGGTTTAGCTCCAGATTTGTTATCATTGTGTATGTTGATAATTTGAATATCATTGAGACTCATGAAGAGATCTCCCTGGCAATAAAATAATTGTGTATCAATCGACATACATAGAAAAGTGTTTAAAGAGACTTTACATGTATAATACACATCCTTTGAGCACGAGGCAAAGCCGAAAAATAATTGCTACAAGATCATTACCTTTAGATCTCTCAAAACTCGATGCCTCTCCAAATCATGTAAATAATTGATATGTACGAGGCAAATGCGAAATATGTGTTTGGTTAAACATATCCAGAAGATACGTGAATTGCTTTCACAAGATAAGATGCAAGCTATCTTGTGGAGAGATAATGCAAAATTTATATCTCAAGGTGGATACATCAAATATGACAAAACGGAACATATTTCTTCAAAGTTTCGTCCCTCATGATCTTCATAAAAATAGTATTCGATGAATCCTTTCAAGCAGAAATTTGTAAGATCTATTCACTAGTGCATAGTCTACTTCAACATTTAAAGATTATATTCAAGATTGAATTATGAAGATTCAAAGATCTTATGTGATATTTTCATGAGGGGGAGTAAATACACGTTGCACTCTTTTTTCCTTAACCGAGGTTTTGTCCCAATGGGTTTTCCTGGTAAGGTTTTTAATGAGGCAACATGTTATGCGTATCAAAGATGTGTGTACACTTTTTCCTTCACTAAGAATTTTTTTCCCACATGGTTTTTACCTTAGTAAGGTTTTAACGAGGCACATTATCTTCATGGATATCCAAGGGGGACTGTTATGAATATCTTTATTTATGGTTGATATCCATATATTAAATAAGACTTTAATGTACTTTATTATTAGGGTTTAATACCCATTGAAATTAGGGTTTTCATCTTATGCCTATAAATATAGAGTTTGAAGAAAGCATTGTACACAACCCTACTTTGAGAATATAATACAAGCCTCTCTCTTTCTCTCATCTTATTCTCGTTCATCTATTTTATTCTTGCTCTTTACTTTATTCACAACACTCATGACCGTTGTTTAATAATTCTTTAACTATTGTTTTTAAACTAAGAAATGAAAATAGTAAAATACTCGCAACTTTCACAGATGCTTTAGCCTTCGTTAACATTTATTATTATCTTTCACTACTATCAATTTTTTTAATCAAACTATTATATTGTCCTATATACATATAAATATCAAAACTTGAGTTACCCCTCTCAATAATGTTTGGTCTGTATTATGGTTTGTAGTTACTTCTCTTAACAATATCATTTCTAAAATTCAAACTCTACCTCATGTGGGTCTAATATAGTTGATTAATGAAAATGTGTGAATCCTTTTCGGATTCAGGTTAACATGTGGGTCCTCACGTAAAAAGCGATGTCGTTTTGGGCATTGAAACTTTTGTCCCAAATTATAGATTGTTAAGGATACAAATACGATACTTCGATCAAAATATTCATTTATAACATTTCGAATAAATAAGAATCTTTCCTTTTCTCTTTATTAGATTCGTTCTAAAACTTAACTTGGGAGATTTTCCATCGTGTCGACTACTGTACATCTATGCCAACCACTGTCTGCTAATGAAAAACATCATGAACCTTACAACTTTAGAATCCTCTCTTGGTCCTAAATCTCGAAACAATGAAACAACCTTCAGTTCTACATTTTTGATGGATGTGTTTAGACTTTCGATTACTAAGAAAATCAAATTGATGTGCCTTTTAACGTTCATTGAGAGGCTTTCTTGGATAACTTTTTTCGGTACTGAGAATACTACTCTCCAATTGAATGATATAGCTCAAAATTTGTACACATATTTATCAGACTATAACCATTGGTTTCATAACACATCAACTAATTTTAGTTATGTATCCTTCCTTTCTACCGTCTAACACATTTTTTTTCGATCTAATCTCATGAATAAAATGGATTTATGTTAGTGTTGATTCAGGTTTTTATTTTTGAAATGATATGTACATTCGTCTCTTATTGTTTATCTGTCTTTTGATCTAATCCTATATTACCAAACGCATCTATGATAAGTATTATATTTGAAATCCAAAAGCATCTATGATTCCCGGTTTTGATTTATTCCTTTATCAACCGATTATCATTAAATTTATATGATTGTTATAAAAAAAATTTTGACAAAGTTTCCCTTGTACCTTGTCTTGAACTCTGGTAAGAAAAACTCAATCCAGAATCCAACCAAATAAGTTGTAAAACTTTTCAAATCCATTCTCATAAATCATCCAAAATTTTGAAACAACCATGCCCATTACACAAAGGCATAACATTTCATATGTTCTAAAATTAAATTATATAATTAGAAATTACAAATATACTATCATCCACATCAAGCTATAGCCATATAGTAAAGCACCCATTTAGCATAATTATATGTTTCGTTTCATAGATTTTTTTGTGTGTGAACAATTATGCGAGAAAGTTAAAATTATTTTTTGTTTGCGGTTTAGCTTGGTTATATCTTCATGTATATTTGTTTGCCTAGCGATAGAGAACGGAGAGAACATAATAAGCCTTTCCTAATGAAGCTTGATTTTACACTTATTTCATAGAGAGATTCTTTGTGCATCAGTGTTGCGAAGTAAATATAAAATGTTTGAATTGTGTCCAGGTCAGATTCGTCCTTTGCTTGAAGATCTGGCTGTGCGTTTTTATAACTATTATATAGTAACTGGGTAATTAGAACATCAAGATGTTATGGTGTAATTGGTTATCATATTAGTTTAATACACTAAAGGTCTCTAAGTTCAAGTCCTGGTGATGCCAAGTTATTCCTTAGCTCTTTTTCTTTATCATATTAATCTAATACACTAAAGGTCTCTAGTTCAAGTCCAGGTGATGCCAATTTATTCCTTTAGCTCTTTTTCTTTATAAATATTATATAGTAACTGGGTAATTGGAACATCAAGATGTTATGGTGTAATTGGTTATCATATTAGTCTAATACACTAAATGTTGATGGCACGCCTATTAGACACAACTCAAGAACTTGGGGTCTAGTAAAGCTCCATACCCCAAGAGCCAGGCAATGAGGGTTCATTCGAGTATCTGGAATGCGGATAGTTGGGCAACAAGAGGTGGTCTTATAAAAACAGATGGGGGCAATGCCCCTTTCACAGTTACTATTATATAGTAACTGAGTAATTGGAACATCAAGATGTTATGTTGTAATTGGTTATCATATTAGTCTAATACACTAAAGGTCTCTAGTTCAAGTCCAGGTGATGCCAATTTATTCCTTTAGCTCTATTTCTTTATAATTATTATATAGTAACTGGGTAATTGGAACATCAAAATGTTATGGTGTAATTGGTTATCATATTAGTCTAATACACTAAATGTTGATGGCACGCCTATTAGACACAACTCAAGAACTTGGGGTCTAGTAAAGCTCCATACCCCAAGAGCCAGGCAATGAGGGTTCATTCGAGTACCTGGAATGCGGATAGCTGGGCAACTAGAGGTGGTCTTATAAAAACAGATGGGGGCAATGCCCCTTTCACAGCTTCCTATAGGAACATGAGTGCACAAGCATGCATTTGGATGCCCCAAACCTGGAAAGATTGATGTGGCTGCAGGAGCATTACATGATTTACGACTACTGCCTCTCCAGTGTGTTGCTACAATTTAGACAAAAATCTACACTTCGATCCCCACTAGTGGCCTATTGGCAGCTCATGTCCCGAATTCAATACCTAATATAACACTACACTACCCTATTTCTTCTCTTTGCCAGCAAGCATGCAATTCATATCATATATTTTCCTTTACGGATGATAATTTCATGCACTAGCAGTAGAAACAAAAAAAATTCACAAGCATCTTAATTTTAATGTTTAGAAATTCAATTTAAGGTCTAAAATTTAGTTGTTTAGATTTAGGGGTTTAAAATGCAAGGGGTGTCAAATTTAAAGTTTATAGGTTATAACATAAATCTCTATCATATTATCTTAAACTTAAACTAAATCATTAAACCTTAAAACTAAAACATTTATAAAATCTTTGTTTCTACGGCCGATGCATAAAACATTTTCCCTCTACCAAAACCATGCTCCTAAACCATTCTCATTTTTTTATCTAATGTAACCAACTTTTCCTACCAAGTTTTTTGCATGATGTGATTAAAGCTTATAGATTAGTGCATAACCAATATAATGGAATCATACATATCAAAATGCATCAAATTTTAGTAAATTAAAAATAATTATTATACTTGATTGACATGTTCAAAAACAATGCTTGATTGACCATTAAATGTAAACATATAAACAGCATTTCCAATTAACATGATAGTTCAAAACTGGGCAAGATGAGGACAATTATATTGCTAAAACTACCGGTTAAAACATCGATAATACAAAATGTTATGGATATATAAATATATACTCACGCACCTACCAACAAATTAAAATCCCATCCGTAAAGAATTCATCAAAACTACTTTCTTATCTGTGTGAAGAGCTCAGGAGGTTTTCCCGTTTGTCCATTACCGCCTCCAAAGGCTGAGAAACCAGCATTTCTTTGTTGGCTGCCGAAAGCACCGAACCCACCACTCCCTACACAGATAGATACTTATGTGGCTTAAGTCACAATCATAAACAATATACAGAGCCAGACTAGGACAAAAAGAATAAACACCAAATTTTACCTGTGCCAGCAGCAGCAAATCCTCCAGTGACACCAGAAGCAGCTCCAGCAAATCCTCCGGTGCCACTAGAAGCAGCACCTGAAGCCAGACCACCAAATCCACCCCCTCCTGAAGCCACACCACCAAATCCACCCCCACCTGAAGCCACACCACCAAATCCAACACCACCTGAAGCCAGACCACCAAATCCACCACCTGAAGCAAGACCAGAAAATCCCCCAGCACCTGAAGCCAAACTAGAAAAGCCACCAGTAGTAGAGGCCATACCAGCAAACCCACCTCCTGTTGCAGGATTAGAAAATCCAGCAGCAGATTGAGGACTAGCAAAACCACCACCAAAACCGCTCGGGGAAGCAAATCCACTTCCTGGTAGTGTAGCGCCAAGCTGCCGTGACTGCCCAAAAGAACCAAGAACTGATCCCAAAGCCTGCTGTCCAGCTCCAAGCTGTGCTGGTTGGCCAAAAGCACCCTGAGCAGGAGCTTGACCAGGTGTGCTAGAAGCAAAGCCGCCAAAGAATGCACCAAAACTTGCAGGTTGAGCCGATTGGGAAGGCTGTGGAGATTGGAAACTAAATGATGCAGGTCTAAACAACTCCCCACTATTAACAGTCGTGGTGAATGAAGAGATAGCTGGACTTGTAGCCACAACTCCAAATGGAGCACCAAATGGGTTAGGCTTAGGAGCAGTTGGGTTAGGAGTTGAGCCAATTCCGAAGCTACTTAAGCTTCCCAAGCCAAGTTCACTCATTTGGTTTGTCTCAGGAGCCTCCTCCTCCATCTCATCCTCTTGCGTGACATCCAATGTTCCGCTTTTTCCATTAGTGGTACTAATGCTAGTTGACACTGGTGCCGAAAGACTATCTCCAGTAGAAGGCTGCAGTGGCTGAGCATTTGATGCCAAATTAGTTACAGGACTTGCAACATCAATGATGCTGGTTTGGCTTCCAGGTGACACTCCAGTAGGTGTTTCACTTTTCATTGGAGATGATACTGCAAATTGAGGCTTCAAGCCCAATTCTGCTGCTGGAAGTTCATGTTGCAGAGGTGGTGCCTGTATCAACGAATCCTCATCTTGTTTCAAGCCAGGTATTTCCTTGTGCGGTTGAGCCTCAATTTTCAAAATATCAGATGAATTCACGGGAGATGAATCAGAAGGCAAGGGTACAGGCACTTGGAGAGGCTGAATAGACGAGGAAACGGAAGAAACAAAAGCAGGGAATGAAACTGATGATGAGGATGAGGATGAAGATGAAGCTTTTTTATTAGCACCTACTACAACTATAGAACTTGGCGTAGATTCACTAAATTCTGTCATAGGTGAGGAAGTAGACACTGCTGAAAATGAAGTTGAAAAGGAAAATTTTGGTGCTGATGTAGAACTAGTTGCTGTAGATGATGAGACATTAACTGATGTGGTGATTGATGTTTGTGGTGAAGTCGTCATAGTTGAAAATGATGATGAAAAAAACGGAGTTGGGGAACTGAATACTGAAGATGATGAATCTGAAACTGGCTTCAAGAATGCAGAAGACTGTGATATCTTATCAATTGGCTGGTTTTTGCTTGTTACAATATTGAATTGTGAAACTTTGGCATGCAGGGGAGGAGATGTAGAAACAGCAGCTGGAGGTATGAACTGAGAGTTGTTACTGTTAGAAGAACCAAATAGCGTACTCTTTGTGGTAGATGGCACATGTTTCGAATCCCCTAATGCTGAATTTACAAGCACAGTCCCTTTACCATCTGAAGTTAAGATGTCAGTAGATTTCTTTGTCAATGAAGCCACCTTGGAGATTGATGACTCTTGAAATAGATTAGGTCTAAACTGTAGACTCGATTGAATTTCATTCTCATTGTGTGTTTCCCCAGAACAATTCTGCACCATCATAGGCTGTGATCCTGGTGAGGACAATAAGGCGGTGAAGTTACTTGTTTGAACTGGAGAAGATTTCCACCCGGCATAATGAGGTGGTGGTAGAGAACTATTAGCCCATTGGAAAACAGTTGATTCAGATTCCTGTTTTGGTAATGCATCCGGAATTCTTGTTTTAACTAAACAAATATGGAAGTGACAATTAGTGGCAGGCTCCATAAGCAAACAGCTCTAAATAAACTTAAATAGGAATATATGAGAAATGACTTATCAAGAAAAAAGCATGGATTTAGTAATGCCTCACCCTCTTCATTTCCAGATTGGTGCAATGTGGGTGAAGTTGCTATGAGTTCCTTCAAAAATAAACCTTTCAATTCCTCGGAAGCATAAGGGCTAAAATTCTGCTTATCTGTTAAAAATGATCTTTTTACATTTGCTGATTCTTGCAGAAGCATCCTTTTTACAGTAGTTTTTGGAGGCTCAAAACTAGCCCAGCTCTGCCACAAGAACATAAAAACTTATTGACGCATCAGAATTTGCAAAAGCTCCCAGGAGTAAAATGGAAGGAGACAAAAATATAATATAGATGTATATGTGTGTGTCTATAAGAACCCTAGAGAAATAGCACCAGCAAATATCTGACACAGGTATTAATGTTTGTAGATGCAAAAGAGTTCCATCAAGTTAAACCCTAATAAAAAGTGCAATCAAGAAAACTAGAAATTCTAAAACTTGTATAAATTTCATTATATGGATGATTACTAAGAGGAAATCTAGACCATGCTGTAGGAAAGATAATAGGTTGCCAATTGGCCAACAGACTGAAAGTACAAAACATTCACAAATGAACTATGTAATGAAGATTCCTGACAAATTAGAATTCTGACGAACCAATTATTTACATTCAAATTAAAGCTTCCACCAAAAAATAAATATTAGTGATTGTTCTCCAATACAGTTGATCATGAAAGGTCATAAGCAAAAATGCACGATAGAGAAGGTTCTTGCGAACTTGCCCCATAATGCACAATATCCTATCATAACCATATGTAAGATGTATTATTTTTGTATCTTTTCTTTGAGAAAAAGCTAAAATAGAAAACGTCTCTTATTTGTAGCTGACTAGTTTGACTTTGACCTGTTGTCAAAAATATTGATAGATAACATAACATAAAGGAAGAAGAATCAAATAGAATATGGATAATAATAACGTGATGTTATTTATTGGTTGCCTTTATATGAAATATTATTATTGCCATTAATTAATTGGTTATTAGTAGGAAATCAGTTTATTAGTATTTTACTATAAGTATTAGGAGATCTAGTTTATGAGTATCTTATGTCACTAGAAATCTTTCCTTATATGGAGACATGCTTAGTAAATCCTATTTGAACTACGTAAACCTCTATTTAAGAGGCCAATTTGGAAGAAATAAAGTTGACTCGGATTTTTTTATCATTTAAGATTCACTTCAATGAGTCTAAGGTCTAGAATTCCCTTCAACGAGTTCTAAGGTTTCAGCCTCCCTTTGACGAGCTGATTTATCAATCCCAAACACAAGATCGTAACAGGTGAAGGATTCTAACAAAAATGAAAAAGAAAAGAAAAAGTCAAATAACTCTAAGAAACTCATGGCAGAATTTCTTTTAAAATACACAATATTTTCCGACCAATCTGAAGCTACTTTCAAAACAATCAGGTGCATTATTTTCCGATCAATCAGCTAGTTTCACAACAATCAAGTCAGACATTCATTGATAAAAGCAGATCCAGATAGAAAGTCCACGTTAAGAAGATTTAGAAAATATAGAATAACCCAAAAAATATATTACCCGGTCCAGCGAGTCCCTCCTTCTCCTAGCATATTCTGGGTCAGAACTCTTCAGAGCACTGGATTGGTTTCTCCTCGACTGATTTCTAGAAGCAGAGGACCCGGAGTTATTAACAAATTTCTTATTGCTAGGTTTCGTAGCATGAGGTGAGGTTAGAGAGGCATCCTGAGCTATTCCAATCATTTGGAACAACTCTTCCTTCACATTTTTTGGTTTCACAGGTGAGTCTACACTCAGCATAGCCATTTGTTGCGAGAGACGTGCAGAAAGTTGCTCAGCAGCTGCTAGTTGTGAACTCATTGTGCTATGTAAAGAATGCAGGGACTGAACATGTCTGCAATGAAAAGTGCTGTGTTCAGCAACTTCTGCAAAATCTATAAAAACTAGACTACCATGTACTTATTAACCACCATAAATCTGCAAAGCTTGTTATAGTTGTAGTGGCTAAAAATCTTTGACAATAATTGGTGTTGAAAAAACAGGACCAGCTGATTTGATAGATTCAACCAATCACATATCTATCCAATCCATTGTATACCTTAAACCTATGCAACATGGACTTGGTTTCTTACTAATCACTAGTATGTGTTTGTACGTATGACTCACATCTTTTGTTAAAACTTTGTACTCAAAGTCCGCAAAAAAATATTAAAATTGGATACAGATTTCTCAATACATCTTATCATATTATCTTATATTAAAGGCTTAAGGGGTAATTTTGTCCATGTAGTAATCTCAAATCAACAATTTTACCCCTCCTTTTTAATTCCATCAATTTAGCGCTCAGAGTCTTGCAAATCAGAAATGTTACTCCTCATTTTTAATTTCATCAATTTAACCCTCAAACTCCTGAATTGTATGAATCTCACTCATTGTTCGTTGTTGACTAACAGAGTCGTTAAATTCCGCACATGTGGTCTCTATCTACTTCCACATCAGCTGCTATCACCAACTGTCTTGCCATGTCAATGATGACAGGTCAATTTTGATGACGTGGTAGTACGAATGGAGGGTTTCATAATTAATTATTTATTTTAAAATTACAGTTTTTTTTAAAAAATCATGTTTACTGTACTGTCACATCATCAACACTGATCAGTCATCATCTTATTGGAGGACATTAATTTATTAAAGAAAATAACATGCGGACATGCTAACTCAAACGTTAATTATTTGACAACGGAGTGTTTGGCATAGCAAAGAGGGACTAGTGATAACGGCTCCATTAGTCAATGACAGTAAAAAGGTGAGATAGACACAATTCGAGGACTTCGAGGGCTAAATTGATAAAAGTAAAAACACGGGGCAACATTAGGGATTTGGGAGTACTACTGGCGTAAAATTACCCCTTAAGCCTAAATTAAAATACATGAATGCAAATAATGCAATATCATAAACAAATTTATTCATTTTTATTTATATAATTTTATATTATATTTAAATTCTTTTATGCAACTTAATTTTAATTAAAATATTTTTTACATTACTATATATATTCAAGTAAAATGATCTTTATTTAAAATTAACTCTTTTTGCTAGAAGAATAATGGTGTTATATTAAAGTTCATTGTCCTACCCTACCGGAGAAGGGCCAAACATGGGTATGACAGTCCTTATTGAAGACTCCATGTAAAAAAGCATAGAACCAAATATTTTCAACTAGTAAAAACAGGTTGAACTGGTTAAAACTAGGATTGAATCAGTTTTAGGTTTATTCTTTCAAATTTATAAAATGTTCTTTTTAAAAACTAACATTTGAACATTTACCATCTTAGTTCCATATCAAAGACAATACTAAATAGCCAGTTGTATATATTTATTTAACATTTAGTACATTTAATACTTAATTAGTATTAAAATTATTGATTTGACCTGCAATCCGATTTTTCAACACTGGTGATTATACATGCTCAGAGATGCTAGAAATAACAGCTGGCATACTACAGGGGGAAAAATACCTTGAAGGCCCAAATCTTCTCTGTAAAGCTCTCCGACCTGCATGAACTCCATTATCACCAAATTTATGGAGTTCAAAGTTGTTGAAATGCCTCTCTAATTCAATTAACTTATTGGTCAAGTCCTAGAAATGGGAACAAACTTTAAAATTAATAAAACCTCAAATCAAACATGATGCTTCACAACAACTATTAAGTGACAACACACCTGATTCAATTTCAATATATGTCGCTGCTTAAGCTCAAGCTCAGAACTTAACTTTTGGCAATTCCACAGATCCCAGTATTGGCTATCAGAAGCTTGTTTAATAATACCTTCTATGTATATTTTCCTTGCTAAAACTGGCAGCCAGCACAAGAATAAGCATTACATCATTGCAAACTCAACTCATAAGGATGTTAACAAAAGTGAATTAAACAAACTGTGGATCTCAAAAATTTAATAAAAGTATGTCAAACAGCCTACTTTTGTGTTGTACTTCTACATGTTTTTAATCATTATAAGTTTTATTATTATTATTATTATTAACAGATTTTACAGCATTGGGTCAAGCAAGTGTTAGGATTGAGTCCTTTTGTGTTTGGATCACTTCACATTAGTCATTTCCAGTTTCATTCACTTTCCGGTTCAAACAATTTCATGTTTAGGTCACCTAGGATTCATATTTTTTACCCTTGTTTCCTCGGTTTGAACCCAAATTCAACTTCCAACCACTTTGGACAGGTTTCGGGTTTTGATCAAATTACAGATCATCAGGCTCTCTTGGCATTCGATGCAGTCCTCTCACCCACTCAAGGTTGATTAATGTTCCTCCAAACTAGTAGTTCTCTCCAATGTCAAGTTGGGAAATAAATTGCTTTCTCGGATTTTGAAAATATACTTGAGGCCGCAATAAAGCAAGTTTTATATAGATGATTAAGTCACCAAGATTCAAAAAGCAATTGTCAATTGTTTAAATTGCCAAAAAAATGAAATGCTTGTATAAGAGACATGAGAAAGCTTGAAGGTACCTTGTACGGTTTTATCAAGAAGATGTTGGACCTTCCCAAGCTGCTCATCCATTACATTCTACAAGGCCCACAGACAGTTATGTTGGGAAAACATTAGAACAAAAGAATGTACAACAATCAGAATTGAAAACACTTCAAAAATCTAAAGTCAATGAATAATACTACATCGAATTCTATTAACATGCAATACGGAGACAGAGGACATTGCCCGGTCAGGAATACAAGAAAGGATAACTTCATTTCGTTCTTTATATAGCTAACTGTTGTCCAGCCCTATTCAACTTGGCAAAAATAGAAAGTCCAAGAATCAAAATCATGCTGGATGCCTTTTAATGAAATGATTTGAGTTCAATGTTTTAGAGTAGAATGAATCAAATAGTCCGCCGCTAAGCCAATCTATAAGTTTAAAATTTGAACAAGGTCAGAAATCTACCCATCCAATTTGTTAGGCATTTTTTTCTTTTATCTTGGTGGTGTTTTTGAGGTGCTGCAAAAAAACATGTATAAATACATAATAGCGTGGGCTTTTGGTGAATGAAAAAAAAATGAAACAAGCAAACGGAAACAAAAAGTGAGATGAGGGGAAAATGGTAATAATATTTTAACTTTGTCTCATTGTTTAGATTTATTTCCATTTCTCTATTCTATCATTTTTTATCTCCCTTCTTTTTTCATTTACTTTTTAAGTACTACAAGTACAGTCAATTACAATCAATACAATCCGAAAAATCATACTAGAGAGGGCCACACATGGTAAGACTTAAACCAGAATAAATCTTGAGAGAACCTGAGCATGATTTCACAGGGCAGGACTTGAACCTGAGATTTCAAAGTTACAAAGACCTCAACCTTGTTAGTTAGTATACATAACCGTGTGTTGTAAAGAGTTTTAGATAGAGTAGGAGTTGTATGTTATCTTTATCTTAACTAGTAGTTTGAATTTTAAATTTGATCTTTGTAAAGGATAAAAGTCTTATCCTATAGGTTAACCACTTGGTGTTAAACACCTCTGTAAAAGTCTATATAATAGACTCTCTTTCACTAATGAATGATAAGAAAAACACAGAGAAAAACTCTGTTTCTCACAAACCTTGCTATTAAGCCAAGGCCTCATTGGCATCTCCCTTCTAATATTATCTTAGAACTTGCATAAAATATAATTACATGTGAATTCTTCAACTTTTCCTCCACTTTTTCCCATGAAATTTTCCTACAACTCGTCATTGGTACTGCTGGATTCTGTCATAGAAGACTTTCTAACAATTGGGTGGGCAGTGTCTGAATTTTAAGACTCTAATTTTTGCATCAATGTTTCCATATCTTAATTTCTTGATACCACAGCAGCACAATCCGTACTTAAACAATAGTCATGTATTTGATTTGGTAAGAGAATGTTTGGTCATTTTAATTTCTCATGTGCTAGTTCAGCCTAAACAAGAGGAAAATGTAAAAGAAAATTGAAACTTAGGAAACAACCAAACTCATCAAAAGTTCTAGAAGAATCCACGTAAATTGAAAGTTGCTTTAATATATGAGAATTCAATTTCTAGATCCTCAAAGACAAGCTAGCCAGGGAATGCCAGAAGACAAATGATAGCTCTAACATGGAGTTCTACTCCTTCTTCTTCTTCCTTAAATTACATTGGACAAAATGATATGAAATTGAAATGAAGATTAAAAAATGTCAGTAGGTATCTCTTCCTTTTTCCAATCCCATGGTGAGTTCTAATCCTAGGCATCAATAAGGTAAGTGAAGTTCTAGATATTCATAGTATGAACAGATCAAAGCATATTAACCAATCAAAAGCAACAGCGAAGTACATAAAATACAATTGAATAAATCGACACCATCAATAACCGGTACAAAGTTACCTTCCAACTCCCACATTTTCCAGAAAGTACTGCTATGCCCTGCTCCAGCTCTTCAACTGAACTTCTCTGAGAAACAGTGCAAGCGTCCCTAAAGCCACCAGTTTCTTCTATAGATTCTAGAAGTGTGTCCAATTCTTTGGCCATCTCTTTAATCTGGTGAGGAGAAAAATGTAAGAGCTGTAGAGATAGGCGATAGCAACCATTTAATTTTGAGGGAAAAAAACACCAAATTTCTCCATTGCGTATACATATCAAGAACGACATTTATTGCCAAATTTGTAGGATAATACGATATGTATGTCTAAGAGTTGTATGTAATGTAAAAGTCTTGTAAGTCATGTAAAAGATTAAGAGTTATCTATTAGTAGGATAAGGATTAAGAGTTATCTAAGAAGTCTTCTATTGTTAGGAGTCCTAGTTAGAGTTAAATCCTCAAGGACTCTATAAAAGAGTTCTATGTTGTAACCTATGTGATTCATTCGAATAAACAGAAACTTTCTCTTCTGTTTTCACTATTCTTCCCATGAAGGATCTGCTCTTCTCACTCAGACAACTTCTACTAGAAAAGGCAGGCCCTGGTGTGATCATTGCAAGAAACCAGGCCATTCCAAGGAGAAGTGCTGGAAGCTTCATGGTAAACCAGTCGATTGGAAGCCAAGGTCTTCTAGAGACACACAGTCCCATCCGGCTTCTGCCTCGAGTGTCACAAGTTTTACCAAGGAACAGATCGAAGATCTCCATAAATTGTTTGGAAAGTTTGCAAGCCCTGGTGAGGCAAATCTGGCCATGAAAGAAACTGAAGGTAACTCTTTTCCTACAGCCCTATTATCCACACAACTTACTCCAACGTGGATCATCGACTCTGGGGCATCTGACCATATGACTGGTAACAAGGAATTGTTCCTTCAATACACAACATCTTCTTCTAGTAGATCGATTAAAACTGCTGATGGCTCACTTTCTCTAATTCAGTGTTGTGGTTCTATTAGTATTAATGAAAATCTGTTGCTCCATGATGTCTTATTTGTTCCTAATCTTGCCTGCAACCTGATATCTGTTAGCAAGCTTTCAACAAATTTAAATTGTTCCACAATTTTTAATGCTTCTGGTTGTGTTTTGCAGGCAATGGAGTCGAAGACAATGATTGGCAATGCTAGATTGCACAATGGCCTCTATGTTCTTCATGGCAATCCACCCTCTTCTATCTCTCAATCTCCTTGTTCCTTTACAGCCTTAGGACAAAGTAATGATGTTTTATTGTGGCACTTTAGGTTAGGTCATCATAGTTTTCAATATCTTGCAAAATTGTACCGTTCCTTATTCATCAATAAAAAGCCAAGCTTATTTAAATGCCATATCTGCCCTCTTGCTAAACAAACCAAAGCATCCTATTTGCCATCTACTTATAAACTATCTCACCCTTTTTCTTTGATCCATAGTGATATTTGGGGCCCTTCTAGAGTGAAGAATGCTGATGGTTGTAAGTGGTTTATTACTTTTATTGATGATCATAGTAGGACTACTTAGACTTATTTGATGAAAGAAAATCTGAAACCAAAAGCATCTTTGAGAGATTTTACACCATGGTCATTACCCAATTCCATACTAAAATCCAATTGTTTAAGTCCGATAATGGCAAAGAATTTTTTGCTAGGTCTTTGGGTGATTCCTTTCAAAAAAGGATAGTTCAGATTAGTTCTTGTGTTGACACACCCAAAAGAATGGAGTAGCGAAAAAAGAAAGAATAGACACCTTCTTGAAGTCACTCGATCCCTTTATTTACCAATAATGTTCCTAAGTACTTGTGGGGAGAAGCCTTGTTAATCGCCACATATTTGATCAATCGCATGCCCAAGAAGGTTTTGAAATTTCAAACCCCTCAATCCATTTTCTTGGACAAATATCCCCACTTTAAGCCTCTTTCTTGTACATTACCTCCTAAGATCTTTGGGTGTACAGTTTTTATTCATAATTCACCCAAGAATAGGTCCAAGCTAGATCCTAGATCTGTAAAGTGTGTGCTAGTAGGGTATTCTTCACTTAAGAAGGGCTATAAATGCTATCATCCACCATCTCGAAAATTTTTGTTACTATGGATCTTACCTTTTTTGAACAGGACCCTTACTTTACTACTACTGCAACTCGGGGAGAATTGGGATGATCTTGACCTTCCTACCAACATCGTAATCTCTCCTATTGTTTCTATACCTTGGACTTTTCATCCACTCACCCACAAATCCGTCCTTGTTGCCTACAACACACCTCAGTTTTCACACAGTATCTCCTTTACCAATCCCTTCACAAACACCAACAACTTCTCAATATCCTTCCAAAACACCTACTCCTCCCAAACAACTTTTGACCTATACAAGGAGAAAGAAAACTATACCTGAGGCCATCTTGCAATCGACACTTGCCGAGAATTGGATTTGAGTCCAATTGCCAATATGGAAGATGAAGGAAATGTAATCGATAAGTCTACTACTCCTAATCTGGATGATTTTCCTATTGCTATTAGAAAAGGAGTTAGACAAAGGCACTAAACATCCTATCCGTAAGTTTGTTGCTTACACTCATTGATGCCATCCTTTAAAGCTTTTACAAAGAAGTTTAGATGAAAAAGAAGTTCCTATAACTATTGATGAGGCACTAAAGCATCCTAAGTGGAGAAGGGTCATGAAGAAGAAATTAGTGCACTTGAGAAAAATGGTACTGAAAATAATGGATCTTCCCCAAGTGAAAAACACATCGGTTGTAAATGGGTCTTTTCAGAAATATAACTCGATGGCGGTTTGCGAGAGATATAAAGCAAGGCTCGTGGCTAAAGGATATACACAGACCTATGGGATTGATTATACTTGAAACCTTTGCTCCCGTGGCAAAACTCAACACTATTCGCGTTTTGTTAAGTCTTGTTGTCAACAATGATTGGAATCTACACCAACTAGATGTCAAGAATGCATTTCTTAATGGGAAGTTAGAGGAGGAAGTTTATATGAAGATTCCACCGTCCGAAATCGCTTGAAGGAAATCGAAAATTTGTAAGCTCAACAAGTCACTTTATGGCCTAAAGCAATCTCCTCGAGCTTGGTTTGACAGTTTACCATGGTTATTCTCAAGAATGGATACAGACAAAAATACTAGCTGATCATACACTCTTTATTAAGGTAACTTCAAAAAATAAAAGGGTTATCTTGATTGTTTATGTGGATGACATAATCTTGACAGGATGATGATGATGAAGAAATTAGCCGCTTGAAGCATCTTCTGAATAGAGAGTTTGAAACAAAAGACTTGGGGAAGCTTAGATATTTTTTGGGCATGGAGGTTGCAAGGTCCAGTAAGGGGTTGGTGATAAATCGAGGAAGTATGTCCTTGATCTACTAGATGAAGTCGGAATGCTAGGGTGTAAACCAAATAGATACACCAATGGAGGCAGAGCTTGAAATTTACTAATGAAACAGGCTCTTTAGTTGACAAAGAAAGGTTTCAGAGATTAGTGAGAAAATTAATCTATCTATCACTAACCAGGCCGACATTGCTTTTCCGATTAATGTGATAAGTCAAAGATATGACCAATCCAAATGAAGAACACATGGCAAAGAACAAATGTAATCCTCAAGTACTTGAAGAAGACTCGGACATGGTTTATTGTTTAAGAAGACACGAGATAGATCTGTGAAAGTATTCACCGACTCTAGTCAATGAGAACTCACCGAAAGAAGATCAACCAAAGGCTCTTGTACTTTTGTTTTGGGGAAATCTCGTAACTTGGAGAAGTAAGAAGCAATCGATTGTCTCGTAAGCGGTCAGGGCGTAATTCCGAGCTTTGGCACTAGGAATTGTTAGATTATCCGATAGAGTTAGAGTCCTTATGTAAATAGTAGTTTAAATTAAAGTTTAAAGATAGAGTTAGAGTCCTCATGTAAATAGTAGTTTAAATTAAAGTTTACTTCCTAAAAGATAGAGTTAGATGTCTTGTGTACTTAGGACTCCTAATTGTAATTAAAGTCCAATACTTGAGTCTATAAATTCACTGTAAAGGGATGTAATTTTTCGAAAATATTCAATAACAGAAAATCAATTACTGCTTTCTTCTTCTTTCTCAAAACTTAAATTCGCTTTATTTTTTTATCGTTAATTAGTTTTTCCTAAAGCTAGAAAATTGCTTTTCTACTGAATGAATGTGTGAAGGAATTTGGCTACTTAAGTTCTTGTGAGTTAAACACGTACCAAGAAAATAAGTTTGAGATCTTGTGTGATAACCAATCAAGAATTCAAATTGCTAGGAATCCAGTTCAACATGACAAACAAAACATGTTGAAATAGACAAGCATTTTATTTCGGAAAAGGTTAACAATGGGATAGCTTCTTTGTTATATATTCCTACGTAAGACAGCTAGGTGATGTACTTACAAAAGCTTTACCCAAATCAATTTTTGATGAGTTCTTATCCAAGCTGGGACTATACAACGTATACTCTCCAAATTTGAGGGAGAGTGTAGGATAATACGATATGTATGTCTAAGAGTTGTATGTAATGTAAAAGTCTTGTAAGTCATGTAAAAGATTAAGAGTTATCTATTAGTAGGATAAGGATTAAGAGTTAT
Organism: Hibiscus mutabilis; assembly: GCA_019671005.1. Taxonomy (NCBI): domain Eukaryota; kingdom Viridiplantae; phylum Streptophyta; class Magnoliopsida; order Malvales; family Malvaceae; genus Hibiscus; species Hibiscus mutabilis. The sequence goes on along the minus strand of CM033715.1, from coordinate 2,096,701 downwards.
CTAAGAAGTCTTCTATTGTTAGGAGTCCTAGTTAGAGTTAAATCGTCAAGGACTCTATAAAAGAGTTCTATGTTGTAACCTATGTGATTCATTCGAATAAACAGAAACTTTCTCTTCTGTCTTCACTACTCTCTACAAAATTCATTTAAGTGAGATAGAAAATAATGTAACAAAAGAAGAAAATATGGCCAGCTTAAAACTTTTAAAATGCATTTCCTAAAAAAATTGCTACAAAACAATGAATGGAAGACTTAAGCCCTATATTACTTAGAATCGAAGTGTCAGACATGCCGATCACCTTAAGTCTAGGACCCGGTTATACGGCTGAAAAGGGTCAGAGAAGTGGACACAGCGTGGGGACTCTTCGAACAATATTTTTACAATTCTATTTTATAGGATTATTACCACAAAGATAACAACTTAACATTTAATATAATGAACATACAAGTACTTTTACGTAATATACGATACATTCATATTTTATGTAAATAATATTATATTATTTTTATAAAATATATATATTAATTTTATATAAGTTCTTTTTGATCATTATGAAATAGAAATAAATTTTAAAAAATATAATCTAAGACATAACAATCTACCATTTAGATCAGATTTGTACATTGAATTAAATATATTTTGGGCCTTAAATCCAAAACTAATATCAGGAATAATTGTTAAATTGAATTTTGTTTAAAAATCTAATAATATCCAAGTCCAGTTATAGAATAGGCCCGAAATTCAATCTAAAATCTTTTCTTCTTCCCTTGTACAACAACAGTATTTTCATGTTTTTGGCGAGTCGGTAGTAAACAGAGCATAAGCATATGATATTTCACAGCCAAAAGGCAAATATATTCCAGTACAGATCTTCTAAGTCCTAATAACTAACAACTTATATACATAAAGCAATATGCAGATCAACACTCACATGAAAGCACAAGCCAAAACCATGCATACAAAAATCGCATGAACATGTACAGTACATTGCTGAATTGTTTCAATACCTGTGGTTCTGATTTCGACATCCTTGACTGGGTTGCAGATTTGTGGTCATCCTTGGTGGGATAAAGCTTTTGGCTGAGAGACTTTTCCACTGCAAAATTTAGCTGGGATGATAACTGTGACCCACGAATTAAAGGTACTGACTCAATATTTCCTGCTCCCATTGAAGATTTCTGAGCCCCAGTATCTACTGGTGTGCCTGAAATTTTATTGAAAGAAACTGGTGTACCAGCAGTATCTTTAAGATGTGAAGGCTTTCCAATATTGTTACCAGGAATGCTCGTACCACCTCTGGAACTCTGAGAACTATTATACTGAAGAGGACTTGAATATGAAAATGAAGTTCTAGCATCAGATTCCTTTGAGACCATGAATTTTCCACTTGAAAATGGCTGAGATGATGGATTTGGCCATAACTGAACTGGTGCACTCTGCAAGCCAGTTGATCCAGCTTCACCTACTGGTTCCTTAACCTGTTCATAACTTTTTGGCATGCTTCCATGGTTTGGCTGTAATAAGGAGTCTTTTGAAACTTTCCCCACAGAAGAAACAATAGATCCGAATCCTGGAATCGTTTGAGTTTCCGTTTGACTACCATCCCTCACCTTGATATCATGTCCCCCTAATTGAGAAGTCCGCAGAAATGATTGTCCTGAATTAGTACCTTGCTCTCCAAACAATTTTTGCTGAGTACCTGCTTCTTGGTGCAGCATTGATGTTGGAGGTTTTTGTTGGCCAACAGCTTCAAAAGACTGGGAGTTTTTTAAAGATACTGATCTTTGAATATCATCTTTATGGAATAGTTGCCCAGTAGCATGTGTAACTGAATTCACATTCAATTGAGAAAGGTTTACGTCACTTTTAATAGAAACATCACTACTTTCATGAGTGAGAAGCTCCGTTTTGCTTTTATCCATCAATGGGAGAGACGAAGCTACCATTTCTGACTTTTGTTCACCCTGTCCATAAGTAAGGTTAGGTGGATCAAATTCAGCTGACACCACAGCAGAAGAATCCTCTTCTGTATCAGAAAGGGCAGAAATATCAGGTGGAACAGCATTTTCTCTGGCACTGCAGCAAAACCAAGTGCAATAACTAATTGTCAGTAAAGCATGATGATGATGCCATCATAATGCAAAGACTGCTCAGCTGCTTCAAGAAAAAAGTTTGCTTGCAAAAATATAATTAATTAGCACAAAAACATAGATGAAAAATATACCTTGCAATGTGATTAGCACAAAAACATAGATGAAAAATATACCTTGCAATGTGAAACATTATAAGCTTGCCCTCTGAAGTAAGGCATATAAGAACACAATATGGTGAAAGCTCTTTGATTTCTTCAACTCCAAGTTGCACCTTGACACTCCCAAACATAGACACTTTATCCATGCAAAGCCCCATGATCAAATTATCATCACCATTATCTAAGCACAAACCAAATTAACAAAGATTCACCAGATTAGGACAATAACGTCACACTGAATTATCAATCAAGTTGCAGGAAGCTATTGAACACAATAAAAAACAGTTTATAGGAACCAATCAGCACAAAGCATAAGATGACACTATAATGCACCAAATGTGCTAGTATTGTCATCCCTACTAAAACATAGGTCAGAAAATTCAACTTTAAATTAAACAAGACAGGATAAATGTGTATAGATGTCAACATGCAACTTTTAGGAAGAAAAATAAAACACAAGATATAAACCAGTTAGGAAACATGACTTCTTGACAAAACCTGAAGTAGCATTGCCCATGTTCTCGACTAGGAACTAACTATAGGCCCCTCACATAAGATGTTTGGTAAATTCATATCCTAAATGTAGAAATCAGAGTTTTATTAGAATTACTCTGTTAATTTCGATGTACAACAGAAAGTCTTTTTAAAGACTTTTTACAAGGAGTTTTATCCTTAGTAATTAACTACAAGGATAGGACTTTTATCTCTTTACAAGGTTTAAATAAAACTAAAGTACTTGTTAGGATAAGATTACATCTCCTAATAGAATTATAACTTTACTAGGATAAGATTACAACTCCTAATAGAATTATAACTCTATTTTACTCGTGCTAACCAACACTCCCCCTCAAATTGGCGTGTATATGTTGTATGCACCCAATTTGGATGAAAGCACATCAAAGGTTGCTCTTGGTAGTGCCTTGGTGAAGATATTCGCAAGCTGGTCTTTGGTAGGAATGTAGTTCAGCCTTACAATCCCATTGTTTACCTTCTCATAGATAAAATGTCTATCTATTTCAATATGTTTGGTCCTGTCATGCTGCACAGAATTCCTTGCAATGCTCATTGCCGATTGGCTGTCACTATAAATTTCAAACTGTGAACTTCCATCCAACTCTAGTTCAGTCAGAAGTTTCTTAATCCACATTCCTTCACATATCCCAAGGGCCCATTGCCCTAAAGTCTGCCTCAGCACTGCTCCTAGAGACAACCGATTGTTTTTTACTTCTCCAAGTAACCAGATTACCCCATACAAAGGTGCAATAACCACTTACGGATCTCCTATCTGTTAATTCACCTGCCCAACTTGAGTCTGTATACACTTTTACTGTTCTGTCCTGGTGCTTCTTGAAAATAAGCCCAGATCCTGGCGTGAACTTCAAATACCTTAGGATCCTATTAACAACCTCTAAGTGCTCTTCTCGGGGGTCACTCATGTGCTGGCTAACTATGCCCACTGAGTATGCAATATTTGGTCTAGTGAGTGAAAGATAAATCAACTTTCCAACCAGCCTTTGGTAGGATTCCTTGTTCACAGGATTCCCCATATCTTCTTTACCAAATTTCAAACCAGGGTCCATTTGAGTGTCAACTAGTCTACACCCAAGCTTTCCAGTCTTCGTGAGTAGATCAAGGATATACTTCCTTTGATTGATAACCAAACCTTCCTTTGATCTTGCAACTTCCATTCCCAAGAAGTACCTAAGACTTCCCAAGTCCTTGGTTTCGAACTCCTTTGCTAAAACAAATTTGAGCTTCTCTATTCCTTCTATGTCATCCCCAGTGATAATCATATCATCAACAATAGACAATTAAGAGTCATCTTACCATTGAATGCCACATTTCTAAACAAAGTATGGTCTGCTTGGCTTTGCTTGAAACCATTTTGAACCATAGCCTTCGCAAATCTCTCAAACCATGCTCTAGGGGACTGCTTCAACCCATAGAGTGATTTATTTAGCTTGCATATTGTCTCTTTTGTCACCTTTCCTCCCAAGCCTGGTGGAATTTCGATGTACACTTCTTCCTCGAGTCTTCCATTTAGGAATGCATTTTTTATATCCAATTGATGCAACTTCCAGTCTCTATTAACTGCCACAAAAAACAACACTCTGATGGTGTTTAGCTTGGCTACTGGTGCAAAAGTTTCTTGATAGTCCACTCCATATGATTGAGTGAACCCTTTAGCAACTAGTCTTGCCTTGTGTCTTTCAATGCTCCCATTGGATTTGTACTTTACAGTAAAAACCCATTTGCACCCAACAGCCCTTTTCCTTTTCGGCAGATTAGTCAAACTCCAGGTGTTATTCTTCTGCAATGCTTTAACCTCCTCTTCAACAGCTTTTCTCCATTCAGGACTTTCAAAAGCTTCTTCTACTATCTTGGGAATCTTCACACTGTCAATACTAGCAGTAAAGGTTTTAAAACCAGACAATAAATTTCCATAAGCAACGAATCTGTTAATAGGATGAACAGTGCATTTCCTTACCCCTTTTCTAATAGCAATAGGAAAGTCATCTAAATCAACAGTGGAAGAGTCTTGTGGGATAATGTTACCTCTTATTTCCTCGGCAGATGGACCCAAAACAGGTTCTTGGCAAATGTTAGGTTGTTCTTCAGTTACAGGTCCTTTCCTTCTTGTATACACCTTGAGTGGAGTTTTTGAGGTGGTTTTAAGTGTTGGCGGAGGTGTTGTATAAGGACCAGTAATTTTTGACTGAAGAGAAGGTATTTCAATAGGATTACTAGGTGTAGCAGTCACAGGTTCATCCTAGGTAGGCAAAGAAGGCAAGGAGGACACAAACTGTTGAGTATTGAGATTTTCATCAAGGATAGGCAACGAGATGATAGGTTGTAGGTTAAGTAAGGGCTGAAATTCCCTGTATTTCTCCCCCTGAATTTCAGTACCAGCAAAATAAGGCTGATTTTCAAAGAAGGTGACGTCAAATGATAAGTAGGTTTTTCCTTGGGATGGGGAGTAACATTTGTAACCTTTCTGACTCGAGGAGTATCCTATAAACACACATCTTAGTGACCTAGGATCAAGTTTACCCCGATTACTGTTATGCACATGAACAAAGGTTGTGCATCCAAAGACTCGAAGAGGAAGAACCGAGGATAATGGTTTGAAATTTGGAAAGTGAGACAAAAGTGTTTCAGTAGGTACCTTGGATCCTAGTGTCTTGCTAGGCATCCGATTAATAAGGTATGTGGCAGTAAGAAGAGCTTCCCCCAAAGATATTTAGGAGCTTTAGCCGAAAATAAGAGGGACCTAGTGACCTCTAGAAGATGTCTATTTTTTCGCTCAGCCACTCCATTTTGTTGAAGGGTATTAACACAGGAAGTTAAATGCAAAATTCCTTTTTTCTTTAAAAAAATACCCAAGAAACATGCTAAGATACTCACTACCATTATCACTCCTCACCATTTTAATTTGTTTTTCAAACTGGGTTTCAATCATCTGATAGAAATTTCTAAAGATTGTGTCTACATCAGATTTATCTCTCATCAAGAATGTCCAAGTGACTCTAGAATAGTCATCAATAAAAGACACAAACCATCTAAACCCAGAGATGCCTTTTACTTTAGAAGGGCCCTAAATGTCACTATGAATAATAGAAAATGGGGAAGTAGGTTTAAATTTGGAGGAAACATATGGTTTTCGTGTATGTTTGGCCATTTGACACACTTCACAGTTAATAGAAGATGACTTTTATTTATAAATAAATTGGGAAACAACTTTGCAAGATAGAAAAAATTGGGATGTCCTAACCTATAATGCCATAGCATTATTTCACTAGAAATCGAATTGGAGGAAACTGAAGTCTGAAGTCAAGTGGAAAAAAATGAATTCTGAGAGGTAAGTCCATCAAGTATAAGCCATTGCACAACCTAGCACTGCCAATCACCCTCTTCGAGTCTCGTGCCTGAAAAACACAACCAACAATCCCAAAATTAACATCACAATTAACATCCATAACCAATTTACTCACAGATAGTCGGTTGCAAGCAAGATTGGGAACATATAGAACATCAGATAACACTAGCTGATCTTTTAACTGAATTAAAACAAAGAATTATTGGTGGCCAAACAAGAGATGCTACCTTCTGTGGTCATGAGGGCATTAGGAGAAGATTTAGATAATAGTTGTCTGAAAAGTTATTGAAGCTCTTCAATCTGCTGCTTGCTAAAACTGCTGGAGGAGCTGCTGGTAGAGTTGGCAAGAGAGATGGCAGGAGATGCAAGGTGAGCCTCCTTCGTGAATCTGGATTGAGGAGGCTTCCACTCGGCTGGTTTCCCATGCAGTTTCCAACACTGTTCCATGACATGGCCAACCTTTTTGCAGTGTTCACACCAAGTCTCCCCTCCTTTGTTTATTTCCGGAGGTGGAGTGTGTAAGGAGTGCAGAAGAAGAATCACTGTCACGACACCGGTACCATCAAGGAGCGCCGCTTTCCTCTCTTCTTATTTCGAGAGAAGGCTTCACGAACTTGGGGAAGGGGTTTAGTGGCCAAGATCCTGCTTTTTGGTCCCATCATATTCCCCATGAAGGCCGACAAAAATCGAAAATTCTCTTCTAGTTTTTTTACTATTGTAAAAAATAACATCTTGAAACACTTCCAATCACTAGCTTCATATAGATCAATTTGTTGCCAAATTTTAGTCAAGACCCCAAAATATTGAGCTACAGTCATCTCTCCTTGGAGAAGATCTTTGATTTGATTTTCCACCCCAAAGAGTTACGAGGTGTTATCAATACTTGAATATGTATCTCGAGCAAAGATTCCGTTTTGGCGAAGCTTTTATAGAGCATAAAGTTTTATCCTACTTCAGGAATCATGGAGTTGATCAACCATGACATGATCATGATATTTTCACTTAACCAATTGCTATAAGTAGGATCAGTTTTTTCTGGAATTTTCAGAGAATCAAAAAGATGGGATTCTTTTCTTCTACCAGTGATATAAAGCCTCACAGATTGAGACCATGGAAGGTAGTTGTTCCCATTAAGTTTGTAGGAGGTAATGGGAGAAAGAGAGGCATCGGATAATGAAAAATCAGCCTGTCGAGTGGTCACATGAGTGCTAACATTAGAGGAAGAAGCTGATCCAGCCATGGAGAAAGGAGATGTCGACAGAGAAGAAGAATAATTTTAATGGAAAAGAGGATCGGTCTAAACTGATACCATGTAGAAATCAGAGTTTTATTAAAATTACTCTGTTAATTTCGATGTACAACAGAAAGTCTTTTTAAAGACTTTTTACAAGGAGTTTTATCCTTGGTAGTTAACTACAAGGATAGGACTTTTATCTCTTTACAAAGTTTAAATAAAACTAAACTACTTGTTAGGATAAGATTACATCTCCTAATAGAATTATAACTTTATTAGGATAAGATTACAACTCCTAATAGAATTATAATTCTATTTTACTCGTGCTATCCAACACTAAAGGGCAAGCTCAAAATGATGTATGAATTGAATATTAAATCTTTGTGCAAAGGAGATTACAAAAGATAAAACAATCACTTGAGCTATTTCAACATATTCAAAATAACGAGCAAGATAAACCTTGAAGCTCAATCCTGGGGAGCCAATTATCACGTTCAATGTCAACAACTGAAGCCTCACTTGTCTCACTAAGTGACCAACTGAGCAACACAATATGCTGGTCTGTGTTCTTTCTGTTAGCAACAATAGCAAGCTCACTGTAATAACAAAAGGCAAAAGGTTATTCCTTAACCAAAATGGGGACTGGGAATAATCCACGAGAGATTGAACAAAATGTAAAAAGGAAAAGGATATGAATGCATAATTAGAAAGAAAAAAAAACAGGAGCTTGCTAGTTAATTGATCTTCAAATTATAGAATGTATACAAAAAAGAAAAAGGAAGAAGAGGACAGGTAGTCTAATCCATGTTACAGCTAATTAATTAGTAATGCTACTAAAAATTTCAACCAGAAACTTCAAACAAGTTCTCCATAAGGACTTGATGTATGACTAAATAATCTGAATTGCAAAGAAAACAAAGAAGGGATTATACTCAATACCATAGTTAGCTCTTGCAATTAATTGAAGGGATTAGATGCATTTTATCTATAATCTATAATCTATTTTACATATATATTACAATAGATGTCTTAAAACTTTTTATCGAGGAAAATGATTATTTTACTCACTTTATTTCTAAATTTTCATTCAATAATTTTTATTATTCAATACAACAGTAAGTTAAAAATAATAGGATTTATTTAATGTATAAATAAGAATTTTATTTTTATTGAATCCCTAGTAATAAAAATATAATACTTGGCTTAGGGTTCTTTACTCGTTATATATCTGATTGTAGTCATATTATACATTTATATATCTATAGATAGATAGATGTAGAAATATAATTACAGCTTAAATAAAATAAGATAACAAGCATTCGCGTGCAATACACATGACAACAAATTCGCATCACAACAAAAATGACAAAGCTCCAAACAAGGAGTAAGGAAAATGCATGAACATGAAACTATATCAACTTACCATTGCTCCAAATAGCTCAAGTATAAGTAAGGCCCGGTTCCAGAGGGCACAATGTCATCAATTAGACCCGCAAACAAATCATTGAAGGATAAAACTTCCAAATTGGAAGTGGAAGTAGCCTGCAATAAATTCAATAACATTAATGTATGAAAAACAATCACATTAAAAAGAAGCATTTTGTAAAATCAAAGGTTCATCAAAACCAGGAAAAGAAATAGGTTTTCTTAATTTGGGGAAGGGGATTCAATCCGTGCTATTTGAACAGAGGATCATGCACCAACCAGTGCTAAAGACATCTTTTGAATATAATGGTATAGGCCCTATTAAATAATTAGTGAGTAGTAATTCAAATAAAGAAATGTGCATTGCCAAATATAGTTGGCATTCATAAAGATCATGATACCATTAGCATTTCTTCATGCAAACTTGTACTAAAATAGTAAAAAAAATCCAAATGCTAGTGATCACAAATATAAGAGTTCATTATAGTTTTCACACGTTCTCTATCTATAAGAAGTTAAAACTCCAAAAGCAAAGTAAGTGCAAAGATAAAACTATAAAAATTGGCAAGGCAAGGCAGACTTGCCCACCCCACACAAAGCCGACTCTACGTCCTCTTAACCCAAACCCACTCCACCATAACACTATGTGATTTTTAGTGCCCTATTACACCCAACAAAAAAAAACTGGCATAACCTGCAAAAATTAGGAGAATTATAGTTTAACTCATGGTGGGAAACAGTTTTAAATTGTGGCTCAATAGCAAATCACTCCAGGATTATGACAAACAGACGGTGATATAGTGAATGAAGGAACAAAAGAATACTGCAAAGGGGGTAAGCCCAGAAGCTGGTGCCAAAGCAACACAAATAATTTGCATAATCAACTCTAAAGACAAATGAAGTGAGGACATTACTATTGAAATAGCAATTCACTCCAACTTAACCTCTATGACTGGTAAACATCATATTAATTGCAACAAGCACTGAAGATGATAAACTAAAACAAAATTCAAAAGGAAGTCATCAATTTACAGTTAAAGAATTAGCACCGACATTAGTGAATTTTCCTGTCTTGCTTTTGACTACTTGAACAAGGTAATTCTCCTCTTTTGCATCTGCGGTAAACTGAAAGCATCCAAGAATAATGCAATCGGAACGAATCCATCTGATGGTATCCACTAACAAAATTATTCAAACAAAAACTGTTCAGTTTCAAAGGTTAGGAATGTAGAAAATTTGAAATTTAAAACAAAAATAATGAAAAATCCATGAATAGATTAGGATATGATTTAAGAAAAGTGTTTATAAATAACCAGGATGATGGAACATAAAATCATACAATAATGTAAATATCAAATATACCTTAAATACTGCAGCTGTCAGAACTAGAAAAATTAAATAATAACTTAACCTGAAATAACAGTGATATCTCAAATGCAAAATTTTAATGTGAAAATTGAATTTTAAGCTCAAAAAGTTTTAACGAACACAATTAAACACTTCAAAATAAGTATACAAACAAAATACCACATTAAAATCTATGATTTAAAGTGTTTACCAATAACCAGGATTGGGGGGAACAAGAAGATCATACACATTACAATGTAAGTATCAAATACACTTTAATTACTGCAGCTGCCAGAACTAGAACAATTAAATAATATCTTAACCTGAAATAAATTTTTAACGTGAAAATTGAATTTTAAGGTCAAAATACGAATACAATTAAACACTTCAAGATAAGTATACAAACAAAATAGCCTGCCACACTGAAATCAATGCCATCAAGCATTAAATGTGAAGAATGAACTCTACAATAAGTATCCATGCAACTTATTTAAGTTCACTTTTCCTAAAATGAAAAAGGAAATCTTATCTTTTTGACAAAGTAAGAACGAATTTAATTTCTAATGTGACTGTAAAGATGTATACAATTAAAAACAAGAATGAAGTAGTCTATGACGAATGTGTGGGAAAAATCTAGAAGCAAGTTTAACATAAAATCTGAACGAAAATTTGTAGATAAAAGAAACTCACCTTTTACAATGCAATCATCAGAATCACCAACCCAAGACTTGAATGGAAGAGTTATGCACAATTTCTCATTGAGATTGGATGACAAAATACTAAGAGTATTATCTTTTGCCACAGCAATAGAAGCACCTTTTACACTCCATTCAACTAAGAAAAGGAAATAAATTTTGTTAGATCTTAGAACATAAAAAAAATCAAGGTAAAAGGAAGCAAGATGAGAAGTTGATGGAATAGCAATCTTTCATAAGAAACCCCTCATACAACGCTAATGCATAACAAGCTAGGTGCAACTAAAAGAGGGCAAACATAAACAAATTAGAGAAGCATATAAGGCCTCAGAATTTTGTGCGAAAATGAGGGAAAACAAGCATTGCAGTGTTATTTAAGTTATATACAATACAAAAGAATTGAACAATGTTCAGTGGCAACTGAAAATTGAAAGGTAGATGTTCAGAGATACCAGCATCAACATCATCCATCACATGCTTAAGAGGATGAGAAATAGTTCCATGATATAGCTTTCTATCATCTGAAACAACAAGGAAAGAGCTATCTTTCTTTTTTCTCCATTGAATATCCTTGACAAAGCTCGACTGAGGGAGCGAAGTGGAGAAACATGGCTTTATATCCTACACATAGGCAGAGTCATGCATGAATATGATATAACATTAGAAACAGCCTCCTAATTATAATTAAAGAAATAATACCTTAGTGAGAAGGGAGTTGACACTGAAAAAATGAACATCAGCGGCAACAGAAACAGCAAGTATGGCATCATCAGTGGTGGAAAGAGCAAGGTTGTAAACCTTTCCAGTGGGAACATTCACCACACTCAGATCTTCAATACTAGAAGTGGTGCCATTTTCCTTAATGTCCTTAGCCAAATCAATTACATCCTTGGTCTTCGCCACCAAAAACCCTAAAACATTTGGTAAAGTTTAAATTTATCTATCAATTATTCAAATCCTTGGTCCAACACATCAAGAACACTAAAACCTTCGGTTTTGTTTATACTACCCATTTATTAATTAACCAAATGAAAGCATTACAATTTACAAGAGCAAAAGGCTAGAACCCACCAGAAGAATGAGCTAGAAACAGGAGCTGTAAACGTTGGGCGAAGGCGAGAGGCTGAGAAGGCGGGCTCTGGAGATCGAACAGGGAATCTGGTTGAGATACGACAGGCACGGGCTCGCCGATTCTCTCGAAGAAGAAATCCTTGGTTTCAACATGCTCCCCTTCCTTGTCTTCCTCAATTTCAAGCCGCCAGCCCATTGTCAGTATTCAATTATTCAACTTCTCTAACATCAATCAATCGTTTATCCGATCAGTTCTACAAGTGCTTTCCGGTTGGTGGCAGAATACTCAACAAAACCCTAACGCTAGCTAGCAAGACACAAACCTTGTATGATTTGAGAAAAGAGCGCTCCTGTAAATGTAAATGGGCTTTCCGGTTGCTATTTTTCCCCGGACGGAAATCATTAGTTGGGCTTACATACGTAGCTTCGTCCGCGAGATCCAAATCTGATCTGAATTTTAAATTAAAATGTCATAAATTTAATTGGCTAGACACATAAAAAATTAATTTTATTCGATAAAATATGTCGTTTGACCGTTTTTTTCATTTAATTTTCTATCAGATTTAGATCTGACATCGTTACGACTGATCAAGATGGCGCGCGCTCTTTTGGTTATCCTGCTAATCTCTCTGTTTCGGACCTTCTAACTGGATTTGGATATGCGATCACATCACCGTTTCTTGTTCGCGATTGAGTTGTGGTAATTACGGTGTTGTCAAAATGCCTCGTTGTAATATGCATTTTTATGTTGTTTGTTGATGGTTTCATCTTTCCTCGTCGATCTTTAGTAATATTTGTCTCCATATTTTGTTTTTAATGGGGTTTTTACCTTTTTTTGTATGATCTTATTATGATTTCGAGACGCTAGTTTTGTTTATTAAGAATATATATGAATTGTGTGTTTTTGTTTACTAAGTTATAAACTTTCATTGTAATTTTAAATATATCATCGTTTTAATAAAATTAGCAGATTTCAATTAAAAAAATAAGTTAATTGAAAATATGTAAAAGACATTCTGATAACTATTTTTAATAAAACTGTATTATTATCTTGAATAGGATCAAATATTTTTCATCCTCCTAAACTGAATTTTTCAAAAAAAAAATATCTCGTTATGTTCAGAAGGGATGAATTGATTCAAGAAATGAGATTAGTTAGCCTATAGTTTTTATGATGTTTGGTTGATTATTTAAATTTTCACTATATTATATTGTTTTTTAATAGAAGCCGATAATTTTATTAAATGAGAAAATACCCAAAATTACAATAAGGGTTTACAACTATTATTAGTAAATTAAATTTTTAATTTGGTCATTTTCCTAAAACTAGTCACTTTAGATCATACAAGGACCATACATGAAAAAGGTTAAAAACCCATTCAAAAGACTCGAACGAAAAATAGACACGAACAGATCTATTGCATCGGCAAACGTACCACAAAAGAGGATTAAGCTATTAAAAGACCACCATGAACCGCAAATCAGAGCCAAGCATTGTGAGAAACTATCCATAAGCGCAAATCACGTATCCAAATTTAATCCGAGGGTCCGGAGCAGGGAAGATCAACAAGATTACAAATAAGCGCCATCTTGATCAATTGTGGCATCGTCAAATCTAACCCTGAGAAAAATATAAAATAAAAAAACAGCCAAACGACCGATGAAGAAGAAAAACATGCTAAAAGACATAGATAAACATGCCACAAAGACAGAGAAAAACGTGTTACAAAAATAAAGTTATTTTTATTGAAAAACTAGAAAAGAAATAAAGAAAACAGATCTGGAGATCGACAATCAACATCAAAACCGGTGTTGTCGCTGACTAAATAAAAAAAAAATTTGTAGCGCTCGATAAACGAAGAGGGTTGCGTTAGATGAATGGTAGAAAGCAGGTAAGGTTTTTGAATTAAATTTAGTCTTTATAATAGAATTTTTAACAATATTAATATTAATAAACTTTTTACGTTTAATGATAAAAAGACCCCATAAGGCGTTATTTTTAAAAAAATAATCAGTTAATCACTTTTGTTAATGTTGACCAAATTTAATCGTTAATTAACAAGTGAACAATAAGATTGTAATATGCGACACGCCATGAAAACGTCGCAAACATAAAAATCTTTAAAATCTTTAAAAAAAGGAATTATAAAAATATTTAATAAATTTATTAAAAATATATAAATCATAAAATTATATAGAATTACGTAGAACTATAAAAATATTCAATGAACAATGCCATCAATCCCAAAATATATAATGGAAAGCTTCATATACATGGTAGCTCCTACATTGGTGACAGTTGACACCATATGAAAACAAAGTTGGATAATTATTTCTACCAAATCAAAAACTATGCTCTTAAATTCGATTTTCTTATGATTTTTAATTAATTTTATTATCAATATTTGTTGACATTTCATGATTTTGATAAATTTTATAGCTTTTAATAATATTTTACAATGTTTATATAATTATTTATCACATTGAATATTTTTATATTTTTTTATATTTTTTGTTGATTTTAATCTCTCTAAACATGTGCTTAGGGTGAGCGTTTGATCTAGTCGAGTTGAGTCAAAAAAATTAAGTTGACGTATCATATTTTATAACTCAAACTTTATTTATAAAATTTTCGATTCGACCCGAGTTTATGAAATTCAAATCGAGTCAAGTTTTCGAGTTCCTATACAAATTTAGTTGTAATTATTTATCACTTTATAGTACTGTTTAATTCTAATTTAAATGACTTTCTCTAATCATATAAAATGTGCATATATATATATATATATATTTCTTCAAAAAAATTCATATGAGGCATATATTTCTTCATATTTTTTATACCAGTACATATATATCAGAAAAAATTGAAGGATTCGACTCGAACTTAAAAACAATTCACTAATTATTAAAAATTTCGAGTTATTCGAATTTTTATTTTACAACTCAAACTTTATTTAAAATTTTTTCGAGTTGAGTTTAGTTTGTGAAATTCGAGTCGAATTAAAACGAGTCTAGTTTTTTCGCCTCGAGTCGAGTTTTATTCACTTCTAATTGTGCTTATACTATTTTTCGTAATATACAATGCTTGCATGAAAATTTTGATGTTTTTTTATATTTGAATTATGTTCATATTTTCTAATTATTCTTTTGTAGTATTCATATCTCAATTATTTTCATATTTTGCATTTTTTGATTCAATTTAATATATATATATATATATATATATGTTATTGCAATGTCCCAATCCATAACTCTGTGTATTCTCTATATCATAGTCGTTCAATTTAAAGAAAATTTATTTGTTATGATGCATTTATTTTATATAATTTCTTGTGATAATATGATTCCCGAAAATGTTTAGTTTTCATGAACCGTAAAATAAAAACGGAGGATAGTTGAATTATACATATAATTTTGACACATTTTGTGTATTTCTTTTACATTCAAACAATTTTTTTTATTTTCAGTTGTATTTTAATTATTTTTCATTATTATGTTTCAAAATGATCTCATATTTTGTTATAATCTAACTTTAAATTAATCCAATCATTTTTAAATTTCAATATAATTTTTCGAAGCGAAAAACTTTTATGCTATTAGTAATTTATTACTAGTTGCACTATTCCACGTTAGCAAAATAATAGTTGGAATAAGATCATTGTCGAAGCGTATTTCTTGTCGAATACGTGTACACATTATATATCTATATATTTAATTTATATAAAAATATTAAATGTATTTTAAGTAAATAAATACAATTCCGAAAGATATCTACGAAGAGGAAAAAAGACATATTTAAGTACTATGTTGATACTGCTAAACAAGGATGGATCTAGAGGGCCTGAAGGGGACGTTCGCCCCCTAAAATTTTAAAATTCTTATATGATTTAAATTTTTTAGAAATTTTAATATGTATTTCTTATTAAAAATTTATTTTCGCGCCCCCTAAAATTTTATAAGCTCACGCCCTAGAATATCTATAGGTTCACCCCTAACATAAAATTCTGCGTCCGTCTCTGGTGCTAAAGTCTGTTACACTCCCAAGAAAATAATTCAAATAGGAATTTTGAAAACGATATTGTTGAGAGAACAACCACAAAACCTAAAAAGGACTAAATATTATTGGAAGAGATAATTCTGAACTTTAAATATAAATCGTGAAATGAACATAAAAGACAACAAAATATTTATAGAGATTTTTTTCAAAAAAAATGTTTATAGAGATAGAAATGGAATACATATCAAAACTAGAGAAGAACTTTACTAAAATGTGAAAGGTTATACATAGAACTTTGATTCTGTACATGAAAATTTTGATTTGATTCAGTTTTTACAATTACTAATATTGTTAGCGGTGTAGAATCATTTTAGTTTCGCATTGAATACGCAAATACTTAAATATATTTAATATGGAAATAAATGGGCATATTTATTTTTTAAAGCTATACAATTGAATTAAAAATTAAAGTTCTATGTGTATAATTGAACTAAAATAAAAAAATTTCGTATACGCAATTGCACCGAATCATAATTCATGTATCACACAACGAATTTGATCGAATTTTATGAGTAGTTTTGATCATAATCAATGAAAACGTGCATAGCAGCCTGCAAGAATTATTAAATCTGATATATATGAAACCAAGAAGTCAAGCAACAACAAGGTTGTTGTAGTATATTGGTGAGTATTTTTACTTGTCACTTGGGTGACTTGGGTTCGATAGAACGAAAAAGAGCTAAAAAAGGAAATAAATTGGAGTGGCCCGGGCTTAAACTAGAGACTGTGTTAGATTGACATGATAACCAATTACATTACCACACCTTTGTGCTCTAGACACCTAGTTATAAGTAAAATGTACACCTATATCTTCAAGCAAACGAAGCTTCATTTGGAAGGTTTATTATGTTCTCTCCATTCTCCATCGGTAGGCAAATTAAGTATCTCACGTTTGTCATAGGTATTTTCCGATTCTCATTATATGATCCGGTTTATATAAAATTTTCTATATTTTATTACAAACATCGATCCTGTGCAATGGCACAAGCTCATTATTTTTTCATCCTTTCTTTCTATAGAATGAAAAAAGCTAAAAAAAGGAAATAAATTAGAGTGGCCCGGGCTTAAACTAGAGACTATTGTGTTAGATTGACATGATAACCAATTACATCACCACACCTTTGTGCTCTAGACACCTAGTTATAAGTAAAATGTACACCCATGTCTTCAAGCAAACGAAGCTTCATTTGGAAGGTTTATTATGTTCTCTCCATTCTCCATCGGTAGGCAAATTAAGTATCTCACATTTGTCAGAGGTATCTTCCGATTCTCATTATATGATCCGGTTCATATAAAATTTTCTCTATTTTATTACAAACATCGACATAAATGAGACAAAATTACCATTAAATTATTAAAATAGTGAGCTATACTAATCTCACTAGCTAACATAACACATCTTATCGTTGATAAACTCTTAACATCACCCAACCAATAAGATATACATTAAGATATAAGTCAAGCTAAACCGCAAACAAAAAAATATTAAAATTTTCTAGCATAATTGTTCACACAAAAAAAATCTTTGAAACGAAACAAAATTAAGTAAATAGTTTGAATATAAGTAAAAGCTTTACAATCGAGCTGGGTAAAGTCATACAAATTGATCATTGAATCGGATAGTTTGTTGGCTGTCAATTGGGTCAAAAATCCAAGTCTTTCACCGTTAAACTTTGCGCCACTAGTCTCGCGATGTAATGCACTGTGCCTTGAACATGACTGGATGCTGGTGTTTGCGTTCAGAGAATCTAACTGTGTTGCTCACTGTTTGGCGCAAGAAGGGTTAGCAAGCATTCAACTACACGTTTGGCAGAAGGTCAGTTAATATGTTTCGATCTGCCGTTTTGAATTTCCTGAACCTAGTGGTAATGGCTGGAGTTGAGGATGTGGGTGATTCATGTTTCTTTTCTGCAGCGTCTGGTGAACTCTTTTCTTTTGGAACTATTATCGTTATAGTAGTTGACACAGAGTTTTGTATTGATGACAATCTTAGCTAGCATTTTTCATGCAGGTTTGTTTTTGGTTGTAGGGATATCACTATTGTTATGGTGCGCTATTTTTTCTCCATTTTAGGTTTAAGAAGGTTTTTTAATGAGGACCATAACGATGTTTTGTATTTGTATGGTTGCCGTAATAAAATCATACTTACCTTTCAAAAAAAGTGAAAGCTTTACAAAAACATTCTAATGGATTACATAATTGCATCTAATCAAAAGTTTCTAAACTAACTTTACTCATATATAGTCCGAACATATAATTATGCTAAATGGGTGCTTTACTATACTGCTATAGCATGATGGGCTAATACTCCGAACATATATATAGTCCGGATGCATTACCAAAACAGGAATCTGAATCAACTGTTTTCCGATGGGCTAATAGTTCTCTACCACCACCTCATTATGCCGGGTGGAAATCTTCTCCAGTTCAAACAAGTAACTTCACCGCCTTATCATCCTCACCAGGATCACAGCCTATGATGGTGCAGAATTGTTCTGGGGAAACACACAATGAGAATGAAATTCAATCGAGTCTACAGTTTAGACCTAATCCATTTCAAGAGTCATCAATCTCCAAGGTGGCTTCATTGACAAAGAAATCTACTGACGTCTTAACTTCAGATGGTAAAGGGACTGTGCTTGTAAATTCAGCATTAGGGGATTCGAAACATGTGCCATCTACCACAAAGAGTACGCTATTTGGTTCTTCTAACAGTAACAACTCTCAGTTCATACCTCCAGCTGCTGTTTCTACATCTCCTCCCCTGCATGCCAAAGTTTCACAATTCAATATTATAACAAGCAAAAACCAGCCAATTGATAAGATATCACAGTCTTCTGCATTCTTGAAGCCAATTTCAGATTCATCATCTTCAGTATTCAGTTCCCCAACTCCGTTTTTTTCATCATCATTTTCAACTATGACGACTGATAAGTGTTCAAAAGTACTATTTTTCTTACCCTTTTTACTCATATTATTGTTAGACTTAGGCCCATATTAGTTGCATAATTAGCCATTCATGCATTAATCCATGTTTCCTTCCATCGTTGAGCTTGATTACATAACTTGGTAGTTTTTGTGGGAAAAGATGCTGCTTTGGTGTGTTTTGTGTGTATGTGCAGGATCATTTGCCAAAGGAGATGCCGAGCTAGTTGCCAGGGCAATGCATGAAGGAGACGCCGAGCTAGTTGCCAGGGCAATACATGAAGGAGACGCTGAGCCAGTTGCCATGGCAATTGTCGACAAGAGCAAAGGTGATATGGTAATCGAAATTGATGACTAGACAAGCCCAAGATGACGTAGAGCAAAGCCCAAACCCAAAGGAATTTGATTTCCATGCAGAGATTAAAGAAGAATTAAATTCCAAGAAGATATGAGAAGTTTTAGTATGAATATAATTATAATAAAGAATTATATTCTTTAAAGATAATTTAATTCCAACTTAACTTCCTCCTCAAAGAAGGACTTTGGCCTAGCCCTATAAATAAGATGGAGATTTCGACAATCCATAGAGAAAAAAAGAGAGGGGAATTTCGACAAGTCCAAGGAGGGCAAGAGGAGAGAATTTTCGACAAGCATCAAGGGCAAGGAGGATTTCGACAAGCCTCCTTCTTCATCCTTTTCTTTCTTGTTCGATTGGGTTCATGCTAGGGATTGTTTATCTTGTGTTTCTTTGGAACCTAGCCATGAACTAAATCTATTTGGCTATGGTTATTGTGTTTTGTGGTTGTGAGAAACTATTGGTTTTTGTTTAGGTAATAAGAGTTTGCACTTTTCTATTCAAGGTTTATTCATTCTTGGTTCTTATTCTTGTTTGCGAGTGAATTGGGAGAGGATCTCGTGATTTCATCTATTTATCTAATATCGGGAGAGTTAGATTCAAGAAACGAATGAATATGATCTTTATTCAATCTATTGATGGTGAAGATTAATCCGGCTTAGGAATAAGTTAAGGATTTCAACGGCTAAGAGGAGCGCAAGATTGGTTGTTGTTCACCCTTGATTCACGCATGGATGTATTATCAAGGCATGCACAAGTAGCTAGAGTTTCGACTTAGGGATAAGAAGAAACCATTGAAGAACGTTCTGCCGAACCTTGAAGGTTGCTGCCCAGACGCCCAAGTAGTTGCCCAACTAGTTGCCCAGGCAACCATCGATTAGTTGCCAAGGCAACCTCGTTGTGCAAGTTGCCACGGCAACTGAGTTGCCCGTGCACTCTTTTACCAAAACGATCCAATCGGCTATCACACCTCAACTCACGATAACCTGGCCTATCTCTCTCTCAATTGATCTCATCTATTCATTTACTTTATTGCTTTCTAGATTAGTTATTAGTTAAACTCCTATAATCCTTTATTTGTGTTTTTACTTTTTACAGTGCAAGAGACTAGATTCTTGAAGTAGCACCAATCCCTGTGGAGACGATATCTTTTATACTATAACTTGCGACGTGTATACTTGCACATTTGCGTAGCACTTATTACGCGCAACAACGACTTCACCACAAACATCAATCACCACGTCAGTTAATGTCTCATCATCTACAGCAACTAGTTCTACATCAGCACCAAAATTTTCCTTTTCAACTTCATTTTCAGCAGTGTCTACTTCCTCACCTACGACAGAATTTAGTGAATCTACGCCAAGTTCTATAGTTGCAGTAGATGTTAATAAAAAAGCTATCTTCATCCTCATCATCAGTTTCATTCCCTGCTTTTGTTTCTTCCGTTTCCTTGTCTATTCAGCCTCTCCAAATGCCTGTACTTGCCTTCTGATTCATCTCCCGTGAATTCGTCTGATATTTTGAAAATTGAGGCTCAACCGCATAAGGAAATACCTGGCTTGAAACAAGATGAGGATTCGTTGATACAGGCACCACCTCTGCAACATGAACTTCCAGAAGCAGAATTGGGCTTGAAGCCTCAATTTGCAGTATCATCTCCAATGAAAAGTGAAACACCTACTGGAGTGTCATCTGGAAGCCAAACCAGCATCATTGATGTTGCAAGTCCTGTAACTAATCTGGCATCAAATGCTCAGCCACTGCAGCCTTCTACTGGAGATAGTCTTTCAGCACTAGTGTCAACTAGCATTAGTACCTCTAATGGAAAAAGCGGAACATTGGATGTCACACAAGAGGATGAGATGGAGGAGGAGGCTCCTGAGACAAACCAAATGAGTGAACTTGGCTTGGGAAGCTTAAGTAGCTTCGGAATTGGCTCAACTCCTAGCCCAACTGCTCCTAAGCCTAACCCATTTGGTGCTCCATTTGGAGTTGTGCCTACAAGTCCGGCTATCTCTTCATTCACCACGACTGTTAATAGTGGGGAGTTGTTTAGACCTGCATCATTTAGTTTCCAATCTCCACAGCCTTCCCAATCGGCTCAACCTGCAAGTTTTGGTGCATTCTCTGGCGGCTTTGCTTCTAGCACACCTGGTCAAGCTCCTGCTCAGAGTGCTTTTGGCCAACCAGCACAGCTTGGAGCTGGACAGCAGGCTTTGGGATCAGTTCTTGGTTCTTTTGGGCTGTCACGGCAGCTTGGCACTACACTACCAGGAAGTGGATTTGCTTCCACGAGCGGTTTTGGTGGTGGTTTTGCTAGTCCTCAATCTGCTGCTGGATTTTCTAATCCTGCAACAGGAGGTGGGTT
The DNA here is from genome assembly GCA_019671005.1 of Hibiscus mutabilis. Classification (NCBI taxonomy): domain Eukaryota; kingdom Viridiplantae; phylum Streptophyta; class Magnoliopsida; order Malvales; family Malvaceae; genus Hibiscus; species Hibiscus mutabilis. Next base: position 2,075,093 of record CM033715.1, on the reverse strand, counting down.
TGCTGGTATGGCCTCTACTACTGGTGGCTTTTCTAGTTTGGCTTCAGGTGCTGGGGGGTTTTCTGGTGTTGCTTCAGGTGGTGGATTTGGTGGTCTGGCTTCAGGTGGTGGTGGATTCGGTGGTGTTGCTTCAGGTGGGGGTGGATTCGGTGGTGTGGCTTCAGGAGGGGGTGGATTTGGTGGTCTGGCTTCAGGTGGTGCATCTGGTGGCACCGGAGGATTTGCTGGAGCTGCTTCTGGTGGCACTGGAGGATTTGCTGCTGCTGGCACAGGTAAAATTCGGTGTTTATTCTGTTTGTCCTAGTCTGGCTCTGTATATTGTTTATGATTGTGACTTAAGCCACGTAAGTATCTATCTGTGTAGGGAGTGGTGGGTTCGGTGCTTTGGGCAGCCAACAAAGAAATGCTGGTTTCTCAGCCCTTGGAGGCGATAATGGACAAATGGGAAAACCTCCTGAGCTCTTCACACAGATAAGAAAGTAGTTTTGATGAATTCTTTACGGATGGGATTTTAATTTGTTGGTAGATGCGTGAGTATATATTTATATATCCATAATATTTTGTATTATTGATGTTTTAACCGGTAGTTTTAGCAATATAATTGTGCTCATCTTGCGCAGTTTTGAACTATCGTGTTAATTGGAAATGCTGGTTATATGTTTATATTTTGATCTGTATGATTCGATTATATTGGTTATGCACTAATCTATAAGCTTTAATCATATCATGCTAAAAAGTTGTAGGAAAAGTTGGTTACATTAGATAAAAAAATGAGAATGGTTTAGGAGCATGGTTTTGGTAGAGGGGAAATGTTTTATGCATCGGCCGTAGAAACAAAAATTTTATAAATGTTTTAGTTTTAGGGTTTAATGATTTAGTTTAAGTTTAAGATAATATGATAGAAATTTAGGTTATAACTTATAAACTTTAAATTTGACATCCCTTGCATTTTAAACCCCTAAGTCTAAACAACTAAGTTTTAAACCTTAAATTGAATTTCTAAACATTAAAATTAAGATGGTTGTGAATTTTTTTTATTTCTACCGCTAGTACATAAAATAATCACCCGTAAAGGGAAAATATATGATATGAATTGCATGCCTGCTAGCAAAGAGAAGAAATAGGGTAGTGTAGTGTTATATTAGGTGTTGAATTCGGGACATGAGCTGCCAATAGGCCACTAGTGGGGATCGAAGTGTAGATTTTTGTCTAAGTTGTAGCAACACACCAACACACTGGAGAGGCAGTAGTCGTAAACCATGTAATGCTCCTGCAGCCACATCAATCTTTCCAGGCTTGGGGCATCCAAATGCATGCTTGTGCACTCATGTTCCTATAGGAAGCTGTGAAAGGGGCATTGCCCCCATCTGTTTTTATAAGACCACCTCTTGTTGCCCAGCTATCCGCATTCCAAGTACTCGAATGAACCCTCATTGCCCGGCTCTTGGGGTATGGAGCTTTACTAGACCCTAATTTCTTGAGTGAGACAGTGAGCACTGAGCAGCTCACCATTCTTCAGTATCATAACTCGGTCACTTCCCCATGTGAGGTCATATTCTTGGGAAAAGTTGCTAGCAAACGCAACAACCAAAGGGAAAACAACTGGAAATACCATAAACTTCATTACAAATGATCAGTGCACGAATGAGCCTTGTTTTTATTGCCAAAAGCGAATTTGAAAGTCTGGAGGGCGAGTGATTTAAATTGTGGTTGCGACCATATTTTTGTTCGTGTTGCGGATATACTAGTTATATTTTTGGTTTCATGACAAGTGTCGAAATTCAGTCGGAAGTTTCGAAACTTATAAAAAAATTGTGTCATTCCAACCTAAAGTGATATACATAGTAGTTGCATTTTAGGTTTCACGACAAATATAAAAACCTTGTTCTGGATTTCGAAACTTCCCAACCTAAATTGTCGTTTTACTCAAAATCAAGAATTTTAGCTTAAAAACAGTATCACAATTTTCATCAATTACTTAATTCCGGATTTGATTTGTTAAAATCAAGTTTAGATTGCTCATATACTATAAGAAATTTTTATTATTCAATAAAAAATTTAAGTTTAGGTCAGAATTAACAAAATCACCATTAAAAGCTAAAGAACTTGCCAATAAGTTATTTCTTTCATCAATTACCTAATTTTGGATCCCTACGTCGTTACATTTCATTTAGGATTAGGAATGAGCGTAATCGAGCCTTCTTTTTACATATCTCTCGTTATTTGGGACCCTATTCACCTTTTTTTCTCTATAGAATTGAGAAATAAATAGGTTTGATTTCTACCTTTTCAATATAATCATATATTTAATATAATCTTAATATATAAGACATCATTCGGATATTTTATATCGAAGCAATTGGATGTCCAACTCGAGCCTATATGACATGGTCGATCAGTAGAAATACTCCAACACTTCACCTTTGTCATATATTCCATACATCACACTAGATAGATATCATATTCATAAAATATGATTCACTTTTAAGTTGCCTTGGCGGTGAAATGCTAGACAAGCGTTCAAGACGCCTTGATGGTGAAATGGTAGACATGTGAGACTCAAAATCTCGTGTTAAAGAGCGTGGAGATGCGAGTCTTCTTCAAGGCATAATATTGAGAATGCTCATTGAATTGGAATAAGCTCGGCATCGGATTGCGAGATCTTGATGATCTTCTCTATCTAATGAACGGGGAGTCCGCTTTGAAATCGCTTGCGATGCACCTATCCTAAGTATATGTTTCAACAGGAATCACACACACAAGGGTAGATTGATACAATATAAACTTCTGGTAAAATGTCTCTCATAACCCAGAGTACATTGCATAGTCTGCTTTATGGATTGACGCCTTACCCATTTCGTGACTTTGGCAAGTTTAGATTACTCATACACAATAAAAAAAATCTTCATTACACAATATTTTTTTTTAAGTTTAGTTCGGAATTAACAAAATCACCATTAAAGAGTTAAAAACTTGAAAATAAATTTTTTGAAAAAAAAATCAAAATTTAAAGTCTCAATTTAAAATTTTAAACTTTTTACATATTTCTCTCTATAAGAATTGCTTTCCCTCATTGAAACACCATATCCTTTGATTGATAACAATGGAGAATATCTTAAATAGAGACGTTGTTTCGTGACATGTTCCGAAACTTGTCTATGAATTTTGGGTCTTACAACATCCAACCTAATATGTTATATGTATCAGTAATATTTTAAGTTGCAACAAATAATGTTATCTAAATTTTAGGTTGCAACCTAAAATATTATATATAATCGTAACATTTTAGGTTGCAACCGAAAATGTTACATATTTTGGTAAGTTTCGAAACTTACCATTTTAACTTAAAATGTTATATCTTTTGATAACATTTAGGTTAGTGAGTAACATTTTAAGTTTTGTGTTTTCTAACTTACCAGCAACAGACTTCCGATTACACACTTTTTTTTTCTTTTTAACAACCAAAATTGTTATAAAAAAGTAGAATATTTGCAGTTGGTGAGCAACATTTTAAGTTCCATTTTTCTAACATTTTAGGTTTTGTTGTTTTTTAACTGTAAGTTAGTTGTTGTACATTAGACTCCCCAAAGCGAATACTCAATTTACTAAGCGAGTGAAGTAACAACTTAATGTTTAAAATCAATTAAACATAGTCTTCTAACATTTTAGGTTTTGTTGTTTTTTAACTGTAAGTTAGTTGTTGTACATTTTAAGTTTTGTGTTTTCTAACTTACCGGCAACAGACTTCCTATTACACACTTTTTTTCTTCTTTTTAACAACCAAAATTGTTATAAAAAAGTACAATATTTGTTGTTGGTGAAGTAACATTTTAAGTTCCGTTTTTCTAACTGAGGTTTTGTTGTTTTTTAACTGTAAATTAGTTGTTGTACATTAGTCAATAATCAATTAATGAAAATGTATGGACTCTTTCCGAATTCAGGTCAACGTGTCAAGAACGATGTCTTGGGCATTGGAACTTTGCCCCAAAACGATATCATTAAGGATACAGACCCAATACTTCGATCAAAATATTCATTTATAACATTTCGGGAAAAAAAATATAAAAAGCTTTCTTTTTCCCTCTACTAGACGTGTTCTATAACCTAAACCAGAGAGGTTTCTTGTCGTGTCGGCCAATGAACATATATGCCCGCCACCATCTGTCGGTGACAAAAAATCTCGAACCTTACAACTTTAAAATCTTCTCTTGGCCCTAAATCTCGAATTTCCCTTATTGTCCCTTAAAATCGAACCAAAAGCACGAAACAATGAAACAACCCTTCGATTCTACCTTTCTTATGGACGCTTTTTGTTTTTCGATGACTAAGAAAATCAAACAGACGTGCCTTTTAACGTTCACTAAGCAGAAATTCCTTCCCTAATCCCTACTGTTAGCTCAACTTCCAACTTCACTGCACAACTGAGCAGAAATTCCTCATCGCCTTTCAGTCCTATACTGCTGCTGCTTCAAAGTATTAAACCATTTCTATATCAAATTCGGAAATGTCTTGGCTGTGAACCGTGGCATTATCTAACTCTACACAAGTTTTCCTATTCAATTCCACTGCACATGTATTTTTGAAATGCTATGGTCAGAGTTGCATTCTGTATGACTCTTCACCGAGAAACTCACTGAGACGTCGGTCTTCTTTTCTTCTCAAATGAAACCAAGTTTGATGCTCCATCCCAGTTTTAGTTCCACTGCAGATAGTTGATCTCACAAATGTAGGCACTTCTGATCCGACATTATTTCCTTTGCTGTTGCTGGTAAACTCATGCTCGGAAGGTGGCAAGAGTTCAGTAGATAAATAATCAGAAGGGGCTCCACTTGCTCTTCCAGGTCGCTTCTAATTTTTGGTTCAAATTGTTTTAATCTTGTGCTGCAGATTTTTGATAGCAGCCTCCCTCTGGTTTCTTACTTGCTGACAGTTGAACATGTTAATGGTTTTCATCCCCATTTTTAAACTGTGGGATACTTGTCCTACATCATGCCCCCAATTGAAGCTGCAAAATTAGGTGAATGGAAAGTGGAATTTATAGAACAAATATGATTGGTTTACTCGATGAATCTTTAAGCACTTGACTCAGCTTGCTGTTCCTGTATGGAAATGTGATTGTGTATGGTTTATCTAAGGCCATGGTTGATGGAGACGTGTTTGTTTTAGCTCACTGATGATTTGCTATTTCATGCTACCATGAAAATGAGATTGGTATAAACTAGTATTTACCACTTGGATCTGCTTGAAGTTGTGTCTGAATTAGTTGAAGCAGTTGATCTTTGTTGGCATCCCAATATATACAGGAATACCAAAGGACATAGTACAATTAAGGATGACAATGGATCGGACTCTCCGACTTGGATCAGATTTTATAAGGTTCAAGTCTAATCCAATTAATAATAGGGCCTCCAAAAATATTCAAGTCCGATCCAATAAATTATCTAAAATCTAAATCCAAATCCAATTATTTTTCCTTTTTTAAAGTAAAAACTCAAACAAATATCTTTAAATAAATATAACAAATAATTTTCATCAATTTAATCGGGGTAATTAAGGGTGAAGAATTACCTATTTAAAATCTAGAATTCTGAATTTGGAGAAGATAGATACCAATCACGATTCCACGATGTCGATTCCTGAGCCGCAACAATAGCGCTTCGACCTCTACATAGTTCACCCAGTTGAAACGAGCATATAAAACTCTCTAAACTATTTAGAGGGATTTTCCAAAAAACATTAATGGCTGTTAGATTTCTCATGCTTTTATATAACCTTTGTAATCCTAATTCAACATATATTAAGATTTCAATATATATTAATATATATAATCCTAATTTAACTTTAATTAGGATTTCAGTATATATATATATATATATATATATATATATATATATATATAGGACGAGATCTAGTTATACTATGTAAAACTAAACTAGTTTTACAATAATCTATAACTATTGGATGAGGGAAATGACTATGAATTAATATAAAATAAGTTGAGTTTTACATAGTGTAATTAGATCCCAACCCTATATATTAAATATATATAATCTCGATTCAACTTAATTAGGATTTTAATATATAACTATATTTTTTAAATTTAAGAGTTTTAAATATTTTTATTCAAATTCATGTATGAATCAGACTCAGATCGAATATAGATTCGGATCAGATTATAAAAATATCCATATCCGATCCACCTCCTATTAGGACTCGGACTTTTTTTCGAGTTCAAATTCGAAAGTGAACCACAATCAATCGACCAATTAACATCCATCATCGACTCCCTAAACCACCACTAACAACCACTTTACTTGTGTACCTTAACATTTTTTATTTGATAGAAAAATAAATATTCTCATATGTAGATCTCAAAGGACGAAGATCCAATCTCAATAAGAAAGAAATGAGAATGACACCATCATTAACTCTTAAGTTTATAGTTTTTTACAATAAAAATATCATTATTTAAAATAACTTTTAGAACTTTTCGAAAATTGTCTCTCTTAAGTTTATAGTTTTTTACGATAAAAATATATTATTTTCACATTTATAGTATTTTTATTGTTTTCATTATTTTTAATATTTATGATTTAAAAATATTTTATCTAAAATTTAAAAGTTAAATTAAAAATTAATTCTTTTGACCAACTTATCACATCATTATGCTAACGAGATTAAACAACACAAAATAGATAAGGTAGCTAAAACATAACTTTTTCAAAATCGATAATCACTACCATCCAGACTACCAATTTTGCACGTGGAATATGACGGGTCAGATAGTCGATTCACCAATACCAGGTATTGCCACTTCCATATCAATTGGGCAACAAAATCAAGTAGAGCTACGGCCAAGATGGTACAATCAACTTGAAATAAAGGTGACACTCGGTGCAGATGCAGTATAAAAATCAGTATACAAAGTTAAAAGCAAATTTTAACCCCACACCTCAACATAAAAACCCCAAGCATCTATCATACACATGCATACCAATGGTAAAATAATATTGCTACAAAGTAAGTCAATCAAACAGATTACAACTACTGTACAATAAGACATTCCAATATGCCTAATTGGAAGTGTCTTCGGGGGTTATGCAACCAACCATCAAATTTCATGCGTTCCGTACCTCTAGTTCCCCCAATGTCCGTGGCGAAAGAGTTTCAATTAACTTCAAAACACCATAGAAATGAAACTCGATTGCGCTATTCTTCTTCTAACTCAACTAACTGCGCCCGTCTCTCAGCAGCTTTTTTCCTGATAAAGAACCCCCATCTCATCGCTGCTTTAATCTTCAGCCACCCAGCGGCGGCTTTGGCGGGACGTGAACGGTACTCATCTCCAAAGTTTGGCATTGGGGACAGCATGTAATTTGGGAATCCATACCCACCATCTTCCGTCATGTTAATAGAAGCTTGACCACCTCCCATGCTGAAGAGGCGCAGAAGGTGTTGCATATCTTCATTCTCGAGCATTTCATGACTTCTGAGGCGAATCTCTTCTTCTGAAAATAAGTCCTCAATTCCCTTATCTCTGTTGTTCGTCCAATCATCGAAAGGATTAAGATCTGATGGCTGCATTGAAGAAGCAACATTTTGAGAACCTAAGGCAGCTGATTGTGGGGTACCCAGAGCCAGCCCAACAACATCATCATTTCTTGAGCTTTGTGGTTGCTGAGAATTGTTAATCAGGTCATCTGACACAAATTGCATACTGTCAAATTTATCACGAGAATTTGAATTCACAGCCTGGGACTGCCGTGAGTATCTGGGAGACCGATTATCATTGTAGCCTGCAGTAACCAAAATAAAATAAATGAAATTACCCGGCTGCCAGTAAATTGAATCTTTAAAAAAGAAACGAAAAAAGGTGACTCTAAACAACCTAAAAGTTATATCAAGATATTAAGATCTCAAACAAGAATCCAAGCTCTAACAACAGGCAAACACCTAAAAAGGGCAAATATCAACCAAGTCTTTTACAAAGTAGTATTTATTTACCTATGAAATGATAAGATTTTCATCTAGAATCATAGAAACATTTCCTTCTAAAGGAATTTATCAGATAAAGGGAAAATTTTATAGAACCGCCTATCTAGAGATCTTACTGCCAAGGGGATTACACCATGCCATGATAAACAAGTCCAACCAGTTTTATTGAACTGTCAGACAAATCAAGATTTCTCCAAGATCGCATTGAAAAACTTCTTACATACAAAACATAAAGCAGAAAAAGGAAATTTAACTACGGTGATGCTAGCTAAAACAGTTCCATACAATATTTTTGGAATTTGATTATCTTTGGTTGTCCCATCTTTGTATCAATTTAGCTTACTTCAAAGCAAGCTTCCAGCCTTCAGAAAGATCCTTTACCCATACTATTGCTTTGTATACCAAGGAAAAGGGGGGGAAAGCAGGCAGGAAGCAAAATGATGTCTACATACTCCGAGAAGATTAAACTGACTATCCATAGCTTAAATGAAAATTCATTTCAAACTAAGCGTATATAGTAGCCAGAATGCTTACCTCCAACTTGTGGGCCTGGATGCACTTGCTCGGTAGGAACTGGAAACTCAAACTGCAGCTGCTGATCAGCATTTGGGTAATCTGTTGCACCCATCCGAAGTTCATTCCGGGAGCTTGACCTCCTATTTTGCTTGAACTCAATCAGTGATTTTCCATCATACTCTATAACTTCATTCCAATTGTCATAGGCTTTCTTCACCAATGTATCCACATAGACCTGCAGAAATGTAGTTTCCCCAGTTAATTTTAATGAATATATTTTATTAAATTAGAGAATAAGATTATCGATGGATTAGGCAATTGAAAACAAGCCACAATTCAATTCAGGGTCAATCACAAAAAGCCAAAAGAACAAAACAAGTACAGATATATTTAGGAAGAAAATCAACGAATCATGGTGTCGGATAAATTTAAAATTAACATCAGGCCAGTTCCCGATAACTCTTTTATCATTTGTATATCAAAATGAACTCTTTAGTTCATTCTGAACCATATATTACAATTCATACAACAAGCACTGCAAGAAAGACACAGTTGGTTCACCCCTTAAACAAATCAAAAATCATTCCCAAGCTTAGGTAATCGCTATAGTCCAAAACTAGAGAACAAAAGGTTAATATCCAGAACAATAAATCAGGAACAAAGGGGAAAAATCTCACATTAGCCTTGTCATACTCAGATAGATACAGGGCGGTAGCATAAAATATCAACTGCCCAAAGAGTTAGAAACAGTATGCAACCATCAAATTTTCATATGATAGAATGGTGTACCATCCTACACTCAAAAGAGAGTCACCATTCATTAAAGCTATCAACATTTTGTTCAACTGAAATGCCACAAATAATATTGATAATCCACAAAACAAAAGCCAATATAGCTGGTTTATAGTTTTTTGAAAAATATCTGCAGTACATCAACAGAGAAGATATTTGACATTAATCCATTGGTTACTCAAACCTATGATGCAGCTGACTAGAAATACAATATCCCAAACAAAGGCCCTTTCTGCAAGATTTTCATTATTATTAGATTAATGAACATCTAACCCAGACATGCAAACTCCCTCAGATGCATAAGCTAATATCAGCGCATCCCAGGCTATCAAGAAATGAAAGCATCCACATGGCCCACAGCTTTCCTACATCTTTCTTTCTCTTTGGTTAATTAAGTTATAAGCCTAGAGCACCCAACCTTCCATCCAGCCAGCCAGCCAAATACCCTTTACTCATGAGGAAGTGAGTTGAATCGGAAAAGCAGGTAAAAATAAAATACATTACATCAAAACAAATCCTTACATTATACAACTATAAAAAGCAAAAGAATCATTCTTTTAGCATATAAAACAAAGTTATACCTAGTTCAAAAATTAACTTATACATGGTTCGGATAAACTTGGATAAAATACAAGAAAATACATATAATTTAGTAGTCCCAGAAAACATTGCTGATAATACATCCCACATGGTAGCCACTGCAGTAAAGGAGATGTTGCATTTCATTAGAAACTGAAAACAAAATAAATCTTACCCACCTTCTGACTATCAGATAGAGAATCAGCCGGAAAATACTGTTCTCCAGAAATAAGACCATTCAACTCATAGATGTTATTAAAGACAACACCAACATTTCTTGAATCATCAGTATAATAAACATAAAGCTTCCCACTCAGCACACAAGTCTTTGCATGATCTAGGAGAGCTTCCCACATCTTATTTGACATGCCACTTCCAAGAATCTACAAACACAAATACAAATATCAGAAAGCCACTACAAAGCAATAGCATTTTGATTTCAGAAACAAAATCCAATCTCACATTTCGTAACTTTTGTTGATCCTTTACCACAAGCCGCAAAAAGTCTTCAACTGTGAATATTCCCTCTCTATTAAGCCTCTTGTGAAATGACCCATCTTTCCCAATCTTTTCCAATCTCCATACTTCATCATTCAATGCAGGTGGGTAGTGCTTCTTATACACTGTCAAGCAAATCAATTAAAAAATTCCAAGAAATACACCAATGGAAATAGATAATAGTACAAATGTATGAACTCACATTCGCCTCTGTGATCCTTGACAGTAAAAGCCTCTGTCTTTGCTTCTCGTATACGTATACCCTCACAACATCCAAAAGCAACCTTCAACCCAAGCCTAAATTTCCTGCTTCTTATCCAACTTGAATTGTCAGTAAAAGTGAGATCACCTAGTGTCCCTACCCCCTCTTTGAGGGTCACTTGCAAGTCACCCGTCAACAGTGGTCTTTTTCCTTCACGCTCTTTTACCACATGGCTCTCAAATTCTTCTGGTGTCCAATCTTCATCATCCTCATTGTTGAAATCACCTTCAAGTACAACCACATCTAGCTTTACAGAGGCTTCAGGTCCTGCTGTTACAACATGTCCAGTGCTAGAGTCAACTAAAACAATATGGATGGCAGCACCCTGCTCCCCTTCCACCCTTCCTCCTGTGAAAAGTGGAAGAGACAACCTGGACCTGAAGCGGAGCTGTAAGGTCCGTCCATATGTACCTTCAAGTCGTTTTGGAGAAGACCTAAAAGCCAAAAGTATTATAAGTTTTGTTAAAAAAGGCAAAATAACAAACGATGCCCCCAACGTTTGCATGTTTTGTAATTTGACCCCTTATTCTTTTTTTTGGAGCAAACAATCCCAATATTTCAATTTGGTCCAAATATGCCCTTGTTAGATGGAAACTGCCAGTCAACGGCTGATTCTGACTGGACTTGCCACACGTTAAAATCGACTGACGTGGTATATGCCATGTTAGATTTAAAAAAATATATTTTATTATACCCTTCTTTATGGTGACACATGACTGACTATCATGCTGACACGTGGCCGAATCAGATAGTGACACGTGGCGAATATGATGTTGACACGTGGCCGAATATGACGCTGACACATCAGTAGATCTTAACACATGGCAAGTTCAGTCAACATCAGTCGTTGACCGTCAGTTGACTGACAATTTCCATCCAACAGGGGCATATTTGGATTAAATTGAAACGTTGGGGGTTGTTTGCTCCAAATAAAGAATAGGGGGCCAACTGACAAAACATGCAAATGTTAGGGGCATCTTTTGTCATTTTGACTAAAAACATAAAAAGAAAAAACTGAACCTAATTCCACTAAGGTTCCTGTAAAGTTGTTGAGTTTATTTCAAGAAAGTAGAATATGAATCAACCAGCCAAATACAAACAAAACCAAGCTTATTGCTTTTTTTAATGAGAATCATATCCATGCATGAATAAGGCCCAAGTACATCCAAAAGCAAGAAATTAATAGTCTACTTAAGAAAGGGGACAAGCATAGAATTAAAACAGAGAACATTCAAAAACCCTTCAGAATTTCATAGCAGCCCTTTAATTCTCATGCACAATGCTCTTAAAATGGATACTTGGCGAGTCAAAAAAAAAATAGAATTAATAGACACCATTTCCACTACTCATAGCTGATAAATATTCAGTAAAATACCTATGAATCCAAAGTTAATGCAAGACACATGCGTAGTACCAAAAAAGGTAAAAAAAACAATTGACTAAGTCAAAACCTGTGATTCTTCTCACACCATCATGCATAATGCTACAAACATTCTGGAGATTCTGACATTCTTTCTTCCGTTTTCTCCTTTGGTTTTTTCTCACATTCTTTATTCCCGTTATCACTACCGTAACAACCCCAACCCCTATCATTCTTATACTTGACAAGGACCTTTATTTTTTAGGCATTACATAAAACTAATTGCTTTTGCAGCCATAAATGAACAAATATTAATACTTTACCTCCCATTAATTCTAGGAGGGCCTAACTTTGCCAAGGCTCTTTCAACCTCTTCACTCACCTGCAAAAGGATCAATGCAAATATAAGGAAACAACCAAAGGCCATAATCCAAAAGGGAAAATAACAAAATACACTAGATTTTATTAGAAGTAAAAAACCGTTGTTCTGAAGTGTCCTCTAGATGCAAGACACAAAATGCTCATTTTAGTAATGGCCGACCAATTTTCAGCAGAAACTATGAACATTTATGTCACATGGATGCAAAACAGGTCTGTGTCTACAACTCATTTACCCTTTTCACCAATAGCTAAAATCAAAAAAGAAAAATATAAAAGAACACTACAAAACAACATTAAACTCAAAATATGGGCCCTTTTGAGTGAATAAGTGATCAATTAGAGGAAAATTATAATTTCCTATATCAATTAACCTGAGTGTCCAAGGGAGGAGGAATGATACAACTCGATCTCACATAAAGATGTGTTAATCTAGGTTTATAACTGAAAATATATGCAAGAATTATGCAATTTATGACAGCAGCAACATCCGGCCAATCATATCAAAATCTGAATGAATGACCAATATTCAAAACTAACAAGACAACAATAAGGAGATTGGCTTACACCTAGAGTACCACAAAAGGAGGATATCCTTATATGGCATTTAGGTTTTGGAAGAAAATATATGAACAAATTAAACAAGAGAATCAGCGTTTTTCAATCACTGAAATATAAAGGATTCACTTCGGTCCCACAAGTAGCTGAGACCTTGAAGAATGACAATAGGCATAAATTGTAAAGGAAATGTGTGTGCGTGCAGTGTACAAAAATGGCAGTTGTGCACTAAACAACAATAGATGAATGTCTGTGTATAGGACACCAACTCGGGTAAAACTCTAATCAGCAGACGAACAATACTACTAAAGAACGTCATCATACAGTCTAAAGCAGTGTCTTTAACCCTTAGTTTTAAGAGGCGCTAAGGGCCCCTGGAGCCAAAGCGCACGCCTTTCGTAGGCAAGGCACACCTTTTGTACTTAAAGTTATAAATTAATTTTATAGCATATATTTTATTCAGAACAACATGATAATCATATTATATATACTTAAATATCAAAATATTATAATAACAACCACAATCATCTCTCTTTTATCATTGAATACTCAAGCTAATGTTGCTCATTTTATATTAGTGTATTTAGAAACAAAAAAATTAAGAATTGAAAAGGAGGGTATGAAGATTATATATTAAAATTATAAATTGAGATATCTACACATATAAATTCGAATATTATAAATGTTTAATGTCAATGTATAACCTTAATTACCAGTTTATTATATAAATTCTCAGCTCTCGAGATAAAAACAAATGATCTAGTCTGTCTAGAAATAAGGCTGCCAGTTACCCACTATTATCAAATATGACTTGGATTAAATTCAATTGATATTTGGAACTGTTGGAACAAACAAGTGCGGCAGATTTTCATACCCATTCAATAAGATTAAACTAATCAAACAATAAAAAAGCAAGCATCAAAACCCAGGTCCCATTAATACTACGCATTTAACATAAAAAATAAGAATATAAAATTGGGAAAAGAAAAAAACCCACTCACGGACTATCTTTAAGACTTATCAACTTCCATCGAAAAACCCTTCTGTAAAAACCACTACCATTGCTAAGAAAAAATAGAAGAGAAGAGCTGTGTACTGGCAGCCACGAAACGAGAAGAGAGGAGAAGACTCAAGACAATAGATCGGAAAAAAAAAAAGAGGAGATGAAACGGCGTACTTGGGTTGGATGGAAGTGGAAGGGTTTTTTTCTGAACAAATGAAATCAGGTAGGAGTTTTGCCCTGTTTTTTTCTTTTATTCCCAAAGGCGCAAAAAGTGCCGCGCCCAGCGCCTTTTGAAAGGTGCATGACTCCTTTAGACTGAGTGCGCTTCCGGTACCTCGCTGCGTTCAGCCGGTGGTGGCATTTTTCTTCTCGCCTCTCTGCGCCTAGGCGCGCTTTTTTAAACTAAGCTTTAATCTTAGATGTAAGAAATGTACAAACCAACATTATATAAGAGAAAGAAATAACAGCAGGTCCATTGGTCACGCATAAACTGATTTTTTCCTCAAATCCTCCTCAACCAGAAAATGAATGCACAGAAAGAAAATTGTCAGGGAATATGTCTTACAACTCTACGAAGAATGGGTTCCAAAGATGAGCAGAGTTTCTGCAGGCTGTCCACCTTGAGAGCTTCTACAATCACACTGCATGAAATATACATGTAATTTCTAAGAAAACCACTTGGGCCTTTACACAGAAATTAGACTCATCATTTCGTAACCATGTTAATGCGATTTAATATTCCCAGTGCATCACACAATCAAATGACAATGTTTCAGGTAATAATTCATTAGAAAATATTTTTATTTCGTTTCCCCAATTTCCCTGATTGGTTAACGTTTCTACTACTTTTTTTTCCTTCTAGAGACTTGCAGCAAGATTTTTTTTATATTTATCATAATCAACTAAATAAGATCTTATCATAAACAACATAACAGTTCTGCAGAGAAGCAAAGCTACACATTTTGTTGGAAACAATTTCTAATTTATCAACAAATTTTTTTTTCACATCCAATTGCGATTTTTTGCTTTTCCTTTTGTTTAAGAATTAAACAAAGGCAACTAAGATACACAAATAACCAAAACACACTAAACCAAAACAAGTAAAAAAGTCACTGATTACACAATACAAAAAAAAATGATAAAAGTATAAGGAAATACCTAGCTAAAGCGGGGCGTTTCCTCTCGGGCTGCTGGTCTTCGTCTCCTTCCAAACTCCTCTTTCCTCTAGTCATACTATTAGTCCTCTCCATATACCTAGTTTGCCTCTGCATTCTTGTAGTACCAAATTTGAAACCCTAGATCTGCACGGTGGCAACAAAACCAACGCCCTAAAAGATTACTATTCAAATAAAAGACGTCAAGTTCACACTACTCGAAACCCTAATCTACCATTCAAACACCAAAAATAAACTAAACTAACAAAAGTAAAATCAGCAAATTAGGTTCTTACAAAACAGTTACACCCAATTACTTTCAATATCAAGCAAACAAACAAACAAACAAACAAACAAACAATAAACATGAAACAAGAAGAATAAATGGTGAGAAAATGAAGGGAAAAAAACCTGTGAGAACGGAGAAATTTTATAGCGTTTCAAGGGAGGTGTTTGGGGGAAAAGAAAAGAAAAGAAAGGTGAAATGAAGAAGTGATTAATATTAGTATTACTGCTAGTGTTATTTAAGTAAAAAAATGAATTATTTTTTATATTTAATCTTTTCGTCTAATGGTCCACTAAGGCAACTCTTCTTATCTCCGTAGAATTATCACGTACGGCGAGATTCACGGTATGATGTTTATTCTTTTAGCTTTTCAGCCTTTAGATATTGAATGAGGTTTGCTGATTGAGATGGTGACTTTAGGTGGACTTCTTTCGTGGTGGGTTTCGGGGGTTTAAATGCGATTAGGAGAACGCTGCAGCAGTGGATACTTATCTGTAGAGGGGATTACTGTTTTTAGCTTAAATATATATTTCAGTATGGTTTTAAGGCGTTATTTAGTATTTTTATTTTTTTCTTCTAATTAGGTATTTGAATGTGGTTTCAACTTTCAAGGTGTAACATGATACTTAAAGTTGTTTTGGTTCGATCAGGTATTTGAACTTGGTTTTTAGTTTAAATGGGTTCTTTAGCTTTATTTTTTTTTATCAAATTTGATAACTTTTGAAAATTTAGCAACTAAAATAATTATCTAAACATAGTTCACATTGGTACTTGTAATACCTAAATTTTGTTTGGGTATATATATATAAATCTCTATAATTAAGACTAAAGTAGTAAATAATAAATAATAAATATAGATAGTAATTCATTTGATATAAAAATAATTCTTCAATGTCCAAATTAAATACAAGAGTCCATTTATAATTTTAAACTCATCTACAAATTTGAAAAGGCCCGTTTACATATTCAGAGACCCAAAACCCAATATCAAACAGCCGGTTACAACCCATTTTCGAATAATCACAGCCTGACAAACACAAATATGATCCTAAGCACAATCTGTGTTTTCTTTTCCTGCCCAAACTTAAAGCCAAATGACACGTGTCGGGTTGGGATAGGACATTGTGCCCCTCACCAGGATTAATCCCCAGCTGACGTCATTGTCTGACCGGGTATAAATACCTGCAATGAGAGAAAAAAACAATTAATAACGGCCAATCATTAACCCATCATTAAAATCTAATAATTGAGGGATGGGAGACTCGAAAGGTTACCAGAAAGGGGAAGAGACACCCGGAGAAGACGATCGGATTAGCTTCATCACCGTCGGAAGTTCGCTGGAGTTACAAGCACGCATCTAGAGGTATATTTCCACCTCTAATCTTTCTTTTCCTACAAATAAACATACTATATTTTAACCTCAAACACATATAAACAGTAATAAAACAGTGTCTAAAACTTAAGTAAACCTTAGATCTAAACAAAAACGAAATCTGAAATTAAGAGAGGATTTCGATCACTTATCTTGAGTTTATGCCGTTGTGAGCATTGCCGGAGTTGAGATCGGAGTTGGAAGAGTGCTAGGCTTCAAGGAGAAGTTGAGAATAATAGGGAAAGGCTTTCTGGTTTTGGGTAGGTAATTTAGGTTGCGTGAAGAGGGTCAATTCTGATGAATCGGGATTCAAATTAGGTTTTAGGATAGAAAAAAGAGTATTTTTGGAATTTTTGAGGTTTTCTGACGACAGAGGAAAGTGGTCAAAAATCGCCTTACGACAGCGACATGTCACCAAGCTAGGTTAAGGATGACTGAAATGTTTAGGTGGTGGTCGAAAGTTGAAAGCTCATCAGAATGGATGACCGGAGACGACAGCCAGTGACCGGCGTCACCTCCAGTGGCTGAGAAACAGGTTGGGGTAAAGGGTCAATGGTGGTTGAGGATTGAAGTGGGGAAAGTGGAAGAATATGGGATGAGTTTTGAGGGTTTTATGAGTTTTGATCAAAAATAAACAAGAAATGGGAAATATTTGATGTTTGTGGAAGATTAAAATGAAGGAAAGCGATGTACAAATGAAGCACTTTATGAAAAAGGTGGGTTTTGATCGATATTGGGCGTGAATTTATGGGAAAATTGTGTTTCGAGTTGAGAGAGTTTTGGAGAAATAAGAAATGAAGAGAGAGTGGAGAGTTTATCAAATGACCGAGTTGGTTCAGTTTGGGCCCTTTTATACCCGAGCCAACACAACGTCGTTTTGGAGAGCCGTGTCAAAGAGATTCGCGTGTTTTTAAAATGGGCATGGATATCCGATCTGGGACCCCATTATAATTGTTTGAGCCGTTTGGGTCAGTTTGGGCCGAGAATTAAATGGGCTTTGGGTCAAATTCTTAGGGAAATTAGATTTAGGCTCTCCAGTTTGTTCTGTTCTACAAATTGTTCACAAAATCTTTGTAATTCAACCTTTAAATTTTCAATTTAATTCAATCTGGTCCTGAATAGTTTAATTTCTTCTTCTTAATTGTTTGAATGTTGTATGTTTTTGAATGAGCATGTAGTACACTTGTTTAGGAGATCTAAATCACTTAGAATTTTTATTAAATTAGAACCTTTAGAATTAAGTTCTTTAATTTGGTTTAATTAAATTAGTAGGATAGATAATGGTAGAAAATAAATGAGTATTAAATAAACACTTTAATGCCCTAAGTTGATTAGTGTCACATTGCAAAGTGATGTTAATCAATGGGGCATTTTAGTGAAATACTTAATATTTCATTTAAACCTAGAATATGATAATTAAACATAGTTAGTTAAATAAAATTAAGATTAAATAATTAGTGACATCAATATTAGAAATATTATTAATTTAGGGCCTAATATGGTAGTGCCCAATCATTTGGGTGTTATTACAAAAAAAACCCTAAATTCGTAATATTTATAGATTTTAATTAATTAATGAATTGAAGCCTTAATTAGGTTAGAACTTAAAATTGACAAGAAAATAAATGGACATGCATTTAAACATTTTGTGTTGAGATACATTTTTGAATATGAATTGAAACATCCTAAAGTAACTGGACATTTCAAAAATTCATATTCGTATGAAAATGTATTTTCTTACAAAGGGATACCCCCATTTGAAATGAATTTTTTTTAACAATTAATGATCTAATTAACTTCAAATTATTGCTTTAAAATGCCAAAATGCCACATGAAATTAATAAGGTACCGATAACGGGCGTATGTGGGGGTGTTAATCCTTCCCCACACGTAATCGACTCCCGAACCCTAATTTTAAAGAAATGAATCTCTAATTGTTTTTATGGTGTCCGGTCTACCAAAGTGACTGATGGCGACTCCAAATTGGTTTTCAAAATTAAATAAAATATTCAATATGAAAAAACCCTAATTTTCAAGATTTAATTAGTTAAAATGAATAAAACCCGACTTTCAAAATAATTAATCGTCAGGCTATTTTTCCACACTTCGATTTCAAAAATAGGTGCGACAGTACTTAAACTTCACTTGATAACCAAAGAATGACCTTGCATGCCAAGTTCAAAACTTCGACAATCTGGCAAAACAATAGCTATAATGAGTGAATTAGTCCTCCACAATCCGAAACGCATCTCCTTAAATAATGTCAAAGATTTTGTATAGTGTTTATTCCCTCAAACTCATAATTTTATCGTGTTTAGTAAAGTCAAAATTCGATTAGGCATTTCATAAAACACCTTGAACGTGCTTGCTTTCTTGCTTTGGGTACATTCAAAGGGGATAAGTAAAACGCTCTCCATTCTTTTTTTAAAAAATAGTATTTTCTCTCTTCTTTAAAAAAAAATCTAGCTCATTATGCGACGGTTGGCTTCCTACCGCTTTATTTTTTTGTTTTTCCTCCTTTATTTCTCTTTTTTTCTTTCTCTGATTTGATTTTTTCGGCCTTGTTTGGCGTTTTGATGCACCTGTTAGTTTGCTCGATGGGAGTCATTCTCAAACGACCAGTCTTGTTTTCGATCCTCTATAGCAAAGTGGAAGTGTAGACGTGGGTGTTAAGAAATGATTCGCCTCTTCCACTTCTATTTTCTTCTCCTCATTCTATTTTTTGGTGGGTTTTGCCCATTTGTTTCGATTTTGTAGGTCTTTGAGTTTCCTCTCGGTGGTGGTCATGCCTCGTTGTTTCTGCCGGTTTTCCTTATGGCAAGGATCCACGACTCTTTCCCATTATTTCAGTCCACCAGTCATTAGCGACTCCAATATCCTTAATGCGATGACCTTTCGATGGCTTTCTGAATGCATTCATCCACATGAGCTATTCTTCGGTGCCCCTAAAATGTCATGCAGTAGAAGAATATTGATGTTGGTTCATCTATGTACTTCAGCTTTTTGTTGGTTTTGGAAGTTGTTTAAGTCTTTCCCTATTATTTTTCGTGTATGTGTTTTTTTCTTTCATTTTCTACTCTTGTGTGTTGCTTTAGTTGATGTTGTTGCATGCACTGGTATGTGTTTATTGTTGATGGGATTGTGTTGTATCCATATTCTTCTCTTTGTATTTACTTTTGTTTGATTGAAGTCGACAATTATTTTAAAAAATTATAAAAAAAATACCCTGAGCGTACATTTAAAGTCATATTATTCTATGTACATATCCGTGAAAGATTTGACATCGTAGATATCTTTAGAAAATCCATTTTTTATGAGATGAGTATGGAGGATTTGGTGAGTTGAACTTGGCATAAGCTTTGAAAATAGAAAGGAGTGTGAACTTATTGGGAAGAAATGAGGCTATGAGATTTTAACTCTATAGATGAAATGTTTCTTTGTATAATTCAATTCTTACTAGTTTTATTATTTGGTGTTTCATGGATGCATTATGCCTTGTTTTTTAATTGAGTGTTGTTTTGGGTTGGAGAATGATTTGCATGTAAAAATAAATCTCATTTGAGCAATGTTCAGAGATATGAGATTTAAGAAATAAAGAAAAAAATTATGTTTTCTTTAAAAGGTTAAAAGGGCCAATTGAATGGTGCCAACTAGGTCTAATAGTAGTATCTCCTCGTTTTAAAAGTGTCAATTTAACTTTTTAAGAAAAGATACGAAGATTAACGATTGAGTGGCCGATATTTTGTGACTTTTTAAAATTTTAATGGTTAAATTTTTTTAGTCAAATTTTAATAATTATTTATGCCCTATTTTTCATATCATGATACATTGTACTTCCAAGCTTGCTTTTTCGAGCTCTGGATTGAAGTTGCTTACGATATTTTTACATGTTTTGATTATTTTGTTTAATTTAGTTAATTATATTACAATTTAGTTTTTATAATAATAAATATACTATTATATGAACCGAACAAGTGTGTTAGTAGGGATGGGCATTTTACCCACTTCGGTCGGGTTTTGACCCCACCTGATCCGATAGATTCAGATTTTTTAATGAAAAAAATCAAGTTCGAATCGAGTCGGTTGTGTTTTTATTAAGGGTGAACTCGGTCGGGTTTAGGGTAAAAAATATTCGATCCGACCCGATTTGGGACTATTTGTTTAATTTTCTCCTAATTTTTTTAGGGATATTTATAATAATACCACCTCTTTATATATATATTTTTTATAATTAGGTATTTAAAATTGAATTTTTATTTATAATTTAGTCCTTCAAATTATATTTTTTATGATTAAGTCCCCTAAATTTTTTTTTACAAAATTAATTTTTTTCTATAGGTCGGGCCGGGGTCAGGTTTAGTATGATTATTTTCGGGTCGGTTTTTTAAAAAAATATTAGGGTCGGGTCGAGTTTAGAATATTTGTTTTTGAGTCGGGTTTGGGTGGGCCAAAAACACGACTCGTGTCCATCCCTATGTGTTAGTGGGAAAGCGGACGATGTTCATCATAATAGAAATTGTAATAGTAGTATTAGGTCCTTCAATTCGCACACTGCAACAAATTAAAGTTTCAGTTATAAAATAAGACTTTTTAACTCAACTAATTTGATTTTTTAACTCTACTCAATCAAATGTCAACTTTAGTAAGAGTAGAAATCAACAATTAAGAACATTGGATTAAAAAGAGGTTATATAATTTTAAAATAATGATTTTATTAAGGAAAAAACTTTGATACACATGTGTAAACTTTAGTTTATACGTGCTTTTTAGTTTTAGGGGTTAGAGTTTTAGTTTAGGGGTTTAGAATTTAAGGTTAGTGTTTAGAATTTAGTGTATATGGTTTAAGGTATAGGGTTTAGTTTTTTAGGGTTAGGATTAGGAATTTAGGATTTAGGTTTTTATAGTATAAATACACAGACTTGTATAAAAATAATTTTACACAGCCTGTGTATCAAAGTTTTATCCTTTTATTAATATGAAATAAAATTAGGTTCTATAAATATTAGATTAAAAATTACATATAAATAACGATTAAATTGCCTTTATACTTTAAAGCATATTAATTAATAAAACATAAATAAAATAATACTTTACTAAATAATAAATACCAAGTGATTAAAATCATAGTCACAATTATGTTTGAATCTGAACATACATCTCACTACAATATCTAATACTACTGCTACAATTTCTAATCTCATTTATAATATTGTGCTTAATCTCTCTTAATCTGAACTTTAGATCATTTTAAAATTTTAATAACTAAAATAATAATTTCAACATAGTTTAATGATTTTTAGTGTACTTTAACCAATAAATAAATAGAGGAAAAGAAAGAATAAAAAGAGAAAGAAAAGGGTGAGTGAAGAGATGGTTGCGCCACGTGGAACATTACCTGGCGTACAGCTTTGGCACGGCATGGCATCATTCCAAAAAATATTCCGCATTTGCCTATGGCCAATGCTGCTCCTCTTCCCTTCTTCTTCTTCATCATCCTCAACCTTCAATTTCTCCTATTTTTCTCTGCTTTCTTTTTTTGGTCTCTCTTTAGATTAACCCATCTTCTGGCCATTCTTCCTTTAATTAAGAAATAGCATCACCCCATTAAGCAGAAGAAAAAAATATTTTATTTTTTTTTATTGTTTTTGCAATCCCCAAATTCCAGGCACTCGTTCTTCAGTTCTGGATTTCGTCCCTTTCTGACTAAATCTGATTTGGGTTTCTTTTATTGACTCTGGAAAGTGCTAAATTTGGAAGCTTTGATCATGGTTCGTTTCAGGTGCTGCTGATGAATTTGGTTGATTGGTAGATTTTTTTTGTTTGCCCAGTTCTATTCAATTTAGTTTTTGTTTCTTTGGATTTCTGGGTGTTGAGAATTTGAGTGATTTTGATGATATGTGGGACTCTTTTTGAGTTACCAGATAGAGGAATCAGTCTGTTCCTGGTGTTGAATTTGTGATTTGGATATTTGGTAGAGTTTTGATTGTGTTTTACATGGTGTGAGCTTAAAAGTGAAAGCCTTCCCATGTGTAAGAAGGGAATATTGGATCATCAACAGCAGCATAATAATCAAGCTGTGTATTTGATGGATTCACCTTCATCAACCTCGATATCTGCCATGGCTTCCTCCGTCCCTGGTTCGAATGATGAAACCCCGCGCCTAAAATTCTTATGTAGCTTCCTAGGTAGCATTTTGCCTCGACCACAAGATGGGAAATTGAGGTATGTTGGTGGAGAAACTCGAATCGTAAGCCTGCCGAGAGATATTAGATATGAGGAGTTGATGAGTAAGATGAGGGAGCTTTATGATGGGGCAGTAGTTTTGAAATATCAGCAGCCAGATGAGGATCTTGATGCTTTGGTGTCAGTTGTGAATGATGATGATGTTACTAACATGATGGAGGAGTATGAGAAGCTGGGCGCGGGCGATGGATTCACCAGGCTTCGGATTTTTTTGTTTTCTCATCCTGACAGAGATGGTTCATCACACTATGTTGATGGGGATGAGAGGGAGACTGAGAGGAGGTATGTGGATGCTTTGAACAGTTTAAATGAGGACTCTGATTATAGGAGGTGTGATTCTCCTGTGATGGCCCCATTTTCAGATGATTTTCATTTATCAGAACAATTCTTTAACAGTATGAGTGTTGATGGTGGCCTTCATAGCCAAAGGAGCGGTGACATGTTGATGCCGCCATATAATTTGCATCATATTAATATTCCTCAAATGGGATCCGGGCAACTACCGCCACCAGTTCCTCAGAGGTACAATGAAATGGAAGGCTCATGGAGTGCTGCTTACTATTCTCCTAGGCACCATGCGCACCATGATCCCAGAACGCTATCAGATTTCCCGCCTTCACCATCTTCAGCTCGTTACCGAGTACCATTTCCAGAATCTACAGATAAATGCCTGGATAGATTGTCTGAGGAATATGTGAGGCAGCAACTAAGTCATCATCTCCAATACGAACACCAACCACAGTTTTCAGATAATGTAGTATGGATGCCAACTGGAGCTATACCTAGTAATAAGATTGGTGGTTTTCCTGGTAACATACTTCATGGTCATGGTGTTTATGAGGGGAACCACAGCTGTGAGCACTCCAGGGTCTGTTTCAACAGAAATCAATCGCCACATTTGGAACATCCCAACATGGGAAATGGAGTTCCTCAGGTTAGTAGTCTGTGTGTGGATTACCCCCCAAACCATGAAGTTTTTATGCTGAATGCAGATGGAAAATCGCAGCATGGCTTTTATTCCAGAGATCGTACCGATTCCGGTTCCGCTTATGGTGAAACACGCGGTCATGAAAGAGGACGGGTTTTACTGAACCAATTGAACCCTCGTGTTGAGGAAGTGAGAAATCATGTACCTGGAGCTGGAAGATTTAATGACCACTATGTTCTAGATGGTGCTGGCATGAATTTACCTCTTGGGCATGCTAGTTTAGGTGATGGCCACCATCTGCCCTCGAATTATGTTCATCACCAATCTGGATCTGAGTTGGGGAACGAAGTTTTTCACAATCAAGCTGGGGTTGCTTCACCCCATCTGCAAATTCCTCCTGAAGAATGTGGAGTTCATTATGGGAATTATCCTTACCCTTATGGAGGAGATACTGTTTACCAAGCGCCACATGGACATGGACATGGACAGTCCTTGTGGAGAAATGTTCAGAACCCCACTCATGGTGCTCCTGCTAATGAAGCATCTGGCTTACCCGAACAAATAAATGCTGGATTTAACTCAGCACATTTGAAAGGTCTGGTGGAAGGCAGTTCAACGCTTTGTGTTGCAACAGATGATCATAATCCTTGGATTGAGTCTTCACAAAAGATGCCGGGTTTTAATGGGACCGCTGTTCCGGACAATTCTTATGCCCGTGCTCTCAAGGAGAAAATTGGTTCTCGTGACCTAGAAACTCAACAATCTGTCACAATGCTATCAGTTAGACCCCCACAAGACATGCTAAATGTTGCCATTACCTCAGAACCTATTCAGTCTCCAGATCTACCTTCAACTTTAATTCCTGATAAATCTGTTTCTGGTAACAAGCCTAGATCACAAGATATTTCTAATGCCATTGGGGCAGTGAGGACTGAGGAGAAAGTTGTAGCGGTGGAAGATAAAGAAGCAAGTCATGCAGTGAAGACGAAAATTTTTGACTTTCCAAGCATGAGCTTCCCAGAGCAAAACAAAATTACTGAAAATGAATCTGAAACAGCATCTGCTGAGGCTAGCGTTTCAAGTTGCAAAAAACTTGCTGAAAAGGGTGGTGAGCAGGCAAAATCTGGTGAAAAAGATCCTAGTGCTGCTGAAAATTCAAAGTTATCTGTAAACCATTTGAGCTTCATACCTCAGTTTGTTGCATCAGTAAAAAAAGCAGCTTTAGAAGAGGTTGAAGAAGTGAAAGCCAAACTTGAAGATGGTGCCTCCATGAAGCATGATGCAGTTCAAGGAGAAGCAGCTGCAAATGAATCAGATTTGGTGGTGAGGTTTAAGAAAAAGTTTTCGTATATAACATCTCACAATTTTTTTATTTTTATCTTTTAATTTCTGTTCGGTCTCCAGAGCGCCCATGGTGAGTTGGAACTGGATCCTGATAATGATAACATATCCCCGTCCAAAATTGAGCCAACAAAGGCCGAGGCTGAAGCTATTGCAAGAGGCTTACAGGTCAATGTTTTCTTTTCTTTTTCTTCATATTAACTTTAATTTCTTCCTCCATTATTTCTTAAGATCATTGCATTTTTATTTTGTACTTTTTTAGACAGTTTTTGCTCCCATTTTGTTTCTGATGGTATTTACATTTTACCTTCAGACGATAAAGAATGATGATCTAGAGGAGATCCGACAATTAGGCTCTGGATCATACGGGGCAGTTTATCATGGCAAATGGAAAGGTTCTGATGTAGCAATCAAGAGAATTAAAGCCAGCTGCTTTGCAGGGAAGCCTTCTGAAAGAGAACGATTGGTAATGACTGTTAGCACTTTTCCTTTCATAGCTTTGTTAGCTTGCAATATGAGGCTGCTTGATAGTTAAAAGGATGGCAAATGCTTCACCTGATGTGTTTTATGGATCATTGGTGCTTTGCTTTTTATTTATTTTCCTCTATTGACAATGAGTGAAGATGTTGCTTGTATAGCTTGATTAAAGGGCTTTATGTCATATTATTTATATATATATGTAGCTTATGTTTACTCCTTTTTTTATGTCTACACTAAAGACATGTAATGGCTTACGAAGCTTTGATCTTTAACGAAAGGAAAAAGGCAAATGAATTTTTTTCTTATAAATGTTATGATTAAAAGGAAGTAATTCAGCTGGTGAATTGAATGTTGGAAATTTCCATTTCTACTATGACATTATCAAAAGCTCATGAGGTTTTGTTATTACGAAATTAGGAGTTCCTTGTTGCTCATATTTATGAGTGTCTATCTATATGTTTCTGGTAGATCAGCATTTTTCTATTTGCCCTTTATAACTTTGTATTTTCTTTCAGACTTGGTATTTTTGTTTAATTCCCTTCAAGTTAATAACAGTGGCAGTTAACGAGGATATTTTGTAGAACATGGTTCAACTGTTGGGTTAGTTAGGCCCTCTGAAGGATTTTCTTTCACAAGTTCTATCGATATTTATATTTTATGCTGCTTATAAATGAATTGATAGCAATCTCTATTTTTCTGCTGCCATAGATTGCAGATTTCTGGAAAGAAGCTCTGATATTGAGTTCATTACATCATCCAAATGTTGTGTCTTTCTATGGAATAGTTCGTGATGGTCCTGATGGATCATTGGCTACTGTTACGGAGTTCATGGTTAATGGATCCTTGAAGCAGTTTTTACAGAAGAAGGACAGGTAACCATGTTAATAGCTATGCAATCAGGTTGCCTTTTGAGCATCTTCTCTGAAGTTTGTTCTAGATATGTCATTCTGTGCCATAACATGCACCTTTTTTGTTTCATAGTAGACTAAACAAGCTAGAATGTAATATTTTCCTAAATAATGTGTGACATGATAATGTTATTGAGCAGGACTATTGATCGGCGTAAGAGACTCATCATAGCCATGGATGCTGCGTTTGGAATGGAATATTTGCATGGAAAGAACATTGTGCATTTTGATTTGAAATGTGAAAATCTGTTAGTAAATATGAGAGATCCACAGCGTCCAGTGTGCAAGGTACAGTCTTATAAATTGTTTCTGAACGTCAAACTTTAAGTTCGATTTCAACATGTGTTATCCCCCCTTTGGATGGGGTAGGGGACTTGGCAGCAACAAAATTTGTGTTCT
Source organism: Hibiscus mutabilis (assembly GCA_019671005.1). Lineage (NCBI taxonomy): Eukaryota > Viridiplantae > Streptophyta > Magnoliopsida > Malvales > Malvaceae > Hibiscus > Hibiscus mutabilis. The sequence continues at coordinate 2,048,041 of CM033715.1, read as the reverse complement.
TTCAAAGTTACTTTTGGATGTTATTGTCAGCTTCTTGTGATTTCTTTAATTGTGGAAGCTTGGTAAGAGTTTAAGGTTGATATTGTTTCTTCAGCATTAGCTCTTATTAGCTTGGTCTTCAATTGATTCTTTTATAAATTTTCTTGAAAGCACACTAGTATTAGTTTTCTTCCAATGGTCAACAAAGTTGCAACTGATGCTTGCATGCACTTTTAGATTGGTGATTTGGGCTTGTCAAAGGTTAGACAACATACTTTAGTTTCGGGAGGTGTTCGTGGAACACTACCCTGGATGGCACCTGAGCTTTTGAGTGGTAAAAGCAACATGGTATCTGAAAAGGTAATAATATTTTACACTGTCCATAGCAAATATGAGGATGGATACAGTTGTTTCCAACATGAATTATGCTTCTTAGGACATTTTTCATTTTGCCAGTAATTTTATTTATTTTGCATCAACTTATGTGCTTCAGATTGATGTCTACTCTTTTGGCGTTGTTATGTGGGAGTTGCTCACTGGTGAAGAGCTTTATGCAGATATGCATTGTGCTTCTATAATTGGTAAGTATCATAAATAGGATTTGTATGTTGTGAGTGATTTGCTGCAAGTCTTCCATACATTTTGCTCAAAATCTTTGTTACTGGATATGAAAAATTGAACATTCCTTTTTCGATGTGGATCTATTCCTGACAGTCATAATTATGCCAAGCACTGTAGTTATTAGTTTAGATACAATACTAAGCTCATAGTAACTCTTCTGTTGTAAATCATAGTAAGACTCTACTGTTGTAAGTCTATTTTAATAGGTATGGTTTTCCCTTTTAATTAGAATAGAACATTGTAAAGAAACTCAGATTTTCTCTTCCAGAAAACTCGCAAGCTTTTCTTTTGATCACTCTTTTATCTACAATTTAATTTTGTCTAACAAGTAACAACCTTCATTCAATAGTTGGAGAAAATGAAGGAAAATTAGTGAAAAAGATATTTGGAGATTTTTAATTCATGTTTTTTTTGGGGGGGGGGGGGGGGAATCCTTTTGCAACTTTTTTAGCACATTTGGTATCTCTAGCTAAAACATGAGTTCCTGTAAGGATATGGCACTCACACCATGCATGCTTTGGGCTAAAGTTGTCTTTTCTGGACAAAATTGGATATTATAATTGAACATTTACTGCTTTTTGAACCTTGAAACTAGTAGTTTATTTTCATGTTGAACTTATGCTCGTTTTTCTTTTTTTTTATTTTACTGCTGTTTTTCAATTACCTTCTGGTGCAATACCAGAGGAGATGGGATAGAAAAAGATGGAGAAACCAGAAGGAAAGAAAATACTTTCAATATCCAAATATGGGAAAGTTCTTGAAACATTATGATAATCAACATCTATACTGCAACCGCCTTTTCATAGTTTTAGATGTGAACTTGTCTTGATAATGGATTTTTTTACTGCAAACTCCCAATGTGCATAACCATATATCTATATATTTCTTTTAATATACAGGGGGAATTGTAAACAACACACTACGTCCAAAAATACCATCATGGTGTGACCCTGAATGGAAGGCGTTGATGGAAAAGTGTTGGGCCAATGATGTTGCAGAGAGACCTCCATTTTCTGAAATATCTCAGAAGCTGAGGAGCATGGCTGCTGCTATAAATGTAAAATAAAGCCAATCCTGAAGCAATCTCACGATCATCGCAAAACATAAGTAAGACATCAAGTTAGTGCAGTTTTTGGTCATCTTACCTGTTACTCTAATAATCTATGCCTTTGGTTCTGCTGTCATGGATCTCTTGTAGTACCGCCACAAGTCGTTTCGAGGGTCAACTGTAGACCACCCTGGATTGACTTATATTCTCAGGGAGATGGAAAGCCGTGAAATTGGGATTTGATGTGAGTTTCAACAGGTTTTAATCTTATATCTTTTGCACGAATACGGTTCCATTATCATGTACAGGTAAATGCAATCGCGATAGTGGTACTACGGGTGAATGCATCTTCGTTTTGCCTTTAAAGACGTGTCTGTAAAGCTTATGGTAATTAATAATGCATGGAACTTGCATGCTTATGATAAATGAGGATCCAATTTTGTTACTGTTACTATTGTTCTATTGTTAAAAGAATAGCTCATTTTTATGGTGTTAAACTTGGGTATTCGTATGTATATGATTATATTACATTTAAGAGATCGTTCCATTCCGTACTGATTGTGGTCTTGCGTATGAGTTCACGTTTCTGTAATTGATTCATGGACAAAAATCTTTCGCCTTTTTCGGTTTCTTTTATGTCTTAATAGTAAAAAATTAAATTCTAAGCTTTAACCTTTAAAATGTACACTTTTCACATAATTCTATAGACTTTAATGACGTTTAAAACTTTTATTCGCGTCTGTGTTTATTAATCTTGAATAATTCAAGTATTGTTCTCATCTAAAAACAAGACAATAACTGATATCATTAAATATGTTGTCATTTGAATAATTTATATATTCAAAAATTTGATGGACTAGGGAAACTTGAAAATCCTAAAAGCATTTACAGAGACTCGAAATTTCTCAAATAAATAAATAATTTATTTACAGAAGTGGTCATACATTTGTCGGGACCACTAATTTTATTTGACTTATCAACATTCTTTTGTCAAAGCATTTTGTTTGTAGACATATGTCTTAATTTTTTTTTTTCATTTTGACATGTGATATCTATGCAGGGATGAATCGAAGGGGTCTGGCGGGGATCACTTCTGAAAACTTAAAATTTGTGTATGATTTATAATTTTTTAAGAAAATTTTTATGTATCTTTTATTAAAAATTTATTTTTCTTTAAAATTTTATAAGTTTACTCTTAAAATTTTGGCTTAACCGTCAAATAGGTGTCTAAACTATGTTTTTTTTCAATTAGGTGTCCAAACTATTTTTTGGGCCAAATATGTGCCTAACGTTTCATTCCGTGACCCATTTAAGGTTCTCCGTTAATTCCCATCGTTAAAGGAAGCATGTCATCTCCTGAAAATTTCAAAATTATATTAAGATTAAATAAAATTACTTAGTTTTCAAAAAATCTCTAAGTTTTTCGGATTTCACAAAATAGCCCCCAAATTCCAAAATTCTTAACTCCCCAAAACCTAAATCCCAATTTGGGTTGATTGCCACGTCGCCGCCCACCACATCGGTCGAACCGTCACGACCAAGTCCCCCACCACTCCATCGACAAAAATCGATCGACGTCGTGCGAAATGCCGAAATTGTCGAATGATTTCTTCGAACGATTCACAACGAACAACGACAAGATGGACGAAGAACGGCATGTGGGTTGTTCGACGAGAGAATGGCACTTCATTCTGTCACTGGCAACGAGGCCAGCACCGACGTGAGTGGTCGGATTTGGAGGTTTTGGGTTTTTGGTCTATTTAAAAATTTTAGGATATATTTTTATTTTATTAATTTTATTAATTTTTACTATAATTTTAGAATTTTCAGGATATGACATATATCCTTTAACGGTGAAAATTAATGGAGAACTTTAAATAAGTCATGGACTGAAACGTTAGGCACCTATTTGGCCCAAAAAATAATTTAGACACTAAACTGAAAAAAAATATATTTTAGGCACCTATTTGCCTATTAAGCCTAAAATTTTAAAGGTTTGTCTCTTAGCATAAAATTTTGAGTCCGTCCTATTTATGTTTATAATGATCCAAAATTTTCCAAGTCAACATTGATTGTCGACCCGAATTTAAGTTAGATATGTCATTATATTTAGGGAGCTTTTGGGCCTTACTAGGGAGTTTGGTCCTGGGTTGATTAGAAAAGGTTTCTTTCGAGGGGAAAAAAAGAAATTTAGGGATTAATAGGTAGTTTGTTCTGTTTGTAAAATGGAGGTTGATCAACCTATTTCTCTATGCTTTCCCGTCTAAAGAAGGGGCTAGTTATCATTCTGCACCTTCCACCCATTCTAACGTAGGGATGCCACTAGGATACGTTTCGTGGAAATTCACTTCACTTCACATTCAACTAGATGAGGATAAATACATGTTTCACAAGTGATGGGATGGGACAAAATTTAAACTAATCGTGGGTAGTAGAACATACGTAGATATAATTTTGTATTCACACCATTCTCACTTATTCCGTCTCATTTTCATCCGCCAAGATACTAATAAGTATGTTTTAAAAATGTTTAAATAATAATAATTTTTATAATATTTAACTCACATTCACTACTATTTTTTTAAAAAATATATAATACTCATGGAATTACGAGTTCTTGAATCTCACTCATTTAAAGAGTTACGACTTATTATTATTATTTTAAAATAATGGTAATTGAAAAAACGACGCATGTTTGGTTGGAGTTCGAAAGAAATATATTTTATTTTTTTATAATAATAGTTTATATTTATTTAACTGGTATTTATAAACACATTATATGAACTGGATGGCGAGACGAGTATAGCAAGAATTATGTGGGTTTTAAGACCCACATAAATAGTAAGACAAAGATAGATTCAATCTTGCGGATCGTGGGACAGAAATATGTTAAGTGTTTTGCATTAGATATACTGCGGTTCTAGTCAAATTGATTATTAACAAGAACGATGGTCGTGTTATTAATTTAGTCTATCTTCGATTTATTCCGCAAGACAATTTTCTTGTATTTTGTGTTTTTTTTCACAGCGAGACAACTCCTACGAGCTCACTGTAGAAAAAAACCAAGATGCAAAAAAATTGTCTTGCAAATGAAACGAACATAGACTTAATTAGGAACACGACCTTCGTTTTTGTCAGCAATCAATTTGGCTAGAACTGCAATATACCTGTCCAGATATCCTTTTAATCCTTGACCTCGAGCCATCAGCACAACTTTTTGTTTCCATGAAAAGTAATTAATGTCATCAAAACAAACATTAATCCTGTTATCGGAGAAAACTTGTTTTGACAAGTCATCATCAATGGAGATGAGGGAAAGATGCTTGCAAATAATGGTTGAATCAACTCCGATATGATCTATGTTAAGCGTAGACAAAAAACGACGCCACTCATACTAATCAGATAAAGAAAGCAGCAGAAGTCACGATGAGGATTGACCACAAAACATCTGATGCATGTTAAAATTTTACCGCGATTAGAGTAAAGAAGAAGAAATTAGGAGTGGAATTGAGTGGAGAATATCTGAAAATTGTGGGGATCCAAACCTACAAGATAGGAAATAAGTAAAATCTCTACCCATAGAAACGAGAATATGGGAAGTTTTATCACCGAAACTTAAATGGGGATGAGGACGAGAATTGTTATATCTGAACCGTAGAGATAACCGTATCGTAACCATATAAATAATCGTGGGGATTCCGGAAAATATCCGCAAGGATCATCGATATTTTACGATTTTTAAAAAATATATAATTAACTCTCATTTGCTTGTATATTTACCTATCTTATTATAAAAATTCTAGTCTATCAAAAATATTTGTGTTTTTTGTTTAAACCTTATTAAGTTTGGGTGATCTATCTAGTAATTTACCTTTTTTGTTAATTAAGAGTATATAATATATTAATCTCTCTATTTATGTCATTCATGTTAACGCAAAAAGCGTTGTTCCCTTCAACCATATGTTTAAGTGTATTGAGTATATGGCTTCAAAATTGAAATCAACCATACATTTTGGTTAGTAAAGTGATAAAATTTATTTAACTTTTTGGATATGGTGATTCCCCGAAATTCATAGGGATCCGGTGGGTATAGAGATGGGGACGAAAAAATAACTGAAACATGTAATGAGGAGTACTCGAAATCATACCCGCAAATATTAAGACGGAATAAAAAAATGCAAAATCGTCTATGTACCGACCTCTAGAAGAAAATAATAGTAGAAATGAAAGAAGTTAACGGTGAATCAAAGAACAAAACTTTTATTAATTGGACCCAATGAATCTGTTTGGCACTTAGCCAGTAAATACTTATAGCCCAAATACTGATAGTTGGTCTGTCAATAGCTCAGCTCCAGTTGGGGCTGTAACTAACAAAAGCTTGCTAACCAGAATTCTAACAACCCACTAACCAATTTCCAACTGAAACCCATCAGCTCAACAATCTTATACTCTAACAAAAACAACTTTTAAATTTAAATTTTTATAAAATTTTATTAACTAAAATATTAAAAAAGAAAATAAAGTTTAAAATCTAACAAAGAAACAAAAAACGTGACCAGTTTAACTTGATAATTCAATTTATAATATTTATAACGTTACTAACAAATCATATATTAAACCTAACAAGTGGTCCAGTCGAAAAGCGGATGATGTTTATTATATGAGACCTGAGTTCAATTTATTTGCCTGTAAAATGTGTGTGCATTGTCAAAGAGTTAAGAATATATATGAGCGAATACTCTTTTTTTTTTTACTTTTTATACCCATTTTTACTTTTACATTTTAGTTTTGTTTCTTTTCTAGATTTTTATAGTAGAAATTTGTTGTTTTGACTTCCTTTTCGTACATATTGTTGCGCTTGTTTTCTTTACCCTTGTGGTGTACTTTTCTTCAACCTTTGTGGCACACTTTTCATTTGCCTTGTGACACGTTATTCGCTTATTTTTTGCGGTATATTTGTGTTCGTGTAGAGTTTCTCACTGCGCTGATGTGCGATTATTGATGATCGTTCAGTAGTTTGATTCCCTCTTATGGTTATTTGTCGATGGATTCAGATCTATTCAGCGAAGTAGCTTACAAGACTGTTGGTTTCGCTTGCCACTCCTTCATCACTTATCAATCATCTAGGGGATTCACTTTATCTCTTGTGTTGACAATTCCTCTGGCCTTTGCCGTTCAATTGAACCTATGCTTATCAATCTGAGTAGCAGTGAGAGCATCCTTTACCAGCGTGACTAAATTTTTCCTCTTTCGGGAATGAAATTCTTTTTTATCTTATTCTCTTTTCAGTTTTTTGTTTCTTTGTCTTTCGTTATGAGTATTTCATGTTTGAATCTTTTTTTGTCTTTGTAATAAAAATTACCTAGTATTATCTAAAAAAAGGTTTAATACCCAAAATAAGTGCTCATAATATCATAATTTTCCCTTTTAGGTGCATAAACTATTTTTTGCCCTTTTTAGGTGCCTAATATTTTATTCCGTAACCATTTTAAGGTCTTATTCTAACTTCCGATAAAAAAAATGCGACATCCAATGAGAACAAGACACGTGTTAATATTTTTAATTTCCTTTTTATTTCTTTAAAAATACACGAAATTAAAAATAAAATATTAAAATTTTAATCCATTAACATTACCTTTTTACCGTCCATTCTAAAAAAAATAACTCACACATAACCTTAACTCTTTATTCTCTATTCTCCAGCAGGCTCTTCACCACTCTTCTAATTTAGGGTTTTTCATTCATCTCTTAACCAAATAAGAACTCTTAAAATTCGTCTATTACAAATTGACAATTAGAGTATTGTTTTTTAAACTTATCTTTCGACTATTCTAGTGTGAGCCTTCTTCCACAAATAAACTTTTTCTTTTTCGATGCTTTTCTTCAACTACTTGGGGTTTTGATTTTAATTTTGAATTATGAGATTTTAAAATCAAAGAGTTTGCAACAAATTAATTAGGAATTTTAAGGTTTCTTAAATCGATTCAGAAAATTAATGGAGAAGAGTTTCTCACGTTTTCATTTGGGTAAATGGAAAAGGTAGGGTTAGGGATATCTGTGAGTTGTTTCTTTGAGAATGGACGGTAAAAAAAGTAAAATTAATGGATTAAAATTTTATTTTTTTTAATTTCGTATATTTTCAAAGAACTATAAAGGAAATTAAAAAAGTTTGACACATGTCTTATTTTTATTCGATGTCGTATTTTTTTAACGAAAATTAGAGTAAAACTTTAAAATAATTACGAAATGAAATATTATACGCTTAAAAAAGTCAAAAATAATTTAGACACTTAAAAAAAATGGTATAACTTAAATACTTATTTTAGTATTAAAGTAAAAAAAAAATAATAATGGTAGCCACCTAAGCTATGTCCCCTATAAGAAGAGCCATTATATCATATCTGCAATTGAGGTCAACGTTTCTTTTTATGTCATCTTTGACTTAGCAGCTGAGGCTGTGTAGCATATAATAATCATAATAATAATAATTGAACGGGTCTCAAGGAAGAAAAATCCTACAAATAATGCGAATGAATGGAGAACGTTTCTTCTTGCCCATTATTGTGCCGTTACAAGCGTTATTCTCTCGTCTCTTTCTCATTATTAAATCATAGAAATTAGAAATACGACCTTACACAAATATACACTATAAATATTAGGGTAAACAACATCATTGATCACTAAATTATTTTAACTTTTTCTATTTTGATCACTAAAATTTTATTTTGTGTAAATCATCACCAACTTTATTTTTCCTTTTCTATTTGGTCACTAATGTTACTGTTTTTCTTGTTTTGGTCACCAAACTATTGCTTCTTTTCTATTTTGGTCACCAAGCTATTTTTTCCATTTAAAGGCAGGTGACTAGAGTAAGAAAAAAAAAACGTTACGTTAGTGACGAATTTGTCAAACATAATAATTTGGTGACCAAAATAGAAAAACGAGAATAGTTTAGTGACCAATGGTTGTTTATCCTAAATGTTATGGATTATTATCCTATACACTAACGATAAAAAAAAGTTTCCACAACGAGAGTTATTTAAGTGTTTAAGGTTTTAGTTTAGCTTAATTTGAGAACCAAGTGAATTAACCAAAGTTTGTTTGGTTTGATTAAAAAATGTCAAACATTGTTCAATTCGGTTAACTGTTAAAATCTAAAAATATTCTGTTATTTAAGTGTTTAAGGTTTTACTTTTTAAGAGGATATAAAAATATGAAATGAAAAATAAAGATGTTATTATAATATGGCATGATGTTAAAAAATACCCATAACGTTCGATTGAGTAGTCATTTTAGCCACTATTCTTTTTTTAAAGCAATTTAACCCTCAAAAAATCATTTTGGGTCAATTTGACCCATCTACGGATGAAAACTGTTACTCAATTGACGATAAACAACTTGAAATTACTTTACAAAATGACACGTCAAAAGAAAAATATTTTATATTTTATACAATTTTTAAAATTATTTTTAATTCATGTGTCATTCTATAAAGTCAACATATTTGTCTATATGACACTGCTATCACGGTGTGCATTGCTATGTAGGTTTATCACGTCATTTCAAGTCATTTATTGTCAGTCGACTAACAGTTTCCATCCGCAAATGAGTCATTTTGACCTAAAATAAAACGTTGAGGGTTAAATTTCTTCAAAAAAAATAGTGACTAAAAGTACTATTCAGTCAAACGTTATGAACATTTTTTTTGACATTATGCAATATTATAATAACATCTCTGTTTTTCATTTCATATTATTATATCCTCTTAAAAAAAGTAAATTTCACTATTTAACAGGGATGGAACAAATAATTGATATAAATTTCTGTAAATCCTTTACCATTCTATCTATAATTTATATTAAATAAGATTTTAAACTATATATTTGATATAAAACACGTTCTTTCACTCCCGCATCAAATATGACAAATTTCTAATATATATAATTATTTTATTTACATAGCTATTGATATCTGATCTATTGAAGTTTTCAGTTTACATAAGTACATTATAAGTTATGGGTTATAGACTCACCAGAACACTCTCTTTTATTCTCTCCCCCTTTAAATAGGATTAAGATTAAAATTAGACTTTATCAAAAAAAATATTTTATTTATATAGCTATCAATATCTAATCTATTAAAATTTACTGTTTGCATAGGTACATTTAGAGTTAATTCACTCAACCTAATTTACTTTATTTATTACATATCATTCAACTATATCAATTTTCTTTTAAATAATTAAAATAAAAATGCTCCATAATCCCCTCCTTTAATTAAGGCGTTATCAAGTATTAGCTTTGATTTAGCGTGAAAGTTTAATACTCCGGCGATCTCGGCGCCCTTAACAATAATCAAAATCGATTGACTTCTACGCAACTAACTACAACATATATTTAATCTAATAATTTGGTGATTGCCTTTTATTAAGACCAAAGTAATTTATTTAGGACAAGATCGGTGATTGCCTTTTATTTATAATGAAATTAACGATTTAGTATTTAATGAATATTAACTTTTTTATCATATTGTTGGTAAAAAAATATAGTTTTTATGTAATTTTTGTAAAGATCTAGTAGTTTTTTTTTTACTAGAGCTTGACGGATAATTTTAGTTTTTTTTACTAGAGCTCGACGGATAATTTTGAGCAGTGGTGGTGGTTAGGGTTTGATTTTGGTAAAGTGTTGACATTGTTGAAGATGAAATTTCAAGGATTGACATAAAAGGGTTGGAAGAGACAGCCGCTTCTCTTAAAAATTTGAAATTCTTATTTGATATAAATTTTTTTTAATTTTTTTTTATATTTTTACTGAAAATTTATTTGCGCCCCCTTAAAATTTTATGAGGGGAGATTTTATAAGTTCTCCCTCATAAAATTTTATTAGTTCGTCCCTCTAACATAAAGTTTTACGCCCGTCCTTGGATGGAATAGATGTGAACAGTAAAAATGAAAAAAAATATAAACCTTTTTGTAAAAATTAAAATTTTAGAGATCCATTAATTAGCTAAGTGACTAAGGGTGCTCATGTTGTTTCATTTATTAAGTTCGAATCCTGATATTTGTCTTGATAAATTAATTTATTTCTAATTAATTAAAAATTAAAGATTTTAGTGTTGACATAAACGTTGAGTATCTCAATTCAATGACTGAGTTAATATCCATTGGATGAAGCACTGTCGTTCAAAATCCTAATACTATTTTTTTAAGGATTTGCTTATTTTATTCGGTAATTACTAATGTCAAATAATTTGTTTTGTTTAAATTCTTGTTGAGATCAAATATTAAATTCAAACCTTTCACGTTTACAATAAAAGATGTATTTATGTAAAATTAATTCATTGTTTATTATTCTATTTCAATAAACAACAATTCTCATTTGGCGTAAAGATAATGAACCTTGTATTTGAAAAATGTTTCTGGAAATATCTGTAAATAAATATTACTTTGTCTACATAGAATAACGAATGATATTTATAAGACACGAGTTCAAATCTCTTTGTTTGCATGGTATATTTACATTATTAAAGGGTTTAAAATATCTATGAACAGATATTACCTTATAATCACTTTTAGACTATTAAAAAAATGTTCTTCAGTGTTTGTTATTTTTTTGTTGGTTGATTTAATTTGAACAAAAAATTAGTCAAAAAATTGAAAAATAAAAAATTTAAGGACTAAAATGTATTTTTTAAGTTCAAGGATATAATGTAATTATTTTTATATATTCTTTTAATCTTGAAACGATACTGAATTGTATTGAAGTAAAAGAATGTACAACTGTAACAATACAACCACACAAAAAAGGAATTCAGGAATTATGTCCACCAAAACCTAAATAAAGAATACAATGAAAAAGAAAACATAAAGTCGCAATGACAGTCAAAGCCTTCTTTTGAATTCGAAGCTCGTCATTCATAGTAATCCAGTAACCGTTAATAGTACTCATTTGTCTTTATCCACTAGACGCTTTTGAGATGAAGGAGTGATGAACGAACCAAAGCAAACTTACAGGCTGCTTTGTAAAAACAGATCTGAATACATCGACAAACAGCCACATAAAGAAGATCTAACCTTTGAAAAAACACTGATAATTACAAATCAGATACGAGCAATGTGAGAATCTCTACCCGATCATAAATCTACTGTAGAAGTAGGTTGGATAATATGCCATAATGAAAAGGAGACGTGCCACAAGTGCAGACGAAAGTGTGCCACAAAAGCAGACGGACATACACAAATATGCGGGGCAAAAATCAAACAAATTTTTTATTATTTAAAATTAAGATAAAACTACGATAAAAATGAATAAAATAATAAGTCAAAGTAAGATATAAAAACATAAAAAATAAACACCGACGATTAACTACCAATATTAAAACCGATGTCGCCACCGGCAAAATTAAACAAAAAATACCAACGGCTAGCATTATTTCTATATACTTATATACGTATAAAGTTAGATTGAATGATGATTAAATTGGGCAGTGGGCACAGTGTTTGGTAAAATTCCATCATTTTATAATCTTAGCTGTAAAGAATCACTTATTAAATATTCAATGTATTTTTAGCTTTAACAACACATATTCTTATGACGGGGTGTAATTTGATTGGATAAATGAGAACTATATTTCAAAAAATGACTTGAATATTGCATTATTATATATCAAATATAAATTTATAATATCGTAGAGAACCTTATAGCTATTCTTGGTTTTTTCTTCCCTTCCTACTCTTTTCTTCGGGCTTTATCATTTTTATTGTATTTTATTTTACATAGGTGAACTATGTTATTTTATTTTGTTTAATCAATATTTTCATTTTCATATAGAAATGGTGAATAATTTTGCTGGTTCTTATAGCACGTTTTTTTTTATCTACTCTTGTATTACATCTTTTCTTCTTTATAGTTTAATTTAACGCGTCTTTTAACTATCATTTATTTTGTTCTCTTGTTGATAAACTTCTGTTTTAGATTCTTAAACTGATTCTCATATATCCATAAACGCTTGCAATCGCTCCAAATAGATAACGATTGAGTTGTAATAAAGTCAGTTTATCAACATATCGTCACTATTATATGTATTTTTTGTTATTGTTTATGATGTCTATCCTTCATTACTGACAATAGTTTTATCTATAATTTTCTCGAGTTGTTTGGTTGAATTTGTTTAACCCTATCCTAGTATGATCCTCTTTTATTATTTAGTAGTTACTTTGTGCATTTCAATGGTTAAGGGAAAATGATTCGTTAATGTGATTAATCTACTCTAGTTTTTATAGTATATTTTGTAATTTTGTTATATTTCTCTTTATTCAATAAAATTAACCGTTGGTATTATATTTTTTTTACAAGAAACTTGATTTCATTAAAATAAGAAAAAGGTACAACAAAAAATTGAATAGAAATTTGGTGGCCATGTTCACCAAGAAATCTCATACAAAAAGAAAAAAAAAATCAAAACCTTCACTTGATTATGTCATTCATTATCCATAAAAATATATCCATCAAATCTCCATATCTCTATCTAGCTAGACACTTAAGTAGTGAAGCAGGAGAACCGATCAACAAAATTAATCTTGTAGATTGCTCCATCAATATTTCTGAAAATGTCAACAAACTACCACAAAAGGAGATCTAACCATACAAGATAGATGATATTTCTTAATCAAGGACGTGCGCCATGATGATCGCTACGCGAACGTCAAACTACCACAAAAGTGGACGAAAAACGTGTCATAGACGGACGAGAAACGTGTCACAAGGCAGAAGAGAATCGTGCCACAAAGGCATATGAAACAAAACACACCAAAATTTGTAAAAAACTATACACATCATATTTAAAAACACTATTAAAGTGATTATAAAGTAATATATCATTGTTTAAATTTAAATTTCTTAAAATAAATATTATTTTTTTATAAAGACCACTTGTTAAATTCATATACAAATCATATTATATGTATATTAAAAGAGGGCAGATAGAATTAATATAGAAGTTCAGCATAATTGTATATTTATTTAGAGTTTCGTTAATATCCAAACTCAACACCGTGGAAAAGCATTATTCTATTATACTATTTTAAATTATATATTTTAAATTATTATCTTGGATTTGACTCACAAAATAGAATTTTATTAATTAATCAAATAAATCATTTTAAAATTTATTTCTCTAGAGTAAACCAGGAGATAATATATATATATATATGTGGGTTAGGATCCACTTACACTGTGTAAAATTCAATTATTTTTACACAGTTTTTGGACCGTTAGATGAGGGTAATAAATTGCTCAGATTATTTCCTTATCTTTTTTTTCCAAGTGATAATCTTTACATTTTCTACTGTTAATCTCATCAATCCATTCACTCATCCAATGGCTATGGATTAGTTAGAACTAGATGAGTTTTACATCATATAACTGGATAATATCTCATATATATATAATATTATAAAAAATTATGACATGTTGTGTGGTGTTTATTTATCTCATCCTTAATTACGAGATAAGTGGTTCGATCTTCACTTATGAGAATAGAGCACATTCTTGGTCAATTGTTTACCTTTCAATACGAGTATATGCAATAAAGGAGATTAATCACTACTACCGACTAGGAGTGTTCAAAATCTGCCTAATGGGTATCTTGAGGCCTAATAAATTCAATATCATTACCGTATTATTACTATGTTTCATTCTCCCTTCTACTTTTAACTTGCATTATGAGTTTGTTGAGACTCTGTATACTCATTGGATATTTTGAACACTCCTACTACCGACGATAAATATTTTGGTTCTGACCAAAAAAATAATTATTAACCATAAGTATATAAATTATTTTAAAAACATGTCTATGGGACAAGCGAAAGATAGATATATAAAATATTTAATTCGATCATGAGATGCATTTAATGGTTATTTATACCATCCTTTTATAAGTATTAAACTCACAATTTAGGGAAGTGAAGAGGATGTCAATTGAGAACTTTTAGCCATATGCTCTATATATTATTAACCATAATATAGGGAGTTTGATAATCACTTATGAGAACGAGACATATTTTATAATCAATCATATATATTTTAAGGAATGTATATGTAAAGTAATAAATAAGATTAATCACTACTATCAAAAAAATATTTATGGTAAAATTCACTAAATTATTAATGATCAAAGACATCCGTGTTATTATATTTTGTATGTGTCTGAAATTGAACATTTGTCTTAAAAATCTAATTATTTGCTTTAATAAAAAAATATTTATCATAATTGAACTCCTAAATTTGGTGCTTCCCCTTGCAGCTACATGTTATTGTGTCGTTCTGTGTGGCGTCTTATCTGAAAACGTGAAGCGTGGACTCATCAAAATGATGAGCCCCGAGAAAACAAGCGCTAACCCTTAAAAAAATGGAAATGATGAAACCTTAGAATTTAGATACTAAAAATTACGGTTTGAAAAGAAAACCGTGTCCCACCAACAAAAACAAAATGTGGCAATCATAATCGAACATGCTTGCCACCCCATACTTGAAACTTTTATACAAACTCTTTCCTTCTTTATCTAACTACTGCTAACAAATCAATAAAATAATATAATTTAATTTTCATGTTATATATAATGTGTTGTTAAATCTTTGCTGTACATTGGTCTCACCTCAACGAACACTACTCATCCAGTAATGGATAGTGCTCGAATGAGAACCACCTATGGCACGACGATCGTTTTCGTTTTTGTTTTCCTTTTATCAACCGCTCAGGCATTGAACTACTTGAGCCTGGTTAATCAGTTCATGGCTCCTCAAAATGCCGCTCGCGTCGCCATTAGGATGCGGCCCTTGGTGTGGGATGCGAGGTTGGCGCGTTACGCGCAGTGGTATGCCAATCAAAGGAGGAAAGACTGTGCTCTGAGGCACTCTAATGGACCGTATGGGGAGAATATTTTTTGGGGTAGCGGCAATGGATGGACGCCGTCTCAAGCTGCCATGGCGTGGGTTTCGGAGAAGAAATGGTACAATTATTGGTCGAATTCGTGCGCCGGAGGGCAGGAATGCGGGCATTATACTCAGATCGTGTGGGGACGGACCAAGAGAATCGGGTGCGCCAAAGTGGTTTGTGATGGAAGGAGGGGGGTGTTCATGACTTGCAACTATGATCCTCCTGGGAATTATATTGGTGAAAGACCTTACTGAATGCTTGATTCCATGAAATGTTTTGGTAAGTGAATGTAATGTGAGATTTAACTTTTAAGGTTTTCACATTTTGATATGTGGGGTAATTAGTGAGTTTTTAATTTGGTTGCCATTCCAATTTTCCAGGGGCTTTGTCATGATTAATCTGATCGATTCGTGTCATATATCTATCTTTGGTGAGTGGGTTTCATGGTAAAAATTTTCTACATACATAAGGCCTCGAACTCGAGACATATTTAAATAACATCAAGCTACTTACCGCATGAAAGTTTTTATATGTGACTTGTTCCCTTTTTATTTTAATTTTCTCAGACATGTCAATATGGTGTTTTAAGTTTTGTTTGGCATAAACAAATAAATTGTAAGATAAATAGTAAAAAAAAAAAAACACATCTTGATTTTCACAGCATAGTAACTTGTTGCCTGAAATTTAAGTTTTTCTCGGTTTCCCATTCAACTTTTGGCTTTCTGTTTTTAATATTGGAACAAAGTAAGTGCCATACTATAACTTTCCATAATTTGAATAGGAATATAAGGACATATCACATATGTGGGTCAACCATCAAGTATAAAAAAATTATATTATGAATCATTTTCGTCACGTCATTTATAATCTTAATCTATATAAAGCACTCATTTCATTAATTTTTGTTCATGTCATCTTTATATCACGTCGTGTCTTAAAAATTATACACCCAAAATCTGGAACTGATGGTAATAATATTGCTATTCTCTATAAACTTTAACTTAAAAAACAATATTCGAAAAAAATAGAGAGAAAAGAGAGTGTTTAGCAAATGTGTTTGTAGTGAGATTATATGAAATTAAGCGAAATGCTCCCTATTTATACGCTAACGAGGGTTGTTTAACATAATCTCTAAAACAGTAAAAAAATGTTTAATTCTAACAATAGAAACGACTCAATGAAGGCTGGATTGATGCTGCAGTACCAGCTGTAGTAACAGTCCACTTAGAGGTTGAAATAGTTCAATTCATTCCTGGATTAATGTTGCTAAAATACGAATTTCAATTTTGACCTAAAACGTTTCAAACCTTTTTCACAGTTAAGAAACACAAGGAAAAATCCTTATTAAATTTCTGCAAAAAAAAATAAATTTGCATATGAACCATGTTGAAGACACATTTTAAGACAAACATATTTAGGTGGCAATGACAACGTGGTATCATCAAGGGCGGACCCAATAATTTATTTAAAATGTGTCATTTTCTTGAAAGAATTTAAGAGATGTCAATTTATTCATAAAAAGGTGTCAATTATATATATATTTTAATTTTTTATATACAAATTGTATAGAAAAATATAAATTTTCAAAAATTTTGGGCGTCTCTATGCTTGTGGCTCCGCCCATGCTTATCATTCTACCATTCAACATGAGAGAAAAAAAAACTTTTTATAAGTCCAACTTGAATCACTTCTCTATCTAATGTAAGATTTACATACCCTCCAAATCTTTAGCAGAGCCGTTTCTGAGGTCTTAGTGGCCTAAATAATAAGTATTAAAAAATATAAATTTTAAAAGTAGGTAATAACATATATTAGAAAAAAATTGAGTCTCTAACTACAAATGTTGGAAAAAATCAAATTTTAAGAGTATGTCTCTAATAATAAATCTTGGAAAAAATTATACCCACAATACTAAGTATTGAATAAAACTGGGCCTCTAATATTAGAAAAAATGAATTTTAATAGCATGTCACTAATAACAAATATTAAGGAAAATTGAGCCCCTAATAACAAGTATTAGAAAAAAAAAACGGTTTTCTAATAACAAATATTGTAAAAAGAAATTAAATTTTAAGACTATGCTCCTAATAACAAATATTAGAAAAATGTTTACCTCTAATAACAAATATTGAAAAAAATAGTCCCCTAATAACAAATACTGAAAAAATAAATTTTAACAGTATGCCTCTAATAACAAATATTGAGAAAAAATTGAGCATTTAATAACAAGTATTGAAAAAAATTAAAACTCTAATAACAAGTACTGAAAAAATTGGACCTCTAATAACAAGCGTAGGAAAAAATTGGACTCTTAATACAAATATTGAAAAAGTTGAATTTTAAAAGTAAACTCCTAATAATAAATACTGGAAAACAAATTGAACCCAATAACAAGTGTTAAAAAAATAAGCTCCTAACAACAAGTATTGAAAAATTGGTCCATTAATAATAAATATAAAAACAATTAACTTTTAAGAATAAATCTCTAATAGAGCAAACACATTTGGCTGGTTGGCCAATCTGATCATATTTGTTCTTTAATTTTTCTTAGGTTATAATTTCTAGACCCATCAAGAACACCATTTTCATTACTTTAGGGTCTCCCTTTCCTCTCTCCTCTAAATGTGATTATGATTAGTATTAAATTTTGTAAAAAAAACAAATCCTTAATATTAAATATTAAAAATAATTAGGACTTTGAGCTTTGATTTATATGAGCTCCTAATGATAACTATGTTACTTAGTATCTACAAGTTAACGAAATACACAAGTTCCATACCTATGTATTAGTCTATTAAGTTTGGCTCTTATAAGGATAAAAATAGGGTGCTTGAAGGGTTACCCTGGACCTTTGATATACATGAGCTCATCTTCTATGAGTAATATGCATGCGCCCCTATTTCATGAGTATGATCAGGGGTGTTTAAAAATACTCGATTTATAATATTTGATTTATTAACCAATTGATCTAATAGAAAGTAATTAAATTTGTTTATTTTTTTAGAGGAGTATCTAGCCCGTTAATTATTACAAGTTTACGGGTCCGGGTCAGGTCGCAATATAGGCTAAAATAGGTACCACATCTGACTTGATTTTTTTAGATTAAATCTTTATTTTTAGAATTTAGTATTTATTTACTTATAATTAAAAAATATAATAAATAATTTATTTATTAAAAATAAAAATTAAGACGCTAGAATAATTATATAAAAAAAGAAAACTATAATTTCACAAATTTATTTTTTATGGTTAACTGGTTTGAGGATTATGGTTAGTGGCTAGGGTTAGCTGACTGAATTGTTTAGGTCTTGGGCCAATTTGGGTTCTGTGCCACTCAGGTTATTGGGTTTTGCAGGTTAGGTTTGGGTATTTGGGGGCTAATATTGTAATAGAGTATTGTATATTATTATTTAATTTTTGCTTTGTAATTTAAAAATGTGTTTTAAACGCCATCATCACTAACATAAAAATAAATATAACGATGACACATTAATAATTGACTTTCTTACAGTTCATACGTGATTTATCTGAGATGAATGAACACTGATCAATATCAAAATATTTTGTTTAATATTGATCGTCGTTGACTATTCATTAATAGATGTTGACCACAAACTATAATTTAATACCAATATTCTGATGGATACCTAAAATTTGTAATGAATACAAAACTACGATAGAAACATTTTATTTTCACAAGCGCCCTAATTTAAAGATTTAGTTTAGGGTTTATAGTTTAGAGCTTTAGGTTTATGTGCTTAAAATTTAAGAATTGTAATTTAAATTTAGAGCTTAAGGTGAAATTTTAAGTTTTATAGGTAAAAATCTAAATCTCTACCATATTACCCAAAACCTAAACCTTAACCTCTAAACCATATACCATAACACTAAACCCTAAATTCTAACGGCATACTTTAAATTCTAAACCCTAAACTATAAAGTCTCAACTAGATCCTTAACGCCTAAAACTAAGGCGCTTGTGGAAACAAATGTTTCTACCGCCAGTTCATCATATATTTTCGTTGCCCAAAATATTTAATGAATATCCAACATTTCTAACGAATACGAAAATTTTTAAGTACCAAACTTTCTAACAGATTCCAAATTTTTAAACTTTAAAAATTTGATTACGATTTTAAAAACTTTAATAAATAATTATAAATCTTAATATACCGTACAAATTATAATGTTAAAAACATAAATTTTAGGGTAAATTATTGCAATGATCACTTTTATTTTATGAGTGTTTAGTTTTGCTCATGCGATTTAAAAAGTAATATTTTAGTTACTTACGTTATCGTTTTAAAACGTTTTGACCATTTACATTATTTTTTAAAAAATAATATTCTGGTCACTGAGATGTTAAATGTTGTTAATTTGATGACGTGACACGTCAATAAAAAAGATTTATTTTTAATTCAACCAATAAAATATTAATTTGTTCACTAGACTTTAGATGAAAAAAATTTATTAAATATTTAAACTTTAGATAATATATCAATTTAACCCTTGAATCTGACCAAAGCCCATTGCTACTAGTCGCCGCTCATCACCGTCGTCGATCACTA
Source organism: Hibiscus mutabilis (assembly GCA_019671005.1). Taxonomy (NCBI): domain Eukaryota; kingdom Viridiplantae; phylum Streptophyta; class Magnoliopsida; order Malvales; family Malvaceae; genus Hibiscus; species Hibiscus mutabilis. Next base: position 2,027,890 of record CM033715.1, on the reverse strand, counting down.
TCAACAACCGTTGGTTGCGGCTCGCCACTAAAAATGGTTAACCCTTTATAATTTATATCAGAGTGCTTATTGCTTAAGTCAAAAGGTTCTTTCCAATTACTCGTCAAGCTTAGAAATTTGCCCCTTCCGATAGTGAAATATTGATCCAATCGATTAGAAATTTGTTTAAGTGAGTAAATGTATATAAACACTTCTCATTCGATTTATGCCATCAATGTGGGATTAGAGGTTTCCATTTCCTTTTCTCAATTCACACCTCCTTACTTTGAACATCAATTTCTCATTCATTACTCACCCGTTTTGAGCATATGAGATACCGTTGTAAAGGTCTCATAGATTAGAATGAGATCCAATCGAATCCTTATTCGAATCTCTACCTTTACACATTCAAAATATGGCTCAAAGTTACTATTTTATCACGTTTTCCCAACAAGTTATATTTGAGTTGTTTTCTTAACAAAACAATAAAAACAATAGTTTATCAATAAAAGTTTAAATTAATTATTCAAGGTAATAGAATATACTTTTGTTTTATAGGTCTATTTTCGCTTAGGGTCCCTAAAACCTTTAAGACGGCTGTGCTAGAAAGTAATTGTGCTTAAAAATAATCAAACTCATAACCTTCAAGATACTACAACAATATCAGTGTTAATCGAATTAAATCCCGATCGACAAATATGTTTGATTTGGTTTCGTAAGAGAATAGTACCTAATATGACCAGAATATGTGGATGTAATTAAGGATCAATCCCACATTGACTTGGTAACATTAGGCTGCTCGAAATAGAACCATGGTAAGCGGCCTAAGTTTGAATCATTCAGTCAAAATTAGGAATTTATAAAAGTTTCAATACAAAAAGCAAGTGCCAGGTTCATTTCTCCAAACTCAAGGGATTGATCTTTTTTCTCGGTAAGCTGTGCCTGTCAACAGCATCTTAAATTCGCATACAAGTTATGTAATTAACCTAATCAAAGTCAAAGCCTTTGAATCATGTTCTAGTTACCTGTACACGCAGAGCTGTTTTTGACATTTTGAGGTCATAAACAAAAACTTAAAAATAAAAAAATAAACCTGTAAAATGAAAGCATGTTTTATTACTATAAATAATTAATTTAATATTTTATTATTTTTATTATTTTATTAAAAGAACACTTTAAATACAATTAAAATAATAAGACGCATTCATTAACTTATAAGGTTGTCACTCGAAAATTTATTAAAGCTATAAACGTAAAAGACAGGGCTCTTAGTGGAAGATCATATTATTCCCGCTAAGAGACTGCACTGTGTACAAGTTAAGATAACTGTTTCCATTCTTGTTTTTTGTTATTGGGACAACTTTGTTTGCAAGTTAATTATTCAAATTAAATTTAATTTGTAATTATTAATAAAAAAGGTATATCAGATACTATTAAACTATAAGTTTAATATCAGTTGTACTACTAAATTTAGATTTTAATTATATCATCGGATCACTAAAATTAATTATGTGGATAAATTTTAATAGTCTGTGTGCTTAAGTGCAAAAGATCTTAATAGTCTGTGTGCTTATGTGCAAAAAAAAAAGGCAATCTATGTGTGATAATGTAAAGAGATTTTAATAGTATAATTAAAACTTAAATTAAAATTTAATATTAAGATAATATTAATAAATTTAAAATTCGATGATATAATCGATACAAATGATATTCGGTGTAATTTGTAATTTGCCTTTGCGATTTTTAGTTTTTAAGATTACATCCTACAACTTGGACATAATTGAAGCATATCAAATTATGATATGGATTCTATATTTGCAGCTGACACAGATGATTGAAAGTATTGTAAAAACAAAAGGGCAAATTCTTTGACAAATTCAGAACTTTGCTTGATATTTAAAAATTATAATAAAAGAACATGAACAAGCAGAGTATAGCGTTTCTAAGTAATGGAATCTGTTAAAGGTATAGTCTGCACAAGGTTTCCTATATCATCAGCCCTAAACAAATCCTGATGTAAACATTGTACCCTTTCTTTGGTTATCGTTTCTTTTTTCCAATTTTTCTCTAAGTCAGTTTGGCTGTACCGATGCTTCCGGAACCCCTCGTAGCAGTCCGATGACATCAATGATGTCATCGACATAGTATTTTGCCCTACTTGGTTTTAGACCAACCGTGCATGCAAATACCTCTGCTATGGTGGGAAAAATAGGGCTGGCAGACGAGCGAGCAATGCTCTCGAACATATCTTCGTCCGATCGATCATCTCCTATGCAAAGCAGAAAATCTGGTGCTTTGCCCTTACTTCTCATGCTTGAGATCACATTTTCCACAACAATGCCTTTGCTCACTCCCTGCAGTTCCACATAAAAAGGAACAACACTTTAAACCACAAGCCAATGAAAGTAAATACATTTCTAGAGATTCTGAGAACACTTCGTACCTGTGGCTTAACCTCAACTATGTGTTCCCCCGTTTTAACAACCACAGGATCATTGGCCAGGACACTCTCCAAGTGGTCATGAAGCTCCTTAGCTTGCCATAAGCCGAAATCAGGGTCGGCGTCTTGATAGTGCCAGACGACTGCAGTTTCTTTGTTCTCCATGCACGACCCGTCAGTTTTTTCTGTGTAAAGTTGCATTATTGGTTCAACAACCTCTTTCCAACTCAAGTCCATCGAGTGGGAGGTTTCCCATGGGGAGTCCCTAGTCCACCTACCAAATCAGAAGAAACGATATCATCGATCAAGAAACAGATATTGCAACATATCATGGATTAAATGAGTACAAAATTTAAAACATTACCTTATAAAGTATCCATGCTCAGCTGCAATGCCCAATTTCTCACATGAAGAAAACCACTTGCTCAGGGTGCCCCGATCTCTGCCGCTCACGATAAAAACAATGTTTTTCGGGTCACTGCATAATCGATTCAGGACTGAAATAACTTCATGACTAGGCCCCTTGTTTACTGAAGTCGGTGGCATCATAGTGCCATCATAGTCCAAAAGGATCAGTCGGCTATTGGTTATCTTGTAGGCAGAGTTGAGAGTATCCCCTGAAAGCTTCCTGAAGTTTGGCTCCATGGCAACAAGCCTAAATGCGAACCCGAGTCCAACTCTCCAATACCTCTTGTGATAATGATCTCTACAAGCTCTCACAAGGTCCTGATCGAAACTCTGAGCCCAGTAAGAAACATCATGAGAGCTAATATACTTGTAATGTTTCTCATGGCGCAAGTGTTTTTCCGTGTCCGGCAAAGTAATGGCCGTACACATTGCAGTAGCCATTTCAGTAATGTCCCATGGATTGACGCGGATTGCCCCGCTGAGCGAAGGTGAGCAGCCAATGAATTCGGAGACAATGATCACACTATTCTTGGGAGGTGAGTTTTCATCAACCCCTAAAGCCTTATCTAAAGCAGGGCAACCCTGCCTACAAACAGTATACTTATAAGGCACTAAATTCATCCCATCTCTCACAGGAGTCACAACACAATACTCGGCAACCGCATAATATGCAAGCTTCTCCCGTGTAGTGATTGGTCCCTTCATGAAAACTATAGGCTCGTAGCCAGGCTCCCCATATTTAGCATTAACCTCCTTGGCAATGCCATTGGCCTCATCCAGAAGAAGTTGCACATCCCGGCCTAAACTCCTCGCCGGATTCGTAATCTGTACCAAAACCACCTTACCCCTCAATTCATGATTCCTATCCAAAAGCTCCCCGACAGCTGAAAACTTCTGAGGAATTCCTTTAAACAAATCCAAATCATCGACGCTGATCATCAGAATTCTCCCCTCGAACCGATCCTTCAACTCCTTAACCATCCGAAGGGTGTTTTCCTCCGCGATGACATATCCAAGCTGCCCCATATGAATCCCAGCAGGCAAAATCTTGATAGTCACAGGCCTACCATAATATTCTAGAGCAATGTGCCCCCTATTGGACTCAGAATGCAAACCAAGAATCCTTCTACAACAAGACAAGAAGTGCCTTGCATAATCAAACGTATGGAATCCAATCAAATCACAATTCAACAAAGCTCTAAGAATATCATCTCTAACAGGTAAAGTTTTATAAATATCAGATGAAGGGAACGGGCAGTGTAAAAAAAACCCAAGCTTTACCCGATTGCACCGTCTCCTCAGAAAGGTAGGTAAAGCCATGAGATGATAATCATGCACCCATACACGATCCCCATCTTCATCGTCTCTAAACATAACTTCAAGCACTTTATCGGCAAATATTTTATTAGCGGAAACGTAAGCCGTCCACTGTGCTCGGTCGAAACGTACGCCGTTGGTCCCCGGCATCGGCATCATGTAATGGAACAAAGGCCAGAGATAGTGCTTACAAAAGCCGTGATAGAACAAGTTCCGCATCTCCACGGGGAGAAATATGGTTTCGCAGCTTAACTTGTCGTGGAGAACTTGGGCCACCGCGTCTTGATCCGCTGCATCGACGTCGGCTCTCAAAGTTCCGACGTACCTCACCTCGGTATCGGGAGGGAAAGCGTCTTTCAGCTGGGCGAGGAGATCGTTCTCGTCGAATTCGAAGCACCATTCTCCGGAGACCGAGTCCCTCCACGCACGTAAAGGCAACTGGTTGGAAACGACGATAACCCTTTTCCGCCGCATGCTTTGCTGCTCCTCATCTTCGAATTCAGACACGAATCCGGGCGCCTTAATGACTCGGGGGATCCGATCCATGACCCGGAAATCATCGGTAGACAACATGTTGAATTGGTCTAAACAACAACTGGAAACCATATTTCGAGATCAAACAACACAAACGGGCAAACCCAACTGTAAAATTCTATATCAAATCAAAGAAACAACACAAAGGGTATTGAAAGAATCAATGAAGAAGACGAAAGGAACTTGCTTTCATTGATTTCGAAAACACAGGATTGAATTGCAGGTCTGGGTTTATTACGTGTTTATACATTTATAGAAAATTATAACGAAGAAATCTGAATCTTTCAGAGATTTGAATCAAAGATATCGATTCGCATTTCATAAATAAAACAGAGAAAAGAGCTCTTAAGCAAGGAAAGAAGCAAGCGGAGAGGATAAGAACGAAAAGAGTGAGATTGAGAGCAAGCTGTTTATATACGTGCGTTAAGGCATTGGTTTCAAGGGTCCAGATTCGATGCGTGTGCATAATTATGTCCAGGACTCTTTCTGTAACCGACTCTTTCTCTTTCTGTTCTGTTCTGTCCGATCCCACTGTAGAGCCGCGGTTACTTTTTTTTGTTTTACATTTATTTATTTAATTTTTTGGAGTTATGAATATAATAAATGAGAGATTGGATAAGTTAGTCTTACCTTGTTTAGTATTTAGATTAGTGTTTATCTAATCACTAATGTTGTAATTACTATTTAATCATTCAATGTCAGCCTTTTTTATTATTTTATGGATTATTAATTAAGAGTAGTCTCAATAGTATAGTTAAGGATGTACCGATAAACTATGCAGTGGCATATATAAAACTTTTTAATTTTGATATTATTTAAATATTTTTTTGTAATTTTTCATTAATAATTTAATTCTATATCTCTAGAATTTTAGAATTACATACCTAAATTTTTAATATCTTTTTAAAGTTCATATCCTTTAGCATAAATTTTGCATTTGTCACTAATATTAATTTTTAATTCTTTTTAGTCGCTTCGCATAGGATGAGTACGGGGATTTTGGATAGTATAAAGACGTTCGAAAAAAACATTTAAATAAATAATTTGATAAATTGCTGATTTATTATTCTAAAAGAACAAATAATGAATTGTTTTTGTTTTTATTTGATTCTTTTAGGCATTATCATTTATTGAAATGGTATTATTTAGTCATTATTTACATAAATATCTCTTTTTGTGCTTTTATAATAAACCATAAATTTAATTTCAATCTTTGAGGGGAGGAGAATGTGAACTTTTGGTGAAGGAATGAAGTACTCTTAATAAGTCTCATACCCATAATTTACAATAATATAAGGAATAAAAATAAGTAATTTGGCCAACAGGTCAAATATATTTGCTCTTTTTGTGTTTTTTAAATAGTAAAATACGGTCAACTTAAATTGTGAGACACTATAATAAAAATAAAGGAAATTTATATGCACATATGATACGCGTCAAAGAAAAATAAATGCAAAGACAATACGTATGTTTGTATTTTATCTTTAATCACTCAATAAATATATGTTTATTTTTTTAAATGTGTTTAAAATGTTATATGTAAACATTTGAAGAAAGAATAATATATATAACTCAAGTTTAAAAGCTATATTTTAATATGTAATTAAATTATAAAGTTATTATTTAAAAAATAACGATTTTTTTAAATATTATTATAGAAATTTTCAATGATCTTATTTATATATAAACTATTTGGATTAGGTTAACACGTTTTGTCACAAAATTATTTAAAAAATTAATTTTGGAAAAAAAGTATAATTCGGTATTAAACTTTTATTATTTTATTTTGGGTAATAAAGGAAACTGAATAAATAATCTCAAATAGTGTAATAATTGAATGGAAGATATTTTTCTTAAAAAAAATAACAAATCAAAGAAAAACAAAATGAAAAGGAAACGTGTCGGAAATCTTTTCACATATTTACTCGGTCATGAAATTTCTAGTCTCCGCCACGTGTAAGGATTTCAACTCTCAACGCCTCTCCTTTTTTTCTCTTTCAAACGACTTTTCTTCTTTTTTTATATTTTACAATGGAGTGAAAAATATCACCTTATTTTCTATTTTTGAAATTCTAAAATCTAAAAGTTCATTTTTTATAAGTTGGACTTTTAAATTACTTTTAATAATCTTTATAAGTTAATATTTTTATTAAATACATAAATATTATATTGTTAAGATAAATATTAGGATTTGAACCTATACAAAATTAAATAATATGAGAAAAATTATATCATACATCATTCACGTCACGTCATCTATGAGACCAACTAATAAAAATAATTCATCTCATTATTTTTCTATCATGTTTTTATCAAGTGAATCTTCACTCGGAAAAAAATGTTTTTAAAATTGCTTTACAGTTAATATGAGTGAAGATTCACTTGATAAAAATATGGCATAAAAAAAATAATGAGATTAGTAATTTTTATTGGTCGGTCTCATGGATGACATGGCGAGAATTACTTATAATATAATTTCTCGTAATATGGGCATTATTTGTCAATCGGTTATTTAGTGAATCTCTTACAACATAATATTTATTTATACTTTTTTTAATTCTTTGATAATACGCATACTCGTTGCAGATAAAACTGTTTAAAATCATTCGATTTTAGAATTTTTAAATTAGGTATTAAAATCCACGTGCAATAAATAATAAATGGGAGTGGAGGGAGAGATTGCCATGTGGGATTATTATAGTGGGAAGTGTGGCGTGTTTGGTTTGTTAAACAAAGCCAAAGTCACGGACGTGTCTTCCAGGGATGATCTGGCATATTCATGTATCTTGGCCTTTGCTGTTGTTTTATCTCATTAAGAAATTATTAGATGATCTCGGTTTATCATGTTATTTATGGTTCATTCAATAAAATTTATTTATTTTAACGTTACTTTTAAGTAATTACTCGCTTTTTAATGACTCGTAAGAAAAAAATAAAAATTTACCTTAAAAAAATAAAATAAAAAATTATTATTAAAAAAGACTATGACGTGAAGAGTCATACCTTTATAATAATTTTTTCCTCTTATGACTTGCCAGGTCACTCACCGACTTATCCATCTCCTTCCTTTTAAAACAAAAATATTGATCAAATTAAAAAAAGCTTATATATTATATTAGTACTTAAAGTATACTAATTTTTTTATTTTGGTACCTAAAGTATTTTTTGTCAAAATAAGTACTTAAAGTATATTTTTTTGGTTAAACTAGGTACTTAAAGTATAATTTTTTGTCAAAATAGGTACCTAAACTATTTTTGATCAAAATAGGTATCTAAAGTATTTTTTAAGTTAAAATAAGTACTTAAAGTATACATATTTTTATATAGGTTCCTAAAAATTGTCATGTGACATTACTTAAAGGATTATTATCATATACACGGGAGGTGGAAGCTTTTTGTTTCTACAAGTGCCTTAATTATAGGGTTTAGGGTTTTAGTTTAAGATTTAGAGTTTAGTGGTTTTAGTGTAGGGGTTTAGAATTTAGGATTCATGGTTAAATTTTAGGGTTTAGGGTAATATGGGTAAGGATTTAGGGTTTAACCTATAAACCTTAAACTTTAACTCTAAACCCAAAATTCTATCAAAACCCCTAAATTCAAAACTACTACACTTAAACCCCTAAACTTTAAACCATAAACAAAGTCCATAACCCCAAAACTAAGGCGCACAAATGCTTGTGTATAGAATAATTACCCTAATTAAAAAATAGATTATGTGCCTATTTTAACGAAAAATATACTTTAGGTATTTATTTTGACAAAAAAATATACATTAGGCACTTAATCTGACGAAAAAATACTTTAAGTACCTATTTTGACCAAAAAGTATACTTTAGGTACCTAATTTAACCAAAAAGTATACTTTACCAAAATAAAAAATTAATATACTTTAAGTACTAATATGATATATAAGCCTTAAAGAAGTTACAAGTAATAAAATTTAATTTATTTATAATGTATATATATCTGAACGAAGTCTAATTTCCCATAAAAATGTTAATTTAAATAGGAAAAAACTTATGTAAAATATCCAAACACAAAATTTTCAAACCAACTTTCTAGGTTTTTCTCCTCCAAAAAGTTATTCCACGTCATCCCTTCACTCAAGCCATCTCTATTTACTTTGCTTTATTTTTCAGTTTTATTATATTGTAAACTTACCTTTTTCTGATTTTTTAAGTTTTGTCCTGGTTAATTTGGATCAATTTACGTTGCACACTTAATTTTTGTGAGTAAATTTTCAGTGAAAACTTTTACATATGCAAAACTTCAAGCTCAATATCTACTTAAACAATACCAAGCTACTTATTACTTTGATCAACCCCGTTAATAATTTAAACTTACTTTGAATTTATATTTTCCATTTATAGTTTGTAAAAACCAGAAAGTAAACATGAGATAATGGCAAAATACATGCATTATATCTTGATTAACACTGAATATATTACTATTAAATTCTTGATTGTGTTAATATTTCAGGTTAACTTTTTAATATGATATTTTGACAAATTTTTATTTTAATCTTAATCTTATTTAAAAGAGAGAAAAATGACAATTCTAGCAGAAAGAAGGGGTACTCCTAGTAAGTTTAGAATCATTACTAAGAGAATATGAGGGAACAAAGATGGTCCAGCTTGACCAACAGACTAAATGTGCTTGCTCTAACATAATTTTAAATTATTTAAATTTTAAATTACTTTTTATTGAAAGATAATTCATATTCAAACTCACATCTTCTTGTATGTTACAACAATTACGGTGTTAACTGATTTTATTTTTTATATTTGTATAGGGTAAGGGATTTACCTATAAATTTATTAATATTAAGTTTGACTTTCAAATAAATTTTTATTTAAAAATTATATAAAAGTATAAAAACATAAAACAAAACTTTAATTCTAGTTACCTTAAACACAAAGGCATTTTATATAATTTTTAATTTAGTATAGAGTTTGATTTACCCACTCTCACATTTTTTCACTCTCACATTTTTTCTACAGCAGTTATCATTTTGGTCGGGAGTTTCTAAGTAATCTTTTAGTTTTTCAAAACAAAAATTTAAAAAGTCAATAGTAATAAATTTAATGGGACAAATAAAATATTTAACACTAAATTTTATCACACTCACGAGATGGTAAAACTAAAACATTTTATGTATATTTTTCAAATAATTATTTTTAATTCTTTTATTTAAAAATTATATAAAAGTATAAAAACATAAAACAAAACTTTAATTTTAGTTACCTTAAACACAAAGGCATTTTATATTTTTTAAATTAAGTTAGTATAGAGTTTGATTTACCCGCTCTCACATTTTTTCACTCTCACATTTTTCTGTAGCGGTTATCATTTTGGTCGAGAATTTATAAATAATTTTTTAGTTTTTCAAGCTAATGGTGGCGGCTTTGACCATTTACCGGCGGTGATTTCTTTCTTTTGTTTCTATGTTTTTTACTTTTGTTTCTTCTTTTGTTTTAATTTTTTGTTTTTCGTCGGTTGTTTTGGTCTGTTCTTCATCTACCGTTATGACACGTTCTTTGTCTGCCTCTATGACATGCTGATATTGAAGACGTTTACAACCTGGTGCATGTTACAATTGAATCTTGCCGCACAACATTGCCTGGGTTGGTTGGTTGTGGAGTTAACCAAGACATTTTCTCTCTTTTTGTTGGTTGGAGTAATTCAATACTCTGTGCTCTTCTAGTGAGCACTCCAAGATTTGTCTATTGTGTTAGATTTGAAGAACACTGATGAAGATTTTATGAGAATATTTAAGTTTGCTATTCTGATTTGCATACTCTTTTCTTTTTTACGTTTATTTCTGTATTTTAGGATATGCTTATCTGTTTATTTCTTCTCATTATTTTAATGAAACATGGTGTTTGATTAAAAAAAAGAAATTAATTTTATATAAAATATATATTTAGAAAAATTAGATTAATAAATGATTATAGGGAATGCTAAAAGTTTTGTATTCAAAACCTATAATATTTTGTTTTAATTCTCAAATAATAATTTTTAATTAATTATTTAAATATTATATCAAAATATAATAATTATTATCATCTTTAAAAGGTACTTTTTAGTATTTGTAAAGCTTAATACCAAACAAGTGCTCAAACTATCTCATTTTTTGGGTGCCTAAACTATTTTTTGCTCCTTTTAGATGCCAAAATTATCTTGTTTTACTCGTTTAGGTGCCTAAATTTTTTTTGCCCACGTTCAAACTATTATTTTTTGGTCAAAATATGTGCCTAAAAAAAGTATGTATCTTTTTTGCCCACGTAAAAATGATAGTTTGGGCACCTGAAAAATAGCAAAAAAATTTAGGCACCTAAAAAAAAGTGAGATAGTTTGGGCATCTAAAAGGGTCATAAAAATAGTGGCTTAACTACAAAATAAGTGCCCAAACTATGTATCTTTTTTTGCAATAGGTGCCTAAAGTATTTTTTAGCCGAAATAGGTGCCTGAAGTATTGTTTGGCTGAAATAGGTGCCTAAAATTTTATTTTTTGTTGAAATAGGTGTTTCAGTTGACTATAAAACAAGTAAAAAATAAATGAAACTTTAGCCAACTATTTTAGCTAAAAATAAAACTTTAGGCACATATTTCAGCCAAAAAATACTTTAGGCACCTATTGTAAAAAAAGATATAGTTTAGACACTTATTTTATAGTTTAGCCAAAAAATAATTTAAACACCTAAAAAATATAATAGTTTGAGTACTTATTTTTATATTAAATCTACTTTTAACTGAAACCTGAACATTTTAATGATTTTTACATAAATAATTTCGAATTAATTTCTGGCAACTCAAAAAAGATTCAATATGTAGTTTAGATTTCATGTAATAATTTAGATGGTTTAACTAGGGCAGTGAAAGCGACAAGACCAAACAACATGTTAACGAACATAGACGACGTGGCGATCAGGTGATGGAAAAGTCCAGCTTAGGTTTTCGTTGGAATGCATTAATAACATTTTGGATTAGTATGATACTTCGACGTAGCGGTGTAAACGAGCCGATTCGAGCTTGAGTAGTGTTAAGTAGTGCTAAGTTCAATTTGGCTCGTTAAAATTTTGAGTCAGGTTTAAATTTGAGTAATTTTTAACGAGCTTGAAAAATCTGAGCTCAACTCGGCTCGTTAAAAACTCGAGTCAAATTCGAGCTTGATTCGAGCTCAATTGAGTCAAGTGTTGACCGATTTTTGACCGTGTCAGACTCGAGTGGCTCGTCGTTTTTCACGTCTCATTTAAAGCCCTATTAGGAAAAAAAATGTTTGATACACAAGTTGTGCAAACTCAAGCTTATTAATTTTAAGATATAGTGTGTTAGTTTAGGGTTTAGAAGTATAGGTTGTTGGGTTTAGAATTTAGGATTTAGATTTTAGGGTTTATATCTTACGGTTTTAAGTTTTGGAATTTATATTTTAAATTATAAAAATAAAAAATGTAGTATATTATGTTTTCGAATATCTCGCGAGTTTTTCGAGTCGGGTATCAAGTAGCTTGGCTCGGCTCGTTAAGAACTCGAGCTTGAGTCGAGTCCAACCGAGTCAAACTTTGACCGAGTCGAGCTCGAGTAGCTCGCGATCTGTCTCATCTCATTTACAGTCCAACATGGATAAATAGTTTTTTAGGGTGAACTACATACGTCACCACCAAATTATGAGATCATTTTTATTTTGACAATTCAATTAAGAAATTTGTTAATCATATCATTAAATTTTTAAAGTGTTCATGACGTGCTAGTTAACAGAAATTTAATAGTTCGTTGGTCAAAATAAGAGCACTTCAATAGTTCATTTCTTAGTTGAGTGGTCAAAGTATGAACAACCCCATAGTTGGGTGGTTACTAGTATAGTTTACCCCTTTTATGAGCTTATTGAGTAATTTTCAAGCAATATGTCTCAACTGCTTGTATACGTTTTCAAATAACTAAAATTATAAAATAAATACTATCACGTAATTATGAAACACGTTCTTAGAGTAGTGCATGACTTTTTTGTAACGGAAAATTTGAGTAGGGTAACATACTTCATGTTTGGAAACTCCAGAAACGAAATTGAACTAAAAAATCCTTCATGTACCAAAGTGATGACGCATGATGAAATACTATTTAATCCTTAAATTAATTAAAGGATTATGTTAGAACTGAACCATAACTGAATATAAAATCTAACCCAGAATCTATCATGTTAAATCATCAAAAACAATAAACTGAATGCAGAAGCGTACCTAAATTAATCGATAGATGAAAATCTTGAATCCTTTGATGAAAATCGCTTAAAAGGTGGTTGTGATCTTCCAAGAAGATAGGTTAGTCCTTGCCGTAAAAACTCTCTGACGGGGACAAGAGTAATACCAGTTAACCTATTTATTGGGGACCACTACCTCTTTATATAGTTGATTATTAAATCAACGATTAAATATTTATAACTCTGCCCCTCGTTGAATTCTAAATATATCATAGGGTATGTACACTTTTACTTCAATGACACTTTAATACCTATGACACACTTAACATAATTGGTCACTTGATTTTGTGTCATACTTTATAATAACATCATATATTTTACATATGTGCCCACAATTGCAGATTTTAATCCAGCAATCTCCCACTTGGGCAACATATGTTTCCTGATAAATGTACAACCTTATGAGCTCAAAAATTACTATCATATAATAGGTATTATATAACAATATCGTCCATCAACTATATCCATATAGTATCAAAGCAACATTTGCCATATTTATCATGACTAGACCCATCAATGATCACATATACAAATATAGTCAAATGACATAGATCAATCATGGATGTGTAGCATAGAAAATTACATAAAAAATGTGAACCGAACATATCTATTTCCAATTGGTCCTCCTAAACTTTAGTGAGATCAAACTTTACTGAATTTAGAGTGTACATAAACCAAAAGAAGTTTATTTCTGCAAAAAATAATCTTAAAATATGTCACTTGAGTATTTTTCAAAGGCTTCCAATTCATCTTTAGAGGCATCATCTACTGGCTTTTTAGGGACAGGTTCTTCAATGACTGTTAGTTTCCATTCTTATTTGAGGACAATCTTCAAATTGCGAAACCAGTCAAGGAAGTTCAAGCCATTTAATTTGTCATTATCAAGGACGAACCGCAATGATAATGTGTTTGCCATAAATCTACAACGATAAAATATGTTTTATAAGTACCTATTTATCATGTTTATAAAATAATAACATTCCCACTATTAAAAACCCTCAAAATAAAAAAACTTGCTAAAAGTATTTCTAGTGGGTAAGGATCCATATTTCATTTTATTCTAAGTCAGCTTTGGCTTTACTCCTAGAATTCAATTATTTAGGTAAGCAACACTTGCTAATTACATCTCATGTAATTCCTATATTTGATGAACAACTATTTGTCCGAAACAAAAGTTCATACGGTCTAATAGAAAGAACAATAATGAATAGTGCACCAGGTAGGTAACTTATGTAAGAGAGGTGGTGTACTGGGCATGCTTAAATACCAAGTATTTCAAAGAATCAATCCTAGACATATACTTTCGTATTGTTTTTCAATCACCAAAGTTCTTGAACAATCATTAGTCTTTAGGTTTCTAATCTTATTAGAACAACCTAGTTTAACCAATATTACTACCAGTGAATATCACTTGCTTATTATTCGCTTTTAACCAGGATATATCTAAGTATTTTGCTTTGGCAAAACTTACATAGTACCGATCAAGGTTTCAACGAGGGCTAATATTGGATGACTAATTTTAATTAAATATGTAGGGTTTTTTTGTTATATTAATCTCACCGTTCTATTATGATCTAATCAGTTACCATCATTCTAAAAAAAACATACATTGTATCACATACATGTAAAGTAGAAAATATAAATGCAAAGGTTATAGCCCTTAAAACTAAGCTGGCCCATCCCAAGCCAATGGGAGAACCAAAATTACTAAAGATAGAACTTGCTTCTCAAGCACCTAATCCACCTTTGATCGGCCCATCAGTCTGCTTCTTTGGTCCATGCTTTCTCCGTAAATATTACAATTTTTCAGAAACTCATTTTACATACGAGGGAGTAAGATGAGAAGAGAATTACAATAGAAGAAAGAAAGACACGACACGCATGTCGTATTTATATAAAACCAAAGTAAATAGGCTATAACCATGCATTTCAAATACCGTGCATATCATCCAAAACATACACATGTTTTATCTTGTTAATTAAGATTACCTAAATAGTTCTTACGACCTTTGTTACCTACGCGGTCCGGCAGATCCAGGGCCGTCCGGTCCGCCGAGAAAATTTTTAATTTTGGCACTTCGATTAATATGGGAAAACCTCACGATTTGATAACTTTTATCAACAGATTCGTGTTTTTGGGATTTTCAATCCCTAAGGTTTTTCACTCTGGAACAACCATTATTCCTCTGCCAAAAATGATCTGCTATCTTAACCGCATGTTCATCATGTCAACTATTAACATATGATTATCAAAAGCTTATCGCAACAAACACATGATAACACTTAACCATCGATCGTAAAAACTTGTTAAAACAGATTAACATATTAATCGCGACTGGATTCAATTTCTACGTTTCGCACAAACATCACATACTCGTCAAAACAGAAAAAGTAAAACATGCATCTCATACAAAAACATCATCCAAGTATTTAAGTCTGAATTTATATCATAAAAGTGGCTCTAATACCACTGTTGGGAAATGCAGGTACACCCCATGGCGCAACGGAAAAATTATTCGTCGTAATCCACCAGTGATTCATGTACAAGGGACGAATTTGGGGTGATAAAGGATGAAACGTTACCTTAATAAATCTGGAATCTAGAAATTCGTAGGGAATTCGGAATAACCAAATCGAATTTGAGTCGTCACAATAGCGTTCCGACCTCTACGCAGTCCACCCGAATGAAACGAACAATATTTTCTCTTCTCTAACTATTAGAGAGGTTTTTTAAAAATGAGGGATAAATGACTGCTAGACCGTATACCTTTATATAGCATTTAAAAACCTAATTCTAATTAAATTCGAATTCTTAAATATACAATATATTTAACCGAATATAATTAAATATGTAGAATCTGATTCTACTTTAATTAGGTTTCTTTTAAAGATATATATATATACTTTAATAATATTTTATAATTACAATAACTTATCAAATATTAACACACATATATATAAACGAAATTATCCATAATTACAATAATTATAACAATTTCGGTTTCTCACTAATTACGTGTACAACAAGTTTGTACACATGCTATCTAATCGATATTTATTCGTTTCAATCATAGGGCGTGACCCTTGTAGGTTCATGTAACGTTTGCAGTAATATCCAGAAAAATTATAATATTACAAGCAATGAGTGACATCTAGCACTACATCATTGCTACCTAAGTTACATGAAATTGTGGTTCGATTTAACCTTTTTTCTGTGATTAACTTTTTTATGTATTTCATCCTTTTACCCTCATATCTAGATCGGACACAAGTCATGGATTAGTCACACTTGTGTAGTCCATCTAATGTTTTTTGATATCTTGAGTAGACTGTTATAAACGAATAATTATGATATCCCATATCAATTTATTCGAGCATGGCCATGCATTTTCTAGTCCCACTCAATCAAGTGGCCTATGATATTACTCCTATTATGTAGGAGGGACAAATCCTATCTTGATCAACCATATTTCGCTACATGGATTATGACATATCCAATATTAGTCTTTATAGTGTAGTCAGTTACGACACACGTTTGACCGTATTAAAATATGTCACTCACGATGTTGAAATAATGATGATCTCAAGTCTAAGGATCATACATGTAGTTATCACCATAAGCAATGTTGTGACTATCACATAATAATCCAAGAAACATGCTCATAGCGGGTCAGTCCAGTATGTTGTTCCGTAACACATACTTGTGTATTGAATTTGACATCTCCATGTCAATGACAACACTTTGTCATCAATCAACTACATATTAGTCTTAATACATTATTGTTGTCCAAGCCTGCAATAATTCTTGACTAAGGATATTCAAGAATAACTATATTATTCTAAGGACTTTATTATAATTTAGTTTATTTATAAATACACAGAATAAGACTGAAATAATAATAATGGCTTTATATTAATAAACAAGATAAAATAAGTATGTCTTTTACAACCATCTCATGATTGGTCTTTGGGCATACTCCAACAGACCAAATGATTATTTTTACACTTATAATGCTTCAACTTTTCTTCCTCTTGAACACAATGAGAAATGAGCCCAAATAAAGTCTATTTCTCCATTTGACTATTGTAACTTGAATTGGTTAAACTGTATATGAAGCGGTGCCAAAACTATAAGAACAAAGAATTGTTAGAATGTTCGATCTTATGTGTCTTAAATTTTGAAGCAATATT
This sequence comes from Hibiscus mutabilis, assembly GCA_019671005.1. Classification (NCBI taxonomy): domain Eukaryota; kingdom Viridiplantae; phylum Streptophyta; class Magnoliopsida; order Malvales; family Malvaceae; genus Hibiscus; species Hibiscus mutabilis. The sequence goes on along the minus strand of CM033715.1, from coordinate 2,010,764 downwards.
AAACATTTTCATAATGTACTCCCTCACATTTCCTTGACATTTATACTTTATAGACATCAAAGAAGGCATAAGTGATGTCATCTTAACCTTAATGTTTTAGGTAATACTTTTTTTTTAATTTTTTCAAGGAAACTCTTAATATGAGTAATCTCTTTAGATTTTTTGCTCCTAATGACTTATAGAATGTTATTCATTATGATCATTAGACTCATGCGATTTGAACAATCTCACCTCTCAAAACCCCTTTTATGGGTGCTTATCGCAGTAAGAGGTGCAAGTTATTCTTCACTTAGTGCAAAGTTTATGTTCATACAACCAAATACTATATGTAAGTGTCTTTTCTATTCATTGAAATTAGTTTCACTAAACATGAGTGTAGAATGTATTTAACAAATATTGTGACATCAAAGATGAACTACCTAAATATAGAACAAAAAAAAGTAAATAAAATAAAAACAAACTCACATAAATATTCCTAAGTAAATAAATAAATTTAAAATAATGGTTAGTTCCCCTCAAGATACCAAGCACAACATTAATAACAAGTCTTTAGAGAGTAATATTAACTATAAGCGGTACTCTTGTTGTAGCAATCAAACATTGACAATAAACTATGTCAAATAATATATTAATCTTTGGACTAACGTATTGCTCACGTAAAATACCTTATAATTGTCACACATTTATCGCCACAGTTGTCGTTGTAATTCTGTCAAATATTAACTTTATTTTGGGTCAATTAATAAATGCGTGAATTACAAAAACTCATAATTATCTTAATATTTTAAATAAACTAATTTACACAAAAGCGGTCACTTTGGTGACATTATGTTTCAATTAATCTATTAAATAATTAGACATCCGAAGCCAAAATATGAATTTAATTGTTTTAAAATATTTGTCTTAATTTTATCTTTCAATCAAATTAAAAGATAACAAAAATAATAATAAATTTGAATAAAGGTAAACCCAATATCAAGATACCAGACACTCTATTAATATTTCATCTTTGGATAAAACATTAACTTACAAGTGATATCTTGGTACAATAATCAAACATTGATAATATAAACATGTCAAACAGAAATCTTCCTTTGGGCCGATATATTGCTCACATATAAAACTGAATAATTATCACATGTTTATTACCACGGTTGCACAAGTAATAATGTTAATTATTAACCTTCCTTTGGGCCGATTAATATTAACACAATCCGACTTACATGCACAAAACCTTCTATATTTTAAAATAAAATAATTTTTACAATAGAGGTCACTTTGGTTACTTAATATTTCAATTAATTTATCTTAAAATATATAATATAATATAAATATATCGATATCCAAATTTAAAATTTTGTAACAGTTAAAACTGGAATTTCTAATACCACTTAAGTTTCTTAAATAACCCAAAATAAGGTTATCTGAATGGAGCTATCAGAAATTGAAAAAAAAAACCCCTAAATCTTTAACTGTTTCTTAAAAAAATATCTTCAACCTTAAACATGCATTTACCAAAATTAAAGTCAAGCCATCAATCTTTAACTAGAAATCGAAATCAAAAGTATCATATAAATAAATTATTATATAGTGATCACATAAAACTTTAATATATCTATAATAACCAAAAAAAGTTGATCAAAATGATTCAAATATAAATTTCATAAGATTAATGGCATTGTGACAAATAACAATATACCCCAAATAAATCAAAAGTCAAAACCAAAGTCACGCAGTTAATAGCATACTTTTAAAAGACACGAATGCAATTGCAATTGTAATTGTTAAAATTAATCAATTGCAAACTGTAAACTAAACAGTAATATTTATATTCATGTGAATACCAAAATCCTAAATATGATACATATGATCTCAAATCCAACAGAATACATATTCTATAAATTGTTCGAATTTCAAAAAAAAAGAAGCAAAAGTCTGGACTTAATTGCAAAAAGACAAAAGCTGTATGAGACAAAAACTAAATTACAAAAATAAATATGGACTAAACAGCATGAATTGACAACATAAAGGATTAAGGGTGTTATCCCATTTCTTAAAATAGGCGCACTAGCGTCATTGTCTCTGTAGTTTTTTGTTAATTATTTAAAACCCTAGGAAGCCGTATATCGAGACGGGTAGGCAAGTAAGAAGCCGTATAAAGATGAATTATAATTTTTAAAAATTCTTAAGGCTTACTGTTGGTAATCAAGTTTGATTGAAATCATCAATATTACATAACCGTATGCGGATATTCAAGAATGTAATCGTATCTTTTATAAGATATAAAACTCTAAAACCTTCATTTGTGATAAATTAAAACTCAAAACTTCAACATCCGTATTTAATCTAAATATACCAAATCAAAATATTAAATTCATAAAACCATATGAACGAATAGATCTAAAAAAATAGAAAATAAATTTATTTTCAGTGATTTAACATGACGAGGCGCTGATGCTACTTGTTAGAACCAAACTATAACTGAATATGAAATCTAACACATGATCTATCATGTCAAATCATAAAGAACAATAAACTGAATGCGGAAACGTACATGAATTAATCGATAGATGAAAACTTTGAATTATTTGATGAAGATCGCCTAAAATGTGGTTGTGATTTTCGAAGAAGATAGGTTAGAGCTTGCCATAAAAACTCTCTGACGGGACAAGAGTAAAACCAGTTAATTCTTGGGAACCACTACCTCTTTATATAGTTGATTACTTGATTATTAAATCAACTATTAAATATTTATAATTGTGTCCCTCATTGAATTATAAATATATCTTACGGTATCTACACTTTTATTTCCATGACACTTTAATACCTATGACACGCCTAATATAATTGGTCACTTGATTTTGTGTCATACTTTATTATAGCATCATACATTTTACATATGTGCCCACAATTGCAGATTTCAATCCAACAGATTATTTTTAAACAAAATAATTTTTCAAGTTTTTATTGATATACAATGAATATAAAAAAATTACATGCAAAACATTATTGAACTCAACTATTCAACAATTAATTTTCACAAAAAATTAGAAAGTAAAATTGATTTAACAAATTTTACCTAATTAATTCATAAAATGTAAGATTATTTTTTGAACTGTCTTTATGAATGTTAAAATTATAGTGTTTACTCGACTGAATATAAGACTACCTAAAAGTACACTTTATTAAAATTTTCTTATAACATATTTATTTAAAAAATAAATTTTAAAATTAAATTAGAAAGTAAAATTGATTTAATAATTTTTACGTATTTAGTTCATGAAATGTAAAATTATTTTTTAAAATTGTCTTTGTAAATGTTAAAACTCGAAAAATTTATCTAGTATTTAGTTGACGGAATATATAGCATTATCTAAAAGTACATTTTACTAATTATTTCTTATAACATATTTGTTTTAAAAATTAACTTTCAAAATTAAATTAGAAAATATTAGTTTGGAAGTCACAAAACTCGTTCCATCAAACTATATCTAAATTATACATTCAATATATTATTAATAAAATTAATATATCAAATAAAAAAATTAAAAATTAATGCACATATCATTAATACAACTAATATATACACACCAATATTTTTTTTATGTTACGTGTAATATTGTCAAGTCTGTAATATGGACAAATTGTTATAAATTGTATCAAACTAAATAAAAAGGCGTACAAAACATAACATCAAATATTTATGTTTATATTTTATCTGGAATAGAGGTGTCATGGCTCGATAGAATCTCAATTTTAAAAAATTTCAAACACGAGTATATATATATATAATACAAGAAGTATATCTATACTATTAGAAATATATATAAATTTATCAACGGAATTAATATAAGTAATAAGCAACTTGGTTCTGCTTAAGCATGTATTGAATTTGAAGCGTTGTGTATGTAAAAAAAATTTATTGAGAGACTCACCTATCAAAACTAAGTGCATAATACGAATCGATTCGGATTAATCAGGACTAAACATTAAAAATCAAAAGGGCAACAAACAAAAAAACAAATATTTACTAATTTCTTTTGACGTCAATATGGCACAAGTAAGCGGTGACCTAACAGTCTTTTATTTTTTTATTTTAAATTTAATTTGTATTGAAATGTTTATTTTTTTATAGAAAAGAAAAAGAATGGATAGACTTAAGCCTCTATCCAAATTCTTATCCTACGAATTTTCGTCGGGCTTATCTTTTTGCTTTCCATTGTTGGCTATTTCCTTGGAATTTCTCGCCACCTTGCTAATCATATTGTTATTTTCATTCGAGAATCGAGATAGACCGAAGGCCCGGACAAGCGGTGGTTCGTCTTCTTAAAAATTTTAAATTTTTAAATTTTTTATATATTTTATATCATAAATTTATTTTTTATCTCTTTAAAATTTATAAATTTGCTCTTAAAGTATTTATATATCCGCCCTTAATATAAAATTTTATGTTCATCTCTGTTTTCATCTCCAAAAATTTCGTTTTTCTTTCTCCCCAATTTTTACCAAAACGTTGCTCTTTTAGGTATTTTAAAAATATGAAATTATTTGATATATAAATCGTCTAAAATTTAAACTATACAATCTTATTTAGTTCAACTCTAAATTTTAAATAAAACAATGTTATACAGTTTAAATTTTACAAATAATTATATATATGTTGGATTCAGACGCACGATGATATTGGTTAAATGTAAAAAACATATCCAAAATAACTTCAAATCTATCACAGAAATCATCGAAGCACAACTCCTTCTCGATCATCTAAAGATGAATAATTCAAAATATAATATGACCAAAAAAATGGACATGAACTACACTGAAAAAATAATAATTCAAGCCACCACAAAGTGCACCTTGTATAAAATAAGGAAAAATCAAAGAAACTATTTTGTTTAAGTATACATTTTAAAAATAAAAGAAAATGAGAGTTTACATCATTTGATTGATATGTGGATGGTTTCATAAACGATGAAGGAATTTTGAAGCACACAAACTTGGATATAGATGTAACGTTTTTCAAGGAAAAAAGCTAAGTTGGACACTTTTTGGGGATGTGATAGGTTGTATCACTGTTAGGACATATCTGTATGGTTTTTGTATCATAAAATATTGTACAAATTGCTGTCACGCATTGCAAATAATAATAATAATAATTGTTGTTGTCCATATATTACTTGTGGATGTTTATTATAATTAAGGTTTTAAGGTCGGTTAGAATTAAAGTTTTACATAGTATTTAATTTTTATGTCTGTAAATATAAAATTTTAAAAATTTTATACATTTCATATTAAAATATAATAAAAATTTAAGATTCGCTAATTGGTTGAGTGTTTAAAAATGCTCATTGTTACCTTATCTTATATGGATATGAATTGAGAATATAATATATGTTTATTTAATAAAAAAATGACTTTAAGGGTTACTTTTGTCCTTGTAGTAGTACCAATTTGTCGATTTCGCCTCTATAGTATTTTCGCATCTGTTTGGCCCTTGAAGTAGTTGAATTGCATCATTGTTTGTTCATTGACTGACACCCCAACCCTAATTTTTAAATCTCAAACCATAAAGCTAAACCCTAATAACTTTTTTTATCAATCTAAAGTGATTATGAAACATAAAAGTATTCCTAAATCTTAAACGGTGATGCAATTCGACTATTTCAGGGGTCAAATTGAAACAAAAATACCATAGGATAGGGCTGTGAATGAACCGAACGTTCAACGAACCGTTTGACGGGAAATTTGTTTATGTTCGTTTATTTATTAAACGAACGAACATGAATAAGATTTTTTGTTCGTTTAATTAAATGAACGTACACGAACAAAGGGCTTGTTCATTCATTTATGTTCATGAACGTTCGGTAATCCGTTCATTTTACGTTCGTTTATGTTCATTTAAATTTATTCACATATGTCTATGGGTGTTCATTGTTCGGTTAAACCGAACTAACCGACCGAACCAAAACAAAATTGGTTAATCTAGTAGATAATTTTAGGTTTCGGCTAATGATCAAGAGTTTTTCCGAATTTCAATTATCGATTAACTCGGTTAAAGATCGATTAATTAATTGAATTAATCGAACTAACCCAAAATATTAAATATTCAACACATTATATATGTTTGTTTATCATTTAAACGAACGAACATGAACAGACACGGACAAGCTTCATTCCTTAATGAACGAACACGAACAATAAATTTTGTGTTCATTTATGTTCGTGTTTGTTCATTTGTTCGGTTAAAGCTTAACGAACGAACATGAACACACTCTCGTTCGTGTTCGTTCGGTTCGTTTACAGGCCTACATAAGAACGAAATCGATAAATTAAGACTATTATAAGGACAAAATAGCCCTTAAGCCTAAAAAAATAATAGAAAATTCTCTCTTTATATATATACCTCTTGTTGTTTCATTTTTCTTTTACTTGATTTATTTTGTTTGTTTCATAACATTGTTTCTTTACTTGATTTCTAAAATTGGAAGGTTTTTCAAGGATTTTATGATTGTGTAAATTGAAGATTTTTTCAGGGTATGTAAATAGTAGATTTGATATCTAATAGTTTATCATTTTATTATTGGTTCAATTTACATTTACTCGAAAAAATATATGACCCTTTTCGGTTTTCTTTTTATACACCAACACTAAAAATTTAAATTCTAAACTCTATCTCTAATTTTAAATCCTGAACTATAAACCCTAAAAATACAACCTACCACTAATTCCCTAAATCCTAATCTTAACCTTAAACATAAACTCTTAACCTAGTTTTTTTAATGTAGGATATAAATAGGACACAAAAAATAGACAAAAATTTTCTATTTTTTTATACAATATTTAAACTACTCAGAACTACCCACACTCACAAATCAGAGAACATGCATGTTTAAGCACGTTTGAACTTACGTCGTCCTTAGTTTATAACAATAATAATATTAATTGAAGGATGAATTTTAATACATTATTGGTATAAAAAATTTACACAATACTTATTTCCAAACTAAAAAATTAAAATCATATTCTTAAAACCCTAAAACTGTAACTATAAACTCTAAAATCTAAATTCATAATCCTAAACTAAAACCTTATACCCTTAAATAACTCCGTTTGTAAAATTCTTTTATAATCAGTGTATAAAATAATAACCCTTAATCGAAATATCGAATTAAGACTCTATAATCATTGTCCTAATTTTAAATATACCTAAAATAAGTAACAACCTTATTGATTAAAGAAAAGAGAACCAAATAATGTAACCTTATCTAAACGTAGTTTGAATAGTGAATAAATAGCATATGAAACGCAATTCCAAAGATTCTTTCATCCTTCACGTAACGTTGGTCAAAGTCTTGGAACCAATCAGTTGACGACAGCTTGGAATGTTTGACATGCTGTTCCTTGGTTGGTTGTGTTTCCTTTCAATATTATTATCATTATTATAAATTCATTTTTTCAATAATAATAAATAAATAAAACCTTAGAGGATATTGATGAGATCTAGTACGAAAATGACCTGAACCCACCAAGATCTTTCCTGGGGGAAAGAGAGAGCATTTGGTTGGGCATTAGTTTTTTGGTTGGATAAGTCATTTTGCCCACGTTTTCGGCTGTTTTTCAAAGACTCGTGAAGAGAACGAGTCTTTCTTTCATATCAACTTTGCTTTGCTTTTATTATTTCTTTTTTAGAGTTTGTTTTCATTATTCTCATCATATCTTTCCTCTCTTAGTAAACAAATATGTTTTTATTTTTTAATGTAATAACCGATATTCGATATATTAGTTGACTAATTCAGAATGAGTATTATAGATGTTATTATAGAAATAATCCTCCCAACTCAGTTTGTTCTATTTAAACATCAGAATTCAAACAACTAATATTGTTTAAAAAACTTAGTATTTTTCTGCTGAACTAACTTATAATCATAAATATATTATTTTATCAATTTCACACCTAAAATTTTAAACCATCCCTTTATAATAATATAATATAAATCATTTTCTTTTGTTTGAAATATTTAGCTTTATGTCCTTTCCTAGGAAGCTGCCTACCAATTCAACAATGTCAACCTTTTACCAATTGTTTGAATCTTAGGAAACATGATGAAATTTTAAAATTACAAATTAAACATCGGATTCTTTTATCTCAAGCAAGTATTTCAACAATTGAATTCCCAACTAAAAGCTAGAATATTACAAGTTTAAAACATATTCGAATCAACAAAAATATTATAACAACAACCGTATCGATCGAACTAATGTTTAGTCAAGCATGTTGAGGAAGAAAACTGTGAAAAGAGGCTAGGGTGATGGGAGCAGTTAAAATGAACTAAACCTCATGAAAGTGCAAAAACTTGAATTGGTGGAGGATGAGTTAAAAAGGTTATGGTTTCATGTGAATTTGGGGCATGGACCACCCTATCAAATCTTCACGTACAATTGTTGATTTAAAGCAAGTAGTAACAAATTGTAGCTTCATCCATCGCCGCCTGCCCCTGCCCCTGCCCTACACCCTAACCCTCTTTTTCCATGTGAATCATTAATTGCTTTGTCTAAAACACATTAATTTTTTTTATCGATTACTCAAATTATATCAAGTGCTTGTGTGAAATGATAAATGTCTCTTTTATTTTAATCATTGGTCGAAAATTTAATTCTTGCTCTAGATATGAAGTTATTTTAAAACTTGTGGTCAATATCTACACACTACATGAATTAACAGAACGTGAGAATTAGTCACTGAACTCACTCCGATAAATACCTTGTGGAACCAAAACAAAACTTATTTACAATCTTCACTCCCACCAGTAACTTCTTGCCTCATGTAATTAAGACAAAAATTAAGTGTTGAGATTTCTAAAAAAATAAAAACAAAAAACAAGGGTTAAAAGATATCTAGATTGTCCAACAATATGGTCGAACGTGTGATGTAGCCTTGTATATTTAATATGGGGTAGCCCAAGCTTTGAGACCATGTTTTCTCAGACCTACATTTGTTAGTTTGTTGGAAAAAGTTCTGAATATGTTTGAGCCCATTGGATTCGATAAAAATTGCATTCCACCAATATTCCATACCTACAATTATCTATAAATTAAATACAGAGATCCATAAATTGATTAAGTGGTCAAATATATTAAAATTATCTTATTTTTTACTTGTTCAAATTTTACTATTTAGCTTTAAAATATAAATTAAAGACTAGAGTGCCATTCAAAGCAATCATTTATCATTAGCGTATCGATAGAGGCATATCTTTCTATTAGGGCTGGTATGTTTTGATGTTGGTATATTTCAAAGTATTGTTCAAAATTTTTATTATTATATGATTATTAGATATAATTTTATGGATTTATAGCTAATACAAAGGCGCTGAAAACAAAAAGTTCCTACAAGCGCCTTAGTGTTAAGGTTTATGGCTAGACTTTAGGTTTAGATGTTAGAGGTTTAGGGTAGGGATTTAGAATTTGGGGTTGTGGTTAGAATTTAGGGTTTAAAGGTTAGGGTTTGGAGTTTAGGACAATATGATTAAGGATTTAGGTTTTAACCTATAAACACTAAATTCTTACCTTAAATCCTAGATTTTAACTACATCCCATCAATTCTAAACTACTAAACTTAAACCCCTTATCTCTAAACCTTAAATTCTAACCCTAAACTCTAAAATTAAGCGCTTGTAAAAACTTTTTATTTTCACCGCATGTGCATGGAATAATTTCTCTAATTATATATGTAATGATAAATACATCATCATACTACTTTTATTGAAGTAGTTTATAATACAGTAACATATACTAGTTTAAAAAACAGGATGGGAGGTCCAATTAATTGACCCTCCGATTATCAGTTCAACCAATTCAACAGGATCAAACGTTGATAAACGAATTCAACATAATCAATAATATACCGAATGGTAATAAGTAGTAATAAACATTAATTGGGCTGTCTTTCTAATGCCCAAGAACTTTAGATATCTACTCAATTATTGACTTAAACAATAAAAGCCCATAAAATAGTAAAATTTATTTCTCTAGCCTTTCAATCTTGAAACAAAAACTCCAGTTCCCATAAAATACTTAACAATTTAAAGAAAGTAATGCACATGAGATCCACACCTTGACGAGTGAAAAAAAAGTTTATTTTGTCCCATTTTACATGACTTATAAATTTGATTTTAGATAATTAGTTGGTCATGAACTTTTTTATCGGACAAATTCTTAGGTGGTTTATTAGTTTTTGTTTGTTCTCTCTATATATAAACGAAGGCTTCATTATGTAATAAGTGTTTAAATCGTTATTTTTCTAATAAAGGAGTTTAAACTGTAATCTTACGTGGTTAAAAATAAATGAATGAGCGGCCAAATGAACCACAAACGTGGGATGTAAAATCTTCAATTGAATGACGAATGGTGGAAAGACGAAAACGAATTGAGCTTTGCAACTCATGCGACGAGAGGAGTCCTCACTACTCGACGACGGTGTGGTATTCAAAGGTGATAGAGAAATTTTTTGGGGGATTTCTTTAAAGAACATTAAAGTTTTTGGGATTTTTTGAAAATAATAATAATTGTTTTAAACAAAAATTATATGAAAATTAAGAAATATGGGGAATTTGAGTTTTTTGGTATTCGGCGGAATTTTTTTAATGGTCATCGATATAAAAATCTTAAACTGATTATCAAATGAAATGTTAGACATCTATTTTGTCCAAAAAAATTAAGCATTTATATTAAAAAAGTATAATTCGACCATTTATTTTGTAGTTAACCTAAAAAAATATTAATCAAACAAGTTGACCTGGTAGGATAAGATAGTAAATCCAAACAAGATTGCATGCGAATAGTTTGATGAAATGATTAGTGGATAGCAAAGACAAGCGAATAAATGGGGCAGAAATATCTTATGAAGACTAGCTTAGCGGAAAAGTTATCATATGGATCCGACTCACTACGTCATTCGTGGTCCATCTAATAAGATCTACCTATGTGATTTTTTTAAGGTAAATTTTCACCTCTTTTTTACGTGTAAATAAAGAATGAGTAATTATTTGATAGTTACTTTGAGAAGGATAAATCTTATTATCTAGGACTGCGAATGACGTGTTGAGTCAAGTCCATCTAATAATTTCCGAGTTTAATGGGAAGGCGAGAAAGCTAGAAATCATGATTCACTTATAAGACTGAACCGTCCCAAGTTAACAGCAAAGACGAGTGAATAAATGGGGTGGAAATTTCTTATTAAGACTAGCTTAGTGGGAAGGTAAGAAATCAAGAAATTATGATTCACTTACATGTAAATAAGTCTTGGTGGAGCACTAGACACGACTATGAATAGTGGTTCCAATTGTTTCAAAATGCCAATGTTTTGGACCTATAAATCGCGAGGTGTTGGAAACCCTAACAACTCATAATTTAAAGATTTAAAACCAAGGGAGATCATTTTCCATTTTTGTGATGGCTGAAAGATGTACGAGAGCTTTTCTGACGCTGTGCATGATCTTGTGTCTCGGCTCCGTCGTGCATGCCATTCAAGGCAAGGCTGTTTTCTACGGAACGGCACCGTATCTTCGTGAGTGAATTATATTTCATACTTAATTTGTAGATGTTGTGGTTCAGACACAATCATTCATCACTGAATCGTCGAATTATGTTACAGCTCCGGCATGCTACGGAAACTGAAAGAACGGAATAATGGTGGCCGGAGTGAGCGATGCGTTGTGGAAGAACGGAAGAGCACGCGGGAAGAGGTACAGAGTTAAATGCATAGGAGGAGCCAACAAAGCACCGCATCCTTGCAAGAAGGGTAAAACCGTGGTGGTTAAAGTCGTCGACTACTGTAAAGTCGGATGCCAGGGGATCATTAACCTTTCTCGGGATGCTTTCTCCACCATTGCTGATCTTGACGCCGGTATAGTCCGGGTCGAATTTACCGAGTAAGTCCCAACTCCTCTTTACTCTATACAAGTTTCAGGTAACTTGTTATTCAAGTATACCATTCTCACGTTTTGCCTTTGTCTTATAAACATGGTTTGAGTTTGATGATTCTGCTCAAAGGGCTTTCCAAGGTCATCGAATAATTAAAACAGGATATCCTCTCGTGTATTTTCCTATGTTTTGAATAAAACTTTGTGCATGGCTTTTCAAATGATACAAACATGTATGGAATCAATAGACAGTAACACGGATTTAATTTACTCAAATCATATCTGAACTGAACATGAACTCGATTTTAACTCAATAATTGAGTTGAAGTGAATAAACAATTTATTTTTATTATTGTCTATTTTTAACAATATTATAAATCAGGGGCGGTTCAAAGATTTACGGGCCCTATACAATTTATTAACATGAGGCCTTTTAATTTATAATCCCAAAAATATATACGGTTTTTAAGATATTTTTATCTTAGTAAAAAAAATTATTAGACCCTCTTTAAAGTCATTTTTTATTTTTTTCTCGTAATTTATCAAACAAAAATCTTTTGTTTTCTTCATATAAATATTTAATTCAACTCATTTGGGTCCCTCTTTTCTTGGGGACTCTGTGCGGTCGCTCACCTCGCACATGTCCAACCCCAAAACTGCGATAAATAGTAAAATGATGTATATATTTTTTTTATATTACACTACTATTTAACCATAATCTTTGGTAATAATTTAATGGTTCAATATCATATCCAACTATAAAGAACATCTTCAAATCTCATTCGACAAAAGACACATTTTTCATAAGAATATATCAATAATTCTACATATACACAATTGAATTCATACACAACTAAACCTGAATTGACCCAAAAATCCAACTTTTAACCTAACTTGAAATCGATTGATTTGATATTGATTTGATCCGAAAATTAACCGATTCAATATTGATCCAACCTGAAACTGACCGATAAAATGTTGACAAGACCTGAAATTCAATCGATTTGGTATTGATCAGACTGGAACCGAATCTATCCGACTTATCATAGATTCAGATTAAATCCGAACTAAATCAGAATCGAACTTAAATCGAATACAGCCAAACCCAAACTCATTCGACCCAGCCTCTACCTAAACCACCTGATTTCCACCTCTAACTTCAAGTTCCAAGTTCCAACAACAATATATCAAGCGATGTATTCATGATTAACATAGACCAATTTCATGTCTAGAAATGGGTGACGCCCCTTCATCTAATATATTGAACCATATGCGCGATGTATTGAAATGTCAAGGCAAGATTAGAAAGCAAAAGAGCAGGAACACATGAATCCCTTATTTGAAGAAAATGCATGGTAATGCTTTAATAGGCAATGACGGAGTTAGAATTTTCATATAATACGAAGTATTTTTATATTATTATAATAATTATTGTTGATTTCATAACCAACAAATTAAATGAGGTCAATTTTAATATTTTCTATGATAAATTCTACTGCAATTTTAATATTTACTTGCGGTGAATACTTTTTAGTGGGGTCAATTGCACTATAAACTTTACATCTAGCTCCGCCCATTAGTCTAACAGACAGGCATCTCCATAGGAGCCAAAGCAAACTTGCAAACTATATAATTATGGGCAAAATTAGAGGGGTCAATCCACCATATCGGATAGAAAGAAAAAAAGGAATGCAAGTGAAAAACACTAGAAAAATATCACCATCCATTGCCTGTAGTTACACGTTGATTAAGTGTCAAGAACCACGATCTTCTGCCCTCCGAAGCCGGGGACCTTAAGCCTCACAAATTCTGGCCGGTGGGACAGTTGTCATTGAAGTTGGCTCTGGCATCTCATTATAAGAATTGTATTTTTATAGACTTTTCAAAATGACATCGTTCCGGGTGTAGAAGTTTAGGCTTATAATAACCTTGTCTTGCCTTTGTACCCGCACAAATGACCCGAACCGAGAAAGATTCACACGTTTTTTTAATGAAATGAGATTATTTCAATCTCACTTATGTTTCTCTTACAATTTCGTTCGTTTTGTAAAGTATTTACATTTTGCCCATTAAATTACAATTTTTACATTTCAATCCCCACATATTTATTAATATTATATATATTAAATGAGTAATTTTATGGGTGTTCAATCATACCTAACTCTAAAGGATTGACGGTGACTTTGTTTTCATTTCAAAATCGGATTTTCAACAAATTTCAAAATCTTAAATTTTCAAAAATCGTTCTGACAGAAAGATTTAGCTAACTCTTTCAAACGACTCTAATCTTCCCTCCAAAAAAATATTCTTGACAAGTGGGAGGGTGAAAGATGAATCACCAACTGTTTATGAGAAAGACTTGAAACACTTTTAAAAGACCCAAGAAGAACTAATCTTGAAGATAACTTGGGCAACACTTTGAAAGCCAACTTAAGGTAAGAAAAACTTATCTTGCTGGATAAATTACTCAAAGAGTACTCAATAAAATAAAGGCTTAATAGTCAAAAAGGTGCTCAACCTATATCTTTTTTTATAGTTTGGTGCTTAACGTTTTTTTCGGGCCACTTTGGTGCCTAGCGTTTCTTTCGTAAATCAAATTGGGTTTTTTCGTCAACGGGCTTTAAAATTTTTCCGTCAACGGACGTTAAAATTTTTCCGTTAACCGATTATAATATGACACGTGGCTTGTTTTATTTATTTATTTAATTTATGAATAACTTTAAAATTATGTATTTCTTAGAAAACCCTAAAGTTTTAATTTCTTTCAAACAAACCCTCAAATCACATCTCCATCACCGTCTAGAATCCCCCACACGTCGGCGGTTCACCGTTCACCACCCAAGCGTTGGGTACCTCACCATTCAACATCCCCCACTCTCTAACCGTCAGTTAGAAGCCCAACCGGTCTCTTTTTTTCTTCATTTTCAGATGTTCGTCGACAAAGCAATCGACAGTTCATTTGCCAATTTTCGACGACGTGATCATAGGGCTTTCAGTCACGAGGGACCGTCGAAGGCCAGGGTGGCATGTGGTGATTGAATCGGTGGTGGGAGGGGAAGAATTTTGAGATCTAGGGTTTGGGTTTGGGAGTTTTAGAAAAATTAAAGATTTTGGGTTTTTTTTTATAAAATTAAAAAATTTCTGATTTTTAGAAAAATAAAAATTAAAGAAAATACCAGAATATGTCATGTGTCGTGTTTTTATTAGATAATGGAAAATTTTTAACGTCCATCACGGAAAAACCCAATTTGATTTACGGAATGAAACATTAGGCACCAAAGTGGCCCGGAAAAAACGTTAGGTACCAAATTAAAAAAAAATATAGGTTTGGCACCTTTTTGACTATTAAACCTAAAATAAAGCATAGAAGAAATGCCTTTCCAATGGTTGTAGTGGCCTCCTTTAAATAAGCTAAGGAGTGTTTCAACTTGAAGCTAAATTGGGCAACACTTTGAAAGCTATCATAAGTTAAGATTTTAACCTAATTGAAATTCTAGAAATCTGATGGCCCAATATTATTTTTAGTTTAATCTTAGTTCCTAATAATTCAAAAATAATTTTAAATAAAATAAAACTTAAATCTTTTTATTGGGCTGATCAAATTCGACCAAAGCATTTGAATTCGTTTCGGACCGAATTTTACATGGATTGAAGTAATGGTCTTTATTGTCTATTTCTGGAATTGTCTTCTATGCTCATGAGTGTGATCCAATTAGTTGTACTTTCCAAATGTGGACTTCTAGCATCATTGTCTTCTGAAATCTTCAAGTTCCCAACATGAAATAAACGAGGCCAAGTTTGGTCTGTTTGAAAGTCTTTATTTTTAAATATGTTTGTAGGTCTTTGTTCTCAAAATCTTGCACAGCCTGTTCATTTTGGACTCGAGTTGTATTAATTTTAATCTTGTTATTGGTTTTTGTAAAAAAGTCTGCTCATCTCATCCATGATCTAAATCTTGTGCCTTAATGCTTACATCGAAAAGATTATTTGATTATACATATTAAAAAATGATTTTTACAGTATCAACATGGAAAAAATAGTTCAATTGTTTCGGTACATGAGAATATCGTGAAAAAACTGTGAAATATGTATGAACTATTTAAATTACTTTTCTTTTAGTTATTGTTTTTATAGTTTTTAATAGTCTTACATTTTGGTGTTTGATAAATTGAAAGAATTAGTGCTAAAAAAATTAAATACCGAAGAATTAAATTATAAATCTATTTGGCACTTTACTTCAAATTAGATGTGTGATATGATTAGCTTATTTGATAAAATATAGAGATAATATGATTAAAAAATGAAATTATTTGATATAAAAACCGTCTAAAACTTAGGCCGTACATTATTACTTAATTATTTTTAACAGTATCGACAAAAAAATAAAGGTTTTGCTATATGCAGTTTTGGTGACTGCATATAAGAATTAACATGATTTTTTATCATTAATGCTTATTTTACTTTTAACGAAAACTACTAAAATAAAATTAATTACATTCTTAAAAAATTGTACTCCATCAATTTAGGGTGTTTAATGTAATTAATACTCACCTAAAAGGGTTTAGGTTTTATGCTTTAAAATTTAGGTGGTTATAGCGGTTAGGTTTTAGTGTTTAGGGTTTATGTTTTTTTGTGGTTTAGGAGTTTAATTTTTTAGGGTTTATGGCTTATGTTTAGGGTTTACAATTTGTGGTTTATGATTTAGGATTTAAGTGGTTGTAGTGTGTGGTTAGGTTTATGAGGTGGGGTTTGGTTTAGGGTTTATAGTTTACGAGATGTGTTTTAGGGTTTAGGGTATATAGTTTAGGATTTAGGGTTTATAGTTTAGAGTTTATGTGGTATTCAAATGTTATAAATTTATGTTTGTTTTTAGGATAATTAATGAAATAATATTTTTTTGATGAGTATTAATTGTATCTACAATTAATTATATCTTAGTTTTTTTTGCTCGACAAAAATGTTATTATTATTATTATTGAAACATAAACGCCTCAACTTGTATGCGTGCCTTGTTAAAAACCTCCTTACACCTAAATGGAGGAAAAGAGTACACCACATACAGAGATACAACAAAACCATAGCAAGGCTCGGGCAAGACAATCTACATCAACACCTACAATTAATTATATCGTATTAGATTCTATTAAAAAAATATTCATTAATTATAAGAATCTAGTAGGTTTTAAACATAGCCCTCAGAGCTATATATAGCAAAACTCAATAAATAAATATCATTGAAAACATTTTTTGACAAATCCTATCTAATTCTAATTCTATTTAGAAGGGAGAGAAAGAAAATTCTAAGAAAAAACATGAGTATTCTTAGTAAGTCTAAAACCTATAAGTTAATAAAAATTAAAAACTAAAAAATTAACTAATCAGCCAAATGGATTTGTTCATAATTAAAAACATTTTCTATTAACCGATAAATGTGTTATTATATGCTTGTTTTTTTCACACTTTTATAAAAAAATATCAAAATAATATATCAAAAGAGAGAGAAAAGACTAGCATACTAACAAATTGAAATAACTGGGCGCTCTCTCTCTCTATATATAGGCTTCAGTATTTGATTTTGACCTTGCGCCTTCAAATGTAGATGCTGATGGCTGCTCCAGTCCAGACTGATTCCTTCCAGCTGGGTTTTTTTGTACTTTCGTCTGCTGTAATAAAATCAGAGGACTATCCTGTAAAAAGAATGATATTTACTTTTTTTTTTAACTATATGTATCCGATTAATTAATATTAAAGATTTATTATAGGGCGATTCTTTTGTAAAAATGATCGTCACTGTTTTATTGTATGCCAACACATTCAAGTTGCAAAAGCAAGGGTCACAAGTGTTTGAAAAATTCATCAATAATTAAGTATTATGAGATGTTAAGAAATATCAGAACAATAAAATTTTGATTAAGGTGTGAGAATTCAGAAAAATTTATAAAAAAACCTTTTTAAGTAAGCAAAGTATATAATATATGTCAGTTTCTTTTGAGGGTGCCAATTATTTTTAAACTTTGTTAATATGATATTAATTTTATTTTTTAAATAATTTTATATAAAAATTATAAAAAAACCAAAAAGGTTTTGGGGAGTCCATTACCGTACATTACAAAGGTTGGCTGCGTCCATGTCTTTAAGTAAGGTCAGATGTATGAATTATAATGTTGTGAATAAAATAAATTGAATTGTAAAACTCGCTCCATTACTAATTTTTGTGGTATTCGAATTAAATAATTCTACTAATAAATAGTATATTAGTGTTTAATGAAAAAATAAACAAAAAATGTAGAGAAAAACCATCATGTATTATCTAATCCCGTTAAATTAACATTTTACTCGGTCTTGCGTAAATTTGTCAAATAATCTCAACAAATTCTTCACCAACTCATGAATTTAGGTATTGAATTAGAATAAATCATAATCCCATTAAAAGTTCAGGGCTTAAAGAATCCTTAAGCCTTATTTTTAAAATGTGTTAATATACTTTTAAAGTGATATATTAATTTTATTTAGAAATATTTTTATATAAAATTTATATTATTTTTTTTCAAAAAGGTTTTGGAGCATCAATTAACATACGTTACAGAGGGGGCTCCGCTCATGCTCTTAGGTAATGCCAACAGTTTAAATATGACGTTGTGAATAAAATAAATTGAATTAAAAAATTTATCCCCATAAAAATTTCTGTAATATTCAATTTAAATTAGTCTATCGATAAATTAGATATCAATATTAAAAATGAACCAATAAAAGATGGTAGAGAAAATCCCTCATGTGTCATCTAATCCCGTTAAATTACCGTTAGAGTCAGTCATCTACTAGCGTAAATTTGTCAAATAATCTCAACAAATTGTTCACTAACATCTTTAAACTAATATACAATTAATGCCTCGAGGACTATATATTAAAATATTATATTTGGAAACTGGCTCATTTCTTTCGTCTATCTCAGTGTCGGTGTTATTTTTTGTCCGAATTTGGAATTCATGATGCCCAACATGTTCCATGGCATATATTATTATATACTTTTAACCAAAAGTGACAATTATTAGTATTTTTTTATGAACGAGTGAGCTCACTTTTCAACCCATCAATTCGGTTGAGTTGCCTCTATCTTCCATCACCATCTTCTCGTTTTAATAATAATAATAATAAAACAATTCGTCATGCTTTGACAAAATATAAAAATATATAAATAAGGGATAATATCACATTTAGTGCATGTAATTCAACAAAATATCTAATACGATATATATATTTTTAAAATGTTAAAGGCAATAAATGTTTTTTTGACAAAATATCTAATATACTACTTAAATTATCATTTTGTGTGTTATTACGGTATTTATGAATTTTTGTTGATTGATGTGACACTAACAATACAGGGGAAGCACAAATAATCACAAACGAACCCCAAGAAAAATAACAACACATAAAACAAACAACAAACCAAAAGAGGTAACACATAAACATAAACAACAAACACGGGGAGATTCATCAAGTTACCACGACCGGTAAAGAAGCCGAGACAAGAACAAACCAATAAATCCAATATATTCACAATGTTAAGATCCAATAATCGTCGGTGACTAGTGAACAAAATAGAAAGACACTAATTTAGAGAGTCAAATCAACAATTTTTCGTCAGCAGAAACTGAGACTCTTGACTAAAACCATCAAAAAAAGTCGAAAGCCTCTGTCATTTCTACCAGTGCCGCATTAATCGGAGGGAGACGTCATATACAACCATTAGACAACATCTAGGATGAGAAACTTAGAGTCAGAGAGGAAAGCTCCTATCGAATAACCAATAATAAAAGGGAAAACGACAACAAAACGAGAGGAAAAATGAATCAATCGGACGAAAAAAAAGAAATAGAGGGGTCAAACAACTCCCGACGAAGTCGGGACCGTCGAAAAACACCAACCTCAAACGTACAACATGAGAGAAAGAGAGGTTATTTGAGAGAAAAGTTCCGGTTGTTTAATTACATGCAATACATTGGACATTTTAAAAGCACAAATACTTTTATTTGATATTTTGTTAAAGTACAATATAAATGCAGAAGCTAATTTCATAGCACTGAGGATCCTTACGTGAAGTAAAAACGTGGATAAGGAAAGAGGATGGGACCTTTAGCTGCTAATATCCCTTTATTAAATATCATATTTGTTTTGTATTCCCTTTTCAAATGCAGAGGATGATTTCATAGCACTGAGGCATCCTTTCCCCTAAATTGGGTGTCTGTGTTTCACTTTTTAGACAGCACCTAAAAGCAAGTACCATACCAAAAAGTTCAAGGCAAAGGGATAAGTTGTCAACCCCCAAGACTTTTGGGGGTTCAATCCGCAATTTGACCCTTTTTGGTATACTTTGGATAGTTCACTTGTCTTTGTCTTTACCTAGAAGAGAGGAGAGAGGTAGCATTTGGCTTGGCCCCTTCCAATTAATTATTATGTAAATTAGGTACCAAACTATCTGATTGGAATAGGTGGAATAGAAGGGCCTGTCCAAAGAATGGGACCAGAAAGAAAGAAAGAAAGAAAGAAAGAAACAATGCTACTAAAATAATGCTAAAAGATAATCCAAATTCCTAACCCACAAAATACAATAGGAAAAATAATCATGATTTTTTCTATTATAACCATCATTTAGGATTTTGCGATATTTTCCTAAAACATATTTTGCTAATAACATGTGTTTACTGAATGTAACTTTTGGGGTAAAATTCACAATTGACCATTAAAGTATCTTAAAATCTTCTTTTTGGGCACTAAACTTTTAAAAGTTATAAACTATACATTAAATTTTGAATTTTGTTATGAAATAGACATTGAATTGTTAGATGACGTTTACAGTCAAATGGTGGGCTAACTAAGCATGTCCACATGACAAAAGTAATATTGTTACAAAATGGTAATTGAACTTTATAAATGTTACAAAATAATCATTGAACTATTTAATTGTCAGAAAATAGCTCAATAACCATTTTATAGTAACATTTAAATAGTTCAACAACCATTCTACAACTATTAAATAGTTCAATGATCATTTTGTAATAACAAATATATTACTTTAATAAGGTTGACATATTCAGTCATTTTATCGTTAGGATGTTAATGGCATCCATCATCTCGGTACTCATTTTCTAACAAAATTCAAAATTTAGTTCCTATTTTGTAACTTTTGAACAATAGTGTCTAAAATAATTATTTTAAAATACTCTAATAACCATATGTGAACTTTACCCATTTTCTTTTTCTAAGAAAAATAGATTTGAAGGAATTGTAAAAAAAAATGGGGTGCGGTTTCATGCATCGTCAAGTCAACCCTAAAGGAAAGCCTTGTAATTGATGAAATCATTAATCAATGTCACCTCCTTATTAAGAAGATATGCACACAGCCTCTGCAGAATTTACGCAATGAAATATAAATATAATAATAATCTCATTTATTTTCCCTGCACTCTTTTGTTGGCTACATTTATTATTGCTTCCTCCTCTTTCAAATTCACCTTCTCTCCCATTTGCATCTCTTCCTTGACTTGAACCTTTCTGGTGCAGTAAACTCCGTCCAAGATGGGATTTTTGCTACCATATGATTCAAGTCTAAAGTTTCAGTCTTTGTAACTTGTGTCCAAAAACAACAATGGAGATGAAGCCAAGGAGTTTGCTTTCTCCATCGGAACAGCCATATTACCTCCTGCCTCCACCGCAAAACTTGCAGTCAGACAGTTTCGATCTGAACAGCAAGGTTAGTCCGAGTATACTACTCATCATTATAGTGCTGGCCATCATTTTCTTTGCTTCTGGTTTGCTTCACCTCTTGGTTAGATTTCTCATGAGACCTCGGAATACAGAGACAGACGATATAGACAGTGTGACGGCTCTTCAAGGGCAGCTGCAACAGCTGTTCCATCTCCATGATGCCGGGGTTGATCAATCTTTCATAGATAATCTCCCTGTGTTCCAATACAAAGCCATCATCGGAGTGAAGAACCCGTTTGATTGTGCTGTTTGCTTGTCTGAATTCGAGCCTGAAGACAAGCTGAGATTGCTTCCGATTTGCAGCCATGCTTTCCACATGGAGTGTATCGATACTTGGCTTTTGTCTCATTCCACTTGCCCTTTGTGTAGAGCTGCTTTGCTGCCCGATTTCACACCGAACAATGCTTGTTCGCCTATTGTTCTTGTTCTTGAATCTGGGAGTGAGAGTTCGAGGGAGATTGTAACTGACAGTTCGGTTGTAAGATCAAACTCTCGCCTAGGCACTGAACTGGGGTCCTCGTCCCAGCGTAAATCGTGTGAGATTGTGGAAAATAATGAAGTCAATAACCAAATTGTAGCGGCGGATTCCGGGGGAAAAGTTGTGCCGGTTAGGCTAGGAAAGTTTAGGAACGTTGACGGTGGCGGTGAAGGTAGCTGTAATGGTAACGTTGATGATAGAAGGTGTTTCTCTATGGGATCGTTTGCGTATGTTATGGATGAGAATTCTCTATTGCAAGTTCCGATCAGAACTCCGATGAAGAAACTGTCGAGCAAGAAGAAGACTTGTTTGCCGTTGACACCCGGTCACTGCCCGGCGATTTCTGAATGTGATTGCGAATCGAGAAGATTCGAAATCACGAGAAACTTCGAAACCAATGGCAGTTCTGGTAGCACTAGCAGTGACAACAACGGCAAGGCCATCGGTAAGAGCAAGAAAGAAAGCTTCTCGATATCGAAAATTTGGCTCCGAGGCAAGAAGGACAAGTTGAATGTTACCAATGGTTCATCAAGGAGGGCCTTTTCGTTTCGGCTTCCGGCACATCACAATGTGTCTGCTGCTGCTTCTGATAGTTTGAAGGCGAAAAACATTGTCATTGGTGCCAAGGATACTATATCTGAAATAGACTCCGGCCGATGGGGAAACGGAGTGAGTGAATTCGGGTTCGACGAGGAAAACCAGAGCTGTTATAGCTTAGATTCACAGGCTAAAACGCCATCTTTTACAAGGAGGACTCTGCTTTGGCTAGCCGGGAGACAAAACAAGGTTGTTCACTCATCCTTAACACCAAACGTCTAGTGTCTTCTTCCTTTACCTCTACATTCTTAACATTGGTGATGGGTCATCTTGTAGTTGCAAGTTTTGTTTATGTTAAAAAATCTTATGTATCGATCTTCGAAATATCAACCAAAAAAACATAACAAAACAAATTACACTTCTGATTTTGTTATTGGATTTTTCTTTTTCTCAAATGTAACATTTTCTAGTCCTAGAATCCCTGTGTTCAAAATCTTTTTTTTTTATTATTATGAATGAAGGTGAGGTAAGGGAGAAGTGGCAATTCAAAATGAAGTTGAGAACTACACGCAACTCTTTCTCCATTTTGCATTGAATTTGAAAGCTTAGTGACAGGAAATTGCCAAAAGGCTGACTGTTGCGTCTTCGCTACAGACTTTTGCATTTAATATAGTCTTGTTGTTTTAAAAGGAAGAAACAATCGGCTAAACAATGGCAGCGATTGAAGGGCAACTGGACATTAATGGAGGGGTTGATGTTTAATAAGGTCACGGGAGCTGTTGGGACGCCCTTTTCTAACATTATTTGTCACACCTAACATCATTTACATTCTACTTCCATTTAAAATTTCACATAAAACAAATAGATTTGGCCGGTTAATTAAATTTTTATTTTTATTTTTTCGTATTTTTTTAAGTTATGAGTTTAAATCCATTAAAATTACTCTTCATTTTACTAAAGTCTTTATTTCTTTCCCTTCTAAGTAGGATTATGATTAAATTTAAAATTTGTCAAAAAAATTAACAAATAATTTCAATGAAAAAGATGATAATATTCACCTAAAAAATTCGGGTTCAAATTGCTTTATCTGCAAGGTACTTGTACATTGTCAAAATATTAAGAATATGTGAAAACAAATACTACATTATCATCGCCTTAAGATTATTTAAAAACTAATCTAATAAGTTCAAATAAGTTTAAAACGCAAATCATCTAGAATTTAGTAATTTTAATAAAGTTGTATTTGAATATTTTTCTTATCCAATTGGCAAATGAAGAAGTTAACAAATTTGATCAAATTAGTCTTTGAATTTGGCAAGTCTGATTAGATTGGATCGTAGAAATTCTCACTTTGTCTCGTTTAGTATTTGTTAATCCGGTTGGCCCTTCAACTTTCACTTTGTCTATACCATTCGCCCTTTAACATCTTTTTGTTTGTTAAAATGATGACGTGTCTTAATCAAGTTTCATTATGTGTAAAAAGAAAATAAAAACATTGAAAATTTCTAGAAAGTAAAAATATTCTTAGAACCTCCAAAATTTAATAAAGAAGAGTAAAGATTATTTTTTTTCTTTTATAATTTTCGATTTTCAATACTTTCTAATGTTATTTTTATGAATTTTTAATTTATAAAAATTCAATTAAGCATAATTATATTTTAAAAATGTAAATTCAAAAAAATATGAGTTTCTTGGTAATTCTCTTGGATTTGTTTTATATTTTTTTATGAGTTCTTTAAAATTTTAAAAATTGTTTTTTTGTAAAAAAAAAGTTAGAAAATCATAAAAATCATTAAAAAAATACTTCAAAAATCCAAAATATTTTTGGTGATATGCATGCCTGTCTTATATTCTATGTTCAGGATGTGAGGCTGCTTCTCTCAACAATGTCGTCTCCAATATTTAAAAATCTAGAATTTAATAAAACAACTCACATAATTTAGACTTCTTTTACATTTTCCAATTTTTTAAGGAATGTTTTTATATTTTTAATGTTTGTATGATTTTTATTTTTTAAAATAATTTAAGCATAAATAACATTTAAAAATATAAATTTAAAAATATGATTATTTTATAATTATTTTGGATTTTTTTACATTTTATGATTATATTTAAATTTTAACTATTTTTTTAACAAAAATGCCATATTATAAAACATGTTTGAGCCACATGTATTTTTTTAACGAAAATGTTTAGGGCTCAATAGGGGTGCTTATTGAATTCAACCGCTCGCAAACAATTCGAGCTCAAGTCGATCAAAATTTGACTAGTGTTCGACTCGAAATCGAGCTCGACTCGAGATTTTAGCGAGTCAAGTCGAGCAAGGCCGAATTTGACTCGATAAGTTCGTGAGCAGCTTGTTATTTTTTTTATAAATTCTTTTACGATTTTTTGTGGCTACCTTAAAAGAATTATGTTCTAAGAAAACTCTAGAAAAGTTTTGTAATCCCCGAGAATTAAAAAAATAATTTGTAATAATAAGAATTAAATTATAATAATGAGTTTCCTTTTTTATCACTACTTTATGTATAAAAGTAGAAAAAGAGAAAAGTCTTCAGTTTTTACTCCCCATTTAAAAAATACAATTGAAAGTTAAAATTCCAAAATTTCAAGGCATTCGCTCTTTTGTTGTTCATCGAAGATTGTTGAAAAACTAAAAATAGCCTCACACTTAAATATCGACGTCATCCCTAACTCGATCATGACATGTTCATTTATTTATCTCCTCAAACCTCATGTTTTTTCTTGAATTTCTATATTTATATTAAGCTCGAATAATATCACTATATTTTACCTATATTTAAAAAAATAAGGTAAAAATTTTGGCGAGCTTAACGAGCAGCGAGATTTTTTAATGAGCACGAATTGAGCAAAATTTTAGCGAGCTTAACAAGCAACAAGTCGAGCAACGAGATTTTTTAACTAGCACAAGTCGAGCACTACTCAACTCACAATCAACTCACTCGATAAGCACCCCTAGATCTCAAACGGTGTTGACGAAATAAAAGTTGAGGGACCGAACTTACAGAAAAATAAGAAGAAGGACATAAGTGAGAATTCCTCTAAAGTACAGGGGATATACTATATATTAAGCCTTTTGAAAATGGAGTTTTAAACCTACTCTTTATAGATAATGTCACCGCCTTAGTGGTTCACATCAATAAATTATTAAAAGATTAACGTCGTTAATCATAGGGACTATACTGCAATACGTTTTCAAAATTTGTGGAGTAATTTGACCAAATTTACTAAATTCGGGGCATGATTTAACTGAAATTGTCAAATTCACAATGTAATTTGTGTTTGAAGTCTTTTGAATATAACTAAAGAAAAATCAACTTTTCTAACAACAATTATAGCACTGTCATCACCTTTGGCTGCTTGAGGATCATCGTCAACCTCTTTGTCTCACCACCTTTCTTTTTCATGCTCAAACATTGTTCACGTAGATCTGATCGACGCTGTTAAATAATTCAACCATCACCAACTTTTACTATATATATATATGATTTATTTTACATATTTTGAATTTTATTTATTTGTTTAATAAGTCTTCGTTTTTTAAAAAATAGTTGAAGTTTTCGTCTTGTTTTTGTAAGTTTTTAGGGTTGGTTTTGTTGTCACTCTCTCGGTTGATAGATGTTTAGTTCTTTTCGATATATCTATTTTTGTTGGATGCAAGAATGCTAATAAGACGAGTTATTGCCTATATAGAGTAGCCTTATTTCAAGCAGATTGTTTTAATTATCAAGTTATTCTCATAGTATTTTTTTATAGTCCATGTCCATTTTATGTCTTATGTTTGAAATTCGTGACTCTCCCTCCTAACAATGTCGTCTTCAAAATTTGAATTTAAGTTCTTTTCTTGAGAATGACGTGCCTTGTCATTGCACCAAATACTTGTTTGTTATTCTCATAGTATTTTAATTGTTATTAACGATAATAATCGTTTGGATAATGTCAATTTTTCACTCGAACTTATGTTTGAGTGTTTTGAATAAATCTACTAATATGAAAATAACGATCCTTTAAAATTCATTTTTATTATGAATAAAAAGTATTAATTTTCAATTTCGTCCATTAATGGACAAAGCCTTTGTTTTAACTACCTTAGTATCTAGTGGAAAATCAACCATTGTTTCGTCAACCACAACCAACAGGGATATGTTCCAAACAAAAAGAGGAACAGCCGACAGGACCAGAACTACTTTTATAACGTCACTTTGTTTTGTATATTATTGTCCTAAGTTCAAACTTCAAAGATCATGAGTGAAGCTTTAAAAATATCACTAAAAGTTCTTATTTATTTATTTTATCATTCAACTTTTAAATATTTTAAAATAAATATTAAATATTGTTATAAAATGGTCACTACGTTACTCATCGCCTTCAAGCGGGTAACAAGAAAATTAAGAAAAGTTAAACACTAGTATATTTAATTTTTTATATTTACACATTTAATTAGTTTAGTCTTAACTCAAAAGAAATTAATAAAATTAACCATAATTATTTAAATATTATATCATATTGACCAAATTTAATAATTATTAAAATTAAATTATTAAATTATATATGAAATAAAACCCATATGCAAGCCTTGGCTCTTGCCCCCATTAAATAATATTTTAAATAATTTAATAGTTGTTTTCCAATATCTTAAGTTTGTCATATTTTCTCAAACATATTTTCTATAGATTTAGTATGTATTAGACCAACAATAGCCTATGAGATTCACTCCAAAAACTTAAAATTGATGGAGTTTTGTATGCATCAATTTGATTTTTTGGAAGCAATCAATACAATAAGATGATACCAATTTGAGTTTCTACATGACTCTTTAGTTGATTGTGATTTTTTTTTATCATTTTTATGTGGATATATCGATAAGAATTTCGTTTTATTATGGAAAATCTTAAATAAGTATCATCTTGTTGTTTTAATTACATTTAAGAAATCAAGATTCAAAATAAGACTCGTAAATATTATTTTGGTACAAATTCTATCTTAATATCTTAAACTATAAGAAGAAATATGAAAAGTCATTGTTACTTTAATGCAAGATCGATTTTATTTAAAATATCTTAAATGAATAATAATAGATTTATGCCAAAGAGAAAAAAAAATGAAGACTTTTTGTTTGATGAAAATATTAAATCTTTTAATACTTTATAAGTATTATTCAAT
Organism: Hibiscus mutabilis; assembly: GCA_019671005.1. Lineage (NCBI taxonomy): Eukaryota > Viridiplantae > Streptophyta > Magnoliopsida > Malvales > Malvaceae > Hibiscus > Hibiscus mutabilis. Next base: position 1,982,876 of record CM033715.1, on the reverse strand, counting down.
TTTAGTTTTTAATAATTCATAATTTATCATTTTACAACTTATGATATTTTTTATTTTTATTATTTTTTGAGTTTTCTAATAAAGTTTTTATTTTTATTTTTTAACATTATTTTTAACGATTTTATTATTTTTTTGCTTAAAAAATAAGTTAACTTTAATTTTTTTAAAAAAAATCGATTAAATACTCCTATCACTCTTTAATTACATGATGACTGTCACATCATTGTCAATAATAATTTTCGTAAGTCGGTAGTAAAATTGATGTAATATCATTGAGTCCAAGGACATTATTGAACCTTCTAATTGGGAATGATTCAAAAATTTAGGGGTGCCTTTATAATTTACTAAATGGAACATGTATATATAATTAAATAAATTTTGTTGAATTACTCAAATCCCCTTTTTGAAGTTAGATACAAATTACCAATTATTTTTCTCTTAGACATAATTCCCCTCTATTTAGGGGTGATAATGAGTCTGACATGCTCGCGAGTTACTCGGATTCGGCTCGGTCAAAGCTTAACTTGAGTGAGTTCGATTTGAGTTCGGGCTTAGGTTCGACTCGAGACCGTAACAAGCCGAGCCGACTCAAGTTCGACTCGAAAAGCTCGTGAACAAGCTTGAAATAATTATATATATATATATATATATATATATTCTACATATGCACTAAAAAGTAACATGTTTAACAAAAGAAAAATAATAAAATAAATTAAGAAAATCCACTAAAAGCAAATTAATTAAAATAAGTTGGGCATTTCCTTTAGTTGGTTGTTGTTTGATTTTGTATTTTCTTGGATGATATGTTTGTATTATAAGAATATTCCTGGTTATTTAGATTAATCTAATTTTTGGCCACTCTTTTTCTCTTTCTCGATATTGAATTTCATATCAGTGTTGGTTATGAAAGGAGCTTTTAACGAGGCTCAATCTTTCATATAAAAAAACTATAGCAAAAGTGTCAATTTCGAGTCAAGTCGAGCCGAGCCCGAGCCAAACCCAATAGCATTGTTTTCGAGCTCGAACTTAAATTTTCGAGCTCGACGAGCCTCGAACCCGAGCTAAGTTCAACAACTCTATTTCCGAGCAAAGCCGAGCCTGGCCAGGCTCGGACTCAACTAGGCTAATTAATACCCCTACCTCTATTAGTCTATTTTGATCCAACCCAGTAACTTTTTTTTAGAATTTTGAAAACTTTTTATATAAATAAAACTGAATTAGAAAAGTACCGAAGGAACCTATGTAAGATTTTGCCTTTTCCTACTTTTTTACATCTGTACATAGACTATAGTGATTAGGGCAGATAAAACTCGACTCGACTTTAAAAAATTAAATTATTTGAATTGACTTGAGGTAAGAAAACTGACACGTTTTGACTCGATTCGTAATTTCATAAATTCGACTCAACTTGAAAAAATTTCAAATAAAGTTTGAGTTATGAAATAGAAATTCGAATAACTCGAATAACTCCAAATTTTTAGCAATTAGTTTATCAGTTTTTATATCCGAGTCGAGTCTGTCAATCCTGCATGATTTATTATGTATATTGCATGCGAAAATATGAATATATATATATATGTATATCGATATGCATATAAAAATCCGTTAAAATTAGAATCAATATGTGCACAATCCAACCCTATGTATATATATATATATATATAGAAATATATATGAAGAAAATATATATGTACAATTAAATTTATACAGAAACTCAAAAATTATAATCGATTCGAAAAAAATTCAAATAAAATTTGAATCGTAAAATCTGACTTATAAACTCGAATAACTCAAAATATTTTGACTTGATTCAACTTGGTCGAACGGCCATCCAGTAATATTGGCTTCTGTTTTCGCTTTTCTTATGATTTTGAAATAGAATGAAACATTTTCAAAATTGCAGTCGCAGCTAAACAAAAATTTTTCTAAAATAAAACTTTTAAAATGAAGAAAAATGAGATGATATAAAAATATTTATAAAAATAATAAAAATTTATATATTAATTTTTATATATACAGAAATATTTAAAAATTTAGTAAGTAAATATTTTTATATGTAGATAAAAATTGATAATAGATTCTTATATTTTTATAAAAATTTCTATACCACTTTATTTTAGTCTATTTTATTGTGCCTAGTCGTAGAATCTCCCAGAGAGCAAAAAATGAGGCAGAGAAACAAGGGTTCTTCATCTCTGCATCCAAATCTGCCTGAAGCAGAAGAAAACCCACAAAAGAAACCACCCTATTCTTCAAATGATGTATTCACTATTTGTTTGGGATTTCGAATGCTGAACGCGTTGCTGATCCAAACTTACTTCAATCCAGATGAACACTGGCAAGCCCTTGAAGTTGCGCATCGCATCGCCTTTGGGTATTCCCCATTTCTCTTCTAAACTATCAATTATTAATTAGTGATCATGAAACCCGTTGTTGAAGCACTGGAATGTGTTGGAAATCGTAGTTTAGCCGTATCTGATAAGAAAGTAATGATGGGTTTTAGGCCTGTGTTGTGTTTGATGAAATGTGTAGGTATGGTCATTTGACATGGGAGTGGGAGGAGGGAATTCGAAGCTACTTGCATCCAATGGTTTTCGCTCTCTTTTACAAACTTCTCGCATTATTGGGTCTTGATATACCATGGGTCATGGTAAATACAAATACAATTCTGGTTCAATCTTTGCGTGCACATACAATATGCGTGTGTGTGTATTTCCTTATACATCCGATCTTCATGAATCCATGTATAACTGGGTGTTTGTGCATTCTTTTTGTTGCATATTTACATTTGTAGACTAGGATATTTGTATGGAATCTATGGATTATACTAGGTGCAACGATGGTCAAGTTAAAAATGAATTCCCCTCTTTATTTTGGTATTCCTGTATTTCTCCATAGTCATTCCTCTCTAGCATTTGACATGTGCACCTAATTAAATTGCTAAAATAACCCTTGTTAAAAGTGAGATAAAGCTTTTGGCTCACGTGATTTCATATAAAGATAATCAAGTTTGACCTTTATCATCATGCGGAAGGGTCTAACAAAGCCGCCTGCACTTGCTAATCTTTGTAGGAAATACTGCGACTAATAGTTTTTGATTTTTTTGGAGCTAATATAGATAAGGAAATGTAAATTATTTGATAGCAAGATGGTTTTATAGTTTTAAAGTCTTAATTGAGGACCTAATTTTGCTAGACCTGACCAGCATTTGGTTAGGTTTTTGACCTTGATTCCTTTGAGCCATAGGTCGACATGGCCCTTGAGAATGCTTGTTGCCATCTGAACTATATTAAAAATGTCTAGATTACAAGTGGGTAGTGAAACATTTTTCTGAACATTGTGCTTATAGAACAATATTTTTATTTTATCTTTTGTTGCTCGTAGCTGTCCATTACTGTCGATAATAAGTATCTAGAAAACAATGGTTATGTTTGCATTATTTTGTTTTATTCACGAAGTTATTGTCTATTTTGCTTTTCTCTCCTCATTTAAATGTAGCTTTGAGTGCACAAAATCATGGTCTATTTATTTTTTTTCAAAGATGTATCGCTTATATCAATTGTCCGCTCATTTGTAGATTAAGGCCCCGCGACTGCTACAATCCATATTTTCTGCAGCTGGTGATTTGTACTTGTATAAACTTTCCCTTGTCCTGTTTGGTGCTGGTGTTGCAAAATGGGCCGTATCCTTTTGCCGTATGTTCTTCAGTTATGCTACCTTGTACTGCTGAGCTATTCTTTTGGTTGTTTTTGTCAATAGAGATTTCTGATGATGGATTATGTACTTAACTCTTTCATTCAGCTATTCTCTCAATTGACAAACTGGTTCATGTTTTTCTGTTTCAATCGTACGTTTTCAAATAGTTTGGAGACGGTTCTCACTCTTGTAAGCCTTTACTACTGGCCATCATTGAGAAGCTCTTTGAATAAAGTTCCTTCTGGTTCAAGAAAATGGGGTGTGGCCCTAGCTGCATTAGCTTGTGCCATTAGACCAACAAGTGCTATTACTTGGGTGTATGTTGGCCTACTTGAGCTGTATTTGACTCGTGAGCAGTGGAGATTTATATTTCTGGAGTTGATTCCTATTGGGTAGATATTGCTCTCTCCCTCCTTTTTCCTTTGAACAAATTGTATCTGTTTGTGATTAAAATGCTTTTGCTACTTTTTTTCATTCATTTATTCTTAATAATACAAGTTATCATGGTCATGGTCATGGTTGAAATTCTCGTCATTGAGTGCAACATGTGAGTGGCACAAATCTTAGTCACTGCTCACCTTAACTATGGTTGCTCACTTAAGCACATACAACTATATTATGTAGATCATGGCATGTGTGCACATTATATAGGGGATTAAGGAGATGACATGAAACATCTAATTCTATATCTTTTGGCTCATAAGCTGAGTTTTGGCACTAAGTGGTGTTTCTTGGTTCATGGATTGTCTAGAAAATTTAGTCTCAAATTTAACAATAAAAAAATTGAACTTACTACTTAACAGTGGTCCTGATTTTCTTACTGCATGACTCGTCATCTTTAGTTAATAAGTTTAGAATTAGACGTTGGATGGTGTAACAATTAAAGTTACCCTTATTCATTTGCTATATATGCCATAATTTCCCTTGAAATAGAGTAATCTAAATTTTTTATTTCTAAAGATAAAATTGGGTTTGTTCTCCAAAGACAATGTTTTAAGTCACGTATATGCCATGTTTTACACCTATATGCCAATGTATTTATTGTTTTTGCGGTAAACATTGGTGCTTCGAGCAGATTTGCTATTTGGGAAACAGGCAATACTTGTCTAAAATTAAGTTCTACCTTACGCTCGCAATACATAACTCATGAAAATCAATGGATGTACAATGTTCATTAAGCCTTAAAAGCTCTTGTATGAATGCATGTATCTTTAGATATCAGCTGGAATTCATTCCTGTTTTTCTCTTTTCTTTGTGGATGGTCTTACTCTTAGAATCTATTTTTCTAATTTATCAGGAGTGTGGTGCTTGGAATTATGTGCGTGTTGGATCGTCTAATGTATGGCTCCTGGATTTTAGTACCACTTAATTTTCTGAAGTTCAATTTTCTTTCCTCTGGCGGAGATTATTATGGAACTCACAAGTGGCACTGGTACTTCACTCAGGGATTTACGGTGATGATATTCACTTTTCTACCATTTTGTGTTGCTGGCATTATCAAGTCTAAACATTGGAAGCTTTCTGGTCTTATTCTATGGGTTTTAGGACTTTACAGCATTCTTGGTCACAAAGAATTCAGGCAAGTCTATATAAAGTATAATATCATGTACTAGGAGTTCAATGTGGCTGAGAATTCCTTATATACCTTTTGTTCTGCTATCTTCTAATTCATCTGTTAGCTGCAGGTTTGTCCTTCCTGTGCTTCCCATAAGTCTGATATTTGCTGGATACTCACTAGCTGCACTTGAAGAACGTAGTTCTCCAAACGGTGAAAGGAAAAAATCTTCGTGCATTTGCAATAAATGGCCTTCCAGAAAGCATCTTGCTATCTTCTTCTTGCTTGCAAGCAATATTCCAATGGCCCTATATATGAGTTTGGTTCATCAGGTATATTGAATGGCTTGTCAATGCATGCAAAAATTGCTTAACTTGTGCCTTCTTTATTACGGCAGCTTAATTTTTCCCGATCATTTACATCTAAATCTGTTCGCGGGCCAGTTCAGGCCGGTTTTCGACAGGGCATGGTATGTCTGGCTCAACACAATAATAAATATAATAAAGATAATATCACAATATCACACCAAATTCAACACAAATTTGTCAAATTAAATAGCAAAGTAGAAACCAATGAACAACTTAAATTAGTTGGGTAAGGTTTTTACAGTATTGGTTTATTCGGGTAATGGCATAGTGTGTTTTGGCCTAATCACCTTAAGATAAATGTTAAATATTAATATTATTATAAAATAAATTATTAAATATTTACTTGTATTCGAGTCTAGCTAAGCTCAGATTTGATATTTTCTGCTGAAACCTGTCATGTGTTTGAAGGTCTCTATTTTTTTTACCCAAGCCCATTTTTTGAGCCTCGAATTTGTCCTACCTCCAAACCATGAAGACCTGGCTCATGCTCATCTACTTACATCATGTGTGAATTTTCCCCCCAAATATTTTCTTTATTAATTTATGTAGTTTCATTGATTTCCTTTTCATTTATTTATTAGTGTCTTAAAATGAAACAGTAGAATCAGAAAAGATCCTTTACTATGTTGTTTTGTTGATTATTCTATGATACTCTTAGTTCTCTTTCGCTTGATGCTCAAATCTCAACCTTGCAAAACAGAGAGGAACCGAGGATGTGATGAACTATCTATCTAAGGAAGCTGCGAAAGAGAAAGTGAAAAGTATCCTTTTCCTAATGCCCTGCCATGCCACACCCTACTATTCCACTCTGCATTACAACCTGCCCATGCGTTTTTTAGATTGCACACCAAGGTTAGTCGCTGACACTTTAATTTTTCATAGTTTTTCTTTTGTATTTGTGCTGTTGCTTTGTTTGTAACTCTTTTACTATTCACATGTCTTGCAGTAAGGGAATCCCTGCTGAATCAGACTGTTTCACGACGGATCCTGTTACTTTTGCTGCTGATTTTGCGAAAAATTGGTCTCACCCCAGTCACATTGTACTGTTTGATTCAGAGGAGAGTCACTTGAAAGATTTTCTAGTTTCACATTCTTTTAAAGAGGTACAGGCATATACCGATTTGCTTCATCTATTTATCAAACCATTCTTGTTGGTGCTACTTTTCTCTTGCAATAAAGCAATTGCTTCTGTATAACTACAGGTTAGAAGGTTTTTCCATGCTCACTTCAAGGTGGACCGTGATCTTCAAGCATCAGTTGTTGTGTACGCTCTGACTGACACGTAAAAGCTTCCAAAACCCTTTATGCAATCTAACCCTGATCTCTCTGAGCATAGTTTTCTTTACTTTTGCTTCCAATGATGAATTTCATTGATTTTTTTAATGAAATTGAACTCAAGAAATAACTTGGAGCAATGGTGATAAAACATGCTTATGTTGTCAGAAGTGTTGAGTCCTGCATGTTGTTTTAGAACCAGAGCATTTACAGTTTGAGTTTAGGAAAAATAGTCACATTAATGTAACCTTTATTCATTTCAATCTTCGGAGAGTTACGGACCAGATCCTCCACTATCGAGTTTAGGTGGCTGAGTTGAGTTGGAGAACTTGATTCTTGAGACTGCAGCTAAACGCCTGCAACTAATGGTTCACCAACTAAAAGTAATGCGGTTTTAAATGCAAAGTTTCTTGTTTTTGTTCAGTTGTTTTACCTTTTGAATACAGGAGGGGAGTGGTTAAAGTATCCTTGGTGAAGCAATTGAATCCTTTGCAGGTGAACTGTACATGAAATGCTAGTTCTTCCTATTGCAAGTTGACCTACTCGGTTCAACCGGCTACATTCTTTGAACCTCGACCCCCATCGACGTCCGTTTACCGGCTGAATTTTACCCTTCCCATAATGATAAACTGTCATTCAAGTTCCTGTTGAATTTAGTCTTATATAGCTGCTCTGTTGTAGCTAGAGGCGGCAAATGGGCGGGTTTTGATCGGATTCTCTTCAAGTTCTGTTATTTGAGACTCAAATTTTCTCGAGTTTGGATTTTTTCGGACACGGGCTATTTTAAGCTTTGGGCCCTTCTGGATTTAGATCTTTTCCGGCTTGAGTTATTTTGAATTCAAATCAATTCATGTTGCCAGACTCGGACAGGTTAAGATAATTTTAAAGCTATATAGGCTATAATAATAATAATAATTATTATTATTATTTCAAATGGAATAATTAGTTTTAATTTTATTTATTGATATCACAATCTAAATTTTCGCCTTATAAAAATCAGAAATTTTATATAGATATTTTGTTTTATAACAGAAACATTTGTACAACACATCAGAAAGTGCCTACTTTAGGTAATATTTATGATTGTAGGATATATATGATTTTCTTTTCGACAATTTTATTTGAATTATTATGTCTAATATATATATATAAGCACAGTTTTCTTTTTAAAAAGAGGATACTAACAAAATTCCTTCATGGTTTATTATTTCGTTGTATTAATAGTTTTAAAGGTAATTATTTTATATACAGGCGTTGTAAACTAAAAGGTGATTATATGGTCTTGTTTGGTAAAGAGCGGTTTGAGCCAAAATTAAAAATTTGAGTTAAAATTAAAGGTTTGACAGGTTAAATTTTTTAATTTGTACGTTTGGTAAAGAGCGGATTGTGGTGAAATTTTTAATTTTGAAACAGCTGCTAATAGGAGCTTTTTGAAATTAAAGATTTTGACATAAGAGTTATAAAGACTTTTTTGCCCCTTCATAATTATAAAAAAGTTTTAAATAACCTAAGATTAATCTTTTCTATTTTAGTTCTTCAACCTCGCGTATTTACATTATGACATTTGTAAATTAGTATTTTTGTTTTTTTCTTTTTATTCTCACACATTTATATTTATATTTAAATTTAATAATTAATTAAATTATATTAAAATAATTATCTAAATAATAAATTAATATATAAATCTTTCAAATATAAACAATAATGTTATATTAAAAATTATTTTTTATAATTCAATTAATATTAATAGATACAAAATATTGCTAACTAATAAACTATTCAAACAAGTGTCGAATATAATCATGTTCTTACATGTTATTTTGCTTGTTTAAATAATCAATCAGCTATCTGTAAACTTTACCAAACATCTTTATACAATCTCTAGTCAAAACAATTAATGCAATCAACAATTAGCTAATGTAATTCGATATCAGTTATAATATGTCTGCTAATTGCCAAAATGACCTATATATTTTTTAATAGTATTAAGATGATTAGAAAGTAGTATATGTTCATATTTTTTCTGAACTCTTTAATAACTAACACCTTGTAGACAAAATTACTTGAACCCATATCTCTTAAGATAAATACTAATTTTTTTCTTCCCTTAGATCACTTACGTTGTTTATGACATGTGATTCTATATAGTATCATATTATGTAATATTATATCATATATAGACAACGAACATTACTTTAGTTTTATTGACATTAGGTCTCACCTCCCATAGGGCAAACTAGTGGTGGTGCACCCAATCTATGTTCAGCTTCTGAAATAACAGAAGAAGCAACTTCAATTAAACCCTGCAAATAATAACAAAAAGACAACCCTTCCATTTACACAACTTAAAATCCAATCTTTTTCCTAGAACATAGCATTTCTGAACTATTGATTCCCTTCAAATATTATTCTCAAAAAGAAAAAAATGAACTTTGTAAAACTTGATTTCATGGTCTTTTTCTCACCCAATGTTTTCTGCAACTAATCCTGCACATTTCAGACCCTTAGCAAAATCCTGCAGATGTCAGACAATTTGAGGGATTACTTCAAGTCATCAATCTCTATTAAAGATGTTGGGTATACTCCAACTCCTTCCTTAAAGTTTTTTTTTGTTCTCTTAGTTCCGAGATCGTCTTGACTAATCTGGATCGATCTGCATACACAAAACATTAAACTCGAGATCTGCTTAAAAAATACCAACCTGCTATTTTATTCACTGTTATATTTTGACTCAAATTTTAATTGGTAATTAAGTTGAGTTTTATTGTAATTTTAGTGGTTAAAGATTACTTGGTAATTAATATTTATTTTAATGAGTAAATATCTATTTTAAACAGAATATCTTATTTAATAAGGTTTCTTGGTGACCAAGTATTTATGTCTATAAATATAAACTATGTTTAACTTTTTGAATTATGAGAGAACAAGAGAATGTGAGTTAGCTTTTAGAGAGAATTATTCTCTAGAGAGATCTAACTATTTTTAGATTCTCTACAACTTTTGTGCCTATATTGTAGAGATGAATATTGTAGGGATGTTAGGAAGAGTACTTTGGTTCCACCGGGTCATAAGATTTGTTCACCGGATTTTGAGATTATATGTGTTATCATATATTTGTACTCTTCATGTTCTCTACGTTTATAATGGATTGTTCGTTTCTCGTCTGTGGAAGTAAGCTATGCTGAACCACGTTAAATCTTGTACTATGTGCATATCTTGGTCTATGTTGTTATCGCTTTAGTTATTTTGCCGCATACCAAATTCCTAACATTCCCTTAAGAATTTACATCATTAAATGAGTGGGAGTTAATGATCGAGATTAAACTCTTTTATTTCATTCCTTTAAAAATATTCACATTTTAACTTTTAATCTTAACCATTAATTTATATTAATTTAATAGTTCAAAATTTTAACATATTTTAATTTTAATCATAATCTTACTTAAAAAGAAAATTAATGATCCTAAATTAGTGTTTCAGTGTGTATATGTTCACACAGCCTGCACTAAAATCCCAAACGAACAACCGACTTTTTGACTTGAGAAAGTGTTGTGAAAAACAACATAATCCTATATTAAAATTGCATTTAGGGTAAAAATAACTTTTTATCTTTAATTTTCTTTATATAAACCCCATAATTTTTGTTATCTTTTTATTCTTGCTCTCTCGAAACTTTTATTTTTCTAGGTCAAATGTTAATATGTTTACTATTTATAATTATAATTATTAAATATTATTTCATTTTTAAACTTTCGCTACAAATAAAATATATTAATTATTTAAAAATATTTTATATATCAAGATATTATTAATAAGAGTGATTAAAAATATTATATTGACTGAGTGGTTAAAAATTGACTGAGTAGTCAAAAATACTTATAATTGAGAATTTAAAATAATATTCTTATATTTTTTTTCATTGACTGAGTGGTTAAAAATATTTTAAACTTTTATTTTTTAAACTTTTAATTGATTGAGTGGTCAAAAATATTTATATTTTTTTCCATGAGTAGATTTGAATCTCTTCGTTTGCGTTGAGAATTTAAAATATCATTCTATCGTAAAAAATTAGTATTAATAAGTTATAGAAAATATTATAATAATTTAAACTGATATATTTTATAGATTATAATATTTAAAAAATTAAGTATCATTAAATTAATTTATTCTTATTTTAAAACATCATGTCAAAAATTTTAAGAGTTAAGTGCACCATATGCCCTTAAACTATTATTCTTATTCTAAATTGGTTTCTGAACCTTTAAATATTTCAATTTCATCCCCAAATTATTGCTTTCATTCTAAAATAGTCCCCAAACTTTTGAACGTTTCATTTCATCCCCAAGCTATAACCATCATTCTAAATTGGTCTCTTAACTTTTTAAATATTCCAATTCCACCATCAAATTATCGTTGATACCACATCATACTATTACAAAATACAAATCGGTGTTTTCATGACAATTAACAATTTTATAACACTTTATTAACATAAGATATGATTAGCACATACTAATAATTTGGGGATGAAATTAGAACTTTCGAAAATTTTGAGGACCAAATTAGAATGAGTGTCATAGTTTGAGGATGAAAATGAAATGCTCAAAAGTTTGGGGACCAATTTAGAATGAAGCTTATAGTTTGGGGATGAAATTGAAACATTTAAGATTTAGAGACCGATTTAGAATGAAGATAATAGTTTGAGGATGTGTGTTGCAATTAGCTCAAATTTTAAACTAAACAATCCAAATATACTTTTAAAAACACTTTTCATTGTTTTTTTGTTGTTGTTGTTGGTAAATTGGAGACTTCAATAACATAAGAAATACGACGGTACTTCAATTTCGGATAGCTTTAATACCAAAATATACATAGAGGTGGAAGCAATTCCAAAGGGTGATAGTATTAATTAGTATTCCCTTTGTAGCAATATATAACATCTTTCAGAATCGTAAAACCAATTGGCATTACCATTAATGTCTTAAATTTTTAATTTCATTACATTTTCTTTGTTTTGTTTTTGTTGTTTTTTGGCTTGTTTAGGCGCTTGACACCGGCCTTAAACCATTCTTCATAGCTGCTTCCCAGACGAGATCGATCCGGTCGACATCGATTGCCCCAACTTCGTGATGGGTCCAGCCTTCGAGGTGATGAACCACGCCTCCGGCATGGCATGCGTGCACCACTCCTCTTTCCATCGTGTACTGTCCCCGACATCCATCAATACTTACAACAGTTAGCCGATGATTATGTTTGAAACAAAAATGGATGATTAAAGAGAAGATTGCTCACCTCACAGCTTCCGAGCCCTTCGACATCATCGGGCAGCCTCATGGCAGCCAGGTCGCCGTATGTGCAGTCTCTTCTGAATGCCAAAATCGGTGGCACCACGAATTGGTGAAAATGTGTCTCCGATGGCGCCCAGCTTTGTTCCCTCGGAGTTATCCACTTGCCAACGATCCATGTCTATTACACAACAGCAACAACAACACACGACTCGATTATTTGTTCTACTTGCCTTTTTTGGAATTTCAGTGAGCTTAATTGATGAGTTGAGACTAGCATTTGCATATCATACCTTGCAATTTTGAGCAGCCTGGTACTTGGTCACCTGGACAAGGTATTGTTGGCAATCCACAGGGGCTTCTCTTTGTATTTTCTGAAACCTTTCGGTTGATGAAGTCAACATCTGCACATTATGTCCGAATCCATAAGCAATCTATTTCCATTAGCCCCACCGGAATAGAGGATGCAATATTGTTCGAAAACTTACAAGAACTCGTACTCTCCTTCGACTAAGGTAAAGAGCAATGGCTCTGCCGAGCTTGGAAGTGGCTCCTGTTAAAAACACTTCCCCCACATCTTTTGGAATTTCGTGCAGAATAACCGCAGCCGTCAAGGTATTGCCATGGACTACTCTCACTTTGAGCTCCGGATGCTTTTCCACAAAGAGTGTTCCTCCTCCATTCAGAGCTTCATTCTGCACACATTTCCAACTTTTAGGTTCATACAATGGTTATCATTTGGACATTAAGCCCGTTTGTATGAACCGAGCTGACACTGACTGGTATCGACCGATACGGCACAAAATTGAAATAATATAGTGTCAGTCCAGATCTCTCCCGGCCAACTGAGACACAAATGATAGTACAATGCCAGAACACAGAAATGTGTTAAGAATTTAACAAAGTGAAGGGAAAGGCCCACGGGTTTTAAATGAAGGAGATGGGGTTGATTCATTTCTCATATTTATTTCTACCAACTACCGCTGTATATATTTAACATATTTTTTTGGATATTTTTAATATTCTGGTATGAGTACATGAAAGTATATGTTCGTTTTAAATTGTGGACGAGTTTAGTAATAGAGAAAAATACGGACCTTATTTAATGCAGCAAGGCTGATGACCTTCACCCCTATCCTATCAGCCCTTAGAATGGCCTCCTCTATGCGCTTGTTGATGCCTTCCATTGCAAATGGTAAGAAATACTGCAAAAGATGGTTATGCTCTAGGTGATCAATAGGCTGTCCTATATAATAATTTCGGCCACAATTCTTTTTTAATTTTAAATACGGATTCGAACCTGGAAGCCGAATCTAGGAACCACCCATGTCTGGTGCAAATATCCTCTAAGATTGTAGAAGGTGAGGACGAAGGCCTTAGACCAACCCCACATCACTAGCATGACCACAATCGCGAAAGGCCAAAGCGGCAATAGAAAGACCCTTGTCGAGAATGGTACGGACGAGAATGATCGGAAGACGAATGGGACATGCATTGACGAAGTTATGTCCACCACATGTGCTAGGAACACAAAATTTGGTACCCTCCCATTCTTTGCTGCATCATCCACCAAAACTCCACGTTAGTTTCTATGGCAAAATGTTTCATGGTTGGAACAAAAGAAGAAAAGATGCAACTACCTGAATCCGAACTAATTTTCTCATGCAGCTGCCACGAGTTCCGGTTAAGTGTGTTCCCCACGGCATCAAACAGCGGCATGAAGAGACAGAAGTTGGTCCCCATCTCGGTGTGGTGCAAGCTATGGTACCTGTCAAATTTTTTTTTCAAAACCATCAATTTATGCAATGTAAGTACCTCATTAGCTTCTATTTTGGACATAATATTCAAGATTAGGTAGTAAAAAACCGTACATCCATCATCTAATTAATTCCATCGGAACTAAACTTACTTCCAAGAGGAAAACTCCAAATGAGCTTTCCATCTCAGTTAGTTGGAGCTGAAAGATGGCACTTAAATGAGCATATCTAATTTTTCCAGGCTTAAAAATACAAATGAGTACCGTCTAGAAGATAATCAGAAAGAAAAGGAAAGAAAATCGAAACTCTTTCGCATATAGGTAAACCAAAACTGTGATACACATTAATTGCATGAGTACGAGACAAGGGTTATTGCTTACGTGGGGGTATAGAGGAAGTATCTGAGGAGAGGTAACTTGTTGAAAATCTCATGGGGAACAACTTCAACATTGGTATGCCCCAAACATCTAAGGAAATCAAACATCGAAACATAGCCGTAAACCATGGCTATCGATCCATACCCCATCAGAATCGATCCCGCCATCGGAATTCCAATCACGACACATAGTATGAGGTGCTCTAGAAACGTTGCATGACCAGCTGCATCACCAAGAATTCAAAACTCAATACACATACATACATACACATATATACATATACATATCAAATGAAAAGATGATTTTACCTGTAAAAGGATGGGGAACAGGAGATGAATGATGAAGAGAATGGTAAGGAGTGAAAAGATAGCTTTCATGGAGAAACCTATGCGCCATATAATACAACGGCTCTGACACGGCGACATGGAGTACCAGTAAAGCAATAAACCCCTTTGTGTTCCATAGAGGAAGACCATCCAAGGAAGGGAAGATCAAGAAGGCCATGGAAGCCAATAAAGCTTGAAGGGTTATGAAATTGTCCCTGAAATGTTACATTAAAAAAGGTTTAATCAAACCATATAATTTACATACTTTCCCCCAAGAATTTTTGGTGATCATATGGATTACCAGTCCCATTCTCTGTCAATCTGCTTGAAATCAACTCCTTGCTGAACAATCCGGCGATTCCGAGTTAGGAAAAGCATGTTACAGTAAGAACTCCAAAGCTGGTGAACCAATCCTCTCAAAACACATATAAGGAGTATATGTAGACACCAGAGATCCTTAATGGTACCCTCATAGACCCATGAATGCACAACTTTTCCGGCCAAAGGACCTATCAGCAAATACTTTGGTACACGGAAAACAAATTCAAGGATCAGTAAATAGAAGAAACAAGTATAACAAAACATATTACATCTGGGATTGAAAGATTTTAGTACCTTGAAAATACCCAAGTTCTCCCACGGCCAAGCTGACAGAGGTGCAACCATGTTGTCTTATCAGAGCTGCTCTGTTTTCCTCTGTTTATATATAAAAGAATGAAATCTTTTTTCACTGTTTTCTTTAGAAGACAAGAAATGCTTGGGGTTTTTCTTTGTTCCTTCTCTCGAGGACTGAGAAGAGGTTGAGAATGAAGAGGTATTACAATTGTTGTGGTACATGGAAATGCAGGGTTATTTATAGCCCCCCGGGAAAGAGGATTGATTGCCGATGAAACAAAAAATACAGTAAAGTCTCATAGTCAAGTAGATAAGTGTGACGTAGTTTTTGACTGGCAGTTGGTGGCCACCGAGGAGTGGGGGCGGTCGTCAATCCCATTTGCCTGATCGGAACCGGCTACAGCTGTAATGGTTTGAGCATTATTAATGCTTGGTATAGTTGGGGGTGGGCGTCTGCTGACCTCCAGCTTGCAATTCTCCCTCAACACTCCTTTTATTTTTACCTTTAAAATGGCCCCTTTAAAGATTATGAGTTACTTTTTGGATAGATTTTAATAGCTACATGATTTATATAAAATAACTTAGCTTTAAACTAAAAAGAGTGTTTTAATAACCAAATATCTAGTTGATGAGGTGTTAGGTTACTTAATCAAAGTCGGGGGTTTTAAATTTGATGTTGTGAATGGAAAAAAAATTGAGTTAGAAAGGTGTCTTTATATTGTACTTCTATAAAATTCGATCTGAATTAATCGACCAATGAGTCGAATACTGATAATTCAAAAAAAAAAACATGCGGTTTAACTTACATCATTGTTTAAATTCTTATATTTCATCCTAAAATTATCTCATTCAATTTAAGGGCAATTATTCCATACACTAATTGTAAAACAAATGTCTTAGTTTTGGAGTTTAAGAATTCCGTTTTATGTATAGAATTTAGGGGTGATGGTTAAAATTTAGAGTTTAGGGTTAGACTTTATGGTTTATAGGTTAAAACCTAAATCTCTCATCATATTATCTTAAAACCTAAAGCCTAATCTCTAAACCCTAAATTCTAACCACTATCCCTAAATTTTAAACGTATAAACCCTAAATTAAATCATTAAACCCTAAAACTAAGACATTTATAAAAATTTGACGTGAACAAATAATATACTTTTTAATTTAAACAATCGAGTATATTTAAGTGTTCAATATACATAAAAGATATAGATCAAATATATTTAAACTCTTAATATTTTTCGATTCATGAACGAAGAAATGTAAATAATGTAAACATTTGTATCGAGCTATTAGCCAAAAATCTAAATCTATTAACAACAACAACAACTAAAGATCACCCCATTTTTTCCTGACAAGAAGCCAGCGTGCCCATTCATGTCTTTTACACCGCAATTTTAAGTAAACCATGTTCTTGATTTCTTTTCATTTCTTAGGGTTAGTTTAATAAAACATAATAGAAACGTGCAACATAAAGAATTTTAGGTTAACAATTAAATATTTTTTTATGAAATTAAAGGCCTACTAACCAAATGCAAAAATTACATGTTATTTAAGAGTTCGTGTTTGGTACTCTTGTTAGAGGAATTCGTATGATCGAAGGAATTGTTCAATTCTGTTAATCAGTTAGTCATAAGTCTCTTACTCTAAGGACATTCATTAATATAATCATTTATAAATTGTTATAATGATTGCTGGTAATTTATGGTGTTGCTTGAAAATAAAAAAATTAAAAATATCAACAACCAGTTAGTCTAGTAAGATAAGGTACTAAATTTTTTATGTAAGAGTAGGGATACGAGTCATGAGGTTGTGAATGAAACAATGAGATTGAAAAAGTCGAAGGTCGTCCCATAATAATCCTTTATAATATTCGATATGAACTAATCAATAAATAGATTGAATACTCGTAGTTATAAAAATGAAACTTACTCTATACTCATGGAAGATGAAATGTGGAATTTATATTTTGTGTTTTACTTAATATGCCTCGACTGAAAATTTTCCATTTTTAAACATTCCGTTTTTTTTTCTCTAACGTACTTTATATATATATATATATATATATATATATTATTTTCATCGTCGAAATCAACATTAAGATTATCGTCGGCCCTACTTTTTTCTTTCTTTATTTTCCTATGACGAATTTATGTTATTTTGTTTTGTTTAATCGAATTTTTTTATTTTCTGTATGAAAATAGTAGATGATTTTATTTATTCTTATGATATTTTTTCTTAGGATTAGATTCGATGTTGTCTCTTGGATGTTTTTGTACGAAAATGGTGGATAATTTTACCTGATGCTTTTGTTAAGTTTGAATTTGATGTTACCTTTGATGATGTTTATTATGTATCTTGTTGATCTATTCTTACTTTGTATCACTGGACTGAATAGTGATAAACATTCATAGCGGGTTGTACCGGAGAGCCCCTAGCCACTCAAGTGGGTTCACCAGAACACTTTGGAATCATTTAGCCCACTGGGATTGGCCTAATCTTGCTTCAATCCAAATTCCAAAGGGTTCAACTACAAGAGACCTGGTTCATCAAGTAAACGAAGACAAATCAGATTAGACTTTAAAGGATTGGAGTTTTTTTGTTCTCTTACAACTCTTGCTTGTGAATAATCTCTTTTTATTTTTCATTGACCGTGTTAGTGTTCCAATACGTCACAACCGGATGTAAGAAGACTTTAAAAAGAATATGTTGGGGTTATATATATTTTTATGTTCGTGTTGATTGTAATTATTTTAATAGGACACAACTGGATGTGAGAGGACTATAAAAGGAATAGGTTGTGGTTATATGCATTTTTATGTTCATGTTGATTGTATATATTCTATATCAACGACGATGGTGATTAATTGTATCTATCATTTGTTTGAGTTACATGGTTGGATTTTTAACATATTCCTCGGCGAAATTGGTGGGATAATCCTTTCCCAAATAATATTTTGGTTTATAGGGTATAATACCGATATTTTAGAAAGTAGACCAAAATCTACAGTAATCGGGGGGAAGACACCATCTCCACATGGCGTTGTGGGACCACGTCAATTGCTCATGGTATTCTTCATAAGAGATGGCATATGGCTCAACGAGCCAGGTCTGCTCGAGCCAGCACTGCCATGCAGCCTTTTTACCAGCTTGATTAAAGCTGATGTTGCAAGGGCAGAACGCCACCTCTATGTGGCAAGGTTCTGTAGCTGTCAGCTTGCCATGCATGCACACAAACCAGCTTTCATGTGAAGATTATCACACAAACCAACTTTCCTTGGGGATGTCATTTGCAAACTTAAAAGTTTTACACTTTTTTGGACCATTGGATGAAGGTAAATAGATGATTGAGATTAATAGTAGAAAATGTGAAGATTATCACATGGAAAAAAGAGATAAGGAAACGGTCTTAGCCATTTATTACCCTCATCCAACGGTCCAGAAAAGGTGTAAAAATAATTGAGTTATACACTGTGTAAGTGGATCCTAACCCTATATGTATGAGATATGATCCCCTAACACCATGTAAAACTTGAAAGTTTTACATTTTTTTAGATGGTTAGATGAAGGTAAATGAGTGACTGTGATTAATAGTTGGAAATGTGAAGACTATCACAACGAAAAAATATAAGAAAAAATTTTAGTTATTCATCTATCACCATCTAACGATTCAAAAAATAGTGTAAAAAGTAATTAAATTGTATATAGTAAAAGTGTAAGCGGATCCTAAATCTTTATCTATATATATGGCATGGGAAAAGAGATATTCTTCGCGTATAAGCGTGCCTGCACGTTTCCTCGTATCACACGTAGTCATGCAAATAGTATGTTATGTAGTAGATGAGGCATTAGCCAATAGTGATGTATTTCGGCGTTTTTTGTTTCCTTTAATGCCAATTGATCTAACAAGAGGAAAAAGTTTATATAATTGTTCTTTTTTATATGAAAAAATCAACGAAATTTAACTTATATTCTTTTCTTTTTAAGCTTTTATTGGGTATGGAAATTTATCTTGTAATTGTGTATAATTACATAGTGGTATGTTTAGATAACCATCGTAATTTGTAGATCTTGTTAAATTGTGTGTAATTGGATGCCCTTAATTACACTAATCAATTTTTAGGGGTGGGAATTGGTTTTTTTTCTTCAGCAAATATGATTTTATTAAGATTATCGAACAAGCCTAACCCAAACGTTATGTGTCCCATTAAAATTTTCTCTAATCCTAGTTAGAGAAAAAGAGTACACACAACAATGTAAGTACACTCTTTGATTTATAATTAAATATTATTTTAAATTTTAAACTTATGTAACAATGTAATTACAATTTATATTATCAAACAAGATGAAAAATTACAATGAGATGTTCTATAACGAGGTTGCTCTAAATAATGTACATTTTTTATAACTATTCATATTCAACTTATTGACTAATTAATTTGGATTGGGTACTACATTGGCTCATTATGAGGGCGACCTCTCCAACCTAATTTGCTTCCTTCACAATGTTTAAAATATCTAGTGTCTTGTCTCAATAGGCTAACCGATTGTTCGCAAATAATGTACGTTTTTAAGGTGTTCGATAGTGGTTTTAGGTTATCAGTTGTTGGTTATAAACTTCTGCTTTTTAACTGGTCTGGTTTGGTTAAGTCGCTTGTCTCTTTCATTGTTATAGGTGTTTGATATTATTGTTGTTAGGAGATCGTGGCTATATCGAGGAAATATTTTCTTTTTGGAATTAATTGAAAAAGTATCCATCAATGGTTATGTAGAAAAATATTCTCTTTTGGTGCACGTAAGTTAAACTCGCTTTTAGCTAAACACGAGTTATGTATTGAGTGAGTAGGTAAGAAATAAAAAAAATTAATTTATCAAGTTTTTTTTTACACAGAACTCGCTTTTAGCTAAGCGTGAGTTTAAAACTCGCTTTTGGCTAAACGTGAGTTTAAAACTCGCTTTTGGCTAAACGCGAGTTTACCTTACGTGGACCGAAAAATGTATTTTTCTACATATAACCATTAATGGGGAGTGCTTTTTCAATTAATTCTCAAAAAAAATATTCCATCAATATAGCCGGATACATCATTTTGGGAGATTTGATCTGTTTCTGCTTATGATTTGTGTCAGGCCTGAGAAGAGGCGGGATCATTAATCTCACATCAGAAAGGAAAAGGGAGATCTTGAGATATATAAACGGTGGCGCTGCACATCCCATTAGACATGTATTTTGAGAAGAGAGTAATGACCCGTGACAAGTGGTATCAGAACAACCCTTTGACTGCCTGATTTCACGTCGAGCGCCCATGAGTGGGGTAGGCAGGATGGACAACCATAACAATTGGCCAATCACAAGAGCAGAAGCTCGTGATGAGGGTGTCACGAGGTTGAGTGGGACAAAATGTCATGTCTGAGAAGAGGCTGGGTCATTAATCTCACATCGGAAAAGAAAGCGAGTTCTTGAGATATATAAACGGTGGCGCTGCACATCCTATTAGACATGTCTTTTGGGAAGAGGGTAATGGCCACGTGACAATTATCCTTAGATGTTTTGTATTAATGATTATTTTTTTTCAATTAGGTGTCATGTAGTTGAATGTCATGTTGTTTTATAAGGTACCTCGTTGGAGATTTTATCATTAATAAAATATCTTTTATTTTATAAAATTAAAATAATAATTACATTTTTTTTAGAAAATAAGGACATTTTCATACAATTACACTACGATATCTAAACAGTCTACGCAAAAAAAAAAACATAGGACTTGCTAAAAATTTAAACGAGCTCTTGCTTTTCAATCATATATTGTGTTTCTATATTTATGTGAATCTTCATAATCATCTCTCTGTGTATACTTGATTCATAACGTAAAATTATATTATTTTTACCTTTCTTCTGAGTTAACATATACTTATTTCCGTCAACAATCTCAAGATAGGTAGTTAAAAGTTTTTCGTTAACACCATCTTCTCTCCTCTAAGTTATGAGTTCAATAACTATTATGAGTTTAATATCTATTAGGTAGTTAAAAGTTTTTCGTTAACACCATCTTCTCTCCTCTATATTTATTTCAGAACATGTTGTTCTCTTGGTTTTGTTTTCTTCTGTGTGCGTCATCTGAGATTTGTAATGGCAATTGATGATGTTCCTGCTATTGTTGATCCATCTGTTCAATCTAGTGACTCTTTGAATTCTAGTAGTTCTGGAAATTTGGCTTCACGATTATTCTCCACCTAAAAGATAAATGTTACCATAGATGATAAGAATTACTTGCTATGGCATCAACAAGTTCTTTTGACAATCAAAACTCATAGGTTACAGAAGTATATTGATCCGAATGTTACATGGCATGTTCAATATATTACTAAGGATGGAGTTGCAAGTTTGAATCCTGAATTTGAGGCCTATGAGGAGCCAGATGGAGCTCTTGCACGTTGGCTCCTCTCTACCGTTAGTGAAGATGTTTTGCCTCATTTGATTGGCCACAATACTGCTACTGAGATCTGGAACACTTTGCTTAGGCTTTATAGTATTAAAACTACATCTAAACTAATGTCATATAGGAGACTGTTGCATGCTCAAAAGAAAGGAGACTTAAGCATGAAAGATTTTCTCATGAAAATCAAGTCCTTGTGTAATAATTTAGCAAGTTGTGGAGAAGTATTAACAACATAAAATGAATTTTAGGATGGACACCTCAATAAAATGAATTACTAATAAATGAAATTTAGATTTTCAAAATAGACATGTGTCAACTCTAAACTCTCACTTCATCCGCGAGTGATTTTACCCCACCTATTATCTAATACGACTCCATCCTTGTATGATATATTTCTTTTGAACTCAACAAATGATCTAAGTGGTGAAGCGAATGATGTTTATCTTAAGAGACTCGAGTTCAAATCGTTTTGTCTGCAAAGTGCGTGTGTATTGTTAAAGGGTTGAGAATATGTATGAACAAATATTATCTTATTATCACGTTAAGAATATTTAAAAAATATGTTGTTTAAAGACTAGTTGGAATACGAAGAAAAATTGGGTTCCCTTCCAACTACCAAGAAGAAAATTTTGATAATTAAATTGGCGGATGCAAGATGGCGTAATTATCGGTATAGTTGGGGATATGTTATTATTGATACAACAAATTCATTAATGTGCGAAATTAAATACAACACATAGTTACAACAAAATACATCATTTCTGTTGACCCGATTTTATTTGTTAATGTATTTTTATTTACCCAATAATGTATTTTTAATTAATTCAATTTGTTAATGTAATTTTTTATTTAAATTGTCGAATAAGATCAAAATATATAAACTATTTTGGTAGTTAAAGAAATTCCAAAACATGTGAAATAAGTTTTAACTCAATTAATATCGATAGTATTTTTAAAAAAATTGGAAAGTCTTGATTTCAGTGTGTTTAAATGTATACTTTTTCTCTACTTTATTGAATTAGGTAAGTTTGGAAGTTATAAATACCCTAGGAATTATAAGAATAAAATTTAAATCATAACTAACAATTTGCTGGGCTAGCAGGATGAGATGTTAGGTCCCTCAAGCAAGGTCATATAATTTAATTCTAAAGTTGTGAATAGAGAAAAATGGGCTGAGAGCATGGACAGAGCCATAATTGAACATTTGCAGGGGCCAAAATATTGAATTTTAAAAATACAAGGGTTTGTTAAGTATTTAAAACTCAAAATTCATGAACCAGGCCTAATGTGTCAAATATTTAAACTTATAAGGACTTAAATTGATATTAGACCAAGAAATTTGATAATGCGGGCTCATTCTTCTTTAATTCAATCCCTACTTGATTATATATTTAGTAAACTCTTGTATTTTTTTAATTTGAATATTTATTTTTGCAATGGCCAAATCATAATTAAACTAAAATCTATCGAATATTTTAATTTTATAACATGGGTCGGGACCCCTTGGGACTCAAGGGAGCTCTATCCCTAGTTGGGAGGGTCCTTCCCAAAATGAGTTAATCCAAAACTTGATCTGAATTATTCATGCAATAGGCCATATACTGATGGTTATAAAAAAATAAATTCAAATCATAATTAAAACATTTGCAGCATACGAAAAATGGTGTATTCTTAATTTATATAAAATATATAAATTGTTTTTCACTATTGTTTTTAAATTTTTAATAATTCATATGTATACATGTTTTTAACCTTATCTATCAACAACTATTTAAAATATCAAATAGTATTTTTTTTTGAAAAACTTGTAGATCTTATGGAAAATAAAATAAGAGAAGAATAAGAGAACAATAGGTATGGAATTTGGGGAGAATTCATTATTATTGACTTGATGAAGTATATATATATATATATTTCTTTAAACTCTATATTTACAAACATAGGGAATATATATCATATAGAGTCTTAATTTTTTTTGATAAATTCTAAATCTAATCTTAATCCTACTTAGATGAGAAGAGGGATGCTAGGGGAAAGAAGGAGATTGCTCCTAGTGGGTCTCAAACCCATGACATACGAGAATATGAGGGAACAAAGATGAGCAGCTTGACCAACCGGCCAAATGTGATTGCTCATATAAAGCCTCAATACATATCCAAAATTATAAATATTTATAACATTATTAAACTTATTGAATTTATATAAAGGGATGTTAAAATTAGGGTGTGCACTTTCAGATACGGATAGTGTTTGAAACTGAAGAATCAAATATACGTTTTTCGTATCGGCAAAATATTGATCAGTATTTGATCTGACTTTTGGATCAGAAATTCGAATTTTCAAATTACTAGTAGTAAATTTATTTTTAACAAATAAATCAAAATAAAATATATAATATAATAAATATAAAAATAGTAGTAAAAATAATAATATATTATATAACAATAAAAAGTATATTATATAACAATTAAAAATAAAGAAAATATATTATAATGGAATAAACATAAAGAAAGTGATAACAATAAAAAATAATCATAATAAATAGAAGAAAATATATTATATAACAATTATAATTACAATATAAAAGTATACTAATTACCGAGAAAACAATAGGGTGTTTTACAATAGTAAAATAAAAATATAAAAACAAATATATAATGGAATAAATAATTGATAAAAATAAAGAAAAATATGTTAATGGATCAAACTGAATCAAAATAGAATTTTAAAGGGTCAAACTAATAAATAATTATAAGAAATTGGACTATAATAAAAAGAGGAAGGCCCAAGATAACAATTAATCACAATATAAAAAGCCTACTATCTTTCAGGTTTTCGTATAATCCGAAATGGAAAATATGTGATCTGTATCCGTTTTTATTATCCAGTTTTTTTCAAATATCTTATTCGAATTATTCAAAAATAATAAATTAGATCAAATATTCAAATTTTTGGATCATATCATCGGATAAACGGATCGAATAGTTTGAATCAAAAAATTTTGCACATCCCTATTTAAAATCATATAAAATGTTACCAAATTTAAATCATATATAATCAAAACAATTATTATATTAAACTGAGAATACGATAGATTTTAATATAATTCACAATTATTATATTAAGGGTAAACTACTCATATAGCCACTTAACTATGGGTTGTTGTCGATATGACCACTATATTTTTAATTTTTGCAAGTTTACCGCTTAACTATTTAAGTGGTTTTAATCAAGCCACTCACCGTTAAAACTTAACGGAGAGGTTGATGTGACTGTTAAATAAAAGTGGTATAATTGCACACTTTATCCTCGTTATTTACGTATTCTATCAATTTTATCTTAAATTGAATTCAATTTAATAAATTTATCCTTCAGTCATATAATGACACGTGTTACCACATGATTGAACCCAAATTACCTGTAGTAGGATTCAAACCAGGGATGTGTTGATGGAGTGAGGATAACACAACCGTTGAGCTACTGCTCTTATTTGCTTAAGCTTCACAACTTTTTGAATTTAAAGTCATTTTAGAGTTTGAATGAAACCAAAGCTAACTTTTGGTTACTTTTAGGATACACCCGATTCTTATATATATTTACTCCTACTCTCACTTACATTTCCATGGTCTGTGATTGATTTGTTAAATAAGTTTAGTATTTTACCAATAAACAAACAAAACCAATATCTAAAAATAGGAAAAATATTTCAATTTCTTTTGGGAGAGGTTGAGTTCATATAAAGATGGAAAAATGAAAGCCGATCCAAATCGAAGGATTCCGTAAAATTTTACATTTTTAATAACAAATCGGATATTATAAAAATAAAAAAGTACAATAAAACACACCATCATCCATAGAAATCTAATATAAAAATGAAAATACAAGGGACGTGAAAAGAAAAGAAAAACTAAAATTTTCCCTTGACTCTGTCCTCCATCATCCATAAAAATCTAAGAAACAAATGTCTTTGTTTTTATCTTACTAGACACTTAAATAATGATACAAGAGAGATGATCAACAAAATTAATCTTGTAGATTGCTCTGCTAATAGTGTTGAAAACATCAACGAACAACCACAAAAGATGATCTAACCATATGAAATTGTTGACTTTTTCTTACCATGGAAGTACTTTGTGATGATTATTATACGAGCGTCAAACTACCATAAAGATAGACGAGAATCGTGTTATAAGAAAATAAAAATATATGCAAAAAGACAAAAAAAAAATTGTGCTACAAAAGCGTACAAAACAAACAAGATGTATAAAAAATATAAATCTAAAACAAAAAGAATTATTATTAGACACAAATAAATAAATCTATAAAAATTATCAGTAGTCAACAACCAGTACAAAATTAATATCATCACAATAATATCAAAAACAGAAGAAACTTACGATTTTATTCATAACCCTTCTCATTAACAACACTACCAGATTAATTTTTGAAGTGAATAACTTTTATTTTATGATGACATCACTGTATTTTATTGGTGTTTATAAATCAAAAAGTTTTGATTATCCTAATTTAATTTAATTATTTTATTTTGAATTTTTTGTTGTTATATATTCAGAGTACATGGCTAGCAATAAAGTAGATTATTCTCAGTTTTTAAACATATTAACTTTGTCATCGTCAAATCTTACCGAAGAAGGACACGTGTATTCTTAATAATACATTCGTTTATACAATTGAGCTATCTTACTATTTTATGTTGATAGTGAAGAATTAACTACAAATTTCGTTATAGTTTAATTACATCCAACGGTTTTGACACGTTTCATTCTAGACTGTTCTGTCTCATCATCAATAGCGATTTAAAGTTTTAAGAGCCTTTGGTTTATAATATGAAATATAATTAAGATGCTCTTAATTTGAGAATGAAAAGTGATAAATTTGTAACCAAATTTTCAGCGAATCGTTCGTGAATTATTCAGTGGGAACTTTATTTATGTTCGTTTATTTATTAGATGAATGAACATAAATAAGTTTTATGTTCGTTTAATTAAATGAACGAACACGAATAAAATGTTGTTCGTTCATTTGTGTTCATAAAATGTTCTGTAATCTATTCATATGTGTTTGTTTAAATTTATTCACATATATTCATTTATAGTTATTTTTTTATAACAAAAGTATTGTATTTTAAAAAATTAAATTTATTTAAATATGTTCGTTTCAATTTATTTACATATGTCATTCCATGTTCGTTCGTTTAAGTTCGTTAAAAATTAAACGAACGAACATTAATATATTATCGTTCGGTCTGTTTACGGGCCTAGAAGTTTGAGTACACTATCATTTTTTATGAATCAATAATAAGTTTAATAGAATTTAAACTCATGGACTACAACAATATTTTTTTTCTCTTAATGTTTTAGCTCTAATTTAAAACCAATCTTTTACTTTTTCCTTGCAAGCATTTAATTTAACTACTGATATCAATTGGACGGGTGTTGAGTGTGCTCTCTTTGCACTCATCCCCATCAAGAATTTTCATCCTTATTACCGCCCTACAAACCGTTACGGGTATAAAAGTTAAAACCATTCTTGTCTCACAACTCATAAGTCTAAAATCATCTTCGCTCCACCACCTACCTGGGTTATGAGACCCAGGGGCGAATTTAAGTAGAGTTTAGTGGGGTCAACTGACCCCACTTCGTTCTAGAAAATCCTTGTAAAAATAGAAAAGTTTGAGTGTAGAGGAGAAATTAAATATATTTTAACCCACTTGACTCCACTTAATTCGTTTTACTTTGATTTTTTTGAACCCACTTAATATCTGCTTTATTCACCTAATCTCTGCTTTACTCGTCCAACGACCCACTTCATATAATATGTTTATAAGTATCAGTTAAATAAATATAAATTAATTTTTTAACAAAATATACAATTTTGTTCTCTAAGACTCTCATCACATATGCGACATTATTCAAATTATCACAATTAAAAAAAAAAGTCGCTGCAACCTTTTAATTGATAAATTAAAATATAACTTTAATACGAGTTAAAATTGAGAAAATGAATATGAGTCGAGTGTTATCAAAATTATTTTTTAAAATGTTATTATTTAAATGTGTTTATTATGAATATTGAGCGAACAAAAATAATGCGGAGCGGGACACTACGTAAAGCTCTTGCATTAAATAATTAAAATTGAGGTCGATCTCATTCTAATTCTCTTAATTTTGATGAATTTGGCTTTAACAAAACTTAAATCCGAAGAAAATAAATACTCTAGAATTATCCCAGGACTTTAGGGTTGTTTCCAATACTTCCTTCCAAATTCAGCTTTCATTCTTTCCTTTTATTAATTAATATTCCTTTAAATGGTGAATTTATTTATTTATTCATTAATTTTTATAGTCTAACTATTTTTTGCAGTGTTTCCCTCTTTAACACATAACTAAAGATAGGTGCAATACAAAGGATTCAAGTATAATTTTTACCGATAATATTTAATTTATTCAGACTTCTCTTCATTTACAAAATCGAAAAGTTTTTTATATTTAAATATTATATTTAAATATTTTAATTTTGATTGATATTAAAACTTGAATTCGATTAGAATAATCGTATGGATGAGCCTTTGGATATTAAGTGGGAGCATAAGCTTTAATTGCTCTCTGCCTAACGGCTCAACGCCATGAACCATTTAATAATTCGACACGTATTTTAACAACCTAACGAAATTCCATGCCCACTTTTGGCTTTATTCTAAAATAATATATAAACGTAAATGTCCATAATTAAAGAAAAATCACGGGTTTTCTATTTATAAATTCCAGAAATCTATATTTTGATTGTGGAGCGGTTGCATATACTCAAAAATTCTTGTATGTGCATTTATTAAGTGTTAGCCTGCCTTAAAATCTGCTGTTGCCATTGACAGATTCTGAAGCAAAAATAAGGTATAAAATTCGTGGACGGCAACGGTATTGCCTGAAAGGGTACAAGAGTCTTCACTGACAATTAGTTGGTTTAGTGAAATGAGATATTCGATCTTTTAAAATTTTATTTTTAATATTGTGAATAAAGCAATTAAACTAAAAAGATTGTCCTCGTAATAGGCTTCTGCAATACTTTATCCGAATTAATTAATTAATGAATTAAATACCGATAATTATACGAGAAAAAGACAAGTGTCCCCCGTATGGCCAGATCATGGATCTCTAACTTCCAACAAATACTTAATGATGTGAGATATACCGTAGAAACAAGAAAGATCATTAAAAGTGATGGATACACCAAACGGAAACACCTTGTCAACAATGTGGGGGCTGCAAGGGAACGGTGGCATCGCGCTGTGCAGCACTGTCGAATTGGGTTGTATTGCAATATGGTGGATCGGGTTAGATATTGATTTAAATTTTAGTCGGTAAATTAGATCTTTAGAAATATAAGAAATGATTATTTCGGAGAGATACAATTTTTTTTTAGAGATGCGACTTTTTTTATAATCTCTGTAACTATTGTGATTATATTAAAGAAATAAATTTTGTAAAGATATGAGAGTATTTTGCAGTATATTAGATTTTGGGATATATATCGAGAGTTGCTACAAAATTAGGTAACGGGGTTATAAACGACTCGGACTGTATTAGGAGTGTAAATGAATCGTGCTTGAACGAATAAAGTTGTGTTATGTTCGTTTGTTTATTTTTTAAGGTGTTTATGTTTGGTTCGTATTCATTTATTTATTTTTGAGGGTCTTCATGTTCGATTCGTTTAGCGTTAAAAACATATTTATTTAACGTTCGCAAGTATGTTCGTTTACATCATTATATGTTCGTTTTGCGTTCTTAAATATGTTGAAATTAAGCATTGATATTTAAAATATAAAAAATAAGAGGAAAAGAAGAATTGGGTAAACGAGCTTATAAACAAGTTTTTAAATGAACTTGTTTATGAACATAAACAAGCCGAACACATTATTGTTCGTGTCCGTTCGTTTATTAATTGAGCATAAAATTTTCATCAAACATAAAATTCGCGCGTTTAACTTAATAAACGAACATAAATTAACATTATACGAACAATTCATTGAATACTATAATCATCTACAACACTAAAAGTTGCAACCACTCACTTCTTAAAAGGCACCTCGTGTAACATCATCATTAACCGAACCCTCAAATTTAATCTCATGCCAATCAAAATTCATATATATATATATATATATTTAAAATGTACAACACATACTACTGCACACTATTAATATTACACATCCCTAAATTCTTCTTTTTCCATTATTTCCGCCATCGGCAACGACTGATTTACAACCGTCGTTCAGCCTTTAAAGCCATAAATTATGGTGTCTTCAGAGTCTCAGTTCCTCGTCCAACAATCACTACAGATCTTAGGTCATTTAAAACCACAACGAGATCATGCAACTTCAATTTCTTTTAATTCAAAAAATAGAAAAGAGAAGTAAAAAATATAGTCTCGTTCCCGACTATGATTGGAAATCACCAGTACTACAAGTCTAATGTTTATGTCATATTTGGACTTTGAAGCATAGATTTGAACTACATGGGATTTATTTTGTTCAATGAAATATTTACAAACCAATCCAATTCTCATGGAACTGTGGCATCGCGCTGTGCAGTACTGTCGAATTGGGTTGTATTGGATTATGGTCGACACTCGGACCGCAATCACGACGGAATTGGGTGTTGTTGATCATACTCCTCACGATGATATCTTTTCTTGGTCGGTTCACAATCGAGACTAAGACGGCACGACTACGAGAAAAGCTGGAGTCACTCGTTGCTTAAAATGCATGTAAGTCTACAGAACATCGGCGGCTAAAAAAATAGTATAATCAAAATGTTATACATTTTTTATAACATTTTAAGTTGATAGCAAGTCTTGAAACTTGAGACAAGTTTAAAAATTTATTGTGAAAAAATATTTAAACAACCTAAAATATTATACTTTTTATAACATTTTAAGTTGGTGGTAAGTTTTAAAATTAATCAAGTCTCGAAACTTGTTTTTTTGAAACATATTTAGATTGGTGTAGGTAACATTTAGGTTCCCTTATTTCTAATATTTTAGTTTTGTCGTTCTTAACCGTATATTAGGTTGTAGTACCATAAACTCACCTTTAAAACGCACATTGTGATCGACATCACCTTCAAATTTCATCTCATGCCAATTAAATTTCGTATATGTAAATCACATACATAATATATGGATAATTACCATTTCCAACGTTCTGAAGGTTGAAACCTTTTACAAGCAGGGTCGGTGTAATTGTCATTATAAATAATTATATATATACACCTTGTACTCTTCTCTATGCTCTCTCTAATTTTCCTTTCTCTTTTATCAATTCATGTTTGTCTAGTCAACGTGGTATCAAAGGTTTTTTCTGTAATAAATCGAATGTTTTTTTTTTTGCTAAGCAGTTTATTTTATTATTGATAAAACCACTAAATATAGTAGATACCAGAGTTCCAAACAAATACATTCCCAACCATACAATTTGTGAAGGAAAGTTAAGTGTTTCGGATGTTTGTTTTGTGCTCAAGTTGTAGGTAATTTGTGAAGGAATCCGTTAGCACAAGTTGTCGCAAGAGTATTCACACATTTTTTTATTTGTAAGAAGACTTTTTTTTACGCAAATAGCACAAAGAGTATAAATATATAATTTTATATATTTCATAACATGATATATTCTAAAAATTGATGTATATATCTAAAATATTTTTCAGTAGCTCACAAAATTTATCTCTGCAACATAACTGTAATAGTTGTAAAAAAACACAAAAAAATTATAATTGTCTAGCAAATTCTCTCTATATGATTTCTTACCCAATTATAAATATTTAATTATTAAATAAACTTAATTATCAAGTAATTTTTAATTATTATAATTATATTCAACAACTTAACTATTATCTAATAGTTAAAAATGGAAGAATTTATAATTTTGATTCATGTGTAACATCATTTTGAATTGGTACTTTCCTTCATAATTATTGTGATAAAACGTCCACAATAATTAGTGTTGGGAAATTTATTTCTGAAAATATAATTATAATAAAAAACGGATCACACCTAAAATCGAGTCTAGTTTTTATTGTTCAAATTGTTTCTATAGTAATAAGATTGACTAAACCTTATTTGGCAACTCCGGGAGCCGGGGCGGATATTCAATAGAGCTAGAGGGAGTCTTGGCACCCTCAAAATTTTGTAAAAAAATAGTGTACCCTTGAAATATTTTAGAAAATTTGATTCTGCCCCTTCAAAATTTATAAAAATTCTCATAAAGTGTTAATTTTTTTGAATATGTTTAATTACCCCTCAAAATTGTTAAAATAGTTCATTAAACTTTTTAAAAAACTTAGTCAAACCCTCGCATTTAAAAAATAAAATTTTCATTAAGCCCCTCAAAAATTTTGAAAAATTTGGTTAGACCTCTAAAATTAAAAAAATTAACTAGACTCCTCAAACTATACGGTAAAGATCTGTCATTTTTAAGAGCAACCGACCATGGGCATTATGAGAAATCATGTATTAAGGAGATACATTAATTATATTTATATATGAGAAATTGAGGTCCGATGATTTAACGCAGAATCTTCCGAAAACGGAACAAGTGTTAATAAGTAGATTCAATACAATTCACCTCATCAATAAAAATCACTATAACTTGGTGATCAAAATGTACAAATTTTCTCTATAATATCATCGGAAAGCCTAGTAGGTTTGAACGATTCTACATAATAATGTAAGCATTAAGTAGCATAACCAAATGCCGTGGAGGGTATGGTTCTCACGAACTGCAGCTGTTTTTGCCTTTCCCCGACTTGCGATTGTAAAGCTGGACCACTCACCTAGTTGGCTACTTACTTGTTTCTTAGATTTCTTCAAACTTCAAACCAACAGGAATTTGGACCAAAACTCCCATTGATGCTTCATCCGCCTCCTATGGCTTCCCACTAGTACGCAAATAATGTAGATGTTGAATAAGGACAACTGATGTAAATGTTGAACAAGGACCACTGATATAACATGTGCATTAATGCAGAATAATGGTACTCGATCAAACTCGGGATCGATTTCGGATGAAATTCGATGTCTATGTGCAACTCACCAAGTTGAACGCAACGAGTTTGGACCAAAACTCCCATGCATGCAGCCCTTCATGAACTCTTGCTATAGGCAAAGTCGGGCCACTTTGCATTAGATGATGGTGGCTAAGATAAAGTGGGTCAGTTAGGGCAAATTGTTTCCGATTTATCATTTTCCCTTTCAAAGCATTTATAGAAAATCGACGTTTCATTTTTGTTTTTTTTTTTTTTCATTTTTGGGTCAGCCGACATTCAACACTCGCTAAATAAGTAGAGGTGACAAACGAGTCATTCGGTTCGGTTTTAGTTCAGGTCTATTGTGATTCGGGTCATTTCGGGCCGGTTGATTTTTGGTTAGGTTATTTTCGGTTCGGTTGATTTTGGTTTGGGTCGATTTCGGGTCAATGAGAGATCGGTCGGTTTTAATCGAGTTTTTAGGCCGGTCAACTTTTTACACCCTATATATAGATTTATAAAGTCAATATATTTAACTTTTTGGTGAGTTGTGCGGGTGTTCATTTCTTATATTTATTTATTTCTATTAATATCTTTTCTATATATAGATTTATAAAGTCAATATAAAAAGCAAAAAATTGCTAGATATTACAATATTTACATCTATGAAAATTTTAGTTTTTCGAATTTTCGGAATAATAAGCATCAAATTGTTAAATATAACAAGATCCATATTCATGAAATTTAAATTTTCAAATTTTCAGAATAAAAAGTGGATTGAATACCTGGATTTTTGGTTCGGAACAACGAATAATCGGATTGGATATTTTTGCACACCCCTTAGGTGGGAGGGGCAATTGCCTCCCAAACTTGATGGATTAATTGCATTTAAAGTTCTAAAAGTTTTGAACCATTATAATTAAGCCCTTGTTCCCTCTTAAAATTTTTTGGTTTATTATTTTTTAGGACTCTGTCAATTAAAATTAATAAAATTAAACATTGGTCTCTATTTTTTTTGTTTAATTATTTTTTATGACCTTTTAATTTTAAAATTTGTAAAATTAACCTAAACTCCTTCAACTATTATAGTTTAATTACTTTTTAATACCAATTCGTTTCAAAGTTAATTAGACCGTCCCTCATAGTTCAATCATGGCTCCATGGATCCAACCTGCTCCTCAGGCAATGGATTCCCGCCAATCGAGCATAATACTTTCACATCTCCATTATTATCATTACCTTCGGAACTTTCTAAGTTGTTTTGGACGCTATTAAAGCATTACCGGATTTTACTTGAGGATTCCGATGAACATGCCTCCTTAATACAAGGACATTAAACCTTTGATATCCATGTTTGGTCCGCCTTGACGACCTTATTTCTGAACGGATGATCGTCAATTCTACGAATAAATGGTTCATCAATTTTTAAAATATATTGAAGCTCGTTTTAGTATCGATACATGCAAAGCATCTATATTTTAAGGCAAAGTTCGATACCCTTGGTGTGGTCTCGATATATCAAGCCCCGGCGAGTAAAGTTGAATTTGAAAATTTGCTTGTATTTTTAGATCAAATCAAGAAGGATTCTAAAGTGTTATACTATTTTATACAAATACTTGAATTTTAATATTTTAAGAAATATGGTATTTGTATTGGTATTCAAAAACATAAATCATTTTTAATTTCTTATATCAAGATACGTACAAAAACATAGAAGGTATTAGAGGTGATTGTAGCACATCCGAATGAATTTAACGTATAGTTGATATAATGCTTATATTATTCAAATTTCTCTTTTTCCATAGATCAAAAGATGTTGAGTACTTAAGCATGCTTAATCACGATCTCTTGTATATTGTACTAATAATAATATTATTTAAGCTAATTTAATCGATTTAATTAGGATAGTTATATGAAAGAAAGTAAATAGAGAAACCTTGATAATGGTAAGTTAATAATCGATTATTAAAAGAAGAGGATGTGGGGTTGATTATTTAATTGTTACAAAATTTTAAGTTTTATATTTTATTGGACATGAGGGTAAATAGATGGTTGAGATTGACGTTTTTCTTTTTCCTTTTTCATAAAAATTTCATCATTTCTTATGGTTAATCATATACACTCATCCAACAGCATAAAAAAGTGTACAACTCAAAATTTTTATATCGTGTAAGAGGATCATACCTTATATATGAGATAGAATCCACTTACATTATGTAAAAATCTGTTAGTTTTACAATTTATGACCATCGGATGAGTGAAATGGATGTATATGATTAAAAGTTGAAAATGGGGAGATTTTAAGGAGGAAAAAGATGTTTTTAATTATATATATCAATTTTACTCGTCCAATAGTTATAAATGAATGTAAAACTGATTAAGTTTTATATAGTATAGGTGGATTTTAACCTCTTTTATTTTTATATATATAAAAGAGTAAATGAGAAGATATCCGAATATTTTATCATGATCACACTAGCCCATTCATAAGGTTTTCAAAGTGTACTAAAGGAACGTGTGATAAGGTTTTTGAAATTGAGAATTAGAGTGAGCACATCAGTTGTTAGTATGCGGAATTGTAATTTGTGCAATTTATGAGTGACAAAATAGTTGTTAACGGCGTTTTTTGCGGTACTTTTTTTTTTTGCGGCGGAAGGTTTTTAGTGACATTTAAAAGCGTTGTTATAAGGTTAAAAGACGTTGCTAAAAGTCTACTTTTCTGTAGTGGTTTCAAACTTTCTTTGGGGAAAGACTTAAGGTAAAAGTAATGTATTTGTAATTTATGGGAGCATGGCTACTATTAGATTGCGTAAGAGTATGGACTACGAAAATGTTGAATTTACACTTATTTAAGGCCCAAATCATGCGAAAACAAAATAAAGATCATAGGGACGTTTAAAGTTGTTTTTGACATTATTAAGAGCATCGTCATTTTGATTTGGAGCACAATGCCCAATGGACAAAAATTGGGCTGCTTTTCATATGGACTGTTTTGCACGTCCAAAGCCCATACCTAAAAGCAAAAATTGGAATTTTTACTATTTTATTAATAATCATTCTATACGCCAGCGGTAAAAAAATAAAAAAAAGTTTTCATAAGTATTACAATTTTAAGGTTTAAGGATTCAATTTAGGGTTTATAGTTTAGGTGTTTAGAATTTAAAGTTTGCGCTTAGAATTTTAAATTTAAAGTTTATAGGTTAAAATCTAAACTCGTAACTATGATACCTTAAACCTTAAACTCTAACATCTAAATATTAAATTATCATCCTAAATCCTAAATTCCAAACCCCTAAATTCTAAACCATTAACAAAATACTTAAACCTTAAAATTACTATGCTTATAAAAATTATTTATTTCCACCGCTTGTGTATTGAACATAAATATTTTATAATATTAAAAAAAAGTTTAAAATCATCCTCTTGTAATAAAAATAGGATTAAGTCGATGTAAGTGATACTGTGATAGCCTAAATTTGTCTTTTTTATTTTATCTCTTGAAATTTTGTAATAAGTTTATAATAAAAGGTTATTTTCGTTTGTCGTCATTTGTGGTGTAATAAAAGAAATTAGAACTTTTTTTTTGAAAATTTGATTTTTCTACATTAGAATTTGTATTTTTATGGATTTTGAACAAATAAATCGATGTTTTATTTTTCTGAAAATTTTCTAATATTTTAAGTAATTTTTACAATTTATTAAATTTTTTCTTTTTTTTTTCTTATCATATGATACTTTTTACCGTACTGCGTCATCTTAACAAAGAGGAGTAACAGTGGATTAAGGTGATATCAACATTTAATTTTGAAGTTAGAGTAATCAAATGACACGACAGCGCCCACTTTCGAGACATAAAATAAATAAAAAAAAACAACTTTAGGATTTTGTTTGTTTGGGTGAAAATATGGACGAATTGAAGGACGAAGAGGAAAAGCGAAAAAGAAAATAAATTTTAAATGTATTTGATATAAAAGAAAAATAGAGAGAAAATAAGAAATCACTCTAATTTAAAAAATGAAAAAATTAAAGAAAAAGTTGCAAATTAGTTCAAAAAGTTGAAAAGAATCACTTCAATTTTCTTTTATTTCATATTTTAGCGCTTTTTATTTTATAAAAGAGTCAATGTCACGACAATTTAATTTAAGATTAAAAATAATAGATTTTAAATTTTGTTTATCTAACTTAAAATGTTATACTTTTTGATAATATTTTTTTTTTCTCTACTGAACAAAGTCGTAATATATGTATTTAACTATTATAGGATAGGTCTGTATTTTACGATTTGAATTTGTCAAAACTTTTTAC
Organism: Hibiscus mutabilis; assembly: GCA_019671005.1. Classification (NCBI taxonomy): domain Eukaryota; kingdom Viridiplantae; phylum Streptophyta; class Magnoliopsida; order Malvales; family Malvaceae; genus Hibiscus; species Hibiscus mutabilis. The sequence continues at coordinate 1,945,844 of CM033715.1, read as the reverse complement.
ATATTGATACTTCAAAAAAATTGTCCACGTTGGTATCTAAATTTGTCTAATTTTCACATATTAGTATCCAAATATTTTTTAATATAAATATGTGTAAACAACTATACACAAAGGGTCAGGATGGCCGAGTGTTCTAAGGCGCCAGACTCAAGTTCTGGTCCTCTAACGAGGGCGTGGGTTCAAATCCCACTTCTGACAGTATGCAAGTACAGATTTACCCTTTAAATTTTTAATCCTCAAATTCTAAATCTAACACTAAATATAAAACCCTAAATCAAATCTCTCAAATTCTAAATCTAACACTAAATATAAAACCCTAAATCAAATCTCTATTTTCTAAAATAAAAATAGTTGTGTAGTCTAAAAGACATGTGCATTGAATAAATTTCCATATTTGTTGGTCTACACTCTACATTAGTACCTAAATATGTTTTTTTGGGTCTCATTAGTACCTAAATATCTTTTTGGTTTCATTAGTACCTTAACTTGTCTTTTTTTAACGACATTAAAAGAAGCAATGTGACACTTTGATATTATGTCACAATATTGTCTAAAAATATATAAGAAATTCTAAAATATATAGGCTCTGTTTGGTAAACAGTTTTTTGAGCTAAAATTAGAGGTTTGAAGCATTTTTAGAGGTTTGACTAGTTAAATCCGCTAATTTTTATGTTTGGTAAATAGAGGATTGGAGTGAAACCTCTCATTTTGAAAAAACTTTCTTTATATAACATAAATTTGAATAACTAATAATTTTGTCCTTGATAATTATAAACTTTCTTTATATAACATAAATTTGAATAACTAATAAAATTAAAAAATAATTATTAAAATTATACTACAAAGAGAATTTTACAAATAAAAGATGATATATACATCCTTCATTTATGCTTAGTAATGATATTGAAAAAATTAATTTTCATAATTAAATTAATATTAATAGATACAAACTATTAATAACTAATAAAATTGTTCAAATATGTATTGAATATAATCATGTCCTTATATGTCATTTTGCTTGTTCAAATAATCAAACAGCTATTAGTTAATTTTACTAGACACTTTTATACAATCAGCTAATGCAATCCATTAGTCAAATAAGTTAATGCTATCAGCTAATGTAATCTGCTATCAGCTAATGTAATCCACTATCAGTTATCAACTATCAGCTAATGTAATCCGCTATCTGCTAATTACCAAACAAGGCCATAGTAATTAAAATTTTAAAAATTTGTACGAATGAGGGTTGATCAAATGGTAAGCAGATTGAAATCGCTTAAGCAAGTCTTGAGCTCGAGACCTTGTGTATGTAGAAAATCCTCACTGAGAGACTTACCCGTGAAAGCCAGATGTGTGACTCAGGTTGGTCTAGATTAGTCAAAGCAAAGCCCCAAGAAACCGAGAGGGAACAAAAAAATTTAAATTTTGTAAAAATGATATATAATAATTAAAAAATAGAAAAATTATAGAATATATATATATATATATAAATTAAAACCGAAAAAGTTTTAATGTGAGGAAAATCAGAGCCGTCTCGGAAATTTTCAAGGCCCTGAGTGAAAACTAAAAAATGGACCCCTATATAATGAAAGCATATTTTATTATTTTGAACAATCAAAGTAATTTTTTTTAAATTCTTAACTACAAAATAAATGTCTAAACTATACAAATTGTTTTTTTGCTTTAGGTGCCTAAAGTTTATTTCGTTATCATTTTGAGGTAACGACCATTACTTTTTTTATATAAAAATGAAACTTTAGACATCTAAAACAATTAAAACGACATAATTTGAGCACTATATTTTTTTAAAAAATAGACACCTAAAATAAAATTTGGCATAATTTGAGCACTTATTTTTAATTTTTTAACGGACGCTACTTAGAAATGGTCACAGAGTAAACTTCAGGCACCTATTTTGACCCAAAAAATACTTTAGGGTTCTAAAGTAAAAAAGAGTATAATTTAGACACTTATTTTGTAGTTAAGCCTTTCTTTAATAAACCATGGAAACAAGATTAAACTTTTGTCTAACACATTATTTTCATTGTTAGATTAATTATTTATTTATTTAGAAAAGAAAATTAATTTTTACCATTAAATTAATTATTTAATTAATTAAAAAATAAAATAAAAATTAAATTTTAAGGGCCCTTGGCTGGTTGGGGCCTGAGCGGTCGTTCAGGGTACTTCTCTTATAGCCGGCCCTAAGGAAAATAGATAAATTTGGCTACTAATGTAAACAAAAAAGTTTAGACATTAATATGAGAAAAGTAATAATGTAAAACGATTTAGAATACGAACATGAAAATAGTAAATAAATTTAGAGATTAAAATGTAATTTTTACATAAATAAAATAAAACGACCAATTAATAGGCTTAGAAGGAACCATGCTTACGTTTTGATAAAAAAGCTTACGTTTTGATAATAAAAAGGTAAATTTTATCGAAGGTCCCTTTTGTTTAGTGCGCGTTCTATTTGGTCACTCAATTTGAAAAATAATTATTCTTGCCACTTATGTTTTCAACCGTTACCGTTTTGGTTACCCAACCATTATCTCCCGTTAATAAGATGACGTGACATGTTAATAAAAAAGTTAATTTTTAATTTAACCCTCAAACTTTTAAAAGTTTATATTTTCACCATCTTCACAAAAGAACCCCCTTTCTCTAAAAATTCTCAAACTCAAACCCTAACCCTCCCTCTAAGTAAAATGCCATTGCCAGTCGATTTACCCATTTAGAAATTTGTTTCCCAAATGAAATGGCTGAAACAAATCTGGAAATGGATAGAAGACTTGTTCCAAGAAGAACTCATATTTATATAGAATTGACTTAATCTACTTATCATTTCCTATTTTTTGTAAAATTCTTGGAGGCTTACTAATAGCAGCAATATTTGGTAAGATTTTCCACAATGAGGCGAATGTTTTTAGAAAAAAGGAGGAGAGGTTCAAACTTCAAATAAAAACTACGAACCAATTGCAGGTATATTTCAAATTAGGAAGGAATGAAGGCTTATTTTAGTCAAACATATTACTCCATTTAAACCATACGAGGAGCAATTAGAGAAGCTAGATTTGCACAAATAGTTTGCAAAAAGATGTGGATGACATTTCAGAAATAAATTTAACAACATAAAAGGTATTGTAGTGTACTGGTTAGAACCAGAGTCAGAAATATTGGTTCCAAAGTATCTTAAACATAATCTGAACTCATATTTTTCTACTTCAGTACTGAAAATATGAACTTACCATGGCCAATTCAACAAAAGCAATACGGGTTGAATGCACATTATCCCCTAAAAACCTCAATCAAGTGACCTGAGAATTAAAATAGTAATTGATGTCAACCTTCAAAACTTCTCTACCTTTAGTCTTCTAGTCAAAACAGATGGAAAAAGGCATGCATAATATTGATTCAATACTAACTTCACCACAGGTTGATTTAAAGAAAGTCTTGACATCACCATTGACATTTTACTTATAGAGGGAGGGGTTAGGGTTCTTGAAAGATGAAACAATTTGCTGCTGAAAAAGGGAAGGTTCTTGAATTAAAACATCAGGGAATTTCTCAGGTTTTTTAACAACTCAACGACCACAAATCTCCACTTGCAGCTTATTAATCTGAAAACTTCAAGAATAACCATTGAAACTAGGCAAAGACGAGCAAATATAAGTTCTCCATGCCGAAGAGGAAAAGGTTCACCTACTTTCCGGTGTGCAATCTCACAGTCACAGGGGACCTGGGAAAGTACAATTCTCCCTCTGCTCATTCCACTTCTCAATCTGCATCAATTTCAGCAACATCGAGGATATTCAAATGTGAAACACGAGTTTATTACAATGGGCAATAGCTTAAGTTAATAACACCACTTATACGTATCTCTATATGCTATATAACTCGATGGTAGATAAATGATAATCCGTCTAAATTCTCGACAAACTCTAATTTAACATTGTTTTTGAAAAGTATGGTGAAAAAATGCTTTTTAAAGGAGGTTTTGGAAAGAACTTTAGATTGTTTGGTTTAATATTTTGATAATCCTACTTCTATTTTTACCTAGAGGGGAGGAGGAGACCCTGGTGGGAAGAAAATGCTCTTGTTGTGTCTTGAACTCGGGACCTAAGGGGAGAGAGATGGAGCATGTGAGCAGCTCTGACCAACCGACTATTAACGCTTGCTCAAGTTAAAAAAATAATTTTCAATAGATAAAATATTTATTTTAGACATTTATTTCGAAAATATAAAAAACCAGTGATAATGAATGAAGACAAATGAGTAATTTTATTTAAAAATACTTTTATAAAAATTAAAAATTTCAACTTTTAAAAAATACTTTGAAAACACTCATAGACCTGAAAAACTGTATATTATGTATTGCTTTTTGCTCTAAAAGTTCTTTTTGACCCAAAAACACTTTTAAAAAGCATGGGGCCTAATGAAACTGTTCATAAACTAATACGATGTTCAAGTACACATCTTTCGTGGTTGTAATAATCACTATCAGCAATATCAATCAAAATCCTATTAATATGACATATTAGAGCAGCTTGTAGTATACTAATAGGCTACATCAGTTCTAATGGGGATAAGGAAAAGAACACATGTAAAAGTCTATAATTTTCAACATTAGCACAATATAGAGCATATCTGGTGTGCAATAAAACTGTCTGTAATTTACTTATGCCCTTATTGTCAGAGTTTCAAGTTATTTCCTTATCTAAGCATTTGTATTGTTAAATTCTAAAGAGGCGATTAATATTAATTTCACGTCGGAAAAAAGAGGTCTTGAGATATAAATTTGGTGTGGAGTTGAGAAAAGGGTAATGGCCCGTGACAATATGCATGGGTTGATATCCTAAAACCAAGTATACTAACCCATTCACCAGGGCAAAGAGAACGATAGTATTTGGCAAATCTCTCACATTGTTTAGACCCTTCACCCTTTTCAGCCAAGCACCTGTCATTGATTTTAAAATTTAAAACACAGATGATAGTTTCCTAACAAGCAGAATCTGAAAATTTACAAGCAATGTACCTGTGAAACTCAATGTAGCGGGTGAAACAATGTATTGTTTGATTTGTTGTCGGGAAGCGAAAATCGGCTGGGGCTGTTTTCAGTTCAATCTGGGACAATATACAAGGAATAGATAGTGCAGAAGTAATCTGAAACCCTCCAATTATGACATCCCATAATCATTTTTGAGCAAAAGAGATAAAATTGAAACCATTTGCAGGGGTTGCAGATTAAACTTTCAAAGAAACTATACATCAGAATAAGTATAGAGAGTGATAGCATTAGAAGCCAACTGGCATGAATATGTATAAAGAATTAGTCACAGGCTACCAAGAGAACCATATAATAAAGGTAATTGCAAGTTAAAAATCCCATAAAAGGTATCTGAAAACTCTCACTGCAGAATCAAAATGTCATCTGATTCATAGTTCACAACAAGTTGATGGAACATAACTGAAGCTTGTAATACCGAAGACCAGGCACGAAGCCAGGATTTGAAGTTGGAGGGCAAACTATAAATACTTGAAAGTGGGAGGGACAAATTCATAAATAAACTAATTTTTAACCAAATTTAAACGGGGACAAAGGTAAAAAAGGTAAACTATCTGGGTGACCACCCAATTATTAGGTCTGACCTGTTTTGACCACTGAACTACAAAAATTCATAATTCGACCACCCAACTATTTAATTGAACCTATTTTGACCACCAGTCGTTAAAATCTAACGGAGGAGTGGCGTGGTTGTTAATGAAAATTTATATAACTACACATTTGGTCCATGTTAGTTACATATTCCATCAATTTGATCTTAATTTTAATTTAATTAAAAAAAAATATTTCACTCTCAAACTCATCTTCATCACTCTCTCTCTCTCTATCCTAATTTTAGAGCTCCAAGATGCACTGGAAACCAATGAAGTATTATATTTTTGGGAATGGATTAATTGTCTTAGCTAAATACATTTGGGGATGGAAGAGTGAGTCTCAGATGGGCCAAAACGAGAAAGAGTTGGCTGGAGGATGAAAAAAGTGGAGCAGACTAAAATGCTGATAACGATGAACAAGAGCCATTGTCCCTTAAGGAGATAGTTAATGGATCTAGGGAGAGATCTGGGGTGTTTCAAGGATTTGGGTGAGTAAGGAAGTGTTTGGGGTATTAACATCTCCTCATCTCGCCATGGTTCACGCTTGATTGCTTGTGCAATTGTTTCATGGCTTCAAATTTCTGAGTTTTTCTTTTCTTTTCTGCTTAGGAATTTCAAAGAATGAAAGATTTTTCTTTTCCCCCCTTCTCAGCTAGGGAGATTCTGTTAGTGTTTTCATGATTTTATTTAATGGGGTTGAAGAACTGAAGCTAAAGTTCAAAGAGAAAAACTTGAAACACGTTTCAATTCTTTGTTTTTTAGCTAAAAAAGAGTGGAATAAAAGAGCTTGAGACTGAAATAAGGAGATGAACTAGTTTGAGAATGGATAGAGAGAGAGAGAGCGGTGAAGATGAGTTTGAGAATGAAATAATTTATTTAATTAAATTAAAATTAGGATCAAATTGATGGAATATTTAATTAATATGGACTAAATGTGTAGTTATACAAATTTGTATTAACAAACCATGTCACTTCTTCATTAGATTTTAACGGCTGGTGATCAAAATAGGTCTAACTAAATAGTTGGGTGGTCAAATTTTAAATTTGTGTAGTTATACAAATTTGCATTAAAATCATGTCACTTCTCCATTAAATTTTAACGGCTGATGATCAAAATAGGTTCAATTAAATAGTTGGATGGTAAAATTTCAAATTTTTATAGTTTGGTGCTCAAAATAAATCAGACCTAATAATTAGATGGTCACCCAGATAGTTTACCAAAAAAATTTATGTGTACAATGATGAGAGCTTAGTTGGGAGCTTGAGAAGGCTTTACCATTTTCTTCTGAATAATGCTTTATGTTATTTGTTTTAAAAATGTAGGCTCTTATATTATCTCATTACAATTTCTAGCTTCTTAGGTGGGGAGGGTATTGCAGAAATTTTCTAATTTGCTGGAAAACACAGCTCTACGTGTCTATTTTCTAGCTTGTTAAGGAAAAGACATAGTTACCCAAAACGCAATACGAGAAACGAAAACGGAAACACGGACTGTTATTTTATTAAATACGGTACGGAGGGTACAAAATTAATTATACTAATAAATATAACTTTCATTTTCACTCCTAAAATTTAGGGAAAAAATCAAACTTTAAAGCTGTATAAATATACCATTGATTCAAAAATTAGTCCTCTTATAACATTCATTTTCCCTCCTAATATTTTATTTTAGAATCTCCTACATAATTCAAAATTAGCTAATTGATTTTCTAAATCTGAAACTAATTCCATTTTACACAATTTTGGTTTTCCAAATTCTTTCAAAATTACCCAAAATCTCATCTTCTTAAGAGAGAACTGATTTGTAAATATTTCTGAATTTTGGGACTAAATTGAGCAATAAATCAACTTCAGTGGCTATCCTAGAAATCTACGAGTAATGCGGAGCCTAACACAGTTCTCATTAATGAGGTTTGAATCCTAGAAATCTTATAACAGTGAGTATTTTTTAATAATATTAAATTAAACGTATATGAAAACAATGAAGAAAATTGAGATTGATCTTCAAGGAAATAGTTAATCAAACTTACCTGGCCTGCCATGAGTGATCCTATCAAACCAGCAAAGAAGCAAAACCAAGTTTTCAAGCTTTTGAGGAGCAAAGGATTAAAATTCTGAATCTGAATGACGAGTGATGTATCTCTTATTCATTCTTTAACCAATAAGAACAGGCCAACCATCTATAAAATTAATGTAAAAGAATAGGTCTAATTCTGATTTTAGTATCCCTCAAATTTAGGATTCATTTTTTATTTTTTTTATTTTGTATAATTTAAAGACGGTTTTTTATATAAATTTGTGTCACGTCGCGATAAGGTTCTGCCATGTGGGTTTTCTAGAATTTTTATTTTAAACATCTTTAAATATATAATGAAAAAAAACCCATTAAATGACAGTTTTTAAAGATTAGGTGATAGGTTAGAGCTGAAATGTAAGAATATTGATTAAATGTTAGGTAAAATGATAAAAGATGACTCCAACATTTGCATGTTTTGTCATTTGGTTTTTTATTTTTTTGGAGCAAACAACCCTCTAACGTTTGCATGTTTTGTTATTTGGCCCTTTATTTTTTTGGAGCAAACAACCTCCCAACGTTTCAATTTAGTCTAAATATGTCCCAGTTGGATGGAAACCGTTAGTCAACTAATGGTCAGCGGCTAATGTTGACTGGACTTGCCACATCATGTTAAGAGCTGCCGACGTCAAGATCAACCGTTAACACGTGACCGAATCTAATGGTGACATATGACGAATATGATGCTAACACTTCCGCAGAACTTAACATGTGACAAGTCCAGTCAAACAATTGTTGATCGTCAACTGATTAACAGTTTTCATCCAACCGGGGCATATTTAGACTAAATTGAAACGTTACGGGCTTGTTTGCTAAAAAAAAGAATAAAAAGTCAAATAATAAAAAACATGTAAACATTGAGAGTTGTTTGCTTGCATTTTTTTTATCATTTTGCCTAAATGTTATAATATTATTGGCAATGGCCATATAAAGCGTGGTAATAAATTTTCAACAATAAGAGGCGTCTTTCCAAGATACATAACGTGTTTTGCCCTTTAATCAACACACTCTTGAAAATAAGTGAAGTACATTGTCACGGGTTAGATTATCAGAGCGAAAGAGTAGAGGCTATGAAGATCATCAAATTTTTAAATAAGGTCAAGTTTTACGGGTTCAATTTTTTTCTATTTTAAATAGTACTAAATTAATTGAATGAGTAAATATAAAAAATATATTATATTATAAAAAAATTAACTATTATATCACTCTTTAACGACTCGATAATAATTTTTTAAACTTTACCATATTTTCAGAGGATGAAAACAGAATCAAAGCACACGGGAGTGTGATTTTAGAGAAATTTGGTAAAATATTTTTACAATTTTTCATTAATTTTATTATTTAAGTAAAGCCAGAAGAAGAAAAACACAAATATGACATGATCAACAAGCCTAAACTAGAAGAAATGGAAAAGGTCGAATATGACCGAAAACCAACGTTGGGAAAAAGTGCCACTGGGTGAAGAAACGTCTTGCTATGATACAAAAACCAGAAGAAAATTGTTGTTTGATAATGATGTGCAACTCCATACACTGACAATAAATCTCATGAATACAACTCATATCAGTTAATCTCCACTGCAATTGCGAGACACATTGCTATCCTAAGGAGAGAACTCGGGTTAAAACCTTGAAAAAGACATTAGAAGGGAGAGACACGAATCCAAAACATGAACCATAAAATGGACATGTATTACACAAAAAGGAAACAGTTAATCTCTATTTCTGCAGTATCCATGAGGAAACTGAAAGAACAAATAACAAAACAAAATTGTGAGATTTTAATTGATATCCTTACCAGCTACTCCTTACAACTTTCACAGCCTTTCAAGCCTCTTAGCATGTTATGAGTTTCGGCATCGAGTTTCAATCCCTTTTGGAGCATTTCTTCAGCAAGCCTCAAAGTCTTCACATTGGCCTGAATTGCAGAATCTATGTACTAAACAACTATAGGTGACCATCTCAGGTTTTAAATCTCTATGCATCGTTAGTTCAACAAGGTAATGGCTTCTTTAGTCTTATTTTCCTTATATAAAGCATTGATGAAAAAGTTAAAAGTTTCCACAATCGGATTGTAGGCCTTCATTCAACATCCTACTAAACAAGCTCGTCTCTTCTGCACATTTAACTGAATTGAACCAATCCACTATTAATCAACTATAGATGACAAAATTTCAAGTTTTAAATTTCTCTGAATCATTAGTTCAGACATGGTAATGGCTTATTTGCCTCTCTTTCCCTCGTATGAATCATTGATTAAAGAAATGCAAGTTACAACATTAGGATGGACTCCTTCATTCATCTCTTTATAATGCAGGCTTGTCGCTTCTGCATGTCCATTCTAATGTAGTAGGTTTCAATTCTTCTATCAATGGTTTATGCAAGGTTTCAATTCTTCATTCATCTCTTTATAAGGGTTGTTGTGTACGGGAGAGAAAATGTTGAAGCTATTTATAGAGTTTGAGCATTAAAATATTGGTGCCAATTAAGGCTGCAAGGGCGGTTCAAAAGTTTACGGGCCATGTACAGTTTATTAAAACGAGGTCCTTTAATTTATAACCTCAAAGATATATAAGATTTTTTTAAAAGATATTTTTATCTTAGTAAAAATATATTACGGAGCCCTCTTTAAACTCATTTGCGGCCCTCTTTTCTCGAGGGCTTTGTGTGGTCCCTCACCTCGCACATGTCTAAAACTTTAGTGATTAAGGGCGTGAATAAAAATTGATGAATTTATTTGTTGAAGTAGAAGTGGAAATCATGATGTGGTTTCTCCGAGCAACCTTGTGGCTAGAGGTGACAAACAGGTCATTCAGTAAGGTTTTGGTTCGGGTCGTTTTGGGTCTAATATTATTCGGTTCAAATTCGCTTTCGGTTCGGTTCAGTTTTGGTTCGAGTTTATTGTGATTCGGGTCATTTCGGGTCGGTTGATTTCGGTTCGGGTCAATTTCGGGTCAATGGGAGATCGGCCAGTTTTAATCGAGTTTTTAGGCCGGTCAATTTTTTACACCATATATATAGATTTATAAAACCAATATATTTAACTTTTTGGTGAGTTGTGCGGTTGTTCATATCTTATCTTTATTTATTTATATTAATATCTTTTTTATATTTCGGCTCTATTCTGTTCGGGTCCATTTCGGTTCAATTAAAATTTGGATTGGTTTCGATTTGTTCGATTTCGGATCAAATTTTGGGTCGCCATGTTCGAGTCGATTTTGAGCCTCGATTCGAATAAATCGATTCAATTTTCAGGTCTCGAGTGAAGTTTACCGTGCGGGTAAGAAAGCTGCCAAATTCTATGGGATCTTTAGCTCTTAAACTGGATTAATGACAACCGTCTAAAGGTTGCTGACCCATTACCATAGTGGATCCACCATCTATCAGAGCGGCCTTTGTTTATTGGTATTCAAAGATAATTTGAGGGCATAGGTAATTGATTCTGTTCTTTTCAGGGATTTTTTTCTATAGTTTTTAGTTGCTTGGTTTCTATGTTTGTAGAGTGACCGATTTGACTTTTTTAAAATCGATGCGAGGAAGGTCAATGTATGCACAAAGTTGAAAGAAAGTACTTCTGTTGTTGCTTAAAGGCGTTGTTTATCGTTTAAACGAGTTATACTGCCTTGCTATGTGGTTATTTTTGCGGCATCTGTTGTCCGGTGATGCGGACTATAAATCTACGAGTTTACGAAGTCATTTCTGAACAAAAAATTTTCTCAAATCAGACTTCCGTATTCTCAGAGCCGCTTATCTCGACTGTTTCGCCTGCGGTGGTCGTGTGTTTCTCTTGCCGGTATCGGCTTGATTGCCCTCTTAAGTTTAGGTTGTTTTGGGCTTTCTTTGTTTATGTTTGTATCGATCACGTGGGTCATATTTTTTGAGCTTTTGTCCCGATTTTTATGTTATCCTTTCCCATTAGTAATGAATTTCTCTTTCAAAAAAACTCACATAGTAAGTTTCAAATTTTGATATCGTAAGTGAAATAAATTGAATTGACGGTCAAGAAACGATGTAACTATTGTTATTATTAGTTTTATTATTTTATACATATTTTTTGAGAAAAAATGTAACGGATATAATATCACTATTGAATTGTTTTATTTAGAGTAAATTATGTTCGCATGTTACTATATTATTAGTAAGTTTATAAATGTGTTATCATATTTTAAAAAGTTACAACCGAGTCACACAATGTTACATACGGGTGAATTGGGTTTTTTTTTAAAGATTATGAGCTCTATTCGACGATGCTAGAGATGTCTTTAGTGAGAGAAAGAACATATACCGAAATAAAAGTAGTCTAAAGGTGGACGAAATAGATATGAGATTCAAGAAGTTTAAAATCTTTAAGGTGATTTCGTGGATTTTGTAAGAAAACCTTGAGAATCTAAGTAAATTAGTCTAATGAGGAGATCAAGTTAAATTTTATGATGAAATTAGAGGGTTAGATTTTATATTGCACATGAAATAATTGTTATCATCAATTACTTGAGTGACTCGATCATACTTTTTTGAAATACATGATATTTTCTTGATTAAAATATTCTATGTTAGTATGATGTTTTTGATTTAATGATACAATGATTTATTTGTTACAATTATTTAATTGATTGATCACGTGTTAAACTAATATTTTGATATGACATATTAAGTGAAAAAAGATTTTGGACTTAATTAAATTGATTAAATATCTTAAAAATAATTTAAAGTCGAAATAAACTTAAAAAATTCATTTTAAATATTTTCCAACTTAACTGAACTTTTTCAAAAAAAAGTACAATCAATTTTTGTACTTTAAAAACTTATTTCCCATACTTTGAAAAAGGATAGACCCCCAAAAGAAAGGGATCGATCCCTTTATGGACATATTACTTTAAATATTTTTTTCTCTTTATCAAGTGTAAAATGATTGATCTCCTGGTGTAAGGGATCAATCTCTTCACCAAAGAATTGACCCCAAGTGAAAAAATCGATTCTTTCACTTTGTAACAGTCATATTTATGGAAAAAGATCGATCATGTGTGTTATATATATTGTTTTTCTTGATAAGCAACGACTTTATTGTATCTCCCACGGCTAGTATTCATAGAGATGATAGAACAATATCAAAACAGCTCAGTAACAATCTTCTTCTCTCACTCGTAGTTAACAATCGTTGGAATGTTTAACAAGTTAATATAAAAAAACCTTTCTCAAGCGTAATTTGACTGAAGAGTTATATATGACTCATACCTACACATTGCCTTCCGTGTTGGTAAAGTACTTTAAATTATAGTCATAGGATAACAGTCAAACATATGTTACGATATCTGTAAGGTACTTTGGATTATGTGATTTTCTTTGTTCCAAATTAGTCTATGATGTTTTTATTTCTCTGATAATGGTTGGGAAAGTGATCAAGATGATAGAGGATTAGTCTCCGGTTACTGTGTATTTTTTACATCAAATATTATTTCTTGAAACTCAAAGAAACAACAAGTTGTATCACGCTCTACAACAAAAGTAAAATATCTAGCAGATGCAACTTCTGAACTTAATGTGGCTCAAATCAAATAATGGATGAACTAAGTGTCGCATTTGATTAGATACTCAAGATGTGGTGTGACAGCATAAGTACAGTGTTGTTAACAGCAAACCCAATTCTTCATTAAAAAGACAAACACGTGAAACTCGACCTTCATTTTATTTTAGACAAAGTACTAAATCATCAAACTGCAAGTCAACTATATACCAGTAGAAAAACAGTTCACCGACACTCTAATCTACGAAGGCCCTTCCCAATGGGCCATTCGTTCAATTCCGACAACAATCACGAGTATGCTCTCGAACCGAAGCGGCCGTATTTTTTCAACAAGCCAAAAAGTGAAACAAGGAGAATGTTAGCAGTATGCTATGAGTTATCAGTATGTTGTATGTTGGTAATAGACAAAACAATCGAACAAGGACCAAGTAATCGCTAAAAAGGTTGTTTGCCGTTTACTGTTTTTTAGTAATTTGTAAATATTAGCTGAGATAAATAAGAAAACAATAATTCTCGATGTACAAAGCTGGTTTTTACAATGAAAATGAAGTAATACATTTCTTTGATTTACCTACTTTTACAATATCTTACCATCTCCTGTTGCATCTAATTTGAAGTTCTGATCCAATTTCTTGATTAATTTTTTTTTGAATTTGCTGGTGTGGTTACAAGGTAGTATATGTTCAATTTTCTTAACCCTTTAATAACGCACACACACCATGCACATATTATGCTCGACCTGAAACACCTAGATGAAATATATTATCCTTTATTACTGGGACCACTCTACGAGTTCTGATTAATTTTTTTGTTACATAGAAAAAAGGGGGAGTTTTGTACAAGAAAACGATGTCTACAACATAACATTATTAGGAGTCTAGGCAGCTAGAAATCAAGACAAATTTCGACCAAATCAAGACAAAGGTAATAAAAAATGGAAAAAGTATCGGCCCTTCAGCTTTGCTCTAAGATATATGGAGCTCCCACATTGTTACCAAAAATAGAGACAAATGAGAACTGATGAGTAGTAAAGCCATGCAAACCAGAAACACCCCAAGTTTCAACCATTTGCTCTGCAAAGCTTTCATATAACCTTGTCGACAGGCTAAGCAATCGTAGCATAAGCCGTTACTATCGTTCTTCCATACATCGCAATCGGGATTATATAAATCGGATTCGGCTTCCGTTCTATCTCTCTTTTCCCAATAGGTGGCGTTCACGTAATGCAACGGGCACTCTGCGGGCGGTCTGCAACATCCGGACTAAAATGGCACAAATCAAGTATAAACAGGATTAGAATTTAGCAACAGAACAGAGATATGTCAACTACCATGATGATATATACCTCTACTGATGACAATTTCTTCATGCTGAAATCATATGATTTGAGCTTCGTCGATGTCATGGCTAAATCACGGCAAATGCCAGCGTCGTAAATGCATCCTTTGATGTTGCTCCAAAGGTCGTCGTCATGAATTTTCATCTCGAACCACAACGGTGTCGCGGGAATCCTTCTGTTCTCCATGCTGTTAACCCCAAGGAACGCGAGGCCGATCGTGAACATCACCGTCAACGGTATCATAACCAACACAATCCCCACCATCTGTAACCGAGCTCTCAAGAAGAGAGCGGCATTGCAGACGAAGAAGACGCAAATCAAGCCGATGCTGATCCCAATCTGCAACTTAGGCAACTTGAACAACGATTCGCAATCGTAGCTCTTCATGTATAGCAGCCAGATGACGGACGAAAGGACCGGAAGCGAGAAAACAAACGAAACAACCGATAATAAACCCGAAATTCGTTTCACTTGAAAGAATTTCCCCGGAGTAATAGTTTTCTTGGGGCATTCCGCCGCTGGTCTAGTAGGTTCGTTCTTGGTAACCACATCAGCCGAGCTCTCTTCAATTATAGGCACTTCTGGTTCTTCTGGTGGATTAGCTTCAGCTTTATCATCTGCCATAGTATGAACCAAGAACACTATAACAGAAATTTGATAAAATCATTCACATTAATACTTTTTATTGCATGTGAAGAAACTATATATTAGCATCAAGACAACTAAAGTGGTATGGTTTTGTAATACAGTGACAGATTGTAGGGGATATATACTCTCATGTTTTTACCAAGTCTTTATCTTTAAGCCACTTATCGCACGGATATAGTTGGAGAGATATTAGGGAAAAGTTAAACAATCTGTTTTCCTTGAACTTTTACCATTTATATATACATATTACGTGTAACAATGCGTGTACTTTGATGTTCAAAGATAGAACAATTCTCCTGGTAAAACATATATATACTTAGAGATGGCAAATTTTGCTCGAAACTGAGAAATTTCCATAAAAATTAATTAAGCAGGAGCCTTTTTCTTGCATTAAATTAAACTACTTAGTTAAAAATTTGCATTAATTAAGTCATGTGATCATTGTTCGCTAACTGTAATATTTTTTCCAATTCATTTGTACCATGCGGCACACACATGCTTTGCCGGAAAATAAAATTTCTAAACATTCTGAATATTATTGGATTCATAGATATTCTTAATCTTTTGATAAAGCACATACATCTCGTAGACAAAGCGATTGGTTAATGTAAACATTATCCTCCTCTTTATTGGAACCACTTGTTGGTTCAAAAGTACCATATCATTGTCACAATGTTACAAGATCATTATCTTTCAATCGGGTCAAAAGAAATATATAAAAATAATATTACATGTCTAGATTAACTAAAATGAGGATGCATTGGTGGGGATGGAAGAATCATATTTCTCTAATATTTTTCGTCACTTACGATATTTAAAAGAATGATGATATAATAACACCATAATAAAAATTTAAAAATTTTAATATAATATTTTGTAACATCATTTTGAATTTAAAATAATTTTTATCTTTATTAACCAAGCAATTTATCTCAATAACACCATAACAAATACCTTGGTTCCATAACATTTATAGAGCATCTAATATAGCCCACAACTCCGCATTAAGAGCTGTTGTACCATCAGTATTTAGTTTAACTGTCCCCATAGGAGGAGCCCTCCATGCGTGACCCTACCTTGGTGCCATGGCAGATTGGTTAAGCACACCATTCGCTGCACTGTATGAAGCAGCCCATGCTACAGAAGTTCGGATAAGTTCAATTTGTTTCATTCATATCGTTAAAATTCGAAATTATAAACCATAAATTCTAAATCTTAAAAAATACACTCTACCCTTAATTCCTTAAACACTAACCCTTAACCTTAAACATTAACAAGAAGCGCTAAAAGGGGATAAAATATTTTTGTTAGACAATTTGTATATATTAATTAGCATAACCTAGTAACATTGACTACCATAAAGAAGAAGAAAACAAGAAGTTGATTATTGAGCTATTGAATCCAAAAGAAGAATGCATGTTGATATGTTGACCTTCAAATACCCTGTTCAATATAACCAATAAACAAAAACCGCACTGATGGGCGCTGGATCCACTATGGGTAATGGGTCGGCAACGTTTAGACAGTTGTCGTGCACCCGTTTTAAGAACTTAATATCCCATTAGATTCGAGCAGGGGCTCGGGATTCCTGGTTTGTAGGTGCCGAATGTTGGCATCTACTTTTTCTTTGATTCCCGGACTGAGCTTGTCTCGGGCCCTTGTTTCGATTAGATGGAGCTAAACTAGCATTTGCAGGAGTTCGAGTTGGAACCTTGTTAGGATTCTGAGGACAATCCCGGATATAATGATCGGAGGCTCCATATAAAAAACACAAATTCTGTTGAGTTCTGCATTGTTCGGTGTGGTGCTTCTGACAGAACTTGCAAGTAGGATATTGAGCAGCTTTACCAGAATTCCTCGTACTAACAACAGAGATGATTGGGGTTGAAGGCTTGGTTACCGATTAAGGTCTCGGTATGTAATTGCTCTCCTGAACAGGAGTGTAATTTGAGAAGTGGTCTTTGGAGTGTTTAGATTTCTTTGACTGCCAGTGAGGCTTGTCATCATTTCTGGATCGTTTTTCCTTCCAAGAGTTACCACTTTTGCGTTTCTCAGAGGCCTTCATCTTTGCCTCAGTTGCAATGGTCTGGTTCACCAAATTCTGGAAGTCAGTGATACCCAGGGCAGTGAAGATTGGACTTAGTTCATCATTCAGTCCATCGATGAACTCTGACATTTATCAGCATCAGTCTTGATGTATTCCGACCCGTACTTGCAATACTTGCAGAAATCACTCATGTATTGTTCAATGGGTCGGCCACATTGCTTGAGATACAAGAAACGTTTCCGACACTCGGCCAGGTACTGTTTACTGATGTATTTCTTCCTGAATTCCTCGAGGAAGAATTTCCAAGTTACCGCTTCAACATGAGCAGTTAGGTAGTGGTTTCCCATCAGCTTAGGGCTTCATCTGCTAACAAGGCTATGACACATTCAAGCTTGTGCTCATAAGGACAAGGTAGTTACTTGGTCAAAGTTCGAGTAGTGGCCTCTAACCAGTACTCAGCTACTTCAGGATTAGCTTCATCAGTGCCAGTGAAAGTATAGGCCCGGTGTTAAGCCAACTTGTCAATCGGAGCTCTGTTTGGCACATCAATAGGAGGAGCAATAAGATGATCTTGTTTCAAAGCAGTTACAAGATGATTTATCATCTCTTTCATACTTAGGAGACTTTCTTGCTGCACAGGATTTATAACAGGAGCTTACTGTTGAGCAGCAGCTTGGGCTCGGGTTTGAGCTTGTTGTTGTGGAGGATTATGCTTCATCCTCACACTATCTCCTTCATTCGAGGAGTCTTCAGGACTTTCATTATCCCGGCTAAGTCTCATTTCAGATATTCTACGTTCAAATAGAACAATTAGGGATTCGGTTTAATAAGCAAAGATACAAGCTATACAATACAAGTCTCTTAGGTGGCACAAGTATCCTATATGATGCATGATAGCCCGGTTTAGTCCTAAAATCGACTAAACCTAAAGCTCTGATTACCAATTAAATGTAACACCCCCTACCCCGGGCTAGTAGCAAACCGGCTTGGGAGCGTTACTTAAGCAATGGCAAGGACAATCAAGAACAAGGCAAGCAATACAAGGCAAGGCAAGGCATTGATAAATCGTCCTTATTAGATGAGTTTCTTATCCAATAAGAAACTAAGAATACTTACTTAACTATTAAGCAACCAAGCATTCATTTGATTTCAAGACATCATAGGCATTCGAATAAGGCATATAATTGTTTCCTTTCATACTTGCATTATAGGTTACTACATTATCAATACAATTTACTTCATTTTTTCCTATCATTCGAATGAACTAAGACAACAACTTAATTCCATTTTATTTCTTTGTTCCTTATACTTATACATGTACATCTTATCCCTAAATTACTAACATGATTCTTGAACATTCAAATTTCATGAAACTAGCTCCCATTCAAGTCATTCTCTATATCTAACCATTCGGGCATTAACACAAGATACATACAACAAGGCATGTAACTAGTTCCCAATGAACTGACCATTCGGCAAGCATCATACAAATATGCAATAACACTTTCAACAAGATATGTACATACACAAGTGAATACATACTATCAAATCATGCCTTGTTTGCTTGTATTGTATTGCTTGCCATGTCCATTGTCTTTGTCCTTGCTTGCCTAAGTAACGCCCCCGAGCTGATTTGCTACTAGCCCGGGGGGAGTTACAAAACTTCAACACCCCTACCATAGGTGGTTCCCAAACCACACCCACCATCTTGGGGATCATGAATGCATGTCGTTTTCTCTTTCAATTTCTTTTTTATTTTTTGGGTTTTTCCTTTGGGTTTTTTCCTCTTTGCTTCTTTGCATATTTGCTCGCTCAGCCCAAAGAGACAACCACGCTCTGTCATTTCATTCTTCATATCTCTTTGCTTCATAAAAAACATATGATATTTATAAATTTGATCCAGATGTTTAAGATAATCTGCTTTGCCATTATGGCATCTCTTAAAATGATAGTAAGCACCTTCAGTGCCTCTTGCGAGCTCAAATTCTTGCCCCTACAAGGTACCTTGAAGAACTTGCATGTAAATCCTTACAACAAAGCTTATTTCCACCCGGAATGTCTTTGAATTGTGTTGACTCTTTAATCTCTTCCTCTTGCACTTATCAAAGTCAGGGATCTTGAATCCTTAGTCGACATAAATTGCCCCAACTAGTGGCGCAATTTGCCCACTGGGCACAATTCTATCCCATTTTTCATGCTTTAGAGATCTTATATCTTATGTGTGGGTCTTGCTTGACAACACGATCCACTTAAAACTTTTCAACACATGTGCTTCCTTTTACCTTCTCATGCAAGGAGATGCCCTCGTACAAACTGAGGTTCAATTGTCGACCAATTCATTATTTCCTGAAGTGATTAAAAACATTTGTTCCTGGTTCCCTACGATTGGAAATAATAACAAGAAATCTTTTGTTTTTCATGAATCTATGTCAGCCTATTTGTAAGATGCAAGAAAAGGCTAGAAATGAGAATTTAAAGGAAGAAGTCATGGCAAATATGGAAAAGAGCAAAGCAGATGCCCCAAAATTCATAGCATGAATGATTCATAAATCCATCAACCGGATAGTGTCCCACTTTTAGGTGGCTCTCTTTTACTCACCCACTCCCCAAATTCAAATTTCCCACTTTTCTAATCTTAAATAGACATTAAAAGTTTTGAGGTCTCTGAAGAAAGGTTAACTCAATTAAGTGGAATGTGTTTTGAAGATAAACTCCTTTTCTCAGATATTTATGTGAAATCCAAATGGTCTTTTAAGGCTTGTAATGTAGGCTAGGCTCAGGTTACCAAGAAAAGGATATATAGGCTCAAATACATGTTTCAAGGGTGATTAAACCAAGGATCGGTCCATCTTGATGAAATCTTTGTTCTTTTTCTTTGGATCACCTTAGATTTCCCATTTTGAGTTTTCACCTAGAGTTTATTTCCTTTCCTAGCACATGCCTCATTTGAAGGATTTCGTACATGTTTTCCTCTTGTTTCAAATTCCTTCGTATTTGCACTTTTATTTCTTCTTCTTTTTTCTTTTCCTTTTCTTTCTTTTTATCTTTTCTTCTTTTTTTCCATTTTTCTGTGTCCTTTTCATCTTTAGTTTAGGACGTTCTACTCGATCTGACATTTTTTCTTTGCCTGCAAATAGCTTTTCGTCCTCTTTTCCCCCAGTGTGGAAAGTGATCCTTGGTTAGGGTTTAATCACAAGAAAAATATCAGGCTCAAAGGGGAACAATAATGGATTTTTCATTTTGTTATTCTTGAAGGGAAAATAAGGAATGTCAATGTCATTTTACACATAAACATCATCGAAGAGAAGCAGTCTTCAGTTGGTAGACGTTTTAGAGTTATCACTTTATTCAAAGTCCTTAACAAAAATGTCTGAGAGGAAAATCACTCAAAATCTGTATATATGTGGGATTTCCCATTAATCCTGGACGCACTTTTTACCCCTCTATCTCGGGATTAGATCCAAGAATCATTTATACAATAAATAATAGGGGCTCCGCCAAAGATATGTTTTGGAAGAGAAATGGGTAAAGAAAAAAATGAAATGTTTGCCACTTGAGAAAATAAAGAAAATACATCTTTAAACAAGTATATTAACGTAGAAGCTCTTACAAAAGATTCCTAATGCTCGCGGGCAAAAGCAAAAGGGTTGATTCCAGGTATGACCCCAACAATGTTTGGGAAAATCCTCTATTATCCAGCCGTGAAGCATTATTCCATGAAGGCATGAAGTCTAGCCAATCTCGAGTATTTCAAGTTATAGGCGCTCTTCATACTCTCCCTCTTCAAGTCTCCCACTTTTGATGGCCGCTAATATCAACTCCCCGTTCGTGACCATGTCTGCAAAACCTTCGGTGGCATGATTTAACACATAGTCGTAGAAGGTACCATTTAAGGTTTCCACAAACATTGGAGTAACTTCGTTTTCCAATAGTGGAGGTTGAACTTGGGCTGCCACGTCTCGCCACCTCTGGGCATATTGGAAAAAAGCTCTCGTTGGGCTTTTGTTCCATATCCTGCAGTACGATCTTGCTTGGGGTCGTATCTGTCACATGCTTATACTGTTTGAGGAAAGCTTTCGATAGATTTCTCCAAGTTCGTACGTTGACCCAGTTTAATTGGGTATATCATCGGGTAGCAGACCCTAATAAACTATTTTGAAAACAATGGATCAATAGTTTCTCATTTCCCAAGTGTGGCGACATTTTTCGACAGTATGTGGTCAAGTGTGTCAAAGGGCAAGTGGTCCCATTATACTTCTCGAAGTCAAGAGCTTTGAATTTTGGATGAACCACCAAGTCAGACACCAGACTTAGATCCCTTGCATCTACACCACCATAAATGTTTCCTTCTTGTAGGGCTCTGATGATCTGTTTGAGCCTGCCATATTGATCTTCTAGCTTTTTATTCATTTTGTCATGTTCGGCTGCCTTATAGAGACCCCGCACCTCAATGCCTTGCTTTTCCCCATAATTTATCCTAGACCTTGCTAGAATATGAGCTGAGGTTTCTGCCACGTAGGTATGGAACCTCTCATTCGGTGGAAATGTCTCACAAGTCATCTCGGGTTGGGGCGACAAAAGATCAACAGCTTCAACCGTCTTTCCTCTTTCTAAGTCTTTGAAACCCAACATAGTCGCTATCTAGCTGACAGTGTTTCTTTGGGTTCGTGCACTCAACTTATGTTTCTCATCCGAGCCACCCCAAAGGAAGTTCCTACGAATCCTACCAATCTTTAGGATAATACCTTTTGACACCCTAAAAAGACCCATATAATATAAAGGTAAGGATGAGAGAACCGAATTCACCAAAACCACACGCCCAACAAACGACAAAGGAACCTTTTTTTCCAACCAGCCAGTTGCTTACGAAAACGTTGAATTAGCGGATCCCAAATCTTCAAACTCCTCAGATTCACTCCAATAAGGATTCCCAAGTAAATGAATGGCAAAGAACCAACCGGGCAGCCTAGAATCGCTTTCATTTCTTCTAAAATGTTCTCATCAACCCCGACGCCATACAAACATGATTTCTTATAATTAATTTACACCCCGGTAACATACTCAAAGCATGTAAGAACACATTTTAAACTCCAAGCAAAGTGAACCTCACCTTGTATAAAAAGAACAGTGCCATCTGCAAACTGAAGGTGCGAGATGATGAGGTTAGGCGCCACTCGTACCCCCTTTATAAGGCCTAAATCTTCAGCATTAACTAGGAACCGGTGTAACAATTCCGCAACAATAACAAACAGAAGAGACGATAGCAGATCCCCTTGTCTAATACCTCGTTACATCGCAAATTCTCTGGTCGGACTCCCATTTACCAAGATTGAAAGGCGAGCTGAGCTCATACACTCATGTATCCAATTACGCCAAATCCTACCGAATCCCATCCGGCTCATAATCTGATCTAGCAATCTCACTGCATGCAGTCGTAGGCTTTCGCAAAATCCAGCTTCAAAATCACACCACCCTCGCTCAGTCTCCTCCTCTGCATCGAATGTACCACCTCATTCGCTAACATAATTCCATCCATAATTTGCCGCCCATAAACGAATCTCAATTGCGAAACACTAATTAACATAGGCACGATTTGTTGCAATCTCTTTGCCAAGCATTTAGCCAATATTTTGTACAGGAAATTCAAAAGGCAAATAGGCCTAAAATCATCGATGCCCACAAGACTCTCCTTCTCCGGCACCAAAACCACAAACGTATAACTAATCCCCTTCGGCAAGTGACATTTCTGAAAAAATTCGTGCAAAAATCCATCACATCCGACTTAATAAACTCCCATCCCTTCCTATAGAACTCAAATGTGAAACCATCCGACCCCGGTGCCTTCGCTCCATCACATCCCCAAAAGATCTTGCGTACCTCTTCTAGACTGAAATCCACTTCTAAACTTGCAGCCTGACTCTCCGATAATACAGTAAACTGTACTCCTATATCAAAAGAACCGACACAATGTTGCCTGGAAAAATGCTTCTTAAATTCTTGGAAAATAAGGAATTTCAAATTCACAGGATTGGATTCCCACCGCCCTTTAATGAGTAACCCGGAAATCTTGTTTCGAATGGCTCAGATCTTTGCAGCTCGGTGGAAGAAGAAATGTGTGTTTCGGTCGCTCTCTCTCAACCAATTGATCCGTGATTTCTGGCGCCAAATTGACTCACGGAAGCGACTGAGTTTCCACAATTCACGTTTTTCCTTCACCATTGCGTCCGACATTAAATCACTAACTATTTGACCATAATTTCCTCAATTCTCTTTGTTACTGCAAGAATTTTCCCCTCCACGTTCCCAAAAGAGGATTTGTTCCAGCCCTTTAAAAAACCTTTGATACCCCGAAGTTTAGCTAAGATTCCTGTATCGACATCAAGAGCAACCATCCGGGACCACTCCCTTTTCCATGCCTAACAAACAATCCTTCTGTTCTAACCACACATTCAAAACCCTACATGGACGAGGACCCCAATCGTCATCATCGGACACTAGCAAGATAGGAGAGTGATCGGATAATCCTCTCAGTAAATTTTACGCACATGGATTCGCAAAACGTTCCAACCATGTTGCTGAGACCAAAAAGCGATCAATCCTACTGCACTTATTACCTGCTCCAAACCATGTGAACTTTTTCACTCGAAGAGGGATATCAATTAACTCATTCAAATCAACAAAATCAATAAACTCAGACATACCACAAAACAAACTAAAGCAGCCAAGTCGTTCATCCAGATTTATAACCATGTTAAAATCGCCACCAAGGCACCACGGCAAGGGTCGATCACATAACCAGGCTGTCAATTCTTGCCAAAAGAGCAGTTGTTCGTCTCTACCACATGGTGCATATAAGCCCAATACACCACAAGACCAGTTTTCATCAAGCCAACGACCTTCCAAAGCCACAAAGCGACCTCCAATACTCGAATTCAAGAAAGAAAATTTACACGTATCCCAAACTATTAGAACACCACCCGCTTGGCCAATAGATGGTGAAAAAGCAAATGCAAAATTGTCAGTGTACCACACTCTATTCACAATTCGATCCGTAATTACCTCCAATTTGGTTTCTTGTAGCACCACCATCTCGCATCGCTGTTGTCGGAGTAATAATTGAATTGCTCTCTGTTTTGACGCCTTACTGAGCCCCCTAATGTTCCACGACAACAGCAGCATCGTTCGATGCTATTGCTTCCTCTCTCGTCTTTTAAAGATGCGCGCAATATCTTTCACGATATCTTCCTCGTTTCCAATTGTCCAAGCACCAATCCACTTCCCAATTCAAGTGTCTCCCTTGCTTTCTAAGGATACTTCTTTTTCGACTACGAGCATCACGGAGAAAATTCCGCAAGGCCACCTGTGATGATACCAGTGGCGGCTTTAGGTGGACCTAACCATGCCATAGATTTCGACAGAGATCTACAGTGACACCAGTGGTGGATTTAGGTGCACCTAACCACGCCATAGACGTCGACTACAAGCATCACGGAGATGAATTTACAGTGACACCAGTGGCGGATTTAGGTGAACCTAACCACGCCATAGATTTTGGTTACAAGCATCACGGAGAGAGATCTGCAGTGACACTAGTGGAGAATTTAAGTGGACCTAATCACGGTATAGACTTTGACTACAAGCATCATGGAGATGAGTTTACAGCGCCACCGGTGACGGATTCTACACTTCCACCAGATTCTGACTACGACTTAGGCTCTGATTACGAGTACTACGAATCCAAAGGAGATGAATTTGCAATGCCACCAGAAGTGAATTTTGTATTTCCTCCAGAATCTGATTATGACGTAGGCCTTGACTGCAACTATGCAGGGGATGAATTCGCAATGCCATAAGTGGCGGATATTGACATTTTATTTAAAAGGGGAATAAAAACTATATTCTCAAGCTATATCTTTTCTCTAATAAATTCTTGTAAGTTGACATGCTACAAAATCAAATTTACAAAGAAAATGACTATTAAATACATTTAGTAGCCGTAAAATGAATATGAAACAGTTAGGAGAACTCCTTTCTTTCTCCTCGTATTTCCTTAGGTAATGGTTTCTAAATCTACTAGGAGCACCCCTTCTTTCCCCTCTAAAGTCTCCCATTCCCCTCTAAATCTATTAGGATTAGGATTTGTCAAAAAAATATGCTACAAAATCAAATTCATAGTAAAAATCTACCATATAGTACAATCACATGAGTACTTCATATCTGCGATTTGGAAAGGTATTGTCAATAATTTGTAGTGGCGAAGTTGATAGATGGATGAACCAGGATTCATTTCGGTGGCAGCTTAGAAATGGGAAAAATATTTTGTTCTGGGAAAATCAATCCATAGCTGATTCGGTGCAAAATGGAAACTTTCAAGGAGTGGATTGGTTGAGTATGTTTTGTAGGCAGCTTTTAGATAGGAGGTTGAAAACAGCTTTAGAAGTATTCATTGCGGCAGGTTGGTCTGGTAAGGCGATGCTTACGGTGGAATCTGATTCCTAGATGGCGCTGAATTGGGTTCCAAACGCACTACTACGGCCTTGGAAGTGGTGGCAAGTTTTCGAAGATAAACGATCGATTGCCACGTTCAATAGGTAGATATTCCAAGGGAGAGGAACGACATCGCGGATCATCTCGCAAAGGAGGGAATGAAGAGGAGTGAGCCGTTTCAAGCTTGGTGGTAAGGCGCTGTAAGAAAAGGTCATTTTGCTTTTGAGTTGTTATTGGTACAGTACATGTTCATCTTATAGTTTATGTTCGGGATTCTTCCTCTCAATAATATTATCTCCATAAATCGAACTCGAATTCTCTCCTTGGGAGAGTAACGTGCATTGTCATTGATCTAACATATTTTCTTCATTATTTTCTATTTTCTAAAAAAACCGAAATAACATATATTTTGTTAAATGAAAGAGAGCCTTAATTTTCTTTAGAGGGTAAATCAAAAGGTTTGATCGTAATGAAACAACAGTAAAAATTAATTAAGTGGTAAATTTTCATCCAAGTTTCAAATAAAACAGTTGTATAGGATGTAGGTTCATGCGTTTCTCAGACCAAACCTATTAAAATGTACAATTAAATTCATTTATTGCTAAAAGCTTATATATCAACAAAAAAGAGCGTTTCAAAATATGGTGTGACTGTCCCGTATAAAAAGAAACCATAATTCAACCTCAAAATTATCAGGACAGGAGAACATACGGTCTTCTTCATGGCAAAGTTGAACATGTTCTATTTCCCCATGTTGCTTCTCTTAACCACCACCATTGTTGTTGCATCTCCACTTGAACCAAATATATCCCCAGCAACAGAGGATTTTGAACTTCCATCTCGACCTGATCACGGAATAGATGTCGGCTACGAGCATCACGTAGAAAATTTCGCAAGGCCACCTATGGGGGATTCTGTTATAGACACCGACTTCAAGCATGACGAAGAGGGATCTGTAATGATACCAGTGGCGGATTTAGGTGGACCTAACCACGCCATAGATTTCGACTACAAGCATCACGGAGAGAGATCTACAGTGACACCAGTGGTGGATTTAGGTGCACCTAACCACGCCATAGACGTCGACTACAAGCATCACGGAGATGAATTTACAGTGGCGGATTTAGGTGGACCTAATCACGCTGTAGATTTTGATTACAAGCATCACGGAGAGAGATCTGCAGTGACACCAGTGGAGGACTTATATGGACCTAACCACGGTATTGACTTCGACTACAAGCGTCATGGAGATGAGTTTACAGTGCCACCGGTGACGGATTCTACACTTCCACCAGATTTTGATTACGACTTAGGCCCTGATTATGAGTACTATGAGACCGAAGGAGATGAATTTGCAATGCCACCAGAATCTGATTACGACTTAGGCCTTGACTACAACCTTGCAGGAGATGAATTCGCAATGCCATAAGCGGCGGACATTGGCATTTTATTTTAAAGTTGAATAAAAACCAAATTCTCAAACTATATCTTTTTTACTAATAAATTCTTGTAAGTTAACATATAAATTTATGGGAAAAAAAATTTGATATACAGGCCGTGTAAATTTTAGTTTACACGTGCCTTTTAGTTTTAGAGGTTAGGGTTTTAGTTTAGGGTTTAAGGTTTAGGGGTTTAGGTTGTAGTGTTTAGAATTCAAGGTCAGTGTTTAGAATTCAATGTCAGTGTTTAGAGTTTAGGGTTTAGTTTTTTAGGGTTAGGGTTAGGAATTTAAGATTTGGGTTTTTATAGTGTAAATATATTTAGTATCCGTAAAATGACCATGAAATAGTTACGTCAAACAAACACGGGTGGACAAAACTCGAATCGACTCAAAAAAATTAAATTTTTCGACTCAACTGGATGTAGAAAAAATTGACTCGTTTTGACTCGGCTCGTAATTTCATAAATTCGACTTGAAAAAAAATCAAATAAAGTTTCAATTATAAAATGGAAATTTGAATAATTCGGATTTTTTAGTAAATAGTTGATCAATTTTTAAGTTCGAGTCGAGTTTGTCAATTCTGCATGATGTATTGTGTATATCACATGTGAAAATTTGAAGGAATATATATGTTATCGGATATGAATATAGAAAGTAGTTTAAATTGGGATCAATATGTTATAACATTATAAATAATTATAATTAAATTTGTACAGAAACACGAAAACCTGACTCGATTTGAGTTGACTCAAATTTTATAAACTCAATTCGAAAAAATTTCAAATAAAGTTTGAATCATAAAATAAGACTTCTAAACTCGAATAACTCAAAATTTATTGACTTGACTCGATCAAACACCCAAACCTAACACGAGGTTTATATTATTTTCATTCAAAATATGCTAAAAATAATTCATAGTAGAAACCAACCATATACTACAATCACATGTGATTAATCATTAATAAATTATTTTGTTAGTCGATATTATCAAACCCTACCGCATTCTTTTTTTTCTTTCAAAATTCTAGTCCAATTTTTTTTTTGTCCGTGGACGGGTGGTATCAGTCTTAATGTTGATCGTTACTGTTAGTAGTTTTTATTTTTATTTTTCTTATATTAGGTTATTTTTTATATTTTGATTATTTTTAATTTTTATCTACCTTGTAACACATTTTTTTTCTCTGCCTTGTAACATAATTTTTCTCTACCTTACGGCACACTTCTGTCTTATGGCACATTGTCATCTACCGTTGTGGTTGATCTGTGTTTGTAGATATGTTATTCACGACATTCGGCTCTTATTTGCGGATTGCCGATGGTCTTCAATAGTTTAACCCCGTTTTGTAGTTTGTTTACAGATGCAGTCAGATCTGTTTTACGAAATAACCTGCAAGATCGTTGGTTTTGCTCACCACTCTTACTTCAGTTCCGAAGCGCGTAGGTGGGTAGAGACAAAAAGTCTAGCTCATGCTTTTATTTTTTCAGTGTTTCATCTTTATCACTGTTTTGCAGCCCACTGGACATGTTTTGCTAGTATGATATTTTGTTTTCTAGTTTTTTTCTTCAATTTTGATTTAGGGATAACTACATATTTAGTACCACGTCTTTTCTCGTGTTACTGTTTTAGTACCCCACTTATTTTTTTAGCAAAAAGGTACCTAACGTTACGTTTCATTTTTATTTTGATACTCCGTCGTTAAACATTTAACAACATGCTGACTATGAGAGAGAAAAGAACACGTGGCAGGCTACCACATCATTTTCTCTCTCCTAGCCGGCATGCCACGTGTGTTTTTTTATGATTTTTTCTCTCCTAATCAGTATGTCGTTAATTTTTTAACGGGGTACTAAAATAAAAACAAAATGTGACGTTAGGTACCATTTTGCCAAAAAAATAGATGAGATACAAAAACATTAATGCGAGAATAGGCGAGATACTAAATATGTAGTTATCTTTTAGATTTATTATGTGCTTTTTTCAGCTACAATTTGGTTTCTTTTAGGTTGTTTCTTTGTTTTAATTTCTAATGAAATTTAACCAACATATCGTTAAAAAATAAATTATTTGGTTAATTTTCTTTTCATTAAATTATTCACATGTTTTTTCTACGATTGATCTTAGCCTTATTGATGTTGGACGAGGCACAACAATCCGAGGATCTCGTTCATCTGATATGTGCAGTAATCCTAGGGGATGAGATTTTTCATCTGATACTTTGGAACGATTCTTTCCACTCGTTCATCGCCCATTTTGTAAAAGGAGATCAAGACAATTTTGATTTGAACCCGATTATCTGTATTAATTTATTTAAGAGTAAAGTTTACAAATAGTAACCGAACTTTAATAAACTATTCAATTTGGTAACTAAATTTTCGATTGCTTTAATGTCACTATTAAACTTTTAGTTTTGTTTCAATGTCATCATTGAACTTTTAATTTTGCTTCAATGTTACCACTGATCCGTTAACAACAATTAAAATATTTTGTATAACAACAGCGAAAATGATTATTAAATATATTTTTAACAATGACATGAATTTTATTAACTATTATAAAAAATATTACAAATATAATACATCAAAAAGAGAGAAAAAGAGACTAGGTCACTAAAAATTTCATACAAATGTGCAAATAACTTCTATGGAGATTAGCATACCATCAAAACCTAAAAATTTTCATAAATCTCTTTGTCTCTAGCGAAATGAGACGCTTTATAGGATGAAAAAGAAGTTGTGAGCGAAGCAAACTATCAGGCAAATTGCTCCGCTACACAGTTCTGATTACATCCACTAACAAATCATCAAACGAGTAGGAATCAATCTTTTCTATGACCATCGACATAATCAAATCAGAAAACTAGCGCTGTGAGGATTTCTATACGATTACCAACCGCTAAGTATGCTGAAATCGTTCCAAAGGACGTATGAAACGAACCACAAAAGCCAATAAAAAATGTGTCACAAAGGCAAAGGAAACGCATGCGACAAACGCATAAATTCTTATTAAAAATTAAAAAGACTTAAAAAATTAACAACAAAAACAAAATATAAAAAAATAAGAAAAATAATGAATACCGACAACTAACAATCAACACTAAAATTAACATCGCCGTCAATTAAACAAAAGGAATATAAAAAATCCTAACGGCGCTTATGGGAAGGAGAGAAAAAAAATTAGATTTTTACAAGGAATATCAATATGAAACTAACAGTCTAACTCTTTAATTATTAAATATATTTTGTAGTGGTAAAATGACTATAAAATAGTAACGTCATGTTTATATTATTTCTATCAAAATATGGTACAAAATCAAATTTATAGTAAAATCAACCAAATTTTACAATAACATGTGATTAATCATTAATGAATTATTTGGTTCATATTTTCATTTAATTATTTGGTTAATATAATGGCACAAACAGCGTAGCTTTCCACTCGTTCATCACCCATTTGCCTAGGAGTTCCCACTTCCCAAGTTTGGGAATTATGTTCCTTCAGCGCTTTTTAATTTTCTGTTTTTAGCGAGTTTATGTTCTTTAACGGAAAAATTACCTAAATATTGTGGGTAATTTTTTTTAAAAAAAATAAGGTTCCCAAAATTAATTCCAGTCTTGGGATAGTCTAATATTCGAGTCAGAAGTCGGAGAGAAAGTAATTCGACTTTAAACAGTATTTTGTCAAAAAATAATAAACAAATGAACTCGGAGGGAGAGCAATCCGACTTTGAACAATGTTTTACACTGAAGTCAGAGGGAAAGCAATCCGACTTTGAACAATGTCCAAAAAAGTTTAATATTTTTTGGTAAAACACTGTTCAAAGACGGGGGAAATCATTTTGATTTCTGATTTCTAACGTAAACAACAATAATTTGGGAAATAAACTTGAAGGGACCACATTGTTGGGAAAAAATTGGAGAACCATATTTGGGGAATTTCCTCTTCTTTAACCATGACCTTCATTTTATATATATTTTTAAATATTTTAATTATATCTTTAAATTATGACTCTCATTCTGAATTGATTCTTAAACTTTTAAATGTTTCAATTTTATTCTCAAACTATATTCCTTCTAAATTGATCCTCAAACATTTGAACATTTCAATTTCATCCTCAAATTATCGTTTATGACACATCAATATACATTGGTGTTTACATGATAGTTAATATTTTTATAATGATGTTATTAACATGAGATATGATTAGTATATATTAATAATTTGTGGATTTTGGGGAATGAGATTGAAATGTTCAAAAGTTTTGGGACCAATTTAGAATGATAGTTATAGTTGGAGGATGAAATTGGAATGATCAAAAGTTTGGGACCAATTTAAAATGAGAGGCATAGTTTGACGATGAAATTAGAACGTTTAAAAGTTTGAGGACCAACATAAAATGAGATTCATAGTTTAGGAACATATGATGCAATTAACTCGTTTTCGGCTACTAAATTACTTTGTACAAGGAGACCACACGTAGAATTAGATCAGATAACTCTAGATTCGATTATCTAAACCGATTTATTCAATTTGAAATCTGATGTGGATCCGATCTGAATCGAATTCGAACGTCTAGATTGTGAGCTTTGCTGATTCCTAATGAATTCAAACCAAATAAAGATTTTTTTTTACAAATCCTAATTCTAATCCTAATGTTATCTAGAGGGGACAAGAAGGGGACTCTAGAAGAAGGAAACGGGTGTTCCTAGTAGGTCTAAAATATATGACCTAAAATAAATGAGGGAACAAAAATGAGCAGCTTGGTCAACCAGCCAAATATACTTGCTCGAATAAAGACATGTTTGTTGAAATCTTTTTAAGCGGAATAATTTAGATTCGGGTGAAATTCGGCGTTTATGTTTAAATATAAAAAATATATTTGAAAGGTGTTATCTCATATTAAATACAGAGTTAGAGCAGTTGAGAACAAAGGTGCTTGGAGAGCAAAATCCCCACGCAATCCATCGTTTTCTTTCATTTTCTTGGGAGTTTAGTGACAAAATCGAAAAACCGGAAAACAACACAAGCAAAGCAAAGGGCAGGTGTTAAGGCAGGAATGGTCATCGCAATGCTACTTTTAATGCAATATTAATTAAATGGTTACTTGTGATTTTCGTTTGGTTGCTACCACAAGTTCTGTTATGCTCTACTCCTCCTGTCAATAACGTATTGGTGGGTTAATCCTTTAATTTTGGTATTACCCATTAATTTGGTTAACTCCACGTTTATGGTGACGTGTTTCACCTAAGTGACTTGTATTCGAGTACTTTAGTATGTAGATGTACGTTAATTTTTTTTAGTTTGAAAGAGGCCAAAGGCCATTACATCAGAGGATAATTAACGAGTGTAGGGTGTTAGTAATGCAAAAGATGATTATCCCACGTTGAGTGGGTAAATACCATGTAAAAAAATATTTATGCCATTTATTCTCCACTCCCTTGTTATTTGGGGAAAATATTCATAAGAATTTTCCTGAGATGGCACGCACTAGGGCAATTGGGCTGGACTGTGCAGAGGGGGACACGTCAGAGACCATGAGACCAAGCAGTGATCAACGATCCAATCACCATTGCTATTCCGTATAACGCCATCAAATGAGCTTCGCGTGTGTAGCTGGTAGCCATTGAACAAGCTCACCTAAAGATTTAATTATTGAATTAGGAGATGACCGGTCAAAGACACCTTGGATATAATATGAAGACCAGGTATGACTGATATGGCGCAGGACATCATTGGAAACTCGAGAACCAGAGAAGATGGTTTCGTTCCTGCACTTCCAAGCTTGCCCATATTAGTGAACAAAAGAAAATAATCCAAGGGATATTGGTACCTGGGAGCAAACGGTGGGTTTTGAGGTTCATAATAAGCCAATTCTCAAGAGGGAAAGTATTGAATAAAAAAAGATGTACACTAATTTATCTAAATTTAAAATCTGGCACAGATACAATCTTGTACTGTTGTATTTGATTAGAATTAGCAACAACAAAAAACATGTGACACTTCATCTAAGAAAAATAAATAAATGTAAGCCAAAAGTGGAGTTCTTAAAATACCAATCTTTATTTTTTTCATATTTCCTTCCTTTCTTTTCATTCTAGATAAAATTAGAATTAAAATTAAGTTTATTAAAATGCTAAATATTGAAAAAACTCTCTATCTCCTCCCTACATTTCTCTAGTTTCTTTTTTTATCTTTTTTTAGGTGGGACTGCTATAGTTGTCGTAAGCGGTTGTCCCCCTCCAAGTCTCGTCCTTTTTCTCTTCTTTTTTTGATTTTTATTTTTTTATTTTAATTTTAAATCTGATTTTATTTGAATTCTTCTATTTGTTTGATTAAAATCTTTTTTTTTTGACGTCGGACATATTCTCCCCAAGGATCGGCAAAAAAGCTTGAGAAGAAAACCCTTTTTGACGGTGAGGTGGTAGTATTGAAAAAAGTCTCTACAGTAATTTTTCTTTTTCCTTGTTGCTTTTTATTTTTTCTTTTGTTGGTTAAGGGGCCAGAGTTTATCTTTGCCACCCCTCTCAACAGTCATTCTTGTTTATGCTCCTTGGTATCGCTCCCCTCCTTTGTTCTTCTCGATGGTTTCAAACCATTCTGGTGGTTTTGTTGAAAAGTTGAGTTTGGTTTCAAAAAGTTTTTGTTATTTGTCTTTCGCCGTCAACGGCAACCTTATCCCTTAGAATACTCATTAGTTTATTCGGCCATCAAGATTCTTTCGTTTGGTGGATCCGATGATGGTCATGATGCTCGGCTTCGCTCTTCTACCTTGGATGCTCCAACTGCTTGTCTCAACTCTTCCCCGGTTAAGATTTTTGACTACCATATTAGGTCATGATCTGATTTTCTTGTCTAACTTGTTTCGAGCCTCCGGTGCCCTATGTTTGTATGATGTTCTTTAAGTTTTAATGAAATTATATCTTTTATCAATAAAAAAATGTAACCCTCCTTGTTTTCGCGCACCAAGATCAGCCATAGACTTAACTAAATGATTTCAAATTAAGGAAGTGCGTAAAAATTAGTTTAGAGAAAATGTGGAGAGGTTTTTTATGAAAACTCGAATTAGAGTGCAAAAATTAAGGAAGTGTGTATGAGGTAAATTGAAGAGTTTAAATTTCAGAACATCAAATTAAGAAACCTATATTCAAACTATTATTTTTTTGGAGATAAAGTCTCATCTTTAATTGGTCTAAAAGCGACATAGGGAAAAGCGGTGAAAATGGAATAATTAGGAAAATGGAGGGGGATTTGACTTAAATATTGCACTAGAAAAAATTCCCAAGCACAATCGATTTTAATTCCCAATCTATAGTATTTTCTACAGTGCATGTAAAGTTAGATTTAGCTGAATTCTACTTTAAACAGTAAATTTCTAGAAATACCCCTAAAGAAGGGTACAGTAGGATCCGATTTAAGGCCATTCTTGATGTTACAACAGGGGTATTTTGGGAAAGTACTGTTCATAGTCGGATTCAGTTGAATACAACTTTACATGCACTATAGAAAATGCCATAAATTGGGAATTAAAGTCGATTGTGCCATAGGTTGAAAAAAATTGGTACAATATTTAAGTCAAAACTCCAAAATGGAGACTGAAGTATAATACAAAAATGTTAAGAGTCCATTTTTATAATTAAGATCATATGAAAACAAAATATAAAAGTTGAGGATTAAATTTATTATTATGCTAATTTTATTAACTGTAACGTTATCTCTCGTTAAAATTTTAATGACAACGGACTAATTTGTTATTTTTTCAAATCAATAATTATTTTGTAGTTTCGTATAGTCGAAGGTCTCAATAAAAAAATATCTTATATTCAGAGAACTGTTAGTGTATTTTATCCATGTTTTAAACTCGTTTTAGTTGGTTACACTAGTTTTTGGATGTGATTTTGGTAAGTTTTGTAGGTATCAAAATTCTTTTTTCTGTTTGGTATCAATATCATATTTAAATTGTTCAGCTAAAATTTTTAAAACTAGATTTTAGTATCGATATTCGCTCATCAGTATTGATATCTAGGATATAGTATCACTATTAGGGATGGTTATGGGTCGGGTTTTTGGTCAATCTGCACCCGGATCGAAAATTTAACACATTTAGGGATGGGTATGAGTCGGATCGGGTTTTTGGCCCACCCGAATCCGACTCGAAAATAAATACGTGAGCCGGAACCCGACCCGAACATATTTTTTTTTAAAAAATCCGACCCGACTCGATCCGAAATAAATACACTAAACCCGAACTATGGGAAAAAATTAATTTTAGGGACCTAATTGTAAAAAATAATTTTAGGGGACTTAATCATAAAAATGTATAATTTTAATGACTAAATTGTAAATAAAAATTCAATTTTAAGGACCAAATTATAAAACAATATATAAATATGGGGTATTATTATAAATATCTCTAAAAATTAGAGAAAATTACATAATTAGTCCCGGATCGGGTATTTTCCATCCTTAACTCGAACCCGACCTGACCTTACCCTTAATAAAAACCCAACCTGACTCAAACCCGATTTTTCATTAAAAAAATCTGACCTGATCGGGTTGGGTCGAAACCCAACCGGGTCAGGTAAAATGCCCATCCCTAAACACATCCACCCAAACCCGACATTTTATGATGTTCCACCCGAACCCGGCCCAAATTCTAGATTAAAAACCTGACCCGACCTGACATAAGTAAAAAATTATTACTTTTTATTATTATTCGATAAAATATAGAGTTAATTGAAAAAATACAAATAGAGAGAGCGCATTATAATAATTATTCTATTTTTATTAGACAAAATAGGGAGATAATTGAAATATATATAATGGCATTATAATAATTATATCTAAATATTTAGGGCATAAAGTCAAAAAAATATTCTTTAACATTTGATTGAATAGTCATTTTGGTCTATATTCTTTTTTTAACCAATTTAACCCCCAACGTTTCATGTTGGATCAAAATGGCCATTATGTAGATGAAAATTGTTAGTCAACTAGCGATAAACAACTTGAAATGACGTGACAGAATGACGTGTCAGAAGAAAAAATGTTTTATATTTTATAAAATTTTATAAAAATGTTTTTTATTGATGTGTCATTATGTAAAGATAGCATATTTGTTTATATGACAATTATATTGCGACGTGCACTGTCATGTAGGTTTGTCACGTCATTTTTAAGTTGTTTATTGCTAGTTGACTAACAGTTTTCATCCGCGGAAAGATCGTTTTGACCCAAAATAAAACGTTGAGGTTTAAATTGGTTCAGAAAAATAATGAGTTAAAATGACTATTTAATCAAACGTTATGGAATATTTTTTTGCATTATGCTAATATTTAAAATAAAAATAAACTATTATTTCGAGTCGGGTAAGATAAGGTATTTTTCACCTTAAACTCAAATCCAATCTCGACCCGATTTCATCCTCAAAAAATCACATTCGAACACGATCCGAACTCAAAATTTCTTTAAAAAATCCAACCTATAATATTAAATTGAATCGATATATGTCGGGTTTGAATCAAATAGCCATCCGTATTCGCTATCCTCAACCAACTATCGATACTTAACATATTTTCATAATAATTTTTAAACTTCAAAGCTCAAAAAGCGTATTGGTACCCAAAGTTGGTATGATATCAATATTCAAATAATTCAAAATTACTAGAGTTATCAATTATTTAAATTAGACGTATCAATGGGTTTCAAATTAAATGGAATGATTGTAAATTTATTATGGAAATTTAAAACATATCTATCATGTGAGCAGGAGAAATTATTACCATAGACATTTAAAATATACACACTAATTTCTTAAAACTACACTCGTTTTATTTTTTTTATTTTCCCAATTTCTCATAGCTTTAATTTGACTAACGGGATCGACCTGCGTCGAACACCTGATTTTGACGGGAAAACTTTTTAGCGAGAATTTATTACATACACAATTCTTTGAACTTAAAACATACCTAAATGATACCAAATTACTTAGCCAACCTCGTTGGTTTCACATATTCCTTTTTAATGAAGCTATTACAAAAAGAGCATATATCATGAGAGGAGAAAACTAGATTGGTAAATTCGTCTCCATAATAAATACTTAATATGTAATTTAGATTAGTCGATAAATGAATTAAGTATTGGCGATTATCTAATTTTAAAATTGTATATACACGAGCAAGCATATTTGGTCGGTTGATCAAGTTGCTCATTTTTATTCCCTCATGCTCCCTTAGGTCATGGGTTGTAGACCTACTAAGAGCACCCCTTCCTTCCTTAGGGTCCCTCTTCCTTTTCTCTAGGTAAGATTAGAATTAGAACTAGGATTTATAAAAAAATTGTATATGCACATACATAATAATATTTTTAAAAGAAATATTGATTATAAAATATTTTTAATATTTAAAATAATTAATGTTTGCTCTTGAAAGTAGGAGTAGATATTTTAAGTCATATTTTATAATTCAAACTTTATTTATAGGTTTTATAAGTTGAATCGAATTTATGAATTTGACTCGAATTTAGTTATTCGAGTTTCTATTCAAATTTAATTGTAAATATTTATAATTATTGTGGTACTAATTAGTTCCAATCTAAATGGCTTTACATAACCATATACAATATACATATATCAACATAGTTGAACGACTCAACTCCAACTTGAAAATTATTTAACTAATTATTAAATTTTTTAAAATTATTCAAGTCTCATTTTATAACCTAAACTTTATTTAAAATTTTCTAATCGAAATTAAAATTTTAAAATTAAGATTCAAATTGAGATTTTTGCATCAAATCTAATTTAAAGTTTTAATTTTTTTTTAAATCGAACTAGGTTTTATTCATCTTATTCGAGAGGGGTGCTATAGGTGTGGGACCAATTTTGGAGTAGACCTTTGTGTTCGGCCTCTAGAAGCTCACGTTTGCCTCATTTCCCAAACGTTTTTGCAACCTTGTTGGCAAAATATAAATAAATAAAAATAAGCTTTTTGTTTTTGGCTTTATGCATTGAATATAACTAAACACACTGTTGGTGCATTATTGAGTGATTTAATCATAATTTTTTTAGTCCATTATTTTTATAAATAGTTGTAATATGATTATAAGGTAGTATATGTTTATATTTTTTTAAATTTATTTAATAACACATATTTTATAAATAAAACTGATCGAACTCAAATTTTTTTAAAAAATATTATTTTCTTTTTTACCGGAGTCACTTGTTGAGTTCTCTTCTGATCTATTATTTATGTTATTAATAAATAAATTCTCAATATATCCATATTATTGATGTCATTTTCATGCTATATTCGTCTACCTCACAGCCTTTTAGCTTTTTCTCTCACACGATGTCCATATTATTAGCAAGAACAATAAAAGAAAACCCTTCTTTAAATATCTTGGAAAATTGAAATTGTTAATAGCCAAGAGCTTTAAATATAAGATAAGGTATATTTAAAAATAAATAATTATAAATCCAAATTCCAACAAATATAGTTTAAAAATGTGGTTTAATTTTAATTTATAAAATGTTCAATACATAATTTGCCCCTTGAAGTTCACCACTTTTCCACTTTACTCCTTAAAATTTTCTTTTGCCCAATTCATCTGAAAGATTATCTATGTTATAATTTTTACCCTTTGATAGAAGTTAAAAAGATATATTCTACCAATCAACAAACACCATGTGGTTCTTCTTCTATATTAGGGTTCCTTTTATATTCCTATCAACACCCATTTTATTTAACTTTTTCAAGTTTTTATATACGTATGGGTAAATTTTTTATGCATAGGTGGTGTAAAATTATTTACACAAGTACACATATTTACTCTATAAAACTTAAATTTTAAATTCTTAACTTTAAACCTCAAAAATTAAACGCTATACCCTAAATTCTAGACACATGCATTAAATTCTAAACCTTAAACCCCTAAACTTTAAACTCTACAATAAACTCTTAACCTCTATAACTAAAAAACTTGTGTAAACTAAATTTTATACAGCTTGTGCATCAAAAATATTTCATGCATATATATTAATTTTTATATGATTAAGAGAATTCAAAAGTTGAGAGAAGATAAATTTTCTATTTTTTAATATGCTGGTGTGATTACAATGTAGTATCTGTTCAATTTTTTTAGTCTTTTAATAATGTATACACACCGTGCACACATAATACTCAAACTTATATTACCTTGATGAAATATATCATTGTTTACCGCTGGGACTCCTTCACGGGTCATAAATCTTCTATTCTTGACGTATGACTTGGAGAATCAAATTTCTACTCTTTGGACAAGAATAAAAGTTCGGACTATGGACAATCAAGAATCAAATTTCTGTCTTTAAAGTCTCATGATTTTATACTGACAATCAAGAAAATGTCTAAATCCTAACATAAAATTACTATTGTAAAATAAAATATACACCGATAATGTATCGAATAAATTCTAAAAGATATGAGTATACATTTTTACATTTAAAAAATAACATGGTTGGTGAAAATGTAAAAACTGTATAATACGTTGGTAAAATGTCCATACTATTTTTTTTAACAATTCTAATGCGATCTCACATTTTTTTGTTAGTCCTGAATAATTCATAAACTTTACAAACGTAATCACTTAAACCTGAATCATCTAAAAGAAATAATTTTCTTTTCAATAAAACCATTCCTCGAGTCTATATGTTAACGGTATTGAATTTAACCATCACGATCAAATCTTGATAACTACAGGAAGAGAAATAATATCATAGATCACCACATCATTCAGATCTCAACTAATAAAAATTATTTACTTCATTATTTTTGTTCTATATCATCCTTTTATCAAATAAATTTTTATTGGGTAAAAAATAATTTTTAATTTAATTTATAATAAATAAGAGTAAAATTTACTTAGTAAAAATGATATAAAAAATAATAAATTAAATGTGTTTTATTAATTGTAATCACAAATGACATGGCAGGAGAGTTTATAATATTATTGCTCCATACGAAAAGATTAATTATATTATACCATAGAATTAATTGATTTATATAAAAAAAAATAAACCATAATTTTATCAAATAGAAAGAGAGAGTACTTAGGGGGGAGAGTAGACGAGAACGTGTAGCAAAACAGTTCACCAACTCGTCCTCCTTTAGGAACCCAACTCACCTTCAAATTGTCCTTTTAACTTCGATATAAGGAAGCTAATTACCAGAAGAAACCAGATTAAAAAAAAGTAAGAAATACAACGGAGGAAGAAACTACTTTGACAACGAAAATGGATCAGGAAAAGCCATCAGTTTGTGTTCTTGATGCTTCAACCTATGTGGGTTTTTGGATTCTCAAAGGACTGTTGAGCAAAGGCTACACAGTTCATGCAGCTCTTCAGATAAAGGGTAACTGTTAATCTATTCCCCCCTTTCCTCTTCTTCTTGTTGTGGTGTTCTTTCTTTTTAGTTTTTAGTTTTTGTGTTTTTGACAGGACCAGAGACAGAGATTGAGAAGAAAATCAAGGAAATGGAAAGTGGGGAAGAGAGATTATCAGTTTTTAGTGTGGATATACTTGATTACCATAGTATTCTTGTTGCTTTGAAGGGTTGCTCTGCTTTGTTCTGTTGTTTAGACAGTCCAGATGGGTATGATGTAAGTTAAGACCAAATCTGTTCTAAATTCTCATTTTTTTTTTGGTAACTGAGTTGGGATTTTATTAACAATGTCCATGGTTGATTTGGTGGTGGGGGGACAGGATTTAATTGTGGATTTGGAAGTGAGGGGAGCAATCAATGTGGTTGAGGCCTGTGCACAAACAGATGTCATGCAGAAAATTGTGTTCACTTCTTCCTTAACTGCTGCTATTTGGAGAGAAAACATCTGCTCACAGAAAGATGTCGATGAGAGGTCTTGGAGTGACCAAGATTTCTGCCGCAAAATGAAGGTTTTCAACCTCACATCTCTTTACTTTTCAGTGTTTTAATCCGAGAATTTGTCTATGGAACCTCACTCATCCTAATTATAGATACTCTCTAGGGATTGTAATGTAAACTTTTTTATCATCATGCATTCTATGAAATTAGAAGTTAACACGAGGCTTAGGTGAGATGGTAAGGGACTAAGGGTCTCTCCTACTACCTTAATAAGTGGTAATAAGTGGTTGAGGGTTCGATCTTTGTCCTGACCATGGAGCAGCTTTAAAATTTGTGGCCAACGTATACCCATATATGCTCCAACAGAACTTGAAAGATTAGTCATTCGGCTCGCTTAAGTGGATTCCTTGGAAACCCCCCCCCAAAAAAAAAAAAAATGAAGTTAACAATATATCCCAATTCATTTGGGGTACTAATTTAGCAAAATATGAATCTAAAGAAAATGGTTTGATAGTCAACCCTTGATGTGTTCTTTATGTGCAGTTGTGGTATGGCCTCGCAAAAACACTCTCCGAGCAGGCTGCTTGGGCTCTCGCCATGGATCGAATGCTTAACATGGTTTCTGTCAATGCTGGACTAGTTCTTGGCCCTGGTGTAGCTCAGCAAAATCCTTGTTCAACCATGTCCTATCTCAAAGGTATAAAAAAATATGCATATCCATCCAACACAATCCCATACTATGTTAGTCTGCAATTAGTCTCTAAGACCATGCTTTATTTCATCTGAAACAGGAGCTGCTGAAATGTTTGAAAACGGTGTTCTAGCTGTCGTCGATGTGAGCTTCTTAGCCGATGTCCATATCCGAGCTTTCGAAGATTCATCTACAACAGGCCGATACTTTTGCTTCAATCAAATAGTGAATACCGAGGAAGAAGCTGTTAAACTTACAGAAAGCCTCAGCCCTTTGTTGTCTTCACAACCCAAGTAAGAACATGTAAATGATCTGTTATTGTCGATAAACAGAAGAAAGAAAATGGTGAATTTATGATGCCCCTATTGAATGCACAGGTATGAAAGCCAAGGGAGCGAGGCCTATGCCGAGAGGTTGAGAACCAAGAAATTGAGTAAACTGGTTGAAGGCACTGCATAATTGCAACACCCTGGGTCTCCTTATTCCTTGAGGATTGTAGTTTCTTAACGTTATAGGATAATATATATATATATATATATATATATATATATGTTGTTGATACTGAGAAAGATGTGCTGATTTTCCTGTCTGCATTCTTGGTTTCATATATTGATCATATCATGGCGTTAATGTGAGGGAAATTTTAACTGCAAATAAACCATCTTTCTTTAGTACCAGTACCGGAAGACGTACCGTTTTTTCTCGGCATGTTTTAGCATACTTTCAGGTTTATCGTTATTTTTTAAATATCTTTTTCATAATTTATATATATATATATATGAGAATTGAGAATTATAACTAAAATTAATGTAACAAGACACAGTCGGATGAAAACTAGACCTGTACATAAACGAACCAACATAGACCACGACTATTATAGAGAGAAGGGTTAATTGGTGACTGACTGGGGTTTAAGATAGAAGCATACCAATGTCAAAGTAGATGAGGTTAAATTTGGTACGACAAATTGGGGTTTTAGGATTGGAATGGATGACATAAGCATTAAAGTCAAACTCAATTATTCATGAATGTGGTTTGAGAATTGAGATACAGCTTGATTGCGTGAATGCAACAGTTACCGATGGCTAAAGTGGATGAATGGTTACATCCCCCATTCCTGAAACCAATTACATCTTGTTTATTTTTTTTATTTGTTTGTTGATTATCTCAAAGCTTAAAAAGTCAAGCATAACAAACAAACGAGTTCTAGGTAATTATTCGATACACAGACGATGACAAATGCTTTAGTTTTAGGATTTATAGTTAGATTTTAGAGTTTAAAGGTTAGGGATTTAGGTTTTATGGTTTAGAATTGATTGTGTTGTGGCTAAAATTTATGGTTTATAGGTTAAAACCTAAATCCCTAACCATATTACACTAACTTGTAAACCCTAAATTCTAACAACAACCTCTAAGCTCTAAACCCTTAAGCTTAAACTCTTAACCTTTAAACCCTAAAATCTAGCCCTGAACATTAAAATCAATGTACTTGTAGAAACTTTTTGTTATAAATCCACAAGTTTTATGCTCAACGGATCCTGCGTCAACAACACCTAAACTCCATCCGTCCATCCATTGAGTTTTCATAATCACCTTACCAAATTACAACGTTCTCTTTCTTAATATTTTTTTTTATCATAGTCTTGTAATAATATATGTTCAATTTTAATAATCGA
The DNA here is from genome assembly GCA_019671005.1 of Hibiscus mutabilis. Taxonomy (NCBI): domain Eukaryota; kingdom Viridiplantae; phylum Streptophyta; class Magnoliopsida; order Malvales; family Malvaceae; genus Hibiscus; species Hibiscus mutabilis. Next base: position 1,902,409 of record CM033715.1, on the reverse strand, counting down.
GAAAAGTCACGCACATCTTGTAGGTAAAATTGTTCAAACTGAATTTTTTACGGTGAATAACATTCTCTTTTATACTGAGATCACTTATTAAGTTTAAATTACAACGTTCTTTGTAGGAGCAGAACATAGTTAAAGGGAAGTGAGACCATGATCCCCTAAATTTTGAAAAATTAGTATTTAGTCCCTTGAATAATTCATAAAATTTAATTGGCCCCCACAAAATTTTTAAAAAAAATTCATATTAAGGTTCAAAAATTTTGAATAATTTTAATTAAATCCCTCCCATAATTTTTAAAAATTCTCTTTATGCCTCTCAAAGATCTAAAAATTTTAGTAAGACTCCAAATTTTTTTAAAAAAAATTATAAATCAAACCCTTTAAAATTTTTAAAAATTTCAATTTAAGCTATAATTTTTTAAAATTACTAAACTACTAGTTGGTACAAGGATATAAGAATTTAGGTTCTCTAGTTCTAAACAAGGTTAGAACATTAATTTTCATTCTCGTAATTAACCACGTGAGTCATAATATAAAAAAAGGACTGTTTTTAAGGGCACACAACATCCAAGCAATCCTAACCCTAGCTGAGCCGTAGCAGCTACGAGCAGCGGTGGTCATTCATGGCAGAAGAGCGGCGTCGAGCGTCTGGACCAATGAAAGGTCCACCAAATGGGGAAACTTTGACGGTCGAAAATTACGGTGGGTATTTTAAGGGGTTGAGATGACGAAAATAACATAAGAAATGTCACAAAGGCCAATGAATTTTAGAAGAAACTATAATTTACTTCGGGCATGAGTCAAAAAACGACTTATGCCCAAAGCAAATTATGGTTTCTTATAAAGTTTTTTAAGCATGGATTTATAATAGATGTTTGTGTTTGAATATGTAGTGATGTCGTTTGTTATAGATAAAAAGAATGGTTGAAATCATAGAGAATAGTTTCTATTAAGTACTTTTTGAAAATAAATTGTCTAGTTCGTGTAATCCTTGGGATATGGTGTAGGGTGGTCTTATCTACTTTGGACGCTTGATTAGTTGATTATAAAACCCCATTCATCTAGAGGTGGTCTTTGTTGAATTTCGCGCTGGACAGTTCAATTTCAGTGTCTTTCGAAATGGATATAAAATAGCTAATGAGATGACTAAACTTGTTTGTTTAGAGGATTTGAAGTGTTGTCGTTTCAGCTATTCAACATTATAAGGTTTAACCCCTTCTTGATTCAAAGAAAAATCAAGATTTTTAAACTCAGATATGTTTTAACAACTCTACCAACTAAGTATTTAAACTTAAAGCCATTGATCCATTTTCGAAGACACGTGACATTCATTAATTTACCAGAACTGATATATCAATAAAATTCTTATAATATTAAGTTCTTGTATTTATATACATGATTGTTTCTAAATTTAAGTATCAATTAAGAACTTAAGACCAAATTTAGGGACTAAAAGAGTTTATTAGACACTTAAGTCTAAATTCAATGATTAAATTAATTCAAAAAATAGAGTTACTCTACAGGTAACAGAGCCCAGTCCAAGAACAGCCGAATCAATTTCCTTTGCAAGGCCCACGACCATTAAACGATGTCGTTGAGGAGTTTTATTAATATAAGACCATCAGTTTGGTTACTTGAAAGAGTAAGGTTGTTTTAGATTCGTTGATCCTAAACCCCAAAAATGGTGCTGATTGAACCCCACCCATCTGATGAACAACAACAAGCTAAGAACGCGACTCCGCCTACATCGTCAACTGAAACGACGCCGGATTCTACCGTCGCCGCCGCCTCTAATGTGAACGGCGGAGATGCCGCCTCCGATGGATTCGAGACAGCGAGCGAACGTGGCATCAGCGACAACGAAGAAGACGATCTCCCCCTCGATCAACAACCTTCCGACCAGAAAGGTCCCGATTCTTATCAGGATGCCTTAAACGACGACGAATTGAAAGAGGTTCTCTCTTCTTCCCGGGCCTTCTTTTATCGCTCTTTCTAAATCAATCATTAAAATGTAACAAAATAGATTAACTTTAAAAAAAATTATGTTTCCAGAAAGCTTTGGCACAAGCAAATGATGCGAAAATGGAAGGAAATAAGTTGTTTGGGAACGGGCAGTACGAGGAAGCATTGCTACAGTACGAGATTGCTTTGCAAATTACGGCTGACATGCCTACTGCCGTTGAAATTCGTTCAATTTGTCATTCGAATCGAGCTGTTTGTTATTTAAAGCTGGTAAATTATCTTTTTAAATCTTTTTTATGGGAAACTTTGATACACTAGTTTACATGTGCTTTTTAGTTTTAAGGGTTTAGGGTTTAAAGTTTAGGATTTTAGGTTGTAGGCTTTAGAATTTGAGGTTAGTATTTAGAATTTAGGGTATAAGGTTTAGGGTTTAATTTCTTAGGGTTAGGTTAGGAATTTAAGATTTGGGTTTTTATAGTGTAAATACATCTTGTGTAAAATTAGTTTTATACAGCTTGTGTATCAAAGTTTTACCCCTTTTTTATTATTACTTCTTAAGTTGAATAACAGTTATTTAAACATGTTTTCAATGTTAAAAAATGCACAATTTTAGGGGAGATATGAGGAAACTATAAAGGAATGTACAAAAGCATTGGAACTTAATCCTTCATATATAAAAGCTCTTGTTAGACGAGGAGAAGCTCATGAAAAGCTTGAACACTTTGAAGAGGCTATTTCTGGTGAGTTTATTTCTTTTATATATAATCCAAAAAGGTTTGAAATATATATTTATTTCATAGTGATTGGATTTTTGTGTCAGATTAAGTGTGTGTATTGCTGAAATTATTGTTAATTTGCAGATATGAAGAAGATACTGGAATTGGATCCTTCAAACCACCAGGCTAGGAAGACGATTTATCGCTTGGAACCACTGGCTGCCGAAAAAAGAGAAAAGATGAAAGAGGAGATGATTGGTAAGCTTAAAATCTGCATTTTATTTGCCTTTGATCTCCGTTTATTTATTCAGTTTTGATTTTGAACTCAAATATCAGATCTCATGAATTGCATTCTTGAAGAAGGTAAATCAATTTTCTTGATATTTACCTTATGAGATCATAATCTTCATTTTGCCTAGACTCTTTTATCGGTGCTTTACTGCTCTAGATTATGCTATCCTAGAAACATATTATGAAGAGAAGAGGGAGGGAAACTAGTATTATACTAAACCTCTCTTATCTTTACATTGTTCAAGGTTGTGTTAAAATTATGAACTTTATGGTTTTATTTGGATTCACTCATGGAGTTATTATGTTAATGAATGTACATAAAGGTCTCTAAGAATATTTACTGCCAAATTCATAGGTATTAACTGTGTTATTTTCCTAATTCCATGAGCGTAAACAAATTTACTTATTTCACCTTTTACTGCTAAATGCAAATGTTAATGAGGAACTGGGTATTAGTTTCCGTCTCTAATTGAATAGGTGGATGCGAATTGTAAGTGTTAAATGATTGACTATAGCCGTGTGCAAATAAGATTAATACCAGACATGAAATACTAGTCGGATTTTGCATTTCATCGTAGGCTTTGAAACCTAATGCAAAAGGCAAGCCGTTTGGCATTTGATTCTAGTCACTGATAACTTTGCTGAGCATTGTTTCTTGTTAAAGGGAAATTGATATGTTCTTTAAACTTATGTTTGTTATTAGTACAATTGATTTCAGTTTCATAGAAATGGAGAGAATATTGAGCATAAATTTTATTCGATGTTGCTGTATTTTCATATTAGTAAATTCATGTTGAACTGGCAATTTAGATCCCAGTGGAATAGTTGTAGCTAACCCAACGGAGAACACACTTATTTTACTCTCATCTTCTTGCATTGCATGCTTTACTTTATACATCACTATTCACTAACCATATGTAAATATGCATTCCCTGAGCAGGAAAGCTGAAAGAATTGGGCAACTCTGTTCTGGGTCGATTTGGGATGAGTGTCGACAACTTCAAAGCTGTCAAAGATCCAAATACTGGCTCGTATTCGATATCATTCCAGCGTTGATAATTGTATCTACTTCTTTATATTTTCTTTGTTGGTGAATGCAGTGAGAAAACAGATGATGGCATCCTTTGGAATATATTTATATATACACATATTTTGTGTTTTTATTTTACTTAATGCCAGAGTTGCATCAAGTGGTTTGTCTAAATGTTGCATTAAGTGTCAATATATATATATATGATTTTTATGGGGTTGTATTCATATTTGTTATATATCCATATAATGTCAAACACAATTACTTTAAAAAAAAATTAAAAAGCTGCAATAGGCATATTCAACGTTCAAAATCCAAACTGAATTCTACGGAATCCTTTTTTTTCAATAGTAAATACAGTATAATGCTCAATGTAAAAAAAAATTATACAATTTAAGCTATAAAATTTAAAACTTAAATCTTTAATTCTAAAACTTAAGCCTTAAACTCTAAAATTCAAACTCTAAATTCTAATCATAAATCTTAAATTCTATACCCTACATATTAAACTTCTAAACCCTAACTTAAAACCCTAAATCCTAAAATTAAAAGTTTACACAAGCTTGTGTAAAAATATTTTCTTATATTTATTTATATATGTAGTTTGTGTGATACATATTATTATCCTGCAATAGTTCAAAACTATATTATAAAATATTACTAACAACCAGATGATCTAGTGTGTCAAGAGTTCGGCAAAAATTCGAAAGCTTATATTTTAAGCCTAACTTACACAATTATACATGAAAGATGATATTACCATACATAGATCCAACCGAAACCCAAACCATGAACATGTATAGTAACATGGAACTTCACAGATTACATATCTTCTGTCTTATTCAAACATGATACAAAATGGTATGCAAAGAAGTATTTTGATCAGATTTGTGACCAAACCCACCAAGGGTCAGCTGAACCATTTGTTGAATGTAGTATGGCTTTGCTACTGGGTTTCGAACATTATTATTAGTCTCCGTTGTATGCTTTTATGCTTTATACTTGAGCCGCATCAGCCTTGGCAAATTGTTGAGAAAGCTGCCTCTCCTCGGCGTGTTGCTCGAGGTATTCTTTGCTGTTCATTTCTGTCAATCTGCATCATTTAGTTGTTCGGAGTCAGTGTTTCGGAAAAGAAATCAATGACATCCTGAATATATGGTTAATCATGTCCTGATATAGGTATGCGGATATAATCTTCTAAATATATAACAAAATCAACCATATCTGTATCGGATACTCACTCTCGAAGCCTTCGGATAATAAAGAATTTGACTAACCGACACCAAGTACTATACATACAGACAAACAGACAGGTAAGACTAACATGCAAACCAAAAGGAGCATTAACTGGTGTTTGATTATGAATACTAATGAAACTGGTACGAAGAAAGAGTTGATATGTGAAGGTTAGCATTTGTACCTACTAATGGTGCGATCCTTCGCAAATCCCAGCTCGTTATCCACACAAAGGTTCGAATCATCATTTCTCCTTGACCGGGAGGAGGTTCGAGGGGCCATATGTTTGGCATCTGCAACGGTCACGATATTTTCAAAGAGTTCTAGTGGGCTGCCCTCAGCTGTACACAACAGTCTGGCCTTGTTTTCATACATTACCTGCAACAAAGAAAATAAAAATGTACATCCAAAAAAGAAAAATTCTTTATAACATTGAATAATAAAGATTAAGGACAACGGATCTATGATATATTTCATTCATCCGAATATGACTGCTATAGCAAATCATTCGCCATATACAGAACCATTCCCAAACTCAAAATACTGCTCTGCCTGCATTTACTAAAAAGGACAAGTAGAGCCTTATGGGATCCGAAAACAGTAAAAACTATAAGAAGAAATGGAACATACATCAACTAAAGTGACAAACCGATATGCTGCCGTCCTGTTGTGGAGCCCAAATTTCGGAATACCTTCAAGAGCTAGGGTATGAAAATTCTCTGCAAGACGATAATATGATAAACACAGTTAGAGTAATAAACTACACTTTTCATGTCCAGTTATTGTAATGAATGCTCGTAAATCGTAGAAATAACTGTAAGTTATATTCGAAAGTACCACCAAACTCATTCAAGATATCCTTGTACTAATTAGTTGAGACTCAAAACAAGAAAAGCAGTTTAGACGTCAACATTGCTCGAGTATCACTTACTGAACAATCCAAAGTAGTCCGCAGCTCCAAGAGGTCTGTCACAAAGCTCCTCAAACGTGAAATAAGCACATCCATTAGCACCAAGGGGAACCTGGTCACGAGGAAATATACGAAAGCCTTATCAAATCAATCAAGATATGTACCCTACATAACAATAGAATTAGTACTCTAGCGCATACCTGCAATGTCCTACCCATAACTACTTCAACCACTTGTGGACTAGCAACATGTTCACCAATCAGTTGCTGAAAGTTCTGTTTTAGGAGGATGGACAAATCTTTGCCGATGAAGTAGAAGCCTTCTTCCGCCTGAGCATTGGAATTAGAAATGATAAATCAGGCTAGAATTGCAGAAATGAAATTTCAGTGAATCTACACAATGATTTGATCGTACCGAGGTGAGTTTCCGGTAATCTACTGCAGAACCAATTTCGTGAACAACACATATTTCCTACAAAAACATAAGCTCCAAGATTATAATTTCTGAATAGGTCACTGAACTTATCTCCACCAAAACCCAAATTAATTACAATAAGAATATGTCTCCTTCCAAACCTTCAAAGTGACAATGAAGGGTAGAAAAAGATCCCTCTGCAGTCCACCTTCATAGAGATTGTCTGGAGCACGATTTGAAGTTGCAACAAGTATCTACACTTTCCTCCCATCAGAGTCCAGGAAAAGAAGTTGAATGTTAATTTTCAGCAGAAAATGTGTTCCAACACAAAATAACTACACTTATAATGTGATAAATTTACTAACAACGCCATTACTAAATAAATGTCTGAAAAGACGGTTCAATATTAATGCATCAGCAACATCAGTCACCTGCAAACGACCACAAATGTTGAAAATAAAATTTGGCTCCAGAGATGTAAAGAAATTGATTTGAAAGTTAATCAGAACAATAACTGATATTTCAATTATTTTTCACTTTTTTGAGGAATATTAATGGTAATATAAATGTTGTACCATAAATTCATCTAGACACAGTAAAATCGCATCATCAGATATCTCTCCTGCCACAACTTCAAGTGGATCTGCCACACCCTTGTGCTTCTGCAAGAGTTGATCATTGTTATAAAATCACATAAGCATTGCAAGATTAGAATGAGATTTTTTCAAAAATTTCTAACTACTAGTGAAATCATGAAAATAAGAGAATCTAATGTCTAATAAATTAAATGATACATACACAGCAGCACATGATTCATAAATACTAAATTCATTTTACATCTTGTCTGTGTCATACATATCCAAGGTTGAAGTATCATACAGATTAGAATACCAAACAAAACCGAGTGGTATTGAAACAGCTCAAATACTAAATTCATTTTTACGTCTTGTCTGTAATGTGAGATGTTTTCTTAATCACTGACTTCTTCAACTATGAGAAATATAATCATACATATTCTCACCTGCAAGCGACTGTGGACATCTAACATAAAGTCGTGAAAATGGATCCTTTTCTTCCTCCAATTGCAGGGCCTGACACAGTGGAAATAGAATATAGGATAGAAATCAGCAAGTTTGAGCAGTTGGCATGGTGGGCAATAAAGAGTGAGAAATCAGATGCCATATATTATGTGGACATATACCCATATTTTAAGTCCAACAAAAAAAGATTATCCATTATTCTAACTAACAGCATGATATATATATAATAAATTACAAAATTAAATATGCTAATGAAACTTACAATTGGTCAAAGAAGAGGTCCATCAACATAGTTTTCCCAGTGCCTACTCCTCCGAAAAGATATAGTCCCTTGACAGGGGAGTATGAAGACTGTGGAGACTGTGGAATTAACCGAGACCAGAACCACCGATTCCTGAAGAATAACTAAATGCTGATCAACCATTGATGAATAAAATAGAACAGGAAGAATGTGATAAAACTAAATTTTATTTAATATGAAAAAGCATGAAAATACAGTCAATAAATAAACAAAATCTGAAAACAGGGGTCTAACATGGGAGCAACAAAACAGAACTTTTACCTAACATTTCTCTCCGGAACTTCATAGCGATCCAACCGACAGGCAGCAGCTGACTCAACAATCTCATCATAAAGCCTTTGAAGTTCTCTTAAAGTGCCTACCTGCAAAAATCTCTGTTATAATAATTTCACAATGCCACCAGATGACCACACCTCAAAACTGCCTAACACAAATAGCAGCAGAACGCATGTTTTCCATCATTACAAACCAATCACACGAAATTATTATTAATCATTTCCCAGGTGCACGAAGTTTCCTGAATGTGAAGCCGAATTCAATGTAGTGCATTTCTTTTAACTGATGAATGATTGGCTCACACAAACATGTCAACTGGCATCCCCTTATAATTTTATTTATTCGGAAATGTATCTTTTCCAACAACAAAAAATGTAAGCCTAATGAGAAATTCATACCTGGCAGGCATCACCATCAAAGAGCTCACCGGCTGAAATTCTTCGCTCATACTCCACGAGAGGCCCTCCTCTGTTCACTTCTGCATAATAATATTAATAACAATAACCCTTAAATGGCAACTTCACATCAGGTCTATTTCCTAAATAATTTAGATAACCAAACCAAAACCATCAGAAACGGAATAGAACCTGTGGTATCAACTTTACTTGTAGCACCCGTCGAGAAAGGTCTTGATGTAAAACTTGCAATGAATAAAAATCTGTTGGTTTCGGCATGATCAGGCAGCCTATAAACAGAAGTAGAATTGATTTGAATCAAATGGCTTCGTCTCCTTACAAAAGCACTCGAATAATTGTTTATCCTCTGTGGACAAGCTGATCTTATGTTGCGAATCAATCGACCAATCGCTCTCATTTTCAATTAAAAAGACAAATCCAGAAACAAATTTGTTCTCCAACTAAATAAGAGCTTCAAACCCCTCAACTATACAGTTTCCTGAAGAAGAAAAATTAAAACAAATTGGTTAAAGGTCTGCAAATAATTGAAACAGAATTAATTCAGGAATTAAACTTTTTATTTAAAAAAACACTAATCAAATTCATGCCCAGCGTAAACCTTTCATTATCAATAAACTTTTTTTTAAAAAAAGGAAAGAATAAGTATATTGTGAAAATCAGCGTGATTAAACAGGAAATATATCTAATCAATGAACAATTGTTAGGCTGGCAAGAATTAAAAGATTGAATATTAACCGGCCCCTCACGAAAAATTACCGAAAAATAAAATTAAAAAGAAAGGGTGTGCATAAGCAGTCAAGCTTCTTTCTTTTACATTGAAATCTAAATCGCGTTTGATCCATATGCTTCAATTTTCCAGTTCAGAAAACAAAATCAAAAGAGAAAACATAACAAAACAAAACCACTCACCTGGATAGCCTCTGCTAGATTGTAGGATCTATGAAAATATGAAATCCCCAATAGGGAAAAACGATCAGGAAAGAATATTTTAGCAGAGAATTCAATCCATAAATATGTGTTTATCTATGGTAAAGAGAAAAAATTATTTTGTTTGGAGTTTTGGTTGGGAGAACGAAAAGCGACCCAAAGTTTCAGCTCCCAAGAAACAGGGAATCAGAAGATGGAGAAAAAGAGGGTGTCGGAGGTGGTGGAGGAGGAGACCGAGAACGCCGTAATCTTGCGCTGTACTTTTAACTGTTAACGTCTATATTTTTATTATATATATTTATACGCTTTTAATTTTCTTTAAAAAGTATTTTTAAAATTATTACGAGTCTAATTACTAATCATTCGCGTTCTCTTAATTCAAATAGTGTTTTATATGATTTGTATTTGTTAATATACTAATTATACTTGAACTCTTCAAAATAATATATATGTATATGTATATATATATGGAACAAGTTTATGTATAATTTATGCTAATGAAACTCAAACCTACACACTTAAAATCTTATAATCTTTTGATTAAATTTTGTGTCCTGAGTTAACAAAAGTGTATTACAAAAATAAAATACTATAAGAAAATTAGGTATTTGATCATTTGATAATATTTACTCAATTAAAAACAACTATTCAATTTAAAAAAAAAAACTTGAGGGTTTTAATTTTTAATATATATTTTTTAGAAGTGTTATTTTTTTACCCGTAAATTATAGTATTCTATACTAATTTAATGTATCTCACCATCTACGGTAAATGTCTCTTCTACCTTAATTAGCACTCGAAAGTGTAACTATCGTTCTAAGAATGGAGTAGTTGTAAAATTTGTGGTTAACGTTTATCCCTTTATAAGTCAATAAAACGTGAATGATTAATTATTAAATTCGTTACAGTAAATACATTTGAAACAAAAAAGATATCTCACAACCGATATAAATTCAGTTTTACGGATTCGGTTGAAATTACAAAATTACTTCTGCATAAAAGTATGATCAATATTATTATAATAATATTTTATTTTTGTATACTTTTATATAATCTTTAAATTAACAGCTAAAAATCACACTTCTAAATTTTAACTCACATATAAAAACATTTATATATAAATCTTCTATCACTCCACCAATAATCATAATTGATAGAATTTTGCAAAATATTTTTTTCTTTCACTTGCATCGTGCGTAAGATTATTCAAATAATTAACATATCATTTCTATTATCATAAAGATTTTTTTAAAGAGAAATATACGTAAACACATGGGCGAAACCACCTTAGTCGAAGGGAGTCACATAACACCCCAAAATTTTAGATTTTTTTCATTTAATATAAAATAATAATAAAATTAACACATTTAAAAGAATATTGACATTCCTTAAAACGAAATTGACATCCTTAAAAAAATTGACATACATTATTTGTTTTCATCTGCTTTAAATTAAAAAAAAATTTAAATTCTAACACTCCAAATTAAATATTTTAGCTTCGTCCACACCTAAACTCAAATAAAAAAATGTGAAAATCAAAATATAAAAATAAAATGTATATAATTCATAAGAATGTAAGATCAAATTAATAATTGGATTTTTATTTAAATTATCATAGCTATTTACCTACTTTTTTCCTTTTTCGCTTTTTGATAAATTATATTAAAAACATAAAACAATAAAATAAGATAGTACTTAATAAGATCATTTAAATAATTTAATTTAAAATCTTATAGCTGTTATTTTTTAAAAAAAAACTACCCTGTCATGTGCAATTATTTAACTATTTCTTCTTCCAATTATTTTGCGATTGTGTCATGATTCACATTTAATTAATTAATTAATTAAGCAGTTTTGTTGTTGTTGTCATCGTTGAAGGTAATTAATTAAACAAATTGAGTCATGACTCGTGACTCGTGAGTGAGTCATGACAACAAACACTGAAAAATGTCATTTAATGATGAAACAACTTTTGGCACAGATATGACGAACCGAACGAAACGCACTGTTTTAAATTATCGGTAGTAAATGGCATTTAAGTTTCATTTAATTACAGGGGATTTCAAGTTTTTATAAAACTGTTTATTTTTCTTATGAATGTGTAATATTTGAAAAAAAATTATTTAAAACTTTACGATAATTATAAATAGCGGTTTGAGGTAAAATTAAAAGTTTGAATTAATATTGGAGGTTTAACCAGTCAAATGCGTTAATTTGCATGTTTTAGTAAATAGCGGATTAGAGTGAAACCTTTAATTTTGAAAAATCTGCTAATATGAACTTTTTTAATATTATAAATTTTGACATAAGAGTTATAAAGACCATTTTACCCTTAACTATTATCAAAAATCACCAAATAACTTAAATTTAACATTTTCTATTTTAATTCTTCACCCTAACTTATTTACATTTGTGACATTTATAAATTAGTAATATTTTTTCTCTTTTTATTCTCACATATTTATATTTGTATTTAAATTTAATAATCAAATAAATTATATTAAAAATAATTATACAAATAATAAATTAATATATATCTCCTTCAAATATGTTTAGTAATGTTATATTAAAAAATTATTTTTTATAATTTAATTAATATACAAAATATTGATAACTAATAAACTATTCAAACAAGTATTGAATATAAGCATGTCCTTATATGTTATTTTGCTTGTTTAAATAATCAAATAGTTATCAGTTAATTTTGTCAAACACTTTTATACAATCAGTTAATACAATCTGCTAGTCAAATCAGCTAATGTAATATGCTATTAACTATCCGCTAATTGCCAAACATGACATATATATTTGTATAAATATTTATAAAATTTTGAGTAATTACTCAAAAAGTTAAAAAAATAAGTTTAGATATTGAAATTTTTGTAACATCATGATTAATTACTCAAAAGGTTATAATATTCTTAACTAAATATGTAATTTCCGAAACTTTTTCAAATAATTACGCAAAATATTGTTGTAACATTTTGAGTAATTACTCACAAAATTTGAAGCCTGGATCTTTGAAATTTTTCCTAACATGACGCGTAATTGTTCAAAAAGTTGTAATATTCTTACAAAGTGTGTAATTCCCGTATCGTTTTAAGTAATTACTCCAAAATGTTCTATATCTAAGAAAAAATAGTAATTTTATAATTTTTTTAAACAATATATTGACTGAATTTATTAAAAAAACAAAATAAAAATATTTAAAATAAAATGAAGATGTAGCGGAAAATAACAAAACAAAGTAAAACTAAATCGAAAGAAAAAAAATAGAAAATGAAACGTGAGATCAACAAAACAAACGTCAAGTGAGCTTTAACGACAGAGATGAGATTGAAACACTCGAGAAAGGAAGCAGTCAACAAAACTCATTGTCTTTATCTATCTACACACTTAAAGACTGAAGTATAAGTAATGAGCGGAACCAACAATCTTGCATACTGCTTCACAAAATATATTTGATTGCATCGACAAACGAACCACAAAAAAGAATTAAACTACTCAAAGAACACCAACAATCACGTCCTGTAAAAAAACACCAACAACCACAAATTAGAGCCGAACGTCATAGAAAAACTATTCATGAATGTAAATCTACTACAAAAGTGGGCAAAAACGTGCCATAAGGTCGAAAAGTGTCTCAAAACATATGAAAAATGTACCACAAAATAGAGAAAAACGTACTATAAAAATAAATAAAAATTAATAGAAAACCTTTTTTGAAAGTAACAAAAAGCCTAAACATATATTAAAATAATTTTTATTATATTTTATTTTTCTTCATATTATAATATTGAATTTGAAATTTTATAACATTTTAAATTCCCTTTTTAACATTTAAAATAATGTGACTAGCCTTTTTTTTACCTTATTTTAATGTTTTCCCCCTAGAATTCCCCAAAATATATATTATGATTCTGTTTATTATATTTTCTTTTTGTTCATATTATAATATTGAATTTGAAATTTGATTTAGCCTAAATCTTAATACTAAAATATTTCATAAAAATACTAAAGTTTTGTCATAATTCTTAAAAACACCTACATTTGAATCTCGTCCTGCAGTGAATCTCATATATGGATACTCTGTATATTTATTCCAGAATCATTTTAAAATAAATTCTTTCCACTAATATTTCATAATAATTTATTTTATGTGTAACTATTAGAATATTTATTTTTTGCCCATTGCATTTACAGATAGGAAAGCGAGTAAATGGACTGTGGGGCCCACCAGCTTTGCAGGATTCCGCATGGTCGCCCCTCGTCCCATCCCATAAACCAATCGCCACAAAATTAGGACAAGACAGTGACTATGTTGGGTGGTGTGTTTCTAGTCTTTTTATTATAATTATCCCTGTTTAATTTATTTACCGAGTAATTTAAATTTGGGATGAGTATACTATGTTCGACGATCGATAAATATTATTAATTAAATTTAAAAATTAGAAGATAAATTAATTAAAATATATTATTTTATTTTTAAATTTCTTTTAAACATATAATAAAATATCTATATATCCTTAAATTACAAAATTTTAATTTTTGTTTATTTAAAATTTAAGACGCCGTCGTCGCCACCGCTACCTCCTGCTATTTGTCACAGTAGTTAAAAATCAATGTTGCGTACAAAAAAATAGGTGGTTAAAAAAAATGTTGCGTGCAAAGAAAGTAGGAAAAGGATGAGTCTACCACGTGCGACGAACACAGTTGAATATCACTAATGCTAAAACCATTAAATTAATTAATAAAAATTAAGAATTTCAAGAACTCACTATACAATTAATAATTATTTTTTAAAAAAATCAATTAAATTAATTTATATATATATTAAAATTTTAATTTTTTTAATAAGGGTAAACTACATATTTAGTACCTCACCTATTTCTGTATTTCTATTTTGGTACCAAACTAATTTCTTTAGCAAAATAGTACCTAATGTGTAAATAATTTGTTTCTGTTTTGGTACTTTGGCTGTTAAAAATAAACAAAAACAACGACGTTACTTGATCAAATAATAGTTTTAGTCCCTAAAACTTATACAATCTATCAATTTAGTCCAAAATTTAAACACCATTTTTAATTTTTGGTTTAAAAATGTAAATTTATTCTTCTTCCATTGGAAGTATGAAAAACTAGATATCGAACATCTTCATTGTCACTACAGTTTCCTGTAAATTTTCATCGATTACTTTTTTTTAATTCCTCCAAAAACAATATCGACTATAATAACAATAAAAAAACAAAGTATGAAAAAATGAAAATCAACTAAAACCTACAAAAACAAGAACCGCAAAAAATAATATCCAGCGTGTTGTCATAGTCGATTCTCCAATGGTGTTGGGTTTCTTCGAAATTAAAATGAAATAAAATAAAATAAATTTATTACCCACGTTGAAAGTAAAACAACTTATCTTAGCAGTAAAGTAATAACATAAGTTGTTCTTTACCTACTTATCCATGAAGATAGAAAGATAGCCAACCATTCTCCACATATGTTGTCCATTTGTATATTATACAAGAGGTATGATCATGGCTATATCTGGACCGATGATTTCACGGGGTTGACATTCGAGCTTTACAAAGTGATACAGGCTGCATCACAGTCGCTTATCAGAGGTATCATCAGACCGAAGCTCTAAGTACGTCTGTTCTAAAATAACTTTTCAACAGCATCCACAAAAGTCGATAAATTTTGCCGAATGTTCATATCCAAGGAATTAGCCATTTCCTAATGAATGAAATCAAGGAAAAAAAAAAGAAGAAGAAATGTAAACAATTAAGTAAGAAATTCATCAAATTGGTTACAAAAAAACAGAAACATGAAAGCTGAAAATCTTTTCTCAACCCTTTTTAGTTCCACATGGATAAATTAATTTTAATTTCGAAGAAACCCAGCACCATTGAGGAATCGGCTATGACAACACGCTTGATATCATTTTTTGTGCTTCTTGCTCTTGTAGGTTTTAGTTGGTTTTCACTTTTTCGTACATTGCTCTTTTTTTGTTATTAAAGTCGATATTGTTTTTTGGAGGAATTTAAAAAAGTAATCGATAAAAATTTACAGGAAACTGTAGTGACAATGAAGAAGATGTTCGATACCTAGTTTTTTATACTTCAAATGGAAGAAGAATAAATTTACATTTTTAATCCAAAAATTAAAAATGATGTTTAAATTGATAATATTTTGAACTAAATTGACAGATTATATAAGTTTTAGGGACTAAAATTGTTATTTGACCAAGTAATGTCGTTTTTTTGTTTATTTTTAACAGTCAGGGTACCAAAATAGAAATAAGTATTTAACGTTAGGTATCGTTTTTGCTAAAAAAATTAGTTTGATACCAAAATAGAAATACGAAAATAGGCGAGGTACTAAATATGTAGTTTACCCTTATTAAAAAATTTCTAAAATTTAATATATACATATATATAGAAAATAATTTACTTTAATTTTTTAAAAATAATTATTAATTGTATGTTGAGTCCTTAAATTTTTTAATCTTTATTAATTAATTTAATAGTGTTCAGCGTTAATAGCGTTTAGCGGTATTCGTCGCACGTTGTAGAATTTTCTTAGGAAAATCAATGTTGCGTACAAAGAAATTAGGGTTTGATTTCAACAATAGGAGGCAACAACGATAAACACTTAAATTTTAATTAAACAATCCAAAAACACACTCTAGAAATAAAGTTGACATACAATTTTAATTATTAATGCTACCAATACCTCCTTAAAATTATTTAAATTGTTTAGTTTAATAAATTTTCATTTTGATATATTTTATATTCGACAAAAGTGATGAGCTGAAATTTTTACTATTTTAGTAAGAATTTAGGTTAGTTCAGATAATAATTTAGGTAAAAAAAACTTAGTTTTGATTAATGATTGAAGGAGGGTTGGGTGGTAAAATATTTTAAAATATTTTTTAAAAAAAGAAGTATGCAGATTTTTTTACTTTTACACGTTAAACTAATTTTTAAGAAATAAATTAACACTAAATTAATATTGTTTTCTAAAAATAAAAACATAGATGTTCCCCTAAAATGTCACATATATCTGCCATTGAGCTAGAACAACCATGTGTTAACCTATGGACCTTCATCCGAAAAAGGAGCAGTAAAAACGGTGGCACGAGATAATTTGTAACGTGTAATGAGTCAATGATCATTTTATAATAGTTCGGTGTGACTTTAATCTAAACCCTCATTTATCGTTTCTTCAACTTGTGGAGGCACGAGCATTCACCAAAGGTGTCAAATAGTGCCGCCCCTGAGCATAAGCAGGATGGGCGCCCGTCCAGGGCCCTATTTTTTATAATATTCGATATTAAGATTTAATTTTTTAATATTTATTATTAGAGATGTACTCTTAAAATTTATTTGTTTAACACTTATTATTATGACTCAATTTTTTCTAACATTTGTTATTAGGGGCCTACTCATAAAATTTATTTTTCTCAATATTTGTTTTAAGAGGTCCATTTTTTTAATAATTATTATTAAGGGCCTATTTTTTCCAATATTTATTATTAGTGACATACTCTTAATTTTTCTAATACTTGTTATTAGACCCGATTTTTTTATAATACTAATAATTAAGGGCCCAAATTCCCTCATATTTGTTATTAGGGACATTCTCTTAAAATTTAATTTTTTTAATATTTGTTATTAGAGATCCAGTAGGGACGTGGTTTTTTCCCCAATATTTGTTATTAGGAACATACTCTTAAATTTTAATTTTTTTATAATATTTGTTATTATAAACCTATTTTTTTCCCTAATACTTGTTATTATGGGCCTACTTTTAAAGTTTATTTTTAATATTTATTATTAGGGGCCTAATTTTTTTGTTTTGCCTTGTGCCACTAAAATCTTAGAAACGGTTGTGGTGTCAAATTAGCTTGCAAGAAAGGGAGGCTGAATGTTGTAATGGAAGCTGGTGTTGTTGGGATTGTTAACAAGTTGTCTAAACCACAAATGGACTTATCTCTTGTAGGCCTTCATTTAAGAGAAGCTTTAGAGTTGTTAAGATCCAATCATAATATTCACGTAATCAATCGGTTGGTTAACCGAACCAAACGTAATGCTCAAAATCAATTAACCGAAGCGTTTTCCCATTAATCATTAATTGAATCAATTTTTTTCAAAAAATGTTTAGTCGAACCAAAAAAATTCAGTTAGTTTAGTCAGGTTTCAAATTAACCTAAATTTGTTATAAAATTTTGGGTAAATTACATAAATGGTAACTAAACTATGTTAAAATGATCTTTTTGGTCACTAAACTTTCATAAGTTATAAAACAATCATTAAACTTACCAAACTATTATAAAATGGTCATTAAATCATTGCACGTTATAAATTATCGATAAATATTAAAAAAGTATAATGACCATTTTGTAATAATTGAATAAATTTAATGATCGTTTTGTGCTAATTTGATAAAGTTTAATGACCAATTTATAATATATCAAAAATTTTAATTATCATTTTATATTTTTTAAAAGTTTAGTAACCAAAAATAAATATATGTAATATATAAAATATTTAAAATATAATAATTTTGGTTAATTAATCGATTTCGAACGAAATTAACCGTTAATCGAAATTTTAATAAAATCTTAACCATTAACCGAATAGACGTAAGATTAACCGACCGATTAACCGAAAAAATTTCAGCCTGATCAGTTAATTCGGTTAAAACTGAAGTATGAACACCCTTATTCACGTTCGTTATGTTAACCGGACTAAGAAGTGTTCGTTGCTCATAAAAGGGATTATCATTTATTTTGGGTAAGAGCATATTTGACTTAAAAAAATTGATTTTTTCAACTCTACATGAAAAACTTGACTCAATTTGACTTGAATCATAATTTTATAAATTTGACTCAAAATTTCAAAAAAAAAAGTTTGATTTGTAAAACGTGACTAGAATAACTCGAATAACTATAAATTTTTAGTAAGACTTAAATATACATTTGGTATCTAAACTATACACCTTCTCCAAAGATGGTACCTAAAGAAATTTTGTTCTCAAGCTGATACTTAAACTAAGTACATTCCCCAAGTCAGTATCTAAATAATTTTTACTCTTAAGTTGATACTTGAACAAGACAACTTCTCCCAAACTAGTACCAAAATTTATATATTCTATCGATTTGGTCATAATTCGAAACAAATCAATAATTTAACCATTTATATTTAAAAATTCTATCAATTTATTATGTTATTCTCCTAAATTGTTTGTTATCCTCCAAAAATGTTATACTATTACTTTCTTAGTATAATAAAAGATTAGTAGTAACTTATATTTTATTGTAGAACATAGTTATCTAATCGTGCTTTAATCCAATAGACTCGCTTGGTTTGACAGTATCATAAAACAATGATTAATTTGATGAAATTTTTGAATAGGAATATTAAATTTATTAAATTGTTTCAAATTAGGATTAAATTGATATAATATGTAAGTTTTGAGACCAAAATTGTTAATAAATGTATCAAAACAATGACTGAAATTAAAGTTTGGGTATTAACTTGGGAGCAAAAATTCTTTAGGTACTAACTTGGGAGAAGGTACTTAGTTCAAGTGTCAAATATATATTTAAGCCTTTTAGTAATTACTGATCATTTTCAAGTTCGAGGCGAGTTCCTTAATTCTACATGATATATGTATATCACATATGAAGAAATATATCTACATTATATATGGTTATAGAAAGTTGTTTAAATTGGAACGAATTAGTATCACAATATTATAAATATTTACAATTAAATTTGAACCAAAACTCGACTCGACATGACTTAAATTTAATAAACTCGATCGAAAATTTTCAAATGACATTTAAATTATAAAATAAGACTCACCAACTTAACTAACTCGAAAATTTTTAACTCTAGTCAACACGATGATATACTCACGCTGCCATTTATAATTACTAAAATCTCTAAAGTTACCAAGAATGAACATAAAACATTTTAAATCATAAACTTCTTACCTTGCTCCACATGATAACTTTACTTCAACAAATATCCACTTTTCCTTTAGTTTCAAGATGATAAAAAAGAATTATGATTATAAAACTTTTGTGAATATATTTTTTTCTCTAATAGATTTTTTCAAATTCTTACTAAAAAAAATAGAAGAAACATGGACACAACTCCTCTTTTCTTCCTTTCATAAGAATATCATAAAGAGATGGATGAAGAAATGTCCTATTCATGCAATTAGTGAATTACACACTTGTATGATTCTAATTTTCCTTTTTTCTTTTCACCTTTTAATAAAAAAATCTTATTTAATATCCTTATCACCTTTTCCATGTCTATCTTTTCTAATCCAAAACCAGTGATATCATTAACCTTTAGTTACAATGAAAGGCTTATATATCATATTAGTACTTAAAGTACATCATTTTTTTCATTTTGGTACTTGAAGTATTTTTTGGTCAAAATAATTACCTGAAGTATACTTTTTGGTTAAACTAGGTACCTAAAATATAATTTTTGGTCAAAATAGGTACTTAAAGTATTTTTTGTCATATTAAGTATCTAAAGCATATTTTTTGGTCAAGATAGGTATTTAAAGTATTTTTAGGTCAAAATAGGTACTTAAAGTATACATATTTTTTATATAGGTTCCTAAAGATTATTATGTGACATTAATTAAAAGGATTATTATTCTATACACTGGCGGTGAAAACCTTTTGTTTTTACAAGCGCCTCAATTATAGGGTTTAGGGTTTTAGTTTATGGTTTAGAGTTTAGGGGTTTTAGTGTAGGAATTTAGAATTTAGGGCTCATGGTTAGAATTTAAAATTTAGGGTTTAGGGTAATTTGGGTAGGGATTTAGGTTTAAACCTATAAACCCTAAACTCAAAATTGTACCAACAACCCCTAAATTCAAAATTACTAAACTTAAACCCTTAAACTTTAAACCCTAAATAGAGTCCCTAAAACTAAAGCACTTGTGTAAAAAGGTTTTCACATGCACTTGTGTATAGAATAATTACCCTAATTAAAAAAATACATTATGTGCCTATTTTAAAGAAAAAATATACTTTAGGTACTTACTCTGACGAAAAAATATTTTAGGTACCTATTTTGACCAAAAAATATACTTTAGGTACTTAATTTAACCAAAAATTATATTTTAGGTACTTATTTTGACCAAAAAGTATATTTTAGGTACTAAAATGAAAAAGCTGGTATACTTTAGGTACTAATATAATAAATAAGCCTTCTTTTAAAGACCTTAAACTATAAACTTTAAATCATAAAATCTGTTATAAAATCTTAAAACCTAATTACAAACACTAAAACCCCACCACTAAACCTTAAATCTCAACCTATAAACTCTAAAAACTAGACGCTTATGAAAAACAAAATTTTCACCACCAATGCATAAGATATTTTCTCTGTTATTTATACTAGTAGGGATTTTGTTTGAAGATGCAAATGAATTGAAATAAAATCTAATCATATATATAATTTTTAAATGCTTCAATGTCTTATTGAATTCGTGTGGTGTTCCTCTTGGTCTTTTGACTTTTGCTATATTGTAATAATTTTGCATATTGCCGATGTTTATAACAGATTTGATCTATGAATGTACTGTTTTATTTTAATCTACTTGTTAATGTCGTTTCACACCATAACTTGATCCTGGTCTTTTTTTGTGTATTAACAACTATTTGAGTGAGCAATTGTGTCGTTATCGTTTCTAAAAGAATCACTTCTTGAGTTGAGTTATATGCGTGCACAACTGTTTTACCTATTGCATGCTTATGGTCCT
The DNA here is from genome assembly GCA_019671005.1 of Hibiscus mutabilis. Taxonomy (NCBI): domain Eukaryota; kingdom Viridiplantae; phylum Streptophyta; class Magnoliopsida; order Malvales; family Malvaceae; genus Hibiscus; species Hibiscus mutabilis. The sequence continues at coordinate 1,881,096 of CM033715.1, read as the reverse complement.
CTAAAATTTTGTTTGTGTTGTGATTTGTCATAATATATGTCTTAAATAAATATCTTCCTCAACTAGTTTTTCAACTTCATTATTATTCTCCCGCCCACTAGAGAATTATATGTTTTACAAAATTTAAAACACAATGATATAAATATTTTTAATTTTACATTTTTTAGAAATTCAATTATATATATATAATTTTAATAAAAAATTCATTTTATAATAATTTTAACACTTTATAAATATTTTTTAATAATTTATCATTTTATAGGTTTTGATATTTTTAATTATTTTAATTTTTACTTAATTTTTGAAAATTATAATAGCATTTTTATTTTTAATTTTACTTAAAAAATAATCAAGTCCTCAAATTTTCTAAAAAACAATTTTACCCACGAACTCTCTAAAAAATCAAATATCACCCCTCTGCCACATCAACACCATTAATATCTATGTCAATATATTAATGGTCAACGTTAGTCAAAGGTTTAACTTGATAAAATTTACAAGTTTGAGGGTCAAATTGACTACGTTTTTTCGTAGATTTGCTAAATTGATTATTTGGTACAAGCTCAGGAGGCAAAATACCCTGTAAATTTATTTTTTAAAACCGATCCCAATGTCGAAACATCTTGAATTAAGATTAAATAAAAATATGAATTAATTGAAATATATTTAAAAAATGGTGAGAAAGGTAAAAGTTAGAAGTCCATAATCAACATGGATTGATTCAATTGGTAGGGTACTATCTGGGCTAAGTTAAAGTCAAACGTGTCAGATGGGTCGAGCCAGGTCGGGTTGGACGGTCGGACCCCATCGGGTCAGACATGTTGGGTCATGGTCAATGAACTTGGGTCAAAGGTTTGGGCTTCAAGTAGGTCGACTTGGGCTTGGTTCAAGGTTTGGGCTTCAAATAGGTAACCTTTTAAACATCAGTGGTTAAAACAGAAATTTAATAAAACTTCAGTGACTGTTTATGTAGTTTACCCATTAAAATATTATTAAATCGAAGATCAAGTGTTGGTTCATCTCAAATAATTTTGTATTACACATTCCATACTTAGATGATACTAAAACCCTTTTTTTCCTTATAAAATATATATTTTCCAGTAAAACAAAACTCAGATGGGTAAATATATTTTCCTTTCTTCTTTTTTTGAACATAAAATATATATTTCCTTTCACGTAACAGTTTTCCTTTGATATATATGATTTTGCCAACTATAGAGTATTTCAATTAAAACAAGCGCTCATTGCAAAACTTGTGCTATAAATGGCCACTCAGACAATGCTAAATCACCAATCCATTCTCAAAACCTTAAACCCTCTACCTTTTCATTTTACCAGGTCCCATGGAAGCAACAACAACAACAAAAGTGCTCATGTTTTGGTTAGCCGTCACCTGCATTGCTGCGTCGGCATCGGCTGTGGTTCCATCGGGATCGGCAGAGGAAACCCAAGATCTTGCGGGATGTCTCTTGTCGTTCGTAAGTGTCGAAGGTTGTGTCGAGGCGATCCACGACGCTGTCACGCACAGGGTGTACGATGGACTCAAACACGAATGCTGCACCGCCATCACTATGCTTAGTGACAACTGTTGGCCCATTCTTTTTCCCGATCAACCTTACGTTCCTTTGTTCCTTAAGGCCGTTTGCAAGCTTATAGGGGGCGATGCCAAAGTTGAGGAAGTTGCAGCACCACCCTACTAGTTCGCAGCATGTGAAGCTATCTGCTTACTATTTGCAAGTGGAATTATCAAATCTTTTGGTGTTTTTACTATGTTGTGTTTATGAGTTGTTATAAATTAAAGGTTTGTACACATTTCGATTTATATTTGTTCATTCGTTAAATAAATAATTTTTCTGGGCAAGATTTTATGATTTGTTTGTAAAATAATTAAAATTAATCTTTTTGGTGTTTGTCGTTTTTACTATGTTGTGTTTGTCCGTCGTTACAAATTAAAGGTTTATACACATTTTGATTTATGTTTGTTTACTCGGTTAAATAAATAATTTTTATGTACAAAATTTTAAGATTCGTTTGTAAAATGAATTCGAATACTTAATAATTAGTTTTATTTAATATATACATTTATATTAAGTAAGAGATTTCATGGGCTAAGGTAGCACTCAAGTATTTAGCTCTCTCTATATAGTATTCTTTTAACTCTTAAAATTATGAAAGATAGTTGTTTGATAGTTGTTTTTGAGGGATGCAATTTCTTTTTAGTATCTTTGCAATTGTAGCAGATATTGGAGAGAATGTTTTGGTTACATCGTTTTCTAGGATATATATATATATATAAGGTTATGTGATACATGAGATATCATTTATTTGTACTCTTTGTGTTTTCTACATTGATAATAGATTTTTTTTCTCATTCATGGAGATAAGCAAGGTCGAACCACGTTAAATCATGTCTCTTGTGCATGTCTTATTTTAGGTTGTTCTCGCTTTGGTTATTTTTTCTCATATAAATTCCTAACATCTACCTCCACGAATGAGAGAAATAAATTATTCACTATAAACGTATAGATATACAAATACATAATATTCCGTATATCCTAAAACTCGGTATATATATCTCTAAATTTGGTATATACCTAAACACTCTCCCAATGTTCTTACAAAAGTTAAATCTCTTCAACATATATGCAATATTTGCAGAGATCATATAAAAATATTTCTCTCCAAGATAATTTTCTCTTATAATTTCAAAGGTTAAAAACTACTCAATATTTATAGAGTCAAATACTTCGTTACCAAAAAAGCTTATTTCATAAAACTTTTTATCTAAATATAAATAATTTAATCATTAAGTAAACTTAATTACCAATTAATATTCAACCATTAGAATTACAATTAAATCAAATTTAATCACCAAATAAAATTTGAGTTAACATGTAACAATAATCAATTCCCAAATGGCTTATACTCCTCATAATTGTTGAATGGATTAATCTATCGATGTTGGCCAGGAGGGGGTTTAACAATAATTACCTTGGATTCCAATCTCATGCTCAATGTCATATTGCCTTACAGATTAATGTTTGGTATTTAACCCATTAAGTGACTAATCCGAATCGAGTATGGTAGATGTCCATTATGGGCACAATCCTCTTAACTCATTTTCTTTTATTCACGGTGTTAGATTTGAACTTCTGACCTTGTTTAAGGAATCTAGTTCCTTATCCCACTAAACGAACATGTTATTGGTATATTACCTTATAGATCCCTTGATGAAGGCTCCCAACAGATTTGGCTACTTACTTGCCTTGATAATTAATGAACATGCGTGATAACACAATCGAAAACCGGGTAGAGACTAAACTAGTTAAAAACTAACACTAAAACAAACGTTGACAAAAACCATCTCACTCCACCCCTTGCATGTTTTAAAACAAACCTTCTATTCAGAACTGATACGATTCTCTTTCTATCTCATAAATCTTAAAACTTATTAGGCACACAACATTTAAATTTGAAACTTTCAAAGTAAATTGATGAATTCCAAGTGTTGTTATTGTATAAGTTAGAACATTAATTTACCTACCCTATTCGATCAAAGGAATGCATGTGAAGCTGAAGAGCATGTTCTAAGAGAACAGTTGTTGTTGTTGTTTTAAACTTTAAACTTGAAATGCAATGTTAGATGAACTGGGTCACTCTCAACACAGATGGTATCGTGGCAAAACCTTCAAGATTCGACTAAGAAGGGGAAGTCATTAGAGACCATGAATGTAATTGGCTCGTAGGTTTAATGTCTAATAAAATGTGCAGGGCTACTGCATTTATCTCAAATACCTCCCTTTTACTTTTTGATGTAAATTTAATGTCTTTTGTCTTTTTAAGACGTGACAACTATCGTCAGATATAAGGAGAAATCTTAGTTGAACGAATATCATCTTATTCGCGTGAAGTGAACAAAATTCCTGAGGCCTCCGTAAATCTCCACAGATCCTAGATGGCTCCTCCTATTTTTCTTAGTGATAATTTACACAGGACTTATATGGTCCCTTTATATGCGTTTATCTGCTAGCTTAATGTAATGGCCTCTGGCCATCATCTTTAATTAAAAAAAGGGCCTTTTTTCGGACATTAACCTAACCTTCGCTAGCTTGATTTGGTGGCCAATGTCAAATTAAGGATAAATTTTAATTTGTTTGTAACCTTGGGGATATGGATTACATAAAATAAAAGCAAATATATATATAGATATAGATAAAAAGGCGTTGGGGGAAATGAGATTGTCATACGACAAGACAGGTGGGTTGTTAATAGCCGTTAAGACTTAGAACATCCCCTTTAACGGTTTTTTAAAAATGGAACGGTTTGAACAAAGTTTGCGGCAATGTCCTCACAAGGACAGAGGGTGAATGATTTATATGATAATCTCAGCCTCAAATGCCTACAATTTTTCACCTTTTACATTGACTTTCTCCGTCTCTTCGTTATATAGATTGCCTTGTAAAATCCATTTCTGTATTCCTTTTGAACCAGACACGGTTGAAGTTGGCTTTGCTTTGTTTGAATGCAAAGCAAAGCAACAAGGCAACCGTATGGTTTTTTGATTACTTGCAGGTGATCCTAAGCCCCAGGGTTCATTGTTTTCATAGATTTGAAAACTGGGTTTTGTGTTTCCAGTTCCTATTTTCCTCTGGGGTGATTCCATATCTTGGGTTTCTTTGATAAAGAAAACAGGTGGTTCCTTGTTTCCGTAAATCGAAAAGATATCGGCCTTGTAATCGAGGGTTGTTAGATTTGATTGTTTTACCCGTGAATCAGGGGGCTGTTCGTTCTAAAGATCAAACTTGTTTCTTTCTGCAAAATACCAGGTACCCTTTGTTTAGATCTGAGTTTGTGTTTCGTTTTGATTATATCTTCTATGTGTTTGATTATATGCCTCTGTGGGCTTGATTAACATGCTTTTTTCATATTTCTCTTTTCATAACTTATCATCGATTGCAATCTGTTGTTTTGGATGCCAATATGTGAAGGAGAAATGTTGTGTGGGTGTTTGATATTGGTAGATATGGTTTGTTTGCACTTCAGAACCCGAATATGCTTGTTTGACGTCTTATGAAGCTCAGGTAGAGGTAGTTTAACAATGGCTGGTAGTACATCAATGTCGCCCGTTAAGGAAACGGATATTACGGTTCTAAAAGAAACGCTCCTCTCTCAACAACAACTTCTACAGAAGCTCTATGCGGAGCTTGATGTGGAAAGAGAAGCCACCGCAACCGCCACCAATGAAGCTATGTCGATGATACTGCGGTTGCAGGGTGAAAAGGCCGAGATGAAGATGGAAGCAAGCCAATACAAGAGAATGGCAGAAGAAAAGATAAGCCATGCAGAGGAATCTCTTGCAATTTTCGAAGAGCTGATGTATCAGAAAGAAATGGAGATTTCTGCTCTTGAGTTCCAAATCGAGTCTTATAAGTACAAACTTCTAAGTTTGGGGTGTGATGAATTGGATGAAATTGAGAAAAAGTTTCCAGAGAATCCATTTGCAGAAAGAAACGATGCAACCCGTGGAGAAAAGGGGATTAAATCCACCATGAGAAGACTCGGCTCCCTGCCGTCACTTTTACCGACAGATTTCAATAAAGTAAAGAGTTCCGGTGATGGAGAAAAGCATGCAAACCCAATGCTAGATTCGTGTTCAAGCATCGATGCTGGAAATCTTGACTTAGTAGTTCGAGACCAGGGCTTTGATTCAAGGAGAAGTTCACCACGCTCGGTGGAGTTCAATTCTTACTGGGAACAGATGAGAATTCTAGATGAGAAGGTGAAAGAGATTGCAGATTTTAAAGAAGTTGGTAACAAGAAGTTACCTAAAATAAAGGTAAAACCAGAGTCCCGAGGTACCAGTCCATCAATAACAAAACTTCCCCCTAAATGTCAAAAATTAAAAACTTGTGAAGATCCATCAGACAAAGTCACTCCGAATTCCGACAATTCTTCTAAATCTGTTCATGATGTATTTGAAGTCCATTGTAAATTTGAAGTTCCAGAGAGCAGTGAAAGAAAAAACAGCTGTTCGAATGGGCAAAAGAATAAAGGGAAGTTATATGTGGAAGAAGATAATAGGCTTAAGAAGCCGGATTTGTTCACGGTTGGATCACCTGTAGATGATGATAGTGACTGGTTCAGCAAGGATGACTTTCAAAGTGTAAAGCCTGGGAAAAATGGATATAAACTGAGAGATGAGATGAATCCCGACCCCGATCCCGACTATGAATCGTCTGTTGACTATGATAGTACTACTGAATGTGTAAAGATGACTAACTTTGCAAGTTCAAACAAGGGGAAAAGATCATGTAAACTGAGTGATGAATACAAACCGGCTCTTCGTCGCCCATCCACTAGAATTACTAGCTATCGATCGCAACTTCAAAAGCTGGCTCAGAGAGTTGAGCGGCTTGAGAGTAGAAGAACCAATACAAGCCATGAAATTAGTGAAGGAAGGGAAGGTGAACTGAATTTATTGATGCAGCTAAGTGAACAGCTTAATTCATTACAATCCGAGATTAGAAGTTGGAGACCAAACAAGCCGTCTCCTTCAGACGAGGTGTCACTACTTCCTCTAGTAGAGGTATGCCTTTACTCTTGCTTTCAGTTTCTTGTGTCCTTTCTTTATCCTTCTGTTTCATGCAAACTGTTAAAGAATGGTGGTCATTGTCTGAAAAACTTAAGATGACAGAATACGACTCGAGTTCAACTATTATATTTAAGTTCCCTAACATGCAAGCTGGATGAACTATTATATTTAAGTTTCAAATGCCTCTCAGGTGTAAGCTAGATGAATAGTTAATGGACTATTCCACAATCGGGTTAAGAAACTACCAATTGTTTAATCCCGCTTGTGGAGTTGAATACTCCACCGCCGATGTACCGAATAGTAATCCTTTATTTCTATCCTATTTCTTCGAATCTTGACGATGCTGTTGATCTATGTATGTGGACAGATAATGATGCACTTTTGGTTGTAAAGAAGCTGTTAATGTGGAATCGACTCAAACTGACTTCAGGGGATTCATATGCATCCATTAGGAAAACAGGAAATGTGTATGTTTATGTTCTTTAGAGGTTTGTTTTGACCTCTTTCATGTCTGTATCTCCATCCAGAATTTTGAGATGGTCTGTAAAACTCAGCAATTTATTCACATCTGTTTTTCGGTATATTTTATGTCCGTTTTACGTCTGCTTCCTCTGATTTCTATCTTTTTATAGATTTATAGTTTTCTCGATTTATGTTCGAGATTCAAAGCTGATCCACCTCTTACCGGTTGGGACCTAAGTTAATATTGTTATAGCAAGTGTCTGAAAAGTAATAAAGTAAAATGACAAATTTCCTATTTCATTTTTAGGTATATAAAGCGAACTTAATTCGTTCGTCTCTTTTCTATGTATCATTTGTCTACTACTAATAATTTTATGTCACATAGTATAAACTCATCAAAAAGCATAAAAAATGACGGATAAATTTTGTTCAGGTTAACTTTAAGGGTAAAACTTTGATAAAAGCTTGTGTATTTATACTATAAAAACTCAAATCTTAAATTCTTAACCTAACCCCCTAAAAACTAAACCCTAAACTTTATACCCTAAATTCTAAACACTAACTTTAAATTTTAAACCCTACAACCTAAACCCTAAATTTTAAACCCTAACCCCTAAAACTAAAAGTTTTCCCTAACTTTAATACCAAGTATATTAAAGTTTCTAGTGTGATATAAATTAATTTTTTAATAATAGTAATAGAATTTTTTTTTTTAATATCAAACTTGATTTTATTAAAATTAAAATGTATAACAAATACAACACACTCAAATTATAAATCAAGTCTACAAGAAAACATTAGAAGTAAGAAAATTAAAGGGTAAATTATAAATTTCATCACTCAAGTTTCACCTCGCTCTTATATTAGTCATTCAAGTTTAAATTTTTTTAATTTAATTATCAAAATTTTCGGTTTGCTTCTATTTTAGTTACTATGTCGTTAAATACTTTATGGTGCCATGACCGAACATTTATCTTTTAAAAATTATGAAAAGACTCTAAAGCTATATTTATTTTTTTGTGAAAAGGAAGATAATTATAAAATCGATTTTTTTCTCAAGGAGATGGAAGAAAAACTTTTTATGGTTGTTTTATCTTCAATGTTTGTTTTATTTTAAGAATCTATAGTTGTGTCTCTTCACAATTTCATCTTTTAGAAATTCCTACGTTTGTTATAACCTAAGTAACAATTAGTACAAATCTAAATTATAAATATTAACACAAAGAAAAGCTTATTTATTGCATGAGTTTTAAAAATAGTTTGTCATAACCTAAGTAACAATTAGTACAAATCTAAATTATAAATTAGAAAGACGAGTAAAAACACAAAGTAAAAGGTAATACCTCTTCAAAATAAGCAAAATATATTCTTCTCTTCTCTTAATCATGTGAATGATTAACAGATATCAAGTGAAGTTAATTTGTTGTTAACTGGAAAACATATCATGATAACTAACGGTATGAAAAGAATTTAAAAAGATAAAATAGCTTTATATACTTATACGTACAGGGGGACTTCTAAACCACTATGACATTTCTGCCTACATCAAAGCAAATATGAAAAACTCCAATGAAAGTTGGATATAAAAACATGGGAGATTAACAACATCATATATGGTAAATGTAAAAAAGAGAAAAATAAGAATAAATATGGCATGCTTTCCTGTTTCTAGTAGTTGTAATATTACATAAACCTGAAGTTTGGCTGCTCAAAATACTAATGTGAAACTCCAACCTTAATGATGATATCCCGGTTTGTTTCATTCATGGAGTACTGCAGCATATGCCGTGTCGATGAACACAAACTATTGTGTATCAAAGCCAAGATTCATGGTAGAAGTGAAACTGAGAGGGGGGGGGGGGGTTGAGACCCTCACCTTTAATGTGTTTCAGCTTGACTTTGCTCCTTCAACCGAGTTAATTCAGCGCTTTCACTTCCATAAACGAGCTTCGAAGATACAAATGTATTTTGTTATATTTTGGACATTGCAAGGATCCTCCAAGCATCCAATAGCATCTACTTATCGATTTCCAAAATAGCTGAGCATCCACAATCTTCTTGGATCATTCTTATATCTGAAAGATACCAAAAACATATTTCAGCTGAGGAAATGTAGAGATTGCAGGATAAACAATATATCAGTTTTCAGGATAAACAAAATTGATTACCTTAGAAGCAAACACCTATGAAATGTTTAGGTAGAAAGTCGGAGGAGCTTGGATGTGAAAATACAGTGGAAAACATGATCATGTAGGTCCATCTGCATTTTCAATTTCCATCTGCTTCATCCATAATGACCACTTAACAGCCTCTAAGAACTTATCATTCTTTTTTAATGCAGTGATCAGATTGTAGTAAGTTATCCTATCAGGTTCTATCTCATTTCCTCGCATTTCCTTGATCAAACCTACGGCATCTTCGACCATTCCAGCAATTCCATATGCCTTAATCAATGTATTATAACTGCACAAATCAGGTCCTAGTCCGCATTCTTTCAGTTCAGTCAGCACAGCAGCAACTTCATCAATCCATCTCCGTTCTCCATATATATTGATCATAATGTTGTATGTATAGTGGTCTGAAGCACAATTTGATTCCTTCATCCTCTGCAAGACACTTCGAAATTTCTCCATTTCGCCTTCTTTCCCATATGCATCCAACATACAATTATAGGCTTCAAGTGAAACTGAAAAACCGTTGAATTGCATTTCTCGAACTGTTGATGACATATTCTTGAAGTCCTTGCTTTGCCCATATGCAGCTATAATAGTATTGTAAGAGATTACATCCACCAAGCCTCGAGTTTTTGCCATCCAGAATAGTTCCTTGACCCTCTTGAAAAGTTTGGCTTTACCATAAACATCAAGCATGACATTGAAGGTTATGGTATTAGGAGTAAAACCATGCTGAAGCATCCGATTAAAAATCTTGGAAAGCTCGTCAACAGGCAGAGCACGTGCACAACAGTTAATGACACAGTTATACATTTCTTGATCCCAGGCAACTCCACTCTTCAAAATTCTATAGTAAAGATTCGATAATTTACCCTGCATATTGCATTTCTGATAAATTCGAAGCATGTCACGGAACAGATAAATGTCTGGGACAATGTCTTTCTGCTTCTCCATCATTTGTAGAACACCGCAAGCATCTTTTAAAGATCCAGCTTTAACATACATTCTTACGACAATGCTAAAGCCAATCATGTCCAAGGCAACCCCTGAAGATTTCAACTTCAAATAGAGTGTTTCTGCTTCAGTGAAGCGACCCATGGCACTGTAAATGTCAATCATTGTACACGTGATATGCAAGTTCGGTTTGTTTGCGGAGTTGGGTATTTGAGAAAATATCTTAACAGCATTATCCAGATCATCTGACTCCTTGCAAGAGCAAATTAATAAATGGTACAGGTTATCTTCAAAAGCTGAATCCTTCCACTTTTTTCTTCCCAGCACTTCAATTGCATCAGTCACTAATCCACTTTTCACATAAGCCATAACCAGAATAGAACAAGAAGTCGGGTCATCTAAAACATGTTGATAGAAAGACCCAGTTAGAACAAGAGGCACTTTATCAATCCTCCCGGCCTTCTCGTATGCTTGCAAAACAGTACCGATGATTGAAGAATGTTGGCACCTCATCTTGAGCATATCATCAAGTGTTCTTATGGCACCTTCTTCATCCCCGTGTTTTGCTTGCAAAGTTAGAAGCGTGTACAAGTTGGATGAGTTAGGCTTGAATCCGAGCCTTTTCAGCTCCTTGTAATACCATCCAGCCTGCTTATAATTGCCAGTTCGCCCCCATCCCTCAATCATTGAACGGTAAGTTGTTTCATCAGGTTCTAATCCAAGTTTCTGGATGCTCATGAATACGCGTTGAGCGGCATCCATATTTGATGCTTTTCCATACCCTGTGATCAGTGTATTGTATGCGACAATATTTGGACAAAAGCCTGCTCCTTGCATCAAAGCCAATACCTGCTCAGCCTCCTCTAACTTGCCACTTTGACTATAAGCATTAAGCATCACCAACCAATTCTCGAGATTCAATGTGACTTTATCTTCTCTCATGAAGCCAATAATCTCTTCTGCCTTGTCATAAAAGCTCAACCGCGTGTAAATCGTGATCATCGCAGAATATGCTGATTGACATACAATGCCATAATTCCTCATTTGTGAAAATGCAAACTCTGCTTCCCTAACATTCCAACTCTTCTGGTAAAGTCCCATAAGCATCCCATAAGTGGCAACATTTGGCTGAACCCCATATTCCAGCATCATCCTAAACCACTTTGCACCCATTTCGACAATCCCCCTTTTAGAACAGGCATATATAATCGTATTGAAAACCTGACAATTAAGTTCGCATCTCGAATCACCATTTGCTTGCCTAACCATCGTTTCAGCCGCGTCCCAATCTTCTCTCCGACCCAACACTCGAAGAACCAATCTATAAGCAGTCACATTTCCCTCTAGTTTCCCATTCCTCCTCATCCACTCAAAAAATCTCAAAGCATTACCATCATTAGACTTCTCAAGCCTTTTCAATATAAAATTACAATGCTCCAATTTCAAGTCAGGCGTAATAGCAGAGTAATCAACATCCAGCCCACTATTTCTACCCACACAAAAATCACCCCTTTCGACTCCATTACTATTCCTTCTGAAACCAAACTTGAAACCCAAATTTCTTTTAACCCCTTTCTCGCGGTTTTGAACAAAATCTGGGTTTTCATTCACTAATTCGTTTTTTGAAGAAAAAAGGGTATCTCTATCGACAGGGTTCGGTTCAGGAACATTGGAGGGTTCAGTTTCAAAGCGAGAAACTCTAATATGTTTGAGCCTAGTCAAAGAACTGAGAACGGAAGCAGCTCGGGTGACATGAAAACAATTAGTGAATGAAAAAGCGGTACATTGATCAGGTAAAGAAGATGGGTTGACATGGAAATTGAGTTTCTTTTGATCAATAGAATCCAAAGAAAGGGGCAATTTCAGAGAAGCCATAGCGGTTATCGAATTCTGATTCAGAAGAAGGGGGATTTATGCATCATTTTTGAAGATAAATAAACTCAGAAGAACAAATCAGTAAAGAGGGAGAAAGAAAGAAAGATATGGTGCATACCTTGATGATAAAGGAGGTTGAAGCAGTGGAGCAAAATAACCGCTTCTGGATTTTTTTTTCATGTTAATTTTTATTCTTTATTTCCTTTTCAGCTCTTATTCTATTTCTTTTATACTTGATTCCATTGTTTAAAGAGCCATTTTTGTTTCATAAGTGTTTAATTTTGTTCATTGATTTTGAAAAATGTATATTTTCATTATTTACGTTATTGATTTATTACATATATATTACTTATATTATTAATTTATTATATTTTGATCATTAAACCGTTTAATTCTTCCTAGTTTGATAGTGTGACACAGTGAATTTTAGATAAATTTTAGTTTCACCCTTTGACTTTGGATGAAATATTATTTTGAACCCTAAAATTTATATAAAATATCATTTGACTCCTAAATTCGACCAGCGTATCTAGTTATTGACAGTCAATTACTATCATAGTCAATTACCGTTGATCATTTTTAGCCACCGTTGTCGACAGCTGTTGGACCTAAAATTTTCAATTCACTCATATATGGCCTTTTGAACGCGACCAAATTACATTTCATTGATAAATGTCTTGAACTCATAAAATCTAATATATAGAACCCTTCGATTTTCTTTCAAATTAAATCATAATAATACCTATATTATAACCAAACCCATAATTTTCTTATAATATTGTGATGTTATAATTTTTTGTTATGTTTATAATATTGATTATAAATTATAAATTTTTTTGTTTAATCAGCGATAGCATCAGTCTTTATTCTAGTTGTTGACCGTTAGTAATTTATATTTATTTATTTATTTTCTTCATACATTTTGTTGTGTTTTTCTCTACTTTTGTGGCATATTTTTTTCTACCTTTTGGCATGCTTCTATAGTTATTTTTGCAGATTTTTAGAGATCGTACAATAACCCTCACAGTGCTTGTTTCTGATTCATGTTTGGTGGTGGTCACGTGGAGTTTGATCCCTTTTTGGGTTGTTTGTTGATGTAATATATAACAGATCATCGTTTTTGCAGTAGGAGTGAAAGATGATTGCCGATTTTAAAGATTTCATCTAGTTCATGTTTTGACAACTCTCAGTACCCTTCCTACAATGGAACGTAGAAATTTTCTTTGGTGCAAAGAGGAAATGTTTGATCTAACTGGTGCAACGCTGATCTTTTCTTTTTAGATTTTTTTGGAGTTATATTTTGATGCAGAATATGTGTAAAAAATTACACAACCCTTTATATTCAATCTATAAAATCTAAAACCTAAATTTATAGCCCTAATACCCTAAGATCTAAATTCTCAGCAACAAGGCATGAACCTAGTTGATAATATATTCCAAATAGGGTAGCCATTTACCGCAAACTGAATTAATGATCATTTCACAATGCATAAGATATTTTATGTTTGATCACCTAACATTGTAAATCAAGAAATTGAGAGCCGAGGAATGGAGTGATCCTAGCGATAAAAAATAATGTATTTTATTTAAGTGACTTGAGCTCGAGTATTATATGTGCACGGTGTGTTATTAAAAAATTAAAAAAATTAAATATATATTACCTCGTAATCCTATCAAACATATTAAAAAAATCAAGTGTTAAGTGAGAGAGGGAGAGAGAGAAATTCTGACAAAGCCTTCGCATGCTCAACACAGCACCCAAATACTTTTTGAATATTAACAGTCAAAGAAAAGGTGGGTTCTGGTTTCCAGTTCCCCACCACAAATCCTGCATAGTCCAACTTCAACTCTCATACTGATAAGCCTATCCTTAGTTTCCAGCCTCCCTTTCAAGTTTGATGGCTAACCAAGCAATGAAAGCTTGCTTAGGTATAAGGAGAGAATACCAAAGCAGCTTGTGCCATTTCACTTTACCACCCTTTACTCTGATTTTAGACCAAATTATTTAAAAATTAATATCAACCGTCACTAGGTTAAAATTCACAACTAAAAAATTATGTGATCTTAGACGATATTGGCTCGAGACAAATGTTTAAGTCAGTCTGAAAACACAAGTGAGAGGATCTAAACAAAAAGATAACAAAAACAAAAGAGTCATCTTACAACGAATGGTACATATTGATTTACAGCAACGGCTATGATAAAAACTCGCCTATTAAATCCTAGATAACTAGTATAATGTTCATATGTATACTTACATTAGTAAATATACGTAGGGTTATATTTTGATATACAAGGTGTGTAAAAAAAATTACACAACTCTTTTATAAAATTTAAAACCTAAATTTCAAACCTTAACACGCTGAAAACACAAGTGAGAGAATCTAAACAAAAAAATAACAAAAACAAAAGAGAGTCGTCTTACGACGAATGGTACATATTGATTTACATCAACGGCTATGATGAAAACTCACCTACTAAATCCTAGATAACTAGTATAACGTTCATATGTATGCTTACATTAGTAAATATACTTAGGGTTATATTTTGATATACAAGCTATGTAAAAAAAATTACACAACTCTTCTATAAAATTTAAAACCTAAATTTCAAACCCTAACACCCTAAAACCTAAACTTTAAACCCTAAATTCTAAACTCTAAATTCTAATCATAAACCTTAAATTTTATACCCTACATATTAAACATTTAAACCCTAAAACCTAAACTTCAAACCCTAAGTTCTAAACTCTAAATTCTAACCATAAACCTTAAATTTTATACCCTACATATTAAACATTTAAACCCTAACCTAAAACTCTAAATCCTAACATTAAAAGGCTTGTGTAAGGTTGTATATGAATGTATTTTTCATATAGCTTGTTACAGCAATGGAGATTCTTGAGGCCCAAACCACCTTTAGACTTCAGTGTACATATCTGCTATCAACTCACTTTTGACCCAACTGTAGAAGCATCTTTCCCCTCCACAAGAATCCAGCACATTAATTGTTAAATTTTATTAATCAATGCTTTAGAAAGTACAAGTTGTTTGCACCAAAAGTTTTAAATACTAAACAAAACAGCCCGGTTAATTTCAATTTCCCTTTTTAGTTTACAAATGGGATATTTAACAGGATTTAAAGTGACGTAAAAGTGTAATTAGTACAAAATCGTATAGTCCCATGGCAAAGAAGATTGGAGGAGCATCAAAAGGGTCATATTGGGATAATATGATGAATTACCGAGAATTATAAGAACTCAAATTTAGGATTTTTGGAAAGGGTGTTTGGGTTTGAACAATTTATGTTCATGATTGAAAGAAATAGTTTTAACACCTTAGTCGGAGTTATCGATATGCTTCCGTCGTAAAAGTAAAACAATTTACTAACAATCAGTTGGTATAACAAGATGAAATATTATATCTTTTAAGATTATATGTTTAAATTCTGACGTTATAAATAGAACAAATTAGATTAAAAGAGTCCTCATAATGGACTAACTTGCGATTATTTAGCTTTTCCAATGAAACGCTCAAAATGCTTAGTGGGTGTGCCTGTTCAAACAACGCAGAATCTTTTCCTTTTTCTTTTTATGGCAGAATAGAATACCTGAGCATCTCCAGACTGTGCAAAGGTTTGGGAGATGCTACTTTACGGTGCGGTTTGCCACTCCTACCTTTGCAGGAATAACAGTGTTTTCAATCCAAAAATCTCAAGCTATCGATCTCATCCGATCAGCCGTCTCGATACTCGGTTGCCGGTTTTGTTAAATTCTCCACTTGGTTGGTGCTCTGCAGTTCCTTTCAACTCGTTAGAACGTACAAGTTTTACAGTGACAGATCCAAGTCGAGAGAATAAAAGGGTCATCATCTCTGGTATTCCCAGAGAACTAAATTCCAATGGGCAGATGAAAGCTGCCTGCTTCCCTATCACAATCTTTTTTCACTTTCTTTCCAACTTGCCTTTCATATCTTAATCTCTCTTCTTCTTTTTGATTACCCTTACTAATCCGAACCGGCATGCGCGGGTTTTTTTTCTTCTTAATTTTCATATCCTAACCTCACATCACAATTTCCCCCTTTTTTATTTCCTTATCTCACCAATAATGATCAAAAGATGCTTCTTCAGTGTTGTCATTTTGCCTTTTCACATGTAACATCCTAAAAAGCTTGTCCGCAGATCCTCTCAAAACCAATCATACAAAAAAGGGTCTAAATCAAATGGGACAAAAAAGAGAGAATGAGAACTTGTAGAGATCAATTACAAATTTACTTGCAAATTAAAACAGAACCAGCAATCTGCTTGAGATATTACATCAAATAATATACTTGCTACAACACCTAAATACTTATGTTGGGATTTTTATATGGGATTCTTCATCAAAAGAATTCTCCGAATCCTGGAAAATCCCACAATCCAAGCATCCCTCAACATACACATTTGATATATTAGACAAGCATCCCATTTCCAACTAAAGAGGGTGATTGGGGAATTTGCTTGATGTTTTATCATTTGTTTTTTTAAAACAGTCTACAAACAAGAAAACTATCTTATCTAGCTGGTCTCTCTCCATCTTCTTCTGATATGTTAAACAAGAACTTCGGGAGAGATGCGATTCGGGGAAGATGAAGCAGCAACTCGCTAAACGAGTCTTTTCTTGACATGCCCGGGGCCTGCCTGCTACTAGAGACTTCCTTCGTTTCCCCTTCAAAAGCCTTCGCATTGTCCTTGGCTGAAATATTGAACTCAAACCCATGAGTTTTGTTTAGCTGAACATCTTTTCCATCATCAGGTCCATTGCAAGTTTCTCCATTAGCCCGAGAGCTTGTTCCAGTTGTACCGTCCTTTTGCAGAAGACAACAGAGAGAATTGACCCTTGACATGAGGGATTTCTCATCAGAGGCTGTTGTAAATTGAGTGTCACTGAGAAGGTATTGTGCAATATCGTCCAGCATTTCCTGGCAGTCTGGTCTATTTTCGGAGGAGGGATTTTCGGTCATATGTTCTGAGAGACGGTGTCCAATATGGTTCATAAGATCACTCATGGACATAGACGGGTGAAGTCCAGGCACTTTTATCTGGTCCCAATTTCTTGGCCCCTTTGAATCCACTGCTTCACAGACTCCGCTTCCCTCTATGCCACGAGAGTCGATCACTAATGAGAAATGAGATTTAATTAGAGAGGAAGAATACTAAGAAAATATCTTTCAACTCGGATAGAATCTAAGCCCAGAAAAAGAAAAATGAACAATACCAATGCATATACTAAATCTGTCAAGGAACGATCAAATCAAAATGCACGCATACGAAGACATACAGAATTTAAAAAAAAGGAAGAAAAAAAAAGGCTACTCTGTTAGTAATTGGACTTCAAAGGGAGTGAATGGAAGAGAATACTAAAGGACAACATAGAAACTTTATCTACAGGCACATCAAAAACAAAACCTGAGCTCCTGATCGTACCTGAGCTGGGGGATGGAGCTTCCCTGGACATATTTTCCGAGGTTATAGCAGCAGAATCCCCTTTCTCAATCTCGAAGGAGGAAGAGTGAGCTGCAGCAGGCGATGCTATATTCTGGAACCCAGAGCTAGTTGATCCTTTTGGTTCACCAGGATCCTCAAAAACCAAACTCCGTGACTCAAAGTATGGTGAATCCAAAATTATCTCTGGCTGTCTGCTTAAACAGTTCAAACGCATGTCACACTGGATCAGTTTTTCGAAATGTTTGTTTAACAATCCTTGAGGGCACTGCAGAAAATGTTGCCTGCAAGGTGGCAATAAAAAATTTATTATTAGCCACATAACCCTATGCAAACAACCAACATAGAACAGCAATATTCAGCTTATATTTCCACAAAAATGAATTAAAATACATAACACTTTTACCTATGTATGCTAGCTTGACCATCAGTAAAATCAGAAGTTGTCTGCCATAAGGTGTGTTTTCTAGGCTGCGGATTAGTCTCCCTGAAGAAAAGGGGCTGTCTAGCCAGCTGCATCATCAAAGAATCAAGCGAAGTCATACAAAACTATTGAAGAAAAATAAAATACAGATTGGAAAAGGAAAAGAATAACATGGAACACAGGAAAGTTTACCACAACATTCAAAGTCCCGGGTCCATTATCAGGACAATTTGCCTTAATAGCCATAATATCCGACCACTGTATTTCAATCTTACTCTTAAGCCCACCTTCCAACACCTCCCAAACAAGCTTATGCTTTGCAAAATAACACTTGGCAACTAAATCCCCTTCATACCTCGACTTATACTGCAAATCACAAAGTAAACAATTCTTCAGCTACTTGACCCCCAAAATACAAGGAATTTATATAATGTATATATGATAAAACTTAATGAAAAGTTACCTCCCAGTGGCCGATTCGAAGAATAGAAGCTGGAAAATTTGAAGCTTTAAGCTTATCGGTAGCGGCAGCAGCTTTGCTCTCCTTTTTGACTCCAGAATTCGAGTTCTCAGCTTCGGCAGCTGAGCCACTGCTTTGGGATTGAGATAGGCGCATTTGGATCAAATCCAGAAGTGAAGGACTCTTCCTTAGATTCAAACCAAGTGGGCTCGGCTCATCCAACGGATTGTATTGCGCCGGTGGGATCGGGAAAGCAGTGGCATCGGAGTTCCACTGAAAGAAAATATAAAATGAAAAGCCCAGAAATGAAATCTTTAAAATTCGAAAGCTCTAGCAAAAAGATCTTATTTCTTTCTCTAAATAGGTTAGATCTCTCTCAAAAATAAGGAAAATGTTTCATTTCATTGGAAAAAAATCAAAAGAGAATTGGAAAGGAGAATACCTGTTGAAGATTTGGAGAAAGTTTGGATCGTTTATTAACCGGGCCATGTTCTTCCTCTAAATAATCCTCTACGATCTCCAATTTCACCGGCGCCTTCTCCCGGAACGTTTCGGGTTCTGGCGTCGGATTTCCCGATCTCATCAACTGCACCATCTAATCTAATCGAAATCCCGATTTTCCCAATCCCGGAAAAATCTAGCTTTAAAGGTTTTTCTCTAATCGAAATTTAAGGAAAGAGAGCGAATTTCGGAGATTCTGAAACCCTAGAAAAATTACTTTGGGGGAAATCTAATCAACGGTGTTAAATGGAGATGGGGGCAAAGAAGGGATCCTCTTTGGCGGCGAGCACGTGCGAATCCCGCGTCGTTTGAGCCGTCGCACGTGCGATAGGGTCACAATATTACTCTCCTGGATTTAAATTTCGGTGGCGGTCGTGTTTTCAGTTGCGTCGTGATTATCGCGTTTTCGGATATAACGGAGGCTATTGCGGTCATTACGGATGTCGCAGTCGTAATTTTTTTAAAATTTTGTACAATTTATTATAAAACATACTAATTGTAATTATAATTATAAAAACTCAATTTCAGTGATTTTTATAATATTTTTTAACACTTATGAACTTTTATTAATATGAATTTGAAAGTGAGTGATATTGTTTAAAGAGTTCTAGATTGTAGTGTGATTTTGTTTAATTTAGTTTGGATAATAAAATCATATGAATGTTCTAAATTAACAATTTGTACCAATAAAAAGACTAAACATGCTATAAACCTAAACAAAAAACAAAAAATATTAATATAATAAAAATTAAATAAACATATTATAAACAATTAAATAATTATAATATTATTAATAAACAATTATACCACATTAAATATAAGTCTTTATTCCCATTTATTTGATTTTATTTTCCAATACTTATATTTAATATATACTTTAATTTTATTATTAAGTAAAAGGAAAATAAAATTAATATAATGTTTAAGGACTAGATTTAACAAAAAATCAAATCTTTAAGGACTTAATTAAGATAAAATTTTGAATATGGCTTAAAGTATTGAGACCAAACTGAAAATTTTAAAAAATTCAATATCACTGCACATAATTAACCCATTTTTCTATAATTTTGAACCCACGACGTTTCTTCTTCCTTCTTCCGACAGTTGTGTTCTTTTTCTTTTTCCTCCTCCTCCGATAAAAACGTAATTGTTCAAAATTCAAAAATTATGTCTCGTTATAGCCGCTACAAATATTATTGCGCAAAATCACGTCTGTGACATAACGCTATCGGCGTAAATTTGGTATTCACCGTAAAATTCTTCAAAAACAATTTCAGAATATAGCGTGACCACTATTTTACAGCCGCTATTTGAATTCCTAATTACTCTAATGTTCTTGGTTGTGACAATTATTGGGGCTAGAGCCAAGGGTGTTTTGGGTAATCGGGAGGGAGAGAGGAGTTTGCGCTGGCAGACAAAACACATAAATGGATAATATATGGGGCCAGAAAAGTTAGGATTTCTTTTAAATGACGGCGGTAGTTTGGTGTTGTCGTACACGTGGCGGAAGATCCGAGGCTAGCCTCTAGCACATTGCTTTCGAAGTTGACACGTATACTGTTCATTGGATGCCTAATACTGCAATACAAAATGGTTTAATAACGCGACGTTGATTTGTTACTCTTTAAGGGCCGTCTGAACATTATATTTAATTCTTATTATTCATATTTTATAATACTAAAATCACGTAAGCTTTGATTCAATTTGTAATATGATGTATGGATTTTGATTTGATAAATTATAAGCATGAATCTTTTATTTTAATTCAACTATGTGAACTTAAAAAAAAACACACACTCATTTATTTTTATATTCAAAAATGAGTGATTACATAAAAAAAAAGATGCATTAAAATTTTGGACTCCCATTTTTTAGATCTTGGATACGCCACTGCATTGTATATTTAACAAAAATTCATGTACTTGTTTATCTCTTTTAATTGATATCATTAATTAGCAACTCACACTATTAACATTCATTTTTTATAATAACAGAGAAATAATTAACTAATCACTAGGAGAACACTAGCGACAATAATAATCATGTAAAATACTTAAAACTTCGTCAAGACGGTACAAGAAAAAAATACGGTTTAAAGTTATTTCTCGATTATCTTCCCTGAAGACATGTTGTACTTCAACTTATCATTAGCGTTGCAACAAAGGTTGAATTGGAACAAGTAACAAGGAATGGAGACCCTTTTCATCTGATTTTTTATAATACGAACAACATTGAGACTGTCGGATTCCACCACAACGGCCCTTGCATTCAAATTCACGACACACTACAAACAGTCATACACAGCCTAGAATTCAGCTTCCAAGGCTAAGCACTTACCAATGTACTTGGAGGAACCAGCAAACCATATTCAAATCCCTAATAACACCCCCGCGCGAGGCCGCCCCATCGGGCAGATTCCTCGCATCATCAACATTTAGTTTCAAAGCTCCATTGGTCGGGGGACACCATGCAACAGGTGAGGGTCGTGATGCAGCTCAACCGTAGCCAAAGTTCAATGCGTCTCTTTGGTAAGTTTCCGATTGCAGCCTGAAACAGTATCTTGATCATTGAACATTTTTTAGATCAAACACTTTTCTATTGCAGAAAAAAACATAGATTCCATAATATGGCATAAAAAAAATCACAATCAGTCCCGAAAGCTGAAAATAATTCTATTTACATTCATCTTTATTTAACTAGTCCATCAAAAAATAAAAATATATAAAAGTATCTTTTCAATTGTAAAGTATCTGTTGGTTTAGTATAAATCGATAAATCTATACGTAAGATCAAAAATTCTAATATTGACATTGAGAGCGAAGGTCACATCCATCTTGAGTCAATCATATTTTTTATGAAATAATCCGAATAATAATTTAAGCTTGAGCGGTAGTTTATGTGTAGTCTTTTCTTTTCTTTCTGTTGGTATGTGTTGTCTAATATTCTTCAAGTGTCATGGACTTGTTTTTATGGTATGTAATGATATTTTAGCCATTTTATTTATATAACAAATTTTTTTAAAAAATATTTTAGTATAATTATTGATATTTAATTCATCGACAAACTAATGTGAATTTTGTATTGTATAGGTCTATTATGGGGTTTCAAGGAATGCAGAGTATGTTTTTAATAAGTTTAAAACTCATAACCTAAAAAAATAAACAACTCGATCAATCGACCATATTTACTTTTTCAACTAATCATCAATAATATGCGTAGATTTGTTAATTAATAAAAATAAGTATAACATACAGATAATATGCAAAACGTGGTGAACTGATAATAATATTTTTTCCCAAGATTAATTAAAAATTGAGATCTATTAAAAAAAATAAAAAATGAGATGAATTAAGAAACTTTTATCCAAAGAAAAGACAAAAGACATGTTGACAAATTGGAGTTAGGGGCATGAATGTAGACTTTCAAGTTGCCCGCCGCCTTCGTTTCCTCCACAGTTTCTCTGATTTGACATTTACCAATTTAACACGCGCCCTATTTGCCGCGCAAAAGGAGGCCATACACGTGTTAATTAAAATAAAAACCTTCTTTCTTTTTGATGTCACTCTTCATGCCCCACCTTGGGAAATTGGGTTTAGGGGTATTGATTAGGCTTAAAATTAAAGTTTAAGATATATTATATTAAGGTTTATAATTTAAAATTTAAATTTATAACTTAAAATTTATTTTTTTAATATTAGGGTATTACAAAATACATAAAAGAAAATTAGAAAATTTTTGTTCGTTAATTAGTGATGCTCTAATACCCATAACATATCATTTAAAACTTAAAGGAATAAAACTATTCACTTTTTAGTACCTTATTTATGTCACACACTTAAAAAATTAAATTTAAGATTAAAGTTTAGGAAAATGACAATGAAATGTATTTTTAGGATTTAAAATTTAAGTTTTTAGTGTTTAGGGCATTGAAATAGACACTAAAAAAGAAAAGAAAATTTTGTTCTATTGAAAATACATTACAAATAGTTTAAAAAAATTGATGATAGAATCGAATGAGTCATTTCGGTGATAATGAAAATAATATTTTTAGGATATACAAATTTAAACAATTATATATATAGATTATAGATATACGTAAATTTTATTAAGAGTTGAACAAATAAACAGATTTTATATTGAGATTGTATTAGAAATATTAAATAACGATTAGTGATGGAGGTGATGACTTTGAATCTATGAGGGAAAAAATAAACATTAGGGATTTGTTGATTATTAATAATATTTTTAAAATATCTTTATAATTCTCATAATTATTTTATAATTGTAATAAAACTTTGATTTTTAATGATTAAGGATTGAATTGACAAGAAAAACTGTAAATGATTAAAATTATATTTTTAATAAAATAATTTTTTATATTTTTAACGACTATAGGATAAATTGGTAAAGAAATTGTAAAAATAGAAAACTAAAAATATTTTACCTTTTATATAATTCCCATGTCAACATTTAACGTCAAAATGGATGAAATTCTTAGCAAAGGCAAAGGGGTCTTTTGTTCTTATCAGAATGTTATGATGATTTTATAAAATAAAAAAAACAATAATGATATTTAGACAATAAATTAATATCAAAATTTTATTAGCATGGTGGTAAGAGAAGCCTTCAACGTTTTCCATTTTTTTAAACTGTGTCTTTAAATACATTTTTAGCAATTTAAGTTTTAAAGTTTCATTTTTTTTCAAAAATAAGTGCGTATTATTTTTATTGATGTGGCATGACAACGTTAAGAGTGTAATTGAAAAAATAAGCAAACATTAGAGACTTTTTTTTACTATGTTATTTTCGCTCTTAATTTATAATTTTATCTTATCTTTTAATAAAACAAATAAAAATCGCTACTTAATAATCAAATACAGAATTAGTATATCTATATACAAATTCTTTATCACTCTACTTATGATAATTCTTTGAATAAATATTTATAAATATATTCTCATATAAAATTCTCATCAATAACATGTGTGCAACAAAATCTAGTATTTATTAATTTTAGATTCATGTGCAGCATCTTACATACTAATCAACCATAACTTAAAAAATATAGTGGTTTTAAAAATAAAACATAAATAAAATTGAAAGAAAATACTTCTTTCAGTTTAATTCTCTCTTTATCACATTTTCCTTGTTATACAATCATTCAAATGACATTGTTTTATAAAAACAAATAGGATGAATCTGTCACGCTCGACGAGTATCGATGAGCACAATTAACAACAAACACTATTAATTTAATTTATAAAAATTTAAAAGACTTACCGTATAATTATAAATTATTTAAAAATTAAGAAGTAAATTAATTAAAATATATTATTTTATTTTTAATTTTCTTTTAAACATAAATCAAATTACTTATTTACTCATAAATTATAATACCCTAATTTTTATTCAATTAAAATTCAAGCCGCCGTTACCGCGTGCCACCTGCGCTAGCCTCTATCTAATGTTACCTACGGTTTCAATAGTACAACCAAAATAGAAAACTAACACCATCACGTCTTTTCGTCTCTACATATTTGTCGAATTATTATATCCAATGGTGTTTGTTTTGGATATGCCCCAGAAAAAGCACAGTCAAAATAGAGAACTAACACCATCACTGCAGGAGGCAGCGACGGTGACGGCAATGGCAGCGGCAATAGCGGCAATAACGGTGGCTTGAATTTTAAATAAACAAAAAATTTAAATTTTATAATTTAAGGATAGATAAGTATTTTGATCTATGTTTAAAAGAAAATTAAAAATTAAAAATATTTTTAATTGATCTACCTTTTGATTTTTAAATAATTTATAATTATATGATGAGTCTTTTAAATTTTTAATCTTTATAAATTGAATTAATAGTATTCATCGATGCTCGTAGTTAGTGGTATTTATCGGTGCTCGTCGAGCGTAACAAAATTTTCCAAACAAATAATACTACAAAATGAGTTAACACATTCAAAATAAAATTAAAAATTAGGAGTAAAAAATGCACAATATCAACAAAAAAACCCCAAGGTTATATGTATGTCGAGTGACATCCTGTGGGAAAGTTTCAGTTTAGTTTCCGGAATCATCTTTTCTGTGACCATGAACTTAGAGTAAGAGTTTGGAGGATTAAAATAAATTTTTTAAAAAAATTAGAGGCTTAAATAATTTTTTTAAATATTTGAGAGTCTAACTAAATTTTTAATAATTTTAAAAGATTTAATCGCAATTTTAAAATTTTAAGATGAAATTTAATTAAAAAATGAAACTTTTAAAGCTTAATATTAATTTTTAAAAATATTGAAAAGACCAAATCAAAATATTTTAAAAAAATAAAAATAAAAATCAAATTTTTTAAAATTTTGAGGGAGCCATGTTCCTCTAGCACCATAAAAGTTCCGCCCCTATTATAAAATCATTTCTACTGTTCGACCACTTAATTCGTCCTTGCATTAGGTAGGTAAATTGCAATAATAAGACATTTGGAGATCATATAGAACAAAACAGACCCTAACCGCTGCGCATTATTATAAATTCACTCTAGTTTTTGGTTTCGGGTTTCAGGTTTCACTTTTAAGAAAGAGACTTTTCTGAACATGGGATATTAGAAAAGTTAACTAATATATAATTTGAGTACCATAACCTATCGTATAACTTTACACATTAACATTAATTTGTAA
Source organism: Hibiscus mutabilis (assembly GCA_019671005.1). NCBI lineage: Eukaryota > Viridiplantae > Streptophyta > Magnoliopsida > Malvales > Malvaceae > Hibiscus > Hibiscus mutabilis. The sequence continues at coordinate 1,855,502 of CM033715.1, read as the reverse complement.
TCATCAATTAAAATTAGTTACTTGAGTATTGGAAAAATACATGATGCATTGGTGGTGGAAATAAAATGTTTCTGCAAGCGTCCTAATTTCAAGGGTTAGTGATTTAGTTTAGAGGTTTAGAATTTAGAGTTTATAGTTAGAATTTAGGGTCAAACTTTAGGGTTTAGGGGTTTATGGTAGGAATTTAGGGGTTTACCTACAACCCATAAATTCTAACCCTAACTCTAAATTCTAAGCACATAAACTTGAACCCCTAAACTATGAATCATAAACTAAATCCCTAAACCTTAAAATTAGGGCGCTTGTAGAAACAAAAATGTTTCCACCGTGAGTGTATGATATAATTATTTGTATAGTGTGGTTAGAGATTTTAGTGTTGGGGGTTTAGAATTTAGGGTTTAGGTTATAGAGTAATATGATTAGGGATTTAGGTTTTAACTTATAAACTCTTAACTTTAACACAAAACTTAAAATTCTATCAACAACTCCTAAATCCAAAACTACTCACTACAACAAAATATGTCTTTAGCGGCATTTTTTTAGTTCTATAACGGCTTTTTTTAGTGCCGCTAAAAACTTTGATAATTTTGTTGGCAGGTCTTAATATAATCTTAATCCTACCTATAAGGAAGGAGAGTGCTCCTAATGAACTTAGATCCCATGACCTAAAAAATATGAGGCAACATAAATGAGCAGCTTGGCCAACCGCACAAACTAACATTAACATTTTAATTTAGACCAACATTTTATGATAGTAAATACTAAAACACAATTATTGTTAGTTTATATGTTATATACAAGTCCATAACCAACAAAAGAAGCTTGTAGTGAAATACACGTTTATGCAAAATTGAGCAATTCTTGGGGAGATTACAGGAATGGTTAAATTGAAATGGTTGAGATTAAAAATAGAAGAAAACAAGACTACTTTTGGAGAGGTTAGTTTATCATACAAATTTTTTTTTGTTATTTTTGTGCACTAACATTAAAAAAATAAATCATAAGTTATAACCCTAAATTTTAAATTTTAAACCTTAAATTACATACTTTAAAAACACTCTACAACTAATACTCTAGACCCTAACTCTAAGCCCTAGCCTTAAACATTGATCTTAAACCCTAAACTTATTTTTCTAATGATGAAGCATAAATAGGGATACCGAAAAGATACAGACGATTTCTACTCTAGTTTATCTTGCAACACATATTTGACAGTGAAAAGTGGTATGCCAAATGCATATACCATAAGCATAAGGAAACATGGAAGATAAAGTATCATTACTTCTGTTTTTAGCTTTCCATCTTTGCAATCAAATATAATTTTAAAGGTCACCACTCACCGTTGCAACTTTCTGAAGGAAAATGCTGTTGGAAGTGATACAATTTAAGTCAAAAACAGGGAGAGCTAAGAATTCTCCCTTGACATCAAAACATTGTTTACCTAACAGTAGAGCACTAATTCGAACAGGTTGCGGATTCCCGGCGAAAATCCATAATCACAAGGGTGGCAACACTATGAGCAAGTGCCGCGAGGACGACAAACACATGAAAGATCTGATGGCTGTGCCCTGCAATATCGAATGCGCCGGGCTTCCACCGCTCCGGTATTCTGCTGGTGTAAAACGCGACACCTGCAGCGTATAGGAACGCCATCACGACCTCGTATCCAAACGCGACGAATATATGCGGATGGCCCCAGTGCAAAGAAACTGCATGTGCTGCTGGGATCACCCCTGAAAAGCCCATTGCAAGAAACAAGGAAGCTCGAAAATTTCGGTAACGGGCTGTTGAGAGAGTTGGTGAAAACAAAGTGATGATGGCAAGGACTCCGAGAACCGTTATGGATCCGAGATAGAAAAAACATGAATATGGATGACAGAAGAAGGCGTAATAGATAGGAGCAAAGAAGGAGCAGATGATCATTAGAGAGATGCCGGCGTAATCGAGGCGCCAGAAGAAGAGACTAAACCGTCTAGAGTGGCAAGCGAAAAGGTGTGAAACCGAGCTGCAAACCAAGCAGCCCATTGCGCCGGACAAGAAAACAAACCAAGGCCATTTTGGAAGAGTGTTATAGCCATCTGCTTTCTTCAAATCAAAGAGAGGTGGCTGAGAGATGTGCCTCAAGTGTGACTCCTGCAACGGAAACATCAAATTCAAAATCAAATATAAGAATCAAGGGCGTTAAACAAAACGAAATGAACAACCAAGGGGTTTTTTCATAATTATTCAAAGATCTAAAATAAATTTAGAAACACTAGAAGTGAAAATTCTCTTATGATTTCATTCCTGAAGTGAAAATTCACAACCAATGGACTAAACATTGGAGTTTAGAAATACTATTCGTTGCTCTGAATTTGTCTCTTATCGACTTTCTTTGGTCAATTTTAAAATGTCAATTAAAGACAAAATTAAAGAGACGGAGAGAGTAATATTTATATAATACAATAAAATTTGAATTACATATATTTTCTTATTCGTGAATAGAGGAGAACATTGTTCGGTTTTAACTGACTTAACCAACTCAATTGGTTAAATTTATCTGGTTCAATTAAGTATACTAAATTAATTAAGTCGGTTTTCGGTTATTTAAATTCATAACTGAACCGACCAATTTTACTTAATATAAGGGGTATTATATTTTATTTAAACATATAATTAAAATATAATAAGTATATAAATAAAATAGATAAATATATAAACTATATAATTAAAAATTAAAGTCAATTAATCGACTAAAACGACCGATGTTAAGTCAGATTTTATTTAAGTTGGTCAGTCGGTACCATTAATTAATGTTGTAGAAAGTCCGTTAAGTTTTAAAAAGTTGACCACCGATCGAAAAATGAAGGCTTACCCTATTCGTGACCAAACAAGTTCCCAAACCCAATATAATTCAACTTAGGTATTTTTTTGCCCTTAAGTTTATCAAAATAGTTATTTTAGCTATTATTTTTATTGTGTTCCTTTGCCTTAAACTTTTATTTTCTTTTGTTAAATTGACAAAAATGTGACGGATGAAAAAAATACTATTAAAGTGATGTTAGTCCTTTTTTGTTACATTATTAAAAGATTTGAAAAATAATTATTTTGTCCTTACGTAACTGTTGATCAGCTTTTTATATTATTTTTTTATAATTTTGAATTTTTTTATAGCGACAAAAAAACAACATAGTTGACGTTAACATTTAGTAAGGATTAAATGATTTTTGTTGGTTTAATATTTTATTATAGTAATCTTCTATTGTTGAAACTATACTACTGCTGTGTACATCCCCAGCCAATAAAAGGAGTGGGTACCAGACTCGCTAAGAGGAGAGAACAGGGACTCCGCGCCCCCTAATTACTGAAGACCTTAAAGAGGTGGTTGACGTTCGTAAGGCATAGATCGTTGATTCTTTTAATTTAATTTTTTGAAACTACGTGCCCCTCTCTCTATTTTAAAGTAAGATTTTATATTATTGGCTATCGGCACTTCTATAGAATAGAAAGAAGGTCTTGAAGAGCCTCGTCAAATAAAGTACGCCCAAAGACTTATTTCCTCTAAGCGGAGACTTTTTTTTTGTGAGGGGCTAGTCTTTCAGTAATTTCCGAGGGCAATAAAAAAAGTTCTTTATAAGTTCACGAACACGACCCGGCAATCGATTTCCTACAACCCATGGAATCTCATTCATTCAAATTGTATAGAAAGAAATCGGATGAGACTTTCATTCTTACTATTCGTATTATCGTAGTAGAAGTAAGAAAGCAGATTTACTAATCAGTTTATAGTTTAAAATTAAGATTTAAAATTAGAGTTTAGATATTCATTATGATGTATTTTTAAAAGTTTATGAATTATGATTTAAATTTTATAGTATGACTTTGAATTTAATTTTTTAGAATTGAGATATAAAAAAGACGCTAAAAAACGTGAGATTTTTGTTCCTTTCGTAAGAATATAAATCTACTTTCCTATTTATATTTTATCACTAAAAAGTATATTTAAAGATTAAGATTAAAGTTCAGGATTAAGTTTTAGGATCATAATTTAAGGTTTTGAATTGTGATATATTTTTTAAATTTTAAAATAAAATATAAAATTTAATTTTTTTAGTATTGTTTATAGAAAAAAGATATAATGGAAAAGGACATCGAAAAAATTACAATCAACAAGCGGGCGGCGACCATCCCGGTAAGTTATCACGTGACGTGAGACACTGAATTTCTCGAAGAGGCAAATTTCAGGAGTATTTCTAAAATTCATGTACTAAAGATTCCTGATCACTAAACACCCGCGCAAGATAACAATAATTTCATGTGCATACAAATACACTCAAACCCATATGTTTGATTTCCTTATGTTCAAAGAAAAATATGTTTCATTTCCTCGACCAATGGGATCAATCCCTTTAATTTAATATTATTCCAATGACATCAGTTTTTAATTATAAAAATTTCTTATAAATATAAATTAATTATAACTTTAGGAATAGGGAAAAACATAATTTTTCAAGAGATAAAGAAAGACATTGTATTTTAGAAAGTTTATCGGATTGAAAACGATTGGCAACAAAGATACAGTGGCAAAGGACATCTTCGAAATTATTAAAGATTAAAAAAATGGGTTGTTGAATGAAACGATGTGGTTTTATTGGATCAATGTTGTGTTGCTAATGTTGATATTGAGGAATTTTTTGGAGTTATATTACACGACTATTTTTTTAAAAATAAAATATAATTTTTAATCTTAAAACGCAACCCTTAAACTTTAAACATTAACATTTAATTCTCTTATTTAAAGATTTTAAACCTTAAATTTAACGGATCTAATTTTACACATACGGTGTATCTTAATTTTCCTCATTATTTGATGGTCATTTAGTGTGCACTAGGGGATTGAGCAAATTGGTGGAGTGATAGATGGAGGGTGTGACGTGTATAGGTCAAAATTTGGGATATTAGTATGTGTGGGAGAAGATTTTGTCGAGAGTGGGGAGGTGAATTTTTTACAGGATATGGGTGCTTTTGAAAGATAATTTTGGTGCCAAATTTTTAATTTCTATTTTTGAATTAAATTCTATGATTCGGTTGTTTGATGGAATTTTTGCAGGATATAGGTGTTTTTTTGAATAATTTATACTTAGGAAAGAAGAATTTTACTCTTATTAGGTCTTAACTCGTAACTTAAAAAAAAGGTCAACAAAAAATTTTATCACGCTCGACAAACACCGCTGGACACCACTAACACTGAATATCGATAAACACTATTAAATTAATTAATCAAGATTAAAAATTTTAAGGACTCAAATATAATTATAAATTATTTAAAGTAAAATTTCAATTAAATTATTTTCTATATATTATATTTTTAATATTTTTTAAAATAATTAGATCAAATACCAACTTTAGTCAATTTAAAAAATAAAAACCTTAAACTTAAAACCCAAAATTCTAAACTTAAAACCTTAAACTCTAAATACTAAAACATAAAACCCTAAAGTTAAACAATAAACCCTAAATTCAAATATTAGGTTTGGACTTTAGGGTTTTAGGTTTATGATTTAGGATTTTGAGTTTCAGGGTTTTTATTTTTAAAATGACTGAAGTTGGTATTTGATTTAATTATTTAAAAAAAGATTAAAAAATATAATATATATGAAAAATAATTTAATTAAATTTTATTTTAAATAATTTATAATTATAAGTTGAGTTCTTAATATTTTTAATATTTATTAATCAATTTAATGGTGTTCAACAATATTCAACGCTAATTGTGTTCAACGGTATTCGTCAGCGTAATAAATTCATCCGAATATTAATCGAGAGCTTTAACTACTTGTACTAGAAATTGTTAACTGATAATTATGGTGTCAAGTTTTTAAGGAAATATATTATTTTGAGTAGGGTGTAGCTATTTTATTTGTTTGGCAAGTTCTTTATCGAATGAGAATGATATTGGACACGAAAATTGAATAGGTGATTTGTTTTTTTTTTTTTAACGTGGAATAGGTGATTTGTGATTTGCCGTACGATAATTTTTTTTTTACTAGTCAGCTTCAATATTCTAAGTTAATGAATATGTTTAATTTTTAAAATTATAAAATATTAAATATTGATTAAAACTCAAACAAATAAAAAATGGAAATAAAATAAAATCTTTTATATACCGACAAGAGTTGATACAAAACCAAAATATTAAAAATATATTTTAACAAATAAAAATGGTAATAAGAAAAACATTAAATTTTGATTAATTCAAATAAATAAAGTAAGATCTTATTATATATACTGACATGAAATGATAAAAACAGATACAAAACCAAATACTGAATATTTAGTATCTATCAATTTTATCCAAAACCAAAACTAAGATTAATTATAAATTAAGTTAGAAATTTTTAAAGAGACATATAATAATATTTTTTATTTTATCAAGAAAATAGGATTCACTTTGATGTTGCAAAGTTTAAATGCTATTTGAATTTTGAATAATTTTAATTATCAAAAAAATTAAGATTAATTATAAATTAAGTACTCAAATTATGTCTTTTTTGTAATAGGTGGTTAAAGTATTTTTAGTTAAAATATGTGCCTTTAGTTTTTTTTGTTAGAGTTGGTATATCAATTAACTTTAAAATAAGACAAAAATAAAATTTTAAACACTTATTTTAGTTAAAAATATTTTCAGTACCTATAATAAAAAATATAATTTAAACATCTATTTTATCGACAATATTTAAGGAATAATAGAGTTTAAAATTAATTTTAACGAAATAAAGAAAATTAGATAATTTTTAACAATTTACGACGATTGTTACGATAAACACCAGAATTACCTCTTTAAAAAAGATCAATATTATTTTATATTTTTTTCGGTCCAGGCGACCAAAATTATTCTAATATTCTTTTGTACGTAGGCCTCCTGCAACTAGCGATCAAAATCCACAGCACCCTTAACAGCTTTGACTGCCATGAAGCCGGTGCAGCTGGGATTCTCACGCGACTTCACCAGAAAAAAATATTAAAATAATTCATATCGTTTTTTTTTTTTTTTTTGTAGAAAGCGACTTTAATTCCACTGTGTACCGTAACATTTGTCATAAATTTCTTAAATTTCTCCAACGTGCCCTACTACCCTAAAATTAATTTTAAACTGCAACATTCTTCAAATTTTGCCTATTTTTTAGTTAAGCCAAAATATTACACAAAATCAAAAGTAAAATAATATAATATTTTAAATTTGAAAGTAATTAGTCCATCACGTTTATTTAGAAAATGAAAAACAAAAAATCATTTATTTTTAAAAATTTTAAAAATAATTTTTCACCTAATATATTATTATATAATTTCATGAATTATATTTTAATACAAACTTATATTTTTTAAAATTAAAAACATAAAATATATCTCTAACACCTTAAATTTTACAAACACATTAAATTTAATTTATACGATATGTTTATAAAAAATTTCTATAATGTGTTTCATATCAATAAAATAGTGCGAAAAAATATACCATAACGCGACAGAATGGATTTGGATCGGTCAACTCTTAAGATGTTGTAAAAGTAAATAAATTATAATTATAACAATCATAATTGATTATAACTTGTAATTATAAAACTACTCATCGTCTGTAATTTTAAATTTTCTAGCACAATTGGTATTGTTATTGCAGTAACATCAAAAAATTGCGTGTTCAATTGAGTTATTGTTTTTTATTTAAAGATCTATAAATTATTAATAATTTAAGTATTTTAATTTGTACCTTAAAAATTAATCATTAATCCATTGAATTAATTTTATTAATCAAATCATTCGAATATTACTTTCTACTAATAATTAGTAAAAATAATTATTTTTTGAACAAAAACACACATTTTTCAACGATTCGTAAATCATATGTTGCGAAAACAAAGAGAATCACATGGTCTGACCCACTAGGCTTTCAATTCAGGATTATATTATCTCTGTGTAACCCACCAAACACAACTTTACAAAACTTGCTGTCACGTCCCTCCCACTTTCCCTTCCCTCCATTTTTTTTATTTTTGTTCAAATTTTCATTTTAGGTATTTATTTCTTTTTAAACCACAATTTCCGAAATGGGCATAAAAAAGGGTTTTAATGTTAAATTAAGCAAAAATTGATAAAGAACTGACCTGGAAGATGCTCTGCTTATGATCAGAGGCGTTAACATCATTCACCGTCATCATCATCAACGGTCCCGATACCTGAGCTCTGCAAAATTCCCACCCAAAAGTTTACCTTCTCTGTTTTTTTCTTAAAAATTCCGTGTTAAAATCCAGAAAAATTATGAAAATTATAATAAGGTCCTTACATGGAGAAACTAGTAATCAGACCTCCAAAATCTTCCATGGAACTCAACACCGCTAATCCAATGAATATTAGAAACCCTCCCAAATGCCTACAACAGACAGAAATTAGGGGGGGGGGGACGAAAAAAAGAGATTGAATCCACCGAAAATTTTGAAATCGGAATGGAGTCCTTACGTCCAGATATTTAGCGTTTCGTTGTGCCAGAAGAAAACGCTTAATAAAATGTCCTTCAATGGCCATTCGCATCGGTAATAATCCAAAATGAACTCGTTATCTTGCAAATAGTCCGGTAACTCTCTGTATCTCAGCAATTTCCTCTTGAATCTCTGCTTCTTCATCTTGTCTTCTACGCCCGAGTCAACTCGATCGAGTTTATTGTGATCATTCTTCACCGTCGCAACTTTTCGATGACGACGATTGTTCTTCATATTACTTGGAACCTACGTCCAAACGCCTCGCCTGAGAATCGCCTCCGGGATTTTTACCGGCGAAGGAATCTGAAACCTTATTTTCTGGGAGATATTTTTAGCCTTTTTCTGCTATAATTCTGTAAACGTGTATATATAAAGAGTAAACTCATCTTTTATTTAATTTGTTTGCTTGCGTGGCATTAGACCATTTGAGAAAAATGATTTTTAAAGAACTTTTTTGATGAATAAACATAGGCTGTAGTCGTAGTTTGACTGCATCTGATTATTGCCCTCGGATTTTTATTTAACATATATAAAAAGCAATTTCGTTGAAACAGTTTAATTTTTTAAATTTTCAAAAAGAATTTCGAAAATAGCTACTTTGCTTAGCTAGGAAATTTTGACTAGTCCTTACGCATGTTGGCACGTATTAGTTGTAATCTTCGTTCACGCTATATAAAGGATAAATTATTTGAGAAGGATATGATATTAGGTTCAGTAATTTTGTCTATAAATTCCAAAATTATAAACTTTAAATTTAGATAGGACAATAAAATTCAAATAAATAAGATTCTGAAATTCACTAATTGGTCTAGTGATTAAGGATGTTTATATTATCTTATTTTATATATTTTGAATCGGATATAAGATTGTAACATCTTTGTATTTAATAAAAAATAAACAAGATTTACACAATTTATGATCATTGTTTCATATATATTATTAAACTAGATAATTTTTTTACTCGGAATAAAATGGTAATAATGAGTAAGTAAATAAAAAAATATTTTTAAAAAATAAATACTAATACTTAATTCAATAATAAGTCATGTATTTATTTTTTAGACCACTCAATTTCCAAGGTTTTAATCCGTAGTTTAATTGAATTTAAAATTTGTGTGTAATTTGTCGATCAATTTTTTTAACCCTTAACTTTTTCAACCATAATATTTCAATTCTGTTTGAGAGACCCTCCTCTTTAGGTAATCGTTCACCGTTATCACAATTAGGGACAAATGCAGAATTTTATATAAGAGACAAACCTATAAAATTTTAGAAGGTGAAAATATATTTTTAATAAAAATAACATTAAATTTTTTTATTTTTTAAATCATATATGAATTTAAAATTTTTAGAGGGAGCAATTACCCTTTTGCCTTCTGAATTCGTCTCTGATCCCAACCCTCACCTTCTCTCTCTACTATTAAAAAACAGAGTTGAGTTATTACACTTTCGGTTCATAGGGTAAGTCTATTATGCATTTTGATGTTTATGTGTTATGATGGGCTAAGCCATAATTCAGGAGTTTACTCCCGTGGTGCATAATAAAAGTTAAGTTTTTTTTTTTTTTGTCATTTCGGTTCTTATGATTTTGCTCTAACTAATTATGATCTACTTGCATTGCATATATAATTTTGGTGGGTGAATCTCTTAGCGATAATTTTTTACATATATAACGCCTCGAATTTGATATATGCTTAAACGATACCAAATTATTTACCACTTGGATCAACCATGTTGATTGTTAAAGGTACTTTTTGTGTTCGAAGTTTATCATTTTTTCGTTTCAATTTTGGAAAAATATTTTATGGGTTTTGCTACCCTAATATTTCATCTAATTATTTTTTATTTCCAGTCTATTCAATATTATTTTTTATTTTGGATTTGTAACCATAAATTTTAATCCAATTTTCATCAAGCAACACATACGCGAAATTAAAGCAAAAGATGATAAATTACACAAAAAAATAAAGCAAAAATTAAAGAATTTATTCGTCAAAATTAAATGTACAATACTTATCGGTTTAAATTAGTTGAAACAAAATAATGAAGTAAAGTTTTGATGTAATGGGTGAAGATAACATTACGTCTGCTCTGGTTTTGACAATTTCGAGGGCAGTGGTTGGGTGGGTGGCCCAGGAGCTAAGACTATTTATTTATGAAGCAAATAGCGGCGAATAGGGAACGAAAGAATATATGGCATTGCCGGCGTTACACGGCTTTCATCGTGGTGAGTAGGGGTGGATCCTGGTGAAATAAGCTGAGGCATTTCATTTAAAATTTTTGAAAATTTTAAAAATATAATACAAAATTTTTGAAAATTTTGATTTCATAATTTAGAGGTCTAATTAATTTTTTTAAAAAATTTATACTTAATGAGAAATATTTTAAGAAAATTAAAAGAACTTAGTTAATTTTTTTTAATAAAATAAAATAATAAGAATTTTAAAAAATTTAAAAGAGTTAAATAAAAATAATTAAATTTTAAAAAGTAAAAGGTAAATTGTCCAAAACTTTGGACCGCCTATGTGGTGGAGAAAGGTGATTGATCAACCGCCCAACCAACAACAATTCCTCTTCATTCAATACTAATTGAAGTTTTAGGTTTACCCAAATGCAAGGTTGTTTACCTGTTATCGCTGTGCATAAAGTTAAAATATGTTTATAACGTCTAATTGTATAGTTATTTTGGCTTATATTATTTTTTAAATTAATTTAATCTTTTAATATTTTTTTGAGCCAAAATAATTCTTATATAGATGAGAAGTATTTGTCAACTAACGATAAACAACTTGAAATGACTTGACAGAACGACGCGTTAAAAAAATATTTTATATTTTATACAATTTTATAAAAAAATAATTTTTGACTAATATGTTATTATGGTTATATATTTCTTTATATGAAACTGCTATTGTAGCATGCACTGACATGTAAGTTTGTCGCGTCATTTTAAGTTGTTTATCGTCAGTTAACTAACAATTTTCATCCGCAGAGAGATCATCTTGCCCCAAAATAAAATATTGAGAATTAAATTAATTCCAAAAAAAACAAAAACTAAAATAATTTTTCAGTCAAACGTCATGAGTATTTTTTATCATTCGCCTTATCATTATTAGTTGTATAGGTACAATTAATTACCGAAAAAGTATAATATTGACTAGAATTCACTGATTAAAAATATAATATAAAAACTACATAAATGATGATTTTTTTTATTTCAAAATTTATTTTAATATTTGAGTTTTTTTTGTCAATCCAGATTTTTTCACATATGATGCATTGTTATTTTTAATCTTTTATAATATAAATTTTATATCTATTTAAAATGTTTTATTGTCATCGCTGTTTTTAATTAAAAAAATTAACAATATTTTATTATTTTATATTCATATTGAATTACACGAAAATAAAGTGGTGAACAAACAAAACTATTAGACAAATTACTTTCTTACACAATTTTGATTACATCGACAAACGTTCACCAAATGAGATCAAACTTTCTTTGACCACTTACAAACTCAAATCAAAATAAAAAAGCGTCGTGATAATTAATGTACAAACATCAAACGGCTTCTAAAGTATGCAAAAACCGTGTCAAAATACAGAAAAAACAAAATACAAAAGTAAATCAAAATGTGTCATAAAAACAGAAAAAATATATACCGTTATTCTTATTAAAATTTGAGAAAATAAAAAAAACAAAATAAGAAATCAAAGAATTGTAATAAACACTACAACCAACATAATAGTCATTATTACCGTTGGCCAAACAATAGAATAATAAAAGGAACCTTGCGGTGTTAGGAAGGGAGGAGAGAAAATTAGGTTTAAGTCTTGCGGCTCATATTTACTGTGTCATATGATTTTTAATAATACTAATAATAATCATAATAATAATCATAATAATGTATTTAGATATTATTTTTTATTTTTTAAGTTCATTTTTTTCAATATTCAGTTTATAATGTCATACCACCCAAATCTCTCCCCACACATAAATTAGAGAATATTAAATTCTTAAGATTTTTTGATATCATATTCTCTTGTATATTGTACGAACAATAATATCAATCGAGCTACATTAAATTAAAATTTTTAAAATTCAAATTCGTAATATATTAAAAAAATAAAAAGCATTTTAATCAATTAAAAAAATCATAACTCGTGCTTTTATATATGGAAAATATTTTGATACGCAAGAGTTTACACAAGCCTTTAAATTTAAGGATTTAGGTGTTTAGTTTGTAGGGTGTAGAATTTAGTGTTTATGGTTATAATTTAGATTTTAGGGTTTAGAATTTAGGGTGTTAGAATTAGGTCGTATGTTTTAAAAATTTTAATTTAAATATGAAGAGTTATATATATTTTTTACACAACTTGTATATCAAAAAATGTGTAAAACTTTAAAAGTTTCACACAGTGTAAGTAAATCCTAACACACACACACACATAATCCATGACCATTGGATAGTGAAATGAATGAATGAATGATATTAATGTAGACACTAATTTTGTCCGGGTTAAATTAATTGCTCGAAATAAAATAAATCTACATTACCATTTTTTTTAAAATACCCAAAAACCTTACCTTATACCCTAAGCCCAAAATTTCATGGCCCATTATATAATTTTATATAGTAAAAAAATATACAAAAAAAAAATCTCAACTCCTTACTCACCAAGGCTTGATTCTCATTGGATGAATTAATGCCTCATTCCCATTGGTTGAAAAAACTACTTGGTGACCAAGGTCTTAATTTTTATTGGTTCTTATTTTAAGGAGATAAACCAAAAATACCATTCATCACGCACGCACATACACACACAAATATATATATATACCCTAAAAAATGGAGGAGGACGGCGCTACCTTGGCCGATTGAAGCACCCCCCCCCCGAATCAATTCCCCTGCCGTTTTTTCACTACCATTTTCTTTTTTTTACCATTTGATTCCCTTATCCACTATAATTTTCCCTAATCGAAACTATTTTTCACCATTATTAAACCCTTGAATCGAACTTCTCAACCCCAACAATAATATGTGGAATTTGGTTGATCGATCATAGATATTTGGGTTTTGGGTACATTCTTCCCTTTTCTTTTTATTTATGTATAATCCTTTTTTATAGTTCAATGAAAATGTGGATGATTTTATTGGTAACCTTTGTTGTTTATTTTAGTCCTTTTTTATGTATTTTATTTTATTTTATTTTATTTTTTTGCTTGTGATATGTATGTTATTTCACTTGTTGAATGTGATTTAATTTATTATTAGCTTGTTTACTTTATTATCATAATTTCATATTATCCCTTTTATAATATATTTTCTTGTATATAGTATATAATATATAATTAAGATATATTTTCTTAAAAGCGTATACATGTGGTTTTTCATTTGGGTATAGTTTAGAAGTTTGAGCCTCTTGGTTTTTTGGGCTTTGAGTTGTTAAGTTAGCTTTAGATTAGTTTAGGAATTAGTTTAATTAATTTAGGTAGCGTGCTCATCTAATAGGGGCACGACCCTTAAATTAATTAAGTTGATTCTAGGATTAGTTTTAGAACTGTAGTTAGTCTTAAGGTTCGGATCAGTTTAATGAATTTAAATTTGCCTTTGGCTTATTGGAGTAAATGTTAAATTCATTAAAATTGGTTGAACACCTCTTAATTATTTTTAAGATAAAATTGACATGGAAATTAGACTAACATTTTAATTTAAAGCTATGATTAATTAATTTGGCTTATTTTAAATAGTATTCTTGGCTTATTGGAATACTAGTTTAAAATTAATCGAATTAATTATCATATCACAAGATAACTCATAATTTATTAGGGTTCTCTAGCCTTTTTAGGATTAATTAATTTAGGGTTAATACTAGAAGCACCTAATTAGTAACTAGATCACTAATTAAATTTTCATAATTTGGGCCTTTATAGGTTGTCTTGCGTTGGGCCTTTTGTGTTTATTTTTGTGCCTTTGTTTGTCATTCTTTAATTGTCATTCATACGGCCTATTAATTTTGCATTAATTAATCTAAATCATAAAAAAATGAGATATTTATTAATTCTGATATTTGTGTCATAACAGTCCGAGCTTAAAGGATGTTGAACAAATATCTGAATTAATTCTTACCGTCCCAAGGTAAAGTTAAAAGTTGATAAAATATTACATCATATCTTAACTGCTTGCACCATGCATAAAGGTGACGTGCGGGATTCGAACCATAAATTAACATGACAGTCGGGCTTATTCGATGTTGGTTTGATCTATGGTCCGATGTATCGTCAACCTTATTAATTAAATGTCCAATTAATTTGAACATACCAATTTGTTAAAAGCCAGTTCAATTAAGGTTAATTTTTAATTAAGGTCACCGAATTAAGTTCCTTTCAAATTCCGATAATTTCCTTCATTAAAAGCAACAAATATTTTGGTACCGATTTCCGGGCGCGATGGGGGTGCTAATCCTTCCCCACACGTAACCAACTCCCGAGCCATTTCAAAATGAATATCTGGTTTTGTGGTGTTTGACCTACCTTATCCAAGTGGCCGGTGGCGACTCTCAGTTTTCAATCAGTTTTTCAAAGAAAAATAATTTTCAAAAGAAATCCCTTTAAACCAAGATTACAAAAAAAGGATTTTTGGGATAACCCGTAGCGCCGAACTTATAATTTTTCTAAAGGTTTTTCAAAAAACGTCGTTACAATTAGAAGTAAGATATGTGAAGATTATCACTTAGGAAAAAGGGTAAAGAGTTAATCTCATCCATTCATTTCACCCGTCTAATGGTCATTAATTAGTGTAAAACTAATTGAGTTTTACATAATGTAGGTGAATTATAATCCATAGATTATAGATTATAAATACGTAAATAGCTCCTAAAAATATATATTATTTTTTAATTAAAATTTTGAGCTGTAAAATGTTATTTAAATTAAATTTCCCGACATTGATTTTCTTTCAAACAATCAATTACATATATTAATAAAACCAGCAATAACTTGATTATTTAACAGTACCGGGCTTCATTTGTAGGGCTTATATGTGACTTGTCCATTCAGGTCCATTTTATTAATTTTTCTTTTTTCTTTAATATCAAAACTAAATATCTCTAATCAATATATATTTAATTGAAAATAAATGGTATTTGTAAAAAAAAAGATATAAAAAATAAATATACTTCAATTAAATACATATTCATAATAACTGCTTCAAGAATTACCTTAAAAATAAGGTAAAACTAGTTCAAGAATGCCCAACAACAATCAAATAATCCAAGTCAAGGCTGCCCAATGCCTTGCAATATGCAAAAGAATTAGCCTTTTCCACCGAAAATAAAACGGGGTGTATTTAAGAGAATGGAAAAGTCCAACTGGGATTCGGAAAATAAAGAAAATAAGTTTGGTTAAAAAAATTATTTTCTTAAAAAATAAATACTTAAATATATGTTTGGTACTTGAACTATGTACCTTTTTTCAAGTTGATAAGTAAAAATTAACAGTTTTAGTCACCAAAACTTATACATTCCATCACTTTGATCACAATTTAAAACAACTCAAAAAATTTATCCCTTCATATTTAAAAATTACATCAATTTAGTCAATCTTTCACGATACTGAAAAATCAAACGAGTCTATCATATCAAAAAATAGTTGGATAACTGCATTCTATGATAAAACAATAACTTATTTTTAGACTTTGATTATATCATGAAAGTAATATAACATTTCTTAGAGAAGAACAAATAATTTAGGAGAAAAACAAAGTAAATTGATAGAATTTTTTAAATATATAGGGTTAAATGTATTGATTTGTTTCAAATTAGGACCAAATTGTTAAAATGTATAACTTTTTGTATTAATTTAGGAGAAAGTGTATAGTTCAAATACCAACTTAGAAGTAAAAATTCTTTAGGTACTGAAATAGGAGAAGGTGCCTAGTTTAAGTATCAATTTAGAAATAAAAATTCTTTAGGTACCAACTTAGAAAAATGTGCCTAATTTGTATTAAATGTATATTTAAGCCTTAAAAAAATACGTGTCAACTTTAAAAGCCCCTAATATTTTTATTCAAATAATAATTATACTTAACAATAAACGGATTCTAACATTTTATTCAATAAACTTTTAATATTCCATAAATATCTTTATTCGTAACATAAATTAATTAACTATATATGATTAGATTTCAACTCATTTTACAAAACAAATCTTAAAATCTTGCCCATAACTATCGATAAAAATAAAATAAGACCTTGCCCATAAATCGAAATGTGTACAAACCTTTAATTTATAACAACCCATAAACACGACAAATACCACAAGATGTGATAATTCCACTTGCAAATATTAAGGTGGTGCTGCAACTGTCTCGACTTTGGCAGTGCCCCCTATAAGCTTGCAAACGGCCTTAAGGAACATAGGCACGTAAGGTTTATCGGGAAAAAGAATGGGCCAACAGTTGTCGCCGAGCAGAATGATGGCGGTGCAACATTCGTGTTTGAGTCCATCGTACACCTTGTGTGTAACAGCGTCGTGGATCGCCTCGACGCAACCTTCGACACTTACGAATGACAAGATGCATCCCGCAAGATCTTGGGTTTCCTCTGCCGATCCCAATGGAACCACAGCCGCAGAAACGCAGGTGACGGCTAACCAAAACATGAGCGCTTTTGAAGTTGTTGTTGTTTCCATGGGATCTGGTAAAATGAAAAGCTAGAGGGTTTTAGGTTTTGAGAATGGATTGGTGATTTAGCATTGTATGAGTGGGCATTTATAGCACAAGTTTTGCAATGAGTGCTTGTTTTAATTGAAATATTCGATGGTTGGCCAAATCATATATGTCAAAGGAAAAACATCACGTGAAAGGAAAAAAAATAATTATATTTACCCATCTGTTTTTTGTTTTGTTTTACTAGAAGTAACCCGTGAGTGGGAGGCAGTTACAGCTGTCTTTTCTTTTTTTATTTATAAGGAAATAAATGATTTTATTATTTTCTAAGTGTGGAATGTGCAATACAAAATTAAATGAGATGAATCTGGTGAGATGTCAAAAAAGAAAAAAAAAAACGGTCATTGTGGTCTTTTTTTCGGTCCTTTCTGTTTACTTGACCCTTTAAAATATTTATCGGTTCTTTCGGTCGTCAAGAATGTATAATTATTGAAAAAGGGGAGAAAATCATTCAACCATCGGATGATAATTTCAAATATAAATGATTAATTTTGTTAAATTATAACTAAATTAATAAAATGTATAATTATTGTAACTTAAAATTATTATTATATTAATTTTTATTTTGGTTTTAACGATAGAGTGATATGTTTGTCACAGAAATTTAATTGAATGATTTATTTGTACTTAAATTTATATTTGAGGGACTTAATTTTTATTTTTTAATATATTGGTGTGATTACAATGTAGTATATGTTTATAAATATGTTTAATTCTTTGACAATGTATACACCTTTCAAACATTACTATTAAACTCATGTCTTTTAAAATGAAGATCATTCGTATTTTTATTATAACACTTGTTAAGTTCAACAAACCACACTATAAATATACATGTGTTCAAATTCAAATATTGTAATGAATATCGTCCCCTTTTCAAATGTTCTAATCTTATTTTATTTTATGTACTACTAAGGATATGATGTCTGATGGTTCAGTGATAGCAAGGGATAAAGCCGAATAACAGTCTCTCTACTTCCGCAACCTTAACCGCCATTTTTCTTGTGTCGAAATGATCCTGAAATGCGATGCGATGCTTAAATTCCTCAAAATGGAAAGCCCAATCATCTCTTCTTCAAAAGCTTTCAACTCTTCTATTTCCCCTCCAAAAATCCCACACGCCAATTACATTCACAGTTTAGAATCATGCAATCGACAAGAGAAATCAAACAACTCCATGCTTTAACCATCAAAACAAGGCCTCTCCAAACCCAACTCATCTGCTCCAAAATACTATCTTTTCTCAACCCTTCTTCTTCCCCGGAAAGCCTAAACTATGCCCGAGAACTTATCAACCACTTAGACACTCCGGATTTGCAGCTTCACTTTTACAACTCTTTAATCCAAGCCCTCTCCAGTTCCTCACAAATCGTAGCATTGTACAGGGAAATGATAACCAAAGGTATTTATCCTGACACTTATACTATTCCTCTTGTTCTGAAATCTTATGCCAAATTCCGTGCCCTTGAAGAAGGCCGACAAATCCATGCGCATTCCATTAAGTTCGGTCTTAGTTTCAATGTTTATGTTCTCAACACTCTGATACGTCTTTATGCTGTTTGTGGGATTACTCAATATGTTAAGGAACTGTTCGATCAAAGTCCTGAAAGAGACTTGGTGTCTTGGACCACCCTTATTCAAGCTTTTGTTAAACTGGGTTTTGCCAAAGAAGCCATTCGGGCTTACTTTGATATGTGTAGAGCAAATTTACAACCCGATAAGAGGACGCTGGTTGTCGTCCTTTCAGCTTGTTCTAGGCTAGGGGACTTGAGTTTAGGCACCCGAATTCATGAGAATATATGTGATGTCCATGATGTTTATTCCGATGTTTTTGTTGGCAATGCATTGGTTGATATGTATATGAAGTGCGGTGATGCGGACTCGGCTTGTCAGCTGTTTGAGAAAATGCCTGTGAAAAATGTGGTTTCTTGGAATTCTATGATATTTGGTCTAGTTCAGCAAGGACAGTTTAAGGAAGCATTGCATGTTTTTCGTGATATGCAAGGGATTGGTCTTAGGCCCGACAGTGTTACTCTGATTGCCGTTTTGAATGCTTGTAGTAATCTCGGTAAGCTTGAATTAGGAAAGTGGGTTCATTCATATATTGATAAAAATCAAATCAAGGCAGATGGGTTTATAGGAAATGCGTTGGTGGATATGTATGCTAAGTGTGGAAGCATAGAACAGGCGTTTGGTGTGTTTCGAGGAATGGAATGCAAAGATGTCTTTTCTTATACTGCCATGATTTTCGGATTCGCAATGAATGGAGAAGCCGAGAGAGCATTGGAGATCTTTTCCGAGATGCCTGTGGCGGGCATCAAACCAGATGAAGTGACATTTCTTGGTGTTCTTTCTGCATGTAGTCACGCAGGAATGGTAGAGGAGGGTAGGAGACACTTTGAAGACATGTCAAGAGTTTATAATCTGGAACCTCAAACGGAGCACTACGGTTGTATGGTTGATCTTTTAGGCCGTGTTGGACTAATAAGCGAAGCAGAGGAATTTATAGCAAATATGCCAATTGAGCCCGATGCATTTGTTTGGGGTGCATTACTAGGAGCTTGTAAGATTCATGGAAAAGTTGAGCTCGGGGAAACTGTAATGAAAAAACTTGTAGCTATCGAACCTGAAAGAGATGGCGCATATATACTCATGTCGAACATCTACTCATCTGCAAATAGATGGAAAGATGCTATAAAGTTGAGGAAGGCAATGAAAGAAAGAAAAATGAAGAAGGCTCCGGGTTGTAGTTCGATTGAAGTCAACGGTGTTGTTCACGAGTTCCGCAAGGGAGACAAGTCGCACCCTAGAAATGAGGAGTTAAGGAAGTTGCTGGCAGAAATGGCAATTTACTTACAGAACCATGGCCAGCTTTCTACTAGCAACTTCATCACTTGACTTTCTCACAAGACTTTGTGTTCTTAAATTAAGCTGCAGGTTGTGAAAAATGTGGTTAAAATTCACATGTATAGATAGATGCCGATAAAAGTAACAAATTTGTCATTTCACTCCTTTAGCAATGATATGACACCCCCATACTTCCCTTATGCACCAAATGTTTTTTTTGCAATATCTCAACTGTTAGGTATAATTAGATGCCTAAACTTTTGGTGAGATATCTGTTGTCTAGTTAAATTAGTTCGCATATGACTTGTAATCCATTAATTTGGACTGAATATTGTACAAATCTATCATAAAATGACTTTCTTAATCAATTTGTTTCATTCACATTAAGATTTAAACACTTTATATTGCTTAAAAAGAGATAGTGTTTCGTCTGGTTAGACTAATTGGTAGTTATTATTTTACAACTTTAATTTTAAATGAATTTTACCGTTCAACTTTGCTTTTTTTCAAAAACACTCAACATTAGTTTTTTTCTGTAATTTTAAGATAAAATTTAATATTTTACTTTAAAAAAAATTATTGAATAATTAGCAATAATTAATTTATTAAAACATAAGAGATTAACATAGAATTTTAATGTTATTAAAGGAAGACTTGAAAAATTAAGTTAACTCAAAAATTAAGTTTAGTTGTATGAACAATAACTACCTTCTGATCACTTTTAAATTATTAAAAAAATTAAGTTTAGTTATATTTCTAAAAATAACTTTTTGTTATTGTTTTTATCCGCAAAAATTTAATTATTAAAATAATATTTGAAAACACTGTTTTTATTAAATTTTATGTTAAATTACTTAGAATTAAAGTTGACTGAAAAAGATTAAATTAAAAATCACATGTAATAGCAGATATTCAATCAAACGAAAATGAGTAATTTACAATTTAAATCACTCAACTTAGTATCAATTTTCATATTGATCATAAATCTTTAATGAAACCAAATTACATCATTTAAATTTTTATTACTCAAAAATTAGTTCACTTATATTAACATTATTTAATGTTTTTTAAACTGAAAAAATTCTATCATTTTTACCCCTCATTAACAATATAATGCTTAATTAGTATTCTCAAAAATTAATTTTAAGATTAGAATCCTCTGCCCCTTTTGTCCGTCTCTACTTGGACCCCTTAAATTTTAATGTGGCCAAAAAAAATATAATTTGAAACGCTCTTTCAACCAAGCTTTAAATGATATGTAGGTAGGAATTAATTTATATAGATAGATCTATTTTTTTAGTTACGATTGAATGATCCGATTGTTATAATCGATAAATAGAGTGATTTGATTGTAACTAAAAATGTAATTCCATTAATCATGTTTGTTACAATCGATTGATTAAGTGATTCATTTGTAACTTTTAGAAATTTAGTGACCTATTTACAATCTTACAAATAATTGAGTGACATGTGGTATAATTGGCCCTAAAAATTAAAGTTATCACCAGAGAACAAGAAGCACTCTGGGTTGAAAGACTTTGTAGTGTCAAATGTGGACAACCTTTAATCTTGGTCTTCTTAAGAGCCGTACCAAAGGGTTCAATCATTCTATATGAAAAACTTCTGCAGTTCAAAATCTCAAGGTCCACCGCAAACCAATATAGAATAAACTCATGATCGGTAATCTTCGATATGTAAGCACTATTAAGTTTTAGCAAATTTTCCACGAGCCATCGAGACAGATACTAAACCTACAATGCAAATAAGTCTAAGTAGTGTACCTTCAAGTATGATAATTTCGATCCAATCGAACAAGGCTTCTTCAGGTAGGTCACCTTGAACGGATGCATGTTCACGTCAAGTTGTCGTCAAATAGGTCATTGTTTACAGAGCTATGGAGAGAGCAGGGCCAAAAAAATTTAGTTCTCTTTAGTGAAGATAAAGAAGGATTATGTTTAATCGGATGAGTCTGAAGTTTTCAATGATGCCACCGACAAATCCCATGAGATCAATGCTAACGAGTAATTTGTTCCATCAAGTTTGACGAAAACATATCGGTGGCATAAGGTTACCATGCCCCTGACACAGCCACCTGCAGGTGTAGACACTAGAGAAGATTATGTATTGAATCTGTTTCCTTCTACAGTTCGAATCCACTTAGATGTAGATAGATCATGTAAAGAATCTGTTATTCCTGTTCAGGTTCCATCACAATTTGAACAAATATTGGAAACATTCAATAAATGGTACCAATTCGAAGAAAGAAAATGCTGCTCCAATCAAAATATACTCAACGGAACAAAACCCGATTGGCTTTCGAAAGAATTCTGCCACCGAGTATGTCTTTGGTATACCTCTGGTATAGTAAGCCTTCATTTGATAATCTCCATAGAATTAGGCCTTTGGGTTTCATGTTTCAAAGCCTAAGAGGAAGTCACTGTAATATTTAGGAAGACCGTACGTAAATTCAGCAATCTCCATTTGTCGTGTTAGCTGAATTAAGCAATCGTATATCTGTTTCGATTCAGGGTGAGACTTATCTCTAACAATGAACTCGTAAACAGTGCCGCTGACCTCAATTGAGCTACAACCAGGGGTCTTCTCCACTCCTCTCTCTCTCATCATCTTCCTAATTTTTCCCGCTTCCTCCCACATATTTGCATCTGCATACATACTGGCAAGCAGTACATAAATGCCACTATCGTGAGGGTCCAGTTCGAGAAGTTTTAAAGCAGCTCTTTCTCCCATTAGAAAGTTTCCATGAATTCGACATGCAAAGAACAATGGTCCCCACACAACAGCATCAGGCTCAATTGTCATGCTCTTGATAAGATCTTCAGCTTCATCCAAAAGCCCTGCCTTACCAAGAAGGTCCACCATACACGAATAGTGCTTCAGCTGAGGGGACAGACTGAACTTAGATGCCATCTGGGTGAAATATTTACGACCCTCTTCCACCAAACCACCATGACAACAAGCTGACAAAACCCCGAGAAAGGTAACCTCGTCCGGCCTCAACCCAACTTCGATCATCTCTGAGAAATAAGATAGGGCATCATGTGCATTTCCATGAAGAGCCAAACCTCCAATAATTGATGTCCAAGTCAAAGAATTCCTAGATGGCATTTCATGGAAAACCCAAAGGGCCTTTGTGATGTTCCCACACTTAGCATACATGTCAATTAGAGCAGTCCCCAACACAACATTTAAATGAAGTCTGTGCTTTTCAATATAATGATGAATCCAAATTCCAACATCAAGGGCTCCAAGTTGTGAGCATGCAGATAAACAATAAACCATGGTAACCTCATCGGGATCTATACCACTATCCTGCATTTCATGAAACAAAATTAAAGCCTCCTTAGAACGTTTGGCTTGAACATAACCCCCAATTATTGCATTCCATGGTACAACGTCCTTCTCAGGCATCTCATCAAAAAGCTTCCTAGCAGGATCCAAAAGCCCAAATCTAGTATATCCAACGATCATTGTCGTACAAGAAACGATCGTTTTCTTCTCCATGTTATCAAATATCCTTTGTGCTCGCTCAAGACTTCCACATTTAATATACATGTCCATGAGTGCATTCGATAGTGGAATTGTCAAATTCAATCCATGATCTTCAATATACTTGTGAAAATCTCTCCCTAGCTTCAAATCTTCCAACTGTGCACATGAAGAAACTATCCCAATCATTGTTACCTGATCCGGCTCAACTCCCTCCTCTTGCATTTTCCTATAAAGCTCAATTGCTTCCTTCGCTCTCCCACTCCTAACATAGCCATTAATCAAAGAATTCCAAGAAACCAAATCTCTCACACAACTTTCATCAAACACCTTAGATGCAAACTCCAATTCCCCAGACGAAACCAAAGAGTGAATCACCCCATTGTGAACATACATATCTGCATCAAAACCCAACTTCAGAACATGACCAAGAATTTCAAACCCCAAGTTTTTCAACGTTAAAAAGGCGCAAACTTTAAGCAAAGAAGGGTAAGTATAATTATCAGGCCTAATACACCCATTATTTCTAAGCATCCGCTTATAAATAAAAACGGCTTCTATGGGGTTTCCACTCTCTGCACAGCCTCTAATAGTAACATTCCATGAAAACACATTTGGGTTCTGCACATTGTACAGAAGTTTAAAGCAGTGATCAAGATTCTTGTGTTCTGACAAGGCGCAGAAGGCGATAAGGCGGCTGGAAAAGAACCAATCTGACATTAAGCCTCTGATTGTCATTTGGGTTTGGATTTGTTTTAGTTGCGGCAAGCATTGGCATTTCTCTAGGATTGAGAGAAGTGGGTTATGGGGAAACAAAGCAGGAGTTCTGTTAGGGTTGGTGGGGGGCCTTTTTCCTTTGAAAGGAGGAAGCGAACGCGTGTTAAGAGAGGAAGAAGATGAAGAAAAGGGGGAAGGGTTTAAGAGTGGCTTAGAAACGGAATGTAGAGATCTGAAATTTGATGATAACATAGAGAAGGCTCATCAGATTTCTTTGGCTGTAGCAGTTCACTGGTTCACCGGTTGTTTATAATTAAGGCGGGAAAAGACCTTTTATAATGTAGTCTTGAAAGAAAAAAGAGTTTTCCCAAGTAACTTTTGATAAGGGTTCTTCGTATGATCGGTTCGGTTAATAACCGAATTAAACCGAGCCATCTAAAATTAAATTAAAAGAATTTAAAAAAGTATAAAGTTAAAAAATAGCTTTAACGTTTAATTGAATAGTCATTTTGACCCTTATTTTTAGAACAATTTAACCCTCAACATTTTATTTTTGGTTAAAATGGCCCCTTTGCGGATAAAAATTATTAGAAAACTAACGGTAAACAGTTTAAAATGACTTGACATAATGATAAGTCATCAAAAAATTATTTTATATTTTATATAATTTTATAAAATTATTTTTGACTGATGTAACGTTTTTTTTCAAGTCAACACATTTGTTTATATAATACTGTCATGTCAACGTGCACTACCGTATAAATTTGTCACGTCATTTCAAGTCATTCACCGTCAGTTGACTAACAATTTTCATCCGCATATAGGCTATTTTTACCATAAATAAAACGTTGAGGGTTGAATTGCTTCAAAAAAATAAGGGTCAACGTGACTATTAAGTCAAACGTTGAGGGTGTTTTTTGACTTTATGCCTTAAAAGAATAGTTTTTAACCGAATCAATACTTTTTCGAAAATTATTAATCGAACCAAATTAAGAATTTGACCAATTTTTGAATTAATCAAAAAAATTTAATAAACTTTTTAATTTAATTTAAAATAACAATTTAAGTAGCAATATAATTGAAAATATGTTTTTATTTTTAAACTTTATATTTTTATGTTTTTGAATAGTGTAAAGGTGATTATAATGTAGTATCTGTTCATAGATATTCTTAACCCTTTGACAATGCGCATACACTTTGTAGACGAAGCGATTTGAACTCGTGTCTTTTAAGATGAATATTATCTGCTTTTCTACTATGACACTTGTTGAGTTTTTATTTTTCTATCTTTTAGATTGGACTTAAAATTGAGATTAAAATATAAATATTCAGTTTTAAATATTGTGGGTTATTGCTGAGATTTGAACTTAAAATAAATATATTAATTATATATTAATTTTTTTGTTGATTTGGTTAATTAACTAATTTCGACCTGAATTAATTGATAATCAAAATTTAAAAAAATATGTAACCATTAACCAATGAACACTTAATTAACCAACCAATAAACCGAATTAAATTTTGATTCGGCTGGTTAATTCACTTTTACCCAAACAATGAACACCTCTACATTGTGTAAACAAAATTTTTAAATTCTACAACCTAAAATACTATAATATGTGTATTAGATAGTTTTATTTATTATTATTGGCAAAATTGGTGGGATATTGCGTCCCAAAAAATATTTAAAAAACTACCGTATAGTTGAAATTATTTCAAGAACTATGGTGTTTTCAACAATGAGGTTGGATTGCTTTCTAACCGACCTCATACAATTAAAAAAATTAAAAAAAAAGTTGAAGACCTCTTGCTTTCTATCTGACCTCATGGTTAGATAAAAAAATATTCTTGAGGGCTCCTTGAAAGTAATCCGACCTCATGGTCGAAAATAATAAAAAAATTGATGAGGGCTGGTTAATTTCTATTCGACCTCATGTTGAAAATAAAAAAAAATTGTGGGCGGGTTTCTTTGGTTCCGGCCTCAAGGGGCACTGTAGGCCTCCTTCACGGGTTGAATTAAAACAAAGGTGGCAGGGATGCAGGTCACGGGTTTGATAATAAAAAAGTGGGATGGCTGCACTGCAGGTCACGTGTTTGGTAATAAAAAAAGTGGGTGCCTGCACTGCAGGTCACGAGTTTGCTTAAAAAAGGTGTAATGGCAACCGTAGGGTGAAGGTAAGGGGTTCCGGCTAATTTTCAGACCTGAATAAAAGATGGGATGGGATGGGATGGGTGTATCAGAAATCTTAGAAGTAGGTTTAATTTTTCGGGAATGAGGAGGTGAGTTGAGTGATTGAGGTATGAATTTTTAGTTGTTAAATATGGGTTGAAAGTTGAGAATTTTAGAAGAAAAGTTAGAAACTAAATGAAGAAGTAAAAGAAAGAAGAAGAGTTGAAGAAAATATTGTAAGTTTTTAAGTTTATATATTTTGTTTTTAAATTTAGTTCGAATATTTTTCTGTCAAATTGTAAACAAGATTTGAAGAAATTTGAAGAAAAAGAACAAAGAAGATTTGAAGAAATTTTAGTCCGAATATTTTAGTGTCAAATTATAAACAAATAAGTTGGCTTGTTTTTTTATCAAAAAAAATTATATTTATTAATATTTTAAAGTAGTAGTTACGATTAAATTTGGTGGTATTTTTTTACATATTTTCTTACTTGTCCTCTATGTAGCTTTGTTAGAAGGATGACTGACTCAAATCCTATGTTGAGATTAGAAAATCGACACGTTTCTAGTGTTGCGGTTGATGATATGGTAAATTTTTTAAAAAAGTTAATTTGAGATTAATATTATTTTATTATTTATTATTATTAAGATTTTTTTAATTTAATGCATGCAACTGAGGAAACCTTCAAACATCACCTGAGCGTGGGGAGTAATGGACCACACCCCGATATGACTGAATAGTTGCAAAAAGCAGGATTCTATCATGCCATATTTATCCGTGGCTACAAGCTGATTCCTGGTTTAATTACCGCACTAATTGAGCGCCAGAGACCGAAAACTCATACGTTTCACATGCCGTGTGGAGAATGTACTATTACGCTTGAAGACATGGTGATTCTAATTGGGGTCTCGATAAATGGGAGTCCATTAGTTAAAGAGACAGAGAATTCAGCTGAAAGGCTTTGCTATGATTACCTCAATAAGGTTCCAACTGGAACCGATATTAGAGGATCTCATATTAAATTGAGCTGGTTGCAGAGAGAATTCAAGTTCGGGCGTAATAACACACTGCAAGAAATTAGTTGTGTGAGTCGAGCCTATATTTTACAGCTTATTGGGGGAATACTGATGCCGGATAAATCTGGCAACCTTGTTCACACATGGTATCTACCATATCTGTCATCACCTTCAGAAGTTGCTAATTATAGTTGGGGATCAACAATATTAGTGTAGCGATGTCCTTTTTTATCGCTAAAAAACGATGAGTTTTCGAAGGTATTTGAAAGGTGTTTGTGATTCTTTTGGATATAAAATATTTATTCCATGAGGTTTTAAAAGAAACCGCATTTAAAAAAATGGAGTCGCCACCGGCCACTTAGGTAGGCCGGACACCATAAAACCAGAGATTCAAAAAGATTGGGTTCGGGAGTTAGTTACGGATGGGAAGGATTAGCACCCCACACACCCCAAAAATTGGTACTTTAATAATTACGCTTTATTAATATTAGATTTTCCGGATTAGAGTGACGATTATTTTAAAATTCGGTCATAATTGCGAATTAATTTTAAGGGTCCCGTTATCCGAGAGTAAACGCCAACCACTATCACTCGCGCCGATCTCGCCCCGTTTACGCTCGGATAAAAGGACACCGCATTAACAATTTATATATCATATGCAATCTTAGTGGCAAAAATATAAAACATGGCAAAATATTTAAATGCAATAAATATTGACATAACAGAAATACTAATCTAACATAAATGATATACTAGACTAAAACATGCATATATACATATTAATCTAACTCATAAATAAAAACATATCTAGCATAGACAAAATACTAATATTCATAAATATTAATCTAACATAAAAACAAATTCAACATAAAATACTATTTAAAACATACATACATAAATATTAATCGACTCATAAATAAAAACATATCTAACATAAATAAAATATTAATATAAAATACAAATTTAAAACATATTAAATATTAATCTAAAAACATAAACATGCAAAATAAAAAATAAGACTACAATTTTAAAATAACTAATACTTCATTAATTTATAAAAATTACAACACTAATAAAAAGGGAAGAAAATATACCTAATTAGGGCTCGTATGACAAACCCGATTGAACCCTACAAAAATCTCTCATGACCCCTCCAAAAATTAACTAGATCGGACCTAAAATATACCACCCGATCGAATGTTGAATCGAACCAATCGGGGTTGGGGCCACCCCCCCCCGAAGAGAAATGCGCGCCACGCCCAAAATTGAAGAGAAATTGGCAATTGAATTGCCATCAATTCATAGGGGCATGGCCGGCGCGCAGGCTGGCGGGTTGGGGGCAATGCCCACAACCCCATTGGTTCGATTCAACATTATCGGGTCTTATTTTAGGTCCGATCTAGTTAAATTTTTGGAGGGGTCGCGAGATCTCGTAGGGTTCAATCGGGTTTGTCATACGAGCTCCTAATTAGGTATATTTTCTTCCCTTTTTATTAGTGTTGTAATTTTTATAAATTAATGAAGTATTAGTTATTTTAAAATTGTAGTCTTATTTTTTATTTTGCATGTTTATGTTTTAGATTAATATTTAATATGTTTTAAATTTGTGTTTTATATTAATATTTTATTTATGTTAGATATGTTTTTATTTATGAGTCAGATTAATATTTATGTATGTATGTTTTAGAATAGTATTTTATGTTGAATTTGTTTTTATGTTAGATTAATATTTATGAATATTAGTATTTTGTTTATGCTAGATATGTTTTTATTTATGAGTTAGATTAATATGTATATATGCATGTTTTAGTCTAGTATATCATTTATGTTAGATTAGTATTCTGTTATGTCAATATTTATTGCATTTAAATATTTTGCCATGTTTTATATTTTTGCCACTAAGATTGCATATGATATATAAATTGATATATAAATTGTTATCCGCGTGTCCTTTATCCGAGCGATAAACGGGCCAGATAACGGGACCGAAAATTAATAGTGGTTAATCGCGCTTAATCCTGAAAACGGGATTAATAAAATTATTAAAGTACAATTATGACCGAATTTTAAAATAATCGCTACTTAATCCGAAAATCTAATATTAATAAAGCGTAATTATTAAAGTACCAATTTTTAAGCGGTGCGGGGGTTTTAAAATCCTTCCCATCCGTATTTTATATCGAAAAAATCACAAACCCAATCAAATTTTTGAAACTCATGTTTTATGGTGTCCTACTCTACCGACTTGGCTGGCTGGGATAAATTTTTTTTTTTCAAAAACAAATGAAGCAAGTACCTTAACGGGGCTCGAGTACCTTATGCTTTTAACGTAAGGATATCGTTCCTTTTAACGGGCATAATGCGAATGGGTCCCCCCGAATTGAACCCGGTTGAAAGGAGCCTATAATGGGTGATGATCGGGGTCCTTGCTAACTCTTAGTAGAGGATGATCGGGGCCAGCAAGGACAATTCGGGTACCTCCTAGCACCAAAACTGCATGTAGAGAACATAGAAACCTACCCTGTTAGAGCCATGCGGATAACTTTAGGTTTTAGACGGGATAAATAGGGTTGTTTTGTGTGTTTATTCTGCTTAATTTTGTCATTTTATTTATATATTTATCAATTTTATCCGCACTGACTTGTTTTCTTTTCTCTTTTTGTTCTTTTTCTCATACATCATTGCATTTGCATCGCATAAAGGTACTGGATCAAGTGGTTTGCCTGATCAGAAAGTCTTTCACTATGGAAAAAAGGTGTCTTAGGAAAGAAGAGCTTAATTTGTCACGGACATTGGTCGAGGTCAACCAGAAAAAAATCAAGGGGACACCGCTTAACGAACGCGTAATAGCTGGATACACCTATGTGAGTCTCCAACAGAACGACTTGTGGGATCTTCAAAGCATTTGGGAAAGATGGGACCGAAGGCTACAAGACTTATTTAGCGATAGTTATGGTGACATCGCGCAACTATTATATGTTCGGATTAACCAGCCCCTACTCCGAGCTATAGTCCGCTTTTGAATCCGCTTTTTGTCGCTTCACCTTCAATGGGCAAGACATGATGCCTACGGTAGAAGAGTACACTGTTTTACTTAACCAGAAAAATATTCAGGAAGATTGGATCTACGCGAAGCCTCCAAGGAATCAGAATTACACTGCGAAACTCAAAGCCTTTGTAGGAATGAGTGATGATTGGGTTAGTGGCCTCCTTCAAATCCGAGGAGATAATACAGTCTTTGCATGGGAGAGTATTCGGGACATCATATCGACACATCCAGACGAGGCAAAGAAAATGGACTTATTCGCTTTAGGAATATATGGCTTGGTGATCTTTCCCAGAGTACTCGGGAACATTGACATAGCCATTCTGGATTTGTTTGAGCGGGTGAAACGGAGAGCAAACCCGGTACCATCAATCTTGGTCGAGACTTTCATTTCTTTAAACGCTAGCCAGAAGCATGAAGAAGGACGTTTTCGAGGATGCGCACAGCTATTACAAGTATGGATCCATAGTCACATGTGGAAGACGCCGACGCGGGTCCTGCCGGGGATATCCTTCCAAGGTTTTTCGCCTTTACGAGAATACTTAGCAAATGAATGGCGAGAAGTTTTAAAAACAAAAATGTGGACCAGTTTCTTCAGGAACATTCAAGATGAAGACATAGCATGGAGGGTCCCATGGCTCGGTAAAGTTAATTATTTTCTATACAGTTGTGGTGATTTCAACCGGGCATGATGTTAGGATTACATGGAGGGATCGCTTGTGCTCCACTTTTTAGTGTCTCGGCGATTCGGATCACGGCGGTTCATTCACAATACCGCGGATTAAGCCAAACTGAATTTCTTTTCAAAGGAGAGTTCAAAGGAAAAATTCGCACCATCATGAGGGCCTCGGGATCATTGTTATCGGATCGGGGTGGAAGGAGACACCGAGCACATGACTACCCCAGATTACGATCTTTGGAGACGTTTGAGGTTAATAATGTGATTCCCGAATCGATCAAGGACCAACAAAGTCACTCAAGAGCTTACAAGGGTGGTACCGTCTCGAAGCCGACATCATAAGGAGTGAACTCAAGAAGTTAAAAGGAAAATGGACATTCAATGGACCCAACATGCGAGCGAACTCTATAAGGCAAGCTTAGAAGTTGATGAGCGGGACGAGATCATCGTGCAATTGAAGAAATTGAATGCAGATTTAAGTGACAAAAATACTTTTATCAAAAAGATGCCCTCCTATTACAGCAAAAATACAAAAGGCCGGCCGAGTCGGTTCATAGCTGTGGAAAGAGAAAGAATGAACGGCATCCGTTTGGTGGAAGAAGAACGAGAAGTTAACAAAAGAGCGATCGAGAAAGAGATTGAAAGTCATTCGTTTGGCTATGGAGGAAGAAAAACGGTCCGCCAAAAAGGCCATTGATCAAGAGAGAAAAGATTCGACAAGAAATCAGCAAAGGAAAACAGTCGTTCATCATGAGAGAGAAAGTGTCGCCGTATGGAAAAGAAAATCCATGAATAGCCAAAAACAGATCATTAGAAATGCAGAAAACTGTGACGATGACACTCTTCAAAGTTTGGGGCAAAGCCAAAGTCAAAATGATGAATTAAAAGAAAAGATGGCGGAAGCCAAACACTCACTTCAATGTATTTGCCAGAGGGAATAATTTCACGAGCTGCAAGAAAGAGAACGCCTTGAAGTGGGTGTGTTACAAGCACGAATCGGATCCTCTCGAAGCAGTTGTGGTGGAGGATTACAAGGAAAGAATTAATGTGTTCGAGGAAGCTGCAGCCGGGGGGGACACCTATTGGCGTAAGAGATTACGCGACGCCGCTCGAATGGTACAGATGAGACCAAGATTACGCAAATCTAATGGTGGACATACAAATGAGTCGCCGTGACACGTAAATGATTTAGCTGTCGAGGCCGAGACACTCCGACCTTTTATAGCCCCGGAATGGAAGAAGCTCCTAGGTTCCTCAAGCTGCTCAAGGCAATTGGAAAGTTAGGGGATAGAGCTAGAGTCTATCTATAGGACTCTGTGTTATAATTAGATCTTTTGTACTATGGATCTTTACTTTGTAAAACGAATTTTGTTGTAATCAAGACCC
The DNA here is from genome assembly GCA_019671005.1 of Hibiscus mutabilis. NCBI lineage: Eukaryota > Viridiplantae > Streptophyta > Magnoliopsida > Malvales > Malvaceae > Hibiscus > Hibiscus mutabilis. The sequence continues at coordinate 1,822,891 of CM033715.1, read as the reverse complement.
TTTAATTCCCGTAAAAGTAATTCAAAAGGGTGATTACCAAATGAACCAAGACCTTTGTCTGCATGCATTCTTGCATTTGCATAATAACATTTGCATCATCGTACATGCATTTATTTTTTACAACCATATTAACAATATGAATATTGTGGCATTCCAAAGTGTTAACCCGCAATCATTCATCACATATACTTACCCGGCTATAAAGAAAGCTCATGGAAGAAAGAATAATCAATCTAGAAAGAGGGCGAGAGAGCTCGAGTCAAGGCTTGAAGAGGCCCAGAGAAGCCTTAGTGATCAGATTGCACAATCAAAACTTCAATAGTATCGACATAACGGCATTGTTGGCAAAAAGTCTCGAAAAACGAGTAGAAGGAGAAAATATCCCAGAGCCGTAAGGTACCCGCTCACTTCAAGGTTCAACCAACTGCACCAAACCAGGGCTAGGAAGGTGTATATTGACCCTACAGAATGTCTTCCACTTTTCAAGTAGGGGGCACCGAGACTCAACCCCTTGATACCAAGCACTCAGATGAAGAAGAAGTGCGGACCTAAACATGGTCGAAAAGATCAGGAATGAGGTAGAAAGAAAGTGGGAAGAAAGATTTCGCCTCATGGAAGAAAAAAATTTAAAGCGTTACAATCAAATGAAGAATCAGAAACAACGCTAGTGATCTAAGTCCGTCCGATCTTGTCTTGCCACCAAAATTCAAAACGCCGAGTTTGATAAATATGACGGAACCACATGTCCTTCTCGCACACATAACGATGTATTGCGTAAAAATGGCGCTTACTATAAAGATGAAAAGCTACCGATCCATTGTTTCGGGATAGTCTAACCGAGCGGGCATTACGTTGGTATACTCGGTTAAGCAAAGCAAATGTCAAGACATGGAAAGATTTGTCTAAAGCATTTTCCGAGCAATACAAACATGTAATGTACATGATCCCTAGCAGAATTATGCTAGAAAATATGGGGCGTAAGTCCAATGAAAGCTTGCGACAATATGCCCAAAGGTGGAGAGAAGTGGCCGCCAAATCCAGCCACCTATCCCGGATCATGAAATCACGCCATTATTTGTCAATACTCTGAAAGGGCACTCTTCGATCGCCTCATCAATAACACAACACAAGTGTTTCGCCGACTTGATCGGACTCGGGAGTCTCTCGAACTGCAATCAAGAGCGCGGAATTGATGGTGGGGAAGGGTCTCGAAAGTACAACAAGAGAAGTGAAGTAAACGCCACCAAAGACCTATACCACCTCGAAGAACTTCACAGTCTCACAGCCCCAAGCACCTGTGGGAAAAACGCAAAATTCGAATCAAAGAGATGAGAGAGTCACCAGAAAGGATAAAGAGAGGAGAACTTTCACTCCCCTACCGGTTTCATACTCAGAGCTTTATTCCCAGTTGTATGAAGCAGACTTGGTCCGACCATACATCGTTAATCCTGTCAATCCACCCTTCCCGCCTTGGTATAATTCAAGCGCACATTGCGACTATCACGGCGGTACCCCTGGACACCCCACTGAGAACTGCCTTGCCTTCAAAAAGCTTGTGCATAACTTAATTGATTCCGGGATATTGAAGTTTGAAGAGCCTAGCGTAGCCAACAACCCGCTGCCTAATCATGGGAGCAGAGGGGTAAATGTTATAGAAGAAGGTTTTACCAGGAGGATAAAGGATGACGTGTCAGAAGTCAAGTCTCCTTTACGGTGGGTATTTCAACAGTTATGCATGGCTCGTATGATCAATAAAGGCATGATAATAAGGCAGAAAGAATGTGGAAAGTATTGCGAATTCCATCAGACTGAAGGGCATGATATCCAAGAATGTGATGAGTTCAAGAAATTGGTGCAGTTTGATGGATGGAAAACAAATTGAATTCTTTGAGGAACCCATGGGGAAGGGATCAGACGTACACATGATGATACCCCCCCCAAAACTAGATACGGGAAGGATAGACCTTTATCATCTCTCCCGGGGTAGGGAATGCAGTGTCTCCCAAGGAGAAACCAGCAAGATAAATCCCAAGATCGTCATTTCAGCACCATCTCCATTCCCATTCAAAGACATGCGACAAATTCCCGAAATTATGCCGCGAATGTGACCATGCCAGAAAAATCAAAACACGAACATGTAAAAGAGCCTACGCTGAAGACCAACAAAGCCAAAACAATGTGAATGTTGGTGAGGCAGGCCATTTCACCAGAGCGCGCCGATGTTATTCCTCCGAGGCTTTGAGAGCAAATGAAAAAGATAGGGGAAGAGTACAAAGAGCTAGCCCTCGCATGATATTTGGAGAAGAACCTCCCAAAAGATAAATGAACTGCAAATCGAGGCCTGTGCCAAAGAATTTCTAAAGTTCTTGAGACATAGCGAGTACAACGAAGGGGAACAACTACGAAAACAACCGCCAGATCACAAAGGTTTGGAATTACTCTTGAGTTCGTGAGAAGCATCGGGAGACACTATTGAAAGTGTTGAATCAAACTTTTGTTCCCGTGACATTTCAGAATAAACCCGACATGATAGTGGGGCATATTATCGCTTATAATCATATCACGCTCAATGATGATGAGATCCCTAAGGAGGAATGGGGTCCACTAAAGCCCTTAACATCACTACCCACCGCAAAGGGTATGTATTACCAGCGCGTCTTGATCGACAACGGGTCAGCATTGAATGTCTTGCCTATGGTAACCCGCAAAATTACCAATAGATAGTTCGCACCTAAAGCCTTGCTACAACTCGGTAAGAGCTTTGATGGTACGTAAAAAGAACAATGGGGAAAATTGAGATACCCCTATTGATCGGACCAACCCAATATGTGATCGATTTTGTGGTGATTGACATAAAACCATCTTACACCGCTTGTTGGGAAGACTGATAAGTGTTCAAAAGTACTATTTTTATTACCCTTTTTACTCATATTATTGTTAGACTTAAGCTCATATTAGTTGCATAATTAGTTATTCATGCATTAATTCATGTTTCTTTCCACTGTTGAGCTTGATTACATAACTTGGTGATTTTTGTGGAAAAAGATGTTGTTTTGGTGTGTTTTTGTGTGTGTATGTGCAGGATCACTTGCCAAAGCAATGCCGAGCTAGTTGCCTGGGCAATGCATGAAGGATATGCCGAGCTAGTTGCCAGGGCAATGCATGAAGAGACGCCGAGCCAGTTGCCATGGCAATTGTCGACAAAGAGAAGATGCAATAGGGATGTCGAAATTGATGACTAGACAAGCCCAAGATAACGTGAAACAAAGCCCAAACCCAAAGGAATTTGATTTCCATGCAGAGATTAAAGAAGAATTAAATTCCAAGAAGATAGGAGAAGTTCTAATAGGAATAAAATTATAATAAAGAATTATATTCTTTAAAGATAATTTAATTCCAACTCAAACTCCTCCTCAAAGAAGGACTTTGGCCTAGCCCTATAAATAGCAAGGAGATTTCGACAATCCATAGAGAAAAATAGAGAAATTTCGACAAGAGAGCATTAGGGGAAATTTCGACTTCTTCTTCTTCTTTGCTTCCATTAGATTCATGGTTTGGGATTATTCTTTGTATATCTTTTGAACCCAACCATGAACTAACTTGATTGGTTGGGGTTATTGTGTTTTGTTGTTGTGAGAAACAATTGATTTTGTTTAGGTAATAAGAGTTTGCACTTTTCTATTCAAGGTTTACTCATTCTTGGCTTTTATTCTTGTTTATGAGTGAATTGGGAGAGGATCTCGTAATCTTCATCTATTTATCTAATATCGGGAGAGTTAGATTCAAGAAACGAATGAGTATGGTCTTTATTCAATCTATTGATGGTGAAGATTAATCCGCTTAGGAATAAGTTAAGGATTTCAACGGCTAAGAGGAGCGCAAGATTGGTTGTTGTTCACCCTTGATTCACGCAGGATGTATTATCAAGGCATGCACAAGTAGCTAGAGTTTCACTTAGGGATAAGAAGAAACCATTGAAGAACGCTCACAACCTTGAAGTTGCTGCCCGCACGCCCAAGTAGTTGCCCAACTAGTTGCCCAGGCAACCATCGATTAGTTGCCAAGGCAACCCGTTGTAAGTTGCCACGGCAACCGAGTTGCCCGTGCACTCTTTTACCAAGACGATCCAATCGGCTATCACACCTCAACTCACGATAACCTGCCTATCTCTCTCTTTCGATCTCATCTTTTCTTTTACTTTATTGCTTTCTAGTTTAGTTATTAGTTAAACTCCTATAATCAATTGTGTTTTTATTTTCACAAAGTAACTTAAGCAAAGTGGCCCAAACCAATCCTCAATGGAGACGATACTGATACTCATATCACTTTATTACTTGCGACGTGTATACTTGCACAATTGCGTAGCACTTATCACACGCAACAAGTTTTTTGGCGCCGTTGCCGGGATTGGCAATTGGTGTTAGTTGTTTTTGTTATTGCATTTTTTTCTTAGTTTTACTAACTTTTCTTTTTTGTTTGTTTTATCAAAAAAAAAAAGGTGCGCTACAAGTTAAGGAACATTAACATGTCGGGAAATAAAAGCCAATCTATTCGAGAGATGATGTTGGAAGATATGAATCAATCCAATCAAGAGTTCCTTGCACCCTTTGATGATTACCTATACCAACCGAGAAAAGCCCAAAGAACTTATACCGTGGAAAATCTTGTGCTATGTGTGGAGAACATCATGTGTTTGAAAATTGCCCTCACATTTTCGGTGCATATAACTACATGGAGGACCATAGAGGGAACCAAAGAGCAAAATTCTTCATGGTATGGTCAAAAAGCTCAAAATTTTTTTACCATAACAATTTTGTCAAGAAAAACAGATACGCCATGGCAATGTAGTCCTTTTCAAGAGCATTCCAATTCCTTGGAGGAAACATTACTAACTTCCTTGGCTAGACTTGACGGATCAATTGAAGAGATTCGAGAACTATCAAAATCTATGGATACGAGGATAGCTCAAAGGGATGCAACCTTAGGGGATTCAAGATCAATTGGGAGATCCACATATGTCATGGATAACATGCACCAACAATTCATTCCTAGGGATACCGACGTCCCAAGGCAAGAGGATAAGGAGCAATACAAAGAAATCTCTCCGATGTGTGAGGAACAACTAGAACCTCAAAGTCAAGAGGATGCCAATGAGAGAAACTGCCCAACACATGATGAGCTTGAACAACAAATTGCCTCGGCAATGATTGAGGAGCCTAAACAGAGCAATGCCGCGACAACACTCGGTGAAGCCGAGAACAACAATACTACAGCAAATTCTGAGGAACCTGATGCCCAGAAGATTACAACGTTGATGTTGAAGCAGGAATCTGTAGATTGCTCTCATCTACGATTGCCACGACAATTACACGACCACATGCAAGATCAACGAGATGATAATACTTTGCCAATGGAATATGAGCAGGTAATAGTTGAACCTTTTGAATTCTTTAAAACTCACCTCGTCCATTGCGGTATGTCTTGAGGAACCGAGGTTGGTAGATTTGAAGCCATCAAAATCTCTACCGATGGAGATGTTTGAGAGGCCAAAAGAAAAAGGTGTTTGGATTCATAAAGCTCTTCAGAAAATTGATTCTTCCTTGACTTAGAGAAAATTTTGACAACTGATTGCCACGGCAATTGGCTTGAGCAAAGAATTGCCACGACAACAAAGGCTACATCCAACCATGATAGAAGTCGACAAGAATGAGGTAATTGAATGGTTGAGAATGGATATAATTTTTCCTATTAATATATTTGTGCCTTCGTGAATAGTAGCAAGGTGGAGAGTATACATGGACTACAAGCGAACAAAGAAGAAAGACACCTCCACCATGGTAACGCAAAAGGGAGTAGTGGCAAGCACATTGGCCAAACTCTTTTTGGACAATATTATCACCCGATGGAGGGTGCGGATGGACTATAAGAAGTATCGAAAATGGCAACCTTCAACACCGCAAAAACTCTTGATACGCACGCCGACAACCATGGACGCGCACGCCTCGGCAACCCCGACGCCTCGGCAACCATGGATGTGCATGCCTCGGCAACCCCCGACGCCACGGCAACTACACCGATACATTTATTTTTATTTTTATTTTTTGAACTATTTTGTTCTATTATTTTTGGTTATTTTATCTCTTTA